>JAECXV010000057.1:0-1283981 GCA_018153235.1 Drosophila malerkotliana malerkotliana | reverse complement strand
CAATGAAATGTGACGTCCTAAATTGTAATTCGGTTAGGTTTACCAAGCTTGGTCTAAGTTAGCCAAGGTTATACCATTTCCGATCAATCAGTTATATTGCAGCTATAGAATATAGTCGGCCGATCCCGGCTGTTCTGACTTATATACTGCGTTAAAAGAAGAGAAGGGTGTTTGAAAAGTTTCAAGTCGGTAGCTTTAAAACTTTAAACTCGCGTAGAAGGAGAAAGACAGACGGACATGCTCTTATCAACTCAGGAGGTGATCCTGATCAAGAATATATATTTTTTAAAGGGCCGTAGACAAAATTATAATAAGGGTATGATAATATATGTATAAATAAAAAAAATTTTTTTTTTATTTTAATTTATAGATAAGGATTGAAATAGTAAGAATCCATTCTCTATGTTATAGGCTGGAAACTCCTTTACAGCTGTCTTTCTTGTTTGGTTTTTATTAGAGCTATTTTTAGAGCGCTATAGCAGGCTTGGGTAAATTGTGGGCTTAGAAAAAGTAGGGATGTTTTTATGTATCTATGTATGTGTGGCATCGCCTCCTGAGTCAGATCGATACACCTTTACGATGATCGAACTAAATCCCAAGTTCAGCTCTCCGTGAGTGGTCTCCATGGGAGCTATAAAAAATCTCTGTTTATGACGATGACCGTTTGGTTGGTCGAACTTCTCATTTACTGCAACTTCGCCACTCGTCAGTGCGTAGTGTGAAGGTGTGGGCTGCAACGTTGTAGAGTGGAATCTGGGTCGGTTCCGTGATGCAGGCCGAGATGCAGATCCTCGCTGGGGGCCTACAGCTCAGCGCAACAAGTCAGGGGCCCTCTTAGACCTCGCCAAGCTCCCCTACTGCAGTTTTGCATAACTCCGAATCGCTCGTCGTCGCACGCTACCACATTAAAGATGCCCTGAAACCATCTCACGTTTTGCAGACCGGGGCAGGGCCTGGTTCCCTAACAAGGACCTCGAAACATTTCGTTTCGCAGTAGGGCGGCTTTCACCCATCTCAACTTGCCTTTGTCTCTTCCTTAGGTCCCTGGCCTAAGGCCGCTCCTCAATCCCAGCTTAGTGGGTTTTTTAGGAGATCCCGGCTCCATATTTTTTATTTTCCTTTTATTCTCCATAGGTGGTCCCACGAGCTGCGGAGAAGGGGTAGTCCACCGTGAGCCAGTCTTGATCAAGCCACGCATACCCCCAGCCAGGATGACTTTCGGCACGGATCTAGTAATGCCTTATTCCGGCCAGGGGTAAAATGGTGTTTTGTGATAAGAATAGGGTAGGTTAAGTGGTGTGGGAAAAGGGGGAGTGTGTTAGGCTACTTATTGAAGGCGGAAACATAAGCGGATACTCAACTCAGCTGTCTGGGGCTGTTTATTTGCAAGGACAGCCTCTCGAGAAGAAGAAGGCCTTTCTCTTGATTCACAGTTCACCTTCTAGTGAAGGCCGTTCCCTATCCGAAATCTGCCACCCATTCGGTAGCCCTTAGCGAGGAATCGTCGGAGTCATCTCACAAGTCAAGCAGACTCTAGTCGGTCCGTACATTTGAATGACCTTCGCCACACGCCAGGTCATCGTGGGAAGGTAAGGGTTAAAAGATGCCGGACGTTTGATGGATACCGGAATCCATATCCTTGCTCGGGGTCTGCAAGAGCCGTCACGCCAGGTTAGCTTGGAGTGGAGTGGAGTACACAAAGGTAAAAAGTCGTATGCGACAAGCGACAGCAACACGAAACCAAAAAACAAAACAAACCAAAAAAAACGATCTTAGAATCCACCCAGATTTCGCCTTCAATCTCCACAAAGCTTTACTTGTCTCGGTCTCCCCTTTGAAAAGTTGTTGTTTAAGAAGCGAGCAAGCAAGGCAATCGGAGTGGTGGAGAAGGTCAGGGTATAAGCCACGGGGGATTATAGCTGACCCATTCATAAGTAATTTTAACCTAACCAACGTAAACAACATAAAAATGAACAAGTGAATAAATAAATGAAGTTCAATGGATCAATGAAAGATCTTCACAATCAGCTCAACCAACTTCAAGTAAACTTAAAAGGACAGCACGTCTCGGAAAACTAAGCGCTATTTCCAACTGCGCCTCACCAAACTCAACTTATTAAGCTAGCTCGGCCCCATTTCGACAGTCCAACTTCCAAAGTTGCCAGTATTAAACTTTTCTGCAAAGCATAAAGTTTGCCCAGCTTTCCATGATTTATGCAACTCATTCACCAAAACCAGGCGTTGTCAAATCTTCAGAGGTTTCATTTCCTCAAGCAAGCACTGCACTATAGGATATATGACCCTTTTTTCTGGCCAAAAATAATATCTCAAGAACGAAACAAGATATTTGAGTTCTGATTTTTTATTTGAGTTCGCATGGTCAATAGGTTTAAGATTTTAAAAAAATGTGGGCGTGGTATCGCCCACTTTTTAAGAAACACGTTCTAACTCAAAAACTAAGCAAGATATTTAGATTTTAGTTTTTGATTTGAGCTTATATGGTCAAAAGAACTCAGATTTGAAAAAATTGTGGGCGTGGCACCGCGCCCTATTTAAAAAGAACATGCTAGCTGTAGAAATAAGCAAGATATTTCAATTTGGTTCTTTTTTAGTATTTTATAAAGCCATAGTCTTCTTTTGGAAAAGTAGGTGTGGATTTTTTTAAAAAAACTTTATTGTTTTTTAAATTTAAATCGGTTTTGCACTAGTCTCACAGCTAACAGATTCACATTCAAGTTTTTGAGGTTGCCTCCTTAAATTATGAATTTCTTTGAAAGTGCGCAGAAGTGCATTTTCATATTTCACTCATATGAGAAAAATTAAACAATCTACAACATGGACTAAATTATAATGTTTGACTCGGTGTGATTAAGTTTAAATCTCTTTTTAAAAATGTGATTTACTTCTAAAAATTTCTTTGCTAGGAAAATGTAAGTTTCCCTTTATTAAAAGGACAAAACAAGTTTTTTGGACACTTCACATACACTAACACATAATACAAGCCACATTGAAAAGTATTTATTTCAAAACTTTTGATTTTGTCCATAAAACTTTCAGTATTCGCGTTTTTAAAATCGCACCAAAAAATCGTAAATTCTAAGATCATGTAAATGTTAACATCAACAGCTGTTTTTGACAGCTGATTTCTTCACAGTGGCGCCATCTATGAAAATTTATGGTATGCAAAAAATGGCAGGACCAAGATTTACACCAAATGGAACGGATGACGCCTACACTATCGCATGGGATCTTATCATCAAACGCTATGATAACCCACATTTACAATTCATGCACCACATAAATGCCCACTACGACTTACCCTTTATCTCAAGGGAAAGCTCACCAGAGATCAAACATACGCTAACGTACTATATGCATCAACGAATTCAATCGTCTTAGAACGAACATCCATTCTAGCAAGCAATGGACAGTCTATCATTTAATCGCTAGACTACTTATGACAACTGTAAAAGCCTGGGAACAGAGTTCTTCATAAGCTCATGTACGGACCCTCAATTTCACCATCTGGTGCGACCAGCGTATGTCCTCAACTCGATAACCTCTCATTTACCATGAAGCAATGTCAACGTGGATACTTGTCAGAATCTTCACGGATTACACTTGGCCGATCCAACTATTAGCAGGCCAGGCCGCATCGACGCTTTATTTGGACTAGATCTAAGACCATTTTTGTTATCGCCATATTTACGGAAAGGAGCTCAAAAGCATTCTAATGCTCAACTCACTCAATTGGATCGTGTTTGGCCATATCAATGAAACAAGTGCAAATGTGGTAACCATTCGATGCCATCAGACTAATATGGATGCACTGTTAAAGGGTTTCTTCGATCTTGATCAAATCAGCTCTGAAAGGACGTTTACAGCAGAAGAACAATGGTGAGAAGATCGTTTCCAGGGTACCTGCACCCGACAAACCAATGAAAAATACTTTGGTCCGGCTTCCGTTAAAAACTGAATTTGACAAGGAACAAGACATCGGAAAGTCTCATCAAACCGCACTTAATAGATTTCACCTCTTAGAACGTCGGCTAAACAGAAACGATACACTCAAATAACAATGTTACTCCACCATCAAGGAATATTTTTACCTTAAGCAACTCTCTGAAGTCACTACCGCAGAAGATCAACATCACATGATCACTCCAAGAGGTCAACAGTATTTTTCAGCATGTACTCTCCCACACCACGCCGTCGTAAAGGCGTAAAGGACAGCACGATGACCAAAGTACGATGCATCATGTACCACTTCGATCGGAAAATCCCTTAACGACAATCTCTGCGCATCGGCCCACCGCTACAAAATGATTTAGGAGATGTCATCATGAAATAGAGGCTACATCGTTACGTGTTTGCAGCAGATATCCAACGAATGTATCGCTGTATCGACACGCACCAGGATGATGCTTAATTTCACCGCATTCTATGAAAGAATGATCAAAACACAATTTCCGAGTGCAACCTAAATACAGTCACTTTTGGCACTGCATCAGCACCGTATACAGTCATACGCGTGCTCCGTCAACTCGCTCACGATGAACAACAACGCTACCCATTAGCAGGGATCGGATCCATGGAAATATGAGATAAACAGCATAATCTAAAGCCGATCCCCTGCAGCCTAACATAAATAACACAAAAATATGTGGTGCGCTTATCGCACTTGAGAAAGGGTCGCATAGCAGGTCAGCGTGCAGTGCGTTGACAAGTAGTTTTAATAGATTTAAGATTCTCATGTATCGTACTTATAAGAGAACTTTACCAAATAAAATCAGTTTCCATGAGGAGCTCATTGGAGTAAAACCTATTTATTTAGGGCTCCTCTTAACAACAGCACAATGGCAGAACGAAGAATAGCCACACGGGCGCCTTTTGCTTTAAGACGTCCAGATTTTGCGGACATCACACATACAAGGCCTTTATTGCAGTGTTCATATCTTTAGCAACTAAGACGGTACATCAGGAAGCAGTCACAGGACTATCTATTCAGCATTTCCTCTGGGCTCTTAAACGCTGTATCGGAAGTAAAGGTTTGTGCAAGCATCTATACAGAGATGAAGGAACCAATTTCACCGGAGCAGAAAACTCTCTTTGCATCTGGCAAAAGGAGTTTCGAAATGCAATCCACACGGACATCGCACCCACTCTTACGGCCCGTGGGTGCCCGTGAAATCCAGTGGCATTTCAACCCACCACACAGTCATAATATTGGGGGACTGTGGGAAGCGAACATAAAGCCGTTAAAACTAATCTGTATCATTCCTTCAAACCCACTGCTATGACCTATGAAGAACGATCCACGGTACTCACCCAGATCGAATCATGTTTAAACTCACGTCGAATAATCGAAAGTTTCATCCTGGAGAAGACGGACTAGATCGCGCCGCCTCACTGAAGACCGTCTCTGGAACCTATAACCCTATAATCTTTGGGTCCATCTAACATATGCCGAATTTTGAGGAAGTTCAAAAACAATAGAATTCAGACCAACATTCTGGGAGCGGCATGTACGGGCGTTATTTATCTTTTCCATTTATCGCTCCATTTTCAGCGAGCTTAGAATCCACCCAGATTTCTCCCTATAATCTCCACAAAGCTTTACTTGTCTTTCTCTCCCCTTAGTAAATTAGTTGTTTAAGAAGAGTCGTAGAGCAAGCAAGAAGGTAGAATGCAGAGATATAAACCATGGGGTATTAAAAGTGACCCATTTAGAAGTTATTGTAACCTAACCAACATACACAACATTAAGTAATTAGCTAGTAAATAAATGAAATACAATGCATTTACTCTGGCTATTCGTTTGGATTCGAAAGTCCCCCGAGCAGAACTGTGCTCAACCATGACATTCCGCACATGAAAGGCATTTGTCACAACAGACGTTATGCTACTGGTGGATACGCATCTTACACGCAAATACAACTTTTAAATAAGAGGCTATACAATCTACCGCAAAGATAATCCGGATGGAACTGGATGGATTTCACAGACGCTCAGATAGCAGAGTTTTAATCAGAGAACGCATCCATCACAATTTTCACAAAAGATTTGCCACAAACTTATTTCTTGAGTCCTTAAGGGAAGGAAGTAGACCCAAACAAACATAATACTTTATGTTCAATCAGCAAATCGAACAGCTTGTTCGAGAAAAGCGTGGTCAGTAATCCGGTTGCTTTCTTAAGGTGTTGCTTTGAAGATGGTAATCTGCTGGTGTGTCAGCAGATTCAGCAAAAAGAAGAAAATGCACAGCTCCGGTACATCCAGAATCTTTCGCCAAAAAAGTCGAAGTACCCCCGAGGTGTGGGTACCACTCTACAATTTAGTCCTAAAGCCATAACAAAATAAAAACATGGCGTTACAAGGTCCTCAATTCCCCGAAACCAAAATTTTCGGGACCAACTGCTTGAAACAGGTGGTGTTTTGCCGTATTTACTGCTGCTTTACTGCCGGAATACACCGCCACTCGATAGTTTCTGGCAGACAAAACTCATGAAGATAAGTCGGATGATCCTGGCACCCACATCTTGGCTCATTCTTGGCATCCACGAAATTGGTTGCTTTATTTGACCATATTTGCCATTATCCGTTTGTCTTGAATCCAGGATAAGGAAGCCGAGGACTCTCACCAAAAATAATTATCTGTTTTATAGGTCCGATGGTCAGCAATTTCAGCCATTAGCCTTGCTAGTAACCCAGCCCCAGATACCTGCATCTTCGTTACAGCCTGGGTGCCACTCGACTCTTTGTCGAGTCGACAGTCAGACCCGGAGACAAACTCATAAAGTCATAAATAAAAACTCCATACTTGCTGAGTTTGACCAAAACTTAAACAGAACTGGAGCCGCTCGGAGAGGAGCGATTGGGGAAGGTTTTCATCCCAAGACAAATTTTCCCTACACAGCTTCTGAAATAAAATCTTTGCCCTGGTGGTGACAGTATCTATCAACCCTATCGTGTCCAAAAACCGAGCGACGGAAGATAGGATAGATTTCCGGTTTGGTTTGATGGTGGGCTGAAGGGCTTCAAAAGAAAGCAGCAGAATGTCAACAGATGGGTCCCAGGAAAATCCAAGAGTCTTGGTAAACCGGCTGTCATCGTCGAATTTTAAGTGCGAGTCTTTGTCACCCTCGAAGACTTATTCCAAAACCTTTTGAATGTTGGAGCATTTCTTCCTTAAATTACACTGTTTTTTAAAATGCTCGATCTCTGAGCTATAATCTCAACAGCTTAAGTCTTCGCTGAGGTACCGGATATTAGTCGTTCACATAAAAATCCTGGAGGACAACACGAGTGTCAATGGGAAAATAGGCACGTCAATCTTTCACATTATCGTGGATAGAATCTGGCCATAGAATGCACTACAGCAAGCTATCATCTGGAGCGAGTGTATATGTTTCCCGTTAAAGCGACAAGGTGAGACTTAAGATGAAGCAAGGTATGGATGATTTAGCCTAAGGCTAAATCACGGGGCCTGACATCAGGACATTAATAAGGGAATATCCAAAGGATGTACTAGCCGATCCATCGAACACAACCCTCAGTTTAATAGTGGAGCTGTTTTTCTTCAGAACGCAGTGATGGGCAGGAAAATACTGGCACAGCCGGCGGAGCATTAAGGAGTGCATACTCATGCACGAATGATTATTTGATGGCCTATGTCGGCTTACCTGATTCGCTAATGTGGAGCTAAGGCCAAATCCACAGTCTCAAGGGTATGGCACCTTTGTTCCAAGAACCGAGCCAAATCCCAAGTTGGCAGGCTGTCAGTACTACTTCCTGTTTGAGAGTCTTCCCACTTGTCCTTCCTTCGCAGGATCCAGCATTTGAAACATGATCTTACGTCTCCAAGGAAATAGTGGCAATGAGGGAGCAGGCCTGTCGAAGTACCCCCGAGGTGTGGGTACCACTCTACAATTTAGTCCTAAAGCCAATCTCGACGTATGGCTTCCAGCTGTTGAAAAACACGAGCAACAGCATCAGCAACAGCAACGCGTTCTTCCAACGCGGCCAGAACACTTGTCGCAAAAGCAAACTCTCTGCCACCCATCCAGACCGTTAAGGTTGAGGGCAGCGAGGTTCGATGAATGTTGAAGGAGGACCGACCTTTAGGAAATGAGCCTGAGCTAGCGCATTTAGGTCAGGAGGATTTTCTGAAATCGATACAAGAGGTCTGGAATAATAAAATTAAGGCAATAACAAAATAAAAACATGGCGTTACAAGGTCCTCAATTCCCCGAAACCAAAATTTTCGGGACCAACTGCTTGAAACAGGCCGTATTTACTGCTGCTTTACTGCCGGAATACACCGCCACTCGATAGTTTCTGGCAGACAAAACTCATGAAGATAAGTCGGATGATCCTGGCACCCACATCTTGGCTCATTCTTGGCATCCACGAAATTGGTTGCTTTATTTGACCATATTTGCCATTATCCGTTTGTCTTCAATCCAGGATAAGGAAGCCGAGGACTCTCACCAAAAATAATTATCTTTGTTATAGGTCCGATGGTCAGCAATTTCAGCCATTAGCCTTGCTAGTAACCCAGCCCCAGATACCTGCATCTTCGTTACAGCCTGGGTGCCACTCGACTCTTTGTCGAGTCGACAGTCAGACCCGGAGACAAACTCATAAAGTCATAAATAAAAACTCCATACGCATCCAAGCTGGCGTTACAGAATCCGTGGACTTCCAGCATTCCTTGCTGAGTTTGACCAAAACTTAAACAGAACTGGAGCCGCTCGGAGAGGAGCGATTGGGGAAGGTTTTCATCCCAAGACAAATTTTCCCTACACAGCTTCTGAAATAAAATCTTTGCCCTGGTGGTGACAGTATCTATCAACCCTATCGTGTCCTAAAACCGAGCGACGGAAGATAGGATAGATTTCCGGTTTGGTTTGATGGTGGGCTGAAGGGCTTCAAAAGAAAGCAGCAGAATGTCAACAGATGGGTCCCAGGAAAATCCAAGAGTCTTGGTAAACCGGCTGTCATCGTCGAATTTTAAGTGCGAGTCTTTGTCACCCTCGAACACTTATTCCAAAACCTTTTGAATGTTGGAGCATTTCTTCCTTAAATTACACTGGTTTTTAAAATGCTCGATCTCTGAGCTATAATCTCAACAGCTTAAGTCTTCGCTGAGGTACCGGATATTAGTCGTTCACATAAAAATCCTGGAGGACAACACGAGTGTCAATGGGAAAATAGGCACGTCAATCTTTCACATTATCGTGGATAGAATCTGGCCATAGAATGCACTACAGCAAGCTATCATCTGGAGCGAGTGTATATGTTTCCCGTTAAAGCGACAAGGTGAGACTTAAGATGAAGCAAGGTATGGATGATTTAGCCTAAGGCTAAATCAGGGGGCCTGACATCAGGACATCAATAAGGGAATATCCAAAGGATGTACTAGCCGATCCATCGAACACAACCCTCAGTTTAATAGTGGAGCTGTTTTTCTTCAGAACGCAGTGATGGGCAGGAAAATACTGGCACAGCCGGCGGAGCATTAAGGAGTGCATACTCATGCACGAATGATTATTTGATGGCCTATGTCGGCTTACCTGATTCGCTAATGTGGAGCTAAGGCCTAAAAATCCACAGTCTCAAGGGTATGGCACCTTTGTTCCAAGAACCGAGCCAAATCCCAAGTTGGCAGGCTGTCAGTACTACTTCCTGTTTGAGAGTCTTCCCACTTGTCCTTCCTTCGCAGGATCCAGCATTTGAAACATGATCTTACGTCTCCAAGGAAATAGTGGCAATGAGGGAGCAGGCCTGTAAAAAGTGGGTGAAATACCAGGACCACTGGTACCATCCAAAAGCGTGGAGTAGGCAGAAACTCTCATTGAGTGCTTGAAGATTTTCAAAAATGGTGTTTGTCGAATGATTTTACACTTAATGGATCAAAATGCAAGCTTATGTATTTCTATCGTTCTTGCCCTTGCCCAGGCTTCGTATTCTCTCTATGGGATTAAAAACCTTAGGAAAGGTTTTAGAAAACCTATGGACCTTAGAAAAATTAACTCAGGGTAACAATAGCATTAGGTCCTTGGAAACCTATGGACCTTAGAAAAATTAACTCAGGGTAATGATCTTGGAGTCCTATTAGACTCAACTTAAATTTGCCATTACCATTATTTTCGTAAAGGTTAATAAGGCTAAATGTTTAATGGTTTAATTAAAAGGTGGTAAAATGAATTTACCGACCCCTACCTTACTAAAAGCTTATTCATTTCTTTGGTCCGTCCACTACTGGATTACGGTTAATGTGCCTGAAGTCCCCAATATGGTGTACATCAAGACCGCATAGAATCCGAACAAAAAATTTTTTTTTATATTTTCCCTCTTATACAAGCAGACTCTTACTAATAAACTTAAAATTCTTATGTGAACTTATAGTAGGACAATTCTGGGTGTATGTTTTCTACATTACCTAATCAATGGGGATGTACATAGGTAGCCAGCATTTTCTATCACGCTTTAATTTCAATATTCTTCATGAAGGACGTTTCTCGAGCGCCCCTCGGTCGTCTGGGCCCTTAAGCTTCATAATGAATGCAGGAATTAGCTGGTGCACTAATTGATGCACAAGCCATTTCCAAAATTCTGAAAGACCGCGAAAAGAAAAAATACACACGTATGTGAAGCTTAGCAAGAAAAGCTATGTATGTTTAGTTGTCTATTGTTAAATAAGCAAGAGGCGAGCTTTCAAAAGCGCATGCACTTAAAATACCAGCAAAGCGGATGCAAAACTGTGAGAAACAAAACAAAATAAAAAATTCTAATAAGCCAGCCGCTGCTCATTCGTCTTTAAAGTCTTTTAGATAATTCATCCTTGTCTTTGGCTGTTCGGACCAGCACAAAAAATAAAGAGCTCAGAGGAATGACAGCAATTTGACAAGTAAAAATATGTGGGTTTACAGCAGTGGTCGGCACCACAATACATTGATATGATTTTACCGCATTAGTGTTAGTAACGAATAGCAGAAAGTAGGCTTTGAGCATGACGTTTCACACATTTATACTGTATGTGTGTGGCAGAGCTCGGGCAGAGAAATTTCCTATGCCCCCGAGATAGGGCCGTGCCGACCTCTGGTTTACAGCCAACCAACCATTAATTCAAGCGGCTTAAATCTAAAAATTTAGCAACAGATTTAGCACAATAGCTATTTTTATACCCTTGCAGAGGGTATTATAATTTTGGTCAAAAGTGTGCAAGTATACATATTCTTGATCAGGATCACCTCCTGAGTTAATATAAGCATGTCCGTCTGTCCGTCTGTCTGTCCATCTCTTTGTTTCTACTCAAACTAATCTCTCAGTTCTAAAGCTATCGTCTTAAAACTTTTCACACACCCTTCTTTCCTTTGCACGTAGTATATAAGTCAGAACGGTCGGGATCGGCCGTTATAACTGAACAATCGGATACGACCCAACTTTCGCGTTTTTGAAGATAGAAAGCTGGAACTTCGGACTACCAAATTTCATAACGATTGGCCGACTATATCTTATAGCTGCTATACAACTTCACGTTCAGAAATGTTATTCGGTAAAAATACCAACTTTGGCATTTTTAAAGATAGAAGTTTGGGACTTTGTTTTCGATATTTTATTGTTATTAATTGGTTTTATTCTCATAATAAAGTTTTATGATATTCTCATAAGCATCGTCTAACTAAATCCGATTTTAGCGATATATATCTGGTTTTAACTGCAAGGGTATATCAACATCGGCTCCGCCCGAAGTTAGCTTTCCTTTCTTGTTGAAAATTACAATGAATTGTTACATAATTGCTGCCATTCTGTTACTTGTTTTTAGTCGTTTATGAAAAAAATTATTTTCTTGAAATAATTAATACAGAACTTAAGTATAAGAGGGCCTATTCTTAGATGAGAGTTCAGCGGAACATATACATAGTTCATTCATTCACATAACGAAACGCACAGAGAAGCACAGGTCATAAAGAGATTTTGAAATGATTCGCAGATATTTACATCTGATTTGGCAATATAACTTTCAACTTTGCAAAATATTGATGTTTAATTCGGCTAACAAAAAAATTGGATACAATAAACACTTATTTTTACTGTCAAAAAAACATACAAAATTAAAAACAAAATTATGAAAACAAAATTTATAAACTTTTAACTTTTGTGTTAATTAAAATTTCTTTTATGTCTAAAATTTCTAAATTTAAAAGTCTTTTAAATAGTATCTTTTACTTATATTTTATTAAAATACGGGAAGATTTCTTCAGGGACGTGCACGCCAGCAATTTCTAGTCTCTTCTTTTTTGTTGTGCGGTATTTGTATTTGCAAAACGTTACATTTTTGTTTCTTTGCAAAGGCTACGACCACTACATCCACTTTCATCTTTATGTCTTCTTTACTGCGTTGCAAACTTTTGATTAAATTAGAATTCCCTTTTTAAGGATGTGAAAATATAATGTTAATATGATTCCCTGATCATTTCACAGAATTTTTTTTTTTTTTGTGATTAAATGCGATTACTTACAATTCACGAAACCATTAATAACATACTTAAAAATCCCATTCATCTGAACATGTGCCATTTTTAGTCATATTTTGAAACGAATGGTAAGTAATAAATGCATGCAAGTTATGAAGTAAGATTTATTATTATTAAATAAATTCAAATAATCTAATATTATTTTTTTTTTACTATTTACTCAGTTCCTCCTCGTATATCACCATTTGGTTTCGAAGAAGAAATTACTGAGGGTATGAGGACACAAATTATGTGTTCCAGCAGTCAAGGCGATCAACCATTTAATATAACGTGGTTTAAAAACGATATCCCCATCAGGAAAAGCATAGCTAGTACCATTAATGCGTTAATACCGGCAGATCAAAAGCGTCCATATTCGACTTCCTCGATGACTATAAATCAGTATGCACCCTTTTCCAGCATATTATCTATTTATAATGTGTCTTCATGACATAATGGCAATTATACGTGCTGTGTTGCAAACCAAGCTGGTACTGTAAAGCATACCGCAGTTCTTTCAGTTTCCGGTAAATAACTTTAATAAAAACTAAAATGCACCTTACTATATATTATGACAACCCAAAATAACATCTGCACAATGTGGAAAATGCACAATATTTGTATTTTATTAATGAACAAAATATATATCTAAATGCACTAAAAAACTTATCTATTTACAACTAAAAAAATAATAATTTGTAATAATTAATGATTTCAATTAATAAATTTAGGTACATACATAAAGTACATACAACAAGCAACTATAAAGCATTTGACAAAAAAACAATGTTGTCCCGGGTAATGTAATAAAAAATTATGTTACCTGGGTGTGGGCAATGTGAACGAACTTGACGTAGTTCGTATTTTCCTACCATAAGCAAACGGATGATAGATTAGGTGGGGCGACTACGGCCCAGCGCAGGGCAATGACACAGAAGGCACCGCTTGTCTAGCCGCGTGCGTTCCTATTAACCAGTGCCCCATGATGGCTGTTTGGTCATTGAGAGTTTTCGATGCCGGGAAATGAAAAGCATAATTTAATTATTTTACATTACATTTTATTTATACTGCAGGCAGATGAAACTCGGATCAACCATTGTGATCATCCAGTGTTCGGTGCTAAGCAGTGACTATTAATATGGACAGAGAGTGCGGCTCGACTAGACATACGCGAAGCTAAAGCTCTCGATAGAGGAGAGGGACTTAGTGACTTAAGAGACTTAGTGATTGCGAAGTTAAAGCTCTCTTAAAACAGGCCCGTTGAAGTCGAGCGGCCGAGAAAGAGTTGGCTTGCGACCAACTAAGGCGATATATCCACACATACGTAGGGATCTCGTGGAAAGCCGTCTCCGTGGATCAGCTCTTCCTATACGCTTGTTGTGATCCCGAAATATCATCTGGGTTAATGGAGGATTAATTTGGAGGCTGATTAGTCTCACCATTGTCTTGAGGAGGAAGGACGACAGGCCGTGCCATAGTTTTCACGCTTTGGGTATGAATACAAACTTCGTTCTCAACTGCGTCGCGGGCACGATGGTTATTCTGAAAATTACTGTAAAAACTTTCCTTACCCATAACCTCAGATTGGATCCGACTTTGATTAATTGTGCCGGGAAAATGTCATCTGGGCCTGGAGATTTGAATGACTTGAAGCTGTTTATCGCTCAACTGATATACATATTACTCAAGAGGTAATCGAGTTTGGTTGGGAAAGAGGCTCTGTCCCCCTGGCTCTGCATTTCCTGAGTTATTTCTTCCTGAGAACACCCTGGGAAACGTGCATTTGCGAGAGCCTCTGGAGTTTCTCTAATGGACGTGGACGTTTTCTTCCAGCTACCATACGAGGCTTTAATGTATCCTAAATTAGGTGCAGTTGTTGCGAGGACCTTCCTAAGCCGGGAGGCCTCCGATGTCTCTTGAATGTTCGTGAAGAACTTGGTCCAGCCATTGTTCCTTGCCCTACGCAGTTCTTTATTGTACTTCTTGAGGTCCGCTTTATACGCTTCCCAGGCTACCTCTGTGTTTGTTTTACTAGCAAAATTAAAGGCTTTACCGGCATTGGTCTTAAAGGGTGCAAATGTTTGCGACTTGGTGGGTTTTTTGACTTGCCCTATCTACTTTTGGGGCAGGCCTTGTTGTATGCCCTGGCGCATGCCGCCGTTAGATTGCTCACCATGGCATCCAGGTCTTTCCTTCTGTAAAAGTTCCTTGTTGGGGGTTTCTCCAAGCATCTTTTCCTAAAATTGCGTATTGTTAGTCGAGTGAAGTTCTCGAAATTGACCAATAATTCTATGTATCGATGGTTCGAGAAAGAGTGCTTCTCTAGGACTCCCCGTTTAACAATCCTGTCTGCTAGGGAGTCAGAGTATAGAGAAATTTCAAGTACATTCCTTCTGTTCTTGACTATGAAAGTGGGTTCTGTTACCCACTAGAAGATTTGAGCTTACGATAAAATTTAATATAGACTTATCTCTCTGGGCGTTGGCATCGCAACTCATGATCAGTTCGATCTTTTGCATCCCGCTATCTTCCAGTAGCGGCTGCTACTGTACTGCGTACCATGTTCGCCGAGGATACCCTTAGGGGTCCCTTTACGCCTCTAAGTGTTCTTGGCAAGTCGCTCTCCTCTGTGGTGTACCCATCCAGTATGTCCTTCTCTTCATCCTTCATCCCACATTCCTTCCCGGTACCCCTATTCGGTCGGCTCCTTCAAGTCTGGCTCTTGTACGTCTGCCTTCAGTTCCTTGACTCCTTCTTTGCTCTGTCGTCGGACATGTAAATACGTACCTTTATGTGCTCGAATTAGTATTTTATCCGGCGCTCTGATTCGTCCAGGATCTTCACGGTCTCCTCGTTCAGAGTGAGGACAACCTGCCTCCGGCCGGCATTTCTATGAGCCATACTCGTGCCCTCGGCTTACTTGAGCCTTGGCTTACTTACCTCGGCAGAGACATGACCTTACCGGGATCTGTTTCCAGCCGCCCTCACGTGAAGGGTATAGTCGGACTATTGTACACCGCGTAGTGGAGTTAGTAAGGAAATTTAAAATACTAGATTTTACATTTGAAGAATAGGAAAGAGATGAAATTAAGGTGGCTGCTACATTATTAAATTAATGCACTCGATATGACGATATAATTCCCTAAATTTTTATTTTCAAACTTGTTCTTACAAGCCTAACTTATCTTTTCCGTCGCAAAACCTATTACCCAAAAAATAAAATTAATATCAAATATTTATATTGAATATTAATATTAAATATAAATCTTAAATAAAAAATAAGTGGGCAAAAAAAATTGTAAATTTATTTAACAAGTAAATAAATGAAACGTTCCGCATAAAGGAACCCTTTTTATTTAAGGAATCTGAATATATATTAAGCTTAAGTTTGAATTTTGTTTATTATTTTTGGGTATTGGTTGTTAACAGACCTAACTTCAACTTCGTTCTCCAGTTTGAAACTCAATTCTAATTCAAAACTATAACCGTTTTTAAAACGCATTCTTAAAACCTTAATTAAAAGCATTTCCAAAACTTCACGTGGAAGTTTAATTTTATTTTGCCTCTGAATGCGTCCTTCTAGGTTGACTGACGATATATCAGATCTGATAATGGAAAAAAAAATAATTTATAGAGCTTGTTTCGCGGTTTAGCTCCCTCCTCTCCAAAGTACCCACGATTTGGGACATCAACATGGGACATTTGATTTCCAGAACGGTGGCTAAAACCACAATCGTATTCTTTATTTTTGTTGCACCAACTTTCAACGTGTGCAGCCATCTCCTTTCCTTCATTGCTCATCGAAATAGCGCCAGGATAATGACTCTGGAGGGCTTACCCCAAAAGAAAGTATACAAATCTTCTGGATGCAAATCTCTATTGTCCTGAGATATTAGAAGTACGCCTATAATTCCTACCGCAAAAACGAAGCCCTACGCTGCTGACCCCTTTCACTTTACCACTTCGATAATGAACGCCTGGGTGCGAATGGTTTTACTGCCGGTGTTCACCCTGGGATCGACGGTTTGTCTTTACCCACAGTAAATAGGGGATTTCGGGGGCAAGCACTTCTTGCGGTGCTCAGTTCTAAGCTCATGAAAACGGTAATTCTTTGTCTCCTAAATAACACCACTTTACTCTAATAATTATTTAAGTGAACTTCACTTTTCTTTAATGATTGAGCAAATGATGAAATGGGACCTGTAAGAAACAGACAGACTTCGTGATGTGGTGGTGGTGGCTAAGATGTCGTTCGCTCCCCTATCTTTAGTTTAGTTTTGGTTTGTTTGGGTTTGTTTTAGTGCTGGATATGAGCCGCTATGGAAGGTGTGGGTTGGTGGTACGAGACTGGAGAAACAGTGACACGGCTTACATGTTGAAGTTTTGCTGCTCTGTTTCTCTGCTGCCTTCGCTGACTCAGTTTCTGACTATGTTACGTGATCAGGTTTAGGTTAGGTTCGAATGTGCACTTGGCTTCTTTTCTATAAGGTTTTTTCTTTCTTTCTCTTACCCCACCCTCGCCACTTCGCTCCTCCCGATCGGTTGCCTTTGTATTCTGCAAGTGACAAATTGCCACGCTGTTGACAATGCGGCAAATTACCGGCCGGTGGTGATCACGCTACAGGTTCTCCAGTTACACAAAGTCAATAGATTTCACCGATCTCTATCCATCATATTTACATATAAAAACAACAAATTCTAAGCTCACTTTTGTTGTTACGTAACCGTGACTCCAAAATTTCGACTATCGGGGCGTTTCCTGATTTCCCCCATATCCGTCGCCTAGTGCTGTCGCACTGAGTATGCCAGAAAGAGAGAATAAGAATCGTACATCATTGAGTCAGAGCGAGGTTTCTGTATGGCGTTTTCCGTTACTGCCCTCGATACTCTTTCCTTCGGCTACGGCATTTCCGACTGCCCTTGGCGAATAGTATTATACAATAACTTCTTGAATTTCGATTCCTTTTTTTTGAACAACGTTTGCCAAGAAAGTAATTTGTATATAACAGAGTTACATTTATCGTATATACGCGTAACATATCAAATACATTAACTACATACGTTTAAAATTTGATTCATTAGCGACTGGAAGACCATTGACGAGTTCAAAAGGCATCCGTTTATGTTCATAGTGTCCTTCGAGCCGAGTACATTCTGGATAATTCGCTGACTTCAAATTGATGATAACCCATACATAAATCTAATTAAGTAATTTGCAAGAAGAGTTCTCGGTCACGACTTTTTCCATGTGTTCGCGATAATAGTTCTTCTTCCGCAAATAACAAATTCGTAAGCTATAATCTTTGCGCCAAGTTTCTGTGAGTAAAAGAATTTTCCACCAAAAAATCTATTTAAAGTGTCCGCATAATGATGTGAAGCACCTGTTTTTTCAAAAAATGAGTTTCAGATTAATCTTCTAGTACTATCGGCGTCAGCCAACGCTTTTTTGTCGTAACGGTTTACAGCAATCGGTTAACAAATGTCAAAAACGGCCGTCTAATCTATTTTGTATATTTTTGGGCCTTACTTCCGGTCAGGCGGCTGAGCTAGGCAGAGTGCAATTGCAATGAGTACATTTGGGCTTGTTTTGTGGTTCCGGGCACTTCGACGAATAATGTTCCATCTTTTCTTGAAGCTGTTGTAATCATCCCGCCTCTCTATCGTTAACCTCGTTGTGGGCCAAGTGTGCCAAAACACACCAAACAACACTGGTAGAAAAAGTCTAATGGCTTGATATCTTTCTCTTTAGATAGTAGTCGTTGATTCCGTTGAAGATGAGAGTGCAAAATTGGATCTTCTAAAAGGGCTTGAATTGAATACTCTGTAGCAGCCAGTTTTATAAAAGTATTGCTATACTATTGTTCTCACTTTGATGGCAGCCGGAGCAGAGCTATAGCAGTTCGATGAAAAATAATGTTCTCTGCTCTGCTCAGAGTTTTCTTGGAGCAAAGACCATAGGAGTAGCAATAGCAGAAAACCAAGTACTGTTCTCCCGTAGCCGTAGCAGTACCATATTAGAAATTTGGGACAAGATGACAGCCGAGCAAATGACATTTCTCATGTGATATGGCTGCCTCTGGCGTGACAAAAACACTCAGGGTCACACAAAAAAACCCAACCGTGTCAAAAACTTTTCCAAAAAATTTACTGTCTGGTCAGGTACCATGCAACTGTTAGGGTTAGATCAGTGGTCGGGAAGGCCCTATCCTGAGGGCATATGGAATTTCTCTAGCTCTGCCACACACACACACAGTGTATAAATGTGTAAAACGTCATGCTCACAGACTACTTTCTGCTATTCGTTACTAATACTACTGCGTAAAAATCATATCATTTTATTGGGTGCCGACCACTGGTTTATATAATTAATTAATAACGTAAGAATTGTTGTAACGTAAGCAATCATTTCAATTTATTGGGTGCCGACCACTGGTTTAGATAATTAATTAATACCGTAAGCATTGTTGGTCGCAAGCCGACTCCCTTTCGGCCACTCGTCTTCAACTAATTCAGCATCTCAAGCTAACGAGCATCCGCTCAGCCTATTATCTAAGGTTGGCACACTCGTTCATTATCTTTTTGCGCTCGCACCCTAAATTTGCTTTCCTTTGTAAAATCCCAATTTTATACTCGGTTTTTTATTTACCGGCATTGAAAACAATCAATGACCAAACATTGGTGAAACCCGACGTGGTCGTTACAAATTACAAAAACCAAACAATTTCATAAACAGTGTTTTGTGAACAATTTTCATACGTGGTTAATAAGAAAAAAGTTTGTTTATAATAATAATTATAATATAATTATATAATTATAATATAACAAATTATAATATTTAATAAATTATGTATAGAAATTAACATAAACGGCATTTCGCACGTGCGTATACATACATACTTACGTTCCACAACGCAAGTGCATTCGCCCGCGCATAGACTTCGTACATAAATACGTTCCACAACACAAATGCATTCGCTAGCACATAACTTCATATATATATAAGTCTAGGCCTTAGACTTCCACAATTCCACTACGATTCTGAGTGGTGGGACACAGTGGGACATCGTGTTCGCCTCGAGAAAATAAATTTAGAGTTATAAAATTTTGACGGTGGAATTATTTTCTTCGGTTTGGTCGGGACTTAATTTAAGGGGTTATATACAGTTGTGATATATGAAAAAATCGATTTTTTTTTATTGCATATTCTTTAAGTATATTCTATTGGGAATACTCTCACAAAAATTTATAACGATCGGAGCATTAGAACCGAAGCTGTAGCTATTTATAGCGCACTATCTGCATATAAAACTTGAACAAACTTAAAACTTTAAACGCCATTATCTCAGAATCTTATTTTGGGAAATTACCTTTGCGGTGGACACGATTACTACTAAAACTACTACTACTAAATACTAAAAACTACTACTACTAATCTAATAATCAACACCAAATTTTGACCACTTATTTATTATGATATTAGCTAGTCCGTGAACGAGGGATTTTCAATTTTTTTGAAAACTCCTTTTTTAAAGAACAAAAAACGAAAATCTTATACGTTGAAAAAGTACATTTTTTTGTTAAAAACGTCGCCATTTTTTTTTTATTCAAAATTTTTAAATATCCCTCGTTCACGGACTAGACAATACAATATACTAACTAAACTTTTTTGAATTTTGGATTTCGGATGAACCGTTTTCGAGAAATCATGTCCACCGCAAGACACCATCGAAAAAAGACGATCCGGGAATTCGGCTATAACATTTTTGTTATGTAATATTTTTTTATGAAAAAATTTAATTAAGTACCCAGAAACATGTACTAAACAACGTCGTTAAAACATTTTTCATAAATATTTTCTATGGTGTCAAAAAAAAATCGATAAAAATCCATATTTTTGCGCGGTACAACTGTATATAACCCCTTAATAAATTATGAACTCCAGCGGCGCAGTCACAGGAGCACCCAATCCAACTCGTAGTAATAATGTAAAGGGCAAGGCCCTGGGTATTCTCCAGGACTTACGGAGGATCGAATGTGCCTTTCAGCCTGTTTCCAAAGTGGATGATGCCATGCTCCACGTGCGACTTTGCCAGATAGTCGCCTTCAGTGACTTCAATGTCATCCACGGGGAGCTTGAGGATTGGACATTTCGCAGATCAGTAGTGACCTCCGATGGACTGTTTCGGAGCTCGTAGCGACGATGCATCCCGAAATCGAGCCTGGGACGACCCTTAACTCTTCTCGAATGGCTCACCACTCCACCCTTGCTAGCGTAATGTCCACCATTACGCACAGGTTGAGTAAAGCTTTAGAAGCTTTAGCAGCAAGCTAAAGATAAAGAAAAAAGAAAGCTGCAAAAGTTGCGATCTTGCCTTCGGGAGTCCGCTTTCGAGGCATTTCATTAGCTGGAAGTCTCCGACGAGAATTATGATGTCACGCTGAATTTATTGGAGAAACGATTTAATAACCGTCGTTAAATATTGTAGGCTTATGTGAACGAGATTCTGGGCCTCAGTCTGTTGGAAAGTGGCTCAATAGCAGCTTTTCGAGGTCTTTCGGACAAATTCAATGCCCATATGCGAGCCTTAAAGAATAAGGTCCAGATTCCATCATGAATCATGGAATCGAGCCATCATGATGGAACCATCGAGGTTTCATATGCGAGCCATCATGGTCCAGGTTCTGCTTCCAAGGTTGGACCCAGCTACTCAGGCTAAGTGAGAGGAGAAACTCTTTAAGCTCAGACGCTATTGGGACGCGACTTGGGAGTCGATGCCCGAATTTTCGGAGCAGCGATGTAAGACGCTGGACGCTATGGACATGGCCATGGCTGCATACGCCCCGGGTGCTCAGGGGGGAAGGCCTAGAGGTGCAAATAACAGTAGATCATCTTATATTGTTACTAATTCACTTCCCTCTGCCTGTACTTTATGAGGTGGATAATCCCATGTAAGGGTCTCCCGATTTCTTAGCTGTCACGGTGATAATTGTCGCGGTTGGAAGAAGGCGTCAAAGACCAGCTTTTGGTTGGTCCTCGCATGTCAGCCATAGCTATAGCCACTGCTAATGCACTAGTTGCTCAAGGTCGCAGCGGTAGTATATATATGCTTGCTACAGCGAAAATGTTCGTAGTCACGCTGTAGCCCTTGTTTCATGCCGAGCTCTGTTGGATTCTAGATCTCAGGAACACGTGACTTCTTCCCGGCTAGGTGGTCATGTGCAGCTTCGAAGGTGCAAATCATTCATGGCGGTGTCTTGTATTGGCATAACCGGCTTCGCGAAAGACAGATTCTCTTTTGATGTTCTCCTGCGGCCCCCTGCTGCAAATAATCTGCCATGGTTAACGCTGTCATCGCCGCCAATATGCAGCCTAGCTTCAGTTTGGATGTCTCCTGTTGGAATATTCCGGGCCATTTTTCTTTGGCTGATCCTGAATTTTTCCGTCCACAGCGTATCGATCTTCCTATCGGAGCCAGACGTTTTTACGAGCTGCTGTATGTTGGGCCAATTCAGCTCTCAGCCGGCCTACCGTTGCTGCAGAAAACCCGACTTAGATGGGTCGTGTGTGGGGGCGTTTTACTTGTCCAGAGAAGATCACTCGTTTCCACTGCCCAGAAGGTTTTTCTGAAGAGCGCAAATATGATGGATGATCTGTTATATTCTCTGCTCCGCCGGTTTTAGGAAATCGAAGACTGCTCCGAGCCTATTTTAAAGCGGACGACGGAGGATTTAGATTGCGATGCGCATTTCGTGCAACAAGTTGCTCGGCTGGATTCCGGCGGTTACGCTGAAAGGCTTCCGTTGAAATGCAGTTCTAAGTTGCTGGGAGAATCTTACTCCCAAGCGGTTTGACGATTTCTCTCCTTCAAAAGGAAGCTCTGTCGCCGTCCTCAATTGAAAGAGCAATATGCTGCCTTCATAAAGGACTATTTGGATTTGAGTCATATGTCTCCCGTCCCAGCTGATACGAGCGTCACTAGCCAGTACTTCCTGTGTTTTAAAGGGGGAATGTTCAACAACCAAGCTCAGGGTTGTTTTTGATAAATCTGGTGTCACTGAATATTCATTGAATAACGTGTTGATGTCTGGCCTAGTTATTCCGCCAAAGTTACTGCATATTCTGTTAAGGTTCCATTCCATCGGGTGGCCATTACTGGAAATATTTGCAAAATGTATCGTTGCGTCAGGGTTTTCTCTGATGACGGCTATCAGCAATTCATTTTTTGGCGGAATTTCACCCAGGGTTGGAAGTTGCAGGTTTTTAAGCTGGATACTATCACCTATGGAGCAAAGACTGATTTATTTTTATCGTTTTTGGCAATGCATCAGTTGACAGAGGATGAGCAATTAATGTGTTTAAAAAGGGCCGAAAATCTGCGTCTCGACTTTTATGTGGATGATCAACTTTCCGGAGCCGATTCTATAGATGAAGCTATAGCTATAATCATAATGCAGCAAACGTTCAGGATCATCACAAACCGATTTCGGTTAAGGAAGTGGTACTCCAATTTTGCTGTCGTGCTGGATGCCTGAAGAAGATCGGGAGTCTTTCCTAAGGTTCAATGATGGCAGCAATTTCACAAAGACTCGGGTTCTCATTTAGGGTCCTGCAACTGACCACTTGCTATTTTCGTTTAAACGGATTCAGTCAATCTCAAAGCCCACTAGGCGCTTCGTTCTGTCTTCAGTCGCTCGGCTGTATGACCCATTAGGTCTTGTCGGTCCTGTTATTGCAAAGGCGAAGATTTTTTTCCAGAAGCTGTGCCGTGAAAAGTTGTCCTGAGATGAAAGTCTTCCACAAGCACTTCACTTCGACTGGAATATGATTTGTAGGGCGCTACCATCAAAATCCGAAATGGAGATCCATGGATTCTGTGACGCCAGCATTGAGGCAAATGGGGCTTGCGTTTATGTCGTGTCTAAGGGCGCAGGATCTTCAAGCTATTTACTCTGCTCGAAGTCCCGAGTTGCACCTTTAAAGACTGTTACGGAGTCAAAGCTTATGTTATCGGGAGCCGAGTTGTTGGCACGACTTATGTCGGAAGTATTGCAGTTGAAGGTCTACGTTGGGAAGGATTTTGGGAAGAAAGGCTGGATTCTGCTGTGGCTCTGTCTTGGATTCGAGAAGAACCATCTCGGTTAAATATTTTCGTTGCCAATCGAGTTTCGACTATTCAGAAGCTAACTAGAGCAAAGGAGTGGCGGTATGTTCCCACTTCCTTGAACCCGGATATCCTGTCGCGTGCTGTTCTAACCAATGAATACCTCACGGTCCTCCGTTTCTCCTTGGAGCCCAGGAGGAGTGGCCAAACGCGGTCCCATCTGAGAGATCGACTCTGGAGCTAAGTGCAGGGGTCCTGTTCATTCAGTCTCCGTTCGTGGATATAACAGCGGTTTCTAAGTACTCTAATTCGTTTCCAGCACTGCAAAGAGTATCCGCTTACGTATATAAGTTTTCTAAACGAAATCGCCACAAAGGTGACACGGCTAGCGAGATAAAGTCTGCAATGCAGCTTTTATCGCGACTTGTGCAACGTATGCATTTTTGGGAGGACATTCGTCAAAAAATTTGTCATTTGATTTTGATAGTCAGCATCCAATTATACTTCCTAGAAACCCAGTTTCGCTGGCTATAAATGTTGATTTCCATGAGAAAATTTACATACGGTGTAAATTTGGCAAAATTTGGCCTCGCGCGCTGTTGGCAATCATTCGGTCCCAATATTGGCTAATTGGGGGGAGAAAAACGGTGACGAAGGCACTACACAAATGCATTCGATGCTTCCAGACTAAGCCTCGGTTGCTGGAGCACATTATGGCTGATCTCCCGGAGCAAAGAGTTAGCGGCGCCCAGGTCTTTAAAATAACTGGTGTGGATTTTTGTGGGCCTTTTTATTTTAAGCCGGAAGTGCGTAATAAGGCTCCAGTTTCATCAGCGTTTTCATTTGCTTTGCTACTAAAGCCGTCCAGCTCGTAAGGGATCTGTCTACAACTTCTTTTCTGCAGGCCTTGAAACGGGTTATATGCACCGGCACCGGTTATATGCAACCAACTTTGAGGAGCCAAAAACGAGCTAAAGCGATAAGCGTCAACGGGCACTGCTGGAGTTTTGCTCTTTGGAGTCTGTCGAATGACATTTTATTCCTCCTCGATCTCCGTATTTTGGTGGTCTGTGGGAAGCTGCTGTTAAAACCGTCAAGCACCATTTTTAAAGGGCTTTTGGACTTTCAGTTTTTGGATTCGAGGAGCTGTGCCATTTTGGGGCTGTCATAAATTCACGACCTTTGTTGTCTTATTTAGAGAATCCTGCAGATCTCGATGTTCTAATCCCAGCTCATTTTTTAACTGGTGGTCCATCAGTCAGCTTTGACGAACCCGATGTCACAAAGCTGAACTTTAACCGGTTGGACCTTTAACCTTTCTGGTACTGATGGAAGGAGAAGTACCTAAACCTTCTGTAGCAGTGCCCCAAATGGCGTGCTTCCGGTCCTGCCCTGGCCCTGAACGATATGGTGCTAGTCAAGGACGAGAGCCTACCTACCATGAAATGACCGCTTGTAAGAATAATGGAGCTAATCCTTGTTCGATATGGAGTCTTTCGAGTGGCGGTGATTAAAACCCCATCTGGAGTAACCAAGCGCGCAGTGTCTAAGCTGTGCCTGTTGCCCCTTAAGGATGAAGTTGGACTAGAAGCCGCAACTAGATGAAGTATGTCGGATTAGGCAGCCAGCAATTGTTGGGTTTAAATAATAAATTAATAACGTAACCATTGTTGGTCGTAAGCGGACTCCCAATCGCCCGCTCGGCTTCAACTAATTCGGCGTCTTAAGCTAGCGAGCATTGCGTTCGCACCCTAAATTTGCTTTCCTTTGTAAAATCCCAATTTCACATGCAGCCAAATAAATATTTATATAACGTTTAAAATTATTTACAATTTGGTTTTTTATTTACCGGCATTAAAAACTACCAATTCAATACTAGCAATACTACAAATATTGACTAACAGTGTATCTTATTGTTTCTTATAAAAAGTTTGGTGTATTCTGGTTGAATTGAGCAAATATATTTTTCGGGTTCGTATCATATTTTTCTCAACTGTGATGTTGATTGTCGAAAGATGTCGTATTTTTTCTCCATTCAGACTTAAAAGCCTTTTTTGTCGTTGGTTTCAACCAACGATTTCCCCCCTCCCCCATTTCCTGGATCTCACACGGGAAAAGAAGATAAAAGTTCGTTTTTATGAAGATAAAAGGTTTTAACTTTGTACAGATTCCATTTTCTGAAATCCAATAAATCTAATCTAATCTGAAACGGACCCACCCACTTGACCTCTGCCACTCGGGCGAACGGGACTGAGCTGCAGTTGTAAAACTAACAAGGCCCACTAAAGGGCCCGACAATAATTAACTGGAACTCTATCGCTAAGGTCTACTGTTAAAATTAGTTTCCTAGGATAAGCAAACATTGTACTACTCAATATTTCACTAAGTTAAGGTCCCATTATACAATTTAATTATTGTCCATAACTTCGGACAGATTTTAAATATACCTATTGATTGATTGATAAAAAAAAAAAAAAAAATCTTATTCTACTCCTATCAATCTCCGACAAGTGCTCGTTAAGAATTTTGATATCAGTTCATTAAGATAGCTAATCAACGCAGACCCGAAAAGATTTATAACAACTACAATACGTTGGTTGGAAAAAATGGGGTTTCAAATGGAACAAGAAGTCTGTAACTTTTATAAAAATATTTTGCAAGAAATTTTTAGAAACACAAACACACGTACATGTATGGTAGTCTATTAGCGCTGATCACGAATATACACATTTTATGGTGTATAAAAGTTGCAAAAAAGTGGCGAATCCCATGCTTTAGCGTGCGCGCTATTCATAGCCGAAGACTTTAAAAATTGCTGTATGCGTCTGCTCTGAATGAATGATATACCAACCTACCTTTTGGTTGGTATCAAATGGTTGTTGGTTGGTTGTTTTTACCAAATAATTTTTATCAAAAATTTGCAAAACACAAACAGCAGCCGAATTAAGGCGAATGTGGCAAAGACACAGCAGTGGCGGTGGACGAAGTTGTTGAAGTTGTTAGGCGAGAGGGAGTGTGTGTTGGAGATGTACTCCCGCAATATCGATAGTCGCGTGAGTTATCGAATTTGGTTGTGCTAACGAAGACTGATGAGGGTTAACTGAACCGTTGGCACTGTCGTCTGCTCGTTCGGAGGCGTTTCGTTTTTGAAGATGTAAGCTGGTTTAGGTCGATCGATAAAAACCTTGTGTTAACCTTTTTGTTACCATTTCGAGCGGACCCTCGTAGTTTGACTCGATCCACTCTGACGAAAACGTGGGTACAATGGTTTAGATCCGAGTGCCCTAGTTCTTGCGGTATATGGTTTTTTGAAGAGCATCGGGGAACTCGGACTCGGTGTGTTTTTTTGTGCTCGGTGCAAAAAATCCCTCTGGCCCCCGTAGTGGTGCCATAAACCATTTCAGCTGGGGCTAACCCGAAGTCGCTTTTGATTGTTGTGCGTAGGCCTAGTAGGATTAGGTGCAAGGAACTGCTCAAATTGATTGGATCGGCGCATTTTAAAGCAGCTTTTGACGTTCTGTGCCAGCGTTCGATCATACTATTAGCTTTTGGAATAATGTAGACTCAAATTGTTGACCTAAATCGGTTGTGATGTGGAGAGGAATTCCATACTGAACGAACCAGCCCGATATAAGTGCGTTGGCTACAGATTTTGCTGTGATGTCCACTAGGGGAATTGCTGCGGGCCATTTTAAGAAACGATCGATACACGTGAGGCAGTATCGGTATCCGTTCGATGAAAGCAGCGGGCCGACTTTGTCGATATTTATGCGCTATGTCGGTATTTTTGGCGTCGCTGGCGGTGTACTCTCCTAGTGGCGATTTGGTGTGACGTTGGGTTTTGGCTTTCTGGCACGGGATGCAAGAGCGTACGATTTTAGCGACATCCTTCGCCATGCGGGGCCAAACGTAGTGTTTGCCGACAAACTTGTTCGTTGCCTTAACTCCTGGATGGCTTAGCGAATGTAGGACTTCACGGTTTGGCGAAGGCATCTGGGCACAAACGGACGTATATGGTTATTGGCGATGTGGCAGTACAATTGCTTGTTTGAGCCTGAAAGAGACAATTTTGTTAGTGAGATGGTATTTTCGGCGTCAGAATTGAGAAGCGATTGAAGTTCCTCATCGTTTTGCTGTTCCAGTGCCATCTCGTCGAAGTTTATGTGTTTGATGGCGTCGATGAGTGGGAGAAGATCAGCCACGTTGTTTTCTTCTCCAGAGATGTGCCGGATATCGGTGCTGAATTGGCTGATAAAATCCAATTGCCAAGCGCGTCGAGGTGATGCTTTCTCGCTTTTTTGACTTTTTTTTTTGTGGAAATATCTTGTGGTTCGACAGGAATCTGGAGACATGCTTTTTGCTGGTCGATTTTCGAAAATATCTTCTTACCATACAAGATGCTCGTTACATCCAGTATGTACGGAATGGGATATCGATCCGGCACTCCGATTGTTCAGTGCTTGGTAGTCTCCACACGGTCGCCACTCTCCATTTGCTTTCCTTACCAGGCGCAATGGGCTGGACCAGTAGCTATTTGAGGGACGGCATATTTCTTTCTCGATGAGAAAGGAGAACTCGGATTGTGCAGCTTTGAGTTTGTCGGGCACGAATCCGGCCGTTGGTCGAGATGAAGTTCGTTACTTCGGACGTTCCTGGCAGCCGGTTCGAGTTGATCGTTGCAAGATCGCGATATTCGTGAAGCATTGTAGCGTATTGGTTACTCGTCGTAGGATAAAATCGCGTGAATTTTACGGCACACTTTGATTCGAGCAGCGTAGCTCGATCGATGAGTTTGCGTCTTATTATATCGTCAAGTAAGTCGAAATGTTGAAGAAAGTCGGATCCAATGATAGCGCAGTTGACGTCAGCTATTACGAAGGTCCAAACGAAGTTTCGCCGCAATCCCAGTGACAATGCAATGCGTTTTTCTCCATTTCGTGCCATTGGCGGCGAAAAGAAGCTTTGGAGGGAGCATAGATTTGGCGTTTTTGCAGGGTGGAATCACTGAATTGTCGGCGCCGGTGTCGATGGAAAACTGCGTTTTGGAAAAGTTGTCATTGATAGCGGGCAATAGTGTTGTGGTCTTCTTCGAATTTGTCCGCTGAATCCAAAGACTTTTTTAGTTCGGAAGAAAAAGTTTTTCGTTCGGATGAAAAAGAGCATGGTAGGTAACATTTATTGACGGCATTACCAACTTTGCTGTGGTACCAACACATGTCTGAAGCTATGACGCTGTTGCGAGCCGTTCGCAAGCTGTTCTTGCGAGAATGGTTTTAGAACAGCGCGTTGATCTGTTGTTCGATGCGGTCTAGACGATCGTCGAAAACGGCCCTGCTGGTTGGCGCCGCATTGGTGTCGGTGCGTACCTGATGAAAATCGCCGACTTCATCACTTTGCTTGCCAACTTAGCTAAGTTTGCTAGGCTGGTGCAAGATCGGTTGCACTTCTGTTCGTCTGCGCTGCAGCCACTGCTTTCTAGAAAGATTCGTTAATTTTTTTGCGGCGAGTGCGTTTAACTCGTTGAGCAGTTGTGTGGGGTGCTTGTCATCATTTCTGAAGTTTCTTTTGTTCGCTTTCGCAAAGGCGTTCCAGAATGCACGATTATAAATTTTCGTATTTGCCTGTGCGTGGTTGTTTGACGATAGCGTCGGCAATTCGGGCCAACACCGGTGCTTCGATTGACGCTAGGATCGTTCGATTTCCGATACCCATAATTCTGGGTGTTCGGGCCAAAAAGGCGGTATTTTAACAGCTACGCGGACGATAACTGCGTCGAAACCGCGAGTAACGGTATCGTGAATAACCTCAGCGTCGTCTTGTGGGGCATCGTTGTTTGCCATTGTAAGCACCAGTGGTCGCGTGTATAATGTGATCACGTCGGGGTCACCAATTTAATGTTCTTATATTTATTGATCACTATACACATATATTAAAAACTAGAAAGATGATCAAGAGACGAATGCGGTAAAGACTCAGCATTGGCGGCGGACGAAGCTGTCGAAGTTGTTAGGCGAGAGAGAGTGTCTGTTAGAGATGTTCTCCCGTAATATCGATACTTGCGTGAGTTACCGAGTTTGATCGTGCTAACGAGAACTGATGAGGGTTGCCACAAATATAATCCACAAGGCATGTGGATCAGAGTACAATTGTTTTCAAAAGAGGACGAGAACACATGGCCGGAGGCACCTTTTCGCCATCGAACAGACGATTATCAAGAAGAAAATCGAAAATTCGTCCTAGCTACGTCAGCCGAACAGCTCATTGGTTTTGAACGCTTTTCAAGTTACCTAAGAGAAAAGCGAACCATGCGTTGGGTGCAACGATTTAAAAAAACAAGGGCGAAAGTCGCACTATGTAAAATGGCGCAATCGGATATATTCCTTGACGAGTTAAGCTCATTGCTGCATCATTAAGCTAACACTTTCATATTCCAAAATAGCCAGATGACACTTGCTATAAACGAAAATGGCCTACTAGTTGGGAAAGGACGGCTTGATTACGCATTATTTTTACCGTCAGCTACTTGCAAGCCAACAATAATGCCAAAAGGGCGCATGTTAACAAAACTGATTGTAAGCTTTTACCATAAGGTACACTATCACCAAAACGATGAGTTGATAATGAGCGAAATTCCCGGAAAATTGTGGATGATTCACTTAACTTAACGTAAAGAGCGACAAATCAATTGTCTATATTGTAAAAATAAGACTACAACTATTTACATATCTAACGGTAATAGCAATACATCTGGAAATAGCTGAATACCTTGTACCGGATTCTTTCATCATGGGTATTAGAAATCTCGTCAATAGAAGAGGCATACCGTTTTCAATTCGATCAAACATGGGCACAAATTTCGTAGGGCACATGGGCCAACATTCTAAGAAAAAAAATTATCTTTTTGATTGGGAATACATGTAAGATAGTATAGAGAAGGAGCAGCAAAAATCCTATCAGAAGTGGAAGTGTATAAACAGAAGTGGTATTTCGAGCGGGTACATTTGGTAACATCAGAAAAAAATCAAACGCAGCAAAAATGTCGCTATTATTATCAAAAAGAAATCGTGCTAGAAAATTACGCAGTTGAAGTAAGCCCGTAGCAGACTGCAGCTCACATCAGACAGGGGTACAGCAATTTTCAGCAGAATGAGTTTAAAAAGGACGACAGCAGTAGCAGAAACAGACAGGCAGACGTCGTTCAAACTTGAAGACGCCAATAATTTAATTTTCAAAGAATCTGGAATTTGATATATGTTCGGTTAGTTTGCCAACCTAGGTCTATATCTGTGGGGGGCACTTTCATTTCCCATAGCACGCGTGCATAGGGTAAGAAATTCTGAAATTCTTAACTGACAGTGTGAGCACTCTCAATTTTTTCTCTCTCTCATTTGCTCCTATTTTGACTCATTTGACAGCCCAAACTTAAAGTTCAAAATATTTCCACTGAGAAAAATTGTGTCAGAATGTGTCAGAAAAATAAAATGCACTATTTTAGAGCCCATTCCAACTTTTGAATGCTGAGAAGTGTTAACTCAACCCAAATGCTGTAGGAACTTGTTTGAGATAACAATATCGCAGTTCAAAGCTACTTCCCAATTTTGACCAAACGTACGAAGTGGTTTGCTCTATTCAAGCCAATTCAAATTGAAAATATTTGACTAATTTTCAACAAAAATGGATGTTGAAAAAGGGGTATCTTAACCGAAATAATAAAAGCCAAATATTATGATGCGATTAAACGACCTATATCGAAACTGACCGTACTTAAAATACTTAGTAAAACTACTTGAGCGTTTTACGAAGAGTTTGATGTTATGAAGGAGCAACGAGCATTTAATGTAAACACTCAATTAGAAATGAGTTACAGATTTGATCAAAGCGGTTATGAAACGGGCTTATTTAGTGCTATACGCTTTCGTAATGTGTACCAATAATTTTTTTCAGATACTCATTTTTTTATTCTTTGTGCCAAATGTAATGTGAGCAGAACAGAATTTAATAAACATACAGCATACATACACATTGACCACAAAAAAATAATGAGGCAAAAATTTATTAGTGGGGCCTCGGCCTGCCATGGCTTATTGAATTTTCTATTAAAGTATTCGATAACTTTCATGAATAGCCGCCAGCCAACAAACACTGCAGTCCACTGATGCGCTATTAATATGTTTTAACTTCTAGGTTAGAGAACACTCTCACGGTATTAAAATTGTAGGGTGGCCAAGCTAAAGCGCAGTAAAACATTCAATCTTTATTCGAGGGTTCAATTTAAATATCGGATACAAATCTTTCTTGTCGGATACAAGAAAGAATTCTCTATCTCTATCATTCAAAGGGCGAGAGGCTAGGCGAGGGTAGCATACACAATTTCAAGATGAGCTAGTATGCAGCAGCTTTACGAAAGCTCACAAAAGCGCATGCGCTACAAATACCAGAAAGCAGAATGCGCAAAAGGGATAAATAAACAAAACAAATAAAATAATATATGTTATTTTCTGTTAATATGTTAATATTTATATATGTTAATAATATGCTGTTAAGATATTTCTTAACAGCATTTGCCTTTTACTTCTTAGCCCAAACACTTTCTCCCTTTGAAGGCTGGGCCTTCAACAGAGTCCTTGAGGGGTAGCAGACACAGCTTGGACACAGTTCGCTTCGTCGTTCCCGCAACTGTCTTAAGCACGGCTACCCGATTCACTTCGTCACGCGCGGGATTTATGGGGATTTATGGGGGTAGATTTTTGTCCTACACAAGAACTATGAACGCATGCGCTCATATTCACATTTTGAACGGTACATTTTGGTTCCTTGAAACACGCTCACGACACTTGTTGCAAGAAGAAGGATGTATTCCACCCTCCCTCCCTCCCTTCCAGACGGTTAAAGTTGAAGGCAGTAAGGTCTGGTCCAATAAAAGTTGAAGTGCCGTTAAGAAAATGAGCTGGCCCATCCAGGATTGCCTTCGCACCGAAGCAGGTGAATCACATTAATTTTAAGGGGGGCTTTATTTTGACACTCCGCCTTGTGGAGAAATGGTCTGCAAAGATTTACTACTGTTATATTAAAGCACTTCTTCGAAGCGAAGTCTTCGATGACATGCTCAAGAAGCCGGCGCGAAAAGTGTACTTGCATTATTTCAATATCTTCTTAAGTGAACGGTGGTGTTTTTTTTTTGCGCACTGCGTTTATGATGGCTGTAAACCGGTGTTTAATTACTTGAGAATCGAATTTTGATAAATTTCTGTTTTAACTTAAACCGTATCGGATCGCGTGTGCTATGGTATGTTTGGAAACGAATAAATACGTTTTTTAACTTCAATTCCAAGCGTAGCTTGGTCTGCTTGTTCCTCGCTTTGGATTATTTCTTTCTTGTGCAATAAATGTTCTTTTCCCTATTTCTGAAATTTTCCTTCGCTCTCTCCAAAGTTGTTCAAGGTATAGTGCTTTTGCGCTTTTTAAATATTTTTTTACATTATTATTTATCAAAATGGAATTTAAACTCTTCTGTACAATGAATTCTTGTAACAAGACAATCTCCTCAGCCCAGCTGTGTAGTTCTGTCCTAGACTAAATGAAGTCGTTCATGAGACAGACAAAGAATGGATTTAAAAGAATGGGTTTTCGTAAAATAATGACCTGCTCTGTGAGCTGAACACTTAGCTAAGCCGTCTTCAGCTGCTAAATGAGTCCCTTAAGCGTGAGAAATCCGCTATTTGTGATCCGCCTCATCCTGCTCAGCCTACATTAACGCAGCCGCTCGTATCTCTGGCCACCACAAGGACTGGTGCTAAAACTGCGAACAATTCACGGCTCGAATTTCACAGTGCAAATGAGCAACTGTCCGATATTTCCATCGTGGCATCCCTTCAAGTGATACCACAGGTCCTAGTGAATGAAACCCCTGCTAGAGTCACCCATCAGGGTATTGCGCCATCCGGACCACCGGTACCGACTGATGCTGCAGTTACCTATCAGAATACTAAGAGACTACGTAGCAAACTCCCTAAGCAATGTTCTAATAGTTCTCTTTTTGCATCCCATATTATAGCCTTTGCAGAAACTTGTTTAAAGCCGTAGATCTTTAGCTTCGAAATTTTTCCAAGTACGTTCTGCAAAGGGGGGGGGTGGAGTCCTCATTTTGGTAGACTCCCAACTTGCTTCTAAGAAGGGAAAATCACAAGAGTTTGGTGACAGAATTTATTTGCATTAAATTCATATTGTCCGCGAAATCTTTATACATTACATTTATATATGGTATATACCGCCTTGGTCAGAATCCGCATACTGGTATCATTTGCACGCTATTCAAACCGTATTTAATCTTATGACCGATCGTGACCAGCTTGTAGCTGTGGGCGACTTTAATATCCCAGAATTAAAGTGGTCCAACGTCGATAACTCACCATTTGTATCACTTATCACGCACCATGACTTCATCTCGGGCAATTTTGACATGTCCCTAGGTCGAATTAAGCATGTTAGAAATTCGTTAGGTCCGCTTTTAGACTTATGTTTTGTATCTGATCCTGATGGTACCACTCTCTCCAGAGCTTTCCCCCTTTCAACCCCCCCTATCGAAACCATTCCTGGTATCGATCAGATGTCTCCATGGGTGACAAATAAGATTCGCTGTTTCCGAAAAGCTGACTTTCAAAAACTTAATAGCCTTATCGACACATATTATTGGTCCGATATTCTGGCATGCACCGATCTTAATGTCACATAAAAAAAATTTTACTGTACTTTAAAAACATTTTTTGACACCTGTGTGCCATGGAAATATCCGTCCACTTCAACAAATCCTCCTTGGTTTACAAGGTGCCTTACTAAACTAAAAAATACTTAAAATAGGCTCTTACTTAAATATAAAAAACCTGCAGTAGTATAGATTTTTGAAGATATCTTAAAAAGATATATGCTAGCTCTGTCAAATTTTACCATGCATAAGGCTCAGAAATACTATGCCAGGGCTCTGTGAAAACGTCTACATTGTCTTTTCATTTTTTCTTTGGAAACCTAGAATTTTTCTCTTTAGTGGAAGGAATCTTTCATATATCTCTTAAATAAAAAAAGAGGAAAAGTCAGACAACGCCAACTACAGGGGCATCTCTAAATTGTCGGCAATTCAAAAGGTTTTTAAAAAATTAATTACTCCTCATTTGCAAAACCTTTGCTCTTCGATCAACTCTTCATGTCATCACGGCTTCATTAAGCGTCGTTCCAACACCACTTATTTACTGGAGTTGACATCATTTGTCATAGATGGCTTTCAAAAGGGATTTCAAACTAATGTTGGACTTCAGTAAAGCAATCAGTCAATCACTCACTCCTGTTAAGTAAACTGAAACTTCTGGGATTTCCTACAGTTTCCTAACATGGATCTTCAGCTACTTAGATGAAACAACACGAAGAGTCATATTTAAAAATGTAAATTTCTGCGTGGCCCGTGCTACATACGGTGTCCCTCAAGGAAGTCATCTTGGCCCGTAATTTACTCATTTATTACGGACATTTATTAATGACTCAGCTTAAATTAACTTTCTAGTTCTCATGCAAGCAGATGATGTTAAGCTTTGTCTTCATTACACATCCATCTCTGCCCAATGCAATCTTCAGTCCGATCTTGAAAATTTTCAAAAATGGTGCTTAGAAAATGATTTTATACTTAATGGATTAAAATGCAAGCTTATGTATTTTTATCGTTCTTTCTCTTGCCCAGGCTACGTATTTTGTTTATGGGACTGCCTCAGAAAAATTAACTCATGGTAATGATCTTGGTGTCTTATTAGACTCAAAACTTAAATTAGCCGACCATATTTCCTCAATGTAAGCATTTCCACAGTAAGGCGAAAGGTGTCCTTTGTTTTATTAAAAGGTGGTCAAAAGAATTTAAAAACCCCAACACTACTAAAAGCTTAGTAATTTCTTTTGTCCGTCCGTTACTAGAGTACGGTTCATGTGTCTGGAGTCCCCAATATGGCACACATCAAGACCGCATAGAATCCGTACAAAAGAATTTCCTAATATTTTCCCTCAGAGGTCTTAACTGGGATGCAAATCTTCATCTTTCCTCTTATATTAGCAGACTCCTAGTAATAAACTTACCAATCTTATGTTAACTTATCTTAGAACAATGCTGGGTGTAGTTTTTCTACATAACCTAATCAATGGAGATGTACATAGTTAGCCAGCATTGTTTCCTTGTTCCTTCTCATTTCAGACATTTTTTATTGAAAAATGTGCTTATTCCGAAAAAGAAATGGTTTTTCAACAAGATGGGATTCCAAGGCACTCTTCGAAAATTTTTAAGAAATGGTTTGGAAGGCAACCTCAGAAATTAATGGATGCCCAGCACAAAGTCCCGACCTCAATCCGATTGAAAATCTTTGGTCAATCATGAAAAGACGGCTCGGGCAGTACGAAACAGGTCTATCAAACAGGGGCAACCTTTGAGAGCGGGTTGTAGCTGAATGGATACGTTTTCCTAAAGATATAAGAGAAATTTTGGTAGATAACATGCCTGGCCGCGTACAGGAAGTCGTCTCAAATAAATTTCTTTTGACAAAATATTAATATTATTTTGCAAATTAAAACTCTTTGAAACGTGCAAAATTGAGTTTATGTGGGTTTTTTTCGTTTTTAATTTTTCTCCTCCTCGAATTCATCTTTATCATCATTGTTTTTGCTAAGAATTTATTAAGAATTAAATAATTAATAGAAAACAAAAAAAATTTTGGATTTGGTTGTGTGAATATGAACTTATGCATTTACAAACACTCTCTACACTCTATTCTATATACTCTATAATATATCTTTCCTGTCATTTAAATTTGAAATCGGTATTTTAATTTCCTTACTGACTCTTTTTAGTTAAATAAGTAATAAATAGCTTAAAAAATATCAATAAATCGTTTCTCGAGCGCCCCTCCAGTCATACGGTCGTCAATCATTTCTTTGACTATTAGAATGCTTAAATCGCGATGTATGTTTTTCACGGTGCCCCGGTCATTTTTCTCAAGATCTTTAACTTAGATCGCTGGACTATGTCAATACTGTTATTGCTGGCATTCCCCTAAAACTAGGAGCCGTACATCCATATAGGTTTTAGTACCGAGTTATACAGCAGGAATGACCGAGCGTTAATAAGCTAATGAAGGCTGCTCGATTTTAGCTTTAGGTGTGTTCTTTTGGCTGCAATGTGCCGGCGCCATGTGAGACTTCACAATAGTAGAGTGTTGTTTAACGTAAGTAGGCGGCAATTTTGCCTGTTCAGGGTGAACGTAACGTGCTTGCATTTTTATTCGTTTACTTTAATTCACCAATCTGATAGCCATTTTTCAACATCGACCATATGTAGAGCTAGCTGCGCAGTTGCTTGAATCGGGCATTTTGAGCGGCTAAGAATAGCTATGCATCGGCAAACGTAGATGTTGTTAGTCGTGTGCTTGTCGGGATGTCCACTGTGTAGAGGATACATAATGTAGGCCCTGGCATGCTTACTTGAGGAACTTCAGCTATAATAATGAAATCATCGGTAATAGCAGTGTTGCACCTCTCATGATATTTTCTGTCATAAAGGTACAAACTTGTGGGTGTTGTAGGGGAGCATTGTCTTGATCTGTACATTAGACCTTCTAGCCAGACTCTATGGAATGCTTGAGAGACATCTAAAAATATGGAGTAGAGTTTTCTCTTTTTTCGAACGCTACGATAAACCGGATCGTTACCTGCTCAATTGTTCCGTTCTTTTCACGAAACCGAAATGGATATGGCGGGACTCCTTCCTGCATTCTCAGGTATGTGATTACCTGAGTCAATAGGAATTTTTCAAAGAGCTTAGATAAGCATGAAAAAATGCTTATATGTTGTTACGTAGAAACGATGTAGGGATTGTGTGGCCTTTTCCCGGCTTTGCCATCATTTGTAAAGGGTCGCCAGGTAATCACCCAGATCGCCCAGATATAAGTCAATTATATTCGCACGTCTGTGCTCTTTGATTACTGTTTAATTTCTGACTTTAATTCGAAAGATAAAGAATTCTCTAAGTCTAAATACATGTCTGGTGTGTAAGCTCCAACTGTACGCACGTACGATCGCAAGCGCGTCAGTGACAATTTTTTCTTTTCGCACATTAGTCTAAACCGAACCATCACAAAGAGATCGATAAGAGAAGCCGGCGATGCTATGTCGCCGCGACCGAAGAAAAAAATGCAAGTAGCTAAGTCTGGGCAACTTCCCAACAACAGCAACTATTACTCGCCGCTTCAAACTATTAAAGATAAAGATGATGATAACGAAGACAATGGTACAGAACACATTGTTGAAAAATCAAATAATTATGTACCTCCAATAACGGTGCTTAAATGCTCCATAGAGCAAATTCAAATTATTTGCAAAACCTTATTTATAGAAGACTACTCAATCAAAAAAATTTCACTTGGAGCCAAACTTCACTGTGAAGCGATGAGTGACTACATAAAAGCCTGCAATTTTATGAAAGGCAAATATGAATTTTTTTCCTATGCAATTAAAAATGAAAAGCCGTATATAGCTATTCTTATGGGTCTTGATACTGACCAACCAGAGCACGTCAAACAGAAACTAGCATGGGTCTGCAATGCACAGATGTCAAGTTTGTTCGTAGGAAACGGCCAAACGATACCACCTTTACCTTCTTCGTAGTTTATTTCGTCAACAAGTCCATAACTCTTAGCGAGCTGAAGAAAACTCATTCCGTCATCGACTATGTTCGCGTCAAGTGGGATTACCAAAGGCGTAGGAGCAACAAAATAACCCAGTGCTACAACTGCCAAATGTTCGGGCATGGATCAAATCAATGTGCTGTTAAGGCGTACTGTGCTGTCTGCGCAGGAAACCATAAAACTGCTGACTGCAACGAAAACTCATGCGTTAAGTGTGCCAACTGTCATGGAAATCACAAATCGTCCTCGCTCGAGTGTCCTTCTCGAGAGAATTACATCCAGCTTGGAGCGAAGGTCTATCCTAGACTACCTAGAAGTAACCCAGTTAAATCTCCTTCTCTGCATTGCCCAGTTGCTTTTCCAAAGCTGTCTAAGCATACTCCTCCCCCAGTAAATCCGTGCTGGCCTAATAGCCAACACCGTCAGAGCGATGAGCTACTTTCTTTAGAAGAAATCAAAAATCTCACCTTTGAATTAATTAAGCAGCTTAGAAACTGTAAATCTAGAACAGATCAACTAGAGGTAATTACTTCTCTAGCATTTAAATTCATTTCTTAATGTTAATGGATCTATCAATCGTAGCGTGGAATGCTAGGGGCATTCGAAATAAACTAAATGAGTTGGGTCACTTTTTATATAAAGAAAATATTGACATTTGTCTAGTGTCTGAAACATGGTTAACCAGGAATGTGCCCAGTAAATTACGAAATTACATATGCTATCGACATGATCGAGCCGATATTAGAGGAGGAGGGGTAGCAATCTTTGTTAAGAATAATGTACGCTACACCCTGCTACCTCTCCCAAATACATCAGTACTTGAAACCATAGGCATAAAAATAATCAATTCTCAAGGTACTGAGGTTAAAGTGTACTCGTGCTACTTTCCTGGAGGTAGTTCCAACCCTACTGCTAGAAGACTCTTCCAGGCGGACATTCACAATCTAACTAGTTTAAACGGTCACTACATACTAGGCGGCGACTTCAATTGCAGGCACGGTGCGTGGGGCTGCTACAGGGCTAACTCATGGGGGAATTTATTGAAGCGGAAACTAGACTCACAGAACTTCTATATAATCCGCCCGGCGGACCACACCTACATCCCAGCAAGAGCTCAAGGTCTCTCTTCAACATTAGATCCATTCATCACAAATTGCCCGCAACGCTTTTCACATGCGCGAGCAATAAACGATCTGGGATCTGATCACCTACCAGTCCAAATTACGTTACTTAATTCCCCGGCAATAGTTGAGTCGTATTACTTCGATCCTAAAAACGCAAATTGGGTAGAATATATGCGCCTTATCAACTCTCAGCTACCAACAATAAACCCCAGCTCAATCTGTCTTCCCCAAGACATTGACGAGCAAATCAACATCTTTAATAACACAACATCTGGAGCTAAAATTGCCAGCATACCCCAAAAAAGAATTCGTTATTCACCCAAGCCGCTTCCTAGAAATGTTACCAACTTGATAAGGAATCGGAATCATTACAGACGGAACTGGCAAAGGTTTAGACATCATATCGACCTAGAATTGTTTAAGTTACATAACTTTTTGATATCAGAAGCGTTGTTCAACCTTAGAAATAAGGCTTGGAACACAACACTATCATCCTTAGACAAGGGCTCTTCTCCCTTTTGGAAACTAACAAAAGTCATTAAGAAGAAACGCATAGTAATGCCCACCCTTGTGGAAAATTCTACTCGATATAACACTCCGGAGGAAAAAGCAGAAGTATTGGCCCAGTTGTTTTATCGCAACCACTCTTTGTCCGCTGATTTTAGTGACCCATCAACCACTTCCACTGTAAACAGCTCTAACCGTGCCCTTGCGAATACGCCTATAAATCTTACAAACATTCCACCACTAACGAGAGACCAAGTAAAAGGTGTCTTAAAATCCCTAAAAATTAAAAAAGCGCCTGGCGTCGATGGAATAGACAACCTATATCTTAGGCATCTACCTCGCAAGGGTATAAGCTTTCTTACAGTACTGTTTAACAAATGTCTTCAACTCTGCTACTTTCCAAATGCTTGGAAGAAGTCGAAGGTAATCCCCATTGCCAAACAAAACAAACCGATAGATTCACCTTCTTTGTATAGGCCAATTAGTCTCCTTTCCTCAGTAAGCAAAATATTAGAGAAAATAATTAAAGAGAGGCTTATCCAGTTCCTTGAGGATAATGCCTGCCTACCTTCTTTTCAATTTGGGTTCCGGCGTGAGCACAATACAGTCCAACCTCTTGTAAGAATCAAAAAAATCGTAAATAATCGGTGGAAGTTTTTCAGCATCCCAATCCACCGGAATGGTACTGCTAGATATTCGAGCTGCTTTTGATTCCGTTTGGCACGATGGACTGATACATAAAATGTTCATTCTAAACTTCCCCTCAGAAACCATTAAGATAGTGAAGAGCTTTCTTTCCAATAGGTCGTTCTCGGTACACATAGAAAGTGCAACGTCCACCATAAAATACATCCCAGCAGGCTGCCCGCAAGGATCCTGCCTTTCTACAATCCTGTATAATATATTTACAGCAGATTTTCCAGTTCTGCCCGGTTGTTCCATGTCGGTATTCGCTGATGATACAGCTATTTTAAGCTCAGGTAGATTATCATCGGAGATCACCAACAAATTAACTCTAGCGTTTTAAAAAACTAACACATACTTCCGAAAATGGAAAATCCTCGTGAACTCTGATAAAACCCAGGCAATCTACTTTACAAGAAAACGGAAAAATATCTACTGTTTGGTCATTGAGCGTTTTCAATGCCGTAAATAAAAGAATTTGTATTTAATATGACGTTATAAAAATGTTTATTTCTGCATGCAGATCAAGCCGGATGATCCGCAGATAGACCGGCTATGGTGCATGCAGGGACTCAAGTAAAAGTACAGAGAGGGCGGCCCGACTGGTCACTGCGAAGCTAAAGCTCTCGAATAATGGAGAGGGCGGCCCGACCTAGACACTACGAGCTAAAACTCTCTATGAAAGGCTTGTTGAATCGAGCGGCCGAGAAAGAGTCGGCTTGCGATCAACAAAGCCTTTGTACAACCTTAAGCCTAATAAATAAACATTACACTAATAATTACACTAAACATTACATAAACATTATTTAAACATTATTTAAACATAAACATTAAACGCCGTGCTGCTGCTTGACCCGACATCTACATTCCCAATGGAGCAATCATGCTAGGGAATACTTATGTTAACTGGGAACCTAGCGTCAAATATCTAGGACTAATTTTAGACAAAAAACTAAAATTTGGCGACCATATAAAAAACACCATTAAAAAGGTGAACATCACGGTTCGAACTCTCTACCCCTTCATAAACAGAAACGCCCGCCTGAGCTTAGAAAATAAACTATTTCTATGAAGATCAATTTTCCAAGCAATAATTTTTTACAGTGCACCTGTCTGGGCAGATATAGCGAAATTTCATTTAAATAAGCTCCAAGTGTCCCAAAATAAAATATTAAAAATGATTTACAACCTACCTTGGTACCACGCTACGACCGATCTTCATAATACTGCTAACATTGAGTTAGTTTCAGATTGACTTCCACGCCTTACTCGGTGTTTCTACTTAAGATGTCAGAATTCGACGTACCCTCATTTAAACGATGTAGCCTTAGATTATAACTTTTAGTTGTAACTTAGACCTAAAGTTTTATTTTTGTAGGTTAAGATATTGTAAGCGGTTTTTGTATTTTTCCCGCACACTTTAATATTGGATTCACCAAACAATTTGTCACCACCCATTATCTATTCTAAGTTGATAAGGTATTCTTTCTGAACTCTTAAAAATCTATCCCATATTAGTATCACGCACTTTTTGTAAATTTAAGTTTGTTGAGTGAATAAATTGAATTGAATTGAAAGTCTAAATACATAAGTTTGGCGCGCGCTGCGCTGCCAGTTCAGCCGGCAGCGGAGCGGCTACAATACATATTTCTTATATACATATACTTAGGTGGTATGTCGAGCATGTCACATGAGCATGCACGCTTAGTTTATGTAAATGTATAGAGAGTGAGTCTTATGCACACATGTCTTCGGCACATGCGGTCAGCGTGGGAACGCTGACTTAGCCTAACTCATAATTGGGTGGTCATATTTCGCGCAGTTGAATTGGTTTATTTGTTTGTTATATGCATGCAGGGTACAGTATTACCTCGCTACATGTTTCTACATATGTGCACATTACACATTATTATAATTGATTTTTTCATCTCACTGAAAAGTGCGTAAGTTTCGCAATGGTATTGAAAAGCTGGGTGATAGCACAAACGGCGCCACATGGGGGCTCAATGATCATTTTGGAGATTTTTTCGCGTTCAGTTGATTTTTGATGATGCTTACGAATTTTTGGGCTCATATGGTAAAGTCGGCAAAGTAAACGCACTAATGGCAGGATTTAGTAGGAAAACATTTTTAAGATGGTTGGCAAACGTGCAAACGTATTTGCGGTTGTTGTTGTTGTTACGGTTGACGTTATTAAAGAAATTGCGGTGCTAGTTACTGCTTTTACTTTTTAGCTGCTTTTACTTTTTTTAGTTACTTTTTAGCTGCTGAGACATTAATGGTAGCGAGGGTTAGCAAAAACACGCGCTCTTGCTCTCTACGTTAAAGAATTGGTCAAGTTGGGGTAATCAACCGCGCTTGATCAGAGCTTGCATTATTTTTGATCGCTTTATAAGAGATGTACGCTTTGTTTCTTTATACTGAGCCGTCCCTCGTTTTTCTCACATTGACGTTGTGGGCAAACATCATCATTATATTATTTAATTAACTTATCAATATACGCAGTCGCGATTTTATCTCAGAAAACGTCTTTTCGCATTATTGTAGTTTTATTAAACTGCTACACCGCACTTTTGTAATTTTATTGAATACTTCTTTCTGGAGCATACACGTCTGCATGCGACTAATAATGAATTGGATTTTTTGCGTAACTGAGAGCAGATAAAACAACAGGCTGGGTTCAATAATCACGCTTTGTGAAAGTTCGGATCTGCCAAAACACCATTGGCAGAAAGTTGGAGTCATCTATATTCAGGGCAGGTTGCCGCTCGTTGATGGGAGACGCCACAAATACCTTAATGTACACCGAATACGGCGATAGGCAAATTTTGTGGCAAACATTAACCGATGCTCCATCCGTAGCGAATTCAACGTCTCCAAGGCTCCAAGGTCTCTCCAGTCACCGTTACAGATCATTTGGACCGATGAAGTCAAGTTGGCTGGCCAGCCAACCATGTGATGAGATGAATTTGTGAGCCGGAGTCAAGTAGCGCTCGGCTACTTGAACAGTCTCAAGGGTACGGCATCTTTGTTCCAAAAACCGATCCATAGCTTCTCAAGTTGGGAGGCTGTCCGCACTGCTTCCGGCAACAAAGATTTTTCAACTGGCTTTTTTGGCAGGATCCAGCTTTTGGAAGATGATGTGGATGAGGAGTCATCATAAAATTTCGTCCCACATCCCGGAACTAATGAGGGCCTGCATATAGCTTCCGAAGAGTTGCAACGAATCCCGGCAGGACTACCCCTAGCCGCAAGATCTCAAGCCTGGAGTATTTTCTGTCGATTACTGAAACGGTTGTGCAAATCCAGGATTTCATCGTAGTTAGCGTCAGTAATCTCCTGCTCTCATAGAGTCTCCAAAGCTGAACCCTCCACAAGGCTGAAATAAGCCTATTCGGCATAGCCGCGTCTGAATATTGGCATCGGTAACGGGGGCAATGAGGGAGGAGGTCTATATGGTGTAGTTCGAGTAGGGAAGCATTTTTCATGGAGCCCTTGTCTCTTTCAACCTGGATGTCGACGTCCATATCCGTGGACAGCTGAGAGAATTTCCAATATAAATCACCATCAATTTTGATATAATTAAGCCTTTTGACCTTCTGATGCAGGACCCCCGTTTCATAAAACGTGACCTATGCTCGTCTCCGCAGCGTCCTCTCACTGCTTGAATCTGTTGCTTCCAGTAGTTTCAGCTTCAGACCTCATTATGTAATTTAAGTGCAAGGTTATGACAACAAAATGACAGCAAAGTGCATGCGAAAATGGGAGAAACACTTCAAATAGAAAAGTCTTATAGAAATGCTTTAAATAGGAAATGAACTGACCGCTGCTCATCCGTTTCAGAGTTTTTTAGATTATTCAGTTTCGTCTTTGGCTGCTGGACGCAACATGCTGGACCCGTAGTAGGCTCGTTTTTCAACAGAGTCCTTCGGTATCCTGGGCGTATCCTCTGGTAAATGGTCCTGAGTTCCTCCAAACCAAGAATTGAGAATAACACCAACTACTGCTCGATAAACTTGGTGTTTTGGTGGTGTTTAGTCTTTACTTGAGCATGGCGGAATACACCGATTTATTACAAATAAATTGTTTGAGCGCGCCAAGAACCGAAACTGTGGAAAGGTCCTTGACTGGCTACAAAAAGATCGCCTTCACACTGAAGCAGATAAATACGCTCCTTTAAGATTTGATGTGGCCCTTATTCCGAGACTCTGCCCTGTAGAAAAATGGTCCGCTAAAATTTACACCTAATACATCAAAGATTTCGAAACCCTTAAGTGCCTCGGTCGGAAGGTCAGTAGACATGGGCCCCCAATGGGCCTATATTGGGAACGGATTCTGCAATTAGCGTTCGAGGGCCAGAGTAAATCTTCTTCTTTGAAAGTGAGTCAATATAGCCGAATATATACGGGATGGCTTTTTGGAAGAACAATCGGATTGCGTCCATCAAAATTCAATGCATAGTTCCGCAGTCGTTCGTCAACACGAAGCTCACTAGCATCATCTACGAAGAGAGCAAACGAGGAAAGCGGGATTGCACCAGATAGTTCCAAATTCGGTATAGTCTTAGTCATTATGGGTGCCACTGGACTGGACTCTGAGTATAGCAGTCGACAATTAAAACTGGCTAAGACCTTAACACTAGCTCCATACGCATCCAAGCTGGTTTCACAGAGTCCGTGGACTTCCAACTTTCCTTGGCAGGGAATGAGTAATCGAGGAAACCTGATTCGGTGAGCTTTACCAAAACAGAAACAGAATTCCAGCCACTCGGAGAGAATGGATTGGGAAAGGCTTTCATCCTTCGTCCAACGACAAAACATGGAAATGTTTGGGTTGAATCACGAGGATGTAACAGCCGAACCGACGAACACAACTCTCAGCTTAGTCAGCTGAATTCGGCGTTAAATATATGTGACCTAGATCCGAGTAATCCTTGATGAACGGATTTCTTAATTCGTATATCGATCCAGCTGCGCTCAAGAGAATGGAACCGACGGAAAGCTTGTGCATAGGATTCTCCCAACAGCTCCATGGTGTGAATAAATGGATGTCGAACCGAAAAAGCTCCTGTTTCAAATGTGACGTGGTGCGTGGTAATATGGGCATCACAATCGAGCTCCTCTTTAGTAGCCTGAACGATCGGCAGGCTGCTAAATCCCAAAATTGGCAAAATAGATAAATGTCAAGAGAATGAGTAGAGTCAGCCGGAACCATCATGCATGAAGCAACCAAACGAGTCTTCTGTGTGGTGCCACCACCTCCAGAAAGTACCCATACAAAACGCATCTGTTGCATAACGGGTAGGCCATGTCCTTGCTGGATTTCCCCAACTCTTTCCAAGTAATATGTGATGGCAGCATTTCAAAGAACAGGCTGGCTCCAACCAAATCGTCCCACTACGCTCAATGGAAAATTGGACCTGCAGAACCATGTTGCAAGGAATTTTTTAGTTGGAGACCTCTATGTTTAGGCCAGGCTGCCGCCCTGTGATGTGAGACACCACAGCTGCCTTAATGTAAACAGAATACGTAGATAGGCGAGACTTCATGCAAACATTAAACAAGGCTTCAACTGTAGCTAAGGGTCAGCCACCACAACTTTTGCAGCCGCGATGAAATGTGGTAAATTTGTGAGCTGGAGTCAAGTAACGCTTGGCATGGAAAGCAGAGGATTCCTGATCGGCAACGGACAAGTATGTTGGCGGTTGGCAACACCATACTTCAGCGCGGCAGATGGTTAGGTGGCAGATCCAAAGAAGTCGCAACCAAAGCTTAATTGGTAAGATCCAAGCCGGAAGCGGGAACGGAGGAGGTGCTGGATAATCGGCCGCAAGCGGGGAAATGAGTATCCGCGGGCTAAGAGCTTAGACTTGAGGGAAACGAAACTGAAGGCATGATGACGAACTTCATCGTATTGTTCCTCAACTGGCAAAGTTAGGAACCTTGGGAAAGAAGCATATGGCAGGACACCGCACAAGGCACACGGAGCATTAAGAAGCATCCATGATCGATTTTTAAACGACCTACGTCTACCCACCTGATTTGATGGCAGATGGGGAGTTAAGCCCAATCAACGGTCTCAAGATTCCGGAATGTTTGCTTTCAGAACCCAAACATAGCTTACTAGGTACGTAGGCTGCCATCACTTTCTACTTGGAGAGAGTCTTCCTTCTTAGCCTTTGTGGAGGGGTCCGGTTTTTGTAAGATGATCTGGATGAGGAGGCACACCTGGCTCTCATCCGCATATAACCGTTTGGTCATCGGATAACTGAGTTGCTAAGAGTTAAGAGCTAAGATAACTAAGAGTTGCGGCGGATCCTGGCTCGACCACCCTCACCTAAAATATGTCGTTGATGTAAGCCTGAACTATAATTCGTTTATAACTGAAACGGTTGCGCAAGATACCAACACATCATAGTTTAAGTCAGTAATTTTCCACGCCCTCACGGGTTTCATGGCTGACTCGATTTTGGTTAAATAAGGATGTCTTTCAATCGTCGTCTTAAATAGCGTGCAGGAATTCAACCACTTGGAATAGCCGCCGCTGAATGTTCGCATTGGTAACGGGGGCAAGGAGGGAGCGGACCTAAATGGAACTGGTGCAATGCCATCACCACTGGTAGCATCGAGAAGCGTAGAGTGCGCAGCAAGCCTTAAGAGCGCTTGCCAAACGCCACCAACCTGGATATCGCCATGCAAGTCCGTAGTCTTTTGTGTTTTTTCTTTCGTGTGTAATTCGGCACAGTGCACTGTTGTATTTACACATTTACAACTTTCTTTTAGGTAATTCCGGAGAATATTGAAAATTAGGTTACAGAAAAGAAATTAATATTTTACATACCAGTATTGGTACCAAATGCTCCTATAAACTTATACGTGACGAATTTGGAAAGTCGCTCAGTAACTTTGGAATGGTCTTCAATTAGTCAAGAATCTAATCTACCGCATGAAGTCATGGAAAATTCGCAGCCAATATTGAAGTATATTTTACAGTACAAAAAAGCAGAAGGTACGTCTTGTTATATGTTATTTTTATACCCTTGCAGAGGATATTATAATTTTGTCCACAAGTTATTTTTTTAATCGTTGCTTTTATTTCTTGAATCTTCTCTTTGCAAGACTAACAATAGGTGCATCAAATCTTATATTTTTAACTTAACTAACAGTCATTTTGACTGATACAGAGTTAGACGGCCCTAAAAATCGATTGCTGGGTTGGGAGGTCGTTGCGTCGCAGGCGCAGCGCAATACGCTAGCAACACGAGTCAATCCAGGAGCGAGACAATTTTGGTGCAAAGACAGTTTTTCTTTGTATGACTGCGAGGATGCCCAGATCCCTGTAGATGTTTCCGTTGCGAACATACCAAGGTGCCCCAGTGATAGTTCTCAAGATTTTTGATTGTGCGCGCTGTATGATGTCTATGTTGCTGCTGTTCGCGTTCCTCCACAGCTGGGAGCCATACGTCCAGATTGGCTTTAGGACTAAATTGTACAGTAGTAACTTGTAGTCCAGGCACAGTGGCGAACGTGAGTTTATGATCCAGTGGAGGCTTCTGGTTTTCAGTTTTAGGTGCATCTTCTTGCATTCAAGGTGCTTATGCCACGTTAGTCATCTATCAAGGAGGACGCCAAGGTACGTTACTTCGTTAGCTTGAGGGATCTGCATACCGTTTAGTAAAAGCGGAGGGCATTTTTGTCTATTAAGAGTAAACGTTGTATGTTTACACTTTTGTTCGTTTATTTTAATGCGCCAGTCGGACAGCCACCTTTCCACTATTGTGAGATGATTAGCCAGTTGGGTTGTTGCCTGCATTGGGCATCTGGAGCGACTAAGGATAGCGGTATCGTCGGCGAACGTTGAGGTTGTTACTTGTGCGCTCGTAGGAATATCCGCAGTATACAAAACATATAGACACGGGCCGAGTGCGCTTCCTTGTGGAACTCCAGCTTCGATGGTATAGTCGCCCGAAGTAGCTGCGTTGCATCTCACTGAGAATACCCTATTGTAGAGGTATGATTCCAGTAGCTTGTGGGTGTATGTTGGCAAATACGTTTTAATTTTGTGCATGAGTCCGATGAGCCAAACTCGGTCGAAAGCTTGAGATACGTCGAGGAAAATAGAGCTGCAGTATTCTCGCTGTTCGAAGGCTGAGCGTATTTCGGATGTTAACCTGTTCACTTGTTCGATGGTTCCATGGTTTCTTCGAAAGCCAAATTGGTGTGCCGGAATAATATTGCAAGCTTCCAGATGTGGTATTATGCGAGTTAACAAGCATTTTTCAAACAATTTAGACAAACAAGATAGAAGGCTTATTGGTCTGTATGATGACGGAATTGTGTGGTCTTTTCCAGGCTTCGGTATCATTATAATGATGGATTTCTTCCACTTTTTTGGCTGAATTTCTGGCAGGAGGAATGAATTTGAGGCTGGGTTTGGCTGGAAGACATTTTGGAGATGTGTGGCGAATGTTTCAGCTCGGTCTTCGTCGCTGCGAGCCCAGCCTCCCGAAGAGTTTCTTATCGGAGTGGTCGTTTCAATTGGGGCGCTAAGATTTGGGTGGGCCCTCCACAGGGGGTACTTTGTGCTTGTTGACGAGAGATTCTGGATGTACCTCAGCTGTGCATTTTCTTCCTGTTGGTGAAGAGCCTGGTCGAGTGATCGGGTTGCATCCTTAAGGCGTTGTTTTGAAGCTGGTGATCTGCTGTTTTGCCAATCACGACGCGTGCGCCTCTTTTCTCGCACGAGCTGTTCGATTTGCTGATTAGATTTGAAGTGTTTGTTTCGGTCTACATCTTTCCCATGAGGAGTAGAGATTTTAGCTGCCGCAACGAGTACTTCTTCCAGGGCGCTCGTAGTGTAGTCGATGTCCAATTCCATGTTAAATTCCGGGGCGAGTTCTATGTGGGCCCTCACGTACTATTTGTATTTTAGCCAGTTCGTTTTTGGCGTCGTCAGGCTGAAGGGGTGTTCGGTTATTTCTGGGCTTTGAAGAAGCGTTAGAAGCACAGGCGAGTGGTCTGATGATAAGTCCGAGACTGCTTTGGCACTTATTAGATTGCGAGGTATGTTTTTTGTCACTGCAAAATCAATAAGGTCTGGGAGCTTTCGTGAGTCTGTTGGCCAGTATGTGGGACTTCCAGGGGAAACGTAGTCCAGTTTATTTTTCACATTTACAATTGCATTAAACAATTGCCTTCCTTTGGGAGTCACTAGGCGTGATCCCCAGTGCGTATGTTTGGCGTTGTAGTCTCCTGTGGCTATAAAACGATCCCCGAGTGAATTGTAGAACTCCATAAATGGTCCTTCCGAGATTGACAAACGAGGAGGGCAGTAAACAGCAGCGATGAAAAGGATTTCGTTGCTTGACTGAATTTGGTCTCGATGTGGCCTGCAAGAAGTTTGTTACAAACCTTTTGCGAAAATGGTGTTTATTGCGTCCTTTGATTAGAAGATCCGCCGTGGGCTTTGTTTGTAGGGCTAGATTGTGTAGCCTCTTATTTGAAAGTTGTATTTGCTTGTAAGATGTGTTTCCACCAGTAGCATAACGTCAATATGGTTTTCGGTCAAGAATTGTGACAATTCCAGTTTATGCCGTGAGACACCATTGGCGTTCCACATTGATATTCGTAGCGCCTCCATAGATTATTTAAACTGTTGTGCTACGAGCAGCTGTATCACCATGTTCTGGTTTTGAACAAGCGTTTGCATGGTCGTTTTCATGAATGACCTAAGCTCGATCATACTTTGTTAAAGGGTAAGCATCATAGTTTCTGTTTTGCTTTGTGGCTGTTCTGTGGCCTGTTGAGCGCTTTGAGAGTTAGGCTGAATTGGAATTTCCATTCCCGATCGAAGATAATCGGCATAGGAGAAACCGTTGGTGGTGTTTAGCGGACCGAAAGAGAACCTCGCAGCTCTGGCGAAGAAGATGTCTGGCGTAGTTTTTGACGCAATGTACACATTCTGTGGATTTTGGTTGCGCGTTGCGGTCGCTTGACGCATGCGAATTTTCAACTCCTTGTACACCATACATTCTGGTGTACCATACGTGAGCGGTCTTGCGGGCTTCCCCGCAGACTACACAGACAGCACGAAGTGTCCAGTATGACCTGGTGTGTCCATACTCTTGGCAATTAGTGTATTGCATTGGACCGTTGCGTTTATGTGGCTCTTCCACAGTTATTCTCTGAAGACATTGCAGCTTGTAGATTTTCTGGACTTCTTTCTTCTTCAGCGACCTGCGTTCTGGATCGAGCTTGCCCTTTAAAAGGGGCTGTGGGTTTTTATCTTTATTCAGAATGTTAATAACATTCTTGGCGGCGAAACCCTTTTCTTTTAGGGCGGTTTTTATTTCCACGGCGGTAACATCGGGTTCGATTCCCTTTATTACCACTTTTAGGCCCTTACTGCTTTTCAGCTGGTACGTGAAATAGTTTTTCTGAGCATTGTCCAGATATTTGGAAATATCACTTTTTGAGCTAAGCTTGCGCTTAATTTGGATGTAGCGATTCATTCCAGTCTGTGTGGCCGGGGCCACACACTTTCCGAAGTTGTAGTTTTTGTCCTTGCTGTAGTCATTGACGTCGCAGTAATTTGAATTGCAGTGGTTGTCGATGTGGTTGCAGAAATTATAGCACTGCTTGTTTTTGGTGCGAAATTTTTTTCCGATATTGGAGGGGGGGTTTTACACTGCGAATTCCATGATGCGGGAGTCGGAGTGAGCAGAGCGGGTGAGCAAGATCGTGCCTTTTGGGTTTCAGTGGTCAGTAGAGCCGGGTTGCTCTTAATCGCCGATATTTCCATTTCGGTATCGCGTGTTGAAAAGTAAGAGTAGAAACCGTTTCTTTGGTTCACTGTGCTTCTACGCTCGTTCTTTTAATCGTTGCTAAATGATCTCATTGCTTGGCACTTTTACTTAGCACATCAAAACTGTTATAAAAAACTTGTCTATTGCTTTTAATAAATTGGGGTTCAGCGTCTTTTCGCTTATATTGAATTACAGCAGATTTTTTGTTTTGTTAACTGTTTTATTATTTTATTAAAAAACTATTACGTTGCAGTATTCCCAGACCTTTTTAGACTATCGACTTGAAAATTTGCATACTTTGAAACTTGTTTTTTACCCTTCTTTCCTTAGCATGCAGTATACCATATAAGTCGAAACGGCAGAGACCGGCTAACTATATCCTATAGCTGCCATATAACTAATTGATCGGAAATGCTATAACTTTGATGTTTTTTGAGTAAGAGAGCTCGGATTGTGTATGAAAGTTATCGCATACATTTTTTTTTTTAAGTAAAAAATCTGCATTATTTTTCATAGTTTAATAAAAAGCTGTTGTAAAAAATTGAGGTCCTTTTTTTTTAATTTCCATAATAAAATGTATTTTTTAATATACTAATTTTTTTAAGCCCATTGTGAATGTTACTATAAAGTTATTTTCAGTGCACCCAAATGGATGGAATAAAAAATTCTCCACCAACATATTGGTGATTTTTTTATTGGTATGAAAGTTTCCTCTGCCGTATGCAGAGCTTGGGTACCCCTGCTCTAAATTTCCAAAGGCGGTCCTCCAACTCAACACTACAAGCTTCCTAAAAAGACTCGTCCTTAAAAACTCCCGAATCCTCCTGCTTCCTCCGAAAAAAAGGTCCTCCATGTAGCGTATTAACGACGTTGCGCCAGAAGACTTCGGAAATCATATCATCTTTGGATCCCCTATCAAGGACTCCAATGAGTATTCGTCCTTTCGTAACCTCAGCGAACGATCCAATTGCCGCTTTGAGCGCTCCACATTCGCTTGACCTCAGCCTTTTAGCATTCTGCGCGATCTTTTTGCTCGTGGTACCTATCCTGCCAGCTTTTTTGTTTCTAGCCTGGGGTGCCTCTAGCCTCCCTCCCAACGGTGCCGGTTGAAAGTCGGGTAAGATTTTCCTTGCCCATCTTATAATTTCGGCTTCGTCTGGGGTGGGTTCCACCGATAGGTCCACCCTCATCAATATGAAGGCTGCTCTTCTCTTGTCCTCAAGGGGTCTATGCGCTGTTTCGAGTAAGATGCTGCAGGGGTTGCCTTAGGGCATACTATAAAGGTTTACCCCGAGGTTTACCTTACCCCTTCGGTGGTCCCTTTGAAAGGTAAGGTACCCCTCGTACCGGCGCGTCCCACCTTCGGGTGTAGTCACCCTAAGGGGAGCTTCACCATTCCATCAACTCCTTGTCTTTTGAGACACCTGAATTCCGACTGTTTTTTCCGGAGTTTTTAAGGGGAGGTTCTTTTGGATTTTTTTTTTAAAATCGATTTTTTTTTTTATTAATAAAATGAAAGTTAAATATGTGCGACGCGTATTTCTTGAGCTAGAGCATTTCAAACATACCCATGATAACAAAAAGCTATCTAAAGGCAAAGTTTCTAAAAACTTTAAACGCGTTTTTCTCGGAACCATGTTTTCAAACCTCTTGTCGCGCACAGGGCTCGTTCTATTGATCCGATTTCCCTCATTCAAAAAATGTTTAAAAGTACATACTTTTTTGTATGCCTTATACCTAAAAAAATTGGCATAAAAAATTATTTATTTCTAATTTTTAAACGAGATCAAAGTAAAAAAAAGAAAAAAATGTCAATTTTTTTTTAAACGTTCATGAAATTGCTTTATTTTTACCAAAATTAATTGTCGTTAGGTATAAGGCATAGGAAATTCCATCAATTTTAATAAATTATATACATTTCTTATTTAAGTTCACTACCAGCGGCCCTACACTCGACAAAGCAGAAAAATAGAGGTCTACGAGATCCGCCATTTTGAATTTCCTGAATATTGAATATTTTTTTTAATCATTGATAAACAACGAATCAAAAGTTCGAAAGCATAAGTTTGCATGTCTTTTCATTTTCCCGCAATCCATTCTCAAAGTTTGCTTAATTTTCGAAAAAATCCAAAAGAACCTCCCCTTAAGGGAGCTTTGTTCTCCACTTTGGTTTTTATTAAAGTTTTCACAATTTATATTTGCACCCGAGTAGGGGTTCGCCCATCATGATATGGCCGGCTTATCATAATAAGCCTGGTAGAAGCTGGTCGGCCTGTCCCCCAGAGTCCCCCTCTTGGACACGCATACCTCGGAATATCCTGTTCCACCTTGGATTTGGATAAGTTAAGGAAGGGAGTGTTCTTCTCTCCGCCCGACTATAATTAGGCAGCATCCACGGCACAGACATACAGGGACCTGTTTCCAGCCTCCCTGGCGTGGAGAGTATAGTCGCACTACCAGCAGTGTACACAGTTACCTCTATAGTACCCGTTGACTGACGGCCCATAATTAAAGTGTTATAAATAGGTTCTTATAAATTGGTTTTATAAAAAAATTCTCATAACGATCGGCCAAAGATAGGTGTTTGCTCCAAATTGGCAAACTGCGAAAATGCCTGTTTCAGGCCAGCAACTATGGTCCCAGTAACAACGCATCAACCGAATTCAATCAAAGTTCTTTTATTACTGTTTCCTATCTGCTCCTTCTATTCTTTTCTTCGAAACTGCGACGCAGCGAGTAACAAGAGCGAGTACTACTTACTACTTAACAGAGTGATAACATTTTTAGGCGGTAAAATTCAAATATTTCTCATAAGTATGGGAGTAAGGAACACACGTAGAGATCTTGCAGCTCGTGCTCGTTGGGGGTTATTTTATTTGCTCGTAGCTTGCTATGCCCCGTCTCATAGCTAAGTAGCCCGAGTTGCGAGTTCTACGTATTTTCTTCACCTATTATTTTCTAAGCAAGTTACGACTAAACATCGGCCGCGTTGAATGGCCGAAGGGCTTCAATTGATAGGTAATGGTGCTAGTCTATGGATAGCACGTTTGTAGATTCCATTTTTAGTTTTTACGATGGCCACTCGGACCCTTCCATCAGCACCTTTAATCGTTTCAGTGATGATGCCCAGAAGCCATGTCTGAGGTGGCAGATTGTCCTCCTGAATTGCGACAACGGTTCCAGCAGTTACATTTGGCGACTCCTTATTCCATTTCACGCGTTGTTGTAAGCTCAACAAGTAGTCTCGTGACCAATCCTTCCAAAAGCGTTGTTTTATCGCAGACACCAAATGCCAGCGCTGAAGAAACGATAAATTCGGTTCCACATTTGCCTGAGCGGATGCTGGAGGCAAGGTCGCCAAACTGGTCCCGACGAGGAGGTGCCCAGGGGTTATAGCTTCACCATCGTTTGGGCTTGAGCCGTCCGCGATAATCGGCCGCGAATTCAGCACTGCTTCAACTTCTACGATCACCGTCTGGAGCTCGTCTTCCTTTAGTAACGCGTTACCCACAGCTCGGAGAAACAAGTGTTTAGCCGATTTAACGGCCGCCTCCCAGAGCCCTCCAAAATGTGGGGCTCTGGGAGGGATGAAGATAAATTCGAATCGGCGAGGTGCTCCGAATGCTGTCATTGCGTCCTTATGGGTTTCCAATTTGCTCATTAGGTCATGTATGATGCGAGACGAGCCCGAGAAATTCGTGGCGTTATCGCAATACAATTTTTCGATGGGTCCACGTCTTCCGACAAATCTAGATAAGCACATAATGAATGTATTAGCGGTGAGATCTTTTACAAGTTCAAGATGAACGGCTTTTGACAGGAAGCAAATGAATATCGATACATACATCTTGATTGGAGGCTTGCCACGAATTCCTAGCGATACTCGAATCGGCCCAAATAAGTCAACTCCACTAATTGCAAACGGCCTTGTTCCTATCAAACGGTCGGCTGGTAAGTTACCCATTATTTGTGAAGCTAATTTTGGCTTGTATCGAAAGCAATGTACACATTGTCGTACGACCGCGCTACATTCGCGCCTAGCATTTATGAGCCACATTGTTTGGCGAATAAGACCAACCAATGCTCTGGGTCCTGCATGACAGTTTGTTCTATGCAGATGTTGAATGTATAAACTCACGAATCTGTTGCCCTTTGGCATAAGAAGCGGAAACTTTACGCTGTAGCTTAACTGTGCATTGAACAATCGACCTCCTACTCGCAACAAAGACACCTCGAGCTTTCCGATTGATTCCGTCACAACGAATGGACTTAATTTTTGAAGTGAGTCTGGCAATTTAACTGATTTTTGTAATTTTATGAGTTCACTTTTATATGCATTTTGCTGGATGACGCTTACAACAAGTAAGAAGGCCGAGCCGAGCTCAACCGAGGTAGGATTTAGCGAAGACCACGAGCGAGATTTTGATGCGTTAACAAATCGTAGGAAGTACGCAACAATGCGCATTACTTTAAGAAATGAAGATGAATTTTCGACAATTTTTTCTATCGGATTCGGCTCGAGTTGTGTTGTAATGTGGCTAGTAGTTATATTCCGAATCTCTAACTCCTCGTTAGTGTTGATATGCTGAATTTTTGTATTTTGAGGCCAACGCCTTTGATCTTGAGTCAAGAAGTGGGGACCATCAAACCAACATGAATTTTTTAATTCGTTAACTGTACAACCCCGAGATGGAAAGTCTGCTGGATTGCTGTCAGTGGGTACATGGCGCCAACTAGCCGATGAGGTCATCTCTTGAATCTCACTGACGCGGTTGGCAACAAAGGTTTTTAGTTTTGAAGGATGTGTTTGCAGCCAATACAAGACGATTTCTGAATCGGACCACATTACAACTCGTTCAACTGGAGAGTCGATCAATGGACGAACTTCTTCCCACAAGTTGGCTAGCAAGTGCGCCGCGCAAAGCTCCAGTCGTGGTACCGACTTTGTTTTCAGAGGGGCCACTCTTGATTTTGCAGTAAGCAATTTAACTTCCACACCATGTGGATGTTCGACACGGATGTACAGGCAACATCCGTATGCCTCAGTTGAGGCATCCGCAAAGCCATGTATTTGACATACGGTATTTTTTGTCGTACCTACATGCCTTGGAATTGTCAATATATCCAACTCTTCCAAACCAATTGTGATCGATTGCCATTTCTGCTGAAGGCTTTCAGGAATTGGATCATCCCACTCTATCTTGAGCAGCCAAATCTGTTGGATGAGAATTTTTGCCTTTGTGACCACAGGACAGATAAGCCCGAGAGGATCATATAGGCGAGCAGTAAGGGACAACATAGATCTTTTTGTTGGCGCATGGCTTGTACACATATCTCGCGAAGAAAACTTAAAGATGTCATGTTTTGGGTTCCAAACGAGGCCTAACGCCTTTGTATCTTCGTGCTCCCCGACAGATACATCTGTAGACTGATTAAGATCTATTAACTGCTCACAGTTGGTTGCCCACTTCGAAAGAACAAGCCCGGCCGAGCCTAAGATTTCAACTACTTCGTTTCGCATCGACGTAAGTTCTTCGATTGTATCCGCGCCTGACAAAAGATCGTCAACATAGAAGCTATTCGATAAGACTAAGGATCCTAGAGGGTGGGAAACTGAATATGTTCAGCTGTACGGCTGTATAGTTGGTCCGATCATCAGCAATTCGTTCAATGACACTTGAGAGCTTGTCTTACTCGATGCATCGAAAACCACTCTAAGTTTAGTGCTTGAACTTTGCGGCCTGAGCACACATTGATAAGGAATGAAGAAATGAGGCTCAGTAGGAATTTCATTATTGACCAACGTCATGTGCCCTAAGGAAATGTACTCCTTCATAAAGGCGACATACATGGAATTTATTTCTGCGTTATTGGACATCCTCCTTTCTAGTGCTAAGAACCGCCCTTTTGCGATTTCAAACGACGAGCCGAGACAAGTAGGGCTGGACTTAAATGGCAATGAAACTTGAAGTCGACCGGAGGGTAACCGAACAATACTCTCGATGAATGCCTTTTCGCACATAATTTGCTCCGGAGTGTAAAGTTTATTCTGTGCAATGCTCGGGAGACTTTCTATTTCCCAGAATTTTCGAATCAACATGTCTACACTGCAATGATCTTGAACCGTGCTCAACATTGAGGTAGCCTGTTTGAAATTTGTTTTTGATGACTTGCACCGACCTGATACGATCCATCCAAAAACGGAATTTTGTAGGACTGGACCATATGTTTCCTGCTTGAATTTCCCTTCCTTTAACAACTCGAAAAATGCGTCAGCACCAAGCAATATATCAATTCTCTGAGGTTTGTGGAACAGTGGATCAGCTAACTTTATGTTGTCAGGGAGGTTCCAGTCTAACACTTGAACTGCCCTCTCTGGTTGGGACGATGATATTGACTTCAGAACAATAAGGTCAGCTTCCAATTGAAATGCCTGTGTTCTGGAGTGTATAGTTGCTTGAACTACATGGCGAGCTGATACAGCTGATTGACCTATTCCTAGAAGGTTTATGTCTTTTCGATCGCGCTTAAGTTTTAGAATTTTGGATAACTCCTCTGTTATAAAGTTCACCTGTGACCCGGAATCTAAAAGCACACGAGCAATGTGCATTTGACCATTACTACCTGTGATGTTAACAAGGGCTGTAGCTAATACAATTTGATTTGAGTCGGCTGTCATCGCGTGGTGGACGGCAGAGGTGGTCAAAGGTTGTGTCACCAACGGCTCTTGAGTGGAAGCTAGCTCTGACGGTGAAGAGTCGGAGCTGTATCTATGAAGCAGTGAATGATGTGGCTTCGAACACACGCGGCACTTAGAGGATTGACACGTAAGAACGGAATGCCCTTTCCTTAGGCAGTTTATGCACAATGGGAATGTCTTAGCGAATTTGAATCGTGTAGCGACCGTTGCGGCCACAAACGAACTGCACGCGTGAATGTAGTGATCCACAGCTTTGCAATAATAGCATTTTGGATCCTGGGTTCGAGTAGTATTGGCAACGGACAAGGAAGTTTTACTAAAGTTCTTTACAGAATTTGGCCGCCCCAGCTTGCGAGACCTTTGCGTGCTTGACGTAGCTTCATCTGCTGCTAAATGTTGGTAGCGTTTATTGAGTGCATCTTGGCAGTCCTGCCAAAGGGGGATGTTTTGAAAGTCTAAACTTTCTTCCCATTTAGACTTAGTTTTTGCGTCCACCTTGGTCATGACGATGTGTATGAGCATTGCATTTGCTATTACTTTGTCACTGCCTAATGAAAGCAAGGATTCGTAGATAGCTGTGACAGTATCTATCATGTGACGCAGTGACAAAGCGGACGGACCCTGCATTGAGGGAATGTCGAAGAGGCGTGAGATACAATCAAAAAAATTAAACACTGATTGTCGTACACCCGATTTAAGGCGGCTAGTGCCTTTGGGTAATTGGTCTCAGTTATTTGATATGCTTTCACGGTCCCCAATGCTTCTTTCTCCAGACATGACAACAGGTGATTAAATTTTTCGACGTCGCTAAGAGTTGGATCGCTATCTATGAGACTAGTGAATAAACCAATAAAGTTCTTATACTCTGAGTAGCATCCGGAAAACTTAGGTAAATTCATTCGAGGTAAATTTTTATTATGGGAGCTTGTGGTATTAAGGGTCGAGTTAAGTAATGGTGGTCTTGAATTCTGTCCACTAGCTGACATATAAATAGATTTTGTGGCTACACACTTATCCTCAAGCTCAGCTCGCGAGGACAATGCCGGATTAATGGACTCAATTTCATCTTGAAGGTTAAATGCACGATTTATGTAATTGTTTAAAATGTCTAATCTGCACTCTAATTCGCTGCCTCGAATGGATACGATTTGTTGTTGCATAAACTCTCCCATGCGGTCTATGTCACCCTTAACACTTTCAAGACGCGAGAGTAATGTGTTAGCACGATCGTTGCCATCATTGACATCATGTGCACTTGAACTTTGTTGACGACTTAAACGTCGCTTCGGAGCCATGATGCAATTTTACGCTAAAATGTCAATATAAGTGAATCTTTGCCAGCCACTGATTTAATTTAAATTGAATTCTCAAGTAGAAAGCACAGTTATCTAGTGTTACGATAGGTTATTGATTGAACTTATTTTAACTTTGGAACTTTGTTATAACTGTACCCGAATTGTATGTGAGGTGACGACAAATACAGCAGAGAGACAAATTGAACAACTCGAATCCACGAAACTCGGGCTAAGCGCAATTAAGGTGCTGCAACGATTTCCAAAGCTCCCTCTGATCGATGAACTGTATTTTTGCTGTATGTATGTGTGTGTGATGTGTGCGATGGTATGTGCATGTGAAGAGAGAAAGAACGGCACCAAGCAACTAAAGAACCAACCTGTAATCTTGACACGTGTTTGCCTCAAAACTTACGCCTTGGATGATTTTTGCAGGCTTATGTATGTAGGTCATTTACCGAAATTCTATCAATTTGTTACTTAGCGATTAAGGAAATCCAGCGGCGTGTCCAGTACAAGCCCAAACTGAGATTCCACGGTGAATGTATATATGTAAAGCTGATCTGCTATATGAACGGTGAATTCCAGCGGCGTGTCGAGTACAAGCCCGAACTGAGATTCCACGGTGAATGTATAGCTGATCTGCTATGTATATATGATGATACGTCCTTCTGAGTCCACCCGGGGCGCCAAAAAATGTTTGCTCCAAATTGGCAAACTGCGAAAATGCCTGTTTCAGGCCAGCAACTATGGTCCCAGTAACAACGCATCAACCGAATTCAATCAAAGTTCTTTTATTACTGTTTCCTATCTGCTCCTTCTATTCTTTTCTTCGAAACTGCGACGCAGCGAGTAACAAGAGCGAGTACTACTTACTACTTAACAGAGTGATAACATTTTTAGGCGGTAAAATTCAAATATTTCTCATAAGTATGGGAGTAAGGAACACACGTAGAGATCTTGCAGCTCGTGCTCGTTGGGGGTTATTTTATTTGCTCGTAGCTTGCTATGCCCCGTCTCATAGCTAAGTAGCCCGAGTTGCGAGTTCTACGTATTTTCTTCACCTATTATTTTCTAAGCAAGTTACGACTAAACAATAGGTTTTATCTGATAACGATCGGCTATAAAAAAAAATTTTTCTGCGAAGAAGAAATTTATCGCTTCAGGTCGACCATTTTGGCAGAAACAAAAAAAAGAATGAATTTCTTGCAGTGAAAGTTTTCGACACTCTAACAACAAACTGCATTCGACTTAGCACGATTGAGGAGAATAGGGAAAACACGAAAAATTGTTATTGTAATTGCCCTTTGCAACGGAACCTTATGTTGTGAGCAGTCACATACAACTCCGTATGCATGAGCATTTGCAAATACAAATGAGCAGCGAGATCAATGGGATAAGCTTGTTCCGTATTGCATTAAGAAAGGAATCTTCTTAAGGGGTTTCTCTGCAAACGGCTCTTAAAAGCGTCCTACTGATGGGCCTACTGAAAACGAACTGTTTTGAAATAAGCAATTGATCAATAAGGTCAATAGGAAATAGGTTTTCATCCACCCCAAGATACATCAAGGCGTCAAAAATCGTTTTCTATGTCTAAAAGAGCTACGAGGTCTTATTCTTTTTGAGACATTCGAAAAGAATACCTCTTCAGCTCAAAAATGAGGGTGTTTCTGTAGATTTATCCTCTAGATGTAGAGGTGTAGTTGACAAAAATTGCTGACTACGGATTTATCTCGGGTCTATCAGAACTTTTTGAAAATGAGCGCTTGGCTCAAAGTTGTTTATAAATTTGGTAAGAGCCCTTGAGTAAGGCGTCATATTACTTTCCCCATTCTAAATTGAGTCGATCCGATTCATTGGAATTTATGGGTATATTAAATTTAGCTGATTAGTTTATTCTACAATGATATTCAGGCATGCTCCGGTTCTCACTTTCGGTTTTCGTTTTCGTTTTGGGACCAAAACCGAGATTTTCGTTTTTAGGTGCTCCGGTTTTCACAAGTTTTTAGTTATCGTTTTGCTATCGAAACGTTTAATTTCTCATTTCTCTTGCTGCCGAAACAGGTGATTTGAGGTTTGGTCAGCAGCAAACAACGCGAAAAAATGCCTTTTTTATATTCAGTTGCGTCTTTTGTAGCCAAAAGAATTAAGGGGAAAAGCCAGAAAAACCAAGTTAAGGGAATGCCACCTTTTCAATGGATTTCTTTTTCATTTCATTCCGGTGTTTTCAACAATTTTTTGTATACCCTTTTAGCACATAACTAATTAAATTAAATTAATTAATTTTTAAAAAACGTATTTTACCTAATTTCAACAAATTTATCGCCATCCATTTGATTATACAAGTATTTTTAACTTGCTTTTTTATTCTATCAAAAGTATGGCAGCTTAGGCGATAACTTATGGTGTCAAACTTATCGGTCGTTCACCAAAACGAAAATTGTTGTTGCCGACGGCAAAATTTGATATCCGAATTTGAGGTGGGGTCAGAAATTACTCGTTTTAAAAATAACTACAAGCCTAATTGATCTTCTAGAGGTCTTAATAGAACGACAATAAACCAATAAGTCAACTATTTTTTTCCTTTTGCAAATAAGATCCGATTTAATATAGAAAAAGGCATTTACTTTTCATTTAGGCAAGACAAATTTTTTCGTTTTTGAATTCGAAAAAATCTTGTTAAAGTGAAAACGGGAGCACCAATTTTTTCGTTTTCGTTTTCAAAACGAAAACGAAAACCGAAAGTGAGAACCGGAGCATGCCTGATTTTTTTTAAGGTTATTTTTATTGTAGGGAATAATATTCCCTACCATGTTGATTTGTTTGATTTTCGGAAATATTACTTTTTGGTAGAATTTGTGTATGTTTTTGCCGTGGCTTAAATGTTAGGAATTTTCTGTATTTGATTGCAATTAATTGCAATTATTGAGTTCTTTATTCATTGAAGCTTAAAAACAAATTGACTTAAAATTAACAAAAATTAGATTTTATAGCGGCCCCGCAAATTTATTCGGCCAGACGCTGTGTCAGAAGTTTGACCGCAGCGTACTCTCGGACGATCAGTCAACGTCGCCCGGCAACTCGCCCCTTCAGAAATGATGCCGCCCTCGGCCGACCTTATTTGGGCAATTATCTCTTTTAGATGGGCCGCAGTTCTTTGGCCCGATGTGACTCGCCCATAGGTGAAGCCGATTCAGATCAACACGCAGCATATTGCTCCTGCAATTAGTACTATATGATTTGACCATATGATCCAAATTTTGCTCACTCAACGTGAGCCAGGCGATCATTTACCATGAAAATCCCATTGTCGACATAAGTAACGGGATGCAGGTGGCTTTGCTGGATCTCGAAATGCGCAGTGCCTCCAGCGTGGAGTTCTTGAGCGCATGATCTTTGTCTTCAATATAACTGCAGGTTTTTCTTTTATATCTTGAGGCACCTTGTAAACCAAGGAGCGTTTGTTGAAGCGGGTGGATTTAGCGGACAAAATGGTTTTAATGCAAATAAATTCTGTCACCAAACTATTGTGATTTAACCTTTTCAAAAGCAAGTTGGGAGTCTACCGAAATGAGGACTCCACCCCCCCTTCTAGTAGTTACTGTGAAAAACTTCGGAGCTACAGATCTCCGGCTTTAAACAGGTTTCTGTAATAACTATAATATGGGAAAGAATATAATATAGTTCTCAGAATTCTCTCTCTTCCTCTTAAACGAACGGTCGTGTTTTTTTTGTGCGTGCTGAGTTTTTGATAAATATTGGTAAACCGGTATTTACTTGATTGAGAATAAAATTTTTTGAGAAACTTTAACTTAAACCGTATCGCTTCGCGTGGGCTGCGGTATATTTGGAGGCCAATTTATATATTGTTTAAATTCAATTCCAAGCATATCTCAGCTTTGCTTCTTCCCCGTCTTATCACTGTTTTTGCATTTATCCTTTGCAGTCTCCCGCTTCGGCTTCCTATTTGGCACAGTGGTTCAAGATATACAGGCATGCTCCGGTTCTCACTTTCGGTTTTCGTTTTGAAAACGAAAACGAAAAAATTGGTGCTCCCGTTTTCACTTTCACAAGATTTTTTCGAATTCAAAAACGAAAAAATTTGTCTTGCCTAAATGAAAAGTAAATGCCTTTTTCTATATTAAATCGGATCTTATTTGCAAAAGGAAAAAAATAGTTGACTTATTGGTTTATTGTCGTTCTATTAAGACCTCTAGAAGATCAATTAGGCTTGTAGTTATTTTTAAAACGAGTAATTTCTGACCCCACCTCAAATTCGGATATCAAATTTTGCCGTCGGCAACAACAATTTTCGTTTTGGTGAACGACCGATAAGTTTGACACCATAAGTTATCGCCTAAGCTGCCATACTTTTGATAGAATAAAAAAGCAAGTTAAAAATACTTGTATAATCAAATGGATGGCGATAAATTTGTTGAAATTAGGTAAAATACGTTTTTTAAAAATTAATTAATTTAATTTAATTAGTTATGTGCTAAAAGTGTATAAAAAAATTGTTGAAAACACCGGAACGAAATGAAAAAGAAATCCATTGAAAAGGTGGCATTCCCTTAACTTGGTTTTTCTGGCTGTTCCCCTTAATTCTTTTGGCTACAAAAGACGCAACTGAATATAAAAAAGGCATTTTTTCGCGTTGTTTGCTGCTGACCAAACCTCAAATCACCTGTTTCGGCAGCAAGAGAAATGAGAAATTAAACGTTTCGATAGCAAAACGATAACTAAAAACTTGTGAAAACCGGAGCACCTAAAAACGAAAATCTCGGTTTTGGTCCCAAAACGAAAACGAAAACCGAAAGTGAGAACCGGAGCATGCCTGATTGTGTTTTTTAACTTTTTATATATTAATTTTGTTTTGTTAATTAATAATATGGAATTTAAACTGGTCTGTTCTAAGAAGTATTGTTACAATACAATCTCCTCATCCCAGTCCACTGCTGGCTATGTGAAAACGTCGTACACGGCAAGTGTGCCGGGTTTACTGCCTAATTTTCGGATGCCATTTCCCGTAGGTCTGGTTAACATTATTGTTGTGAGAATTGTTCTGCTGTCCAAGACGAAATAAGGGCGTTCTAAGACAGACTAAGAATGGATTTAAAGAGATGATCACTGGTTTTCGTAAAATCAATGACCAGCTCTGTGCGCTTGACACTCAGTTTTGCGGCCTTCAGCTGCTAGCAGAGTCCCCTAAGCGTAAAAAATGCGCTGTTTGTGATCCGCCTCAACCTGCTCAGCCATCAATAACGCATCCGCTAATATCTTTAGCCACCCCAAGAGCTAGAACTGAGAACAATTTGCCGTCCGAATTTCCCAAGGAAAATGAGCAATTATCCGATATGTCCTCCGTGATATCCTTTCAAGTGATACCATAGGTCCTAGTAAACGAAACCCCCGTTAGAGTCACCCAACAGGGTATTCCACAGTAGGTATTCCACCACCGGCACCGACTGATGCTGCAGTTCTCGTACCTGCGACACCAAAACATATATTTGTTTCTCGGCTTGCCCCTGATACTTCAGAGATTGATATCTCGGCTTATATCAAAGCTAAAACAAAGGTGGAGGACTAAGCGAAAATTAAATATAATTATGTAAGGCGCACGTCTTCTTTCAAGATTCGTGTGCCTGCGCTGATGTTCAAGACGATTTGTTCACCCAGTTTTTGGCCAGAGAACATTTTCAGAAGAAAAATAGAAAAGTTCTTTTCATCAGGTAAAGAAAAAAGATAAAAACCAGTGGGAGTGAAACTTCCACATATTAGAACCACTAACCAACCTTCCACCTCTTCTTTGTGCACTAGCCCACAAAACCAGTATCGTCACTAACACTTACCTATCAGAATACTAGGGGCTATGTAGCAAACTCCCCAAACTATATTCTGATAGTTCTTTCTTTGCATCCCATATTATATCCTTTACAGAAACTTGATTAAAGCCGTAGATATTTAGCTCCGAAGTTTTCCAGTAAGTACACCGCTTTTTCACGTGTTCGACCTTACCGAAAGGGGGGTGGAGTTCTCATTTCGGTACACTCTTGCTTCTTAAGAGGTGAAATAACAAGGGTTTGGTGACATAAAATTTATTTGCATTAAAATCATTTTGTCCGCGAAATCTTTCTAAATAACATGTTCATATATATTCCCTTTGTCCAAACCAGCAACATTTTGGCATAATTTGTTTTCTATTTAATCTTTTTGTAATCTTATGACCGATCGTGACCAGCTTGTAGCTGTGGGTGACTTTAATATCCCAGAATTAAAGTGGTCCAACGTTGATAACTCACCATGACTTCACCGCGTGCATTTTTGTCATGTCCCTAGGTCAAATTCAGCATGTTAGAAATTTGTTAGGTTGGCTTTTAGACTTATGTTTTGTATCTGATCCTGATAGTACCACTCTCTCCAGAGCTTTCCCCCTTTCAACCCCAGAGGATCCATATCACCCCTCGCTGGAGGTCTCAATCGAAACCATTCCTGGTATCGATCAGACGTCTCCATGGGTGACAAATAAGATTCGCTGTTTCCGAAAAGCTGACTTTCAAAAACTTAATAGCCTTATCGACACATATTATTGGTCCGATATTCTGGCATGCACCGATCTTAATGTCACATAAGAAAAATTTTACTGTACTTTAAAAACATTTTTTGACTCATGTGTGCCATGGAAATATCCGTCCGCTTCAACAAATAATCCTTGGCTTACAAGGTGCCTCACTAATACTATAAATACTATTAAAAATACTATAAATAGGCTCTTACTTAAATATAAAAAAAACCTGCAGTAGTATAGTTGAAAAATTATTAAAATACTGTGCCAGGGCTCTGTGCAAACCTCTTCTGAGACTTTTCAACTTATCTTTGGAAACCTAGAATTTTCCCCTTAAGTGGAAGGAATCTTTCGTAATTCCCTTACATAAAAAGTGGAAAAAGTCCGAGGCTGCCAATTACAGGGGCATCTCTAAATTGTCGGAAATTCCAAAGTTATTTGAAATATTAAATACTCCTCATTTGCAACACCTTTGCTCTTCGATCATATCTCCTTGTCATCATGGTTTTATTAAGCGTCACTCCACCATCACGAATTTACTGAAGTTGGCATCATTTGTCATAGATGGCTTTGGGAAGGGATATCAAACCGATGTAATTTACACAGACTTCAGCAAAGCATTTGATTCAGTTAATCACTCACTCTTGTTGAGTGAACTGAATATGCTGGGTTTTCCTATAGCCTCTTAACGTAGATCTCCAGCTACTTAGATGGAAGGACACAATGAGTCTTATTTAAAAACATACATTCCCGTCTGGTCCGTGCTACATCTGCCGTCCCTCAATGAAGTCATCTTGGCCCGTTATTATTTACTCTTTTTATAATTGACTTTCCCCCTGCTTTAACGAACTCTTGTTCTTATGTAAGCAGATGATGTAAAGCTTTGTCTTCAGTACAATTCCATCTCTGCCCAATGCAGTCTTCAGTCTGACCTTGATAACATTAAAAAATAATGTTTAGCTAATGATTTAATACTTAATGAATTGAAATGCAAGCTTAGAAAAGCTTCCAAAATAAATAAAAAAGGCTCAAAATTCAAATTTGAAAACTTTCAACTTAAAAAAAAAAAATGAATAAATACAAAAATACAAGAAAGTAAGCTTAGCAAGGAAGGCTTCAAGCAATGTTTTTGCCATTCCAAGGGCGGGAGGCGAGGCGGGGGTAGACACAAAATTGCACGTTTATCTAGTGAGCAACAGGTCCAAAAAAATCCAACCCAGTGGAGAAGATATCGCAGATAAAATATCTATAAAGTATCCTGATTCAGGGTTAGGATCATCTTCTGAGTTGATATAAGCATGTCCGTCTATCTGACTGACTGTTTTACGTGAGCAAGTCTTTCAGTTTTAAAATTATCGACTAGAAACTTGGCACACATCGTTCTTCTTTCCTTTGCAAGCAGTGTATAAGTCGAAACGAGAGCGGCTGACTATAACCTATAGGTGCATCGTAGTTGCAAGCCCTGCAGAAATGCTTTAAAAAAAACAATACACAAGTAAAGACAAAGAGATCAAACTAAAATAAACATATATTTTGACGGTATATATTAACATTGTATTTTTGTAATTTTTATATGAATTTCATTGTTTGAAGGTTTTTAACAAAACATGTGCGTAAACCCTAATGGTTCTTGTAAATCCTAAAAAAAAAATCAAATTTCAGATGGAGTAAAAGTTTGTTGGCCAATGACACTCTACAACGAAACTTTTTTAAAAAAATTGTTCAATACATAGTTATTCTAAGTTATCAAAATAGTCTGCTACAATTTGCTACACTTAATCTAATAAAGCATTCAATACCTTCATCTCGCTCAAAATTTCTATGCTTTTGTGTCATTTTTTCGGGGACCCCTATATTTATCCGGCTAAAAAATATATAGTGCGGATTTGGCAAGAATGCTTTTTCAAAATATTACGACTTACCAAATTTCATAAGCATCGGTCGACTATATCCTATAGCTGCTGTTCAAGCATTGAATACTGTTGTATATACAAATTCTTAAGCTAGAGTTTCAAGGGATCGGACCCATGAAATACGAGTCAAACAGCATGGTCTAAAACCGATCCCCTGCAGCCTAACACAAACACATACATAAGTGGTGCGCTTATCGCACTTGAGAAAGGGTCGCATAGCAGGTCAGCGTGCAGTGCGTTGATAAGTAGTTTTAAATAGATTTAAAATTTTAATGTATCTTTCTTATAAGAGAATTTTACAAAAAAAAATCAGTTTGGACACAAAGTTGGAACTTCGTACAGATTTTATTACAGGTATATTATATTTCATAAGGTTGGCCTACTATATTCTATACCATAGAATCTATAGCTACTATATAACTGAACGTTTGGAAATGGTATTTGGTAAAAATACCAACATTGGTATTTTTGAATATAGAAGCTTGGGACTTTTTTTTACATTTTGTATCTAAATAAGGATTAGCCAACTATATCCGATGTTTGTGATATATTTATTAATATAAATATTTATCTCTTTTAACTGCAAGGGTATATCACCATCGGCTCCGCCCGAAGTTGGTTTTTCTTCAATGTTTTATGTGTAATTGAATAACTAGGGAAATACTGTGGAATGGGCTACAACTCCGGGGTCGATGCGTATTCAAACAAAAGGGGGGCAAAACGCACACATGTTTAAAATTTGAGTGTATGCGTAGCAGAGAGAACTATATTTTCTATGGATAAAACTTTTTACAACCCAATTCTTAATCAAATTTTTTTTAGTGGAAACATTTTGATTTTAAGTTTAGGCTGTCAAAATGAGAGCAAATGAGAGAGCTTCTAAAAAATTTGAAATTTGCTCACACTGTCAGTATGCCGGCAGCGCTGCGACAGAATTTCCTACTTTATGCACGCGTGCTATGGAAAATGAGAATTTTCCCCCCACTGATCCAAACATAGCAACTATAAAAATGAGGATACAGTCAATTTATCATGGTACAGACAATTTATCAGGTCACAACACTAAATTGAGATCATTTTGGTTATTCACGGTTCAAAACATTCCAAAAACATTAAGTCAGATATGATGCCAATCTATAACTACAGAAAGCTTACTTAAATTTTTAGTTTCTTGCATTTCGAATTTGACAAAATTGATATTGAAGACAAAAATGATGCTAATTTAAATTCCCTAGTTTGAGTAGGAAATGTTCAGTCTAATATCATCAGCAGTACCTTTTATTTAGGAGTGTGAGAGTTTCTTTTAATTGCAAGCCCTTCGAGAACCAATTCTATCACAATTTATATTCCTGGGATTAGTCTAGATCTAAACTATCTCATACGGTGAGTATGTGTGTGCTACGGAAACTTAAAAAATATTTATTTATGCTTTTATATTTTTTAACTGTTATAATATTTTCACGTATTCAAAATCGTCCACTCAATTTCATGTTCTTAAGGTAAGTTCATAAATTTCTTTTTAAGCATACATTTAGTTAATTTACAAATATTTTCATATGTTGTGAATGTATATAATATACTAACATAGTGCATGAAAAATATTAGAACACAATGCACGTGAAACTTTTGGGTTTCACTCCATTTTTTAAAAAACTCAATTTTTTAACTCAGTTCCTCCAAAATGGATCCTTAAACCAAGCGACCAAGATGCAATTCTGGGGTGCTCCGTTAAGCTATCGTGCGTGGCTGATGGTTTCCCAACACCTACTCTACAGTGGAAGCAATTGATAGGCAAGTTTCATACTTGTTGAAAAACTATTATAGTTACTAAGTATAGTTTACTTAATATAGTTCACTAAATATACTAAAACTTTCTTTTAGGTAATTCCGGAGAATATAGAAAATTAGGTTACAGAAAAGAAATTGATATTTTACATACCGTTATTGGTACTCATATAAATGATACAATGATAATTCCCAATGTAACCCGCGAACATGAGGGAAGCTTTTTGTGCGAAGTTAGTAATGGTATTGGTGCTGGTCTTAGCGCTCTTGTTAAAGTAGCTGTTCATGGTAAGAGCTTAAAAATCATCTATATTTATGACGTCAAATAACTGGTTGTTTATAGTGGGACCCTCTGTTACCGTATTTAAAAAACTGGTCAACATACGGCGAGGGGAGCATGTGACAATGCGGTGCGAAGCAACAGGAGACCATCCTTTGGATATAACGTGGAGAACCAAAACTAATACAATTGATGATTCTTTTAAATTTCAATACCGCATAAAAAAATCACCTATGGTTCATGGCCTTTCTTCAGATCTAACCATTTTGCGAACTTCACTACATGATAACGGAGACTACACATGCATTGCCAAAAACATTTATGGACACGACCTTGGCGTAATAAAATTATTGGTTCAAGAGTTGCCAAATGCTCCTATAAACTTACACGTGACGAATTTGGAAAGTCGCTCAGTAACTTTGGAATGGTCTTCAATTAGTCAAGAATCTAATCTACCGCATGAAGTCATGGAAAATTCGCAGCCAATATTGAAGTATATTTTACAGTACAAAAAAGCAGAAGGTACGTCTTGTTATATGTTATTTTTATACCCTTGCAGAGGATATTATAATTTTGTCCACAAGTTATTTTTTTAATCGTTGCTTTTATTTCTTGAATCTTCTCTTTGCAAGACTAACAATAGGTGCATCAAATCTTATATTTTTAACTTAACTAACAGTCATTTTGACTGATACAGAGTTAGACGGCCCTAAAAATCGATTGCTGGGTTGGGAGGTCGTTGCGTCGCAGGCGCAGCGCAATACGCTAGCAACACGAGTCAATCCAGGAGCGAGACAATTTTGGTGCAAAGACAGTTTTTCTTTGTATGACTGCGAGGATGCCCAGATCCCTGTAGATGTTTCCGTTGCGAACATACCAAGGTGCCCCAGTGATAGTTCTCAAGATTTTTGATTGTGCGCGCTGTATGATGTCTATGTTGCTGCTGTTCGCGTTCCTCCACAGCTGGGAGCCATACGTCCAGATTGGCTTTAGGACTAAATTGTACAGTAGTAACTTGTAGTCCAGGCACAGTGGCGAACGTGAGTTTATGATCCAGTGGAGGCTTCTGGTTTTCAGTTTTAGGTGCATCTTCTTGCATTCAAGGTGCTTATGCCACGTTAGTCATCTATCAAGGAGGACGCCAAGGTACGTTACTTCGTTAGCTTGAGGGATCTGCATACCGTTTAGTAAAAGCGGAGGGCATTTTTGTCTATTAAGAGTAAACGTTGTATGTTTACACTTTTGTTCGTTTATTTTAATGCGCCAGTCGGACAGCCACCTTTCCACTATTGTGAGATGATTAGCCAGTTGGGTTGTTGCCTGCATTGGGCATCTGGAGCGACTAAGGATAGCGGTATCGTCGGCGAACGTTGAGGTTGTTACTTGTGCGCTCGTAGGAATATCCGCAGTATACAAAACATATAGATACGGGCCGAGTGCGCTTCCTTGTGGAACTCCAGCTTCGATGGTATAGTCGCCCGAAGTAGCTGCGTTGCATCTCACTGAGAATACCCTATTGTAGAGGTATGATTCCAGTAGCTTGTGGGTGTATGTTGGCAAATACGTTTTAATTTTGTGCATGAGTCCGATGAGCCAAACTCGGTCGAAAGCTTGAGATACGTCGAGGAAAATAGAGCTGCAGTATTCTCGCTGTTCGAAGGCTGAGCGTATTTCGGATGTTAACCTGTTCACTTGTTCGATGGTTCCATGGTTTCTTCGAAAGCCAAATTGGTGTGCCGGAATAATATTGCAAGCTTCCAGATGTGGTATTATGCGAGTTAACAAGCATTTTTCAAACAATTTAGACAAACAAGATAGAAGGCTTATTGGTCTGTATGATGACGGAATTGTGTGGTCTTTTCCAGGCTTCGGTATCATTATAATGATGGATTTCTTCCACTTTTTTGGGAAATAGCCAAGATTAATGATTCCATTAAATAGTTTGCAGACGACCTCTATAGCACATTTTGGAAGTTCGATCAGCATCTTTGGGGTCAATAGGTCACCACCGGCAGCCTTTTTTGTGTTTTAGCCCTCTTATGACTTTTTCGATTTCGTTCGGCCGGAATGAAGGTGCGGCTGGCTGAGGGGAGGACTCTGGCTGAATTTCTGGCAGGAGGAATGAATTTGAGGCTGGGTTTGGCTGGAAGACATTTTGGAGATGTGTGGCGAATGTTTCAACTCGGTCTTCGTCGCTGCGAGCCCAGCCTCCCGAAGAGTTTCTTATCGGAGTGGTCGTTTCAATTGGGGCGCTAAGATTTGGGTGGGCCCTCCACAGGGGGTACTTTGTGCTTGTTGGCGAGAGATTCTGGATGTACCTCAGCTGTGCATTTTCTTCCTGTTGGTGAAGAGCCTGGTCGAGTGATCGGGTTGCATCCTTAAGGCGTTGTTTTGAAGCTGGTGATCTGCTGTTTTGCCAATCACGACGCGTGCGCCTCTTTTCTCGCACGAGCTGTTCGATTTGCTGATTAGATTTGAAGTGTTTGTTTCGGTCTACATCTTTCCCATGAGGAGTAGAGATTTTAGCTGCCGCAACGAGTACTTCTTCCAGGGCGCTCGTAGTGTAGTCGATGTCCAATTCCATGTTAAATTCCGGGGCGAGTTCTATGTGGGCCCTCACGTACTATTTGTATTTTAGCCAGTTCGTTTTTGGCGTCGTCAGGCTGAAGGGGTATTCGGTTATTTCTGGGCTTTGAAGAAGCGTTAGAAGCACAGGCGAGTGGTCTGATGATAAGTCCGAGACTGCTTTGGCACTTATTAGATTGCGAGGTATGTTTTTTGTCACTGCAAAATCAATAAGGTCTGGGAGCTTTCGTGAGTCTGTTGGCCAGTATGTGGGACTTCCAGGGGAAACGTAGTCCAGTTTATTTTTCACATTTACAATTGCATTAAACAATTGCCTTCCTTTGGGAGTCACTAGGCGTGATCCCCAGTGCGTATGTTTGGCGTTGTAGTCTCCTGTGGCTATAAAACGATCCCCGAGTGAATTGTAGAACTCCATAAATGGTCCTTCCGAGATTGACAAACGAGGAGGGCAGTAAACAGCAGCGATGAAAAGGATTTCGTTGCTTGACTGAATTTGGTCTCGATGTGGCCTGCAAGAAGTTTGTTACAAACCTTTTGCGAAAATGGTGTTTATTTCGTCCTTTGATTAGAAGATCCGCCGTGGGCTTTGTTTGTAGGGCTAGATTGTGTAGCCTCTTATTTGAAAGTTGTATTTGCTTGTAAGATGTGTTTCCACCAGTAGCATAACGTCAATATGGTTTTCGGTCAAGAATTGTGACAATTCCAGTTTATGCCGTGAGACACCATTGGCGTTCCACATTGATATTCGTAGCGCCTCCATAGATTATTTAAACTGTTGTGCTACGAGCAGCTGTATCACCATGTTCTGGTTTTGAACAAGCGTTTGCATGGTCGTTTTCATGAATGACCTAAGCTCGATCATACTTTGTTAAAGGGTAAGCATCATAGTTTCTGTTTTGCTTTGTGGCTGTTCTGTGGCCTGTTGAGCGCTTTGAGAGTTAGGCTGAATTGGAATTTCCATTCCCGATCGAAGATAATCGGCATAGGAGAAACCGTTGGTGGTGTTTAGCGGACCGAAAGAGAACCTCGCAGCTCTGGCGAAGAAGATGTCTGGCGTAGTTTTTGACGCAATGTACACATTCTGTGGATTTTGGTTGCGCGTTGCGGTCGCTTGACGCATGCGAATTTTCAACTCCTTGTACACCATACATTCTGGTGTACCATACGTGAGCGGTCTTGCGGGCTTCCCCGCAGACTACACAGACAGCACGAAGTGTCCAGTATGACCTGGTGTGTCCATACTCTTGGCAATTAGTGCATTGCATTGGACCGTTGCGTTTATGTGGCTCTTCCACAGTTATTCTCTGAAGACATTGCAGCTTGTAGATTTTCTGGACTTCTTTCTTCTTCAGCGACCTGCGTTCTGGATCGAGCTTGCCCTTTAAAAGGGGCTGTGGGTTTTTATCTTTATTCAGAATGTTAATAACATTCTTGGCGGCGAAATCCACGGCGGTAACATCGGGTTCGATTCCCTTTATTACCACATTTAGGCCGTTACTGCTTTTCAGCTGGTACGTGAAATAGTTTTTCTGAGCATTGTCCAGATATTTGGAAATATCACTTTTTGAGCTAAGCTTGCGTTTAATTTGGATGTAGCGATCCATTCCAGTCTGTGTGGCCGGGCCACACACTTTCCGAAGTTGTAGTTTTTGTCCTTGCTGTAGTCATTGACGTTGCAGTAATTTGAATTGCAGTGGTTGTCGATGTGGTTGCAGAAATTATAGCACTGCTTGTTTTTGGTGCGAAATTTGTTTCCGATATTGGAGGGGGGGTTTTACCATGAATTCGAATTCCATGATGCGGGAGTCGGAGTGAGCAGAGCAGGTGAGCAAGATCGTGCCTTTTGGGTTTCAGTGGTCAGTAGAGCCGGGTTGCTCTTAATCGCCGATATTTCCATTTCGGTATCGCGTGTTGAAAAGTAAGAGTAGAAACCGTTTCTTTGGTTCACTGTGCTTCTACGCTCGTTCTTTTAATCGTTGCAAAATGATCTCATTGCTTGGCACTTTTACTTAGCACATCAAAACTGTTATAAAAACTTGTCTATTGCTTTTAAAAAATTGGGGTTCAGCGTCTTTTCGCTTATATTGAATTACAGCAGATTTTTTGTTTTGTTAACTGTTTTATTATTTTATTAAAAAACTATTACGTTGCAGTTTTCCCAGACCTCGGGCAAAGCACGTCCGCTCAGTTCGGTAGTTCGATAATGAATCGATCCAAAAGAGTGCAATGAATGAAAGGGACATCTCCGACGCTATAAAGTATATTTATTCATGATTCACCTCTTGAGTTGATATAATATGAGCATGCCCGTCTGTCCGTCTTTCTGTTTCTACGAAAACTAGTCTCAAATTTTTTAAACTATCGACTTGAAACTTTGCATACTTCGAAACTTGTTTTTTACCCTTCTTTCCTTAGCATGCAGTATATAAGTCGAAACGGCAGAGACCGGCTAACTATATCCTATAGCTGCCATATAACTGATTGATCGGAAATGCTATAATTTTGATGTTTTTTGAGTAAGAGAACTCGGATTGTGTATGAAAGTTATTTGTGTTCACAAAATGGTAAATTTTTTGTTCGAATAAATTAGGCTAGGTTGGGTTGAGGCGGCAATGCGGGAGGCCACTAACTGACCACTCGAGTCTAATTTCTAACACATATCTTTAAATACCTAAATGTGTACATGCACTTATGTTGAACTAGTGGAATGGATTTGAGATTGGAGCGGATATATAGGTGGGACTTGAATTTTGTAGTGGCTCCGACGTTTAGGTTTGGTTGCTAGATGTTTGTGTTTTATTGCCATCAAAGTATTTGGTTACTTATTATTTGGCTGCCGTGGGGGTCTTGGTGGGGAGCCGCAGAGGGTATTGCTGAGGCGGTACTTTGGCTGTTAATTGTTTGGCTGTCGAGGGGCTTAGTTTACCACTACGGGTAAGAATTAAAGATCAAAATAGTGAGTCGTCAGGTGTGGAATCGGAATCCGCTTAGCTTAACCCACTCTTCCCGCCAGAAGTCTCCACCACCGAGCGATCCACACTGATGGATATTTATTTGGCCATCCCCTGGTCGGCCAACCGACCCATAACATCTTTACTTTGAAGGGGCACGAACCATGGGAATGTTAAAAATGTTTAGTGTAGAAAAAATAAAAAAATAATTTCCTATAGTTACTTAAGATTTATTTAGCTTTGAGTCACAACAATTTGTAACATAATTTTGAAGTTTGGATTTGAGTAAATATTTTTAAAATTTTGTCATAACATCATTTCGCCGTGTCATAACAATTTTTCGTGTTTTCCCTATCCTCCTCAGTCTTGCTAATCCGAATGCAGTTTGTTGTTGGAGTGCCGAAAACTTCACTGCAGGAAATTTATTCTTGTTTTTGTTCCTGAATCTGAAGCGGTACATTTCTTCTTCGCAAAAGTTTTTTTTAAGTAAAAAGCTCTGCATTATTTTTCATAGTATAATAAAAGCTGTTGTAAAAAATTGAGGTCCTTTTTTTTTAATTTCCATAATAAAATGTATTTTTTAATATACTAATTTTTTAAGCCCATTGTGAATGTTACTATAAAGTTATTTTCAGTGCACCCAAATGGATGGAATAAAAAATTCTCCACCAATATATTGGTGATTTTTTCATTGGTATGAAAGTTTCCTCTGCCGTATGCAGAGCTTGGGTACCCCTGCTCTAAATTTCCAAAGGCGGTCCTCCAACTCAACACTACAAGCTTCCTAAAAAGACTCGTCCTTAAAAACTCCCGAATCCTCCTGCTTCCTCCGAAAAAAAGGTCCTCCATGTAGCGTATTAACGACGTTGCGCCAGAAGACTTCGGAAATCATATCATCTTTGGATCCCCTATCAAGGACTCCAATGAGTATTCGTCCTTTCGTAACCTCAGCGAACGATCCAATTGCCGCTTTGAGCGCTCCACATTCGCTTGACCTCAACCTTTTAGCATTCTGCGCGATCTTTTTGCTCGTGGTACCTATCCTGCCAGCTTTTTTGTTTCTAGCCTGGGGTGCCTCTAGCCTCCCTCCCAACGGTGCCGGTTGAAAGTCGGGTAAGATTTTCCTTGACCATCTTATAATTTCGGCTTCGTCTGGGGTGGGTTCCACCGATAGGTCCACCCTCATCAATATGAAGGCTGCTCTTCTCTTGTCCTCAAAGGGTCTATGCGCTGTTTCGAGTAAGATGCTGCAGGGGTTGCCTTAGGGCATACTATAAAGGTTTACCCCGAGGTCTTACACCTCACGCCGTTCGGTGGTCCCTTGGAAAGGTAAGGTACCCCTCGTACCGGCGCGTCCCACCTCCGGGTGTAGTCACCCTAAGGGGAGCTTCACCATTCCATTAACTCCTTGTCTTTTGAGACACCTGAATTCCGACTGTTATTTCCGGAGTTTTTAAGGGAGCTTTGTTCTCCACTTTGGTTTTTACTAAAGTTTTCACAATTTATATTTGGACCCGAGTAGAGGTTCGCCCATCATGATATGGCCGGCTTATCATAATAAGCCTGGTTGAAGCTGGTCGGCCTGTCCCCCAGAGTCCCCCGCTTGGACACGCATCCCTCTGAATATCCTGTTCCACCTTGGATTTGGATGAGTTAAGGAAGGGAGTGTTCTTCTTCTCTAAATTTGAGCTTCAAGCAGTATGGCCGGATTTTAGCATTGGCTTTTAAAAGTTATTTACAAGCTAATAATAAATGTTAATATGTGTGTGCTAATAAATGTTAATTAATAATAAATAGCAGTTAAAAATAATAACTTAAGCATTCGAATTTGAGTTGTAGATGAATTAAAAAATTGTAATTGAGCTAAAACAGTGATGCCCCAGCTCTGCATACGGGGTAAAGTCCCATACCAATGCAAAAAATCATCAATACATTGGTGCGAGAATTATTTTTCCCATTCATGTGGGTGTACTGAAAAATAAAATTATGGTCACATTTACAAGGGGCTTAAAGATATAAATATAATTAAAAATACATTTTTTACAACAGCTTATTATTATAATATGAGAAATAATGCAGAGCCTTTTACTTAAACAAAATTTTCTGCGAAGAAGAAACTCATCGCTTCAGGTCGACCATTTTGGCAGAAACAAAAACAACAACAATGAATTTCTTGCAGTGAAAATTTTCGGCACTCTAACAACAAAATGCATTCGGTTTAGCACGATTGAGGAGAATAGGGAAAACACGAAAAATTGTTATTGTAATTGCCCTTTGCAACGGAACCTAATAGCGTGAACAGTCACACACAACTCCGTGTGCATGAGCATTTGCGAATACAAATGAGCAGCGAGATCAATGGGATGAGCAACATTGGTCTAAAACCTCCTTCTTTGGTCTGGTTGACTATATTTTTCTGTTACACCTAATACATTATGTATTTTGCTGTAGCGTTTATTTATCGAAGATTGTCCTTTTATAATAACAGGACAATGGCCCCTTTAATCTCACAAGCTCATCGGAGCGAATGAGGTCACAAGGTCAAGTGACCGTACATTTTGACGGTTATTTGAAATTATTATTTGCAACGACGTCCGTGTAAGCCTCTAACTTGCAGCCCCTTGTTCCGAATTGCATTAAGAGAGGAGTCTTCTTAAGGGGTTTCTCTGCAAACGGCTTTTAAAAGCGTTGATGGGCCTAGTGAAAACGAACTGTTTTGAAATAAGCAATTGATCAATAAGATCAATAGGAAATAGGTTTCCATCCACCCCAAGATACACCAAGGCGTCAGAAATCGTTTTCTTTATCTAAAAAGGGCTACGAGGTCTTATTCTTTTTGAGACATTCGAAAAGAATACCTCTTCACCTCAAAAATGAGGGTGTTTCTGTATAATATAATATAATACTCCCACAATGTTGATTTGTTTGATTTTCGGAAATATTACTTTTTGGTAGAATTTGTGTATGTTTTTGCCGTGGCTTAAATGTTAGGAATTTTCTGTATTTGATTGCAATTAATTGCAATTATTGAGTTCTTTATTCATTGAAGCTTAAAAACAAATTGACTTAAAACTAACAAAAATTAGATTTTATAGCGGCCCCGCAAATTTATTCGGCCAGACGCTGTGTCAGAAGTTTGACCGCAGCGTACTCTCGGACGATCAGTCAACGTCGCCCGGCAACTCGCCCCTTCAGAAATGATGCCGCCCTCGGCCGACCTTATTTGGGCAATTATCTCTTTTAGATGGGCCGCAGTTCTTCGGCCCGATGTGACTCGCCCATAGGTGAAGCCGATTCAGATCAACACGCAGCATATTGCTCCTGCAATTAGTACTATATGATTTGACCATATGATCCAAATTTTGCTCACTCAACGTGAGCCAGGCGATCATTTACCATGAAAATCCCATTGTCGACATAAGTAACGGGATGCAGGTGGCTTTGCTGGATCTCGAAATGCGCAGTGCCTCCAGCGTGGAGTTCTTGAGCGCATGATCTTTGTCTTCAATATAACTGCAGGTTTTTCTTTTATATCTTGAGGCACCTTGTAAACCAAGGAGCGTTTGTTGAAGCGGGTGGATTTAGCGGACAAAATGGTTTTAATGCAAATAAATTCTGTCACCAAACTATTGTGATTTAACCTTTTCAAAAGCAAGTTGGGAGTCTACCGAAATGAGGACTCCACCCCCCCTTCTAGTAGTTACTGTGAAAAACTTCGGAGCTACAGATCTCCGGCTTTAAACATGTTTCTGTAATAACTATAATATGGGAAAGAATATATTATAGTTCTCAGAATTCTCTCTCTTCCTCTTAAACGAACGGTCGTGTTTTTTTTGTGCGTGCTGAGTTTTTGATAAATATTGGTAAACCGGTATTTACTTTATTGAGAATAAAATTTTTTGAGAAACTTTAACTTAAACCGTATCGCTTCGCGTGGGCTGCGGTATATTTGGAGGCCAATTTATATATTGTTTAAATTCAATTCCAAGCATATCTCAGCTTTGCTTCTTCCCCGTCTTATCACTGTTTTTGCATTTATCCTTTGCAGTCTCCCGCTTCGGCTTCCTATTTGACACAGTGGTTCAAGATATACAGGCATGCTCCGGTTCTCACTTTCGGTTTTCGTTTTGAAAACGAAAACGAAAAAATTGGTGCTCCCGTTTTCACTTTCACAAGATTTTTCGAATTCAAAAACGAAAAAATTTGTCTTGCCTAAATGAAAAGTAAATGCCTTTTTCTATATTAAATCGGATCTTATTTGCAAAAGGAAAAAAATAGTTGACTTATTGGTTTATTGTCGTTCTATTAAGACCTCTAGAAGATCAATTAGGCTTGTAGTTATTTTTAAAACGAGTAATTTCTGACCCCACCTCAAATTCGGATATCAAATTTTGCCGTCGGCAACAACAATTTTCGTTTTGGTGAACGACCGATAAGTTTGACACAATAAGTTATCGCCTAAGCTGCCATACTTTTGATAGAATAAAAAAGCAAGTTAAAAATTCTTGTATAATCAAATAGATGGCGATAAATTTGTTGAAATTAGGTAAAATACGTTATTTAAAAATTAATTAATTTAATTTAATTAGTTATGTGCTAAAAGTGTATAAAAAAAATTGTTGAAAAAACCGGAACGAAATGAAAAAGAAATCCATTGAAAAGGTGGCATTCCCTTAACTTGGTTTTTCTGGCTGTTCCCCTTAATTCTTTTGGCTACAAAAGACGCAACTGAATATAAAAAAGGCATTTTTTCGCGTTGTTTGCTGCTGACCAAACCTCAAATCACCTGTTTCGGCAGCAAGAGAAGTGAGAAATTAAACGTTTCGATAGCAAAACGATAACTAAAAACTTGTGAAAACCGGAGCACCTAAAAACGAAAATCTCGGTTTTGGTCCCAAAACGAAAACGAAAACCGAAAGTGAGAACCGGAGCATGCCTGATTGTGTTTTTTAACTTTTTATACATTAATTTTGTTTTGTTAATTAATAATATGGAATTTAAACTGGTCTGTTCTAAGAAGTATTGTTACAATACAATCTCCTCATCCCAGTCCACTGCTGGCTATGTGAAAACGTCGTACACGGCAAGTGTGCCGGGTTTACTGCCTAATTTTCGGATGCCATTTCCCGTAGGTCTGGTTAACATTATTGTTGTGAGAATTGTTCTGCTGTCCAAGACGAAATAAGGGCGTTCTAAGACAGACTAAGAATGGATTTAAAGAGATGATCAATGGTTTTCGTAAAATCAAATAATTTCAAATAACCGTCAAAATTTACGGTCACTTTGTGACCTCATTCGCTCCGATGAGCTTGTGAGATTAAAGGAGCCGTTTTCCTTTTATTATAAAAGGACAATTTTCAATAAATAAACGCGACAGCAAAATACATAACGTATTAGATATAACAGAAAAAAATAGTCAACCAAATCAAAGAAAGAGTTTTAAGTCCAGTGTTGCTCATCCCATTGCTCTCGCTGTATAGGTTCACGCTATAAGGTTCCGTTACAAAGTGCAATTACAATAACAATTTTTCGTGTTTTCCCTATTCCCGCGTGCTTCCTCCAGAGTTATTCCGTGAGCTCCTCCAGCAATGACTCCTCGCAAGTAAAGCAAGGATTGGCATCTGATACCGCGTAGGTCAGAAGTTTGTGGTCAGTTTAGATATTTATATCTTTGACCGCATATAAGTAGTGGCGCAGTTTTTCTAGCGCCCAGAATATGGCTAACAGCTCCCTTTTATTGGTAGCGTAGTTAACCTCTCTGACCTTTAAGGTTCTAGAGATCAAAGTAATGGGTAGTCCCTCTTAGGAAATCACTGCGCCAATTACGCATGCTGACGCATCTGTTGTCAGATTAAATGCCTTTTAATAAATAATTATAACAATAATTATAATTAATAAATAAATTAATAAATAATAATTAATAATTAAATGACAGCTTTTCGAAAGCTAGCCGTTGCAGTTCGGCAAACTGTTCCTGGATTTTTCTGAATCTGTATCTGCTGACATTTCCATGTTCCCCTTTAAAAATGTTTCAAATGGGCTTAGCAATTGATGCAAAATCTTTAATAAAGCCCCTATAATCTCATGAATGACCTTACTTCAAACACGTTTTTAGGCTCCGGGGATTTCTTGATGGCTCTGACTTTTTCCGGGTCTGTCGTAGTTCCTTCGCTGGTGACTATAAATTTAAAAAAGTTAATGCTTTTTTTTTTAAGAAGACCGACACTCTCATGCTGGCGTCGTCTACGTGCCGTATATGGGCTTTTTCGTCCTCTGAGATAACGATAACATCATTGACATAGACATAGCAAAATTTGCCATTCTGCCCTCGCAGTATGTCGACGATGGTTCTTTGGAAGATGCTGACAGCATTCCTCAACCCGAATGGCAGTCGGCGAAACTCCTATTTTCGTCCGTTAACGGAAATAGACGTTTTCTCACGGTCACGCTTTGCCAAATAATATTTTGTTGGTAGCCAGACTTCAAGTCAAGTGTTGTGAAGTATTTGGCCTTGCCTAAATTCCCTAGTATCATAGAGATAATTGGCATAGGGTAGCGATCCAGTACTGTCCTCTCGTTTAACTTTCGAAATTCTTACATCAGCCGCATTTTACGGTTGGCAGATTCGTCGGTGCTCTTTTTGTTTACTACCCATATTGGGATATTGTAGGAGGATCTCGACTTCTGGATTATGCCGTTTTTTAGTAGGTCTTAAATTTCGCCATTGACGAAATTTGCCGCTCCCATCGGGTACGGATAGGGTCTGGCATAAATGGGCTCCTCATTAATCCGGCTATGTGGCTCCACGATTGTCCTGATGGTGGCTACCACTGAAGTGTTGTAAGGTAACGCCTCATTTGGGTTCGCGAAGGCATTTTTCCTGTCGCTTAGCATTTTTGAAAATGCTTTTCTGACTAAAGGTGGTGCGCTGGAGCAGTCCACCTCAGTGAAATTTACGTTGGAGCATGATTGGAATTCTAGCTTTTCTACCTCGGAGCCCCATTTGAGGTGGCCGGAAACTAGGCAAAGCGATGCCCCTGCCTGTTTTAACAGGTCAAGACCGATAACGGCATCAAAGTGGACAAAATATGGTAAGATGAAGAACGTGGCCATCAAGTTCAATAGGCATACGAAGCATTTTTTCGTGATGGTGGTAACGCCATGCTTAAAATGTACCAAAAATGGCGAATCTACTGGGCCGACGGATGCATTTTTTTGACGCGCCCTTTGCGCCTTGTGTTGCTTGGTGCAGTACGGATTTTTGCCAGTGTTTGTCTGGGCATTTGTTTACGCAGGAGTCTTTCGGTGTTCTTGTGCATTTGGATATTGTTTTTTATCCTTGTCCCCCTGGCTTCTGGCAAACGAAAACGTGAAGGAGTATCTTTCGTGCTTAGATTCTACTTCTTGCGCCAAAGCTAGAGCTGATGGCATACCTTTCGGCTTTTCCGAAAAAAGGACATCCCAAAGGCTGCGCTTGAGTCCCGAGATTAATACTCGGAGTGCGTCATGCCGGAATTCGTCCCACAAAACATTTGCTGCCGAGGCTTCGTACGACTTAGTAGCTTTGTTGGTAAGCAAGGTACGTTTTTTCTCGACCTCGTCGTTGGAGGAAGTAAGATTTCCCTGCCTGACAGTATCTTTTTCCTGCTCGATGACGAGAATCTGACGCTTATCACTGTACGTAAAGTCGAGTCGATTTATAATCGCGTCGAAATTTAGCACAGTGCCAAACGAGGATAGCACGGCATCGGCAGGGCCTCTTATTTTACTCCTAATAATAATAACTTCCTGATAATGGCGCGAGCTATTAGCGTTATTCTTAAAAATATAATATGCGGCTACTGCCGTTTGCCGCCAGGAAACTTATGCGTCCTGTGCTCCCGTAAATTTGACACTTGGGCAGACACTTGACGCCATCTAGGGGCTTGTCACATTTGAAGTTGTCCCTAATTTCTATGGGTTGATAGTCTTTGATTTTGGGAGCTTCCGCTTGGGCGGGAGCGATTTGTGCTACGTTGACCTGTTCGGTCAGCTGGTGTATAGCCAGGCGCAGTTTTCCCTACGTTGGCTTTCGATATTGGCTTCTTGAACGGCGTGTTGAACGGCCGCCTGTTTGATGGCTGTCATTTGTTCGTTGTTGAAAGCCATGTTTGCGTATGTGAGTGCGCTAGCGTTTGCGCTTTTTGGTGTGGAAAATTTGGCCGGCCCTTCGGTCTCGGACTCAGAATCACTAGAGAATTGCCTTGTGTTCCAATACTGTTGGAAGGGATTGTTCATGTGAAGCTGTAGCTATAAAATCGCCCAAAAAAATTATTTCATGCTCGAGTTGCATGCCCACCCAGACAATTGAGCTGGTGAGCTGGCACAGCCGCTAAAGTCAATTCATTAACTAAATTGAAGAGCTCGTCGAACTGCGATATTGCCTTGCCAAGTAGAGACCAATTGAGGGGTGCGGAGGGACTGAGCCTCCGCTATGACGAACAAAGAAAAATAAAAACAAGAAAGGAAAGCTAACTTCGGGCGGAGCCGAAGTTGATATACCCAGGTAAAACCGGATATGTACCGCAAACATCGGATATAGTTGGCCAATCCTTATGGGAATATGAATATATAATCCAATTTATTACAATACAAAATCTAAAGAGGTTCCAAGCTTCTATCTTCAAACATGCCAAAGTTGCTATTTCTACCAAAAACCATTTCCGATGGTTCAGTTATATGGCAGCTATAGGATATAGTCTGCCGATCGTTATGAAATTTGGTAGGTCGGATAAACTGGCCAAAAATATAATCTGTACCAAGTTCCAGTTTTTTAACTTCAAAAACACGAAAGTTGGGTCATTTCCGATCGTTCAGTTATATGGCAGCTATAGGATATAGTCGGCCGATCCCGGTCGTTCCGACTTATATACTGCGTGCAAAGGAAAGAAGGGTGTGTGCAAGGTTTCAAGACGATAGCTTTAAAACTGAGAGACTAGTTTGCGTAGGTTTTTACTGGTTTTAACTGGTTTTAACTGCAAGGGTATATAAACTTCGGTCCCGCCCGAAGTTAGCTTTCCTTTCTTGTTTTTAGTTATTTAATGCTAAACCGTCAACCAATTAATGGGAATTAATTGATGTTGTTTATGTGAGGGGCCGTTGAGCCGGCTTATCTCTATTTCTATTTCTCTTTTGCACTATTCAAAGCTCCCGCTTCGGCTTCCTATTTGGCACAGTGGTTCAAGGTATTGTGTTATTTAACTTTTTATATATCAATTTTTGTTTTATTAATTAAAAATAAAAAAAAATGGAATTTAAACTTGTCTGCGCTATAAAGTCTTGTAACAAGACAATTTCCACATCCCAGCCTACCATCCATTGCTGGTTATGTGAAAACGTCGTGCACGCCAAGTGTGCCGGATTCACTGCCTCAGTTTCGGATGCCATTTCCCGTAGGTCGGGTATACACTATTGTTGCGAAAATTGTCGTACTGTCCAAGGCGAAATGAGGTCGTTCATGAGACACACCAAAAATGGATTTAAAGAGCTGATCACTGGTTTTCTTAAAATCAATGACCAGCTCTGTGCGCTTGACACTCAGTTTAGTGGCCTTCAGCTGCTAAATGAGTCCCCTAAGCGTAAGAAATCCGCTGTTTCTGATCCGCCTCAGCCTGCTCAGCCGACATTAATGCACCCGCTTGAGAACTGAGAACTGAGGAAAATTCGTCAGAATTTCTCAGGGATAATGAGCAATTGTCTGATAAGTCCGCCATGGAATCTGTTGCGGGAATTCGAAGTTTTTTAGCGCCGCCCGAGTAAAGACGCCCGTGTAGATAATTGTTGATAATTGTTTATTGTTTTCAGTGGTACAGTCGGTAACCACTCTGCGATAGCAGCACTTTAAATTCCTAGTAAATTAATAGTGGTACAATTCATAATCAAATCTTATATCTTAATATCTTCTCACTTTTCGTCCGCGAGTGTCAAATAGAAAAGAAAGCTTAGGCACATGGTTACCGGCTGAGTTAACAGAGATTTAACACCCGCTTAAACTATCGGTTCTGCAACTCCGGTGTTGCCGGATGCCGCGGGAGCAGTTTTGCTATCTATCGTAACACTCCCCACTTGTATATTCCGCCAGGGATCTACCAAACTTCTCTCGATAGATAGAACTGCCAACTCCGTCGCGGGTCTTGTATAAACGCCAGATTGGGTCCTCACCGCGGCGCTCCTCACTTGACCGTCCGAGCTAAGGTTCACCTTCAGGATTCTTCCTTTCGGCCACTGGCTACGCGGCTGTCCGGGATCGCACACATACACGATATCCCCTTCTACAAGAGGCTTAGCCTTTCCGCACCACTTGGTCCGCCTAGTGATCACTGGCAGGTATTCTTGAAGCCATCGCCTCCAGAACGAGTCCGCCAGTTGTTGTGATTCCATCCAGCTCTTCTTGAGCTGCACTCCTTCGGGTAGGGGCTCCATCGTCGGTCCTCTTCCAGTTGAGCTTCCAAGCAGGAAATGATTCGGTGTCAGTGATTCTTCGTTCTCATCTTCCAATGGGATGTATGTTAGGGGTCGCGAGTTGACGATCGCCTCTGCCTCCATTAGAGCGGCTCTCAGCAACTCATCCGATGGTCGTTTGTCAAGGAGGATTGATTCCAACGCCGTCTTCACGGAATGCACCAAGCGCTCCCATGCCCCACCCATGTGGGGAGATGCGGGTGGAATGAACTTCCATGTCATCTGGGGTCCAGTGAACTCGCGTGAGAGTTGATCCTTGCCCACATCTTCAAACGCCCTACGCAACTCCGTGCAAGCTCCTTGAAAATTGGTGCCGTTGTCGCTCCAGAGTTCCACTGGGCACCCTCGTCGGGCCATAAAACTGCGCACCGCTAGAATACAAGAGTCAGTTGTTAATGAATACGCTACCTCTAGATGTATTGCCCTTGTAGAGAGGCAGGTGAAGAGCACGCCGTATCGTTTCTCTGAACTACGTCTGACCCGCACCATCAGAGGCCCAAAGTAGTCCACACCCGTGTAGCTGAAAGGTCTATAAAAGGCTGCTACTCTTGGATAGGGAAGTTCCGCCATGCGCGGTGGTTTGGGGACCGCCTGTCGGTTCTTGCATTGCTGGCAGGAGCGTCGTATCCGAGCAAGGGTGGATCTCAGCTTCGGTATCCAAAATCTTTGTCGTAGTTCGTTGACCACCGTCTCGTGGTTAGCGTGCAGAAATCTTCGGTGAAATTCCTTTATGATGAGCTGCGTAATGTGGCTGCCGCAGGGGAGTACAACACGGTCGCTTCCCTTGATCATCTTGGCACGTTCATCCAGCTCTAATACTCCATCGGAATCCATATACGGTCCCAGCTTGTATAGTAGGTTATTCTTCTTCAATGGTTTTCCTTGTAAGATTAACCGTATCTCCGTCTGGTAGTACTCCGCCTGAGCGTACGACCACAGAAGACTCTCCGCGACCCTGGTATCTTCTTGTGATGGCTGATTTTCGATGTCCGATCGTTGTAGAGCCTTGGCCTTCCATCGCCTCATACACCATACCGTTCTTGCGGTACTCCATAGCAGACGGGTCCAGATTGAGAACCGCTCAGAGTCTATGAGGGTCGCGCGGCCTACGTCTGTGAATCCGTCACATACGCCGATGAATTGCGCTTTCAGTTCCATTCCTGACTCGTCTCCTTCTTCCGCCTCTGTCAGCGGCCAAAATTGCCTCTCTTGCCAAAGAAATCTCGGCCCATTCAACCAACGACTTTCTCGGTTGAAATCAGGTCCTTTGTTCCACTTAGTGGCGTCGTCCGCCACGTTCTCGGAGGAAGGTACCCAGCGCCAGTCCTTGACGCTAGTACCGTCTAGAATCTCGATCACACGGAATGCTACAAATTGTTTGTACTTCCTCTGGTCCGATCGCAGCCAACTCAGCACGGTCCTCGAGTCGGTCCAGAAAGTCCGTGTGCTCAGCTTCGCGCCAAGTGAAAGCTCCAGAGTTTTAGCCAACCTCGCTCCAAGCACTGCTACCATGAGTTCAAGCCTTGGTATGGATGTCGGTCTTAGAGGGGCTACCTTGGTTTTGCTGCCCAGTTGACTGCAGTGGATACCTGCCTCATTTTGAAATCGTATATAACTCACGGCGGCAAATCCATTCTCGCTTGCGTCCACGAAGGTGTGCATCTCCACTTCTGAATCCATCAGCAACTCCTTCATGTGGCATCTTGGGATGGTCATTTTCTCAACGACCGGGATATACCGAAGCCATCGCTTCCATTTAATCCATTCTGCCTCAGGTATGGGGTCATCCCAGGTACATCCACTTCGCCATATTTCCTGAAATATTATTTTTGCATACATCACGTAGAAGGATATGAGCCCTAAAGGATCATATATAGACATCAACACACTGAGAAACTCTCGTTTGGTGGGTCGTTGCATTCCTTGCAGAAGTTCTTTATGGCGATATCGTGGGGATACACGGTAGCGAATGAGATCTTCCTTCGTGTCCCACCACATTCCCAGCACCTTTTCGGTCTGTCCATCCGTTGTTTCGTCTAGTCTCACTAGCGTGGGTGCTCCTTCGCCGAGTGCGCTTAATACTTCTCTGGAATTCGATACCCTGTTTCGAATGAGGAATCCGCCCTGAAGATAAAAGTAGTGGACCTGACGCGCGAGGCTTATAGCTTCTTCCTCCGTGTCGACGCTGTCCAGCATGTCGTCTACATAGTGATTCTCCAATATGCACTTCACAGCGCGTGGGTATTCCTTCTTGAACGACTCTGCATTTCTGTTCTTCACGTACTGGGCACAGCTGGGGGAGCAACTAGCCCCAAACGTCATTACCTTCATGGCGTAGTTCTCTCTCCGTTGTGTGTTTGGGTCTATAAATACAAAGCGTTGATATCTCTGATCTTCTGTGTGTATCCTGACCTGATGAAACATCTCGGCGATATCGCCGCCGATAGCAATACGTTTCTCTCTAAATCTGTGAAGTATTGGTACCAACTGCGCTAGTTGGTCAGGTCCCTTCAGCAGCATTGTGTTCAGCGAGATCCCTTCCGTCTTCGCAGCCGCATCCCAGACTATGCGAAGCTTTCCTGGCTTGTTGGCGTTTAGCACGGGAAAGATAGGTAGATACCAATATGGCTTTTTCTCAGCTTCTTCCGACGTAATGGGCCGTGCATATCCTTTCTTCACGTACTCATCTAGCTGTCGGCGAATTCCCTTCGCAAGCTCCGGCTCGCGAGTCAGTTTCTGGTACAGGCATCGTGCCCGCTTTAGGGCTGTAGGTAAACTATCCGGCAGCTTGTCATCTTAATACCTCCAAAGCAGGCCTGTTTCAAATCGGCCATTTATACGCCTCGTGTTCTTCTCCAGCTACTGTATAGCCAACTGGTCATCATTGGATACGCTCTTGCTATTCATCTCCGGTCTAGGGCCGCCGTCTGACCACATGCACTGCTCAAGCAGGCGCAAGATCTCCTTGTTCTCGTCAGCTTCACATGCACATATGTGAAACACGTGGTAGTTTGGGGTTATGTCATCACCCACACTGTGGGAGCTTCTTCCTTTAATCGTCCACCCCAGGCGGGTCTTCTCAGCGATCGGTTCTTCTGTTGTGCCTTCCTTGGTGCGAAGCACGCGCCCTAGTTTGCAATTATTGAGACCTATCAGGAGCCTGGGCTGTGCTGAGTCGTATCCGGACAGTGGTAGATGTCGAAGGTGTGTGTTGTGCTTTCAAGTGGGTTATATCCAACGACTGTGACGGGAGATCAAGTGACTGGACCGAGTGAACGTCGCGAAGATCATATTGCTTCGTTTGGCCAATGCCGGAGATCCTTAAGTCGAGTCTGACCGAGCTGTCCTCATACCGGTGCATGCCGGCAGTCCACTGCATACATAGAGGCTGCGGTTGTCCCTTCACTCCAAGGTCTTCTAGCAATGGGGCGTCGATCAAGGTTAGAGATGACCCGTCGTCGATGAAGGCATACGTGTTGACTTGCCTACCATTTCCATACAAAGTCACTGGCAATACCCTGAACAGCATTTCCACACCTTCTTGTCGGTGTGCATGGCACCTGGCTTGGACGGGAGCCGTGCTGCCGCGATGCAACAGGGGATGATGGCGTTCTAGGCATCCATCTATTCCGCAAGGATTGGGGACGCCGCATCTTTCCACCTTGTGGCTCTGGAAACATCTCCAGCACAAGCCACACCGTCGAGTAGCATTCCAGCGATCGCGGGTCGTCATTTCCAGGAATGCTGGACACTCCTGCAGGGTTCTGCAATTGCGGGTGCACAGCCGACAGCCTTGGCGCACAGTGTGTGTAAGTTAACAATAGTCAACTGACTATTTCTTTTTTTCGGACTCCCTATAGCGGAGTAATACCAAATCGATTGGAGTAGGTGCCACTCTTATTGAAAGAGTATCAACACTACGGATCCAACGTTAGTCGACTAGCGGATAGTTTAACCACAAACGGTTTAACCGCAAACGGTAAGCGGAATGGAGTAAAGGAAAATACGAAGAACTTAGGCGTGGACTTAGGGTACAGTAGGACAGGCTAAGTTAGTCTAAGATCTGCAGTCGATTGTCAAGCAGCAATAAATTAGAAAAAGAAAACTGCGTAGTCTCACTGGTTAACCTAATAGCACACGTGGCACCAATCCCATCTGACCAAGATTCTATCGAGCTTCAGCCAGAGGCACGTTAATAGCTGCAGGCCTTCGCCGCCGCTTACGCCAAAGGGGTGAAACCGAGATTCCGGTGCGCCGCTAGCTCAAAGGCTACTTCCGCCACAGAGACGAAGAAGACTAATTGTTAATTGGCACCCAACAAAGTCTGCAACCCCGACTTGTTCCTGAGATCGCAGCCAAGAGGCTGAACAGGCAATTCACCAAATCACTGCCACACCAGAGCGGGCCGCTCTGGGCTACGCAGCCGATCGTCAACGCTGAGAAGAAAAACCAAGGCCAACGGGCGGACTAGTTAAACTAAAAAACGTGTAAGTGGAAGTTTTTTCATTATCGCCAAAGTTAAACTTAAAGTTAAAATTAAAGATAAAATAAAACGGCATGAAACTAAGTGAGAGTCATAGCATAATATAGTGAGTTTAAATTTGCGCTCTAAATTAGTAGGAGAGATAAGAGGTTTGATTGAGTGAAAATTGTGAATCGAATCTTTTATGTGTTATTCCATTTTCCTTTTTGCTACGTTCGTGCGAAGATACCTAATTAAAAAAATAAAAAATATAAATAAATTTCTTTGTTCAATTGTTTGGTGTTCCGTTTTGATTGACTTCTTTAGTGGTACTCTAACTTTATGTCCGAATCTGAGTCCGACGAATTAGCCGAGCATTTTAACAAACTTGTGCTACAAAAGAAAAGATTTGACAGTGAGCGACTAAGAGCCAGTATGATGGACCCGCAACAGTTTCAAGCTATCATAAGTGCCGCGGTCTCGGCTGCATTGCAGGCACAGAAGGCAGATTTTGAAATTAAGCTGAAGCAAGCCACAGACCAGTTCAGCGGGCAGCGGATACTGGTAGGCTACGCCGCTGTGGAGAAGCAACATAGTAGCGAGGTGCTGGTCTTAAACCAGACGGTCGAGAGGGAGCGCAGGAGGATCGTGCTGATGACAGCAGCCGTGGACCTGGCCAAGGCAAGGGCCAATCTGGCGGCTGCCGTCCGGCAGAGGACCACGTAGAAGTGAGAAAACAGGAGAAAGGACGGCCGCGAACGGGCAATGAAAGTGGCCATGAGGAGAAGGTTAGAGCAGCGGCGGTCACGGCGGTCGCCGACGGGAAAGTGGCATGAGTTTAGATGCAGGGTTAACGCCAGAAGCAGAATCCAGGAGGATTAAAAGGCGCTCTAATCAGTATAAAAGGAGGCATATTCGAGCGAATCAAGATGAGTCTTTTTAGGAAGCTTGTAGCGTTGAGTTGAAGGACCGCCTTTGGAGAATCCGACATTCAAGTGTTATAGAGTTTCTAAAAGGGACCCGGTAGCTTAAGTTAAAGGACTACATTTCGAGAGTCCAACAGCCCAAAGAGAGGAGAGCATAAAGAACGAGCTAGGAAAGGATTCGTTGCAGTACGCTTCCTCTACAAGCCCAGGGTATCGGAGTCGAGTTGGGCCATTCCCGACCACTCTCACTGCCTTGCAAGGAGGTGAGGAAGGTACAAGTCTGGCGTACGCCGTACCGACTTCCGAAATCGCAACCAACAGGCGTAGTCCTGGATAGGCCGACTCGCGAACTCACGCCCAATTAGAAACCAATCGAGAACACCTCGGTCACTAGCCGCGCAACTCCCAACACCAGACTCCCAACGCTCCCAACGCGTGGTGTGACGCCGGTGTAGCGATAGCGCGACGCACGACCATCGACGACAACTTTCAATCCTGGCACGCTAGCGCGTATGCGCGGAGTTCCCAGAAGTAGTGGGGTTGCAACAACCACTGGCAACTCCCAATCTTGGCTCGCTAGCGCGTATGCGCAGTGATTCCAGGTTTAGTGGGGCGACAATCACAGGAAACTCCCAATCCTGGCGCTAGCGCGTATGCGCGGTGTCCGGGTGTGGCGGAGGCGGCATTCAGCAGCTAACTCCCAATCCAGGCTCACTAGCCCGTATGCGCGGTGACGGAGTAGCGGCAGCGACCGGGACACCCGGAACGACCAACAGGAGGCGCCGACGACGTGTCGTATTTTGGGAAAAGCCTATACATACAAAGTTTGTGAAGTTCTATGCTATTTGTATTATTTCTGGGCTCCGGAAATCACGTAAAATCATAAATTCGGTTAAAAAGACCCATAAGCTAGCCATAGCAAATGGTTGTTAGCGGAAAGAAGAAAAACAGTTCGTTACAGTGATTATTCGAGTCAATACGCATTTTTTAAAGAGTTTAGATAAGCGTAAAAGTAATCTTTTAGGCCTTTACGTCGTGTGAATTGTGTGGTCTTTTCCCGGCTTTGCTATTATTATAAAATTGGCTTTTTCCATCTCACTGGAAAGTTGCCAAGTATTCCGATAGCATTGAAAAGCTGGGTGATAGTGCAAACGGTTCAATATGGGAGCTCAGTGATCAAGATGGGAGTTATGATGTCGCAGCCCGGGGATTTTTTCGCATTCAGTTGATTTTTGATTATGTTTACAATTTCGTTTGGGCGAAACTAACTTGGCTCATGTTGAAGTTGAGCGTCGCTTTTCGAGAACTAGCTGTTCGATTTGTAGATTTCTCTTCTTTTTCATTGTGCAATTATAGCTTGAGGTGTTGGAGTTCGAGCTGCAGAGACGATGATTAATGATTGTTCCAATATTCCTATCCGAAGTAGAATTTACCGGACGGGCAAGTGATCAGATGAAATCGCAATGTCTACTATTAAAATGGGTAGTTTTTTGGGGTCTGCCGGCCAGTATGTTGGTGGGCAGGAAAAAACATAGTCGAGCTTGTTTTTGGCTTTTATAATTGCATAATTGTAGTCTCCTGCAGCTATGAAGTGGTCCACTTAAAGGTAATAAGCTTTTCGATTTTTTTGACAAGAACATTGGAACTTTTTTCTCGCATATAAAAAGACGGAGGCTTTGGCTTCCTTTTTTGACTTCAGTAGATTTGGCCGTCTCAACCTCATAGGAGTCTGCCAAGATTTTAAATCTGTTTGAATTCATGGGCGTTTCTATTGCAGCTAGGCTAGCATTGTTTTTCATTTGTTTAGATTTAGCGATCCACACCAGTCTGCAGTGCCGTTCATCTGAATAGGTTTGAAAAATCGTTCTTACACTTTTCATTATATCTTTGTTCCAATTGGTTTTTTTTCTCTATTTAATTTTTATTTTAATTCTAACTCATTATTTGCAAGAAAAAAATAACGGGAAAAATGCAACAGTTATTTAGAATTTTGCCTTTAACTTGAAATTCTGTAAATTAGCGCACTCTTTCTGGCTCATCTGATTAGGTTTGACAGCTTTGACTTCACTTCGTGTTTGACTTTGTGCGGTATTGGAAGGACTTAAATTCAATTGGATTACAAAATTGTCATCTTTGTTCATCAATATTTTGTGAAATGGGCCGTGCAAAATGGTTAACCGATTTTAAAAAGGTCAAATAAAAGGCTATATCGAATTCGGCTTCGATATAGTGTGGCAACGGTTTAAAATTATTAGAAGAGACTAAAAATAAAACAAACACCACCTCTTAACGATGCTGGTAAGAGTGCACGACTTCGATGATGCAAGTCTGAGTAAATGTTTGCAACTATTGACTTTGGGCTCGCAAAAAAAAGTTATTATTGTAGTAAACGAACCCAAATCTTGTGTGTTAATTCTTTAAATATTTTTTAACAAAATCTTATACAAAATATAACAAAAAAAAAATAGTTTGTCTGATTAAACAGACTTAGGCATTTTTAAGAGCAAAGAAGTCCCAAAAAACCATTTTTTCTAAATAAATCAAGATTGTGAGGGTGTTAAAAAAATTTGAAACACGGTTTTATACTATACTCGACCTAATGAACAATTCCTACTAGGTCTCTTTAAAAGTTCCAAATCACTGTCGCACTGTGTAACCAATTACCACAAAATAAATATGATCATTTTATTTATTCAGTTTTTGGAGTTATCATTTATCATTGGATTAACTCGTTTTTCTAAGCAGCAAATTATTACTAAAAACGTTTCTTTTGTCCGTTATTCTACCGCTGCGTTGCAGACCAGTTCAGGGCGGTAACATTGTCGGTCCCCGATGTAGTAGTGTACGAGCCAGTAAAGATTGTGAGCGGGGTGGGTTGTGATGAAGGTTTAGATGCAGTAAAGTCACTGCCGGACTTTCTCGGTTCAGAGGAAGAGTATGTCTCGTGGCGGCAAGCTGCATTGGCTGCGTATGAAACATTCAGACCCTATAACGGAAGTTCAAGGCATCACCAAGCCGTTTTAATAATTCGGAATCGTATTAAAGGAGCTGCGAATCGTGCGTTATCTTCCTTTAATACAGTTTTAAATTTTGATGCAATCATTAGCCGCCTCGACTTTACTTATTCAGACAAACGTCCGTTGCACCTTCTTGAAAGAGAATTGTCGACCTTAAGACAGGGCCCAATGTCAATAGTACAGTTTTTTGAGGAGGTTGAAAAAAAACTAACTCTTATTATTAATAAAACTACTATGACGTATGAGCCTCATCAGGCTAGCCTTATGAACGACACTCATAGGGCAAATGCATTGCGCGTATTCATTTCAGGCCTAAAGAAGAATCTCACAGATATATTATTTGCGACTCAACCTAAGGACTTGCCATCGGCACTTGCGCTGGCACAAGAGCTGGAATCTAACCATGAACGGTATGCGTTCGCGTCGCAATATGCTAAGTCCATTGAGGATAGAGGTAACAGACTGGCCCATCCGCATCCTGGGCGTGCTGGCCATGGTTGGGCTGAGGGCAGCTCTGACCAACAGGCTAGGCATGGTGGGAAAAATCCTTTTTTTGCCAGAGAGCGAGCTCCTCGTCAGGTCAGCACAGCTGCACGTGACCCAGTGGAAAGAATGGATGTAGATCCATCGTCTTCGAGATATAGGCAGCCTACAAACTTCCAGCAGCAACAAAGCCAAGAGACGCTTGCTCAGGGCCCGGCTATGCCTCAAGTGTATGGAGGTAGTCAGCAACAGGGAATCTATAAGAGAGTTGCGACTTCGCAGAGGGTGTCGGATCAGAGGCGCCAGAGAGTCTATCATCTGTCTCAAGAAGAGCAGGCGGACAGACAGTATAATGAGGTAGCCGAGGACGCTGCAGACGACATAGATGCCGGCCAGGAAACGAACTATGAGGATGACGACGTTAATTTTTTAGCGGAGCGTCCCTGCTTCCGTTCGTGCAACGAACAGTAGCAGGGAAACTAAGAAAATTTCTCATAGACACAGGGGCAGCAAAAAGTTACATTAAAGACAGTATAGAAATGCCAATTCCAGTCCCTGTGCAGTCTCCTTTTAATGTACAATCCATTCATGGCTGTAATAAGATAGAAAAGAAGTGCTACTTGAATATCCTTGGTGTGAGAAGCCCCTTTTTTCTTCTGCCCGGACTAACTGCTTTTGATGGCATAATTGGGCTTGACCTGCTAACACAGGTAGGCGCATATATTGACCTCGAAAAAGGAACTATAACCATAAATGAAGGTGTTGAGGCACTACAGTTTCACAGTTGTGCGCAGGTTAACTTTACCGATATCAGTGACATAGTTGTTCCACCTGAAATACAGTCGGAGTTTAGGCATATGATGTCTTCGAATTTAGATGCCTTTGCAAACCCAGATAAACTGCTGCCGTTTAACACAAAAGTGGTGGCATATATCCGAACAGAGGACAATGAGCCAGTATATTCAAAAATGTATCCGTTTCCCATGGGAGCTGCAGATTTCGTTAACAATGAAATCAAAGATCTGCTCAAAAACGGTATTATTCGACCATCACGTTCCCCCTATAATAATCCTATATGGGTTGTAGGAAAAAGGGTACCGATGTCTCGGGGTCGCCTAATAAAAGGCTGGTTATTGATTTTAGGAAATTAAACTCGAAGACTATCGCCGATAAATACCCGATGCCGAGTATTTCTATGATACTTTCAAACCTAGGAAAGGCAAACTATTTCACGACCCTTGACCTTAAGTCTGGATATTACCAGATTAACCTAGCGGAGGGTGATCGAGAAAAGACATCTTTCTCGGTAAACAGTGGAAAGTATGAGTTCTGCCGCTTACCCTTTGGTCTGAAAAACGCTTCCAGCATTTTCCAGAGAGCAGTAGATGATGTCCTTCGAGATAAAATTGGTCGTTCCTGCTACGTATATGCAGATGGCGTCATTATTTTCTCAAAAACGAGGGAGGAGCATGTTTCTCATGTTGACGAAGTCCTTAAGAAATTGTACGACGCTAATATGAGGGTTTCAAAGCAAAAATCTCAATTTTTTAAGGAAAGTGTTGAGTTTCTTGGCTTTGTTGTCTCCAAGGACGGTATAAAAACGAGCTTAGATAAAGTGAAGGCCATCAAGGAATTTAAAAAGCCCAGTAGCCCTATGAGCTAAGGTCCTTCATAGGCCTTGCTAGCTACTACCGGTGTTTCATTAAGAATTTCGCTACGATAGCGAGGCCCTTGACGAATATTCTAAAGGGAGAAGCTGGTAGAGTTAGCAAGTATCGATCGAAGAATATGCCAATTGATTTCGATGATACCCAAAGCAACGCATTTGACAAACTTAAGAGCATTCTTGCCTCAGAGGACGTTACCCTACACTACCCTGATTTTTCTCGACCATTTGACCTGACAACAGACGCTTCCTCTACTGGTATAGGTGCAGTTTTGTCGCAAGATAAAAGACCGATAACCATGATTTCGCGAACTCTGAAGGACAGGGAAGTCAACTACGCCACAAATGAGAGAGAACTTTTGGCGATTGTATGGGCTTTAGACACCCTGCGTCATTACCTATACGGAAAAAATGACATCAACATTTACACTGACCATCAGCCTCTCACATTTGCAGTCTCCGATAAAAACCCAAACTCTAAGATTAAGCGATGGAAAGCGCGCATCGAGGAGAGTGGTGCTAGGGTCCTGTATAAACCAGGAAAGGAGAACTACGTAGCGGACGCTTTGTCGCGCCAGAACGTTCATGCGTTACAGAATGAGCCGGAGTCAGATGCCGCCACGGTACATAGCGAAGAGTCGTTGACCTATGTTATCAAAGCAAGTGACAAGCCGATCAACTGCTTCCAAAATCAAATAATTCTGGAAGAAGCAACCACCTCTGGTCACAGAATGTTCATACTATTCGGGTCAAAGACACGCCACCTAATCACGTTTAACAGTAGAGAGGGTTTGTCAGATTTGGTAAAGAATTATGTAACTCCAAACGTGGTAAATGCAATCCACTGCGAGCTGCCGATTCTGGCTCATATTCAAGATAGTTTGATTAGGACATTTCCCGCTACCAAGTTCTGGTACTGCAAATCTAGGGTGACAGATATTGTCAGACGGGACGAGCAGAAGGAGATTATGGTTATAGAGCATAACAGGGCTCACAGGGCTGCCCAGGAAAATATTAAACAGGTGTTACTCGAATACTATTTTCCGAAAATGGGCAAAATAGCAACCGAAGTGGTAATAAACTGCAATGTATGCGATAGATCCAAATATGACAGACATCCAAAAAACAAGAGCTTGGGGTGACTCCAATACCTACGCGCGTAGGCGAGATGTTGCACATCGACATATTCTCACCTGCGGGAAAGCATTTCCTTACGGCAGTTGACAAGTTCTCTAAGTTCTCATTGGTGCAGCCTATTCCTTCGCGCACAATTGAAGATGTTAAAGCCCCCATTCTGCAGTTAGTCAATGTTTTTCCAAATATTAGAACAATCAGGCATGCTCCGGTTCTCACTTTCGGTTTTCGTTTTCGTTTTGAAAACGAAAACGAAAAAATTGGTGCTCCCGTTTTCACTTTCACAAGATTTTTTCGAATTCAAAAACGAAAAAATTTGTCTTGCCTAAATGAAAAGTAAATGCCTTTTTCTATATTAAATCGGATCTTATTTGCAAAAGGAAAAAAATAGTTGACTTATTGGTTTATTGTCGTTCTATAAAGACCTCTAGAAGATCAATTAGGCTTGTAGTTATTTTTAAAACGAGTAATTTCTGACCCCACCTCAAATTCGGATATCAAATTTTGCCGTCGGCAACAACAATTTTCGTTTTGGTGAACGACCGATAAGTTTGACACAATAAGTTATCGCCTAAGCTGCCATACTTTTAATAGAATAAAAAAGCAAGTTAAAAATTCTTGTATAATCAAATAGATGGCGATAAATTTGTTGAAATTAGGTAAAATACGTTATTTAAAAATTAATTAATTTAATTTAATTAGTTATGTGCTAAAAGTGTAGAAAAAAAATTGTTGAAAACACCGGAATGAAATGAAAATGAAATCCATTGAAAAGGTGGCATTCCCTTAACTTGGTTTTTCTGGCTTTTCCCCTTAATTCTTTTGGCTACAAAAGACGCAACTGAATATAAAAAAGGCATTTTTTCGCGTTGTTTGCTGCTGACCAAACCTAAAATCACCTGTTTCGGCAGCAAGAGAAATGAGAAATTAAACGTTTCGATAGCAAAACGATAACTAAAAACTTGTGAAAACCGGAGCACCTAAAAACGAAAATCTCGGTTTTGGTCCCAAAACGAAAACGAAAACCGAAAGTGAGAACCGCAGCATGCCTGAATATACTGTGACAATGAACCGGCCTTTGTTTCCGAAACGATCCGATCTTTGCTAAAAGGGCAATACGGCATAGATGTAGTTAACGCTCCCCCGTTACATAGCACGTCAAATGGCCAGGTGGAGAGACTTCATAGCACTCTAGTGGAGATTGCTAGATGCTTGAAACTACAACGTAGGATAGATAATGTTGTTGAGTTATTTCTCCAGGCCACTATAGAGTATAATAGAACGTTTCACTCGGTAACGAACAGAAAACCAGTTGAGATTGTCCATGCGAGCGCTGATCTTGCTCCGGAAATAGTTAGTAAACTAACTAAAGCACAGCAGGAACAGCTAGATCGAAATAATCAAGCTCGGCAAAATAGGGTTTTTGAGGTAGGCGAAAAGGTTCTGGTAAAGTCCAATAGGCGATTAGGAGACAAGATTACCCCACTGTACGTAGAGAACACAGTTGAAGCTGATCTGGGAACCACTGTCTTAGTAAAAGGGAGGATGGTGCACAAAGATAATATCAGGTAGTCCTTTTTTACTCTTTTGGCTTCTGTTTCTCTTGCTATCCTTGGGCACATTTTGATTTTTCATTTAAGCGGCTTTGACCGACGCAAGGCTAGCTAACCTCTCTCGATATACCTAGAGATGGCCGTAAAAGTAGTAAGATTAAGACAAAACGTAATTGATTTAAGCAAATTAATGGCGATTATGAAGAAAATTTCTGCAAGTAGCGCTTAGATACTAGTCTTTAAGATATCCTACACCTTGTAAATTTTAACGAATAAGCATTTTCCTGGTCTATGCAGTTAAACAGTTTGCAATGGCCGAGCTGCTGCAACTTATAGACTATACTTGCGCCCAAAACCTTCAGCCGGCGTTATGTAGCATTGCTCCGTTTATTCACGACCGACTCATCAACGCCAATGTCACAAAGTACCGTTGGATGCATCGCTGGCCTGTCCCAATGATACACGGTTCCGGCTATAATTGAGCTCCGCACTTAAAACGTCATTGGACAAACTGCAAAAAGGCTATTTGCCTTCCGCTCTGTGCAAAGGTTGTGGAAACCTTTTGTTGGCTTGCACTCGTGTGGACCACGTCCTGGCCAACATGAGTATGGCCGAGGACGGCCATATTTAAAAAGAGGGAGTAGTTAACAATAGTCAACTGACTATTTCTTTTTTTCGGACTCCCTATAGCGGAGTAATACCAAATCGATTGGTATTCGTAGGTGCCACTCTTATTGAAAGAGTATCAACACTACGGATCCAACGTTAGTCGACTAGCGGATAGTTTAACCACAAACGGTTTAACCGCAAACGGTAAGCGGAATGGAGTAAAGGAAAATACGAAGAACTTAGGCGTAGACTTAGGGTACAGTAGGACAGGCTAAGTTAGTCTAAGATCTGCAGTCGATTGTCAAGCAGCAATAAATTAGAAAAAGAAAACTGCGTAGTCTCACTGGTTAACCTAATAGCACACGTGGCACCAATCCCATCTGGCCAAGACTCTATCGAGCTTCAGCCAGAGGCACGTTAATAGCTGCAGGCCTTCGCCGCCGCTTACGCCAAAGGGGTGAAACCGAGATTCCGGTGCGCCGCTAGCTCAAAGGCTACTTCCGCCACAGAGACGACGAAGACTAATTGTTAATTTGTATGTACCGTGCCCCTTCTCTCCGTTCTTGACGACGAGCTTGGGACTATCACATGGCTCGCTCCTTCTGCCATCTGCGATAGCCACGTACTAAACTCTGCCAACGTACACACTGTTAGAGAGGCTTTGTGCATTCCCCAAAACGTCTGCACCATCGATGGCAACTTGCTCACTAGCTCCTGCGTGAGCGCTGGGTTGTTTAAGTACTGGTCCAACTTGGAGGCTTTCATCGTAGCACAAACATTTTGCACCTCGACCGAGAAGTCAACCAGCATTTCAAGCTTATTCTCCCTCACTTGAGGAAATTGTCTAATCCTTGTCACTAACAAGTCAATGATAATTTCGGGTCGCCCAAATCGCATTCTTAGCGTGGCGATTATCTGCGGAACACAGTCCGCATGCAGCATTAGACTTTGTACTGCGTTCTTGGCTGGTCCTTGCCGACGCATGCCGAAGCCGCATTAGGTTCTCGGCATCCGTGAATCCGCATAGCTCCGTCGTCTGTTCATACGTTGCGATGAATAAGGGCCAGTCCTCCGGCCTTCCGGAAAACTTCACCAACTCAGCCACGCTAGTCTTCCTCGCTGTCAATTGTTCGTAAGATGGTCTGCCCACAGGTTTAGTGACCCTAGCAGCTGAGTTGTCCTCCCCACTGGTAGAAAAGAGCCATGGGGGTCCAGCGTGGGCTCTCTGCGTACTGCCGTTTCCTTCCACAACGGCAACTTCACCAATTGTGTCCGTACCAGCATTCTGGTACCGTGTACTAGATGCTCCAGGCATCTTTTCTGCGTGGCCAGTCTCCGATAGCCTCTCCCTTGGGAGCTTGCCCATGAGCGCCTTTCGCCTATGTAGAAGTTGTTGTCGCAACTGCAGCAACTGATCTTCTTCCTCCAACAACCTTAGCTCCGTCTGCAGGTCCTGCGCTTCCTTCGAGGCCTCGTTGACGTCATTAGTTCCGATCCTCATCTGGTCGCCACCTGAGTAACTATGGTAGTTGTCCCCAGCCGTCAGGCTGGTCAGCTTTTCTGTCCTGATCAACGTCGAGTTCTGTGCATGGACTTCTACGTCACACTCTACACAGATCCATCCTACGCCGTCATCCTCTAGAGCAGCACACTTAGGATGGCACATGCTCACGCAGCCGGCGCCAATGCAGCCAACTGTCACGTGCTCGTCCTCCACTTCACAGAGGAAGCATGTCGCCACCAACCTTGCTTCTCCACCGGATCCAGTAGGCATCTCCATGTTGATTTCGCTCTCTGACTCAAGTATTCTCCAAGAATACACCAGAAAATAATTTAAAGAAATGTTGCGGGAATTCGAAGTTTTTTAGCGCCGCCCGAGTAAAGACGCCCGTGTAGATAATTGTTTATTGTTTTCTTCATTTATAACGGGGCAGCACGGGCTAACAGTGGTACAGTCGGTAACCACTCTGCGATAGCAGCACTTTAAATTCCTAGTAAATTAACAGTGGTACAATTCATAATCAAATCTTATATCTTAATATCTTCTCACTTTTCGTCCGCTTCCCTCGAGTGTCAAATAGAAAAGAAAGCTTTGGCACATGGTTACCGGCTGAATTAATAGAGATTTAACACCCGCTTAAACTATCGGTTCTGCAACTCCGGTGTTGCCGGATGCCGCGGGAGCAGTTTTGCTATCTATCGTAACAGCATCCCTTCAAGTGATGCCACAGGTCCTAGGGAACGAAACCCCCATTAGAGTCACCCAAAAGGGTATTCCACAGTCCGGACCACCGGCACCGACTGATGCTGCAGTTCTCGTACCTGCGACACCAAAACCCTTACAGGTGATTCCTCCATCGAAACATATATTTGTTTCTCGGCTTGCCCCTGATACTTCTGAGATTAATATCTCGGCTTATATCAAAGCCAAAACAAAAGCCGATATAAAGGTGGAGGACATAACTAAATTTAAATATAATTATACACGGCGCACGTCTTCTTTTAAGATTCGTGTGCCCGCGCTGATGCTCAAGACGATTTGTTCTTCCAGTTTTTGGCCAGAGAATCTTTTCGTCCAAGAACATCAGTCCAAAAACCAGTGGGAGTGAGACTTCCCAATATCGGAACCACTGACCAACCCTCCATCTCTTCTTTGGCCACTAACCCAAAAAACTAGTTTCCTCACTAACTCTTACCTATCAGAATACTAGCAAACTCCCCAAGCTTTATTCTGATAGTTCTTTCTTTGCATCCCATATAATAGCATTTACAGAAACTTGGTTAAATCCGGAGTCCAACGTCGATAACTCACCATCTTTGTCACTTATAACTTACCATGACTTCACCGCGGGCATGTTTGACATGTCCCTAGGTCAGATCAATCATGTTAGAAATTCGCTAGGTCGGCTTTTAGACTTATGTTTTGTATCTGATCCTGATGGTACCGCTCTCTCCAGAGCTTTTCCTCTTTCAACCCCAGAGGATCCATATCACCCCACGCTGGAGGTCTCAATCGAAACCACTCCTGGTATCGATCAGATGTCTCCGAGCGTGGTAAATAAGATTCGCTGTTTCCGTAAAGCTGATTTTCAGAAACTTAATAGCCCTTTCGATACATTTGACTGGTCTGATATTCTGGCGTGCACTGATTTTAATGTCACTTTAGAAAAATTTTATTTTACTTTAAATACATTTTTTGACTCATGTGTGCCTTGGAAATATCCGTCCGCTTCAAATAAGCTTTTACTTAAATATAAAAAAACCTGCAGTAGTGTTGATTTTTCAAGATACCTACTAGCTCGGTCGAATTTTACTGTGCATAACGCTGAATGTTATAGGAATTATATTGACCGCTGCCGGATTCAATTTACTCAGGATCCAAAGCAGTTTTATAATTTTGTAAACACTAAGCGTAAACACGTATCTTTTTCACCCCTGCTTACGTTTGGAAATTCTTCTGCGACTTCGGATCAGGCCATTGGCGATCTTTTCGCAGAATTTTTTCAAACAACTTATTCTCCTCCTAAATTGACTGATCAGCTTTACGCATATAACATTCAAGCAGCAAATCATATTTTCTGTCCGTTTTTTTCTGAGAACAACTTATTATCTGGTCTTTTAAGGGTAAAACCCATTTATTCGCCAGGCCCCGACGGAGTACCAGGGTGTGTGCTAAAATACTGCGCCAGGGCTCTGTGCAAACCTCTTCTAAGACTTTTCAACCTATCTTTGGAAACCTCGATTTTTCCCCTTAAGTGGAAGGAATCATTTATAATTCCCTACATAAAAAAGGGAAAAAGTCCGAGGCTGCCAACTACAGAGGCATCTCTAAGTTGTCGGCAATTCCAAAGTTATTTGAAAAATTAATTACCCCTCATTTGCAACACCTTTGCTCTTCGATTATCACTCCTTGTCAGCATGGCTTTATTAAGCGTCGCTCCACCACCACAAACTTATTGGAGTTGACATCCTTTGTCATAGACGGCTTTTGTAAGGGATATCAAACCGATGTAATTTACACAGACTTCAGCAAAGCGTTTGATTCAGTTAATAACTCACTTTTGTTGAGTAAACTGAATATGCTGGGTTTTCCTAAAGACCTCTTAACGTGGATCTCCAGCTACCTAGATGAAAGGACACAAAGAGTCTTATTTAAAAACATACAGTCCCGTCTGGTCTGTGCTACATCCGGCGTCCCTCAAGGAAGTCATCTTGGCCCGTTATTATTTACGCTTTTTATAAACGACTTGCCCCCTGCTTTAACGAACTCTCTAGTTCTTATATATGCAGATGATGTAAAGCTTTGTCTTCAGTATAAATCCATCTCTGCCCAATCCAGTCTTCAGTCTGACCTTGATAAATTTCAAAAATGGTGTTTGGCTAATGATCTAATACTTAATGGATCAAAATGCAAGCATATGTCTTTTTATCGTTCTTGCCCTCTGCCAGCTACGTATTCCATTAATGGGATTGCCTTAGAAAAATTAACCCAGGTTAATGAACTCGGCATCCTATTAGACATCAAACTTAAATTTGCCGACCATATTTCCTTAATGGTTAATAAGGCTAAAGGAGTCCTTGGTTTTATTAAAAGGTGGTCAAAAGAATTTAATGACCCCTATATAACCAAAACTTTATTCATTTCTTTGGTCCGTCCTATACTAGAGTACGGTTCATGTGTCTGGAGTCCCCAATATGGAGTACATAAGGACCGCATAGAATCCGTACAAAAGAACTTTTTAATATTTGCACTTAGAGGTCTATACTGGGATGCAAATCTTCAGCTTCCATCCTACAGTAGCAGACTTTTACTTATAAACTTACCTAGCTTAACAAATCGTAGGACAATGCTCGGTGTAGTCTTTCTGCATAACCTTATTAACGGGGATGTAGATAGCCAGCATTTACTAAAACGCTTAAAATTTAACATTCCTAATAGAAGGACTCGGAACTTTAGTCCTCTGTTCCTTAGCCGTTGTAGTTCGACATATGCACTGCATGACCCTTTTAGGGTATTATGTTCGAACTACAATGGTCTCTACTCTATAACATCTCTTTCCTGTCCCTCAAATTTAAAATATAGAATTTTAAATTTCCTTACTAACTCCTCCTAGCTTAATAATTGACATATAGCTTAATATATCCTAACGAATCGTTTCTTGAGCGCCCCTCTGTCGTCTGGGCCTCAAAGCTTTATGATGAATACAGGAACGCTAAAAAAATTCAACCACGACGCCCCCGACTTCTTTCTTTCGTTTCACCACTTCTGGAATCTTTTGCGGCAGCAACGCCCACCTACAACATTTTGGTCATTCGAGCCGGATAATTCCTGGATTTTCTTCTTCTTTCTCTTTCTTTTCTTTTCTTTTGTTCACACTTCTGCAATGTTTTTTTTTCCCTCCGTGTCAACTCCAAGTCCGAGTTTTCCGACACAACGGCAGTTTGAGATTTTCTTCTCTTCTTTGTCTTCGAATTCTGCAAAATGTTCCATCCGTCTCCGTTTTGTGTGCTTCTCCATATTCCTCGCCGTCTTCGGCCTCTCCGTTATCCATTCGCTTGCCAACGGACGAGGCTTATGTGCATCCATATACATGAAGGCATAATTAATATTGGTCAGCCGGTGTGAATTAGATCCGGAAATTCCACATTCACCGAATAGTCCGCCCCACATGCTCTTACATATATCCGTACTTGCATGCATGTCCATATATTTCCAAATATATTCTGCCTCCAACTTCAGGAAATATATAACCGATAAATTTAAATTTTCTAAAACCAACAATTTTAAACCGCCATTTCACTGCAAATCCATGATTGTGTCGCTTAAATTCTCAACCTAGCCGCCGTAGTAGTCGTGTTGTATTTTTTGATGCTGTTTTTTTTTCCTTTGGGGTACGTACAGGGTGCCGACGGCATAACCGGCTGCGTAACAACTAATTTAAAAAAAGGGAAATCAATTAATTATAAATTTATATATTTATAATTATAACCACCACAATTTATTTAATTATTATTTTTCGTTCGAGCGAAGGGCCAGGTTTTTAATTCACCTTTCCGGCCACTCAATAATTATAGACGAAAATTATTAATATTTTAATTATCAGCCCTCTGTCCGAATAGAGCCGCGGTTTCAATTCCACCTCTTCGGCTACGTGATAATTAAATCCAATCAATTAAAGATTAAGGTTTCAACTCCACCTTTCCTGCTCCATAATAATTAAATCCGACAATTAGTAAAAAGCTAATTGTTATTAATTATTTATTTTCTTTTTTTTCCGTGTTAAATCCAAGCCAAAGTCAAGTCCACCTTTCCGGCTCCGCAAATTCGAAAATAGTTAAGAATTCAATATCTACGTAAGAGCCCCATATGTCGAAATATACATATATAGACCGTCATCAATTTTTTTCCGAACGAGCACGAAGTTTCCGCTACTTGTCCATGTTCCGTGCCTTTAAAGCTGCTTCTACTCCGCATCAGGCAACATCCGCCTAGAATCTCAACAAACCTCGTCTCCTTTTGTTTTTTTTTGAGTTCCTGAAGTTTTCTTCCACATTCGAATCGTGCCGCACACGACGTTCCTTTCGACAGCGGCACCACTAATTCCCACTTGTGCCTTGTAATCGCATTTCACCCGCGATCTCACCGTTCTCGCCACAACAGACCGAATTAGCCAATTTGAGGCTAACATAAATACTTCGGGCGCACCAGAAACGGAAATAGACTCCCAATACATGTGCGAAATCCGTCGGGACCAAATTCGGGCACTGTGGGAGAAGGTGGAGAAGATCTATGAGAGCTGCTCCGATTTGCTAGCCGTGTCCGACGGAATGCGGCCTCGACAGGGCTGGAATCGAAGTATAGCAACTGTTACTCCGTCTATTCGAGGTGTATTGCCCAGCTTCGGGAGAAAATTGCCTCCCAATCCACTCAGGCTTCCGTCAATGTACACACTACAGGCTGCCGGTTACCTCCGGTGGATACCGTGGTCTTCGCGGGTGATTATCTTCGGTGGCCCACCTTTAGAGACTTGTTTATGGCCATTCACATCCAAAACTCGCGGCTCACTCCGGTACATGAGGGGTTTGTCGCAGCGTGGCAAGCCTCACAGACCGCTTTGAGAACCGGCGGCTATTGGCCAATAGCCAGTTGAAGATCCTTTTCAACATCCAGACTATTTCTCAAGAGTCCGGGGTCGCGCTGAAGGAGCTGCAAGCCACCATTAAGAGTTGTCTGACAGCCCTAGAAATGTCATCCATCAATGTTGGGGCTTGGGACTTTCTCCTGGTATTTATGATTTCGTCAAAACTCCCCAAAGTCACACTTTCTATGTGGGAGCAATTCCATAATAAGGCCAAAATACCAACATTTAGGAATTAGGATAATAGGAAGGAATTAGATAACTTCCTGATAGAGCGCCATCGCACTCTGGAGGCCATCGACGACGTCAGGCCTAGTGGCTCCGGGCCATTTCCGCCAAGGTCGGGACTTCCTACTGCCCCTGCTCGGAGGCTCAGTTCATACGAGACTCGAGTGGTTCCGGGCCAAAAGGGCTGCGATCTCTGTTCGAGGGAGGACCACCTCATTCGCTTATGTCTGCGTTTCCTAGAAATGGATTTAAATGGGCGCTCTGACTACATTAAGAGGAAGCAGTTATGTTTAAACTGTTTTGCCCGAGGGCCCCAGCAGCGAGACTGCATGAGCGCCTATACCTGCTTCACATGCCACAGCCGACACCACACCCTCCTGCACCGCGGCAATGCGTTAGCCACCACTCCAAGTCCGCCTACGTCAGCAAACGGCACAGAGAATCAGTCGAATGTACAAGTCTGTTTCGCTTCCGGGTCAGGAGCCGTCCCACTGGGCACGGCCCTTATCAACGTGTGCCATTTGGGGTGCAGCGTCCTGGTAGACTCAGGGTCCGAAGCGACTTTCATAACGGAACGACTGTTCAACCTTGTCAAGCGTCCCTTCAAGACGATTCAAGTCCAAGTTTCCAGCCTTAAACAGACCGTTTCCGCGCGGTCTACTAAATTGTGCCATTTCTCCATTCGGTCGCCGTCTAGACACGTTCTTACGTTCTTCCACAGTTGGCAGGAAATCTGGCATCATATCCGATTCCGCGAGATCGTCTCAAGGGGCTGCCCGACGTTCCCCTGGCGGACCCCAACTTCTATGAGAGCTCCCAAGTCGATGTGTTATTAGAAGCTGATATTCTTCCATCCATTCTCCTCGGTAATTCCATGGCTAACATGTGCGGGTCGTTTCTCGGTCAGGAGAGCATTTTTGGATGGGGGCTGACAGGCCCATTATCTCCAGGCAACCCCCTCAGCGTGTCCGTTTCTTTCACACGAGTTGCCTGCAGCTTCGGTGACTCACTGGATCAGAGAGATGTGCCCACTCGGATCAGTTCGGAATCGCGGGCTCGGCGCAAGGCACGTCAAGAGGAGCACCGGTCACGGAGCGTTGGAGACAGTACACAGAGTATCTCGGCTGTCCAACTCCCGGCGCGGTTCGGATTCTTCTCGGCCTTCGTCCGCCACTTTCCGGCACACACAAGCCGATTCGCGGCCACCGACATCCCGGCGGCCTTTATCGACCCGTGTACGCCCTCAAGCTGCATTGACGCATCGCTAGCGGCGTGTTTCCGACTACCCACTACCAGCGTGGAGGACGAACAAGCTTGTTCGGCCACCTTGGGTTCCAAAACCAATGATAGCGCAACGAGGGATCTGTTGCAACCCGAGTGATTGCAAGGGGGGTGGGATGTTTATGTAAGGGGCCATTGGGCCGCCACTCAGCTGAACTTAAGAGCGCATCCGCGCTGAAGAGCGCACCCGCGCTGAAGAGCGCATCCGCGCTCGCCCCTTTATGCACTCTCGCTCTCTCGTCGGCCGTCATCGATCGTCTGTTTATTCTTCTAAGTTAAGTGGTCAATCTCTTGTAAGCAGCGAATAAAGCTGAATGCGTTTTGAATTCAACCACAACCGCCCCGTCTTCTTTTTTTCATTTTACCACTTCTGAAATCTATTGCGGCAGCTGAAGAAATCAGTAGGGCTGAAGATTTTATCTGCCAATGTAAGGAACAAAATTTCACTACTTTTATCTTTTTTTTTATTAAGTTTCTAGATGAAAGTGATCGCTTACATGACTTTCACGTTGGGCGGCAGTTAGTAAGATTATGGGTGGTAGGGTGTATTTGTTAATCGCTCGCTGATGGCAATGACGTCACAGGTGTGGGAGGTGAGTGTAGTCCGTAGTGGTTGCCGAGGAGTTCTTCCTTCTGATCGGGAAATTATGATGGGAGTTACTAACTCCGTTTGTACTGCCCTTAAGGCTCGGTAACCAATTTAGTAAATAAATTGAGTTTAACGGCTGTGCCGGAGTATTGAATAAATGCCTTCTTTATTGAATGAAGCTCTTTTTCTTAGCTCTGAAGCTTCTTCTGAGCTTTTTTTCACAAAATAATACGACGTATTATTCATAAGGATCAGACCATATCCTTTAGCTGCCGTATAACTGAATAATCGGAAATGACCCAACTTTTGAGTTTTTGAAGATAGAAAGGAACTTTGTACGGATCCTATATTTAGTCAGTCTATCCGACATACCAAATTTCTTAACGATCGGTCGGACTAATTCTTATAGCTGCCATATAACTGAACGATCGGAAATGGTATTTGGTAAAAATACAAACTTTATTATATTAAGTTATCCCTCGCTGGTGACGTCACAGGCGTGGGTGTCCCTGGCGGTTGCCGAGGGGGTGCTTCTCTTTGTAGGTAAAGAGTGTTGATTGGGTCCCTGGCGGTTGCCTTCTGTAACAGGAGGTATGGTGGGAGCACTTGCTCCGTTGTCAGTGCCCTTTAGGCGCGGTGACCAATTCGCGGTGAGTATGGAATGAGTACTTCTTTATTCAGTGAATAAAGCGCCTAACTTCATTTAACTTACATATTATCTTTTATTTAATTATTTAATTATTTCTGTATTCTAATGCATTCCAATTCATAAGATGGCGAGGTAGCCTACTTGCCAGGCCAAATCCACAAAGCAGCTTCCGGCAGGGCCCTGTTTCAAATTGGGGGCTGGAAGCAAGCTCCCAAGAACGATCCCAAGATGTTCAAGGAGGACCTAAGGCCAAACGGTTGCGCACTCAGCTCCAAAGGTCATTTGCAAAAATTGCTAAGAGCCGCATACTCTTACGAGTTATGGACCGAGGCAACTCTGACGGTAAGCTACCGCGAAACAAGTGGAGATGGGTGGAAAATGCCCTGGAAAAATACACAAGGGATGGCTCTCTGCTGTGCCGCATGGCAGCTGTCGAATGGATGTCCCTCCAGTTTCTGCAAATAAACCTCCATCACTGTAACTTCTACCTCAGTTGCTCTCTTGCTCCATCTGGCTGAGGATGGAACTGAAATCGTCCTGGTCTGGGAACTAGAGAACGGCAGCACGTCACTCGCACAATGAGTACGCACGAGAAACATCGAGTATTTTAGGCGCACGAGTGTCTTTCATGCACGAAGTTATGGGTATAAGTATTTACCATGCAAGAAAGAGCGGGTGTCAGCAAACACCCATGATTTTGTGTGCATGCCTTTTTTTTACTCGGTAAGTTTCTTGAGTGTGGATCGGACGCACACATACAAAACGAATGGGTGGAAAGGGTTTTGTTGTTTTTACTTGTGTATGTTCTAGATACCCGTGCGATTTTGGGTTACTGCCTATATGGCACCAAGTCAAGACGCTAAGGTAGTTAGAAAGAAAAGGAAAAATGGATTTTATTTGGGTAGGATCTTTTTTTCTTACAAAGTTTTGGAAAGTGGGCTACCTTGCCATCTTATCTGTCTTAGGCCTCTGGCTAGACTGACTCATCAATGCCAGGTTAGTGGGTTTATAGGAAATCCCGTCTCCGTGTTTTTTTGGTTTCTTTAAATTCTACATGGATAGTCCCAAGAGTTGCGGAGAAAGGGTAGGCCGCCCGGGTGGAGATTCACGACACCCGGGTAAGGCTTCTTAGAACAGGGGGTCACCAGGTACCTTGAGCTCTCCATTAAAGACTGGGCAGAATTTATTGCCTGGGCCCCCAGCCAGGCTGCCTCTCGGCAGGGATCGAGTAACACCTTAGTCCCGATGGTTGAGATGGTGTTTTGAGATGGGAAGTGGGTAGGTGCAGTGTGGGGGGAATTGGGAGTGTGTGAAGCTACTTACTAGAGGCGGCAACACAAGTGCCGCTTGTTACGCTGCTTGTCTTGGGCTGTTTATTTTTGAGGAGAGCCCTACTATGGGGCCCTTGCTTTATTCACAGCTGGCCTTCTAGTAAAAGCCGTTCGCTAATCGCAGCCTGCGACCCGTTCGGTAGCCCTAAGTTAGGCATCCTTGGAGTCATCTCACAAACTCTTCGGAACAAATAAAAAAAAAATTCTATTCAAAAACTAATTTAACTTTAAAATTAAAACAACTTACATTTTTATGGCCTCTCAGTCTATACTGGTCCCGCTGAATGTCTCCACTCGGCCGTCGCGTAGCCGCCCACCGCCAGCTTGCGGACTGCTCTCGTAAATTCTGTTCCTAAGCAAGTCGGCGTGAGTTGCGATGACTCTTCTAGTGAGAATCAGCTTGTCCGTCCGGATGTCTTCCTGTTGGCTCTGCCATTTCGCTGCCAGAACATTTGCTTGATTGACGACACAGGCCGCCATCGCCGCAAGCACAATAGACCTTGCCTCCTATAATTCCCCCATGTGCCGAGGCCGCAATGGTATGATTGTCGATTGTCGAATTTTCAATGTCGTATCAATAGGGTCACAAATCCACTCGTGCTCTTGAACTATTACGAAAAATTTCTTAAAGGCTCCATTATTTTCGACAGGTCAAGAAAACGTATCAGAGTTCACTACTAATCGTTAAGATTTTTATATAAAGCGGAAAATTTAATCGAGCACTCGCAACAGTTTTAGGTGAGAAGGCCGCATTTTGTTTTCCTTTCATCTGTAGAAATTCTGGTGACAGATTAAACCGAAGACTCGTTGGCCACTTATCTTTCGGTTTCTTTAAAAAAAATGAACCTCTAAACTAGATCGTTCTACAGTCTCCTTTAAGTCTCAACCAATTAAAACTAAATCTGTTAAGTTGGTTCTATCATCTAACTACTTTTGAATTTACGCTACTTCAATCGATACGAATGGCAACGATGATGGATGGGAACGAATTCAATGAAGAGTAACATCTGAGTCCGAACAAAAAACACTTTTTTTCGATCAGGACTTTGATTAGAGGTTTTATTTTGCGGCAGAGATTTGAGAGAAGGTGAGCGGCACATAACTCAAAACGGGGGAGCATCTCTATCTTGAGCGGCGCTAATTAAGCCTTTCCAGTCAACACCGAAACTTTAATACTTTTTACAGGCTTGCTACCAATATACGGAGTGAAGCGTGAAGCCGTTTTAAAGACAGCTGTTGAAACAACACAATTGCGGAAATGAAAATCTAGCAAATCTAGGTCAGCGGGATTTTCTGAAATCGAAACAAGAGGTCTGAAATAAACGATTGAGGCTAAGTAGCATAACAAGGTGTTCGATTCCTCGTGTTTTTCCGTCTTTACTGCTGCTTCCCATAAAGCACAAAAATGGGGAGAGCGTGGTGGAATACACCGCCACTCGATAGTTTCTGGCAGGCAAAACTCGTGCAGAAAGGTCCTTTTACATCATCTTCAGGAGGAACACGCATCAATAAAGAAAATTTTAAAAACTATATGGTATGGTAAAATACAAAAAAAAAATATTTACAATGTACAAAAAAAAAAAATTAATTTTACAAAATACATCTAAAATTAAAAGAAAAATATATACTAAGGCACTTATGTGACCGCTTGCAGGATGTTCAAACATTAGGATCAACATAACAAATAAAAGCTTAAATAATTTTAATATAATTAAAATATTAAAATTCAAATTAAATAATACTTTTACTAATTATTAAATGAAAAAAATGTATTTACAAAATACAAGAACAAAAATAGATATTATACAGTCCACTAAAAATTATAATCGAAGAAAAGGTTAAAGTAACATTAAATTTATTCAAAAATTTTTTATCAAAAACACATCAAATTTACACCTCTTTTTGTGGCCCTTTCCAGAATGTTCAAGCATTGAACACTATTTTATGTCCAATTCTTAAGTTAGAGTTTCAAGGGATCGGACCCATGAAATAAGAGACAAACAGCATGGTCTAAAACCAAACTGCTTATCTCACTTGAGAAAGGGTCGCATAGCATGTCAGCGTGCAGTGCGTTGATAAGAAGTTTTAAATAGATTTAAGATTTTCATGTATCCTACTTATAAGAAAACTTTAGAAAACAAAATCAGTTTCCAAATGGAACTCATTGGAGTAAGACCCTTTATTTGGGGCCCCTCTTAACACTTAGTCGCTCCAGATACCCAACCCAAGCATGAAACAAGCTCGCTAATCATCTCATAGTAGTGAAAAGGCAACCAAACAAAAGTCTTAACATGTAACGTTTACTCTTGATAGAGAAACTCCGCTTTCACTAAACGGTACGCAAATCTCTCAAGCTGACGAAGTAACGTACCTTCGCGTCCACCTTTATAGACGACTTACCTAACGTAAGCACATCGAATGCAAGAAGATGCACCTAAAACTGAAAGCCAGCAGCCTCCACTGGATCATAAACTTACGATCGCCACTGTGCCTGGACTACAAGTTACTAGCTCCAATATACAAGCTCCCAGCTCCTAGTATAGCTCCACAGCTGGAACCAACATAAACAACATTAATTAATTAGCAAGTAAATAAATAAATGAAGCTCAAGGAATAACTCTGGCTAGTCGTTTGGATTCACAATTCCCTCGAACAGAATTCAACTGTGCTCAACTATGACATTCCGCCCATAAAAGCCCTAGTCAATCCACGAGCTAGAAAATTTCGTTGCGAAGACATTTTTTCTTTGTATGACTTTTTTGCTTCCGGATTTTGTAGGGATTAATTAATTAATTTTGTTTATGTTGGTTCGGTTACAATTAATTCTGAAAGGGTCAGCTCTAATACCTCGTGGTTTATCCCTGACCTTTTCCACCACTTCGATCGCCGATTGGTTGCACAACGACTATTTTTAAACAACTACTTTACTAGCGGAGAGAAAATACAAGTTAAACTTTGCGAAGATTACAGGGAGAAATCTGGGTGGATTCCAAGGTTGCTGAAGATGGAGCGATAAATCGAAAAGATAAATAACGCCCGTACATGCCGCCCCCGGAATGCTAGGATCAGCATGATATGGTACCAGTGTGTTATTGGACTTCCTCAGATTTTGGAGTAGTATTGGTGAATATTGGCAATGGACATAACTTTATAGGTTCCAGAACCGGTTTTCAGTGAGGCGACGCAAACTTGTCAAACTGCTCCAGGATGCAAATCGATTATTCGAGCCATCTTCCATGACTAGTGGGGACAGATCGTTTGGAACTCCTGATAAGGGGCAGAGTGGACGTGAGTTTAAACACGATTCGATCTGGGTGAGGACCGTGGATAGTTCTTCATAGGTCATAGCAGTGGGTTTGAAGGAACGATACTGATGAGTTTCCCAAAATTGACAGTCCCCCAAAATTAGGACTGTGCGGTGGGTTGAAATGCCACTGGATTCCACGGGGCGGTGCGATGTCCGTGTCGATGGCATTTCGTAACTCCTTTTGCCAGATGCGAAGAGAATTGTCTGCTCCGATGAAATTTGTTCCTCCATCGCTGTATAGATGCTTGCACAAACCTCTACTTCCGACAAAGCGTTGAAAAGCCAAAAGGAAGTGTTAAGGGGAGGTTCTTTTGGATTTTTTTGAAAAAATTGATTTTATTTTTTTAATAAAATGAAAGTAACATATGTGTAGAATATACGTGCCAAGGGATATTTCGATACGACGCGTATTTTTTGAGCTAGAGCGTGTCAAACATACCCATGATAACAAGAAAGCTATCGAAAGGCAAAGTTTCTAAAAACTTTAAACGCGTTTTTCTCGGAACCATGTTTTCAAACCTCTTGTCGCGCACAGGGCTCGTTCTATTGATCCGATTTCCTTCATTCAAAAAATGTTTAAAAGTACATACTTTTTTTGTATGCCTTATACCTAAAATTGGCATAAAAAATGTTTATTTATAATTCTTAAACGAGATCAAAGTAAAAAAAAATGTCAAAAAATCAAATTTATTTTAAACGTCCATGAAATCGGTTTATTTTTACCAAAATTAATTGTCGTTAGGTATAAGGCATAGGAAATTCCATCAATTTTAATAAACTATATACATTTCTAATTTCCGTTCACTACCAGCGGCCAAAGCAGAAAAATAGAGGTCGACGAGATCCGCCATTTTGAATTTCCTTAATATTGAATAATTTTTTTAACCGTTATAAACAACGAATCAAAAGTTCAAAAGCATAAGTTCGTATGTTCTTTCATTTTCCCGCAATCCATTTTCAAAGTTTGCTTAATTTTTGGAAAAATCCAAAAGAACCTCCCCTTAAGTAAATAGTCCTGTGACTGCTTCTAGATGTATCGCCTTGGTTGTTAAACATATGAACACTGCGATATGGGCCTTGTATGTGTAATGCCCACGAAATTTGGAGGCTTTTAAGTAAAAGGCGCCCGTATAGTCGACGCCAGTGGCTTAAAAGGCTCGACCAGGTGGGTTGACTCGATCTAGTGGCAGATCCCCCATTAACTGTGTCTGGATAGAGATTTTCGTGCCAGGACTCGGTTGATCTGTGGAGAAATTGCTGCTTTATGTAAGTTATGCAGATACCTTTGGACGTAAGCCATAACTAATAACAATTTTTTATATGATGAATAAGAAGTGATGATTGAGTCGCCAACTGAACAAACATGTACTGTTGGTTGGTTGTCTTCTTTCTTCGTGATGTTTTTCAGGGGGGAGTACGTGTTCTTCGGCCACCGATTCTTATACTCCCGTAGCCAATCGAGACCGAACCACCAGATGTCATGCCTCGCTAGCTGGTTAGGGTTAAGACCCCTTGAAGCGCAATCGGCTGGGTTTTCTCCCGAAGGTACGTGCTGCCATTGGGCTGTAGTACTGAGTTCCAAAATGTTGCCAACTTGGTTGGAGACGAAAGGGTCGGATTTTCTTTAATCCAATATAAAACAATTAATGTATAAGTCCAGAAATAAACGGACATGGAAATTCCGGTGGATGAAAACTGCGTTAGTACCCATTGGGCAGGCAACACTGCACCAAAGAGTGCAATTCGAATGTTCGAGGAATTGTAAATGGCTTAATGGGCGTGACTCGACTCCGTCCTGTTAATAGGGCCGTGCTCTCTCTCCCAGATTGATATTGTATTTGGAGATACACACAGGCTGCGTATGCTTGCGAGGAGCCGTCACAAAAGACGGTGTGACTGTTGTTGGTGTGACTGTGGTACACCGGTCTGGTGACCAAGCCATCGAGGTATTTTCAACTTCTCAATGATTGGTAAATGATGTCGGAATCAAACTTGAAGAATTGAGTGTAACGGGCCGTCCCAATCGAGGGCGGGTTGATTTTTGTCGGATGTTTCGGGTCGCCACTGCCAGATTTCTTTTAGCATACTCTTGGCAGCAGTAGTGACAGGAACTACAAAGCCTAAGGGATCATAGAGGCGAGCGACTACTGAAAGAAAGGAACGTTTAGTAAAGGAGGCCGAAAGGTCAAATCGAACCTTGAAGCTATAGAAATCCTCGTATGGGATCCAATAAAGTCCCAGAGTTTTAATAGTCTCCTGGAAATTTACTTCTACATTTCTCTTTTGAGCCATGTACTGGTCAGGAATTCCGGATAAGATCTGTGGATGATTTGGTGTCCATTCCTGCCGATTTTAGTGTAGCGATTAGTTTAAGATACGTTGAAATTGAGCATCATCCTGGTGCGTGTCGACACAGCGATACATTCGTTGGATATCTGCTGGTGGAGTGATAATGTTGTTAAAATGTGTCGTTTCGGTTAAGCCGACGTTTTAAGAGGTGGAATCTATTGAGTGCGATTTGGTGAGACTTTCCGATTTCTTGTTCCTTGTCAAATTCAGTTTTTAGCGGAAGCCAGACCAGGTATTTTCCATTGGGTTGTCTAGTGCAGGTACGCTGGAAATGATCTTCACACCATTGTTCTTCTGCTGTTAACGTCCTCTCAGAGCTGATTTGATTAAGATCGAAGAAACCCTTTACCATACAGTAAGTCTGCATACAGTTTAGTCTGATGGCATCGAATGGGTACCCCATTTGCCTCTGTTTCATTGCTTTGGACAAACACGATCCAACCTAATTGAGTGATTTGAGAAATGATTTGATTTAAAGCTCCTTTCCGTAAATCTGGCAGTAACAAATATGGTAGGTCTGATCTGGTTAGATCTACTCCAAATAACGCGTCGATGCGGCCTGGCCTGGTCCACCTTTAGATCGGCCAAGTGTAATCTCTGAAGATGCTGACAAGTGTCCACGTTGACATTGCTTCTTGGTAAATGAGAGGTTGTCGAGTTGAGGACATACGTTAGTCGCACCAGATGGTGAAATTGAGGGTCCGTACATAAGCTTTTAGAGAACTCTGTACTAAAAATACAGGTTTTTTTGAGTTATCACCGATCCGGTGACGTCCCGGTAACTGCGTGGCAAGTTCTGTGATTAACGTGCCCTCAGATCCATGATTGATCGAGGCTCGAATAACTGCAGCTTGTCCGGTGTTGTTGTACTAGAGCTGTGGCGAGCAAAATGGATCGAGTTGACGCGGCAGTGGCCATCAGTACTGTAGTGGAATCGGAAGGTTGAGCAGGATCGGAGACCTCCATGGCTGCGTTCTAAGTAACCGGTGCTGTGCTGGTATACGTCGTGGGGAAGTGAAGCAAGGTATGGTGACGATGTCCGCATTGTAAAAAAATTCTTTTTCTGTCACACTGCGACGAGGGATGATTGATGCTGAGGCAATTTAGACATGCCTTTGTATGGTCAACAATTCGTTTGGAATTCGTTTCGTGGTGTGGAACGTGCTGCCCTTGTAGAACCCGAAACCCTTTTGCTTGGGATTTGTTGATTGCAGCGTTTTGCGTGGGCTGGGAACATTTCCGGTTCTCAATGATGTTCGTGCTGGCGAGGCGGTTGTTGAGGAAGGTTTCCAAGTCACTGGAGTTTCCTAAGCAATGTTCCCAGGCTTGTACAATTGTCGTAGGTAGTCTAGCGATCAAATGTTGGACTATCCATTGCGTGCTAGAATGGATATTCGTTTTGAGACGATTGAACTCGTTGATGCATACGTTGGTTACGTTCAGCATATGTTTGATCTCTGGTGAGCTTTCCCTTAACTAAGTAACTAACTAAGTCATGTTTTTAATTAAAAATAAATTTTTTCCTAAATTTTTGCTTTTTAGCACTAAATAGTGCGTTTTTCATGTAACACATGGCCCGATGTAGAAAAAAGCTTTTCGCTCGTAGACGAACTGGCTGGAAAAGCCAGAATGGTTCGAGCTAATTTGAGAAGGTATCGAAGGTCCCTTCTCCAAAATTCTAAAATATGTGTACCTGGAGCTACTGAATAGGCCAAATATTTTTCAAGCTCTATGTCGATATCGTTTTTCTCAACTTTTCTTTTTTTTACATAATTTTTTTTTTCCAAAAACTTTCCATTTTCGGAATTATTTGAGCCTATGTTATTAGTTACGTCATCAAAACTACTTTTTTCATGATCTTCTATAAATTCGGAGAGCATTGCTTTTACCGTAGCTATCACATTTTCCTTTTTTTCCTCTGAGAGGAAATTCATCTCTCTATCAGAAGGGTTTAAGAAAAGTCCAACCAAATGAGCGATTGCCGAAAGAAACCTGACTGGTTGTAATACGAGAATAAAAAAAAAATCGCGCGATCATATCAAAATTGTTTTCAGGTCTATTTCGGGCTTTTACGGGCCTATTTCGGGTTTTTACGGGCCGGGCCTTTTTGCTAAGGCTCGGACCCGCACAAAGCCCGCACGAATTTTCATTTTAAGGCCCGGGACCGTTCCGGGCCTGTGTAAGCCCGCGGGCCACGAAAAAAGCCCGGCCCGAGCCCACCTCTAGTAGGCGCCATCCGTTAGTTCCATTTGGTGTACATCTTGGTCCTGCTCTTTAGGCAGTGCTTGCTTGAGGAAATGGAACCTCTGAAGATTTGACTACGCCTGGTTCTGGTGAATGAGTTGCATAAATCATGGAAAGCTGAGCAATCTGTATAGCTTGCAGAAAAGTTAGGTTCTGGCAACTTTGGAAGTTGGACTGCCGCAACAGGGCCGAGTATTTTAGGAACAGGCGTCGCTTGTTGCTCGGCGCACGCTGACAGCTGACTCGGTTGGAAAGGCGCAGTTGGAAATAAGGCTAGTTTTCCGAGAAGGGCTGTCCTTCTTGAAGTTTACCTGGAGTTGGTTGAGCTGATGGTGAAGATCTTTCTGTAAAATAAGCTGTCGGCGTTGCCACCCTTGGCATTGTTTAAGGCTCTGCACTAGAAGTGCTCACTGACTTGGGCTTGCTCATTTTGCGTATGCACTCACACTATGTATGTATGGTCTTCCAAAGTGAGAGAGCAACAATGGGCTAGCGTTTTCCTGACACGTGCGATGCAAAGCTAAATTCCGTTATTTTCGCTTCCTCTTTGTCGATGAGAATCGACAAAATCGAATTTTACTCCGGAGCGCTAATAAAATTGCAATGACTTGTTTTGGGAAAAGTGTTATAACTTCAACAATTTTCATAATTTCCTAGTAAAGTTGGTCTCGTTTTATTCAGAATTAACGAGACAATATTAATATGTGTACCATTTCTTGGAAGTTGTACCGGAAAAGTGGCGTCAAAATGTCAGTTTCTTGCGTAAAAATTTTATTCTTTTTGTTGAAATAAATTAAAGATCTATTTTTTTTTCAAAAGCTCCAACATTTAACTATTGAAAAAGGAAAAAAATCGGTTTAAAATTACGCGTATAGGAATTTTTAAGAGCAAAAAAGTCCCGAAAAACCGTTTTTTCCAAATAAATCAGAATTTTGAGGGTATTTGAAAAATTTCAAACATGGTTTTATACTGTACTCGACCTAATGAACAATTCCTACTAGGTCTCTTCAAAAGTTCCTCCAATTTTTCTTTTTTTGTCGCACTGTGTTATTTTTGAATGGGTCAGCTTTAGAAGCGTTAAAAGCACAGGGGAGTGGTCTGATGATAAGTGGGCGACTGGTTTGGCTTTTATTAGATTGTGAAGTATGTTTTTTGTCACCGCAAAATCAATAAGGTCTGGGAGCTTGCGTGAGTCTGTTGGCCAGTATGTGGGATTTCCAGGGAAAACATAGTCCAGTTTATTTTTCACATTTATAATTAAATTGTACGATTGCCTTCCTTTGGGATCGTGATCCCCAGTGCTAGGCGTGATCCCCAGTGCAAATGTTGTAGTCTCCTGTGGCTATAAAACGATCCCCGAGTGAATTTTAGAACTTCATAAATTGTCCTTCCGAGAGCAAGAAGTTTGTTGCAAACCATTTGTGAAAATGGTGTTTAATAAATTTTCTGATTAGAACTCCATTTCCGCCGTGGGATTTCCCATCTGGATAATCTGTGTGGTATATTATGTAGCCTCTTATATGAAAGTTGTATTTGCTTGTAAGATGCTTGTATGGGTTTCGGTCAAGAATTGTGAAATTCTAGTTTATGCCGTGAGACACCATTGGCGTTTCACATTGATATTCGTAGAGCCTGCATAGATTATTTCGACTGTTGTGCTACGAGCAGCTGTATCACCATGTTTTGGTTTTGAACAAGTTTTTACATGGTCGTTTTCATGAATGACATAAGCTCGATAATACTTTGTTAAAGGGTAAGCATCATAAGCTGTTCTGGGGCCTATTGAGCGCTTTGAGAGTTAGGCTGAATTGGAATTTTCCTTCCAGATTGTATAGCATCGGCATAGGAGAAGCCGTTGGTGGTGTTTAGTGGACCGAATGAGGATCTCGCAGCTTCGGCGAAGAACACGTCTTGACGTTTTAACGTAAAAAGAAGACGTTTTGACGTAATGTACACATTCAGTGGATTTTAATTGCGCGTTACGGTCGCTTGACGCATGCGGTTCTCTATAGTCCTCTATCCTCTATAGCTTGCCGTATGGTTGCCTCCGCAGTTTCCACACTTCTTAACGGTACTGTCCTTGTAATAAGTGCAGTGAGCGGAGTTGTGGGCGTTCCCACAAACTACACAGACCGCACGAAGTGTGCAGTATGACCTGGTGTGTCCATACTCTTGGCAATTAGTGCATTGCACTAGACCGTTGCGTTAATGTGGCTCTTTAACAGTTATTTTCCGATGCAAAAGATATTGCAGATTGTAGATTGGGTGAACTTCGTTCTTCTTCAGCGACGTGCTTTCTGTCTCGAGCTCGACCTTGAAGAGGGGTTGTGGCTTTTTATCTTAATTTAGAATTTTAATAACATTCTTGGCGGCGAAGCCCTTTTCTTTAAGGTTTTTATTTCCGCGGCGGTAACATCAGGTTCTATTCCCATTGCTACCACTTGTAGGCCCTTACTGCTTTTCAGCTTGTACGTGTAATAGTTTATCTGTTCAGTGTCCAGATATTTGGACACGATTCGGAAGAGCTCTTCAGTCTTGGTTTGCATCTTTGTTTCATGGATGTTCCCTTTGATAAGCGGAACAACATGAAAGTTGTCACCGTTCCCGATCAACGACGCAATTTTGTTGACCAGGGCACTCGAGCTTTTCTCCCTAATATAGATTGGAGGGGGCTTGGATTTTTTTGCGGTGTCTTGGGCTGGTTGGTTTTCCTCAACCTCCGCCAGTAGGGAAAATCTGTTAGTAGTGGAACTGTCTGGTTCTTTATCGGTCTTCAAGACACGGTTAATTTTAGTTTTATTGCCTGCCGGATTACTCTGCGGGCTAAACTTGCGCTTAATTTGGATGTAGCGATCCAGTCGTTGACGTCGCGGTAATTTGAATTGCAGTGGCTGTCGATGTGGTTGCAGAAATTATAGCACTGCTAGTTGGTGGTGCGAAATTTGTTTCCGATATTGGAGGGGGGGTTTTTCACTGCGAACACTATGACGCGGGAGCCGGAGTGAGCAGAGTGGGTGAGCAAGACCGTGCCCTTTGACTTTCAGCGGTCAGTAAAGCTGGCTTGCTTTTAATCGCCGATTTTTCCATTTCAGTATCGCGGGTTGAAAATTAAGAGAAGAAGCCGTTTCTTTGGTTCATTGAGTTTCTTCGCTCGTGCTTTTGATCGTTGATAAAACAATGCACTTGTTTTGGTTTAGCACATCACAACTGTTATAAAAAGCTTGTCTATTGCTCTTAATAAATTGTGGTTCAGCGACTTTTCGCTTATATTGGGATACACGTTTTTTTTTTTTTGATTAGCTGTTTTTTTGGAACTTGGGCAAAGCACGTCCGCTCAGTTCGGTAGTTTGATGGTTCTCCGATGGAACTATATTTAAATCACAAAAATTCTTACCCAAAATAATAAAACAAATTCAGTTAAAATGTACTAAAACTCAAAAAGCAATAAAAATTCAAAAAACCGATGCCATAATCTAAGCTACAGCAGAAAATGAAACAGAAAGAAATATTGAATCAACATTTAACGAACTTAATAATTTAATCTCCTCTCTCGCCGCACAAATGTAATGAAGGGCAACTCTTACGCAGCGGTGAGAGCGAAACCTAAGCAAGGTATGGATGAGCTATGTTTGAATAACGGTGGGAAAGGAAATACTGGCACTTACCTTGCAATTTCTGCAATTCCTTCCTTCATCCAGACACATGTGATCCAGGTTCATCAAGGTCCTTGATGCACGAAGCATATTTGGTCTTTCAATTTGGATGAAGATCCGACGCAAGGCCTGTGCATAGGTTACCCCCAACTGCTCCACGCTATGCTTGATTGGAAGACGAACCAAATATGAATACTTGGTCTCCTAGTTGGATTGAGTATGAGAGCAGATCAAAAAACAGGCTGGGTCTAATCAGCAAATCCACACACTGCGCTCTGTGGAAAGCAGATTGGCAGAAACCGTCAAGTTGGGGACATCTATGTTCAGGCCAAGTTGACGCTCTGTGGTTAGAGACGCCACAACTGCCTCAATGAATACAGAATATATGGATATGCGAGACTTCAGGCAAACATTAACCGATGCTCTATCCGTATCCATACATAGATACATCCGTAGAGCATTGGACCGATGAAGGACGTGAATGTTGACGCCGGACCTCATCGTATTGTTTGTCAACTGGCAAGGAGAGTAACCTTGGACAAGAAGGTATAGCATGTGTCAGGATACCGCACGAGGCACACGAAGCCGGCGGAGTATTAACGCACCATTTCAAGATCCGAGCCATAGATTTCCAAGTTGGCAAGCTGTCAGAGCTAAATATCGCGTTTATAAATATTGGTAAACCGGTGTTTACTTGCTTGTGAATCGAACTTATTGAGAATCTTAAGTTTTAACTTAAACCGAATTAATAATTGGTTTAAATTCAATTCCAAGCATAGCTCAGCTCTGCTTCTTCCACGTATTATCTCTATTTCTGCATTTTTCTTTGCACTCCCCAAAGCTCCCGCTTCGGCTTCCTCTTTGGCACAGTGGTTCAAAGTATAGTGTTTTTTTAACTTTTAATATATTAATTTTGTTTTGTTAATTAATAATATGGAATTTAAACTGGTCTGTTCTAAGAAGTCTTGTTACAATACAATCTCCTCATCCCAGTCTACCATCCACTGCTGGCTATGTGAAAACGTCGTACACGCCAAGTGTGCCGGGTTTACTGCCTCAGTTTCGGATGCCATTTCCCGTAGGTCTGGTTAACATTATGTGAGAATTGTCGTGCTGTCCAAGACGAAATAAGAGCGTTCATGAGACAGACTAAGAATGGATTTAAAGAGATGATCACTGGTTTTCGTAAAATCAATCAACCAGATCTGAGCGCTTGACACTCAGTTTAGCAGCCTTCAGCTGCTAAATGAGTCCCCTAAGAGTAAAAAATGCGCTGTTTGTAATCCGCCTCAGCCTGCTCAGCCGTCAAAAACGCAGCCGCTCATATCTTAAGTCACCCCAAGAGCTAGAACTGAGAACAATTTGCCGTCCGAATTTCTCAAGGAAAATGAGCAATTATCCGATATGTCCTCCGTGGTATCCCTTCAAGTGATACCACAGGTCCTAGTAAAGGAAACCCCCGTTAGAGTCAGCCAAAAGGGTATTCCACAGTCCGGACCACCGGCACCGACTGGTGCTGCAGTTCTCGTACCTGCGACACCAAAACATATATTTGTTTCTCGGCTTGCCCCTGATACTTCTGAGATTGATATCTCGGCTAATATCAAAGCCAAAACAAAAGCCACTACAAAGGTGGAGGACTAAGCGAAATTCAAATATAATTATGTCAGGACGTCTTCTTTTAAGATTCGTGTGCCTGCGCTGATGTTCAAGACGATTTGTTCACCCAGTTTTTGGCTAGAGAACATTTTCGTCTAAGACATCAACCTAATACTGTACAGAAAGAAGTTTTAAAACCAGTGGGAGTGAAACTTCTACATATTAGAACCACTGACCAACCTTCCACCTCTTCTTAGTGCACTAACTCACAAAACCAGTATCGTCACTAACTTTAACCTATCAGAATACTAGGGGCTATGTAGCAAACTCCCCAAACTATATTCTGATAGTTCTTTCTTTGCATCCCATATTATATCCTTTACAGAAACTTGGTTAAAGCCGGAGATCTTTAGCTCCGAAGTTTTTCCAAGTAAGTAGACGGGATCGACCTCAGCGAAGCGGGGGTAGAGTCCTTATTTCGGTAGACTCCCAACTTGCTGCTGAAGAGGTGAAATCACAAGAGTTTGGTGACATAGAGTTTATTTAGATTAAAATCATTTTGTCCGTGAAAACTTTATACATTAAATGTTCATATATACCGCCTTTGTCTGAACCGCCACATTTTGGCAGCATTTGTCCGCTGTTCAATCCGTTTTTAATCTTATGACTGATCGTGACCAGCTCATCGCTGTAGGCGTTTAATATCCCAGAATTAAAGTGGTCCAACGTCGATAACTCACCATCTTCACTTATCACTCACCATGACTTCACCGCGGGCATGTTTGACATGTCCCTAGGTCAAATTAACCATTTTAGAAAATCGCTATGTTGGCTTTTAGACTTATGCTTTGTATCCGATCCCGATGGTACCGCTCTCTCCAGAGCTTTCCCCACTTTCAACCCCAGAGAATCCATATCACCCCACGCTGGAGGTCTTAATCGAAACCATTCCTGGTATCGATCAGATGCCTCCATGCGTGGCAAATAAGATTCGCTGTTTCCGTAAAGCTGATTTTCAGAAACTTAATAGCCTTATCGATACATTTGACTGACCTTAAATACATTTTTTGACTCATGTGTGCCTTGGAAATATCCGTCCGCTTCAACAAATCCTCCTTGGTTTACAAGGTGCCTCACTAACCTGAAAAATACTAAAAAAAGGCTTTTACTAAAATATAAAAAAAACTGCAATAGTATTGATTTCTCAAGATATCTACTAGCTCGGTCAAATTTTCCGTGCATAACGCTGAATGTTACAGGAATTACATTCGTCGCTGCCGGATACAATTTACTCAGGATCCAAAGCAGTTTTATAATTTTGTAAACACTAAGCTTAAACACGTATCTTTTTCACCCCTGCTTACGTTTGAAAATTCCTTTGCGACCTCTGATCAGGCCATTGCCGATCTATTCCCTGAATTTTTTCAAACAACTTAAAAATCACTCACTCTTGTCTCCAAGTACTTAGATGGAAGGACACAAAGGGTCTTAATAATTTAATAATTAATAGATCAAAATGCAAGCTTATGTCTTTTTATCGTTCTTGCCCTCTGCAGGCTTCATACACTTTTTATGGGAATGACGTTGAAAAAATATCTCAGGTTAATGATCTCGGTGTCCTATTAGACGTTAAACTTAAATTTGCTGACCATATTTCCTTAATGGTTAATTAGGCTAAAGGATTCCTTGGTGTTTACGTGAGGGGCCGGTGTGCCGCAGCTTTAAGAGCGCACCCGCGCTGAAGAGCGCACCAGCACTGAAGAGCGCACCCGCGCTGAAGAGCGCATCCGCGCTCGCCCCTCTTTGCGCTCTCGCTCCTTCGCCGGCCGTCGTCGATCGTAGTTTTTCTATTACTTTTTGCACTAGTTTTTAAGCAATTAATCTCATGTAAGCAGCCGAATAAAGCTGACCGCGTTATACCATCCGAAAGACGCCCCCGACTTATCATTTCATCCCTAATCCTGGAATCTCTTGCGGAACCAACGCCCCCCTACAAACATTGGTCCTTCGAGCCGGATATTTACTGGATTTTCTTCTGCCAGCAGTTCTCGGCATTGTTCCGCCAAAAGATAAGTACATTTTTCCGTCCCCATCTCTCTGCCGGTCTTCAGCAGTGATCCGAACATTAAATTTCGTTCACACTGCTGCAAGATTGTTTTTCCCTCCGTGTCAACTCCAAGTCCGAGTTTTCCGACACAACGGCAGGTTGAGATTTTCTAATAATCTATAATAATCTTAAAATTCGGCAAATTTTTCTATCCGTCTCCGTTTTGTGTGCTGCCCATATTCCTCGCCGTGTTCGGCCTCTCCGTTATCCATTCGGTTGCCAAAGGTCGAGGCATATGTGCATCCACATACATACATACATACACACATACATATTTTTTGGTGGAATTAATCCGCGAAAAATTCGCAAGTGAACAGGGAAATTGTGTGGTGACAAAAAGAAGGCATAATTAATATTGGCCACCGGTGTGAATTAGTTCCGGAATTTCCAAATTCACCGAACAGTCCGCCGCTGTCGTAATATTTGTTTTTTATCTTCCTCAATCAGTGTCATTTTTTACACCAAATAACTTTTCTGTTCCCCCAATTATACAGTCCACTTATCAAAGCTCCACTGTGCCAACATATGCCCACATGCCCTTACATATATCCGTACCTGCATGCATGTCCATATATTTTCTGCCTTCAATTCCAGGAAATATATACCCGATAAAATTTAACATATACAGTCCACTTATCGAAGCTCTACTGTACCATCATATGCCCCACATGCCCTTGCCCTACTTGCATGCATGTCCACATAATTTCCAAATATTTTCTGCCTCCAATTTCAGGAAATATATAGCCGATAAAATTTAAAAAAATATTTTACATTCTCTAAAACCAACAATTATAAACCGCCATTTCACTACAAATCCGTGATTGTGTCGCTTAAATTCTCGACCTAGCCGTGTTGTGTGTTTCGGTTCTGTTTATTTTTCTTTGAGGTACGTACAGGGTGCCGACGGCATAACCGGCTGCATAACAAAATAGATTAAAAAATCAACTAATTATAAATTTATGTATTTATAATTATAACTACGAAAATTTATTTAATTCTTATTTTCCGTTCAAGCTAAGGGCCAGGTTTTTTAATTCACCTTTCCGGCCACTCAATAATTAAAGTCGAAGATTTAACTATCGGAAAATTATAATTAATTAATTTAATTATCCACCTTCTGTCCGAATAGAGCCAAGGTTTTTTAATTCCATCTTCCCGGCTTCGTGTTAATTAAATTCAATTAATTAAATATTTAGGTTTCAATTCCACCGTTCCAGCTTCGTGATAATTAACCTCAATTGATTAAAAATTAAGATTTTCAACTCCACCCTTCTGGCTCCATCATATTTAAATCCGACAGTTAGCCAAAAATTAATTATTTATATCTTTGTGTGTTAGATTCAAGCCAAGGTTAAGTCCACCTTCCGGCTCCGCAAATTCGAAAATAGTTAAGAATTTAATATCTCAGTATATATTAAATTCAGTACGAACCTCACAAGTCGAAATATACATACATATATAAACCGTCATCATTTTTTTCCGAACAAGCACGAATTTTCCGGTACTTTTTCCATTTTTTCGTGCCTCCAACTCTGCTTCTACTCCGCATCCGGCAACATCCGCCTACAATCCGAACAAACCTCGTCTCCTTTTGGGTTTTTTCTGGAGCCTGAAGTTTTTCTTTCCACATTCGAATTGTGCCGCACACGACTTTCCTTTCCACATCGGCGCCACTAGTTCGCACTTGCTCCTTGTAATTGCCTTTCATCCGCGATCTCACCGTTCTCATCACATTAGTGCGACCGGCCACCACTTCGTACGAGGCACCTGTTGTGCGAGTCAGTCGACAAGCGCTGACCAGCGAATTGGACTCTGAGAATGCCCACGGGAGACGACAAAAAGCCGCGTTCGATCCCAGCCATCCGTTTGGACAGATCTCAATCCGCATCTCCGCGGACGCCTCTTTTGAAGCCTAAGGCTACCAGTGCTAGTCCAAGGGCAAGGAGTGACGAATCCGTCAATACAACCCCCGGTCCTTCACAGAGGCAGACTCACTCCGTCGCAAAAATGGCTCCAAGTGCGGTCGAAGTGGCGTTGAAAAAGTTCATCGCCACAACAGATCGAATTATCCAATTTGAGGCTAACATAAGTACTCCGGGCGCCCCAGAAACGGAAATAGGCTCCCAATACATGTGCGAAGTTCATCGGGACCAAATTCAGGCACTATGGGAGAAGGTGGAGAAGAGCTATGAGAGCTGCTCCGATTTGCTAGCCGTGTCCGACGACAATGCGGCCGCCTCGACAGTGCTGGAAGCGAAGTACAGCTACTGTTACTCCGTCTATTCGAGATGTATTGCCCAGCTTCGGGAGAAAATTGCTTCCCAATCCACTCAGGCTCCCGTCAATGTCCACACGCCCGCGCCTACAGGCTGCCGGTTACCTCCGGTGGATACCGAGGTCTTCGCGGGTGATTATCTTCGGTGGCCCACCTTCAGAGACTTGTTTACGGCCATTTACATCCAAAACTCGCGGCTCACCCCGGTAGAAAAGTTGTTCCACTTATTGTCCAAGACAAGGGGTGACGCCCACGCCATTGTTTCTAAGGCTCCGCTTACCCATGAGGGGTTTGTCGCCGCATGGCAAAGCCTCACAGACCGCTTTGAGAACCGGCGGCTACTGGTCAACAGCCAGTTGAAGATCCTTTTCAACATCCAGGCTATTTCTCAAGAGTCCGGGGTCGCGCTGAAGGAGCTGCAAGCTACCATTCAGAGTTGTTTGACAGCCCTAGAAATGTCCTCCGTTAATGTTGAGGCTTGGGACTGTCTCCTTGTATTTATGATTTCGTCAAAGCTCCCCAAGGTCACACTTTCTATGTGGGAGCAATCCGTACATAATGAGGCCGAGATTCCAACATGGAAGGAATTAGATAACTTCCTGACAGAGCGCCATCGCACTCTGGAGGCCATCGACGACGTCAGGCCTAGTGGCTCCGTGCAATTTCCGCCAAGGTCGGGACTTCCTACTGCCCCTGCTCGGAGGCTCACTTCATACGAGACTCGAGTGGTTCCGGGCCAAAAGGGCTGCGATCTCTGTTCGAGGGAGGACCACCCCATTCGCTTATGTCCGCGTTTCCTAGAAATGGATGTAAATGGGCGCTCTGACTACATAAGGAGGAAGCAGTTATGTTTAAACTGTTTTGCCCGAGGGCACCAGCAGCGAGACTGCACGAGCGCCCATACCTGCTCCACATGCCACAGCAGACACCACACCCTCTTGCACCGCGGCAATCCATTCGCAACCGCTCCAAGTCCGCCTACGCAGCTTACCGCTCCAAGTCCGCCTACGTCAACAAACGGCCCTGAGGATCAGTCGAATGTGCAGGTGTGTTTCGCTTCCGGGTCAGGAGCCGTCCTACTGGGCACGGCCCTTATCAACGTGTGCCATTTGGGGTGCACCGTCCAAGCACGAGCACTGATAGACTCAGGCTCCGAAGCGACGTTCATAACGGAACGACTGTTCAACCTCGTCAAGCCTCCCTTCAAGACGATTCAAGCCCAAGTTTCCGGCCTTAATCAAACCATTTCCGCGCAGTCTACTAAATTGTGCCATTTCTCTATTCGGTCGCCGTCAAGACCCGGGCTACAATTAGAGACTGCGGCTTACGTTCTTCCGCAGTTGGCAGGAAATCTGCCATCATATCCGATTTCGCGAGATCGTTTCAAGGGGCTGCCCAATATTACCCTGGCGGACCCCAACTTCTTTGAGAGCTCCCAAGTCGATGTGTTATTAGGAGCTGACATTCTTCCGTCCATTCTCCTCGGTAATTCCAAGGCTAATATCTGCGGGTCGCTTCTCGGTCAGGAGACCATTTTCGGATGGGTGCTGACAGGCCCATTATCTCCAGCCAACCCCCGCAGCGTGTCTGTTTTTTCCGCACGAGTTGCCCGCAGCCTCGGTGACTCACTGGTTCAGGGTTTCGATTCCGGATGCGAGCATAATTCTGTTACGACTCCTTCTTCGATTTACACATCGCATCACGCTGCACGGTGGCAATCAGCTGATGATCCGACTGGTCCGGGTCTAATTCTAGATTCCAAGGTCATATTCAGCACGATGTCGCCACGCCCACGCAACGCCCCGTCACTGGAAAGCAGATGTACTCGAGGTACACTATCCTACCGATGCCGAGTCTGCAATGGGAGTCATCCGTTGAAGAAGTGTCGGCGCTTCCTACGCCTTAGTGCCGAGGAGCGGCTCCGAGTGGTTCTCGTGAACCGCTATTGCTCGAGCTGCCTGGCCCACGAGCACTCCGACGGATCCTGTCGGCGTGGGGACGGCTGTAAGACGTGTGGTCAGGATCACCACACGCTGCTGCACCCCGGGACCAAGGAGCACCGGTCACCGCCCACGGGAGACAGTACACCTGGTGTCTCGCTCTCTCGTCGGCCGTCATCCGCCAACTCCCGGCGCGGTTCGGGTGCTTCTCGCCCTGCGTCCGCCATTTTCCGGCACTCACAAGCCGATCCACGGCCATCGACTTCCCGGCGCTCGTCGGCAACTCCTCGGCATTCTTCCGCCACTGGCTGGCAGTCGTCAAGCGCTCCACTGCTTTCGTCCGCCACTCATCGGGTGCCGTCCACCGCTCTTCCGCCCGCGTCATCCGCGCCTAGGCAACTTTCCGCCTCTCCTCGAGGGTCCCCGCAGGACGCGCTCGCTGCGCCCACCCTATCGTCGCTGCTGAGACGGAACAGTGTCAACATCGGGACCCGGATTTTCGACACGGGGGCCTTCATCGACCGTGTACGCCCTCTAGCTGCAGTGACGCATAGCTAGCGACGAGGGATATGTTGCAACCCGAGCGTTTGCAAGGGGGGGAGGATGTTTACGTGAGGGGCCGGTGTGCCGCAGCTTTAAGAGCGCACCCGCGCTGAAGAGCGCACCAGCACTGAAGAGCGCACCCGCGCTGAAGAGCACATCCGCGCTCGCCCCTCTTTGCGCTCTCGCTCCTTCGCCGGCCGTCGTCGATCGTAGTTTTTCTATTACTTTTTGCACTAGTTTTTAAGCAATTAATCTCATGTAAGCAGCCGAATAAAGCTGACCGCGTTATACCATCCGAAAGACGCCCCCGACTTATCATTTCATCCCTAATCCTGGAATCTTTTGCGGAACCAACGCCCCCCTACAAACACTTGGTTTTATTAAAAGGCGGTCAAAAGAATTTAATGACCAATATATAACCAAAACATTACTCATTTTTTTGTTCCGTTCGATACTTGAGTACGGTTCATGTGTCTGGAGTCCCCAATATGGAGTACATCAGGTCCGCGGAGATTCCGTACAAAAGAATTTCCTAACTTTTTCACTTAGAGGTCTTAATTGGGATGCAAATCTTCACCTTCCATCTTATAATATAACGAGATTAATTTATCTCACACTTTAAATAACCAAAAAATAAAAAAGAAAGGTGGCTGCGTAATATTAAAACAATGGGCAAAAACGAAAACGAAAAATTGATCTTGCCTCTTTGACGTTATAAATTCGATTATATTTTTCTCTAATCTTAAGCCTAACTTATCTATTGCGGCGAAGCGGGGCGAATTCGCACAAGAGCGAATATGAGCTTTCGCTCCCGCTCCGCTCTAAGCTATCTAAGAGTAAGAAGAATTTACAGACTAACAACTAACAAATACAATTCAGCTATAACTATAATTCAAAATTTTCGACTTCAATAAAATACAAATTTTCGACTTCATTGAATACAAATCAATTTACACCGGCCCCGTTAAAGACCTCCATCAGGCTTCAACTAACTGGCAGCCGCGCCAGCTTGTGGACCGCTCTCCTATATTCTGCTCCAGAGCTAGTTCGGACGACGGCGACCCTGACCCTTCCGTCCGCGCCGGCGTGTGTTGCTCCTACTCGTCCCGTGAGCCACTGTTGTGGCGGCTGGTGCGATGAGCGGCCCGCCTGTGAACAGGTGCCCGGGAGTAAGCGCCTCGCCGTCGCTTGGGTCCTGACTCAGAGCCCCAAGGGGTCGTGAGTTCAGGACGGCCTCGACTCCAACGAGGACGGTCTGCAGCTCCTCCGCGGTCAGTCCCTACTGCTCGTAGGAGTAGGTGTTTTGCAGACTTCACACCTGCCTCCCATAGTCCGCCCATGTGCGGAGCCCGCGGCGGTATGAACGCAAATACGTATCCGCTTTTTGATGCGTATTGCGTGACCGCGTCGACCTCGTCCTCGATTTTCCGACGAAGGTCTGCGAAGTGGCGACTCGCTCCGACGAAGTTCGTCGCGTTGTCGCAATGATGTCTGTGGACATCCTCGGCGCCCAACGAACCTTTGAAAAGCCAACAAAAAGGAACCAGTTGAAAGGTCGGAAACTACTTCTAAATGAACTGCTTTGGACGCAAAACAAACAAATAAGGCAATGTAGGACTTATAGGGTGGCCTACCACGAATTTTCAATGTCGTATCAATAGGGCCACAAAAATCAACACCACATATGGAGAATGGGCGGAGAGCACGAATCCTATCTAAGGTAAATCACCCATGATTTGAGTCATCAGACGAGGCTTGCATTTAAAGCAGCGTATGCATGACCGTACTGTCTGACTGCAGACTTCCTGCGCATTTACGATCTCCACCTCTGGACACTATATCTGCCGGGTTCTGTTTAGTTGGTACATGCCGCCACGTGCTATCATCTGACCACTCTTGAATTTCAGCTACTCTATTCGATACGAACGTTGACAACGACGATGGATGGGAACGAATCCAATGAAGAGTTACTTCTGAATCCGACCAAAATACACTTCGTTCGATCGGAACTTTTATGAGAGGCTTTATCTTGCGGCAGAGATCTGCGAGAAGGTGAGCGGCACATAACTCAAGACGGGGGTCAACAATGAAACTTTAATACCTTCTGCAGATTTGCAACGAATATAGACGCAGGCTCCATAGGCTCTCATCGATGCGTCAGAAAAGGCATGAATTTGAATCGGTGACATCGGCTCGGTAAACACGAATCTCGGAATTGAGATGTCCTCTAATTGCGACAGGGCAACTTGTATTTTGTTCCACGCTGTTTCTAAGTGCAGTGGAATTGACTCATCCCAATCTAGCTTATTTAGCCAAAGTTCCTGCAATAGGATCTTTCCTTTTATAAGTATAGGGCTTAATAGGCCAAGGGGGTCAAACAACTTCGATGTCACCGAAAGGATGTTCCGCTTGGTCCCCCTTTGACCCATGACTGAAGCATCAATTTCAAATTTAAATACTTCTTCTTTAGGAACCCAAGCGATTCCTAATGCTTTAGTCAGTTCTGAGTCCGAAAGTGTTATTGGCTTAACCGTGCTCTCGGATGCAGTAACTTCAGGCGAGTTTGAAAACCCCTTGCTCAATTCAAACCCATCGTTTTGAAGAACCTGAGTTACTTCAGACTTAATTGTCTTTAGCTCCTCAATGCAACCAGCACCCGTTAACATGTCGTCGACGTAAAAGTCGGACCCAATAACTTCGGCAGCTCGAGGGAATGTATTTTTCACAGATTCACTCAACCTCTTTAAACACCTTATGGCCAGGAATGGGGCTGGCGCAGTGCCATATGTAACGGTGTTGAGCTTGCACAGTTTCAAGGACTCTGATGGGTCTTTCCTCCACACTATCAACTGGTATCGCCTATCGGCTTCATTTACCATTACTTGGCGATACATCTTTTTTATGTCGGCTATCAGAGCGAATCTGTTCAGCCGGAACCTAAGAAGAATTGAATACAACTCTTCCTGGATGGTAGGACCAACCATCAACAGATCGTTAAGACACTTATGTGTTGATGTCTTACAAGACGCATCAAACACGACTCGTAATTTGGTCGATGTGCTTTGAGGCCGTAAGACACACTGATGGGGTATGACGTAGTGTGGAGTAGCAAGAACATCATTGCTTGTAGGGGACATATGACCTAAGGATTCGTATTCTTCCATAAATTCCACATACATTTTCTTTAAATTCGGATCTCGAGATAATCTTCTCTCGAGCGACAAAAAACGGCGTTTGGCTACCTCGAACGAGTTTCCCAAAACGCTTGGATCCGATTTAAATGGAAGCCTGACTTCAAATCGACCTGAAGGCAGCACAACTGTATTTTTCTGATAATGTTCCTCACATAACTCTTGTTCAGGTGACAAAAGCTTTTTGGAAGTTGTTACTTCTTCCAACGACCAGAATTTTTTCAAATTGCCATCTATCGACTCGAGTAGTTCTTCTTGGCAATTCAGGCTAGAGACAGGCTGTTGAGGAGTTGAGGTATTTGCCTTATATTTTCCCGATACTATCCATCCAAGGAGAGTTTTTTGGAGGATGGGATGATTTGGCCCTTGTTTTATTTGGCCCACGGACAACAATTCGAAAAATGACTCAGCTCCAATTAATATATCTATCCGCTGAGGTTTGTAGAAATATGGGTCTGCTAACGGCAAGTTCTTTGGTAGGTCCCAATCTTTCACGTTCACTGACTGGTCAGGGTGATAACCCGAGATAGTTCTCAAAATCCAAAAGTCGAACGGAAACTCACTACCATTAATTGTTGACTTCACCACAGTGTGTATCTTTTTCTTAACCTGGGAATTAGCTTGACCAATTCCAAGCAAGTTGATACACGATTCCTCCCTACGGATCTGTAAGCGTTGAGCAAGTTCTTCTGTAATGAAGTTCATTTGTGACCCAGAGTCAAGTAGTGCTCGGGCCAATATATGCTCGCCATTTTTAGTTCTAACGCTTACGATCGACGTCGCTAACAAAACCCTTTCTAGAGATGACGTAGAAGGGCCATCAAGATGTTGGAGGAGGATGTTCATTTGGTGGTGGTAACGCCAAGTTATTTTCGGTCTCAGTAAATCGGTGCAGAAGTTTGTGGTGCGATCTTGCACAAATTTGGCACCTAGTCGATTTACACTTCGCAACCGTGAGACCTTTTCGCAGACAATTTAAACATAATGAGGCTGACTTGACAAACTCAAACCGTTGCATTACAGCAAGGCGAGCGAACGGACTACACTGGGCAAGACTATGGTCTTGTGCTTTGCAATAACTGCAAGCTTGTTTATTGGAAGCGGAGCAAGCCAACGAACTCCAATTGTGCTGCTTCCCGAACCCAATTTGCTCCTGTTTTGGCTTGCCAGTCTCTTCAGCGGACAGGTGCTGGTACCTACGATTTAATATTTTTTCGAAATCGGACCACAGCGGCAATTCCTCATAATCCAGTGACTCTTCCCATTTTTCTCTGGTCACTGGATCTACTCTTCTCAAAACTAAGTGAATGATCATTGAGTTTGCAATTTTAGTGTCATCTCCTATGGATAATAGTGACCCATAGATCGATGACACTGTGTCGATGAGACCTCTCAACGACGACGCAGACGGCTGGGAAACTTTCGGAAGGCTGAATAATTTGCTTATTTGGTTCGCATAGATGAGACATTCGTTATCGTAAACTCTTTTTAGACTAGCAATAGCTTTGTCATAATTACTCTCGGTGACTTGGAATGCCTTGATAGTTCCTAAGGCTTCACCAGAGAGGCAAGAAATTAAATGGTTAAATTTCTCGATAACAGGAATGTTCACATCCTTGTCTACAAATGTCTCAAAGAGACTAATGAAATTTTTAAACTCCGAATAGTTTCCACTGAATTTTTGCAATGCCAAACTGGGAAGTCGAGCTCGAGTTGGGGCTGCAGAAATTGCAGTAGCTGGTGGGGACTCTTCAGCTAACGTGAAGGCATTTAATAAAGACATCACCCTTGCCTTAGTTGTTATCTCTAATTCATCCAACTCGGCTCCAAATTCATCTTCCTCATCTAATTGCTCGATCTGGTCTTGCAACTCATTTGCCTTAAATATTGTCTCATTTAAAACCTGAAGCCTGCACTCTAGCTCGGTCTTCACTAAAGGAACTGACCCAGCTTCCAAACGTTCCTCTAACCGGCGAATGCTTTTTACCCTGACATTTAATCTTCTTCTTAATTCATCAAGAGTCGTGGATTTTACTTTCTGTTTATTACTTTCCATTTTTAAATTTTATTTATTTATTTTTAATAAACAGACGACGATAAAAAATTTAAAATTTTTGTTTTTATTTTTAAATAAAAATTTTTTAATTTATTTGTTAATTAGCAAAAATAAAAATTTTTGGCTAATATAAAAACATTTTTTAATTTTAATTATTTAATTAATCAATTAAATTCAAAAAACGAAAACGAACGAAAAAAAAAGATATTTAATTTAATATCTAGCGAAACAAAAAATAATTAATTAATATGGTGAAAAAGATAAAATAATTAATTAATTATTTGATAGTCGAATAATGTTGATAGTCGAGGCACTGAGTATCCAAAATAATAGTTGGTTGCCAATGACACCGAAAAAGATGTATACCCCACAATTATAGGGTAGCGCGTCACTTGGCGTTCCGGTAAAATAAAATGCGCCAAACTAATGCATATACATACATACATATATAGCAGCGGACAACGGTTGGAGCGAAAACGAAAATTTTACCGCTGCATATGTATGTACGCCAAATTATTTATGCACGTAAATATGTATTATATTTGTACATATATTTGTATATAAATAAATGTTTGGCTGCACTAAATTTAACTATTTTGTTTGGCGAAAACGAACGAGGGGTAAAGGGGAGGGCGACAGTGATGTGGATATGTATTTATGTTTTTGACAATTTTAGCCACAGGCAGTTTGTTAATAATTTAACTAAACTACTCAAATTTTTAAGCTCTACTAATTTCAAGTACATATGCGCCAAGAATTGAAAGGAGGGTGCAATATTTCAGCACAAGACGAAGATTTAATTTGTCTCTTCTCAACTTTCAATTTTTCGCACAAATACCTGGGGTTCTGCCTTGGGATCCTTTAGTCCCTCTGCCACTTTCCTGTTGCAGTCGATGCAGGTGCACGGCATGGATGTAGGTAGGTTTTGATGATTGGCGAAGATCCTGCGGTGATGATCCTGGAGGCTTGAGGGTTTCACGACGCGGTGATTTTTGGTTTTTATTTTCCACTTCACGGATGCGTCGCGTCTAAAAAATGGGCGAAAACGAAAACGAAAAAATGATCTTGCCTCTTTGGCGTTATAAATTCGATTATATTTTTCTCTAATCTTAAGCCTAACTTATCTATTGCGGCGAAGCGGGGCGAATTCGCACAAGAGCGAATATGAGCTTTCGCTCCCGCTCCGCCCTAAGCTATCTAAGAGTAAATTTACAGACTAACAACTAACAAATACAATTCAGCTATAACTATAATTCAAAATTTTCGACTTCAATAAAATACAAATTTTCGACTTCAATGAATACAAATCAATTTACAAGTAGACTCTTACTTATAAACTTACCTAGCTTAACAAATTGTAGGGCAATGCTCAGTGTAGCTTTTCTGCATAACCTTATTAATGGGGATGTAGATAGCCAGCATTTACTAACACCAAAGATTATAAAGTACATAGATGGGACATCTCATACAAAGAAATATTTTCTATGGCGGGTTCCAGCAGTGGAATGAGCGGGTTCCATTGCGCGACAAGTTAAGTTTGAGAAATTTTTCGCGCGACAACGAATGAGGAATAACCGAGTGGTAGAGTGCTTGGCTGGTGTGCAAAGTAAAACGAGTTCAAACCGGGCCCGGGAAGTCAATTTTTTTAATTTTAAATCTATTTATATTATTGTTTTATTATTTTAATGTGTTTTCCTAAATTTATAATCCAATAAAAAAAAAATACAAAATTGTAAAATAACCTTAACTTTGTCTCAGTTCGTAGTGGAACCCGCTGTAAAAATGAAAAAATTTGAGAGCGGGTTCCACGACAAACGGCTGGCAGACGATAGATGGAAAGAGAGAATTCTATTTTTAGATCGTAACATCTTTGGAACGATGAAAGTTTGAAACTTTGTAACCGAACCAATGTAAGAGTAAAGAGATCAGATATATCTTTTACTATCCTCACTCGTCAACTCTGTTTTTGGTATAGATTCTAGCGCCTCTTTAACACAAATTTTAAGTATCACAAAATCAACTTCGAGGGTAGCCTAGATGGATAATGAGTGGTCCTTATTCATGGGGCCCTGGGTTCGATTTCCTTAGCTTGAGGTTGTTTCAATTTTGATAAAGTTTTAGTTTTATTTTTTTTTTTATATTTACTCTTATTTTTTTTATTAATTTTTTTTTACTTTTAATTTTTACGTTATTTTTATTATTTTTAGTTGCATTCTATTACAATTGTTGTAAAAATAAGTGACGGGTGTGTCGGATGACAAAATGCCGGAAGGACTCCCTTTGAAATTTTATTAGCGAGACATAATGAAGAATTAAACAATTTTACAATTGTAAAATTAAAGAAAAATATTTCAATTAAAGAAAAATAAAAAAAAATATATATAAAAGAAAGAAAAAGTTCAAAGACCTTACGAGGATTTGAACACAGAAAAATTACACATAGAGTAACTACTCTATGCATTACACTACCATCCTGTCTCGATCTGCGGCGATCAAAAATACTATTTGTTCTACCAACTACCACATGGGCGCATCGAAAACAAAAACGAGAAGATGAAATTCAAATTTGGAAGCCAAAACATTTATACTCCGTCGTGCGAGCAGTCACACATACATACATAGGTTCACATTTTGTTGACGGATACATGCAAAGAGTTCTAAAAATAGAATCGTATGCATGTGCGTTCCCCCCTCACCAACAAGCTTGAGGAAAAAAGTTGACCGTTTTGGGTCCTGATGTCCCATCTATGTACTTTATAATCTTTGCTAACACTCTTAAATTTTAACATTCCTAATAGAAGGACTAGAAACTTTAGTCCTCTATTCCTTAGCCGTTGTAGTTTGACATATGCACAAGACGATCCTTTCAGGGTCTTATGTTCGAACTACAATGGTCTCTACTCTATAACTTCTCTCTCCTGTCCTTCAAATTTAAAGTAAAGAATTATAAATTAACTTACTTACTGCTCCTAGCTTAATATATTTAATATTTATATATTTAATATAATATTTATTAAGCTAGATGTAATATATTAAGCTAACTAATTGGTTGTTTCTCGAGCGCCCCTCGGTCGTCTGGGCCTCTGAGCTTTATGATGAATACAGAAATGCTAGCTGATGCTCTATTTGATGCACAAGCCATTTCAAATTCTGAAAGACCGGGAAAAAATAAAAAAAAAAAAATAAAATAAAATAAAAAAACTCTCATGCAGCGATATCCAACATCCACCTGGATGTTAACCTGCACGTCCATGGCCAGCTTGAAGAATTTCCAATATAAATCACTTGTGATTTCATTATAATTTAGCTGCTTCAATTAAAGGATTTGAGGCAGCTTAGTGAAGATCAAGCTTGCGCTCGTGCAATTGGAACCGATGCAAGGCCTGCGCATAGGTTTGTGCAACGCTTCTCCATTGACTTGAAGGTCATAATGGATGAGTCTTCAATCCGCATCGCAACCTTGTTCTTCTGGTGCAGAACGTACACTTCCTGACAGTCCACCTCTGCTCTTTTCCGCAGCTTTCTCTTCCTGCATGAAGCAGCAGAACCAGTACGGGGTGCAATCAGGTCGGGGTCACCAAAATGTTAAGAAAATAATAGTTTTTTATATCGGCCGAATAAATAGCAAAAAAGTGGCAGTTCGATTTCAATATTAATTTGGGGGTTGAGTTGAATTAATTGAATTTAACCCTAAAATCTCCATTCACTCAAATCAATACTGAATATAAAAGTAATCGAAGCTTATGAGAAGCTCCGATCAATGCAGTTGTATATCATTATGTGGGCAAGAGACGAAATACAAGACGAGCTGCACACTGGTTCAGCAACTTTACGAAAGGCAATCTGTAGTTATTTGAATCAGAAACTCAAACAAAATGATAGACATAGATTGCCCAAATGTAATTCACAAATATAACAGCCACATGGACTTAACGGACACACTTATTGGTCGATATAAAACTCCAGTTATGAGCAACAAGTACACAAATCGAAAATTTAAACATAGTATGGTATGCTTGAACTAAATATGGTAAGTGCTTAAAGTTTGTTCAACCGAATAATCTACCCCACCGCTAATAACACAAATTACCAATTGCCACACTTTTGATCTGAGGTTGTATTTGTGCTTTGCATCCTACAAAAAAACCAGGGCGCCCACGACTTTTTGCTGGAAAGGAAAACAAATGCACAGGTAGGAAAACGTTCCTACCAACTAATTATGTATGTTATGATACTGTCACACATTTTCCCATGTTTTTATCACGCGCTGACAAAAAACCCTGTAAGCTTCCAGGTTGTACTTTCTAAACTCAAATTGTCTGCCGTATATGTAATATTAACCTTTGCTTTTCGCAAAAAAAACTTTTTTTTCTATTTTTATCATAATGTTCAAATAAGAACACGAACTTTTCTTATACAAATATTTTAAGTTTTAATTTTTAAATAACTTTGGTTTGAATTTTTATTTTATTTGAGTTTTGAGCCTTTATTTATTTTAACAAAAATATTGACTGCTAAAATTTTTTTTGGTCTGCTTTCCCAAAATTGCCTTTATGGGTTCTAAAGATTTTGTCCTATAAAACTCGATACGTTCAAAAATAAACATTTTTGTAACACAAATATTCCTCTTGACCATAGCTCGCAAATGACTGTTAACCTTTTTGTTTCTGTTCAGTTTAAAAGAACAACCGAAAAAAGTTTGACAATCAATCTCTCTCAGAGCAGGAGACTTACTTTCTTTTGATTTTGGGTTTCAGTTGAGTGTTTTACGTTAAGAGATTCGTAAAATGCTCTCCTACTGAACATCGCTCAGTGAGAAATATGATTGACGTTCGCACAGAGACCCTTATTACAAGACCGATTGACCGAAAAAAACTCAATTCAAAAAGTCTTTTCAACACTTTGAATTCTGTTTGATGCACAGTGGTACAATTTGAAACTTTTTTAAAGAAAAAGTATTTTTTTAAATAATTTTGTTTCTTTTATATTTATTTAAAGTTCAGCCTAACAACTAATAAAGAGTTAAGGTTTTGGGTATTTTTTGAACACCGTCGTTCGCTTAGAATAAATTGTAAAGCTGAAAATGCTCTCTCAACAGATACTTGAGTAGCCGGGATGGCCAAGACTACACATGCAAGCGCACTGAAGCTTGGCGATTTTAGCTTTACATTTGTATAAAAATGTATAACATCGTCGTTTAATCCTCGGCCATGAGTGGTGTTTAGTTTAGAGGCTTAAGATGAAAATGTCGCATCTTATTGTGAAATTCGATTAAGCTGATCGATGCAATTTGGTGGGTACTTGAAACGCAAAAGGCGTAATTGATTGGGCTTCGGAGGGAAGCTGATGTTTACTTTTGATTTTGATTTGTTTATGGGGAACCGAGATCGGACCTCACAGCCAAAGACAAAGCCGAAGGCAAATGCAGAGGTAGAAAATATTGTTTATAAAATTCATAAGTAGAAAGCCATAAGTGGCCTGGATATATGGGTTGGATAATTGAGCCAAAGACAAAGCCAAAGGCAAATGCAGAGATTAAAAATATTGTTTATAAAAGCCATAAGTGGCCTGTATTTACGGGTTGGATAACTCTCCCCCTTCTAAAATGGATCGTCCCGATTCAATATGAAATTCGTTTAAATGATCTCTTAATTCTGTTAAAAAATTTTCTTGGTTAATAGATTTTTCTGGTTCAGGCCGATGTTTTTTGGTTACAAATAATATAGCATTTTTGTATTTTATAATAAGTGAAAGAATCAAATATATAATGATTAAAATTAATAATATAAATTTAAGTGATATTTTAGTATTATTTATTTTAACAAAAGGGTTTAAAATGTTTATATTATATAAAGAAAGATCAGAGGTTTTTCATAATATGTAATCGGATATTTCATAATTTTTGAAGTGGTTCGTAGTTACGTATTCAATAATTTTATTTTCCAAATTGGTATATGAGATATTATTAATTTTAGTTGTACCATTAAATGTTATTAAAAACGAACCGTTGTTAACAATATTTTTCCCATTTATAAGAATGGCACCATCTTGTATGATGTCTATTTTTGTATTTTTTACTCTTATTTTTTTACACTTTGATTTCTCACCATTTAAAAAACGGGTAAAACAAGTTTTTGTGTTACTTAAAGTGCAATAATTACTTAAAAGTTCGTTCTTAAAATTAGACATTTCATAAAACATATTTTCGCATTTTGCGACTTGATTGCTTAATACTAGTTTTCCATCGATTTGGGAAATCGCTCTAGCGTGATATATTTCACATCTGTTTTTTATTATTGGGTATTTTATATAAATTATTAAAAGTTCTTTAAGCAATGCGATGTCCAGAGATGTCCATTTAATCAGCCATAATTACTGGTTTTTGTTCGTGTTTTAAAATTTCCAAGATGTCATCATTGTTTAAAATTTTGGTATTAAAAACGTCTATTTTTGCTAGAGTGATTGTGTCAATTAAATTTTGCAGATCAAATGTTAACAATCGCAAGAGATGTTTTCGAAGTGGTAGATATTGATCAATAAATACTTTTTTAAAATCATCGGAAAGAGATTCTATTTCTTTGAATAATCGGGAATTGATAATAGACTGCTTATTATTGTTTTCAATTCATTAATTTTATTCCGAACTATAATAAAATCATCATGGTCCGGAGTTCCAGCTAACCATTTCCACATGGTGCCTAACTCATTTATCCCTCTTTTTGATCTAGTTGATATTAATTGTGATAAAACGAGTTCTATTACTATTATGTCATATTTAATTTCCCATTGTGACCTTTTATTAGGATCTCTTTTAATATTATCTGATTCCAAATTTATTATTTCTTTATAAAAGCTTAAGTCAGTTACGTGGAATAAATCTGCGTATGAATCGTACGTCAATACGTCTTTATTGTCCTTAAATAGAAGATATTCGTGACTTTTATAGTCAATTATTTCTGATTTTGTTAATAAAATAAGGTGTAGTATGAGCACCTGATAAAACATTTTCTGGGAAAGGAAAGAAAAAAAGGATGATATATAAATACTTAGAATTTTATATTATCTTTGTGAATAATTCTATTTCTATTATTGGTTATTATTTTGTTGGGTAAATTTTCTTTAACTATTTGTTTTTTATATCTGGTTTTAAGTTTATTTCTTTCCCCGTGTTTCTTCTTATAGACTACCTGTCCTACATGATATTCTTTTTTTTTTCTGTTTTCATTATGTGTTTCCAACATTTCTCTTGAGTATTTTTCAAAAGTTGAGGAATGTTATCGTGCTCTATTTTATTATATAGTACGTCAAAAGGTTTTTGGTTCGTTGTAGAATGAATGCTCTGATTATATTCTTGAGCGGCTCTTATTACTATTTCGGAAAAGTCAGTTAAATTAAATTCTTCTTTAATGCATCGAGCTAATTCTGTTGATGGAGAATGTGCCCTTTCAACTTGTCCGTTTGACGTGCTGTGCCTCGGGTAAAGTAAAATTGGTAATGTAAAGTTAAATTGGACCTTTGTGCGAAAGATTTAAATTGAGCGGAGGTAAAGCTCGGTTCATTATCGGTCATTATTTGGCTTGTGGAAAATGTTGAAGAAGTACAATTACTTTATTTTCGATATTTAATTTATTTTGGATTTCTTTTACTACTAGATTACTCAATTTTGAGTAAGCGTCAATACAAGTTATGAAAGTAATATATGCGCGTAATATATGTCAATGTGTAAATTTTCTCCTTCTTTACTTGGAATTGGGGCTTCCCCAATTGGAACTTTTATTGGGTGCCTGTTATATATATATTCGTTACAAATCACACAATTTTTAATATATTCTTTTAATTTTTTAAAACAGTTTGGCCAATAATATAATTTACTGATCTGTTTGTAATTCTCTTCTAGCCCCCTATGAGCACGGCTGTGTGATTCTTCTATTATTATAGCTTTATCTTCCTCGTTTTCCACGTCTTTTTAGAAAGATTCCTGTAAAAAGGAATTGTGAAATTATTGAGTGTGTGAAATTGTGAATTATGTTTGTGAAATTATTTTTTAATGGTAAAATAATAATATAAAAAAGGGTGGCTGCGAAAAAATTTAAAAATATTCGAAAAACAACGATTACGAAAAGAATGGTCGTGCCTCATCAACGTTATAAATTCGAATGTATTTCTCTCTAATCTTAAGCCTAACTTATCTATTGCGGCGAAGCGGGGCGAATTCGCACAAGAGCGAATATGAGCTTTCGCTCCCGCTCCGCCCTCAGACGAGGCTGGCATTTAAAGCAACGTATGCATGACCTTACTGTCTGACCGCAGACTACCTGCGCATTTACGATCCATATGCGCTGTCGCAAAAGACTCACAAGGGCTCGTGGACGTAGCTTTGAACAAATTGAGAGCGTTTTGTCAACAATACTAGAAACTTGGCATCGTACGATATAGGAGCATTAGCTACTCGCCTCCCAACCCGCAACAACGAAAAGGTAAGCCCAGCCTCTGAAGATTCGTGTAGAAAGGGATTTAGCTTTTGTAGGCTAGGGCTAACACTTAAATTTTTTCGGATCTTTTCTATTTCATCTTGATACTCGTGCTCTTGGACTATTTCGACTATTTTCTTAAAGGCTTCATTATATTCGACAGGTGAGGGAACAATCTCAGAATTCACTACTAATTTTTTCGATTTCCTTATAAAGCGGAACATATAAACGAACACTCGCAGCAGTTTTCGGTGAGAGGAATAACCTTCTATCACTTCCAATAAATCTGAGGCAGATACGATTGCGGTTAATCCGACCGCATTCTTTTTCGCTTCCATCTGTAGAAGTTCTGGCGATGGACCTGTAAACCAGATCGATTCTACAGTCTCCTTTACGTCTCCACCTCTGGACACTATATCTGCCGGGTTCTGATTAGTTGGTACATGCCGCCACGTGCTATCATCTGACCACTCTTTAATTGAGATGTCTTCTCATTGCGACAAGGCAAATTGTATTTTGTTCCACTTTGAATTCTGTTTGATGCACAGTGGTACAATTTGAAACTTTTTTAAAGAAAAAGTATTTTTTTAAATAATTTTGTTTCTTTTATATTTATTTAAAGTTCAGCCTAACAACTAATAAAGAGTTAAGGTTTTGGGTATTTTTTGAACACCGTCGTTCGCTTAGAATAAATTGTAAAGCTGAAAATGCTCTCTCAACAGATACTTGAGTAGCCGGGATGGCCAAGACTACACATGCAAGCGCACTGAAGCTTGGCGATTTTAGCTTTACATTTGTATAAAAATGTATAACATCGTCGTTTAATCCTCGGCCATGAGTGGTGTTTAGTTTAGAGGCTTAAGATGAAAATGTCGCATCTTATTGTGAAATTCGATTAAGCTGATCGATGCAATTTGGTGGGTACTTGAAACGCAAAAGGCGTAATTGATTGGGCTTCGGAGGGAAGCTGATGTTTACTTTTGATTTTGATTTGTTTATGGGGAACCGAGATCGGACCTCACAGCCAAAGACAAAGCCGAAGGCAAATGCAGAGGTAGAAAATATTGTTTATAAAATTCATAAGTAGAAAGCCATAAGTGGCCTGGATATATGGGTTGGATAATTGAGCCAAAGACAAAGCCAAAGGCAAATGCAGAGATTAAAAATATTGTTTATAAAAGCCATAAGTGGCCTGTATTTACGGGTTGGATAACTCTCCCCCTTCTAAAATGGATCGTCCCGATTCAATATGAAATTCGTTTAAATGATCTCTTAATCTCTGTTAAATGATCTCTGTTAAAAAATTTTCTTGGTTAATAGATTTTTCTGGTTCAGGCCGATGTTTTTTGGTTACAAATAATATAGCATTTTTGTATTTTATAATAAGTGAAAGAATCAAATATATAATGATTAAAATTAATAATATAAATTTAAGTGATATTTTAGTATTATTTATTTTAACGAAAGGGTTTAAAATGTTTATATTATATAAAGAAAGATCAGAGGTTTTTCATAATGTGTAATCGGATATTTCATAATTTTTGAAGTGGTTCGTAGTTACGTATTCAATAATTTTATTTTCCAAATTGGTATATGAGATATTATTAATTTTAGTTGTACCATTAAATGTTATTAAAAACGAACCGTTGTTAACAATATTTTTCCCATTTATAAGAATGGCACCATCTTGTATGATGTCTATTTTTGTATTTTTACTCTTATTTTTTTACACTTTGATTTCTCACCATTTAAAAAACGGGTAAAACAAGTTTTTGTGTTACTTAAAGTGCAATAATTACTTAAAAGTTCGTTCTTAAAATTAGACATTTCATAAAACATATTTTCGCATTTTGCGACTTGATTGCTTAATACTAGTTTTCCATCGATTTGGGAAATCGCTCTAGCGTGATATATTTCACATCTGTTTTTTATTATTGGGTATTTTATATAAATTATTAAAAGTTCTTTAAGCAATGCGATGTCCAGAGATGTCCATTTAATCAGCCATAATTACTGGTTTTTGTTCGTGTTTTAAAATTTCCAAGATGTCATCATTGTTTAAAATTTTGGTATTAAAAACGTCTATTTTTGCTAGAGTGATTGTGTCAATTAAATTTTGCAGATCAAATGTTAACAATCGCAAGAGATGTTTTCGAAGTGGTAGATATTGATCAATAAATACTTTTTTAAAATCATCGGAAAGAGATTCTATTTCTTTGAATAATCGGGAATTGATAATAGACTGCTTATTATTGTTTTCAATTCATTAATTTTATTCCGAACTATAATAAAATCATCATGGTCCGGAGTTCCAGCTAACCATTTCCACATGGTGCCTAACTCATTTATCCCTCTTTTTGATCTAGTTGATATTAATTGTGATAAAACGAGTTCTATTACTATTATGTCATATTTAATTTCCCATTGTGACCTTTTATTAGTATCTCTTTTAATATTATCTGATTCCAAATTTATTATTTCTTTATAAAAGCTTAAGTCAGTTACGTGGAATAAATCTGCGTATGAATCGTACGTCAATACGTCTTTATTGTCCTTAAATAGAAGATATTCGTGACTTTTATAGTCAATTATTTCTGATTTTGTTAATAAAATAATGTGTAGTATGAGCACCTGATAAAACATTTTCTGGGAAAGGAAAGAAAAAAAAGGATGATATATAAATACTTCGAATTTTATATTATCTTTGTGAATAATTCTATTTCTATTATTGGTTATTATTTTGTTGGGTAAATTTTCTTTAACTATTTGTTTTTTATATCTGGTTTTAAGTTTATTTCTTTCCCCGTGTTTCTTCTTATAGACTACCTGTCCTACATGATATTCTTTTTTTTTTTCTGTTTTCATTATGTGTTTCCAACATTTCTCTTGAGTATTTTTCAAAAGTTGAGGAATGTTATCGTGCTCTATTTTATTATATAGTACGTCAAAAGGTTTTTGGTTCGTTGTAGAATGAATACTCTGATTATATTCTTGAGCGGCTCTTATTACTATTTCGGAAAAGTCAGTTAAATTAAATTCTTCTTTAATGCATCGAGCTAATTCTGTTAATGGAGAATGTGCCCTTTCAACTTGTCCGTTTGACGTGCTGTGCCTCGGGTAAAGTAAAATTGGTAATGTAAAGTTAAATTGGACCTTTGTGCGAAAGATTTAAATTGAGCGGAGGTAAAGCTCGGTTCATTATCGGTCATTATTTGGCTTGTGGAAAATGTTGAAGAAGTACAATTACTTTATTTTCGATATTTAATTTATTTTGGATTTCTTTTACTACTAGATTACTCAATTTTGAGTAAGCGTCAATACAAGTTATGAAAGTAATATATGCGCGTAATATATGTCAATGTGTAAATTTTCTCCTTCTTTACTTGGAATTGGGGCTTCCCCAATTGGAACTTTTATTGGGTGCCTGTTATATATATATTCGTTACAAATCACACAATTTTTAATATATTCTTTTAATTTTTTAAAACAGTTTGGCCAATAATATAATTTACTGATCTGTTTGTAATTCTCTTCTAGCCCCCTATGAGCACGGCTGTGTGATTCTTCTATTATTATAGCTTTATCTTCCTCGTTTTCCACGTCTTTTAGAAAGATTCCTGTAAAAAGGAATTGTGAAATTATTGAGTGTGTGAAATTGTGAATTATGTTTGTGAAATTATTTTTTAATGGTAAAATAATAATATAAAAAAGGGTGGCTGCGAAAAAATTTAAAAATATGCGAAAAACAACGATTACGAAAAGAATGGTCGTGCCTCATCAACGTTATAAATTCGAATGTATTTCTCTCTAATCTTAAGCCTAACTTATCTATTGCGGCGAAGCGGGGCGAATTCGCACAAGAGCGAATATGAGCTTTCGCTCCCGCTCCGCCCTAAGCTATCTTAGAGTAAATTTAGAGACTAACAACTACAAAATACAATTAAGCTAAAAACTAATTCACAATTTTCGACAACTTCAATAAAACAACAAATCAATTAACACCGGCCCCGTTGAAGGCCTCCATCAGGCTTCAACCAACTGGCAGCCGCGCCAGCTTGTGGACCGCTCTCCTGTATTCCGCTCCAGAGCTAGTTCGAACGACGGTGACCCTGACCCTTCCCTCCGCGCCGGCGTGTGTTGCTCCTACTCGTCCCGTGAGCCACTGTTGTGGCGGCTGGTGATCCTCTGCGATCAGGACCAGCTCGCCCGTCCGGATGTCGTCCTCCTTGTCCTGCCACTTCGACCGCGCCTGTAGGCCCAAGACGTACTCCCGGGACCATCGCTGCCAAAACATTTGCTTGATAGACGAGACAAGCCGCCATCGCCGCAAGCACGTTAGACCCTGCTGGTCCGGGGTCCGCGGTGCTGGTGGTGAGGGGTCGTGAGTTCAGGACGGCCTCGACTCCAACGAGGACGGTTTGCAGCTCCTCTGCGGTTAGTCTGGCGCTCGTAGGAGTAGGTGTTTTGCAGACTTCACACCTGCCTCCCATAGTCCGCCCATGTGCGGAGCCCGCGGCGGTATGAACGCAAATACGCATCCGCTTTTTGATGCGTATTGCGTGACCGCGTCGACCTCGTCCTCGATTTTCCGACGAAGGTCTGCGAAGTGGCGACTCGCTCCGACGAAGTTCGTCGCGTTGTCGCAATGATGTCTGTGGACATCCTCGGCGCCCAACGAACCTTTGAAAAGCCAACAAAAAGGAACCAGTTGAAAGGTCGGAAACTACTTCTAAATGAACTGCTTTGGACGCAAAACAAACAAATAAGGCAATGTAGGACTTATAGGGTGGCCTACCACGAATTTTCAATGTCGTATCAATACGGCCACAAAAATAAACACCACATATGGAGAATGGGCGGAAAGCACGAATTCTATCTAAGGGTAAGTCACCCATGATTTGAGTCATCAGACGAGGCTGGCATTTAAAGCAACGTATGCATGACCTTACTGTCTGACCGCAGACTACCTGCGCATTTACGATCCATATGCGCTGTCGCAAAAGACTCACAAGGGCTCGTGGACGTAGCTTTGAACAAATTGAGAGCGTTTTGTCAACAATACTAGAAACTTGGCATCGTACGATATAGGAGCATTAGCTACTCGCCTCCCAACCCGCAACAACGAAAAGGTAAGCCCAGCCTCTGAAGATTCGTGTAGAAAGGGATTTAGCTTTTTGTAGGCTAGGGCTAACACTTAAATTTTTTCGGATCTTTTCTATTTCATCTTGATACTCGTGCTCTTGGACTATTTCGACTATTTTCTTAAAGGCTTCATTATATTCGACAGGTGAGGGAACAATCTCAGAATTCACTACTAATTTTTTCGATTTCCTTATAAAGCGGAACATATAAACGAACACTCGCAGCAGTTTTCGGTGAGAGGAATAACCTTCTATCACTTCCAATAAATCTGAGGCAGATACGATTGCGGTTAATCCGACCGCATTCTTTTTCGCTTCCATCTGTAGAAGTTCTGGCGACGGATCGAACCGGGCCTCGTCGGCCACTTATCTTCCGGTTCCTTTAAAAACGATGGACCTGTAAACCAGATCGATTCTACAGTCTCCTTTACGTCTCCACCTCTGGACACTATATCTGCCGGGTTCTGTTTAGTTGGTACATGCCGCCACGTGCTATCATCTGACCACTCTTTAATTGAGATGTCTTCTCATTGCGACAAGGCAAATTGTATTTTGTTCCACGCTGTTTCTAAGTGCAGTGGAATTGACTCATCCCAATCTAGCTTATTTAGCCAAAGTTCCTGCGATAGGATCTTGCCAAGGGGGTCAAACAACTTCGATCTCACCGAAAGGATGTTCCGCTTGGTCGCCCTTTGACCCATGACTGAAGCATCAATTTCAAATTTAAATACTTCTTCTTTAGGAACCCAAGCGATTCCTAATGCTTTAGTCAGTTCTGAGTCCGAAAGTGTTATTGGCTTAACCGTGCTCTCGGATGCAGTAACTTCAGGCGAGTTTGAAAACCCCTTGCTCAATTCAAACCCAGCGTTTTGAAGAGCCTGAGTTACCTCAGACTTAATTGTCTTTAGCTCCTCAATGCAACCAGCACCCGTTAACATGTCGTCGACGTAAAAGTCGGAACCAATACTTCGGCAGCTCGAGGGAATGTATTTTTCACAAATTCACTCAACCTCTTTAAACACCTTATGGCTTGCACAGTTTCAAGGACTCTGATGGGTCTTTCCTCCATACTATCAACTGGTATCGCCTATCGGCTTCATTTACCATTACTTGGCGATACATCTTTTTTATGTCGGCTATCAGAGCGAATCTGTTCAGCCGGAACCTAAGAAGAATTGAATACAACTCTTCCTGGATGGTAGGACCAACCATCAACAGATCGTTAAGACACTTGTGTGATGATGTCTTAAAAGACGCGTCAAACACGACTCGTAATTTGGTCGATGTGCTTTGAGGCCGTAAGACACACTGGTGGGGTATGACGTAGTGTGGAGTAGCAAGAACATCATTGCTTGTAGGGGACATATGACCTAAGGATTCGTATTCTTCCATAAATTCCACATACATTTTCTTTAAATTCGGATCTCGAGATAATCTTCTCTCGAGCGACAAAAAACGGCGTTTGGCTACCTTGAACAAGTTTCCCAAAACGCTTGGATCCGATTTAAATGGAAGCCTGACTTCAAATCGACCTGAAGGCAGTACAACTGTATTTTTCTGATAATATTCCTTACATAACTCTTGTTCAGGTGACAAAAGCTTTTTGGAAGTTGGTACTTTTTGGATTCAGGCTCGAGACAGGCTGTTGAGGAGTTGAGGTATTTGCCTTATATTTTCCCGATACTATCCATCCAAGGAGAGTTTTTTGGAGGATGGGATGGTTTGGCCCTTGTTTTATTTGGCCAACGGACAAAAATTCGAAAAATGACTCAGCTTCAATTAACATATCTATCCGCTGAGGTTTGTAGAAATATGGGTCTGCTAGCGGCAAGTTCTTTGGTAGGTCCCAATCTTTCACGTTCACTGACTGGTCAGGGTGATAACCCGAGATAGTTCTCAAAATCCAAAAGTCGAACGGAAACTCACTACCATTAATCGTTGACTTCACCACAGTGTGTATCTTTTTCTTAACCTGTGAATTAGCTTGACCAATTCCAAGCAAGTTGATACACGATTCCTCCCTACGGATCTGTAAGCGTTGAGCAAGTTCTTCAGTAATGAAGTTCATTTGGGACCCAGAGTCAAGTAATGCTCGGGCCAATATATGCTCGCCATTTTTAGTTCTAACGCTTACGATCGACGTCGCTAACAAAACCCTTTCTAGAGATGACGCATGCAAAGCATATGACGTAGAAGGGCCATCAAGATGTTGGAGGAGGATGTTCATTTGGTGGTGGTAACGCCAAGTTATTTTCGGTCACAGTAAATCGGTGCAGAAGTTTGTGGTGCGATCTTGCACAAATTTGGCACCTAGTCGATTTACACTTCGCAACCGTGAGACCTTTTCGCAGACAATTTAAACATAATGAGGCTGACTTGATAAACTCAAACCGTTGCATTACAGCAAGGCGAGCGAACGGACTACACTGGGCAAGACTATGGTCTTGTGCTTTGCAATAACTGCAAGCTTGTTTATTGGAAGCGGAGCAAGCCAACGAACTCCAATTGTGCTGCTTCCCGAACCCAATTTGCTCCTGTTTTGGCTTGCCAGTCTCTTCAGCGGACAGGTGCTGGTACCTACGATTTAATATTTTTTCGAAATCGGACCACAGCGGCAATTCCTCATAATCCAGTGACTCTTCCCATTTTTCTCTGGTCACTGGATCTACTCTTCTCAAAACTAAGTGAATGATCATTGAGTTTGCAATTTTAGTGTCATCTCCTATGGATAATAGTGACCCATAGATCGATGACACTGTGTCGATGAGACCTCTCAACGACGACGCAGACGGCTGGGAAACTTTCGGAAGGCTGAATAATTTGCTTATTTGGTTCGCATAGATGAGACATTCGTTATCGTAAACTCTTTTTAGACTAGCAATAGCTTTGTCATAATTACTCTCGGTGACTTGGAATGCCTTGATAGTTCCTAAGGCTTCACCAGAGAGGCAAGAAATTAAATGGTTAAATTTTAACAGGAATGTTCACATCCTTGTCTACTAATGACTCAAAGAGACTCATGAAATTTGTAAACTCCGAATAGTTTCCACTGAATTTTGGCAATGCCAAACTGGGAAGTCGAGCTCGAGTTGGGGCTGCAGAAATTGCAGTAGCTGGTGGGGACTCTTCAGCTAACGTGAAGGCATTTAATAAAGACATCACCCTTGCCTTAGTTGTTATCTCTAATTCATCCAACTCGGCTCCAAATTCATCTTCCTCATCTAATTGCTCGATCTGGTCTTGCAACTCATTTGCCTTAAATATTGTCTCATTTAAAACCTGAAGCCTGCACTCTAGCTTGGTCTTCACTAAAGGAACTGACCCAGCTTCCAAACGTTCCTCTAACCGGCGAATGCTTTTTACCCTGACATTTAATCTTCTTCTTAATTCATCAAGAGTCGTGGATTTTAGTTTCTGTTTATTACTTTCCATTTTAAAATTTATTTATTTTTTAATAAACAGACGACGATAAAAAATTTAAAATTTTTTGAAAAATAAAAATAAAAATTTTTTAGTTTATTTGTTAATTAGTTTTTTTTATTTTTTTTTATTAACGTTGCTTTTATTTCTTGAATCTTCTCTTTGCGAGACTAACAAGAGGTGTATCAAATCTTATATTTTTAACTTAACTAACAGTCATATTGACTGATACGGAGTTAGACGGCCCTAAAAATCGATTGCTGGGTTGGGAGGTCGTTGCGTCTAAGGCGGGATACGCTAGAAACCCGAGTCAATCCCCGAGCGAGAAAATTTGGGTGCGAAGACAGTTTTTCTTTGTATGACTCTTTTTGCTTCTGGATTTCGTCTTTCACTGCGAGGATGCCCAGATCCCGGTGGATGTTTTCGTTGCGAACATACCAAGGTGCCCCTGTGATAGTTCTCAGGATTTTTGATTGTGCGCGCTGTATGATGTCTATGTTGCTGCTGCTCGCGTTCCCCCACAGCTGGGAGCCATACGTCCAGATTGGCTTTAGGACTGAATTGTACAGTAGTAACTTGTAGTCCAGGCACAGTGGCGATCGTGAGTTTATGATCCAGTGGAGGCTGCTGGCTTTCAGTTTTAGATGCATCTTTTTGCATTCGATGTGCTTACGCCAGGTAAGTCGTCTATCAAGGTGAACGCCAAGGTACGTTACGTCGTTAGCTTGAGGGATCTGCATACCGTTTAGTAAAAGCGGAGGGCATGTTTGTCTATTAAGAGTAAACGTTATATGTTTACACTTTTGTTCGTTTATTTTAATGCGCCAGTCGGACAGCCACCTTTCCACTATTGTGAGATGATTAGCCAGTTGGGTTGTTGCCTGCGTTGGGCATCTGGAGCGACTAAGAATAGCGGTATCATCGGCGAACGTTGATGTTGTTAGTTGTGCGCTCGTAGGAATATCCGCAGTATACAAAACATATAGACACGGCCCGAGTGCGCTTCCCTGTTGAACTCCAGCTTCGATGGTGTAGTCGCCCGAAGTAGCTGCGTTGCATCTCACTGAGAATACCCTATTGAAGAGGTATGATTCCAGTAGCTTGTGGGTGTATGTTGGCAAATACGTTTTAATTTTGTGCATGAGTCCGATGAGCCAAACTCGGTCGAAAGCTTGAGATACGTCGAGGAAAATAGCGCTGCAGTATTCTCGTTGTTCGAAGGCTGAGCGTATTTCGGATGTTAATCTGTTCACTTGTTCGATGGTTCCATGGTTTCTTCGAAAGCCAAATTGGTGTGCCGGGATGATATTGCAAGCTTCCAGATGTGGTATTATGCGAGTTAACAAGCATTTTTCAAACAGTTTAGACAAACAAGATAGAAGGCTTATTGGTCTGTATGATGACGGAATTGTGTGGTCTTTTCCAGGCTTCGGTATCATTATAATAATGGATTTCTTCCACTTTTTTGGGAAATAGCCAAGATTAATGATTCCATTAAATAGTTTGCAGACGACCTCTATAGCGCATTTAGGAAGTTCGATCAGCATCTTTGGGGTCAATAGGTCACCACCGGGAGCCTTTTTTGGTTTTAGCCCTCTTATGACTTTTTCGATTTCGTTCGGCCGGAATGGAGGTGCGGCTGGCTGAGGGAGGACTCTGGCTGAATTACTGGCAGGAGGAATGAATTTGAGGCTGGGTTTGGCTGGAAGACACTTTGGAGATGTGTGGCGAATGTTTCAGCTCGGTCTTCGTTGCTGTACGTATTTCGTACGTATTTTTTTTTTCAACAATGCACTAGTTTTGGTTTAGCACATTACAACTGTTATAAAAAAAAAAAAAGCTTGTCTGTCGCTTTTAGTAAATTGTATTTCAGTGTCTTTTCGCTTATATTGGCGAAAATATAAGCGAAGTGAAGTTTTCCCGGAGCTCGGACAAAGCACGTCCGCTCAGTTCGGTAGTTCGATTACCATTGAAAGTAAAAATAAAAATTTTTGACTAATATAAACAATTTTTTATTTTAATTATTTAATTAATAAATTAAATTCAAAAAACGAATTTAATATCTAGCGAAAACGAGAAATAATTAATTAATATGGCGAAAAAGATGAAATAATTAATTAATTTATTGATAGTCGAATAATGTTGATAGTCGAGGCACTGAGTAGCCAAAAAAATAGTTGGTTGACACCGACACCGAAAAAGGTGTATACCCCACAATTATAGGGTAGCGCGTCACTTGGCGTTCCGGTAAAATAAAATGCGCCAAACTAATGCATATACATACATACATATATAGCAGCGGACAACGGTTGGAGCGAAAACGAAAATTTTACCGCTGCATATATTTGCTGCATACTGCCACTTTCCTTTTGCAGTCGATGCAGGTGCACGGCATGGAAGTAGATGGATTTCGATGAGTGGCGATGATCCTGCGGTGATGATCCTAGAGGCTTGAGGCGGTTTGACAACGCGGTGAATTTTTTTTTTTATATTTTTTTTTTTGTTTATTTTTCACTTCACGGACGCTTTGCGAGCAGCTTTTAAATTGTAGTTCTTTTTTGTGTGTAAGAACACAGTGTTTTTGTCACTTTGTTTATTTTTTAAATATTTTTCACTAGTATCCACCCGGGGGCGCCACAATGTAAAACGAGATTGATTTATCTCACACTTCAAAATAATAAAAAAAAGGGTGGCTGCGAAATATTTAAAAATATGCGAAAAACAACGATTACGAAAAGAATGGTCGTGCCTCATCAACGTTATAAATTCAAATGTATTTCTCTCTAATCTTTGGCCTAACGGCGAAGCGGGGCGAATTCGCACAGGAGCGAATATGAGCTTTTGCTCCCGCTCCGCCCTAAGCTATCTTAGAGTAAATTTAGAGACTAACAACTACAAAATACAATTAAGCTATAAACTATAATTCACAATTTTCGACAACTTCAATAAAACAACAAATCAATTAACAGTAATTGAATTTAAAATAAGTCCTCTAAGGTACAATGAATTCCTACCGTAATGTTAGGTGAAAGATACTCTCTTAATATAGTTATTAAATTTTCTGGTGTGTCATATTCAATTAAATGTCGTGTCCTGTCAAAGATTTTCAGTGACTCATATATTGTATACCTCCCCGTTGTTAATAACAGTTGTTGTTTAAGTTGATTTAACGGTTTACGGGTCTCTTGTATTACATTTTCAAAACTACTTTCAGCTGAATGCTGTGTGTTTTGATCTGAGTCTGACTGGTCTGTTTGTTCTATATCGCTGTTAGTAATATTATTTATCTGTATTTGAGATAATGCGTCTGCAACTACATTTGTTGTATCGGGCTTATATGTTATTTTCGGTGTAAAACTTTCTATGAAAGAATACTATCCTTTCATATCTACGTTGGGATTTTTATCCAAAATTGTGTAAGATAAAGATTGATGGTCGGTTTGAATTTCAATTCCAATAACTCCGTATAAGTAATTTTTTAGATTTTTAAGGGCCCATACTATCGCTAAAAGTTCCTTCTTATTAGTTGCATAAGCTTGTTCGGTTTTACACGAGGTTTTTGAAATAAAAGTAATTGGTTTTCCTTCTTGAGATTAAACTGCACCAATTGCGATGTCTGAAGCGTCGGTGGTCAAGGTAAATTTTTTATTATAGTCCGGTTGAACTAGTTCTACTTGAGCAATGAGATTTTCTTTCAGCTCGTTAAAAGCTTTAATTGCTGGTTCATCCAGCTGAATTAACATTTTTGTTGACATTCTTTTTGAAATTTTGTCATTATGACCTCCAAGATATTTTGTTAGAGGTTTGGCTATGTAGGCGTAGTTTGAAACAAATTTTCTATAATAGCCCGTAAGACCTAGGAAACTTCTTAGTTCCCGAATATTTTCTGGAAGCGGATATTTACTAATGGTTTCAATTTTCTCTGGGTCTGTCTTGATGACGTTATAGGATACAATGTATCCTAGAAAACGGGTTTCGCGTTTGAAAAACTTAGATTTTTCTAAAGAGATTTTCATGTTTGCCCTCAATAATATATTTATAATTTTGTTTAGATCTGTATAGTGTTGTTCAATTGAGTTTGAGAATATTATAATATCGTCCATATAGACATGACATGTTTTCCCCATTGGTTCTCTTAGAATATCGTCCATTGCTCTCTGAAAGATTCTGGGTGCTTTTGTTAATCCGAATGGCATTCTTAAAAATTCGTATTTTCCATTATTTATTGAAAAAGCTGTGTTTTTGACGTCAGATTCTTTCATTAGTATCTGATAAACTCCTGACTCTAAATCTATTGTTGAAAAATATCTTGCTTTTCCCAAATTTGTAAAAATTACTGATGGGTCTTGATGGTACTTTCATTTAATTTTTTATAATCAATGACGAGTCTTAGTATACGGCTTCCGTATTGATTTTCTTCTTTCTTTGGGACTACCAGAAGTGGTGAATTGTTAGGGCTTCTGCTAGGCCTTATTATTTTTTCTGATAACATTCTTCTGATTTCGCCACGAAGTCGTTGACAGACAGATGATACGGATATTGTTCCCCGTATATTGGCCTATCGTGGATAAGATTTTTTTCCCCCTTTATGTCTGTTCTAAAAGGAATTCGCATATTTATCTTTGAATGCTCCGTTTCAATATATAGAACCGTCTTTTCCCCCAATTCGCCTAATTGGTCTGTATCTATATTATTTATTCGTCGGAACTCTCAGAATTTTTAATTCCCAAGATATTTTTATTTTTATTGAAGGATATTTCTACGTCGGCGTTCTCAGGATTTTTAATTCCCAAGATATTTATATTTTTGTTGTTTTTTTATAATAAATTCTTTTAACGGAAGAATATTATTTTCTTCAATTAAACATATTTCATTTTTTCCTCATTATCATAATATTTTAACTTCTCCTGTTTTCCATTATACTCCAAGATTCCCTTATCTATAGCTCCGACTTTTCTTAATAAATTGAATCCAATTAGAATATCAGATTCCAAACCTTCGATTTCATAAAATAATTGTTTTGTTTCAAATATACTTATAATATGGTAATACCTAATAATTGAATAGCCATGAACTGTAGTTACCTTTTTGTATATTGGTAGCTCGTTTTTATTTTCGAAAATTCCCCTTTTTATGTAACAAGCAGTGGCTCCTGTATTTATTAAAACTTTTAGCTGCTTCTTGGTTTTTCGATCTATCCTATTTAAATAAGGCATTCCTCTGTAGGGGTCTGGTCTAAAAAATGGTCTTTATTGATATTATTTAATCTGGTTACTTTATTAGCTGGCTGACTTTCTGTTCCATCTGATTCCCTTTTTTGAGCTTGAGTTTGCTCTCTATTTTGATTTGTGTTATAGAAATTTGAACGATTTTTATTTTGATAATAATTATTATTATATCTACCTTGATTATCGTTTGCCTGCCAATTATTATATCTTCCTTGGTTACTATTTGCCTGCGAATTTTGGCTCGGCTGCCGATTGTTATGCCGATTTATTCTGCAAGCTGCAGCATCGCTGTGTTAAATGCCGCGATCATCACAGCCAAGCGAGTGTAAGAAGACACGTGAGGAAGCGGCTAAATGCGTGCACTGTCACGGGGCCCATCCTGCGTCGTACAAAGGATGCCCTCAGCCATATCCAATTACGGACACCACAGCCAGAAGCTATGCTGACATAGTTAAAGGAGAAGCCTGGCCTTCACAGACACCAGCGACAGCACAGGGGATGCCACAGGCAGACCAGATGGCGGCATTTACGACGAGGGTGGAAAACCTTCTTGAGAGAGTAATGGACAAAAAATTCGAGCGAATGACAGCTATGATGAGCTCCATCCTCTCTCAAGTATGCAGCAAATAGGCCTGCACGTAGCCTTTTGGAACGCTAACGGACTTGTCCAAAACAGGCTTGAGGTGGAACATTTTATACACACTCAATGCATCGACATACTGCTTATAGCAGAAACCCATTTCACCCATAAGTCATTCCTGAAATTGCACGGATATGATGTAATACATGCAGACCATCCTAGCGGAAGAGGACACGGAGGAGCGGCGATCATAGTCAAGGCCAGCATTGACTACAACGACATAGCAATACTCAAGGAAGACTGGATCCAGTGCGCCAGAATTTCCGTCTCCACTCCTTTGGGAAAAATCACCATTGCGTCTGCATATATACCCCCACAACATAAAGTCTCGGAAGGCTAGTTCGACCTCCTGCTGAGTGATATGGGCGACAAATTCATCGTCGCAGGAGACTTTAACGCCAAGCATCCTTGGTGGGGCTCGAGAGTGAGTAATCCCAAAGGTACTGCATTATTCAAATGCATACAGCGCAGAGCCTATAACTGCCATTCAACTGGAGAGCCTTCTCGACTTCGACATCTCCCATGGAATCCATCCGGACTCCATAGCCTGCTCGGCAAATAAAGATCTCTTCTCCGATCACAGTGCGGTGGAACTCCACATTAACACCCCTGTAGAGAAGAAAGTCACCCGACTCAGGATGATCAGACCTCGCACCAGCATAGAGAGCTACTCCGAGTGGATGGAGAACGCCCTAGAGAGCGTGCAGCCAGACCTTAGCACGGGTGCTGGTATCGATCAGGCTGTTGAGAATCTCACTCAAGAGATGCACAACGCTGCCTTAATTGCAACTCCTAGGGCTCCATGCAACAATAGGAAGTTGCAAAGGCATTTACACCTGTGGTCTCCTGAAGTGGCTGCACTCCTCAATGAGAAGAGACGACGGAGAAGGATTTGGTTCCAAACCAGGTACCCCAGCGATAAAACAGCTTTCAATCGTGCAACCAAAAAACTCAAGAAGCTGCTGCAGAGGTTGTGGACATGCGCATTCGAAGAGTACCTGCGCCAGGTCGAGCCTGGGGACCCCCATCACAACTTGTGGAACTTAACCCGCCATTTAAAGCGTCCCAAGCAAAGGGTCGCCCAAATACGAAAATCCGACGGTGGATGGTGTCGTTCGGATCAGGAAAGGGCTGATGCTTTTGCTGCTCACCTCGAAGCAGCCTTCAAGCCATTCAACATGTGCACGGAAGAGGACAGAGCAGAAACGGAGTTCGTACAGGCCCTACCACCCACGGACCTTAGCCAGATGGAGCCCGTATCGGAGGAAGAGGTCAAGGAGGAGGTGTCAGGCCTCAACGCCAAAAAATCTCCGGGTGCAGATGGGATAGAGGCACTCGCGGTCAAGCTTCTCCCACCTTCAGGAATAAGAAGGCTCACAAGGATCTATAATGCGTGCCTAGAGAGTGGACACTTCCCCACTTGCTGGAAACAGGCGGAGGTCATCCTGATCCCTAAGCCTGGAAAGCCTGAAACTAATCTCGCCTCATATAGGCCGATTAGTTTACTGTCTGTAATCTCCAAAATACTCGAGAGAGTATTTTTGCGCAGATTGCAGACAGTACTGGACGAGGCTGGTTTGATCCCAGATCACCAGTTTGGTTTCAGGCGCACCCACTCCACCCCCGAGCAATGCCACAGGATCGTGGCAAAAATCCTGGACAGCTTCGAAAGAAAACATTACTGCTGTGCTGTTTTCCTGGATGTCAAGCAGGCGTTTGACAGGGTCTGGCACCCTGGTCTAAAAGCGAAGCTCAAGAGGAACCTGCCACAACATTATTACGATTTCCTTAACTCGTACTTGACCGAAAGGAAGTTCAGGGTCAGAAGCGGAAATGCGACATCGGAGTACAGGCCCATTGAACTTGGTACTTGGTCCCATCCTGTACACCATGTACACAGCCGACATGCCTGTCGCTGAAGAGGAGGGCCTTCTAGTGGCTACATATGCCGACGACACGGCATTTTTGGCCTCTTCAATCTTGCCAGAAGAGGCTTCTGCACGACTCCAACGCCAGCTGGACATCCTTGACCCGTGGCTTCGAAGGTGGAACATCGCCGTCAACCATGAGAAGTCAGGCCAAACGACGTGTACAATGAGGAGAGGCGACTGTCCTGGAGTCAGTCTCGGAGGCACCCCAATTCCAGCCAGCCCTACACCCAAATATCTGGGTATGACCCTGGATAGAAGGCTCCCCTGGAGAACCCACCTGGAGCGCAAACGGACGCAAATCGGGATCAAGCTGCGTCAGCTCAACTGGAGCTCATCCGTTCCACGACAATGCGACAATCCACGCCCAACTGAGAGTCCCATATGTGAGCGAAGAAATTCAGCGATTTGCCAATAGGTACGTGGTAAGGCTGGACCGACATCCTAACCCTGAGGCCATCAATCTTCTGGACAACAGCTACACAACAAGGAGGCTGAAACGGACCCACCCACTGGACCTCTGCCACTCGGGCGAACGGGACTGAGCTGCAGTTGTAAAATAACAAGGCCCACTAAAGGGCCCGACAATAATTAACTTGAATTCTATCGCTAAGGTTTACTGTTAAAATTAGTTTCCTAGGATAAGCAAACATTGTACTACTCAATATTTCATTAAGTTAAGGTCCCATTATACAATTTAATTATTGTCCATAACTTCGGACAGATTTTAAATATAACTATTGATTGATTGATAAAAAAAAAAAAAAAAAAAAGATTTATTCTGGAGTTAATCGGTGGATCAACATCCATTGGCTCGATAGCTTGTTGCTTACGATTATTATTTTGATTATTATTTTGCCAAAAATTTCCCTTTTGGGGCCAATTGTAATTTTGGTTATGATTAAAATTATTTCCCATTTTAGTGGTATTATTATTTTGTCGTATTTGATCAAATCGTAAGTTGTTTCCCCGATATTTACTTTCATTTTTAAATCCATTAAACCTATTTGCGAATTGAGCACGGAAGTTGTTTGATTCTAATTCTTGGACCTTTGCCAAAGCATTGGGCAAATCTGGTGGATTTAATGTGAAAAGAGTTTCTGAAATAGATCCATTAAGTCCGGATATAAATATTCGTATTGCATTTCCCCTTATTGAATTGTTTGTTTCTTTGGTAATTACACTGTCCTTTCCGTATGTCATTATGTTTTTGTTTATTAGTAAGGTCATTTTTTTATTGACTTCGTTAAAGTACTCAGTAATTGTCATTTGTCCTTGCCTGAGGATACTTAGTTCTGACTCGAAACATGTATTGGTCGTTTGTCACTATATATAAAGTCCAATCGGGATAAGATTTCTTTAAAGTTTAAAACTGTGCCATGATTGGTAAGAGCATCATGGGCAGCTCCCATAATTTTATTTCGTAAAATTGTCAAGGCGATAAAATATTGTTCACTTTCAATTTTATAGAGACTCATTAGAGTTTCTGCAGCTTCCGTCCAACCTACATATTGTGTTGGTTCCCCTGTGAAATTTGGTAAGGATTTTACCACTTCAAGTGTTGTATTGCATTTTATAGCTGGGTCAATTGTTTGTACTTTATAATCTTCCACAGTTTTTGCATCTGTGGCTAGCCTTCCTTCTAAACATTCTACTTTCCTGCTAACTTCATTCAATTGAGCGTTTATTAATCTATTTATCAATTCTATTGTTAAACTGCCGGCTGATGCTACACTGCTTAAATTTATTCCTCACGATATTTTCCCGTTGGGGTCTTCCTTCTGTGTGGTTGGTGGTTGAACGTCCTTCCTGGATACAGTTGATTAATGGATAGAGAATGTCGTGTCTTCCTTCCTTGTTTTTTTTTGTTGGAGCGAGTTGTCGTTGTTTTTGAGAATGTCCTGTCTCCCTTCCTTGGATTTTCTTGTTGGACCGAGTTATCGTTTTATTTGTTTTTGTTGTTCTTGTTTGTTTTGTTTTTTTTTTTTGTGTGCGTTGATTTAATAATTTTGTGTTCTTGCAATTGTTTGGCTTAAAATTTCGCTCCACCTTTGTTTAAATTCACTCTTTATGGATTATTTTATTAATTAATTTCCATAAGCTAGCATACCCCTGGCCTTGTTAATTCGCAATTCGAAGATATAGGCAATCTTGCGAGAACGACCAAAGACACACGACCAAATACGGCAAAGTATAGCAAGCGAGATTTTAACATGTAACATGTAATTCAAGTATGCAACTGGATTTGACGTGCCATAAGCGTCTTTGACTATTAAATTTTATTTCCATTGTTTTTTTGTATAGTTTCCTCGAGAGAGATTACACATAACTTATTCTAACCTTCATTTTAGATGTAATATTTTGACAACTCTTTTGAATTTATATTTTTTTAGATAGTTGGACAGATTATAACAATCAAAATCGATTGCCCGGAGATCGGACAACGACACAACTACAGCCACTTAAGCCAGCCCAAACGTACCACGTTCGATTGTATTCTGAAAATGATATAGGTATTAGTGCACCTAGCGATGTATTATTTATAACAACGGATTCTGAAGTTCCATCTGCTCCTCCGAACGATGTGATGGTAGATGCGTTAGGTCCCCAACAGGTAAATAAAAAAATTTGGTTTAAAAGAAAATTAATATAAGAATAGCTCACTCAGGGCAATGGTTTTGTGCCATCAAATACACTTAGATAGATTAGTGGTGTAATTTTTTGCCAAATGGGATAATGACTTAAAAACTTCACCATTTATATAGGGAATATCGGAGACATCAGATATTGTTGGCTAATCGATTCGGTTATAATTAAAAAGTATCGATTTCTTATAGTATTTTAAAAAATAAAAAAAAATTGGTAATTTCCGGTCGTTCAGTTATATGACAGCTATGGGACATGGCAGTCGGACGATTCCTTCTCTCAAAGCGGACATGCTTATATCGACTTGGCTGTTGATTCTGATCAGAGTCGGGAAATTCACTGCGTTGCACGCTTTTGGCAAATAATACAAAACCCTCTGAAAGGGTAAGGGTGCAAAAAAAAACAAGAAAGGAAAGCTAATTTCGGGCGAAGCCGAACTTGATATACCCTTGCAGTTAAAACCGGATATATATCGCAAACATCGGATATAGCTGGCCGATCATTATGAGAATATCATTATATAACCAATTTACTACAATTAAAAAATTTAAAAAATTCCCAAACTTCTTATATGGCAGCTATCAGAAATAGTCTGCTGTTATGTTATTGTTCGGCCGTTAATCGTTATGAAATTTGGTAGGTCAGATCAACTACAAAATAAAATCTCAAATCAATATAATATAATATAAAAAATCAAATCAATATAATATCTGTACGAAGTTCGAACTTTCTATCTTCAAAATCACGAAAGTTGCGTCATTTCCGATCGTTCTTTCGGTGTCGGTGTCTGCAGTCACCCAAACTCTCTAACTCTTAAAAACCAAAGCTATACACTTTCCGATAAATCAGTTATATGGCAGTTATAGAATATAGTCGACCGATTCCGGCCGTTCCGGACTTACCGCGTGTAAAAAAAAAAAATGTGTGTCCAAAATTTCAAGTCGATAGCTTTAAAACTGAGAGACTAGTTCGCGTAGAAACAGACAAACGGACATCCTCATATGAACTCATGAGGTGATCCTGATCAAGAATATATGTAATTTAAAGGGTCGGAGATGTATCCTTCACTGCGTTGCACACTTTTGGACACAATTATAATACCCTCTGCAAGGGTATAAAAATAAAATTATGTTTTATCTGGGAGCTATAATTTTTTTCTTTTGCCCTAAATTCTCTTAAACTGATACCCTTTTCATCAGAAATCATTTCATAAAATTATCTAATTTAAGATAGGTAACCCTTTAGATAGGTACATATTAGAGGTCTGCATGAAAAGCTAAAAGACGACATTCAAATGCACAACCTTGAAAATGAATTGAGTAAGATAGAATGCTGAGACGAAAATTAATGAATGAGTGAGTGCGACTGTATAGGTCTTACTCACACAACATTCGGGCGATAAAAACCGAATTGAATGAATTAGAGTTAAAGTTCGCATTCGAATTGTTTCGAATGCATTCTAGAATGTACGATACAACTATGCATATTTGCCTGTTTTTTTAGACGGTGATAATAAAATAATTCAAAAGTGAAAGCAAGTCATTGTTTTTTTCCAGAAATATTCAATATTATGTTGTATATTTTATTTTACATATTTTTCTTATAAGAATGTAAAAATATTTTCAATATTTATTAATAAATAATTTTTCAGCACAATTTTGCCGTTAAAAAAATTTTGTAAAATAATTTAATTTGGAAAAACTTAAGAAAACTAAACAGAAAATAATAATAACAGTTAAAAGACATAAGTAAAAAACACTTTCATTATAATTCACCTTTCGGTCAACTCCCTAATTTAAAAAACACTAAGAAAATAATAATATTAGTTAAAAACCATAAGTAAAAAAACACTTTCATCATAATTCACCTTTCAGTCAATTTCCTCATTATTAAAGAAGGATTAAAGAAGCGTTTTGCTCAACAAAAGAAAATAAATGAATGCATAGAGTGTGTTAAAAACCATTCGAGACATTTGGCTACATTCCTCATTCCAAAAGCACTCTTTTTACTTCCCACCCCAATTCACTCGGTTTCAAAGCAAGGAGAATGCCCATGAGTTCTCACTCCCTCTCACTCAATTCGTTGTGTCTCTTGCACATATTCATTCTATTCCATTCAGATGTATTCTATGGCTGAGGCAATAAGAATGTATTCCTGCAGACCTCTACATAGTACATATATCATTCATTAAGATCGTCGCACAGTTTCTGGTGGCGCCACCTAGTGGTGGGTATATTAAATAAAAAATTTGATCTGTTGACAATTTTTCAAAATTTTTAGACAATTTGACAAATTAAATCAAAGTGCAATTAAAGAGCCGTAAAAGCCAATGCTTTTATGATCCATGCAGTATTTTACCTTGGTGTTATGAAGCGTATTTTATCACACATTCGTCGTCTTCGACCATAATACCATGAAGTAAGGTCCTGGCTCCTGTTGCAGGATAATGCGCCGTCTCATCGTTAGACGCTTGTTACTGATTTTTTGACGAAAAACTCAATATTAACCATAAATCACTCACCTGATCTGGCACCCTGTGGTTTTTACCTATTTGGAAAACTTCATTTGCCCATGAAAGGAGACTGGTTTCAGGAAATTTCAGCTACCCAAAAAGTCGACAACCGATATTCTTAAGAGCATTCCGAAAAATTACCTTAAACAATTATTTGAAAAACTTTTTGATCAGGCTAAACGCTGTATCAAAGCACAAGGAATAAAAAAATAAAACTTTTGAAAAATATTATATTTTTGTTGTTTTTTTTAACAGCCTAGTTTTTGTTGCGACAGACTTTGTTTACCACCTGGGTTACAGTCATTTACAGAAATAAGAGGAAAATGTGAAAGATAGGTACGGATAAAACAAAAAAAAGTTCCCTTGACCAGGAATTAAACTTAACCCATCTGCACTAAGAAGGTCGGCTAACTCTCCATTTTGCTGATTAATGACAATGTTTGGTATTGCGTCGACTTGTCAACTTTGTTGCGTTTGATTTTGTTTATTTCATATAACAGTTTTAATCTTAAAAAATTCAAATTTGTGCTAAAGAAATTTATGTGTTATAACATAACGTTATTATGTATTATTATTATTAAAAGTAATCTGCTATTCAAGATTATTATAATTGTTTGGTCATTGATATTTTTCAATGGCGGTAATTAAGAAGTCCGAATGTATTTAATTTTGAAACGTTATAAAAAAAAACATTTTATTTGGCCGCATATGAAATTGGGGAATATACAAAAGAACACCAATTTAGGATGCGAGCGCAAAGAGATAACGAACGAGAGTGCGCCCGCCTTAGATAATAGGCTGAGGAGTTGCTCGCTAGCTTGAGATGCTAAATTAGTAGAAGCCGAGCGGCCGAGAAGGAGTCGGCTTGCAACCAACAATGCGTACATTATTACTTAATTATTTAAACCTAACAGTTGTTTGCTGCCTGATCCTTCTCCCCCCAGTTGGGGCTTCTTCTTTAACTTCATCCTTAAAGGGCAACAGGAACAGCTTAGACACTGCGCGCTTGATAGCTCCAGATGAAGTTTTAATCCCCGCCTCTCGAAAGACTCCATTTCAACCAGGGATTAACTACATTATTCTCCAATGGCAAGGGGCCATTTCATCGGAGGTAGGTTCTAGTCCTTGAGTAGCATCACTTCGTTCATGGACAAGGCAAGACCGGAGGTACGCCATTTGGAGTGCTGCTGAAGAAGTCCTAAGTACTCCTCCTTCCATCGGGACCCGAAAGACTGCTGCAGACCGAGAAAACCCACACCAGTGACTCCAAAGGCCTGGCAGTGCCGGATGGATTTGCCTTCGTTACCGTTTTTGTCCCCCCAATTGGCCAATATTGGGACCGAATGATTGCCAACAGCGCGCGATTTACCGTATGTAAATTTTCTCATACGTAAGCGGATACTCTTTGCAGTGCTGGAAACGAATTAGAGTACTTAGAAACCGCTGTTATATCCACGAACGGAGACTGAATGAACAGGACCCCTGCACTTAGCTCCAGAGTCGATCTCTCAGATGGGACCGCGTTTGGCCACTCCTCCTGGGCTCCAAGGAGAAACGGAGGACCGTGAGGAATTCATTGGTTAGAACAGCACGCGACAGGATATCTGCCGGGTTCAAGGAAGTGGGAACATACCGCCACTCCTTTGCTCTAGTTAGCTTCTGAATAGTCGAAACTCGATTGGTGACAAAAATATTAAACCGAGATGGTTCTTCTCAAATCCAAGACAGAGCCACAGCAGAATCCAGCCTTCCTTCCCAAAATCCTTCCTACGTTGGGAATCCTTCCTACTACCTTCAACTGCGATACTTCCGACATAACTCGAGCCAACAACTCAGCTCCTCATAACAAAAGCTTTGACTCCGTAAAAGTCTTTAGAGGTGCAACTCGGGACTTTGAGCAGAGTAAATAGCTTGCAGATCCTGCGCCCTTGAACACGAAATAAACGCAATCCCCATTCGCCTCAATGCTGGCGTCTCAGAATCCATGGATCTCCACCTCGGATTTTGATGGTAGCGCCCATTTAGGAAATTCGATGCGCTGCGCACTGGCAAAGCTACTACAAATCATATTCCCGTCGGAGTGAAGTGCTTGCGGAAGACTTTCATCCCAGGACAGCTTTCCACCGCACAGCTTCTGGATTTTCGCCTTTGCAATAACAGAACCGACAAGACCTAATGGGTCATACAGCCGAGCGACTGAAGACAGAACGAAGCACTTAGTGGGCTTTGAGATTGAGTGAATCCGTTTAAACGAAAATAGCAAGTGGTCAGTTGCAGGATCCCAAGTAGGAACCCGAGTCTTTGTGAAATTGCTGCCATCATTGAACCTTAGGAAAGACTCCCGATCTTCTTCAAGCAAAATTGGAATACCACTTCCTTAACCGAAATCGGTTTGCGATAATCCTGAACGTTTGCTGCATTATGCTTATAGCTTCATCTATAGAATCGGCTCCGGAAAGTTGATCATCCACATAAAAGTCGAGACGCAGATTTTCGGCCCTTTTTAAACACATTAATTGCTCATCCTCTGTCAACTGATGCATCGCCAAAAACCGATAAAAATGAATCAGTCTTCGCTCCATAAGTGACAGTATCCAGCTTAAAAACCTGCAACTTCCAACCCTGGGTGGAATTCCGCCAAAAAACGCATTGCAAATGCAAAAATATTTTACAAATATTTCCAGTAATGGCCACCCGATGGTATGGAACCTTAACAGAATATGCAGTAACTTTGACCCAAGTCCAAACAGTCCTTTATGAAGGCAGCATATTGCTCATTCAATTAAGGATGCTTCCATTCGAGGGAGAGAAATAGTAGAACGGCTTGGGAGTAAGATTAGAACTGCAATTCAACGGCGTAGACACGTAAACGCCTGAATCCTCTTTCGTCCGCTTCACAATAGGCTCGAAGCAGTCTTCAATTTCCTTAAACCGGCGGAGCAGATAATATAACTGATCATCCAGCATAGTTGCGCTTTTCAAAACATCCTTAAGGGATACTTGTGCTCTTCTCTGAGATGTGAACCGCCCCCACATACGACCCATCCAAGTCGGATTTTCTGCAGCAACACACAGCAGCTCATAGAGAAAAATTCAGGAACATTTTCTGCCCAACACACAGCTGCTCATAAAGAAAAATTCAGGATCAGCCAAAGAAAGATTCCCCGGAATATTCCAACAGGAGATATACAAACTGAAGCTAGGCTGCAGGTCCGTCATATTGGCGGCGATGACAGCGTTAACCATGGCAGATTATTAACCATGCAGCAGGGGGCCGCAGGAGAACATCAAAAGAGAATCCGTCTTTCGAGAAGCCGGTTATACCAATACCAGACACCGCCATGAATGATTTTTACCTCCGGAGCTACACATGACCACCTAGCCGGAAAGTAAACACGTGCACCTGAGATCCAGAATCCAACAGAGCTCGGCATGAAACAAGGGCTACAGCGTGACCTAATGGGTCATACAGCCGAGCGACTGAAGACAGAACGAAGCACTTAGTGGGCTTTGAGATTGAGTGAATCCGATTGAGCGAACATTTTCGCTGTAGCAAGCATAAATATACTACCACTGCGACCTTGAGCTACTAGTGCATTAGCAGTGGCTATAGCTATGGCTGACGTGGGAGGACCAACCAAAAGCTGGTCTTTGACGCCTTCTTCCAACCGCGGCAATTATCACCGTGGCAGCGAGGAAATCGGGGGACCATTACATGGAACCATCCACCTCATAAAGTACAGGCAGAGGGAAGCGACTTAGTAACAATATACCTCTAGGCCTTCCCCCCTGAGCACCCGGGGCGTATGCAGCCATGGCCACGTCCATAGCGTCCGGGGTCTTACATCGCTGCTCCAAAAATTCGGGCATCGACTCCCAAGTCGCGTCCCAATAGCGTCTGAGCTTAAAGAGTTTCTCCTCCCACTTAGCCTGAGTAGCTGGGTCCAACCTTTGAAGCAGAACCTGGACGATGATGCAGCTGGCGATCTAAACTGATGAACCCAAATTCTTTAAGGCTCGCATATGGGCATTGAGTTTGTCCGAAAGACCTCGAAAAGCTGCTATTGAGCCACTTTCCAACAGACTGAGGCCCAGAATCTCGTTCACATGAGCCTACAATATTTAAAGACGGCTATTAAATCGTTTCTCGGAGACTTCCAGGTAATGAAATGCATCGAAAGCGGACTCCCGAAGGCAAGAACGCAACCTTTGTAGCTTTTTGTTTGCTTTAGCTTTAGCTTGCTGCTAAAGCTTCTAAAGCTTTACGCAACCTGTGCGTAATAGTGGACATTACGCTAGCAAGGGTGGAATGGAAGGAAGTAGACCGAAACAAATACTACAAATCTAATCACCAAATCGAACAGCTCGTGCGAGAAAAGAGGTGCACGCGTCGTGATTGGCAAAACAACAGATCACCAGCTTCAAAGCAACGCCTTAAGGAAGCAACCCGATCCCTCGACCAGGCTCTTTACCAACAGGAAGAAAATTCACAGCTGAGGTACATCCAGAATCTTTTGCCAACAAGCACAAAGTACCCCCTGTGGAAGGGGGTACGACCACCCCGAAAAGAAACTCATCGGAACGCTGGGGTCGCAGCGAAAAAGACCGAGCTGAAACATTCGCTACACATCTCCAAAGTGTCTTCCAGCCAAACCCTGCTTTAAATTCATTCCTCCTGTAATTCAGCCAAAGGCTACCCCTCAGCCAGCTGCACCTTCATTTCGGCAGAACGATATCGAAAAGTCATAAGAGGGCTAAAACCAAGAAAGGCTTCCGGTGGTGACCTACTGACGATGTTCCAAAGATGTTCATCGAACTTCCAAAATGCGCTATAGAGGTCGTCTGCAAACTATTTAAAGGGATCATTAATCTTGGCTATTTCCCAAAAAAGTGGAAGAAATCCATCATTATAATGATACCCAAGCCTGGAAAAGGCCACACAATTCCGTCATCATACAGACCAATAAGCCTTCTATCTTGGTTGTCTAAATTGTTTGAAAAATGTTTAATACCAACTCGCGTAATACCACATCTGGAAGCTTGCAATATTATCCCGGCCAACCAATTTGGATTCCGAAGAAACCACGGAACCATCCAGCAAGTGAACAGACTAACATCCGAAATACGCTCATCCTTCAAGCAGTGGGAATACTGCATCTCTATTTTCCTCGACGCATCTCAAGCTTTCGACCGAGTTTGGCTCATTGGACTTATACACAAAGTTAAAACGTATTTGCCAACATACACCCACGAGCTACTGGAATCATACCTCTACAATAGGTTATTTTCAGTGCAACGCAGCTATTTCGGGCGACTACATCATCGAAGCTGGAGTTCCACAAGGAATTGCATTCGGCCCGTGTCTATATGTTTTGTATATGCGGATATTCCTACGAACGCACAACTAACAAAGTCAACGCTATCCTTAGTCACTCCAGATGCCCAATCCAGTGGAGGCTGCTGGCTTTCAGTTTTAGGTGCATCTTCTTGCATTCGATGTTGCTTAGTATCCAGATTCCCACGCAAGCAACAACCCAACTGGCTAATCATCTAATAGTAGTGGAAAGGTGGCTGTCCGTTTTCTCTTAATAGTCAAACATGCCCTCGGCTCCGATCCCTCAAGCTAACGAAGTAACGTACCTTGGCTTCCATCTTGATAAACGACTTACCTGGTGTAAGCACATCGAATGCAAGAAGATGCACCTAAAACTGAAAGCCAGCAGCCTCCACTGGATTCTAAAATCGCGATCTCCTCTGTGCCTGGACCTGGTTACTACTCTACAATTCAGTCCTGGACGGCCAATCTGGAGGCCAATCTGGACGTATGGCTCCCAGCTGTGGGGGAACGCGAGCAGCAGCAACATAGACATCATACAGCGCGCACAATCAAAAATCTCGAGAACTATCCCTGGGGCACCTTGGTATGTTCGCAACGGAAACATACCTCGCAAAAAAAAACATTCAAGATATAAAAGCAACGTTTAAAAACAAAACAAACAAATTATTTGCTGTCCGACTGTCCCACTGTGCGCTCAGAACCGTAGCGAAATTGTGGAACGAATATAAATATATATAAAGTTATGCGCGGGCGAATGCTATTTCGTTGTACTGCCGTTTATATTTGTCTTTATGAATATTATCTTTAATAAATATTATAAGTTGTTTATTCTTATAAGAAAACAAACTTTGTTTATTAGCCACTGATGTGCCGCGTATGAAAACACTGTTTATGTACTGTTTTTTTTACATCGCATATGGTTTCCCGGGTCTAGTTTGACTTTAGTAATGTGTTAAATATATTTACTATCACGTCAGAGGTCACCAATGTTTGATCATTAATATTTTTCAATGACGGTAATTAAGAAGTCCGAAAGTATTTTATTTTGAAACGTTATAAAAATCTTTATTTAGTCGCATATGAAATTGGGAATATACAAAAGAACGCCAATTTAGGGTGCTAGCGCATAGAGATAAAGGACGGATAGCTGAGCGGATGCTTACTAGCTCGAGATGCTAAATTAGTTGTAGCTGAGCGTGCGAGAAGGATCGGCTTGCGACCAACAATGTGTACATTTTTATTTAATTATTCAAACCTAACCTAATTGTTTGCTTCCTGACCAACAACAATTAAAAATAAAGATAAATTAAGCTAAAAGAGATTCCATAGTTTTAGATTTAATTACATCTTGGGATAGTTAGGGGATACTAAATGGGAACACGCTGTTTTAAACAAAACCGGCTACATGCGGCTCGATAGATAGGAAGTCAACCACTGCCTATGAAGGAGGAGTTGATGGATTACAGAATCGAATGCTTTGCTAAAGTTGGTGTATACTACATCATTTTACATGCGGCTCCGAAAACCCCTGTGGATGATCGAAGTGAATTCTAGATGGTTGGTTGTAGTAGAGCGATGCTTGCAAAACCATTTTGTGAAGTGGAAATGATGCTTTTACAAAAATGTTGCAGTTGGCGTAAAAATGTATGGACTTGCCCGCATGGGAGGTAAGGGTATTCAATAAATTAGCAGTCAGCAGGTTAGAAACAAGATTCCTTGAATCGTTAGTAATTTTTCTTCATAGAAAATATAGTCATAACGCAACAGAAATAACAACGAACGAATAATTGTATATGTATATAAGAAAAACAGTTTAATGAAATTATTAAGTCAAATATATTTTGAGAATTAGTCGTTATATTTCCACTTGTCGCGGAAAGAGAAATTTTAATTGAATGATCAAAGATATAGGCAATCTGGCGAGAGCGTTAAAAAAAAACGTCTGGATACGACAAAGTGAGGAAACGATTGTTTTGTAATTTAAAAACATGTATATTATGTATACAGCCGAATCCCGATAATTCGTACCCCGCCAAATCAAAAATCGCAATAATTCGTAAAAAATGCCAAAATATCCATACATTTTGGTCCCCTCGTTTATTCGTAGTATTTGGCGCAACGCAAAGAATATTGAACCTCTACTCGTACTTTTGTTTCGTAACCTCTTATAAATCGTAATGCGACCAAATTTTTTTTTAGTTTAAGCACCGTTAGATTTTGCAGACAGCTATGCCGCCTTTATGTCGCTATGCATTATGAATTTTGTTTTTCTCTCACTGCTTTCGTTTAGTTTGCTGTTACCAAAAATTACCAACTATTTTAAAGCTTGAATTTTTGTTTTTTTTTATAATTTAATGTTTTTGCTTAATTGCTTCATTTTTTTTTATTATAATTTTATGTTATTGTTTAATTTTCCTTTAATTTGAAAAACAAATTTAAAAAAAAAAAAGTTAAATACATATGTAAACATGTTGTGAAATGTAAAAACCCCGTTTATACGACATCATTTTTGAGCCCCGTTAAATAAAAATCTCGATAAATCGAATTCCCGTCTAATTCGTAAAAAAAGTGATTCCCTTCCCATTTCGAATTATCGGGACTCGACTGTATTATATACATGTATATTACATGTACTATAATCGTTTTATAATGTGCTATATTTATTCTAAGTTTAAGCCGCACTTACTTATCTTATCTTACTTATCTAACTTATCTATTGCGGCGAAGCTGGGCGAATATGAGCTTCTCTCGCGCTTCGCCCTAAGCTATCATATCCCTAAGACTTCACAAACTTACAAGTTCAAAATACAACCAATTCAAGATAACCAATAATAAGAACGATAGTATTAAGAATTACTTATCTGAATTACTCATGACTCAGAATTACACCTCTGCCCAGCGCTTCCACAGTGATGTTGGGAGGCGTTGCTGCCGCAAAAGATTTCAGAAGTGGCGAAATAAAAAAAGCTTTATTCGTTGCTTACAAGAGATTAAAACTTAACTAGAACAATAAACGGACGATCGACGACGGCCTACGAGCGAGAGAGAGTGCACAGAGGGGCGAGTGTGGATTCGCTCTTCAGCGCGGATGCGCTCTTCAGCGCGGATGCTCTCTTCTTATGCACAGCTGAGCGCCAATGTCACGCCTCGGAAGTGGGCAGGCACCGCCTTACTCAGCTCTCGGGACGGCGTACGAACGTGAGACTCGATCCTAAAGATGACCGAACGCTATCATCGGTCTTTGACCCCACGGTGGCCGAACACACTTGTTCGTCCCCGACGCTGGTAGTGGGCAGCTGGAAACACGCCGCTAGCGACGCATCGATGCAGCTCGAGGGCGTGCACGGGTCGATGAGGGCCCCCGTGTCGAAGATCCGGACCCCGGTGTCTATGCGCACTAGTGCAGTCTGCCGACTGCACGTTGACGCTGTTCCGCTGCAGCAGCGACGATAGGGTGGGCGCAGCAACCGCATCGTGCGGGGGCCCTCGACGAGAGGCGGAAAATTACCTAGGCGCGGATGACGCGGGCGGATGAGCGGTAGACGACAACCGATGAGTGGCGGACGAAAGCCGTGGAACGCTTGCCGAGGAGTTACCGACGAACGCCGGGAAGTCGGTGGCCGTGGATCGGCTTGTGAGTGACGGACGAAGGCCGAGAAGCACCCGAATCGCGTCGGGAGTTGGCGGATGATGACCAGGCGCCAGCCGAGGCACTCCGTGTCCTGTCTCCTGCGCTCCGTGACCGGTGCTCCTCTTGACATGCCTTGCGCTGAGCCCGCGGCTTCTCCACGAGGTGCAGCAGCTTGTGGTGATCCTGACCACACGTCTTACAGCCGTCCCCACGCCGACACGATTCGTCGGAGTGCTCGTGGGCCAGGCAGCTCGAGCAATACCGGTTCACAAGAACCGCCCGGAGCCGCTTCTCGGCACTAAGGCGTAGGAAGTGCTTACACTTCCTTAATGGATAGATCCCATTGCAGACTCGCCATCGGTAGGATTGTAAACCTCAAGTACATCTGCTCTCCAGTGACTGGGCGTTGACTATGACTGGCGGAAATATGATGAAGGAACAAAACAACGTTTTCAGAATAGGTGTGAATGATTTTTTGGAACTACGGGCAGAGCTACGAGACAGCACAATGGACAGGAACATTGGAGCGGAAGAAATGTTTATTATTGTGGGAAGGCGGACGCTTCCAACGGAAGAAGCACGACCTTAGCAACGGGCCGCTTTACGAGCCCTCGAGCGGTGCGGATGTCGATCACGCGGACATGCCCATCGGAGCCTGAATACACCGCGTCAACTCTGCCTGAACGCCACTCATTGGACGGAAGGTTGCTGCAGCTGCCCCCACAAAGGTCTTCCCGTTTTCGGACTGCACTTGACGGGGGCATCCTCTCCGAGACACGAACCGTGCGAAAGCCGCCAGAAATTTCTCGGTCGTAAGGTCCGACGTAGGCTCTAAATGGATGGCCTTAGTGGAGAAGCACACAAACACCAACACATAACTCTTTGGGATTAGACAGGCCCTCCCCGTATAGTTTTTGATCTCGAAGGGACCGGCCTAATCCACACCGGTGTACGTGAATGGGCGCGAGAAGGACGTCCGTTCCTTGGGTAGCTCTCCCATGAGTTGCGTCTGCAACTTCTTCTTGTGGATAACGGACTTGACCAAATTCCTTAACCTTGGAATCCAGAATTTTGACCGGATCAGACGAATCATCAGCTGATTGCCACCGTGCAGCGTGGTGCGATGCGTAAATTGAACCAGGAGTCGAGACAGATGTCAGTCGTACGGAAGGATAATAGAGTGCCGTTCGTCATATTGGAGAAGCTCAGAGGACGTGACCCGGCCGCAGGCTCTCAAAAGGCCTTGCGAATCCACGAATCCACGGAAACTAGAAAACGTTCCGCCGAGGGAGCGACACCGTTTTAACTGGGGCCACTCGAGTCTTTGCAGTCAGCATGGTCACTATTACCGTGTACCCAACCTCGACACGAACGTAAATTGCTGCGCCGTACGCCTTCTGTAAAGCGTCGCAGAACCCGTGGTGTTCGACCTTTAGGTGTAGTCGGAACTTGCTATTCGACGTCCGTTTCCTAAGTGGTAACCAAGCCGACTCTAGGGCCCCTTTAAGCTCCCGAATCGCAGATTGGGCTTCGGTTTTGGAGTCTGCCCCCGCGAGAACGTCATCAACGTACATAAAATGCCGGATAATTTGGCTTGCCTGCGGATACTTTGACTCTTCGTCGTCAGCGAGCTGTTGCAGGACACGGATCGCCAGGAACGGGGCACAATTGACACCGAAGGTGACCGTTTTTAACTCGTAGTCGCGGATATGCCCATCGGGATTGCGAAACAAATTACGATGGAGCGGAGTATGCTTGGGGTCTACCCAAATTTGGCGATACATCTTCTCGATGTCAGCGTTGAAGACAAACTTAAAGTATCGCCACTTTAGGATTTGAATCGTCAGGTCGAATAGTAAGACCGGGCCCGCGTAAAGAATGTCGTTCAGACTGGTCCCGTTTGCGGACGGGCTCGAAGCATTGAAGCACCCGCACCTTGGTGGTCGTGCTTTCGGGCTTGAAGACGGCATGATCTGGAAGATGGTAGGTAGCGGAACTGCTCGCGGGAGAGACCTCGGTCATGTGGCCTAAGTCGATGTATTCCTGGATTACCGAGTCATAGCGGGCCTTAAGGGGCGGATCCCTCTGCAGGCGCTGCTCATTACGCAGAAACTGAGCAAGGGCAAAGGACCGTGAAGCCGCTAGCTTGGAACCCTTCTGCTCGGGATCGCGTCAGGGGCGCGTCACAACGTACTTTCCACACTCGTCACTTCTCGTCGTCTGGACAAAAATTGTGCTCGCAAACTGAATCCGATTCCGAACTGATCTGTGCACATCTTCCACCTCACAGAATCCCAGAGTCACCGAGGCTGCGGGCAACTCGTGTGGAAAAAACGGACACCCTGAGGTGGTTGGCTGGAGATAATGGGCCTGACCCATCCAAAAATGCTCTCCTGACTGAGAAGTGACCCGCAGATGTTAGCCTTAGAATTACCGAGGAGAATGGACGGAAGAATGTCAGCTCCTATTAACACATCGACTTGGGAGCTCTCAAAGAAGTTGGGGTCCGCCAGGGGAATGTCGGGCAGCCCTTTGAGGCGATCTCGCGGAATCGGATATGATGGCAGATTTCCTGCCAACTGCGGAAGAACGTAAGCCGCAGTCTCTAATTGTAGCCCGGGTCTAGACGGCGACCGAATGGAGAAATGGCACAATTTAGTAGACTGCGCGGAAATGGTCTGTTCAAAGCCGGAAACTTGGACTTGAATCGTCTTAAAGGGAAGCTTGACAAGGTTGAACAGCTGTTCCGTTATGAAAGTCACTTCGGACCCTGAGTCTATCAGTGCTCATGCCTGGAAGCTGCACCCCAAATGGCACATGTTGATAAGGACGGTGCCCAGTAGGACGGCTCCTGACCCGGAAGCGAAACACACCTGCATATCCGACTGATCCTCTGAGCCTTTTGTGCTTCAGGCAGTCTGTGCGGGACGAGCCCTTGCTGGCTGCCCCTTGCTTGCGGTGCAGCAGAGTGTGGTGTCGGCTGTGGCATGTGAAGAAGGTATGGGCGCTTGTGCAGTCTCGCTGTCCCTCGGGCAAAACAGTTTAAACATAACTGCTTCCTCTTAATGTAGTCAAAGCGCCCATTTATATCCATTTCTAGGAAACGCGGACATAAGCGAATGGGGTGGTCCTCCCTCGAACAGAGATCGCAGCCCTTTTGGCCCGGAACCACTCGAGTCTCGTATGAACTGAGCCTCCGAGCAGGGGCAGTAGGAAGTCCCGACCTTGGCGGAAATGGCCCGGAGCCACTAGGCCTGTCGTCGTCGATGGCCTCCAGAGTGCGATGGCGCTCTGTCAGGAAGTTATCTAATTCCCATGCCTCAATATTGATGGAGGACATTTCTAGGGCTGTCAGGCAACTCTGAATGGCGGCGCGCGACCCCGGACTCTTGAGAAATAGCCTGGATGTTGAAATGGATCTTCAACTGGCTGTTGACCAATAGCCGCCGGTTCTCAAAGCGGTCTGTGAGGCTTTGCCACGCGTCGAAAAACCCCTCATGGGTAAGCGGAGCCTTATTTACAATGGCGTGGGCGTCACCACTTGTTTTGGACAGTAAGTGGAATAACTTCTCTACCGGGGTGAGCCGCGAGTTTTGGATGTAAATGGCCGTAAACAAGTCTCTGAAGGTGGGCCACCGAAGATAATCAACCGCAAAGACCTCGGTATCCACTGGAGGTAACCGGCAGCCTGTAGACGCGGGCGTGTGGACATTGACGGAAGCCTGAGTGGATTGGGAAGCAATTTTCTCCCGAATCTGGGCAATACACCTCGAATAGACGAAGTAACAGTAGCTGTACTTCACTTCCAGCACTGTCGAGGTGGCCGCATTGTCGTCTGACACGGCTAGCAAATCGGAGCAGCTCTCATAGCTCTTCTCCACCTTCTCCCATAGTGCCCGAATTTGGTGCCGATGGACTTCGCACATGTATTGGGAGCCTATTTCCGTTTCTGGGGCGCCCGGAGTATTTATGTTAGCCTCAAATCGACCACTTCGACCTTAAATCGACCACCTAAAATCGACCACAAGTGCCACTTCGACCGCACTTTGAGCAATTTTCGCAACCGAGGGAGGCTGCCTCTGTGATGGACCGGGGATTGACGGATTCGTCACTCTTTGCCCTTGGAATGGCACCAGTCGCCTTAGGCTTCAACAGAGGCGTCCGCGGAGATGCGGATTGAGATCTTTCCAAACGGGATCGGACGCGGCTTTTTGTCGTCTCCCGTGGGCATTCTCAGAGTCCAATTCGCTTGTCAGCGCTTGTTGATAAGTGGACTATATAACTGGTGGAACAGAAAAGTTATGTGATGTGAAAAATTGGGGAAAAAAAAAAAATATTACGACAGCGGCGGACTGTTTGGTGAATTTGGAAATTTCCGGAACTAATTCACACCGGCTGGCCAATATTAATTATGCCCTTTTTTTATCACCACACAATTTCACTTGCGGATTTTTTTCTTTGGTGATTAATTGCACCTGAAAAAAATATATGTATGTGTGTATGTATGTACATATATGGATGCCCATATGCCTCGCCCATACCTGACCAACGCGGATCTGGCTCTGAACTCTACACCTCGTAAGGGCTAGAGTCAACCCTAGCATGGACCTCACTGCGCGCAAAGGCAACCATGGGATCAAGGACGCGACTGCATAACACCTAAGGACAACGGCTCAGGAGTTGGGACCCACTGAAATGAGTATTACCACAAATCAGAATTCAGTTGGAGAGGCGGCTTTCGCAAAAAGCTGCAAAATTGCAAGATCTCCCAGCAGCATGCTGGGGGGAACCCCTCCTATTTCAGGAATCCGAGTAGACCAGAACAGGAGTAAAAATCAGAAGGCAGGAGACGCAACAACACTGCAGGACCTCGGGAAGGAGATCGCGCAGCTAGTGGAGATGCTGGAGGACGGCAAAAGGAGGTCCATCCACCAGCCAATGAGGGACACCATAGTGAGCATCCAAGCTCTCTACGAGCGGCTGGCCTCTCAGACGGGCGAGCAGGGACGTAAGGAAGCGCCTAAATCCCACCAGGCGTCACAAACATCGTCCCTTTTTCGACCGTTAGCGGAACCCAGGAGGAAGGGAACAGGCCCAGACCCAACAACAAGAGGAGCAAGAGGGAGACTGCGCAGGCGGCGACTCGAACGAGGGCGGAAGCCAGGACACTAGGGCAGACCGTGGAACCTGAAACTCAGGCGATCAAGGAGGTCCAAGAATGGAAGCTGGTTGGCCCCAAAAAGAAACTGCCGCAGAAGCAGCGGGCAACTAGCTCAATTCCCAAGGAGAAGCCAAGGCCGGACGCACTGGTCATCACGGCTAAGGGTGAATCTAGTTACGCCGACATCCTGCGACGGGTGAAGCAGGACAAAAAGCTGCAAGGACTAGGCGAAGCGGTATCGAGGATTAGGAGGACCCAGAAAGGAGAGCTATTGCTTCAACTGAAGAGGTCAGGGGAGGAAACAGCAGCTTTCAAAGCCCTGGTCTTGGAATCGGTAGGTGATCAGGTGGAAGTGCGCTCCTTGTCACACAAGATCGAAATCGAGTGCAGGGATCTGGACGAGATCACTACAAAGGAGGAGGTTTCTGAAGCCATTGGAAAGCTGGTGGAATCTCCAGGAGTGCCGGTAAGCGACATCCTTTTAAGAAAGGCTTTTGGCCAGACGCAGATGGCCATAATTAGACTGCCTGCAGCGTGTGCTCGGAAAGCAATGAAGATAGGCTGGTTGAAGGTAGGCTGGGTGCGGTGCAGACTCAGGGAAAGGACCAGAGTCATTAAGAGCTTCAGATGCCTCGAGTTTGGGCACATGCCGAAACAATGTCAGAGCGCCATCGACCGCTCACGAATGTGCAGGAGATGTGGCAAGGACGGCCATATGGCAAAAGACTGCGCGGAAGAGCCAAGGTGTGCGTTCTGCAGCAATGCCGGGAAGGAAGCAGGACACATAGCAGGAAGTGGGAAATGTCCGATGTTTAGGAGCGCCCTCTCACAAAGGAAAAGCTAATGAAGTGCACCCAGCTCAACCTTAACCATTTCGAGGCGGCTCAGTCGCTGCTTAGGCAGGCGGTCAGAGACGAAAGGACACAGGTAGTCCTCATCTCGGAACCATATAGGAGCATCCCAGGAAACGGATGGCTGACAAGCAGCTGCAAGGGTGCGGCTCTGTGGTCAACGGAGACGGCTCCACAGGACATTAGGACATCCAGCTAAGGTTTTGTCCGGGCCAAAATAAATGGGGTTACATTTTACAGTTGCTACGCCCCGCCTAGATGGGAAATCTCGCGCTACCAAAGAATGCTACGAAGCCTGGTAGCGGATGCAAGAGGCAGATCGCCGGTGGTCATTGGAGGGGACTTCAACGACTGGCCCCCGGAGTGGGGAAGCCGAGCACCGAACGAGAGGGGTACCAGTCTCCTGGAACACTTTGCGGCACTGGACGTGGTCTTGGCCAATAGAGGCCAAAAGCTGACGTACAGCAAGGCAGGGCGTGGATCTATCATCGACATCACCTTCGTTAGCAGCGCACTAATAAGGAGGTGCAACTGGGAGGTCAGTGATGCTTTTACTTTCAGCGACCACCAGGCCATACACTTTACCCTTGGAGGGATATGTAGGAAACGGATTCCCAAGGTGACAGGACCGAAATGGAAGGACTCGCGTTAGGATCGAGAAGCACTCTCGGTAACCCTGCAGACGCTAGATCGGACTTCATCATCCTCCCCGGAGGGAGCAGCGGAAGAACTTTCAGGATCACTATCAGATGCTTGCGACAGTGCCATGCCTAGGAGGAAACCCAGCAGAAGAGGAGCATTAGTATACTGGTGGAACCAGGACATTCAGCAACTAAGGAGCGCCTACTTGCGGGCAAGAAGACGCTTCCAAAGGGCAAGAGGCTCAGAGGACCTAACCACAAGAACGGAGGAGTTCAAGGCAGCTAAGAGGGCCTTGAAACTGGCTATAAAAGCCAGCAAACGGGAATGCTTTCAAAAAATCTGCGACGAGGCGGAGGTGGACCCATGGGGCACAGCCTACAAGGCCGTCATGAAAAGGATTACAGGGCAAGAGCACTTAAGACCAACTTGCCCTACTCTATTAAGGAAAATAGTGGAGGCTCTGTTCCCGAAGCACCCGCCAAAAAGGGAGACTATACCAGCCGATGATGGGGAGCCGTTTACGCCAGTTACGGAGGAGGAGATCCGGTACTACGCAAAAAGGATTAAGGCTAGAAAGACTCCAGGACCAGACGGAGTGCCGAATTCCGTCCTGAGGCAGGCCATGCAGGAGAAACCGGAGGTCTTCGCTGAGACCTTCAACAAGTGTCTTCAGCACGGCACTTTTCCAAAAAAGTGGAAGAGGCAGAACCTCATTCTGCTGCCGAAAGGGAACAAGGCGACAGACGACCCATCAGGATTCAGGCCCATATGTCTCCTAGACACGGTAGGGAAAGTCCTCGAGATGGCCATAGCTACTCGCGTCTCGAAATTCGCTGAGGCCAAAGGAACGCTCTCGGTCAGCCAGTACGGTTTCCGGAAGGCGCGCTCCACGGTGGACGCCATCAAAGCCGTGACCGACACGGCGGAAGCAGCCATCGCGGGAACCCGGTGGAAATGGGGAGATAAGGAGTAGTGCGCGATGGTAACACTGGACATCCGCAACGCCTTCACCTCGGCTAATTGGACACGTATCCAACGAGCCTTGTTCTTGGCAGGAACTCCTAGATACCTACAACTAATATTATCCAGCTACCTTTCAGATAGGACACTGCTGTACGACACGGACGAAGGACCAAAATCCTATGAGGTGACTGCGGGGGTGCCGCAGGGATCGGTCCTCGGGCCACTTCTTTGGAACATCATGTACGACGAAGTACTCAGGATCGAACTACCGACAGGATGCAAACTCATCGGCTTCGCGGACGACCTGGCGCTGCTCGTGGTGGCGAAGGAAATCAAGGACGTGGAAACCAATGCGAGTGAAGCAATACGAAGGATATCAACCTGGATGTCTGACTCTGGACTGGACCTAGCAGCACATAAAACGGAGGCAGTTCTCTTCACGAGCAGGAAGAAGGTGGAGTACATTACCATCCAGGTGGGCAACTGCTGCATCACCTCAAAGGAGGCAATTAAATACCTAGGGGTAATGCTAGACAACAGGAGCACACGTGGAGTACTCCACCATAAAAGCTGCAAGGATCCAAGGCGCACTCTCAAGGATGCTGCCAAACGTGGGAGGCCCAAAGGAAAGCAGGAGACGCCTTTTAGCCAGTGTCGTCACGTCGGTCTTGCTGTACGCTGCGCCGATATGGGCTGCGTCAGTCAGAAGACATCAGGGGCTTAAGAAAAAGCTAGGGGCATCGTACTGGCTAGCGGCCCTACGAGTCATATCCGGCTTTAGAACCATATCCGAGGAAGCCGCCCTTGTTCTAGCCGGAATGATTCCAATTGATATTCTGGCTAATGAAGCGGAGGAAATCTACGCATCCAATCGGCAACGGGGAAGGAACTCATCCCGAGAGGCCATAAAGAGGTCAGCCCGACAAGCGGCATTATCCTCATGGCAGGAGAGGTGGGACGCAACGACCAAAGGTAGATGGACGCACAGGCTAATCCCAAACATCCAGGAGTGGATCGGAAGGAATAACGGTCAGGTTAGTTTCCAGCTTACCCAGTTTCTTACAGGTCACGGGGGGTACAGAAAATACCTCTTTAGATTCGGACACGACGAAAGTCCAGTGTGCCCCAACTGCCCAGGAGCAGACGAGGACCCAGAGCACATCTTATACAATTGTAGGAGATATCGTGCCACCATCAGATCGCTACCAGATCCAGGGTAGCTCGTGGAATTCATGTGTAGCTCACAGGAGCAATGGGACTGGGTAAGCCAGTTGATAGCTTATACACAGGGCGACTTAAGAAGACTCGAAAATTAACGTCGCTTAAGGGAGAATGCCTAGATTAGGCAACCCTTCCCCGCGAAGTAATACTTAGCAGTGGTACCGCGGGGTCTGTGGTGTGTGCGGGGGTGTCTTTAGTGTTTAGGCGCCGGCTAGACATGCCGGTGAATCGTGCATGCTATTGGTACGGGCCAATAGTATCTAGGATAGATTTTCACCTCAATGGCGCAATCCACAAAAAAAAAATGCCTCGTTCGTTGGCAAGCGAATGGATAACGGAGAGGCCAAAAACGGCGAAGAACATGGCAAAGCACACAAAACGGAGACGGATGGAAAAAAATTGTAGAATTTGTAGAAAATCTCAAACTGCCGTATGTGTGTATGTACATATATGAATGCTCATATGCCTCGACCGTTGGCAAGCGAATGGATAACGGAGAGGCCAAAAACGGCGAGGAATATGGCAAAGCACACAAAACGGAGACGGATGGAAAAAATTTGTAGAAAATCTCAAACTGCCGTTGTGTCGGAAAACTCGGACTTGGAGTTGACACGGTAGGAAAAAAAAAATCTTGCAGCAGTGTAAACGAAATTTAATGTTCTGACCACTGCTGAAGACCGGCAGAGAGACGGAGACGGAAAAATGTCGTACTTATCTTTTGGCGGAACAATACCGATCGATCAAATAAACGGAAGATCGACGACGGCCGACGAGCGAGAGAGAGTGTTTTATTATCAACTTTTTCATGTGTATTAACTTTTAAATTGCAAACCCCTTATTTTTTTTTAATTTACTTTATCTATGGGGTTTATTTATTTAATTAAGGTGGGTTTCTTTCTTGTTGGCTTAAAACCTGCTGTTTTTCAGGAATTTTTTTTTTTAAGTATGAACTATGCCATAAAAATTGGAAACGACGCTAGTTTCCTAGTCCGCTAACTTTAGGCGGAGCCGAACTTGATATACCCTTGCAGTAAAAACCGTATATATATCTCAAAAATCGGATATAGTTGGCCGATCCTTCTGAAAATATCACAATATAACCAATTTATTATAACACAAAATCTAAAAAAAAAGTCCCAAACTTCTTTCTTCAAGAACACTAATCCGATCCTAAATTTGGTAGGTCGTATTGTTTTGCCAAAAAAAAAAACCTCATTCGAATCCGATCAATCAGTAAATTTTCTCAATTTAAAAATTTAGGCAAAGCTTCTACAACTTCCAAAATCTTAATTGACACCTATTCAGTACGTACAGTGACTTACAGCTTTAGGTATGCATTGCATATTTTGAACGTCAAACGCCTATAGAGGTAGAACTATAGAGAGTTTAGAAATAAAAAAAGTTGCAAATAAAATATAAAATTATTTAGAACAACAAAGGAAAGCTAACTTCACACGGAGCCGAAGTTTATGTATCCTTGCAGTTAAAACCGGATATATATCGCAAATATCGGATACATCGGATTGTTGTCCAATCCTTATGAGAATATCATAATAAAACCAATTAATTACAATCAAAAACCTAAAAAAAAGCCCAAGCTTCTATCTTCAAAAATATCAAAAATGGTATTTCTAACAAAAACCGTTTTGGATCGTTCAGTTATATGGCAGCTATAAGATATAGTCGGCCGCGCGTTATGCAATTTTTTAGGTCGGATTAACGACCAAAAATATAATCTGTACTAAGTTCCATCTTTCTATCTTCAAAAACCCGAAGTTGGGTCATTTCCGATCGTTCAGTTATATGGCAGCTATAGGATATAGTCGGCCGATCCTTATGAAATTTGGCATGTCGGCATGTTGCCATAAATCTGGCAATTTATTTTGCCAAAAATAGCTCTCATGTAACTTTCGAACTTTAAAAACACCAAAATCTTACCATTTCCGATCAATCAGTTATATGGCAGCTATGGGATATAGTCGGCCGATCCCGGTCGTTCCGACTTATATACTGCGTGCAAAGGAAAGAAATGTGTGTGCAAAGTTTCAAGTCAATATCTTTAAAACTGAGATACTAGTTTGCGTAGAAACAGACAGACAGACAGACGGACAGACAGACGGACATGCTCATATCAACTCAGGATCAAGAATATATATACTTTATAGGGTCGGAGATGCCTCCTTCACTGCGTTGCATACTTTTGGACAAAATTATAATACCCTCGGCAAGGGTATAAAAATACTTTATGTTGTATAAATTTTATGTTGTGAGCTACATATCTGATTTTTTACAGTTAGTTTTCCCAGACTCTACGCTAATTCGTTTTTTATTCGTTGTTAGCTTTTCCATGTCTTTGCCACTGTACGCAAGCATATTGACAATTAAATCACAGAATACACTTTAAGCTTTGATTATGTGAGCGTGGGAGACATAAGCTTACTGTCTCCATAAGCTCTTCGTCAATGGTGTACAACTTCGCAAATTCTTTACCGGTAGTACCGGAAGACTTACTAATCGGTACTACAATAAGCTCGTTTCCTTATTCCCTCATTCGCCATTTTGCGTCCGTACGCGCCGAGCATCTCAGGATTATTATATTATTTAACATTCTTACATCATCCATCGATACATACTTTATAAAAATTTCCATATATAGCAATATAATATAAATTTGCGTTTTGATCTATTAAGTTCCAAGTCATTAAGTCATTAGAAATCACGATGTCTAAAATATTATCTAGATCGGACCTAAGCTTAAATTAGGCAGAAGAATATTCATACTGATGATCTCGTTAAAGCGGAGGGTAAGTCATTTATAAAAAGAAAAAAAAGATTAACGTCCCAAGATCAAGGTTTACCGCAGACTGAGTGGAAGTGTATATTTTTAAGTTTTCTTTCTTTGCAAAGTGGGAAAGATATAAGAAAGATATTCGAAACATTTTATGTGCTTAACTATTAAAAACTATTGCCAGACTATTGCCAAATCGGGCGTATTAGAGGACTTATTGACACATATATCCTGATTCCCCTTCTAGATTGGATATCGGAGATCCAATTTGGTACTTAAATTTCTATGTACCCATGCAGATCAAGTTTTTGTCAAAATTTTTTTATAGCCCACTCCTGTTTCCATAAATTATATTTATATTAAGAGCAAGTTCAGAAAACCGTTTTGCTAAAACGTTACACTCGGAGGTGGTTTTGATGCCATAATATTCCAATATCCGGACATTGTACATTTTCATCACTTAAATAATTTTATACACTTAATCATTTGTTTTAAATTTAGTTTCGTTATAGCGGCAATGGTTCAGCCGATTCTTATCCGCAGTCTTATCCGCCCAGCAGTTTAAGCTACGCGCATTCGCGTTTAATATTCAAACTATATATCGGCTATTCCGGCGGATGGTCAACCAGGACCGAAAAAATAAATGTTCATATTCCTCGATTCTTTTTTTGTTTTTTCATAAATAAATATCCAAATTTTCATAATCTATTCATAATGTATAATCTATTCAAATTCATAATCTAGCTTTAAAAAAAAAAAAAAGCCCGAAAAGTCAAAAAATTTAATTTTTACCTTTTTTTTTTACTTTTAAAGACATTTTATGTTTATTTATTTCTCAGAAAAAAATATGATGTGTTTCCTCTTTTTGAACTAAATCTCTTAATAACAATCTAGTAAGACGAGAAAAATTCAAAGAGAGCGAAAAAATATTCAATTACCTCTTAATTTGTACTTTGATTCTTATCTATGTTCCAATCGTACGTTCGCGACCCAAAACATAATTTTATTGTAATTCCTTCGCATTAAGTAAAAGCAGGTGAATAAAACTTAACACATGAAGTCAGTTTAGTAATAACTATTGAAATTTAAAAAAAAAATCCGACTTTTGCAAGCCAATTTTTATACCCTTGCAGATGGTATTATAATTTTGTCCAAAAGTGTGCAACGCAGTGAAGGAGACATCTCCGACCCTATAAAGTATATACATTCTTGATCAGGATCACCTGCTGAGTTGATATGAGCATGTCCGTCTGTCCGTCTGTCTGTCTGTCCGTCTGTCTGTTTCTACGCAAACTAGTCTCTCAGTTTTAACGAAACTTTGCACACACCCTTCTTCTCTTTGCACGCAGTATATATATCGGAACGACCGGGATCGGCCGACTATATCCTATAGCTGCTATATAACTGATTGATCGGAAATGGTATAATTTTGGTGTTTTTAGAGTTAGAGTTGAAATTTGACACGAGAGCTATCTTTGGCAAAACATTAGGTTAGGTTAGGTTGAGGCGGCGATGAGGGGCCGGTTCTGACCCCCATCCACTTGAGCCGCTGGGGCTCCTTGTGATACCGCACAGGCAAGGATCCTACAAAAGGACCTCTCCCTTCCCACTACTTATGTACCCAAGGGTGCTCTATCCTTCCTGAAACGGCTCGCGGTCCCATCCAGATTTACGGATGAAAGCTACGAGTCTGTGTGGAGCGACCTCCGCGAGGTCTGTAAGGTCTGTAAGTATTGCTGCGCCCAAGAATTTGAGTCGGATGCGCCCCAGCGCAGGGCATTGACACAGGAGGTGTGCGACTGTCTCTTCCTCTTCTTTGTCTCCACAGCTCCTGCAGTAGTCATAATGTGGCACCGCTAGTCTAGCCGCGTGTGCTTCTGTTAATCAACGTCCCGTAATGGCCTTGATCGCAAGACTACAGTCCTGCCTATTCAGGGCGATAAGCATCAGTGACCTCTTCCTAGATCGGATTGGCCATATCATGCGGGAGTTCCTGCAGTTTTGGAGGTTTCTCCATTTCCTCAGTGATGCGCGGTCAAAGTGATCCCTGCATTTTAGCCTACACGTAGCTAAGGGGATACCTACTGGTTCCTTCTCCGGTAGGAGAGGATTGGTAGTACCTGCTCTTGCTAGTTCGTCGGCGGCGCAATTACCCTCGTGGTCCCTATGCCCGGGCACCCATATGAGGTGTATGTCATGCTGCTCTGCCATCTCGTTAAGAGATCTACGACAGTCATTCACTGTCCTGGAGTTGGATGAAAGACCATCAAGGGCTTTGATTGCCGCTTGACTGTCTGAAAAGATACAGATTGTGTCCTGATTTCCAATAAGTGCTGAGGACCTGAGTGCTTCTCCGATAGCTATTACTTCTGCTTGGAAAACACTACAGTGGTCGGGAGTCTGAAGGACTCATTTAAACACAGCTGTTCGCAATGGAAACCGCTTCCCACCTGGCCATTCAATTTTGAACCGTCTGTGTAGATATGGAGGGAACCGGCTGGTCCCGGGATTTGTGTGGCTCATTCCTCCCTTGTTGGAATGTAGACCTTGTATTTTAAGGTGGGATTATCGACAGGTACGCAGTAGTCTGTAGACCCCGTTGGCGTGCAGTGGTGCAGATCTAACTTGGTATGTCCGTATTCAGTCCATTTCCATGTGCCCGTCTCTCGTAGCCTGATTGCCGATAGCGTGGCCATCTTGACCCCCACTATCTCTACCGATAATAGGTCGAGTATGAAGTCTAGTGCGTCCGTCGGTGTGGTACGTAGGCTGCCTGTGATACAGACCTCCGCGATCCTTTGCATTTTCCTGAGCTTCTCCCTGATTGTGGAGTTGGTGAGAGCAGGCCACCAGACCACCACCCCATAGAAAAGGATGGGTCTTATGACCGCTGTATAAAGCCATCTTACTATTTTTGGTGACATTCCCCATTTAAGGCCAATGGCTTTCCTACAAGTATAGAGCGCGATTGTAGCCTTGTTAGCTCTATCCATAGTGTTTGACTTCCAGTCCAGTTTCCTGTCTAGCGTTTTCCCTAGGTACTTGGCGCTATCGCTAAGAGATAGTGTTTCTCCTAATAGTTTTGGAAGCCTTAAGTTTGGTATTTTGTACTTCCTGATGAAGAGGACGAGCTCTGTTTTGGATGGGTTCACACCTAGTCTATTTCTAACTGCCCACGTTGAGAGGACCCTAAGTTTGTCCGTTATGCGGTCACATAGAGTCTCGGGAAATTTTCCTGAGAAGGCAATTGCGACATCATCCGCGTAAGCGATAACTTTGCAACCACCCCCTTCTAAGGATCGCAGTAGGCTATTAACCGCCACGTTCCAGAGTAGGGGTGAGAGTTTGCCTCCTTGCGGGGTGCCTCTTCTGACGTATCTATGAATAGATTCTCCTCCTAGTGACGCCTCAACAGTCCTGTTTACCAGGATTTGTTTTATAAGGCGTACGGATTGATCGTCTATTCCTAGTCCTGTCAGCGCATTGATTATCGAGCTTGGTAGGATGTTGTTGAACGCACCTTCTATGTCTAGAAAAGCAATGAGTGCGTATTCCTTATCACTAAATGCCTTTTCGACAAAAGTAGTGATTTCGTGGAGTGCCGTTTCCGTGGATCGGCCCTACCTATACGCATGCTGTGATCCCGAGATATCATCTGGGTTTATAGTAAGATTAATATGGAGGCTGATTAGTCTCTCCATTGTCTTGAGAAGGAAGGACGACAGGCTTATTGGTCTGAAGTCCTTGGGGGTGCAGTGAGATGGTTTTCCCGCCTTGGGTATAAGTACGACTTTCGTCCGCAACCACATTGTGGGTACGATGCCCATCCTGAAAATTGCTGAGAAAGCTTTCTTGACCCAAGATCTCAGGTTGGGACCGGCTTTAATTAGTTGAGCCGGGACAATGCCATCTGGGCCCGGGGATTTGAAGGGCTTGAAGCTATTTATTGCCCAGCTGAGATATCTATCACTCAATAGGTGTTCAAGTGGGTTAGTGGTGGAGGGGCTATTCCCCTGTGTCTGCATTTCCAGGGTTGTGTCTTCTCGAGAGCATCCCGAGAAATGTGTCTCTATGAGAGCCTCTAGGGTTTCTTTGCTGGACGATGTCCAGTTGCCTTCTAAGGTTTTAATGTATCCTACATTTGGTGCAGTAGTTGCGAGGACCTTCCTGAGTCGAGAGGCCTCTGATGTTTGCTGAATGTTCGTGCAGAACTTGGCCCAGGCATTCCTTTTTGCCTTGCGAAGTTCTTTGTTATATCGCCTAAGGTCCGCTTTATACGACTCCCAGGCTGTCTCCGAGCTTGTTTTGCTGGCAAAATTGAAGGCCTTGCGGGCCTTGGTTTTAAAGGGCGCAAGTGTTTGCGACCACCATGGTGGTTTCTTTGACTTGCTATTGCCCGATCTGATTTTGGGACAAGCTTTATTGAATGCCCTGGCGCACGCTGCCGTGAGCGTGTCCACCATGGCATCCAGGGCTACCCTACTGTCAACATTCCCTGTTGGAGGATTTCCCAAGGAACTATCTAGCTTCTTTCTATATAACTCCCAGTCCACTTTTCTCGGGTTGCGTACCGTTAGTCGATTAAAGTTCTCGAAATTGACCACTAATTCTATGTATCGGTGGTCTGAGAATGAGTGTTTCTCTAGGACTCCCCATCTAACAATCCTGTCTGCTAGGGATTCAGAGTAAAGAGTGACGTCAAGTACTTCTCTTCTGTTCTTGACTATGAAAGTGGGTTCTGTACCCCTGTTACCCATGATTGATTGACTCACCCCTCTCGTTCGTGTCAGTGCTTCCCCACTGATTTTGATGGCCGTTGGCATCGCAACCTATGATCAGGTCGATCACCTCATCTGTGCGCCCCTCTTCGGTCGGCTCCTCCAAGTCTGGCTCCAGCTAGATTCCTCCATACTCTTCGCATCAGATTTTTAGATATGAACTGTCACGTGCTCGAATCCATACTTAATCCGGTGCTCTGACCTTTCCAGAACTTTCACGGTCTACTCGTTGAGCGTGAGGACGACCTGCCTCCGCAGTCCTACCGCCTCCTCGACCTTGGCGGCTTTCCAGTCCGCCGTGGGAAACGTCGGATTGCACTTCCTAAGCATCGTTAGGATAGTTTTAGGGTCGGCTGGCTTTTCTGTGAGCCATACTCACGCCTTCGGTTTACTTGGGATCTCTTCCAACTTTGCCCTGGTGCAGATCTTTCCAAGCGATGCTACCATTCAAATGTAGGTTTCTACTGATAGCGCGTCTTGGCAGGCAATTACCTTGACTCTACCCTGATACCATCCTGCGTCTTCGCATTCTGGTGGGGGTCCTCTGCTCTGTAGCATCTCCTCCACGAAGCGCCCATGCAACTCGTTAACCACTCGTCGCCAAAGGTCCTTGGTCCTTGGTCCAGGACCTCAATGAGGGTTCTTCCCTTCGTCACTTTGGCGAACGAGCGGTTGAACGGCTGCAGCTGGGCCTTCCTCTTCTTAGCTTGGGGGGCTACTCCCTCCGTAGATTTTTATTTATTATTAACAATGATCTGGTATTCTAGAATCAAGATTATTATAACTAAAAGTAAGGATAAATTAAGATAAAAGATATTCCATAATTTTAGATTTATTTACATCTAGGGATAGTTCAGGGGATAATAAATGGGACAATGAGTTATAATTTATACAAATAACGCGAAATGGATCGTGTTCAGCAAAATTAGACCTAGAAATTGGTAGCCAAAGGGTCGGAAGGATCTAGTTACTCTATTAGGAACAGAGAACATTAATTTTTCAAGAAGTACTTGTGAGTCAACCTGTCCAAGAATAAGCACATGAAGTAGCATAGCCCCAGCACAAGTACGGCGCTCTTTTAAAGGAGGTAGGTTTAATAGTTTTAACCGGCAATGATACGACGGGAGGCAAGTGGCAGTATCCCAGTTTAAGCTTTTTAATGCAAATTATAGAAACTGCTTTTGGACAGATTCAATCCTTCTTTGGTGAACAAAGTATTGCGGACTCCAAACGCTATTCCAATATAGGACGAACCAACGATACCTAAAGTGTTTTAGTTGTGAAAGGATAATCAAAATCTTTAAACCAACGTTTGATAAAAGCTAGCACACCTCTGGCTTTATTAACTGTTAGTGATATATGTTCGTTAAACGACAACTTATTGTCAAAAAGGACTCCAAGATCGTTAATTAGGGAAACACGATCTAAGACGTTATTCCCAAGAGAGTACGAAACGATGTGAAGCACATTGCGGTTGAACGTCATAACCTTACACTTAGAGCAGTTAAGTAAAAGGAGATTGTTTGAGCACCACAAGAAGACTTCGTGAAGGTTTAATTGCAGGTGTCTATGAAGGAAATGGTCTGAGAAACTTGACATTATCATAACTTGACATCATCAGCATACATAAATGTAGTAGCATAGTTTACAACACTAGGTAAATCGTTGACAAAAAGAACAAACAGAAGAGGTCCTAAGTGACTACCTTGTGGGACACCAGATGAAACGTTTATAATCTGTGATGAACATTTTTTAAACAAAACACGCTGCGTGCGGTTCGATAGATAGGAGGTCAACCACTGTACTATATGTGAAGAAAACCCCATAAGACCCAGCTTATGAAGGAGGAGATGGTGGTTCACAGAATCAAACGCTTTGCTAAAGTCAGTGTATACCACATCAGTTTGCATGCGTCTCAGAAAACCTCTGTGGATAAACGAAGTGAAATCAACAAGGTTAGTTGTGGTAAAGCGGCGGTAGAGCGAATGTCCCGCTTATACAGTTGATTGTTGAGTATAATAAACTGGTTGCGAATAGGTAGAAAGTTTGACCGATGGAACAATGATCCTGATCGATCGGTTAAGTCATTATGACAACTTGAAAGCAGGGAATTGTCTATTTCAGACGGGATCCAGGAAATGATGGGAAGGTTGAAATCTCCCACGATTAGGATTAAATCACGGTCCTTGACCAATGAAAAAACAGACTTAATGGCATCAAGATGGTGAAAGTATACAATATCTTCAGCCATGGGAGGAATGTAGGAACAGTTCAGGAAAATATGAGACGAGCCAGTAAAAATTTTCACCGCAATGAACTCAATTCCGAACTCATTCGGGAAAGGAATAAATTCAGCAGGGTACTCATTACTAACAGCAATGAGGACACCATCTGCAAAAGTTGGACGATCCAATCGAAACACTATGAATTTGGAAACAAGAATTTCATAATCAGAGACAGAAGAGTTAAGCCAAGATCTCTGCCTCTTCGCGCTTTGCGCTATCGCCTTGGCACGATCTGACCCAGCGATTTTTTTCGGCTCTAGCCTCACACCGGTCTTTTCCGGTTTGAAGTCGGGCAGGATCACCCTTGCCCACTTAATAATCTCGGGGCCCCGACGGTTGGTGTAGAGGTTGACCCTGGGTTCTTCTCCTCCACGCCGTTCGGTGGCCCCATGGCTAGCCCGCTTTGGAAGAAGATGCCTTGCCATCCTCATCCTCCAGATGTTGCCCCTCTGTGGGGGTCTTCTTCCATATGTAACTCCCACAGGAAAGGGATAGAGTTTTGCTTAGAAAGGTCGTTTACCTTTACCCATATTACCTGAATAATATGGGTCACACCATGTATTGAATTTACTGAAAATGGATATGCGACTTGGCGGACTCCTTTCAGCGCCGAGTGTGGTGTGATGAAATATTGACTCACCCGTATCGATAAGGAACTTCATGTCCACCCCGCTACTCTTCGTCTGATAAAAGGTAGCAGAGGTTCCCTATAAAAAATTATTCGTCTCAGAATCGTAGCAGCAAATGGCATCATCATTCTCTCTGCAGCCTCGGAGCGGACATTGTAATATGGGTCACTTCCCATTTTTGCGATATGGTTTACCCTTTGGTGCTTTCTCGGGCCACTCGTAGGCTCATAAGAGGCAGGTTTCCTGTTCTGATGATCCTGCGGCTGCGTTTTGAATTAGTTTTGAAAGGGATGGGTCAAACTCCATGGACTCTTGGACTCTTACCTTAGCTCCGGTTATCCCTGTATCCCTGATCTCAATGAACCTGGACTTTGCCTGGTTGCCTAACATGGGGATTTTTTCCACCGGGTACTTCTGTTCCTGTACATAAGGGCTCTTCCGCTGCTGATGGTTCTTCTCCGTATCGACCGGCTTACGTTCCTAGTCCTCCTGCGACTCTTGCAGAAAAGACGTATTATTCGTGGTTTGTCTCCACCTCCTGTGCTAAGGATAGAGCCGACGGCAAGTCTCCTGGGTTTGCCGCAAACAGATTATCTGTGAGGCTTCGTTTGAGGCCGGATATAAACAACGGTAAGGAATCTCCATGGAATTTCTCGCACAGAGTTTTGTGCCATCGCATGCCATCGCATCGAGCTGAAAACCCGTATTGTGGTTTGAACTGGGAATCGGGAGTCTTTACACTGGCGACGAGGAGAAAAACTGGACTTTAACTACTACCGGCCAAATTAAAAAAAAAAAAAAAACGAAATAAAAAAGTAACTGGAAAAAAAATGCGCGTGCCTCGCCGTTACATATATATATATATATGTAGGAGGCGCAAAAGGGAAACGGTAAGAAAAGAAAAAGTGAACAGCACAAGCCGATTAAGTTCCGGCGTTTGCACTAAGAGAGTCTGTTCTTAAGAGAACGAGATTAAAATAAGAGCGAACGCAATGTGTAATTTTCGCATTAAGACAATCTTTTCCAAGTGGAGCAAGATTAAGCAGCGTTATCCGATTAAATTCCGACTGCTGCATTAAAGGAGTCGGTTCCAAAGGGAATACGATCCAGAGAAAAAGAGCAGCGTTAGCGGACTAAATTCTTGCTGTTGCATTAACGGAGCCGGTTCCAAAGCGAATGCGGAGAGAAAAAAAGAAGGTAGAAAAAGAAGAAGATAAAGCGCTATGGAGGACAGATTGGGAGGCATGGTTGGGCGCGCTTAAAATATATATTGACACGGAGGAGATCACATTCCTATGAAAGAAGAGAAACAAACTCCTCCACCTGGGTGGACCGCAGCTCCAGGCTGTAGTCTTCAGCATTCCGAGAGCATTAATTCCTTATGTCAAAAAGGAGCAAAATGATGTCTTAAAACCTCTTATTACTAAATTGAACACGTATTTTTCACCGCAGCGCAACTCGGCTTTTGAGAGACATTTGTTTCTATCGATAACCCCAATAGAGGGAGAATGTTTCACAGAGTTTTGATGAGGCTTCGCCGCCAAATAGTTAAATGTTCATTTGGAGAGACCAAAGAACAGATAGAGGATATCTGTCTAAAAGATAGGATCATTGATGTCTGGGCTTCGTTCGAGCTAAAAAAGAAGCTATTGGAAAATGAATTTACTTTGGAGGAGGTCATAAAAACATGTAATATCGACGAACAAGTTAATAAACAAACACAATCTATGATTCCGCAATCGAATGCAAATAGCATCAACAAAATAGTTCAGCGCAGCGCGAGTTCCGAATTTGGCAGATGTGGCCAAAAAGGGCACCAAGAGAATAGTATGGATTGCCCAGCCAGAAACGCGAAATGCAGGAAATGCGAAAGGATTGGACATTTTTATCAGAAATGCCGTACAAGGAAAAGGAAGCCATACGACAAATGGGAAGGACCGGATAGAAAGCGACGACAACGTCATCATTCTACAATCAAGGATATGGAATCTAGTGGTTCTAAAAATAACCCGGATAGTCCAAAAAACGCGGAACTATTCAGAGTGGAATATGGATCATCACGAGAAGAAGAAATTTCATGTAAAATAGGGGGCGATGCAGTCACTATGATAATTGGTTCGGGCTCGAAGTACAATTTAATAAGTCAGTCGGATTTTGAAGCCCCGATTTCGGTGCTTAACGATCCTGAACTGATTGCTACTTTTTACGTCATTGAAAATAGTAGACAATCGCTGTTGGGACGTGACACAGCAATCAAACTCAAGGTTCTAAAACTGGGTTTAGACGTACCTAGGCCGAGACATATTGAAAAGGCCGAGCCTTTCCCCAAAATGGCGTGATGTGTCGGTCAAGCTGTCCATTGATAAGTCAATAGTCCCAGTGAAACAACCAATGAGGCGAGTGCCGACAGCGTTGGAAAGTAAAGTCACCGATAAATTGGAGGACCCTTAAATTTGAATATCATCGAACCAGTATTAGGCCCGAGCTCTTGGATATCGCCAGTGTTGATTGCGTTTAAGGACGACGGGGATATTCGGGTACGTTTGGACATGAGGCGCGCAAACAAAGCGACGCAAAGCGCAAAACAAACAACGAGAAAACTACCCGTTGCCAACGTTCGAAACGTTTATGACCAAGCTGAAAGGTGCCAAATATTTTTCGCGACTCGATTTAAAGAAATAGCCGAGTCCAGCCGAGAAATAACTACCTTCATAACGCACCGCAGTTTATTTCGATGTAAGCGGCTGATGTTTGGCGTGAATTCAGCCCCAGAAATATTTCAACGGTTAATGGAGGAAATGTTGGCCCCTTGTCAGAATGTTTTGAATTACATTGATGACGTGATCATATTTGGCAACAATATTGAGGAGCATGACAAATCACTCGCAAAGGCCAGGGAAATATTTCGAGCCAATAACGTAGCACTAAATGAGAAGAAATGCGTATTTCGAGTACAGAAATTGAAATTTCTAGGTCATATCCTCTCGGACAAGGGGATCGAAGTTGACCCCGAGAAAGTGAAGGTGATTACAACGTTTAGAGGTAAAGATAGAGGTACGCAGTTTCCGCGGGTTAGTCACATACATTGGAAAATTTGTATCTGATCTGGCGGATAATACAGAGCCTTTCAAGAAATTACTGAAAAGCCATGAAACGTTCTGTTGGGGCAGGCCACAGGAAGAAGCATTCCAAAATCTCAAGGCTAAGATTTCCACAGTTCCAATGCTGTCATACTTTAGCCTGCAGGATATAACGTGTTTGATCGCAGCTACCAGCCCAGTGGCCTTGGGAGCAGTGTTAGTGTAATTTGATAAACCGAATACTGCCCGCATAATATCGTTTGCTAGTAAGAGTTTGTCTTCGGTGGAAAAAAGATATTCACAAACAGAAAAAGAAAGCCTGGCATTGGTGTGGGTGGTGGAAAAATTTTATTATTATTGAGCGGGATTAAAGTTTGATCTGATCTTTATCTTTAAACCAACTTCGCGACCTCTGGCCAGGATTGAAAAGTGGTTGCTGCGATTACAATTTTACCGATTCCGTGTGGTATATAAGGCAGGAATGGAGAATATTGCTGACTCACTATAAAGACTTTGCGAAGTAACCAATGCAGACCCTTATGACTGGGCTGGTGAGAAACACATATTTCGCGTGGTGTCAACCTCAATTCCTAGATTGCTCTCCATATCGAAGGTCACAGAGAAGAGCACCCAGGATGAGAAAATAATGGACGTGATGACATGCCTTGGTCGGGATTCATGGAACTCAAATATGTCTGGCTCGTACTATCCATTTCGTTTAGAACTCTCGATAGTGGGAAATATTCTATTGCGGGACACAAGACTAGTAATTCCGCGGAAGTTACGTGAACCAGTACTTGAACCCGCTCATGAAGGGTTTCCCGGCATAAGCGCTATGAAACGGAGGCTTTGTTCCAAAGTTTGGTGGCCGTGTATGGCTAAGGACACAGAACAGTATGTTAAGGAGTGCCGCGATGGCCTGTTAGTATCAATGCTATCAAATCCAGCCTCCATGAAAACATCCGTTCCCGAATGGACCCTGGAGATCGATCTTTTGGGCCCTTTACCAAATGGTGAGAATGTACTCGTATTAATAGACTATTACTCGCGGTACATGGAATTCACACACATCAAGTCGATATCATCGAAAACCATTATTGAGGAAATGGAAAAGATATCTTTTCCAGATTGGGGTTTCCGAAAACATTAACAACTGATAATGGGAGGCAATTTGTCAGCGTACTGGCCCCAGGCCAACGGCGAAGTAGAAAACATGAACAGATCTCTGGTGAAACGCCTAAAGATAGCTTATGTCAATAACGACAATTACAAGAAAGAAATTCAAAAATTTGTATTAATGTATAACGTCACTCCACAAGGGACCACGGGCGCACCACCAACAGAGCTAATGTTTAACAGAGTGATAAGGAACAAAATTCTTGGCATACAGGGCGAAACGGTTAATTCAGAAGAGAGAGACAGGGACGTCTGGAAGAAAGAGAAAGGGAAAGAGTTAGCCGACAACGGGATGAAATGCCTTTATTTTGGCCAAAACCTGAAAAGTTCGTTTTAATATATCAATAACGTTACAATTATTTCAAGCTAAGTCCAAGCTAACTTCAAAAGTCCCAAGACATCGAAAATATTTAATTTGTATTTTATTGTGAAGCCCTCGTCTTGCACCAGCTCTTGAAAGTGAGCTGTTCTTTCACCGTGGTGCGTGCAAGATTGCTGATTAGTGAAGTTCTTAAATTTTGGCGTTCTCGAACTTTTTAACAGTTTGACCAATTAAAATACCTTAAAATGGAAAATGTTTCGCATGGTATGTAGAAAATATTTGTATAAGTGTTTAATTATATGTGCTTTTGTGTTGTCAGATTTTTAATGTAATACGTAAACAGTAGCTTTGTTGATTGTAACCTGAAAATATTTGTGTTTCTAGCAAGATACAACAGGATTCAAATAGCAACTTATGTGGTAGTATGAGTTATTATGTGTATATTCAGATAGCATTTAAATAATTTGCGGGAATTTGCGGGGGGCTAAAAATGTCAAGCAAGGTTGCTATTCGTCGATGTGACACTAGAAGTTTGGATGGATGCAAATCGCAATTTCAACGCTACTTTTGACTGGGTTGGCGTCTAAGTAATTCCAAATGTTTTTCGGAAAACGATTTGTGATTAAACGAGGTGATTAAAAACAAAATAAAAAACTTTATTATTCAAATTAGGAGACTGTGAACGAAGCTGCACTGCTGAACAGAAATATTCGTCGTTTCAAATAAGAAAATGCTAGCTTTCTTGCATCGGAGCTAATATTTTATTCAAAAGATAGTTGTAATCGTAATCTCGGTGGACGACCTCGGGTCTCTTATCACGAAGGAAGTTTACGGCATAAAAGGAGATTTGCTTCCGAACATGCAAAGGAATATTTAACACTTCTACTTGTTGAAGCAGCTGCTATGTCTTCTAAGAAGGCAAAAAATACGTTCAAAATCTCACTCACACTCAAGTGAAGTTATTGCATTTTTTAGTTTCTCCAAAGCCGGAAGATGCAGCCCAAGTATATAGTGTTGAAGACGAGATTAAAAGTATGTATAACAATTTTTTTATTTTGATTTAGAAGTACGTTTATATAAATACAAGTTTATGTACTTATTTTTAATTTTTCGAAATTTAGCTATGTTATAATATGCAACAATATTAAAATATAAACATTTTCTAACAATTTTGGATAACAAAAAAAAAAAATGAAGAGAAAAGTATAACTAATATGAAAGTATAATATAAATTATATGCATTTTATAAATACTGCAGTTCTATTATGTGGGCGGCAAGGAAGGCATGGTTGTAGTGTAGTGAAAAAAATCCGAAATTCATAAATAATATAAGCAGCAAATTCTCCAAGTTTCAACATTCTTGCTTTTAAATTACGGTTATGGCCAAAATAAAGGCATTTCATCCCAATGTGCAACGCTAGGAAAGCGTGAGTGATCGATATAAAAGTAGGTGACAAAGTTCTCCTAAAAAACGTAGTATTACTCACATATGAAGTAACTAACCGAGAGGGAAATGTTGTGCAAATTTCTTGTGGCGGTTAGTCGTATACTAGGAATGTAAGCCACGTTGAAAAAGATCATCGGCGCAGACTCATCGAAATCGTATAACTTGGTGGGCCCCGATGTTGAGATATCTCCCTCAGCTATTCCTTTACAGCCGGTTGCCGAAACTCTGACGCCACAGGAAACTCCGGCATCAAAGGACCTCCCGGACCCGAACGAGAACCTGAAGCTCCGTCTGGAGAAAAAAGAAGGGGTATGGAGATCCGTATCGGCAGCGAAGAGCGACGGCAGATATGAGTTTGACGCGCTCTCTCTAAAGAAGTAAATGAGGGCATTAAAGTTCATTCGATCAAAGTTAGTTGACCGGGTAACGCCCGCAGTGCCGGGACTAATAAAGGAGCTGAAAATCCGTATTTAGAATTGTGGATTGAACTGGGAATCGGGAGTTTTTACAATAACGTTTGAAGAAACAGTAGGCGGCGAAGGCCGCTTGCCTCAGTTTGGTAAATGATACCCCTTACATAATATTTTAATAGCTATTATCTACTCTTAAGGGTTGAGGGTTGCAGAATTTTTCAAGTTGGTGTCGAAATAGTAGCTTGCTCCTGAGATGCGTGTGTTCTTCTTTTCGTTGGGGGCCAATTAGTAAGATTCCCAATTGTAGAGTTAGGATGATTACTTTGCGAGATTGACTGGTCTCGTGTTGCTGGCTTTGTGCTCAATCGGCTAACTAAGTTAACTTAAACACTTGTAAAACAATATTAATTGCGTCAAGTAAAACGTCCTGCACAACAATTTCGCTACAAATACTGAAACATTTGAAGAGCTCGATTCCCGATCGTTTATAAGAGGTTATAAGGTGGTTCCACCTTAAAAATATTCAAATTCTATTGGTGCCTTAAAATAGTTTACATATTTTTGGCACTTGGCTTTTTTAAGTACATTTCTAAAGTAAATTTAAATAATTAGTGAATCCGCCGTTTTTCGATATAACCACCTTAAAATTCAGAAAAAAAAAAAATTAAAAAATTTTCACAACTTGACCGACGCACTATGGGACCAACTACCACTTTTTGTGGCCTACCAGTGAATCGAATGATATTTTTGAGTTTTTTTTTTTAACTATATAGATTAGGGACCTTAAAAGCTAGTATAGAAAAGTGAGAAACTTAGCACGCTCACCGCCCACAAGAACCACAAAAACGGGATATTTCGGCCTATAAAACTGAACTTTTTAAATAAAATCATCATACGCGTTAACATTACGGGACTGCAAATAATACTTATGAGTTCAAAAAAATTTAACCACAAAAAAGCCATTGTGGGGAGTGGGAAAAGGACACATATACCATTTTTTAACGGTGAATCCAGAAACACAATAAACTTTTATTTCGATTTCTATTGCTAAAATTAAAATATAACTCTTATTTTCCATTTTTATAATAATAATTAGGAATATGAATTATTTTTCAATTTTTATGAAAAAAATAATAATAAAAATTATGATTAAATTTGTATTAAAAAAATTGAAAATAAAACTTACCATATATTTCAATTTGTATTATAAAAATTGAAAATAAAAATTGAAAGCGAATAACTTCTGAACCGAGTGGACTATTAAAAAACGGCTTACATATTTATGATCTGTGGCGCAGTACCTTTCAAATGACGTATCGTCCTAAAAGGACATATTACAGAATTCCTTAATAATTCAATAAATAACAGTGTTCATTACAAAAGAAAGACTCGATTATGTTAATTATGTGAAGAAAAATTTTTTAACAATGGCATCTGCAATGACAATATTACTCTTTATTAAAAAAAAGGTCCTAAAAATCTTTTTTAAAAATTTAACAGATCTTAAAATTACTTGTTAATGATTAATCAATTTGTCATGTTTGAAAGATCACTGTAGTAGGTGAGATAAGAAATATGTATACATTGTGAGGCCTGGCACGGTATCTTCTGTTGCTGCATGTTGTTGCCAATAATACCGCAACATAATATGTATGTATGTAGCAGAAAACAATGAATAAATTGAATTGTTGAGGAATCCTGAATTGTATACTCTAAGGACATTCGATACATAATTTGAAAGGTATGACTAACTTATGACTAACTTTCACTAATAACACAGTGCGACAAAAAAAGAAAAATTGGAGGAACTTTTGAAAAGACCTAGTAGGAATGGTTTATTAGGTCGAATATGGTATAAAACCGTGTTTGAAATTTTTCGAACACCCTCAAAATCTTGATTTATTTGGAAAAAACGGATTTTTGGGACTTTTTTGCTCTTAAAAATTCCTATACGCGTAATTTTAAACCGATTTTAAAATTTTTTACGTTTTTCAATAATTAAATGTTGCAGCTTTTAAATGTTGCAAAAAATAGATCTTTAATTTATTTCAACAAAAATGGTAAAAATTTTACGCAAGAAACTGAAGTTTTTGAATTTTTGTCGTGTTTTTCGGACTTTGGCGCCATTTTTTCGCCGCCACATATCAATATTGTCTCGTTAATTCTGAATAAAACGAGACCAATTTCATTAAGAAATTATGATTTTGGTTTTTATAGAGTTAGAGAGTTCGGTTCGGATTATAGCTGCTACGTAACTGAACAATTGTAAATGGTAAATGGTAGTATATTTGGTAGTTGGTAAACATACCAATTTTTGTATTTTTGAAGATAAAATCTTTGGACTTTTTTTTTTAGATTTTATATTTTAATAAATTTGTCTTGTTATGGTATTTTCATAATGTTTACGATATATCCGGTTTTAACTGCAAGGGTATATAAACTTCTGCTCCGACCGAATTTGGCTTTCCTTTCTTGTTTTTTAAAAAATATTTTTTTGGTAGAATATTGTGCTGCAGAACTATAATTCTTAGTAATCTATTACAAGTATTATAACTATTTTAACAAGGAGGTGGAAAACAGGTAGCTCCACTTATATGACTATAACATCCATTAGCGTATTATTCCAGATATAAGCGATACATAAAAAGTTTCGTCATCTGAAGGTCTAACTCCAAGAGTAATTGTATGTACATCGTTGGAGCCAATTTCGAAAAAATAATTTTTTTGTTTAAGTTACAAGAAAAAAAAAACTGTGTGTGTCAGACTTACACTCGGCAGAAGTGAAACTTCTAAGTTTTCGCATGCATGCGAGCCCCGGTTAGATCTCTCCCCCCTCTCTCGTGTTGAATTCAGGTTTCCATATTTGTTTTTTTCAATCAATTTTATATTCCGATTAAAAAGCGTATTGATGACAGAAAGTACGCGATAAACCAATTCACTGGAGCTGTGTATTAATTACGAGTTTAGGGAATTTTCTATTCAAACCCACACGATAACAAGGTTATGTATTCAAAATCCCCCATTCGTGATGTATTTCATCGTACATTTATGTGATATATTTATACCCTTGCAGAGGGTATTAAAATTTTGTCCAAAAGTGTGCAACGCAGTGAAGGAGACATCTCCGACCCTATAAAGAATAAATATTCTTGATCAGGATCACCTCCTGAGTTGATATGAGCATGTTCGTCTGTCCCTTTGTCCGTCTGTCTGTCTGTTTCTACGTGAACTAGTCTCTCAGTTTTAAAGCTATCGACTTGAAACATTGCACACATCCTTCTTTTCTTTGCAAGCAGTATATAAGTCGGAACGACCGGGATCGGCCGACTATATCCTATAGCTACCATATAACTGATTGATCGGAAATGGTATAATTTTGGTGTTTTTAGAGTTAGAGTTGAAATTTGACACGAGAGCTATCTTTGGCAAAACATTACGACATGCCAAATTTCATAAGGATCGGTCGACTATATCCTATAGCTGCCATATAACTGAACGATCGGAAATGGACCAACTTTCGAGTTTTTGAAGATAGAAAGCTGGAACTTAATACAGATTATATATTTTCTGGTTTTAACTGCAAGGGTATATAAACTTCGGCTGCGCCCGAAGTTAGCTTTCCTTTCTTGCTTTTGGATATACTTATTTGATATGCAAGATGCGCAAGTTTGCGTCACATCAGTCTCACTCTGACTCATTTTGCCCGTAACTTAATTGTTCACCAACACACACTGAATTTCCTCTCAATAGTAACTCAATAAAGAAAAATCAATAGCCGTAATACGTATATTCCTTCGATTTAGCGATATTGTTAAAAACTATTAAGAATATCGCTTCGTTCAGTGGTCAACGCAATATCCCAACCTCGTTTCACACTTACTGAACGGCTGATGCGCGGCATGGGTAGTTTGCTATAGAGCAAACATGAGAGAAAGAAAGGCATTCGAGAGAGAAGGGGAGAGACGGCGTGTCTCGGTGGCTCTCTAACATCGTTCAGCGCTTGCGATGCGAGAGAACGACAGAGAGAGCGAATAGGCGAGAGTGGGACAGCGACATTTGACGGTTTTTGGTAACGCTCCGAACTTACTGTTTCACTCGCCTATTTTCAATCAGCCTTGGGGTCCCAGACGCGCCTAAAGAAGTTTCACTTCAAAATTAATTCAGCGTATTTTTTTGTCTTTTATTTTTTATATGTTTGGTTTTGAAAAAGGAGAATTGAAAAACTTAAAACCTTTCAAATGACATAAATTATGTTTTGGTACCTTTTTACCTTACCTTTTTTTCTTTGGTACCTTGGTACCGGATAGACGAATTAGATATTTTTTCTGCTGAGAAAAAAAAAATCGAATTGCTTTAATAATTTTTGAACTGTCGGATTGGGCTGATTGGGGTGACAATCGAGGCGTATTCAAAATTAAAACAAGAAAGGAAAGCTAACTTCGGGCGGAGCCGAAGTTGATATACCCTTGCAGTTAAAACCGGATATATATCGCAAACATCGGATTTAGTTGGCCGATCCTTATGAAATTTGGTAGGTTGGATGAACTGACCAAAAATAGAATCTGTACCAAATTCCAGCTTTCTATCTTCAAAATGACCAAAAAAAGTTGGGTCATTTCCGATCGTTCAGTTATATGGCAGCTATAGGATATAGTCGGCCGATCCTAATGAAATTTGTTAGGTTGGATCAACTGGCCAAAAATATAATCTCTACCAAGTTTCAGCTTTCTATCTTCAAAAACACGAAAGTTGGGTCATTTCCGATCGTTCAGTTATATGGCAGCTATAAGATATAGTCGGCCGATCCTTATCAAATTTGGTATGTCGTAATGGTTTGCCAAAAATAGCTCTCATATCAAGATTGAACTTTCTAACTTTAAAAATACCAAAGTTATACCATTTCCGATCAATCAGTTATATGGCAGCTATTGGATATAGTCGACCGATCCCGGTCGTTCCGAATTATATACTGCGTGCAAAGAAAAGAAGGGTGTGTGCAAAGTTTCAAGACGATAGCTTCAAAACTGAGAGACTAGTTCGCGTAGAAACGGACAGACAGACAGACGGACATGCTCATATCAACTCAGGAGGTGATCCTGATCAAGAATATATATACTTTATAGGCGGAGATGTCTCCTTCACTGCGTTGCACACTTTTGGACAAAATTATAATTCCCTCTGGAAGGGTATAATAACACAGTGCGACGGTGATTTGGAACTTTTGAAGAGACCTAGTAGGAATTGTTCATTAGGTGTATAGTATTATGTATAGTATATTGTATAGTATAAAACAGTGGTAGGCACCCCAATACATTGATATGATTTTACCGCATTAGTATTAGTAACGAATAGCAGAAAGTAGGCTGTGAGCATGGTGTTTCACACACGTATACTGTGTGTGTGTGGCAGAGCTCGGGCAGAGAAATTTCCTATGCCCCCGAGATAGGGCCGTGCCGACCTCTGGTATAAAACCATGTTTGAAATTTTTCAAACACCCTCAAAATCTTGATTTATTTGGAAAAAACGGTTTTTCGGGACTTTTTACTTCTTAAAAATTCCTAAACGCGTAATTTTAAACCGATTTTAAAATTGTTTTCGTTTTTCAATAGTTAAATGTTGCAGCTTTTGAAAAAAAATAGATCTTTAATTTATTTCAACAAAAAGAATACAATTTTTACGCAAGAAACTGACATTTTTGTCGTGTTTTTCGGACTTTGGCGCCATTTTTTCGGTACAACTTCCAAGAAATGGTATCATTATACCCTTGCAGAGGGTATTATAATTTTGTCCAAAAGTGTGCAACGCAGTGAAGGAGACATCTCCGACCCTATAAAGTATATATATTCTTGATCAGGATCACCTCCTGAGTTGATATGAGCATGTCCGTCTGTCCGTCTGTCCGTCTGTCTGTCCGTCTGTCTGTCCGTTTCTACGCGAACTAGTCTCGCAGTTTTAAAGATATCGTCTTGAAACTTTGCACACACCCTTCTTTCCTTTGCACGCAGTATATAAGTCGGAACGGCCGGGATCGGCCGACTATATCCTATAGCTGCCATATAACTGATTGATCGGAAATGGTATAACTTTGGTGTTTTTTGAGTTAGAGAGTTCAAATTTGACATGAGAGCTATTTTTGGCAAAATATTACGACATGCCAAATTTCATAAGGATCGGCCGACTATATCCTATAGCTGCCATATAACTGAACGATCGGAAATGACCCAACTTGGTACGCATTCTATTTTTGGTCAGTTAAGGGGGGACATCTGAGTAGAATTTTGAAAAAATCAAAAATTTTTTTTTTCGCTTAAAAAATTCTTTAGGGTTTTAAATATGACATATCAAAAGATAGAGTCCCGCAAAAGTGTCTAAGTGCCGAAATTTTCCATTCTGCGGCGATGCCTCACAGGTATATCCCACAGTACTTAAAACTTTAAACGCGTTTTTCTCGAAACCACTTTTTTTGGGTTGGCCGAACACCTAACTCGAACAACTCTTAACCTATCGATCTAAAATTTTGATAGTATACTCAGAATACCTATGTCTATCGACACACGTTTTTTTATTTTGCTTACTTTTTTTTTTATTAACAATTTTGTGACGTTTTTTGTTAGTGAAAATGGAAAATTTTGTTCAACCACTTGCCATTTTGGAAAAAATCAATATATCGAAAAAATCCTACGTGTGTCGATAGCCGTTGAGATAAAAAAACTAACAAAACTTGATTTTTTGTTCTAGATCAAAAATTAAGGACGTTAGGTGTTCGGCCATGGACCCCCTTTAAAAAAATAGGGCCTACGAATAATGGCTGCAGGGCCGCCATTTTGTTTTCGATTTATTAAAAAAAATTTTTTTTGTGTAGTTTAAATATATCATAATAAAACCCCATTTACAAATTTTCGATTAGCTTTTTATGATTTGGCCAAAAAAATTCGAGAAAAACCGCTTTTTTTTGGCCTGTTACTCAGATGTCCCCCCTTAATCCGATCTACCAAATTTCATAACGATCGGTTGACTATATCTTATAGCTGACATATAACTGAACGATCGGAAATGGTATTTGGTAGAAATATCAACTTTCGTATTTTTGAAGATAGAAGCATGCGACTTTTTTTTTAGATTTTGTATTGTAATTAATTGGTTTTATTATGATGTTTGCGATATATATCCGGTTTTAGCTGCAAGGGTATATCAACTTCGGCTCCGCCCGAAGTTAGCTTTGCTTTCTTGTTTTTAATACATATTAATATTGTCTCATTAATTCTGAATAAAACGAGACCTATTTCATTTCGAAATTATGAAAATTGTTGAAGGTTTAACGCTTTTCCAATCCAGTGTCAAAATACCTTTATTTTTACGCAAATTCCTCCCAAACTGATAGAATTTTTTTCAAAAATGATCTTGTTAAAGCAATACATTTTGATTTGTATTGGTTATCAATCATTCAGATCAAACGAAAATAGAAAGCGCTAAGGTTTTCTTTCGCCGTCACCTGTGGACTGCCTTCCACATTTATATACAATAACTAATTATTTTGAATTTTTCTACCCATTCATATTTTGATTATATTAATTTTCTTTCAATTTGACAGCTTTTAATAACATGGCGAGCACCTATACGTGACACTTGGAACGGAGAAATATTGGGGTACACAATTAAATACCAAAGAAATGGCTTTATTACTGATTTTAGAAATTATACAAAGGTAAATAGACTGCCACCTGATGGCTTTAATAACTTTCGACTAAGTGGGTTGGATAAATACACACAATATGAAATCACAATATCAGCATATAATATTAAAGGAGACGGACCCCCAAGCGACATAGTGTTAGGTCATACCTTAGAAGACGCACCATCTGCAAGCCCTCGATCTGTTTCTTGTAATGCTCTTGGATCACAAAACATTCAAGTGTTTTGGCAGCCTCCACTTAAAGAATTCTGCAATGGCATTATCCAAGGCTTTAAAATATTTTATGAGCCCATATTATTAGAAAATCAGTTGACCGCACGGGAAACGAAAGTCTCATCAGCACTTACCACTGTATTGCATGGTTTGCAACCTTTTACTAATTATACGATTCAAGTATTAGCTTTCACCCGCGCAGGGGAAGGCAATATAAGCAATTCCGTATCATGCATCACTGAAGAAGCGGTTCCGGATGCACCAGAGCGTGTAAAATCCATCGTTAGCTCCGAATCATCCGTAATTATTAGCTGGATGCCTCCACGACGACCTAACGGCCTCATTATTAAATACGATGTATACATAAGAGTTCTTGAAAAGGGAAAGGAACTTAAAATATTAAAAGAAATATTGCCATCACAACAATTGTATTATGAAGTCAAAGGTGTTATTAAAAAAGAAACTTATGAAGCTTGGGTGACGTCATCTACAAAAGTCGGACAAGGTCCGAGTACCCCTGTTATTAAGTTTATAGCCAACAATGTTGTACCAGCGGCCATAATATCTTTTAGTCAAGTATTAAGACAGGGTTGGACTGTTGATTTACAATTTCCCTGTATATTCGTCGGATCTCCAAAGGCTGCGGTGGAATGGAATGTTGTAAACAACCAGTCCAAGAAACACATTCAAATGGAAATAAGCAAAAACAACACCTTAAGTCTTCGAAATATTCAAAGAGCTCATGAAGGCAACTACACCTGCATGGTAAAGAACCTATTTGGCTCCGACCAAATTACATATCAACTATTCGTTCAAGGTAAGATTACAATATATTTAAGTAGACCGTTTTATTTACTGATACTTTTTCCAGTCCCACCCTCAACACCAATAGTATCTATAACATCCATAGAAAAAAAGTCAATATCAGTTCAATGGAAAGTAGATGATATTGGTGGATCATTCATAAAAGGCTTTACTTTGAAGTACAAACGAGAAATTGGATTATGGGAGGAGCTTTTATTAGATGCCCGCTTAAACTCAGTGGTCATAGAAAATCTACAATGTGGCACCCCATATCAGATTACTGTTAGCTCATATAATAGAATTGGAACAAGCCCTTCAAGTGAAATAAAAACCATAAAAACAAAAGGTATTGATAATAAAATTTAATAATTAGTTTAAAGAACCAATTCATTAATATTTTTTTTAAAGGCAAGAAGCCTGTTGCCCCGCACGACGATATTTTAATACGTTTAAATACAACCTCAATTTCATTGGATTTATCTTCTTGGCAAGACGGGGGTTGCGCAATATCACATTTCAGTATAGAATTCAAGCGGAATGAACCCTCAAACAGGTGGATTATTGTTTCAAATAAAGTCGAATCACATGTAAGGAAAATTAATAATTCATACTTTTTTTAATTTTATTTAACCAATTTAAAAACTATTTTCTTGTATTGTAAGTCACGTTACCTAATTGGAGACTTAGAGGCAGGAACTGCATATAAATTGCGTATGACAGCTTATAATAACGCCGGCTCCACCAAAGAAGAATTGTCCTTTACAACCCTAAATATTAATGAACTTTACAAAGAAAAGGAACTTGTGAAAACCATCTTTAGCGATTCACAACTAATAGCAGTGATTGTAACATCAATTTTTGGAATTTTTCTTGCCTTAGCTGGAGCACTAATATGCATAAAAAAATGTATGTATATAAATTTAAATATTCAAAGTAATAAAAGTGCATATACAATTTTTTATAATAACTTTAGATTCACGTGACACTACATTAGATGATAGCAAGATTACCGATGGTTTAAAAATGGAAACAAGCACTCAAAGTTGCGATCATTTTTATGGAACTTTACGTAAATCTTACCGTAATAATGAACCTAAATCAGCTTTTAAACATAGTATTTCACCCCATAATAGAGAAGGTATCAAACCTTATGCGAAATTTGATTTACATGACAATGAAAATGTGTTTCAAAACAACTCACAAAGTCAAATAAGAAAAATATTAAACATCCAACCATCCAGTTGTATAGCTAACAGTCCTCTATATTCCGCTGAAATAAAGTTAGATTCTTCATTGACGCATGTTAACGATATAACGACATCATTGAGAAATGTTCAATTAAATCGAAAGTATAATCACATAAACACTGATAAGGAGAATAATATTTCTTCCAAATTAAGTAAGTCAGACTCAGAGGAGTATGATATTTTAAATAGTGACGGTGAACAATGTGACGAATTTCCTGTAAAAAGTAAATTTTTTTCACCCCAAAATTTTGCTGTTGATAATGGTAAGTAAAAATTAATTTTTAAAATATTGTTCATTTTTTATTTTCTTTTTCATTATTTGTACTCTTTTTTTGAATATGTATTTGGTCCTTTTATTTACCTTTGATACATTTAAAAGCTTTCAATGTAATATTTTTTTAAATATTTTGAAAATCACTGTGGACGGCAGTGAAGACACTAGATGGCAAAAGAATTAATGAGAAATTTTTATTTTTTTGTCATGGTCTGTCAGAATCTTTGGAATGGGTACTAATTAGTCCAGCTAGCATCCCTGCATTCATTACATAGTTTGGAGCCCTAACCGACCGAGGGGCGCATAACGTACGGCACAGCGGTTTAAAGTTATTGAATAGACAAATTTAAAAATAACAAGAAGAATTTCTTAGGAAATTTAAAAAAGTTGTTTTTAAGTTTGGAAGAGAGGCAAGTTTTTTTTTTATTATGACATGTGTGGTTTTATTTAAAACTGTCCAACAGGGACAACCATTAAATATTGGGGCAGAAAACTTGGCTTATGTGTAACTTAAGTTAGAGGTGCAAAAATAAGAAAGTCTAAGAGTTATTCTGGATGAGGTCCAGCGGGTGAGTTCTGCGCAGCCGCCGCAGAACTGTTGTTCGCTGTTGTCGAGGAGAGTGGTCGCCAACTCGTTAGGGTGGTTGTGCAGTCTCTGGATGAACTTGCTGCTGCTTCTATGGATCTCCTCCTTCACCCACGGGAAGCCAAGCACCTCGTGGATTGTCTGGTTGTCGTGGAGTGGCGATACGGAGGGCTCTATTTTCAAACGTCTGGATAGTCTGAATATTAGTCTTGGTGGCCGTGCCCCAAAGTTGGATCCCGTATTTCCAAATTGGACGAATAATCAATCGCCTTATAGATTAGGATTTTCGAAGAGGTCCTTAGCTTCGACCTTCTACCCTTCAGCCAAGAGTACGCCTTCAATCTTACTTCACACTGCTTTCGCTTTTTGACTAAGTGAGGCTCCCAAGTAAGCCTCCTGTCTAGCTTGAAGCCCAGGTAACTTGGGTTTTCTGTTGAGGTGGACCGGTGGGCTATTTCCCCGACGGAGAGAAAATGTGGTGGTGGTGGATTTATCGTTATTAACCTGAAAACAGCTGCCTCTGTAGCGTTGTCAGCAGCGGTCAGGAAGGCGGTATCGTCCGCATAGGTCGCTGCCATTATGCTGGGGCTCTGCAAAATTGGGAGGTCAACCGTGTAGACATTGTATAATAAAGGGCTCTGCACACTGCCTTGGGGGACTCCGGCGCGGACCTCCCTGAGTCCGGAAGTGGCCTCTCCGCATCTGACCGCAAATTTGCGGTCCTTCATGAACGACTCCAGAAAGAGGTGGTAAGGTCTGGGCAGGTTAGTCTTCAATTTATGTTGTTTGACATTCAGCATTTCAGCCAGGCAGTACTTCTTGGTTTCGAAGGCGTGCAGGATATACTGCACCACTCTGTGGCATTGTTCCGGGGTTCCGTGGGACCGCCTGAAGCCAAACTGGTGATTGGGGATCAGACCAGCCTCATCCAGTACTGGCAATGCTCTACTCAAAAACACTCTTTCAAGAATTTTGGAGAGTATCGATAGGAGACTAATCGGACGATAAGAGGCAAGATCGGCTTCGGGTTTTCCGGGCTTGGAAAGTACCCAATTTCTAAGCATCTATTATAAATTTTCGTCAGTATCTTGATGCTTAGAGGTGGCAGCAGTTTTAATGCGGCTGCATTGATGTCATCATCGCCCGGGGCCTTGTTGTTGCTCAACACTGAAATCTTGGCGGCTGTCTCCTCTTCCGTCACAGGTGGTATTCTGTCGTCGCCTCGTGCGGGCTCTGCCAAGAGTTGTTCCGTTTCTGATGACCTGCACCAACTGCCGTCGGCTCGCTGAACAGGTGGGATTCTCATAAGAGGACGGCGTATGCTTTTCGTGACGCTCCACAGATTGTTTGGTGGGTCACCCGGTTCCAACTGTTCAACGAACCCGTCGAACGCTTCCTTCCTCAAGTCCGCCGAGAGTTCAGAGAAACACTTGGAGACTCTATTCAGGTTGGTCTTGTCCCTCGGGTTTCTGGACAGCATCCAGACCCGCCTGAGTCGCCGCTTTTCCAGCTTGAGAGCCGTGACGTCTGGATTCCAAAAATGGATATCCCTGTCAGTGGCTCTCGGGCGGTTCGAAAGCCTTGAAGCTGCCTCGGCTGCTGCAGCTTGGATTTGTGCGGTCAGTTCCTCGACGGCCGCTTCAATCTGGTCGGGGGATTCCAGAGTTGTGTTAAGATCCGCGGCAGAGCACATCCAGGACTGGAATTTCCCGATGTCCGTCATCTTATAAATAAGTCCAGGACATCTGGGATCTTCGACGGATCTGTTGGCCAGTAGGTCGGAGCGCCTGTAGTATGGCAGCCGAGATTACGAGCCTAACTAGAGCCCCGCATAAGTTTTGCAGTAGAGCTCCACTGCTGGCCTGCTTTTCACCAGGCCTTTGGCGTTCCAAATTGTGACGTCTAGTCCCGTTTGCATAATGACTTGCAGACAGTGACGATCATTTGGGTCATTTGACCCATAACTTTTTCCATCATTCTATCGAACATGGCCTCTATTCTGCACATAACCGCGTCCAGTGGGTTGCCTGGCGGGATTGGGTTGGCGTTAGAGCTGGTCTCCGGTTGTGGGGCAGCATTCCTTGCTGCGTCAGCGTAGGTGACATTTGGGTTAACCCTGCTAGCGTTGTGGTCAATCCTGTTGAAGTGGGGCGGCTGGTACCGTAGGACAGCTGCCTGCTTGGGGCCAAAAAGGTTTTTCGCTCTCTTATAGGATGCGCAGCCTTTGTTATAGGCCGCATGAGGGCCATCGCAATGGAGACAGAGGGCCGGTTCGCTAGCATTCTTTTTACATTCGGCCGTTGGGTGCTCACCTGCACACTTTACACAACGATGTTCACGTTGGCAGTATCTTTGGGTGTGCCCATAGGCCTGGCAGCGGTAGCATTGCGGGACATCGTTAAATTTAATTGACGGCTCGACTGTCACTACTGAGCTGCATAACCGCTTGATTAGGAACGCGTCCTTATTGTTTTTGGCTGGCTCCAGTTTAACAAAAAAGATGTTTAAGGGTTTCTTAGTACTCCTTTGTGTGGGGTTATGTAACTCCCTGACTTTGTGCCCGAGCCGGCTGAGTCCTTTTTTGATATTTTCCAAGTCACTCGAGTAATGGAGGCCCTTGATGACCACCCGGTAGGCGCGTTCGTCTCTGGGTTAGAAAGTATGGAACTTCTTTTGATTTTCACTAAGGAACGTCTTAAGTTTGGTTAAAGGGGCCCATCCACAGGCGAGCATGTTGGGCGAACATGTTGTGCTCGACGAAATTTTTCCTGTGGATGGTAGTGTTCGTTGTCAAATTTTGTGTTCGTCAAAATGTTCGAATGAAATTGAAATCGTTCTATTTTGACAACGTTTGCAACAACATGCTCGCCAATGGATGGCAATGTTGGCACGAACGTCAGTTTGAAAAACGTTTTGGTAGAGAAAAATGAATAAAAAGTTCCTGCTAGATTTTATTTGTTGCCTATGCTCGCCAATGGATGGCAATGTTGGCACGAACGTCAGTTTGAAAAACGTTTTGGTAGAGAAAAATGAATAAAAAGTTCCTGCTAGATTTTATTTGTTGCATAAAAAGTAAGCCTGCATTATGGCACGCCAAAAGCGATTAATATAAAAACAAGCATTTGCGTAATAACGCATAAGAAGTTCTTCTCAAATAATATAAAGAGTTCGATGAGCACTGTGCTTCCTTTTTTTCGCTTTATTAATTTTTTTTTTCTAAGCAAATACTTATTGCCATAAGTTCAATTACAGTGCCGCAGTCGTTGTCCGTTGACATGTTGATAGTTTGAAAATTTATCGAAAAATGATGTTCGATGTTGGTTCTAGTTAGTGGGGAAATTGAAATTTAAGTAGGCGAGCAGGTTGACGAACATGCTCCCCTGTGGATGGGCCCCTTAAGGCGTCCTTGTTCGGGGTCATGACTCGAATGAAGTTTTACTGGTCGGTCTTATAAGTGATCTCAACCTTGTCACCTAGAGCGCCAGAGATGGCTTTGGAGAGGGCCTTCATATTTGTTAGGTCCGGGATAAAAATCGGTGGTGGCTTGATCTCCTTGGGTGCTTTGACTACTTTGTAGAGATAGGTACCTCATCGTCACCGGCCGTTTCCGTGTCGTCATTGTCATCTATATCGTCTTCATCAGGTAGGAGGGCGAAATAGTTCTTTTTTCCAGTTTAGCCTTTAGTGCAGATCTGGCTGCTTCGCTGGTGTTTGGTTCATCATCCATGATAGGTTTTTTGGCAGATTTCCGCTTCATTTCTTCGGGCTCGGAGTCGCTGGATTCGTCGATTTGAAAATTAGCATAGGCCTTCTTGTTGGAAGGCGGCTTAGTTTTGATGGAGCGGGGGGGCGTCTTGCCAGTCCATCGTGTTTATTTTGTCCGCGATTGGCCGCATTGTGTATATAAACGTGGTTTTAATATTTGTTTGTTTTTGATCAAATTTTTGATTTTTTAACACAATAAAAAGGATAATATTTGTTTGTTTTTGATAAAATTTTTGATTTTTTAACACAATAAAAAGGATACGTTAGGTTCAAAGCCTACTAGTTATAAGTGGAAAGTGAGAGGTTATGAATGAGACTGTTATGTGTGCGACTGCGTTCTCTCGCGCAGCGATCTCGTTCGACTGAAGTCAGTCTTCACTTAATCGTGAGCCCCTGCAGATCGAGCTACTGTCACGGCAATTCATCAATTTTCCGTCATATTAACTAATGTACTAATTGTTACTCCTGTTCCTCATTACTGAATTACTTAAAAAGAGAGAGAGACGGAAATCACGGTGACGAGTATTTACCGTACGTCTTATTGCAGTAGTTATATTGTTTTTGAAGCAAGCATCCATTTGCATCCAAGCGCCGAACTGTCGGTCAAGCTAACAAAAGCGCCGGGAAAGAGGTAAAACAAAATATAAGTGATAATCAATCAACTCCACGAGGGAGTCTCTCTGAGAGCGGCTGTACAGTTGAGCCAAATACTGCGGCTAGTAGTGATAAGCCAAAAGTGGTCTTCCAAACTTGCGGAGTCGCCATGGCGGGTGTTGAAACTCTGGAATCTTTCGAAAAGGCGTACCTTTCTAAAAAGGCGTACCGAGATCGTTTCGAGCTGTACCTTTTAGCAGCGTTTCTTACACTAGCGGGCGCACCCCTTTACGAGTTACTAGTGTCGCTAGCATCACCCAGACCCAGGGTCACTGATCACTGATCAGCCCCCCGACGAGTCCGTCGGTAACTACATGGCCGCGTTAAGAAGTTTGATGGTAGGGTGCAATTTCGGACAAATTTAAGATCGCATGTTGCGGGACCGATTTGTGTGTGGCATGCGCGACGAAGGTCTCCAGCGAAGCCTGCTAGCTGACCACGAATTGACAATGCAGCGGGCCAGCTGAAGCTGCCGTGCAGCTGCTAGTGAAGCTGCCGCTGCGAGTGCTTGTCGATTCGAGGCGACAATGTCCGACGCCTCGAGTCTTCGAGCAACGAGTCCATCCACGGAATAAGTTCGATTTGCGCGGGTTGTGGGGCCGGCACGTCCGCAAGAAGTGAATCGAATTTATTGAGACTCTTAAGTTTTAACTTAAACCGTATCGCTTCGCGCGTGCTGTGGTATATTTGGAGGCGAATAAATAATTTGTTTAAATTGAATTCCAAGCAAAGCTCAACTCTGCTTCTTCCCCGACTTATCTCTATTTCTGCATTTTTCTTTTGCACTCTCCAAAGCTCCCGCTTCGGCTTCATATTTGGCACAGTGGTTCAAGGTATAGTGTTTTTTAATTTTTATACCCTTGCAGAGGGAATTATAATTTTGGTCAAAAGTGTGCAACGCAGTGAAGGAGACATCTCCGACCCTATAAAGTATATATATTCTTGATCAAGATCACCTCCTGAGTTTATATGAGCATGTCCGTCTGTCCATCTGTCTGTTTCTACGCAAACTAGTCTCTCAGTTTTAAAGCTATCGACTTGAAACTTTGCACCCTTCTTTTTTTTGCACGCAGTATATAAGTCGGAACGACCAGGATCGGCCGACTATATCCTATAGCTGCCATATAACTGATTGATCGGAAATGGTATAACTTCGGTGTTTTTAGAGTTAGAGAGTTTAAGTTCATTTCATTTAAATGAGTTCATTTCATTTTCAGAGAGTTCATTTTTCATGAGAGCTATTTTTGGCAAAATAATACGACATGCAAAATTTTGTAAGGATCGGCCGACCACTCGAAACTTTCGTGTTATTGAAGATACAAAGCTGGAACTTGGTACAGATTATATTTTTGGTCAGTTAACCCAACATACCAAATTTCATAAAGATTTCATATCTTAAAGCTGCCATATAACTGAACGATCGGAAATGGTTTTTGGTAGAAATACCAACCTTGGTATTTTTGAAGATAGAAGTTTGGGACTTCTTTTAGATTTTGTATTATAATAAATTGGGTTATATTATCATATTCTCATAAGGATCGGCCAACTATATCCGATGTTTGCGATATATATCCGGTTTTAGCTGCAACTGTATATCAACTGCAACTGCTTTCCTTTTTTGGTTATATATTAATTTTTTTTTTTTAATTAATAATATATAATTTAAACTGGTCTGTTCTATGAAGTCTTGTAACAAGACCATCTCCTCATCCCAGCCTACCATCCACTGCTGGCTATGTGAAAACGTTGTACACGCCAAGTGTGCCGGGTTCACTGCCTCAGTTTCGGATTCCATTTCCCGTAGGTCTGGCTTGCATTATTGTTGTGAAAATTGTCGTGCTGTCCACGACGAAATGAGGTCGTTCATGAGACAGACTAAGAATGGATTTAAAGAGTTTTCGTAAAAATCAATGACCAGCTCTGTGCACTTGACACTGAGTTTAGCGGCCTTCAGCTGCTAAATGAGTCCCCTAAGCATACAAATGCGCTGTTTGTGATCCGCCTCAGCCTGCTCAGCCATCAATAACGCGGCCGCTCTTATTTTTAGCCACCCCAAGGGCTAGAACTGGGAACAATTTGCCGTCCGAATTTCTCAAGGAAAATGAGCAATTATCCGATATGTCCTCCGTGGTATCCCTTCAAATGATACCACAGGTCCTAGAAAACGAAACCCCCGATAGAGTCACCCAAAAAGGTATTCCACAGTAGGGACCACCGGCACCGACTGATGCTGCAGTTCTCGTACCAAAACATTCTCGATACCATATATTTGTATCTCGGCTTACCCCTGATACTTCAGAGATTGATATCTCGGCTTATATCAAAGCCAAAACTAAAGCCGATATAAAGGCTGAGGACATAGCGAAATTCAAATATAATTATGTAAGACGCACGTCTTCTTTCAATATTCCTGCGCTGATGATCAAGACGATTTGTTCACCCAGTTTTTGGCCGGAGAACATTTTCGTCCAAGAACATTAGCCGAGAACTGCAAAGAAAAAAGTTTTAAAACCAGTGGGAGTGAAACTTCCACATATTAGAACCACTGACCAACCTTCCACCTCTTCTTCGTCCACTAACGAACTATCAGAATACTAGGGGGTTATGTAGCAAACTCCACAAACTATATTCTGATAGTTTTTTTTTTTGCATCCCATATTATAGCCTTTACAGAAACTTGGTTAAAACCGGAGATCTTTAGCTCCGAAATTTTTCCAAGTGAGTACACCACTTTTAGAAGGGATCAACCTCAGCGAAGGGGGGTGGAGTCCTCATTTCGGTAGACTCCACTCTTGCTTCTGAAGAGGTGATATCACAAGAGTTTGGTGACATAGAGTTTATTAGCATTAAAATCATTTTGTCCGCGAAATCTTTATACATTACATGTTCATATACCGCCTTCGTCTGAACCGCCCACATATTAGCAGCATTTGTCCGCTATTCAATCCGTTTTTAATCTTATGACTGATCTTGACCAGCTTGTCGCTGTGGGCGACTTTAATATCCCAGAATTAAAGTGGTCCAACGTCGATAACTCACCATCTTTGTCACTAATCACTCACCATGACTTCAACGCGGGCATGTTTGACATGTCCCTAGGTCAAATTACCCATGTTAGAAATTCGTTGATCGGCTTTTAGACTTATGCTTTGTATATGATCCCGATGGTACCGCTCTCTCCAGAGCTTTCCCCCTTTCAACCCCAAGCTGGAGGTCTCAATCGGTCTCAATCAATTCCTGGTATCGCTCAGATGCCTCCATGAGTGACAAATAAGATTCGCTGTTTCCGTAAAGCTGATTTTCACAAACTTAATAGCCTTATCGATACATATGATTGGTCCGATATTCTGGCATGCACCGATCCTTATGTCACCTTAGAAAAATTTAACTGTACTTTAAATACATGTTTTGACTCCCCTGTGCCATGGAAATATCCGTCCGCTTCAAAAAATTTTCCTTGGTTTACAAAGTGCCTCTTTCTTAAATATAAAAAAACCTGTAGAAGTATCGATTTTTCAAGATATCTCCTAGCTCGGTCAAATTTTACCGTGCATAACGCTGAATGTTACAGGAATTATATTCGTCGCTGCCAGATACAATTTACTCAGGATCCAAAGCAGTTTTATAATATTGTAAGCGCAAAGCGTAAACATGTATCTATCCCACCACTGCTTACATTTGAAATTCATCTGCGACCTCTGATCAGGTCATTGCCGATCTATTCGCAGAATTTTTTCAAACCATTTATTCTCCGTCTAAATTGACAGATCAGCCATACGCTTACAACATACAATCAGCTTATTTTATTTTCTGTCCATTTTTCTCCGATAATAGCTTATTATCTGATCTTCCAAAGGTCAAACCTATTTATTTGCCAGGCCCTGATGGAGTACCAGGCTGTGTGCTAAAATACTGTGCCAGGGCTCAGTGCAAACCTCTTCTAAGAATTCTCAACTTATCTTACAAACCTCGATTTTTCCCCTTAGGTGGAAGGAATCTTTCCTACATAAAAAAGGCAAAAAGATCATCACTCTTTCCACTTTTTATTCACTCATCATTTGATTTAGTTAATCACTCACTCTTGTTGAGTAAACTGTAGATAGATAGATAGATAGATTTTTGAAGATAGAAGTTTGGGACTTCTTTTAGATTTTGTGTTATAATAAATTGGGTTATATTATCATATTCTCCTAAGGATCGGCCAACTATATCCGATGTTTGCGATATATATCCGGTTTTAGCTGCAACTGTATATCAACTGCAACTGCTTTCCTTTTTTGGTTATATATTAATTTTTTTTTTTTAATTAATAATATATAATTTAAACTGGTCTGTTCTATGAAGTCTTGTAACAAGACCATCTCCTCATCCCAGCCTACCATCCACTGCTGGCTATGTGAAAACGTTGTACACGCCAAGTGTGCCGGGTTCACTGCCTCAGTTTCGGATTCCATTTCCCGTAGGTCTGGCTTGCATTATTGTTGTGAAAATTGTCGTGCTGTCCACGACGAAATGAGGTCGTTCATGAGACAGACTAAGAATGGATTTAAAGAGTTTTCGTAAAATCAATGACCAGCTCTGTGCACTTGACACTGAGTTTAGCGGCCTTCAGCTGCTAAATGAGTCCCCTAAGCATACAAATGCGCTGTTTGTGATCCGCCTCAGCCTGCTCAGCCATCAATAACGCGGCCGCTCTTACTTTTAGCCACCCCAAGAGCTAGAACTGAGAACAATTTGCCGTCCGAATTTCTCAAGGAAAATGAGCAATTATCCGATATGTCCTCCGTGGTATCCCTTCAAATGATACCACAGGTCCTAGAAAACGAAACCCCCGATAGAGTCACCCAAAAAGGTATTCCACAGTAGGGACCACCGGCACCGACTGATGCTGCAGTTCTCGTACCAAAATATCTCGATACCAAAACATATATTTGTATCTCGGCTTACCCCTGATACTTCAGAGATTGATATCTCGGCTTATATCAAAGCCAAAACTAAAGCCGATATAAAGGCTGAGGACATAGCGAAATTCAAATATAATTATGTAAGACGCACGTCTTCTTTCAAGATTCCTGCGCTGATGATCAAGACGATTTGTTCACCCAGTTTTTGGCCGGAGAACATTTTCGTCCAAGAACATCAGCCGAGAACTGCAAAGAAAAAAGTTTTAAAACCAGTGGGAGTGAAACTTCCACATATTAGAACCACTGACCAACCTTCCACCTCTTCTTCGTCCACTAACGAACTATCAGAATACTAGGGGGTTATGTAGCAAACTCCACAAACTATATTCTGATAGTTTTTTTTTTTTGCATCCCATATTATAGCCTTTACAGAAACTTGGTTAAAACCGGAGATCTTTAGCTCCGAAATTTTTCCAAGTGAGTACACCACTTTTAGAAGGGATCAACCTCAGCGAAGGGGGGTGGAGTCCTCATTTGGGTAGACTCCACTCTTGCTTCTAAAGAGGTAAAATCAAAAGAGTTTGGTGCATTAAGTTTATTTGCATTAAAATCATTTTGTAAGTGAAATCTTTACACATTACATGTTCATATATATCGCCTTCGTCTGAACCGCCCACATATTGGCAGCATTTGTCCGCTATTCAATCCGTTTTTAATCTTGTGACTGATCGCTGTGGGCGACTTTAATATCCCAGAATTAAAGTGGTCCAACGTCGATAACTCACCATCTTTGTCACTTATCACTCACCATGACTTCACCGCGGGCATGTTTGACATGTCCCTAGGTCAAATTAACCATGTTAGAAATTCGTTAGATCGGCTTTTAGACTTATGCTTTGTATATGATCCCGATGGTACCGCTCTCTCCAGAGCTTTCCCCCTTTCAACCCCAAGCTGGAGGTCTCAATCGGTCTCAATCAATTCCTGGTATCGCTCAGATGCCTCCATGAGTGACAAATAAGATTCGCTGTTTCCGTAAAGCGGATTTTCACAAACTTAATAGCCTTATCGATACATATGATTGGTCCGATATTCTGGCATGCACCGATCCTTATGTCACCTTAGAAAAATTTAACTGTACTTTAAATACATGTTTTGACTCCCCTGTGCCATGGAAATATCCGTCACCTTCAAAAAATTTTCCTTGGTTTACAAAGTGCCTCTTTCTTAAATATAAAAAAACCTGTAGAAGTATCGATTTTTCAAGATATCTACTAGCTCGGTCAAATTTTACCGTGCATAACGCTGAATGTTACAGGAATTATATTCGTCGCTGCCAGATACAATTTACTCAGGATCCAAAGCAGTTTTATAATATTGTAAGCGCAAAGCGTAAACATGTATCTATCCCACCACTGCTTACATTTGAAATTCATCTGCGACCTCTGATCAGGTCATTGCCGATCTATTCGCAGAATTTTTTCAAACCATTTATTCTTCGTCTAAATTGACAGATCAGCCATACGCTTACAACATACAATCAGCTTATTTTATTTTCTGTCCATTTTTCTCCGATAATAGCTTATTATCTGATCTTCCAAAGGTCAAACCTATTTATTTGCCAGGCCCTGATGGAGTACCAGGCTGTGTGCTAAAATACTGTGCCAGGGCTCAGTGCAAACCTCTTCTAAGAATTCTCAACTTATCTTACAAACCTCGATTTTTCCCCTTAGGTGGAAGGAATCTTTCCTACATAAAAAAGGCAAAAAGATCATCACTCTTTCCACTTTTTAATCACTCATCATTTGATTTAGTTAATCACTCACTCTTGTTGAGTAAACTGAATATGCTGGGATTTTCTACGGACCTCTTAAGGTGGATCTACAGCTATTTAGATGGAAGGACACAAAGAGTCTTATTTAAAAATATAAATTCCCGTCTGGTCCGTGGTTTTTGTAAATGACTTGCCCCCTGGTATAACGATCTCTCTAGTTCTTATGATTTGATTTAATACTTAATAGATCAAATTGCAAGCTTATGTCTTTTTATCGTTCTAACCCTCTGCAGGCTACGTATACTCTTTATGGGATTGCCTTAGAGAAATTATCTCGGCGTTCTATTAGACATAAAACTTAAATTTGCCGACCATATTTCCTCAATGGCTAATAAGGCTAAAGGAGTCCTTTGTTTTATTAAAAGATGGTCTAAAGAATTCAATGACCCATACATATCAAACCATTATTCATTTCTTTGGTCCGTCCGATACTGGAGTACGGTTCATGGCTCTGGTTTCCCCAATATGGAGTACATTAGGACCGCATAGAATCCGTACAGAAGAATTTCTTAACTTTTTCACTTAGAGGTCTAAACTGGGATCCACTTTCCATCTTATAATAGAAGACTCTTGCTTATAAAGTTACCTAGCTTAACTAATCGTAGGACAATGCTCAGTGTAGTTTTTCTGCATAACCTTATTAATGGGGATTTAGATAGCCATCATTAACACGCTTAAATTTTAGCATTCCTAATAGAACGACTAGAAACTTAGTCCTCTATTTCTTAGCCGTTGTAGTTCGACATATGCACAACACGACCCTTTTAGGGTCTTATGTTCGAACTACAATAGTCTCTTCTCTATAACTTCTCTCTCCTGTCCTTCAATTTTAAAGATCTTCTTAACTTTTTTCTTAGAGGTCTAAATTGGGATGCAAATCTTCACCTTCCATCTTATAATGGTAGACTCTTACTTATAAACTTACCTAGCTTAACAAATCGTAGGAAAATGCTCGGTATAGTTTATCTGCATAACCTTATAAATGAGGATGTAGATAGCCAGCATTTAATAACACGCCTAAATTTAACATTCCTAATAGAAGGACTAGGATCGAGCTGCAGTCACGGCAATTCATCAATTCCCCGTCATATTAATAACCCCCTGTACTAATTACTACTTCTATTCCTTAAATTTCTACTTAAATAAATTTAATATATGCTTGCGAATACATAAACGAGACCATTGTAGTTCAAACGTAAGACCCTAAGAGGGTTGTGTTGTGTATATGTCGAACTACAATGCCTGTCAATATAAGTGCGGGGATCTTTGAGACTATAAGAGATAGAGCTATAGGGTTTGACATAAAGGGTGTTGTAATACCCACGCAGTTCAAGTTTGTTTGAAAATTTTGCCACGCCCCCTCCCGCTCCCCCAAATTTCTGTAACGCCAGTACAGGTAGAAAAAACAAATTTCATCCCAATCTCCCAATCGGAGGAGATAAACCCATATATATTCCATATCCCATACAAACGAGGTAAACGGTCTAAAATTTTGGAAGCGTAGATTTCGAAGACTATTAGAGTTTTTTTTTATTTGTTGATTAATAATGATCTTTTATTCTAGATTATTATAATTAAAATTAAGAATAAATTAAGCTAAAAGAAATTCCATAATTTTGGATTTTATTACATCTAGGGAAAGTTCAGGGGATAATAAATGGTACAATGAGCTGTAATTTTTACACGCGAAATGGATCCTGTTTAGAAAAATTATACCTAGAAATTGGTAATTAAAGAGGTCGGAATGATCTAGTTACTCTATCAGGAACAGACAACATTTATTTTTCAAGAAGTAATTTTGAGTCCACCTGTTCAAGAAAAAGCACATGAAGTAGCATAGCCCCAGCACACGAACGGAGCTCTTTTAATGCAGGTAGGATTAATAGTTTTAACCGGCAACGACACTACGAAAGGCAAGTGAGAGTATCCCAGGGAGAGTTTAAGCTTTTTAATGCAAATTATAGAAACTGCTTTTGGACAAATTTAATCCTTCTTTGATGAACAAAGTATTTCGAACTCCAAACGCACGAACCGTTTTCCAAGATAGGACGAACCAACGATACATATAGAGTTTTAGTTGTAAAAGGATCATCAAATTCTTTTGACCAATGTTTGATAAAAGCTTGCACACCCCTGGCTTTATTAACTGTCAATGATATGTGTTCATTGAACGAAAACTTATCGTCAAAAAGGACTCCAATTATTGCCAAGTAAGTACGAGACGATGTGAAGCAAACTGCGATTGAACGTCATAACCTTACACTTTGAGCAGTTAAGTAAAAGGAGATTGATTGAACATCACAAGAAGACTTCGTTAAGGTCTAATTGCAAATGTCTATGAAGGAAATGGTCTGAGAAAGAAAGAAATAACTTTACAACATCAGCATACATAAATGTAGTAGCATAGTTTACAACGCTAGGTAAATCATTAACAAAAAAACAAACAGAAGAGGTCCTAAGTGACTACCTTGTGGGACACCAGATGAAATGTTTATAATCTGTGATGAAATTTTTTTTTTAACAAAACATGCTACGTGCGGTTCGATAGATAGGAGGTCAAACAGTGTACGATTTGTGGAGAAAACCCCATAAGATACAGCTTATGAAGGAGGAGATGATGGTTCACAGAATCGAATGCTTCAATTGTGTTTATAGATGACAGAAAATTGAAATCAATTTCATCCAAATGATTGCGAAGGGCACAAAAATCTGCCTATCTAAACCATTTGAAACGACCTTGAACATTAAAGCCAGCATCATTATGAGGCACATCAATTAACACCGTTGCTTATACATAGTGTAGGATGATGAAAGTCTTCAAGAAGCGATAGCGACGAGGACCGATTGACTGTCACAGTGGATGACACATTGGAAAATATAAGGTCCAGAAATCTGCCATGAGTGTTATGAATTGGGTTAAGTTGGAATAGAGCAAAATCAGATAAACCATCGACAAACTCGTTCTGTCAAATGAAAAGCAGGGAATTGTCTTCATGGAATGAGGGGAAGGTTGAAATCTTCCATGATTAGGATTAAATCAGAGGATTAAATCCTTGACCAACGAAAAAACAGACTTAATGGCCTCAAGGTGGTGAAAATATACAATATCTTTAATCATAGGAGGAATGTAGGAACAGGTCAGGAAAATATGAGACGAGCCAGTTACAATTTTCCCCACAAGTCTATTCCGAACTCTTTTGAGAAAGGAATAAGTTCAGCCGGGTACTCATTATTAACAGCAATGAGGACACCACCTTCACAAGATGGACGATCCAATCGAAACACAGTGAACTTAGGAACAAAAATTTCGTAATCATAGACAGAGGAATTAATCCAAGTTTCAGTAAGCATCAAAATCATAAGAAGCACTCTTTGTAGAATATTGGCTCAATTTACCCAGAATTTTTCGAACGTTTTGATAGCAAGAGGAAAATACTTGATTCTTCAGTTTTTCGAACCAGTTTCTGCAGGGCTAGGATTCTGAGCGTCTTTTGCTAGGAATTCATGAATGATACTGTGCTCAGGCCATCAAGTGCTTTTTCGAGGTAGGAATCCGGTAGGACTATTTTAAAAGAAGATATAGAACGCTTATGTTTGCAGTTAAACTTAAAAACAGCTATTTCATTAGGAGCTACCTTAAGATGGTTTAACAGGTGACTCTTGACATCATCAACAGTAACATCCGGCATAAGCCGAGAAACAAATGTGGCCTTACGGGGAGCAACCGCCCTCAGCGTAACTCCAGAAGATCTAACCACAGGCGCCACACCTGTCAGAAGCCTTGGAGACAACACAGCAGGAGCAGAATGTAGGTTGTCCAACGATGGAGGCTCCAAGATGATAGGAGGCTCAGGGTTTGTACTCCCTGCGGGAAGGGTCAACATGTCCCTTGGTACAAGAACAGCTTCAGTAGGTAGACAATTAGGCGGCGGTAAAATATTTGGTGTTGAAAATGCATCGACTTGTACAGCATGGAATGCAATTAATTGGCAGTCAGCGGGTTGGTGTTCGGAATTTTTCTTTTTGGAGATTCGCTTAACAACTTTAGATCAAGGAATTGGGTTTCAAGTGCAAGAAATTACTCATTAAGGGCCGAGAATTGCTTGCGAACATCTAGGAAACCATTTCTAACCATTTCTTTCTGTTTCATAAAAGTCCGCATCTCTGACTCGATTTCTCTGCAAGCGATGCAAGACCACGTCGGGCCAATCTTCTTATTAATAAGATTATTTATCCGTCCATTGTGTCCACCTACAGCACATTTTATATGTGAGCAGTTATTGCAAAGCCAGCAAGACAGGTATGAGTCATCCGTGATGGATCCATCAAATTCACATTTTTTAGCTGTGCAAATTAGACACATTTTTGACGGATTGCAGACCACTGTAGCAGAGTGTAAAGAATTTTAATATGCACTCTGTAGCCGAGAGTAGTCGATCAGATAAGATGTAGGAGACGTCTTTACAAAAGAGATGCGCAACGAAGGCTAGGCGTCATGCAGAACAACAAACTCCACAGTAACTACGATGTAACGGGTTGCGTCCAGAGAGTGCAGCTCGGAGAGACTTTATGTTGGAGAATGTAGTTAAAGCGCAACAGAAATAGCTAATTCAATGAACTTATTAAGTCAAATATATTTTTAGAATTAATCGTTATATTTCCACATGTCGCGAAAGGAGAAAACTTTAATTCTAAGATCGAAGATAAATGCAATCTGGCGAGAGCGATAGAAGAAACACGTCCGGATACGGAAAAGTAAGACAAGTTATTGACGACAGAAAAATCAACGTTAGAGTTTGATCGGGAATCGCCGTTGTCTGTGGTTTTGTTTATCATAGCGTACCAAAAATTAGCCGAAATCATTACACGACAAAAAAACCTTATTATTAAACTAGACAAAAACAAAAATAAACATATTATTTTAGATCAACTGGCCAACGACCTTTCAAATTGGTGCTCCTATTCAGGCGCTAGTCTTTCCCGTTCAAAATGTAAGCACATGCATATTTTCAAAAAACACCACTGTGTATGCAATGTATCCTTTAGGTATTTTCAACTCCCCAATGTGAACCAACTAAAAACCCTTGGAATTATATTTAATAACAAACACAAATGGAACTCACACATTAGGTATTTGGGTACCTCTCTTCAAAAACGACTTAATAAAAGGAGCTTGTTCTTTCAAAACAGCCTTTGGATTCCCACTATATGGTATAGCTCCAAAGCATTATTTAAATAAAATATCATCAATACTACGCGCAGGAGTAAGAATTTCCCTAGGCGCTCTTCGTACGACTCCTATTAACAACATCTTGTATGAGGCTAACATTTAAAATCTTGCAAATAGAAAAGAACACCTGACAGTAAATTTATTCACATCCATAATCAATTGTCCAGATTCACCTATCCTTAAATAACAAAAAATATAAAGAGCGAAAAATCAATAAAAAACCTGCCCTTCTCGGCAGAATAATTGCTACTCACAAAATATTTGAATTTAAACTTAACCCACCAAAAAAATTAAGTCAAAACTTCCGCCCTGGGTCCTGAACCATAAGACTGAAGACACCTCATTGAGCTACTACGAATACAAGAAAAAATTCCAATACACCCGAGATCTTCAGAAAAGAATTTAACACAATTCAAGAAAATCAATATAAAAATACCTCCGTTTTCTTCATTCACGGATCTCAAAGACATGGATCGACAGGATATGCTATCACAACAAAAAGTTCCGAACTAAAATATGGAATGCTACCCCCCCATACAACCATCTTTTCTGCCGAAATAATAGCCATTCTTGATGCCATAAAAGATTGGTAAAATACTTTTCCTTATCTTCTGCGATCACATCTTTAAGTGGTAGAATGTTTATGTCGCGAGTTTGTTGGGAACGTACCACGTTGCCCAGGTGATTGTTCTTAAGACTGACTGAGCTCGCTGGACTTTGCCAATATTGCTATTGCAATAATATATTGGAACCCGCCATAGAAAATTCGTCTTTGTATGAGATGTCCCATCTATGTACTTTATAATCTTTGCATATAGATATGTCATTTGGTTTGCTTGCGTGATTAAAGTATTATTTACTGTAATAAGCGGGCAGTTTACCCTGTTCAATGTGAATGTAACGTGCTTGCATTTTTGTTCGTTCACTTTAATTCGCCAATCTGATACCCATTTTTCACCATCGACCATTTGAAGAGCTAGCAGAGCAGTTTTCATCAGGCATTTTTATCTAAGAATAGCTTTATCATCAGCAAACGTGGATGTTGTTAGTTGTGTGTTTGTCGGGATGTCCGCTGTGTAGGGATCTTATAATGTTGGCCCTAGCACGTTACCTTCAGGAACTCCAGCTCGAATAATGAAATCATCAGTTCATGCACCTCACAGCCAATTTTCTGTCGTAAAAGTAAGACTCTAAAAGCTTGTGGGTGTTGTAGGGGAGCATTGTCTTGATCTTGTACATGGGACCTTCTGGCCAGAATCTATCAAGTTCTTGAGAAACATCAAAATATATGATCGTACAGTACTTTCGTTTTTCTAAGTCTTCACCCGTTTCGAATTTCTGATGTTATCCGCTTGATCTACTCAATTGTTCAGTGCTTTTTCACGAATAGCATTCGTGGTATTGAAAAGCTATTGCGGTACTTATGAGATTGTAGCCCGGGGATTTTTTCGGGTTCTGTTGTTTTTTGAAGATGTTAATGATTTTGTTTGGTTGCAACTGAATTGGTTCATGTTGAAGCAAAGTTTGTAAAGTAAACGAACTAGTGGCAGAATTTGGTTGGAAGAAATTTTTAAGATGGTTGGTGCTTTCGTTGCATCGTTGCTCGCCCAGCTGCCTGTGGGATTTCTAACAGGCATCACGGTTTATTTCGGTCAGCTCTCTATAGTGACTGTTTTGTACTAGAAGGTAATTTTAATCTTCGGTTTATTAGGTAAATGCTCTATGTAGCGGCGAAGCCTTGGCAAGATTTGAGATTTGAGGAATGTCTTTATCTTTGCTTAGCAGATGGCGATCTGTGGAATCGCCACTCTCAACGTAAGCGTCGCTTTTCGAGGACGAGCTGTTTGATTTGTAGATTTGGCTTCTATTGGTTGCATTGCGTGTTTGTAGTTATATAAGATAAGGTTTGGTTTTGTTGTGGCAGCGTGTTTGCCTACAACATTCTCCACCTGCGCAGCTCTTGCAGGAGAGTTCCACCGTGGCACGTGCTGCTCACCGAATAGTGGGTTCTGACGAAACCGATGCGGCAAGTTGCCGCCCACAACGGCCGGACACTTTGTAGATGTCTCTGCACTTCTGTAATGATGCAGGGCTTCGATCAAGACCAGGTGGTGACCACGATCAGTGACGATGATTCTGCTGATCCTCTTCTTGTAAACTGGTAGCCGGGTCGTGGCTACAGTTATTCCTCCAACGGTGATTAGGAATAAAACATAAGACTTGGAAGAGGTGCCTTTATTCTTCGGCTGTCAGCTCAGCACTAACTAACTTAAGATAAGGAGAGCTTAGTCTTAACCCTAACTCGCACAGATCACAGCCATCGGCCAACGCCCGTCGTAAGACCACATGCATCGTCCGTCTTTGTGTCCTTAACTCAGATCACCGTTGCATTGTTAACTACTCTCCTTTTTGGACATGGACGTCCTCGGCCATATCCATGTTAGCGAGGATTTGAGTCACCACTATCGAGACTCTGCTTCGCCGTCTGATAAATCTTTATCTTTATCGATACGCAGAACGCGAGGCAGTTAAGCGCTGCTGCAGCTGGCATTTTGTTGTAAGGAATTGCAGCTCCGTTATATGCTGCGGGCTTTTTTCGTTAAGTGAAAAAAGGACAGGCTTAAAGGGGAGTGGAGTCTGAGAGCACTTCGTTGTGGTGGCGTGCCTGCATGGGTTATCCTTGAATCGCTGCGAATGGTAAGTCGTAGCCTATGACGTGAAAGCGTGTGATATCTGGCCAATGGTATGTGTGCGATCGGAAAAGATACATATGGTCTACCATACAAACTAAATACTGATTTTACAAAATTCAACAATTTCATATTTTCATCTAAATATTAATACAAACTAAATATTAATTCCACAAAATTCAACAATTTCTTACTTGCTAGTATTTTTATAAAAACTAAATATTAATTCCACAAAATTCAACAATTTCTCATTTTCATCTTAGCTACCTTAAGCAGCAAGTTAGCCTTTGTGAAACCCTCTTTCAAAATCGCCTTTAGGACATTAGTATTAATATTAAATGATTTACAACATCAACATTACAACAATTTAAGCTATTGACTACGGTTGTGTGAGCGTTCTTCTTAGCCAGCAATTCGACATCGATGGTAAGACTCTACCTCTGCAAGTTTTCAGAGTTTAGGGTACCTACCACAATTTGGTACATTAAGCCTGGGAAACAATATTTTTTTGGTGGCCCTTATCGAATATTGTCCTTGTGGACCACCCTCCCATTAATTAGGACCGTTGTCCCAGTATCAGCTTCGACCCTGTTCTCGACATACAAAGGAGGAAGCTTAAATCCCAGTCTCTTGTTGGTTTTTACTAAAACTCTCTCACCTACGTTAAATACCCTATTCTGTCGAGCTGGATTGTCACGATTTAACTGCTCCCGCTGTGCCTTTTTAAGGTTCATAATTATGTCCAGGGCAGAGTCAGCACTAGCATGGATGATCTCAATAGGTTTTCTATTAATGACAGAGTGAAATGACCTATCGTCTATTTTCCTCTCCAATTTTAAACACCTGTCAATTTCTATAAGAGTATTGTGGAATCTTTCCACCTGTCCATTTGATGTACTGTGTAAAGGTGGGGCAGTTGCTATATCGATATCGTAATGATTTTTCAGCATGGATCGTATAGTTTCGGAGTTAAACGATGCCTCATTATCCCAATAAATCGATCGAACATTAGAGAAGAGATTCACCAGTTGAAGGATTGGAATTTTGGAATGGAGCGCGATGCTATTGGCTGGACCACCGCAAACTTGCTGAATTTATCGACAGCAGTGAGAAAGTACTTTCCCCCTGTTGAGAAGATGTCCATGTGTAACATCTCTCCCACCCGCGATGGTATTGGCGAAATTCCTAATTCCTGCTTTAATGGGTGCCTATTATATTTTGCTTTCTGACAAATCCTGCAATTTAGAACGATTTCCGTTGCTATTTTGCCCATTTTTATAGTCAAGGAAAATAATAGTCAAGCAGCACTTGTTTAATGTATTCCTGGGCAGCCCTGTGAGCCCTGTTATGCTCCACAACTAGTATTTCTTTTTGCTCGTCCGGCCTGATAACGTCCGACACCCAATACTTACAATACCAAAATCTAGTGGCCGGGAAGAGCCGAACCAGACTATCTTGAATGCGGGCCAAAATTGGAAGCTTATAATGTATGGCGTTCACTTCAGTTTCTGAAAAGACAATAACGTCATCCACATAGACGTTAAAGATCCTTCCTATTTTCTCCCGGAGGACATCGTCTATTGCCCTTTGAAAAATGCTTGAGGCATTCTTTAGTCCGAAGGGTAGCCGGCAGAATTCGTACTTGCCTACATTGACCGAAAAAGAAGTTTTCTTCCTGTCCAATTCCGCAAGCTCTATCTGGTGGAATCCGGACTTAAGGTCCAAGGGTAGTGAAAAATTTAGCCCTTCCCAGATTCGACAGTATCATATTTATACTCAGCATGGGGTATTTATCGGCAATAGTTTTCAAATTTAATTTTCTGAAATCGACTACTAAGCGTTTATTGGGCGATCCCGAAGCGTCGGAGCCCTTTTTACCGACAACCCATATGGGGTCATTGTAGGGAGACCGAGATGGTCGAATAATGTCATTTTTTAGTAAGTCCTTGATCTCTTGATTGACAAAATCGGCAGCATCCATCGGAAACGGGTACAGTTTTGAATAAACTGGCTCATTATCCTCTGTCTGAATAGTCGCTACAACATTTGTGTTGAACGGCAACTTCTTATTTGGGTCAGCAAAGGCCCCTGAGTATTAAGACATCATCTGCTGAAAAGTTCCTTGCACTGTTGGGGGCACGACAATATCCTGAGCGCATTTTTGAAAGTGCAGATCCTCGCGTCCCCCATTAAATCTAATAAAATTGCTTTTAAGATCAATGGTCGCACCTACTTGCGCTAACAGGTCAAGGCCAATGATGCCGTCAAAAGTTTTAAGCCCGGGTAATAAGAAGAAAGGGCTTTCTACTCCAAAAAGATAAAACTGGAATTTGTGTTCGATTTTTTCGACCCCATGAAGCGACTTGACAGTAAATGGAGAATCAACGGGAATTGAAGTCGGCCACCCAATCTATCTCTTTATGTAGCTTTTAGAGGCCCCCGTGTAAACTAGAAACCTTCGTGGTTCCCCCGCTACTGTTCGTTGGACGAACTGAAGTAGGGACGATCCCCCTAAAAAATGCACGGCATAACTTTCATAGCCCGTTTTTTCTTCATCGTCTATGTCATCTACCGCATCAGTAGCAATCTGATTATAATAATCCTCGGTTGGACCACCCTTATCTTCTTCAAACAGATGATTAACCCTTTGACGCCTAATGTCAGACAACCTTTGAGAGTTCATCGGTCTCTTGTGTGAGTTTTGTGGCTGTGCATCCAGTGTCTGCAGTGCGGAAGAACCCTGAGAGCGCTGAAAGTTTGTCGCTTGACGGAATTTAGACGATGTTGGATCTACGTCCATCTTCTCTTATAGTGTATTATCACCAACGGTTCGTTGACCTTGATCCCTGGTAAAATATGGATTTTTCCACCCCTTTTTAAGTATCTGTTTGTAGTTGGAATCGGGTGTCCCTTGTAACGGATTACTCTGGGCCTGCTTAAGATGTTTCTCCTCTATGGACCTGGCATACTGTGTGGCAAAGGCATGCCTCTCGTGGTTTGCCTCTATTTTCTGAGCTATTGCCAAGGCTGATGGCAAGTCCCTAGGCTGAGCAGCAAAGGGCACGTCTGTTAAGTTTCTCTTCAGACCGGAAACAAATACACGTAGAGCATCAGCCCTATACTTTTCATTCATATATCGAGCATGGTCAGTCTCATATGTCATAGTTGTCTTATTTGTTAGGAGTGTCAGCTTCTTCTCAACCTCCTCATAAAACTGTGTATTGGACATCTTCCCCTGCCTTAGTATTGTGAGCTCTTGCTCAAGCAAGTATAATGGACGCTTATCAGAATTGGTAAAGTCAAGGCGGCTTATAATAGCCTCAAAATTAAGAATAGTATTAAAGGATGAAAGGATAGAATCAGCAGATCCCCTAATCTTGTTACGGATTATTAGAACAGCCTGATAATTCTTAGAACTCCCGTCAAAACGTCTGAACAACTCATATGATGCTTGTGCTGCCTGTCGCCAAGAAACATATTTTCCCTGTGAGCCATCAAACTCTGGCAATGATTTTACCGCCTCAAGGCCTTCGTCACAAGGTGTATTACCGGTTACAGCAACTGGCGAGTATACCGCAATATCAGGAGCAGATAGTGTCGAAGCGCTAAACCTATCAGTGACTTTCTGTAATTTCTCTTCAAACTCTTGTTTCTGCACCTGTAATGCGGCCGAAACCGCAGCATTTATGATTGCCTGTAGTTGTTGTGGATCCATACATTGTTTTTTCTGTACTATACGTTCGGCGGCCTCTTCTGATAACGCGAGGTTATTTAGCCGAACAATCAAGCTTTCAGACTCTGAATCGCTCATACAATCGTCTCAAAAAAATATTGGACCGTCGCCAAGCTAGGCGCTAAACTAAGCGCTTATCTATTTACCGTACTCTTCTCCGCGAATTGATTTTACTGATCAATTGATTTTACTGATTTTACTTGAGAAAAGAAAAAAACCGCACCACAGAGAGAAATAAATACTCTAATTTCTTGACTTAAATGCCGCCACTGTTTTCAAAAAGAAATGTTTTATAAGAAATAACACAAATTTAAATATGTTATTTTTTTAGCGATTCTTTTAATTTTTCCTGGCAATTCACAAAAGGGTTTCATGAATCTATGAAAGTTTTCCTTCCTTTTCGCAGTCTTCTGTGTGGTCCAGACCACGTTACCAGTTTTAAGATGATGATTTTGTTTTTCCTCGTGTTTTCAAGGCTTGGAGATTTCGTCGGGGTCTTCGACTTGGTTGGGTGCCAGATAAGGTTTGGTTTAGTTGTGACAGCGTGTTTGCCTATAACATTCTCTACCTGCACAGCTCTTGCAGGAGAGTTCCACCGTGGCACTGACGAAACCGATGCGACGATGATGCTGCTGATCCTCTTTTTGTAAGCTGGTAGCCGGGTCGTGGCTACAGTTATTCCTCCAACGGTGATTAGGAATAAAACATAAGACTTGGAAGAGGTGCCTTTATTCTTCGGCTGTCAGCTCAGAACTAACTAACTTAAGATAAGGAGAGCTTAGTCGTAACCCTAACTCGCACAGATCACAGCCGTCGCCCAACGCCCGTCGTAGGACCATATGCGTCGTCCGTCTTCGTGTCCTTATCTCAGATCACCGTTGATGGACGTCCTCGGTCATATTCATGTTAGCGAGGATTTGAGTCACCACTATCGAGGCTCTACTTCGCCGTCTGATAAATCTTTATCTTTATCGATACGCAGAACGCGAGGCAGTTAAGCGCTGCTGCAGCTGGCATTTTGTTGTAAGCAATTGCTGCTCCGTCATATGCTGCGGGCTTTTTTGTTTAGTGAAAAAAGGACAGGCTTAAGGGGGAGTGGAGTCTGAGAGCACTTCGTTGCGGTGGCGTGCCTGCATGGGTTATCCTTGAATCGCTGCGAATGGTAAGTCGTAGCCTATGACGTGAAAGCGTGTGATATCTGGCCAATGGTATGTGTGCGATCGGAAAAGATACATATGGTCTTCCATACAAACTAAATACTGATTTTACAAAATTCAACAATTTCTTACTAGCTAGTATTTTCATCTAAATATTAATACAAACTAAATATTAATTCTACAAAATTCAACAATTTCTTATTTTCATCTTAGCCACCTTAAGCAGCAAGTTAGCCTTTGTGAAACCCTCTTTCAAAATCGCCTTTAGGACATTAGTATTAATATTAAATGATTTACAACATTCACTTTTGAAAGGGTGAGAGCAGATACGTTATTTTCAATTTAAGCTATTGACTACGGTTGTGTGAGCGTTCTTCTTAGCCAGCAATTCGACATCGATGGTAAGACTCTACCTCTGCAAGTTTTCAGAGTTTAGGGTACCTACCACAATTTGGTACATTAAGCCTGGGAAACAATATTTTTTTGGTGGCCCTTATCGAATATTGTCCTTGTGGACCACCCTCCCATTAATTTGGACCGTTGTCTCAGTATCAGCTTCGACCCTGTTCTCGACATACAAAGAAGTACGCTTATCTCCCAGTCTCTTGTTGGTTTTTACTAAAACTCTCTTACCTACGTTAAATATCCTATTCTGTCGAGCTGGATTGTCACGATTTAACTGCTCCCGCTGTGCCTTTTTAAGGTTCATAATTATGTCCGGGGCAGAGTCAGCACTAGCATGGATGATCTCAATAGGTTTTCTATTAATGACAGAGTGAAATGACCTATTGTACTCTATAGTCGCCTGAAGGAATAATTTCTTAATAATTCTATTTTCCTCTCCAATTTTAGACACCTATTTCTATAAGAGTACTGTGGAATCTTTCCACCTGTCCATTTGATGTACTGTGTAAAGGTGGGGCAGTTGCTATATCGATATCGTAATGATTTTTCAGCATGGATCGTATAGTTTCGGAGTTAAACGATGCCTCATTATCCCAATAAATCGATCGAACATTAGAGAAGAGATTCACCAGTTGAAGGATTGGAATTTTCACTAAAATGAATTTCAATCTAAAATGAAGCGCGATGCTATTGGCTGGACCACCGCAAACTTGCTGAATTTATCGACAGCAGTGAGAAAGTACTTTCCCCCTGTTGAGAAGATTTCCATGTGTAACATCTCTCCCACCCGCGATGGTATTGGCGAAATTCCTAATTCCTGCTTTAATGGGTGCCTATTATATTTTGCTTTCTGACAAATCCTGCAGTTTAGAACGATTTCAGTTGCTATTTTGCCCATTTTTGGAAAATAATAGTCAAGCAGCACTTGTTTAATGTATTCGTGGGCAGCTCTGTGAGGCCTGTTATGCTCCACAACTAGTATTTCTTTTTGCTCGTCCGGTCTGATAACGTCCGACACCCAATACTTACAATACCAAAATCTAGTGGCTGGAAAGAGCCGAACCAGACTATCTTGAATGCGGGCCAAAATTGGAAGCTTACAATGTATGGCGTTCACGACGTTTGGCTTTACTACGTCTTTCACTAAGTCCACCAATGTCTCCCAATCAGAAAAATCAATTTGATGTCGAGTCTTAGTACCAAACACAATAATTAGTCGCTTATTTGACGTGGATGCCTCCTGCAATATGAAAACAGTTAACTGGCTTTTTCGTTGCCTCAATAACAAGTGTTGATGACTCTTCACTGTGAATAGTGGCTCGATCCGACTCCGCTGAACTTTGCAAAGTGTGAATACGTTGTCCCGACAAAGCGTCCGCCACACAGTTTTCCTTTCCTGGCTTATACATGAGCTTTGCACCACTTTCTTCAATGCGGGCCTTCCAGCGCTTGAGTTTTGAATTAGGATTTTTATCAGAAACCGCAAATATAAGGGGCTGATGGTCCGTAAATATGTTTATGTCACTTTTTCCATAGAGATAGTGACGAAGACTATCCAAGGCCCATACAATTGCTAGTAGTTCCTTTTCATTCATGGCATAATTTAATTCCCTATCCTTCAACGTTCTGGATATCATCGTTATAGGCCTATTTCCCTGAGACAAAACTGCACCTATGCCAAAGGATGAAGCATCAGTTGTCAAATAAAAAGGTCGCGTCAAATCTGGGTAACGTCCTCTAAAGCAAGAATATTTCTAAGCTTGTCAAATGCGCAAATGTCAAATGGGACTCATCAAAGCTCACCAAAATGCCTTTTGAACGGTATTTGCTGAACCTGCCACCATCACCCTTCAGTAACTCTGTCAAAGGTCTCGCTATTGATGTGAAATCTTTGATGAAGCATCGATAGTAACTCGCTAAGCCCAAGAACGATCTCAGCTCGAACAAATTACTTGGCTGTTTAAAATCCTTGATGGCTTTTACCTTGTCCTGGCTTGTCCTAGTACCCTCCTTTGTCACAACAAAACCGAGGAAGTCGACACTTTCTTTAAAAAAGTGTGACTTTTGCTTGGACACTCGCATGTTGGCGTCCTGCAGGCACTTTAAAACATCCGCAATATGGTCAACATGAGATTGTTCAGTTTCTGAAAAAACAATAACGTCATCCACATAGACGTAACAGATACTTTTTATTTTCTCCCGGAGAACATCGTCTATTGCCCTTTGAAAAATGCTTGAGGCATTCTTTAGTCCGAAGGGTAGCCGGCAGAACTCGTACTTGCCTCCATTGACCGAAAAAGAAGTTTTCTCCCTGTCCAATTCCGCAAGCTCTATCTGGTGGAATCCGGACTTAAGGTCCAAGGGTAGTGAAAAATTTAGCCCTTCCCAGATTCGACAGTATCATATTTATACTCAGCATGGGGTATTTATCGGCAATAGTTTTCAAATTTAATTTTCTGATATCGACTACTAAGCGTTTATTGGGCGATCCCGAAGCGTCGGAGCCCTTTTTACCGACAACCCATATGGGGTTATTGTAGGGAGACCGAGGTGGTCGAATAATGTCATTTTTTAGTAAGTCCTTGATCTCTTGATTGACAAAATCGGCAGCACCCATCGGAAACGGGTACAGTTTTGAATAAACTGGCTCATTATCCTCTGTCCGAATAGTCGCTACAACATTTGTGTTGAACGGCAACTTCTTATTTGGGTCAGCAAAGGCCCCTGAGTATTTAGACATCATCTGCTGAAAAGTTCCTTGCACTGTTGGGGGCACGACAATATCCTGAGTGCATTTTTGAAAGTGCAGATCCTCGCGTCCCCCATTAAATCTAATAAAATTGCTTTTAAGATCAATGGTCGCACCTACTTGCGCTAACAGGTCAAGGCCAATGATGCCGTCAAAAGTTTTAAGCCCGGGTAAAAAGAAGAAAGGGCTTTCTACTCCAAAAAGATAAAACTGGAATTTGTGTTCGATTTTTTCGACCCCATGAAGCGACTTGACAGTAAATGGAGAATCAACGGGAATTGAAGTCGGCCACCCAATCTATCTCTTTATGTAGCTTTTAGAGGCCTCCGTGTAAACTAGAAACCTTCGTGGTTCCCCCGCTACTGTTCGTTGGACGAACGGAAGTAGGGACGATCCCCCTAAAAAATGCACGGCATCACTTTCATAGCCCGTTTTTTCTTCATCGTCTATGTCATCTACCGCGTCAGTAGCAATCTGATTATAATAATCCTCGGTTTGACCACCCTTTTCTTTTTCAAACAGATAATTAACCCTTTGACGCCTAAAGTCAGACAACCTTTGAGCGTTCATCGGTCTCTTGTGTGAGTTTTGTGGATGTGTGGATGTGTTTCCACCCCTTTTTAAGTATCTGTTTGTAGTTGGAATCGGAATGTGTAGTTGGAATAAATATGTCATAGTTGTCTTATTTGTTAGGAGTGTCAGCTTCTTCTCAACCTCCTCATAAAACTGTGTAATAGACATCTGCTCTTGCCTTAGTATTGTGAGCTCATGCTCGAGCAAGTGTAATGGAGGCTTTTCAGAATAGGTAAAGTCAAGGCGGCTTATAAAAGCCTCAAAATTAAGAATATTAAAGGATGAAAGGATAGAATCAGCAGATCCTCTAATCTTGTTACGGATTATTAGAACAGCCTGATAATGCTTAGAACTCCCGTCAAAACGTCTAAACAACTCATATGATGCTAGTGCTGAAACATATTTTCTTTTGAAACAAGAACATATTTTCAAGAACAAGAACATAGAGGATGTATTGTGTATAAGGAGTTAAAGAGTCGCATGCGTCAAGCGACCGCAACGCGCAACCAAAATCCACAGAATGCGTACGTTTCGTCAAAAACCACGCCAGACGTCTTCTTCGCCAAAGCTGCGAGATCCTCATTCGGTCCACTAAACACCACCAACGGCTTCTCCTATGCCGATGCTCTACGACCTGGAAGGGAAATTCCAATTCAGCCTAACTCTCAAAGCGCTCAACAGGCCCCAGAACAGCCACACAGCAAAACGGAAACTATGATGCTTACCCTCCAACAAAGTATGATGGAGCTTATGTCATTCATGAAAACGACCATGCAAACGCTTGTTCAAAACCAGAACATGGTGATACAGCTGCTCGTAGCACAACAGTCCAAATAATCTATGCAGGCGCTACGAATATCAATGTGGAACGCCAATGGTGTCTCACGGCATAAACTAGAATTGTCACAATTCTTGACCGAAAACCATATTGACGTTATGCTACTGGTGGAAACGCATCTTACAAGCAAATACAACTTTCATATAAGAGGCTACACAATCTACCGCACAGATCATCCAGATGGGAAAGCCCACGGCGGATCTGGAGTTCTAATCAGAGAACGAATTAAACACCATTTTCACAAAAGGTTTGCAACAAACTTCTTGCAGGCCACATCGATACAAATTCAGTCAAGCAACGGAATCCTTTCAATTGCTGCCGTTTACTGGCCTCCTCGCTTCTCAATCTCGGAAGGACAATTTATGGACTTCTACAATTCACTTGGGGATCGATTTATAGCCGCAGGAGACTACAACGCCAAACATACGCACTGGGGATCACGTCTAGTGACTCCCAAAGGAAGACAATTGTACAATGCAATTATAAATGTGAAAAATAAACTGGACTACGTTTCCCCTGGAAGTCCCACATACTGGCCAACAGACTCACGAAAGCTCCCAGACCTTATTGATTTTGCAGTGACAAAAAACATACCTCGCAATCTAATAAGTGCCAAAGCAGTCTCGGACTTATCATCAGACCACTCGCCTGTGCTTCTAACGCTTCTTCAAAGCCCAGAAATAACCGAACACCCCTTCAGTCTGACGACGACAAAAACAAACTGGCTAAAATACAAAAAGTACGTGAGTGCCCACATAGAACTCGCCCCGGATTTTAACATGGAATCGGACATCGACTACACTACGAGCGCCCTGGAAGAAGTACTCGTTGCGGCAGCTAAAATCTCTACTCCTCATAGGAAAGAAGTAGACCGAAACAAACACTTCAAATCTAATCAACAAATCGAACAGCTCGTGCGAGAAAAGAGGCGCACGCGTCGTGATTGGCAAAACAGCAGATCACCAGCTTCAAAACAACGCCTTAAGGAAGCAACCCGATCACTCGACCAGGTTCTTCACCAACAGGAAGAAAATGCACAGCTGAGGTACATCCAGAATCTCTCGCCAACAAGCACAAAGTACCCCCTGTGGAGGGCCCACCCAAATCTTAGTGCCCCAATTGAAACGACCACCCCGATAAGAAACTCTTTGGGATGCTGGGCTCGCAGCAACGAAGACCGAGCTGACACATTCGCCACACATCTCCAAAGTGTCTTCCAGCCAAACCCAGCCTCAAATTCATTCCTCCTGCCAGTAATTCAGCCAGAGTCCTCCCCTCAGCCAGCCGCACCTCCATTCCGGCCGAACGAAATCGAAAAAGTCATAAGAGGGCTAAAACCAAAAAAGGCTCCCGGTGGTGACCTATTGACCCCAAAGATGCTGATCGAACTTCCAAAATGCGCTATAGAGGTCGTCTGCAAACTATTTAATGGAATCATTAATCTTGGCTATTTCCCAAAAAAGTGGAAGAAATCCATTATTATAATGATACCGAAGCCTGGAAAAGACCACACAATTCCGTCATCATACAGACCAATAAGCCTTCTATCTTGTTTGTCTAAACTGTTTGAAAAATGCCTGTTAACTCGCATAATACCACATCTGGAAGCTTGCAATATCATCCCGGCACACCAATTTGGCTTTCGAAGAAACCATGGAACCATCGAAAAAGTGAACAGATTAACATCCGAAATACGCTCAGCCTTCGAACAACGAGAATACTGCAGCGCTATTTTCCTCGACGTATCTCAAGCTTTCGACCGAGTTTGGCTCATCGGTCTCATGCACAAAATTAAAACGTATTTGCCAACATACACCCACAAGCTACTGGAATCATACCTCTTCAATAGGGTATTCTCAGTGAGATGCAACGCAGCTACTTCGGGCGACTACACCATCGAAGCTGGAGTTCCACAGGGAAGCGCACTCGGGCCGTGTCTATATGTTTTGTATACTGCGGATATTCCTACGAGCGCACAACTAACAACGTCAACGTTCGCCGATGATACCGCTATTCTTAGTCGCTCCAGATGCCCAACGCAGGCAACAACCCAACTGGCTAATCATCTCACAATAGTGGAAAGGTGGCTGTCCGACTGGCGCATTAAAATAAACGAACAAAAGTGTAAACATATAACGTTTACTCTTAATAGACAAACATGCCCTCCGCTTTTACTAAACGGTATGCAGATCCCTCAAGCTAACGACGTAACGTACCTTGGCGTTCACCTTGATAGACGACTTACCTGGCGTAAGCACATCGAATGCAAAAAGATGCATCTAAAACTGAAAGCCAGCAGCCTCCACTGGATCATAAACTCACGATCGCCACTGTGCCTGGACTACAAGTTACTACTGTACAATTCAGTCCTAAAGCCAATCTGGACGTATGGCTCCCAGCTGTGGGGGAACGCGAGCAGCAGCAACATAGACATCATACAGCGCGCACAATCAAAAATCCTGAGAACTATCACAGGGGCACCTTGGTATGTTCGCAACGAAAACATCCACCGGGATCTGGGCATCCTCGCAGTGAAAGACGAAATCCAGAAGCAAAAAGAGTCATACAAAGAAAAACTGTCTTCGCACCCAAATTTTCTCGCTCGGGGATTGACTCGGGTTTCTAGCGTATCCCGCCTCAGACGCAACGACCTCCCAACCCAGCAATCGATTTTTAGGGCCGTCTAACTCCGTATCAGTCAATATGACTGTTAGTTAAGTTAAAAATATAAGATTTGATACACCTCTTGTTAGTCTCGCAAAGAGAAGATTCAAGAAATAAAAGCAACGTTAAAAAAAAAAAAAAAAAAAAAAAAAGAACAAGAACATAAGAACAAGAGACATATTTTCCATGTGAGCCATCAAACTCTGGCAATGATTTTACCGCCTCAAGGGCTTCGTCACAAGGCGTATTACCGGTTACAGCAACTGGCGAGTATACCGCAATATCAGGAGCAGATAGTATCGCAGCGCTAAGCCTATCAGTGACTTTCTGTAATTTCTCTTCAAACTCTCTTTTCTGCACCTGTAATGCGGCCGAAGCCGCAGCATTTATGATTGCCTGTAGTTGTTGTGGATCCATACATTGTTTTTTCTGTACTATACGTTCGGCGGCCTCTTCATCGGGGTCGTCCTCTTCATTTCGTCGGGGTCTTCGACTTGGTTGGGTGCCAGATAAGGTTTGGTTTTGTTGTGGCAGCGTGTTTGCCTACAACATTCTCCACCTGCGCAGCTCTTGCAGGAGATTTCCACCGTGGCACGTGCTGCTCACCGAATAGTGGGTTCTGACGAAACCGATGCGGCAAGTAGATGTCTCTGCACTTTTGTAAATATGCAGGGCATCGATCAAGACCAGGTGGTGACCACGATCAGTGACGATGATTCTGCTGATCCTCTTCTTGTAAACTGGTAGCCGGGTCGTGGCTACAGTCATTCCTCCAACGGTGATTAGGAATAAAACATAAGACTTGGAAGAGGTGCCTTTATTCTTCGGCTGTCAGCTCAGAACTGACTCGCACAGATCACAGCCATTGGCCAACGCCCGTCGTAAGACCACATGCGTCGTCCGTCTTCGTGTCCTTATTTCAGATCACCGTTGCATTGTTAACTTATACAGTTGTACCGCGCAAAAAATTGAATTTTATCGATTTTTTTTTTGACACCATAGAAAACATTTTTGAAAAATGTTTTACCGACGTTGTTTAGTACATGTTTCTGGGTACTTAATTAAATTTTTTCATAAAAAATATTACATAATAAAAATGTTATAGCCGAATTCCCGGATTGTCTTTTTTCGATGGTGTCTTGGGGTGGACATGATATCCCAAAAACGGTTCGTCTGAAATCCAAAATAAAAAAAATTTAGTTAGTATATTGCAGTGGTCGGCACCCCAATACATTGATATGATTTTACCGCATTAGTGTTAGTAACGAATAGCAGAAAGTAGGCTGTGAGCATGACGTTTCACACATTTATACTGTGTGTGTGTGGCAGAGCTCGGGCAGAGAAATTTCCTATGCCCCCGAGATAGGGCCGTGCCGACCTCTGGTATATTGTATTGTCTAGTCCGTAAACGGAAGATTTTTAAAAATTTTGATTAAAAAAAAAATTGGCGATGGTTTTAACAAAAAATGTACTTTTTCAAGGTATAAGATTTACGATTTTTATGCTTTAAAAAAAAGGGTTTTCAAAAAAATTAAAAATCCTTCGTTCACCTCGGACTAGCTTATAACATAATAAATAAGTGGTGTCAAAATTCGGATTAGTAGTTTTTTAGTAATCGTGTCCACCGCAAAGGTAATTTCGAAAAATCAAGATTCTGAGATAATCGCGTTTAAAGTTTCACGTTTGTTCAAGTTTTATGTGCAGGTAGTGCGCTATAAATAGCTACAGCTTCGGTTCTAATGCTCCGATCGTTGTGAATTGTGAGAGTATTCTCAACAGTATAAGTTATCCAACCCCTAAATACAGGCCACTTATGGCTTTTATAAACAATATTTTCAATCTCTGCATTTGCCTTTGGCTTGATCTTTGGCTCAATTGTCCAACCCATAAATCCAGGCCACTTATGGCTTTCCACTTATGAATTTTATAAATAATATTTTCAAACTCTGCATTTGCCTTTGTCTTTGGTTCTGAGGTCCGATCTCGGTTCCCCATAAACAAATCAAAATCAAAAGTAAACATCAGCTTCCCTCCGAAGCCCAATCAATTACGCCTTTTGCGTTTCAAGTACCCACCAAATTGCATCGATCAGCGTAATCGATTTTCACAATAAGATGCGACAGTTTCATCTTAAGCCTCTAATCTAAACACAACTGATGGCCGAGGTTCTTTGGATCAGATTTAGAATTAAGAAGTCAGTCCTATTTGGACCGAGACCGCGAACGGTTGACAAAAATATTTAAGAAAAATTAAAAGTGTCTTGTAATTTTTGCGTTTAATAAATAAAGGTTTAACACCAAGTTGTGAAATTAAAAAATAAAATTTTCATTTTTTTAATTCACCGAACTACAAACAATTTAACTGGCGCCCAACTCAAGGGGCCGCGTCACATAAAATCAACGCACAAAAAAAAACAAACAAGAACAACAAAAACAAATAAAACGACAACTCCAACAAGAAAAACCAGGGAAAAAAGGCGGACATTCTCAAATAAAAACGACAACTCGCTCCAACAAAAAAACCCAAGGAAGGAAGACAGGACATTCTCTATCCATTTATCAACTATCAACCACCAACCACACAGAAGGAAGACCCCAACGGGACAATATCGTGAGGAATTAATTTAAAATTATAAAAAAATTAAAGATCATAATTTAAGATCTGTAAATTTGAGAAAAATAATATAAGATTTATATATTGCAAAAAGTAAGATTCAGCGATTTAACAAAAAAATATAAAGAATAATTCTGGAAGATTTGATAAATAGCTTTTGTGAACTAAATCTAACAATGGCAATTGGAGGTTCAGCACCAAATTTTTCTGCAGGCAGTGTAGCCACAGCCGGCAGTTTAACAGTAGAATTGATAAACAGATTAATAAACGCTCAATTGAATGAAGTTAGCAGGAAAGTAGAATGTTTAGAAGGAAGGCTAGCCACAGATGCAAACACTGTGGAAGATTAAAAAGTACAAACAATTGACCCAGCTATAAAATGCGATACAACACTTGAAGTGGTAAAATCCTTACCAAATTTCACAGGGGAAACAACACAATATGTAGGTTGGAGGGAAGCTGCAGAAACTGCAATGAGTCTCTATAAAATTGAAAGTGAACAATATTTTATCGCCCTAACAATTTTACGAAATAAAATTATGGGAGCTGCCCATGATGCTCTTACCAATCATGGCACAGTTTTAAACTTTAAAGCAATCTTATCCCGATTGGACAGTCTGGTATGTAAGCTCCAACTGTACACACGTACGATCGCAAGCGCGTCAGTGACAATTTTTTCTTTTTCGCGCATTAGTCTAAACCGAACCATCATAAAGAGATCGATAAGAGAAGCCGGCGATGCTATGTCGCCGCGACCGAAGAAAAAAATGCAAGTAGCTAAGTCTGGGCAACTTCCCAACAACAGCAACTATTACTCGCCGCTTCAAACTATTAAAGATAAAGATGATGATAACGAAGACTATGGTACAGAACACATTGTTGAAAAATCAAATAATTACGTACCTCCAATAACGGTGCTTAAATGCTCCATAGAGCAAATTCAAATCATTTGCAAAACCTTATTTATAGAAGACTACTCAATCAAAAAAATTTCACTTGGAGCCAAACTTCACTGTGAAGCGATGAGTGACTACATAAAAGCCTGCAATTTTATGAAAGGCAAATATGAATTTTTTTCCTATGCAATTAAAAATGAAAAGCCGTATAAAGCTATTCTTATGGGTCTTGATACTGACCAACCAGAGCACGTCAAACAGAAACTAGTTAGCATGGGTCTGCAATGCACAGATGTGAAGTTTGTTCGTAGGAAACGGCCAAACGATACCACCTTTACCTTCTTCGTAGTTTATTTCGTCAACAAGTCCATAACTCTTAGCGAGCTGAAGAAAACTCATTCCGTCATCGATTATGTTCGCGTCCAGTGGGATTACCAAAGGCGTAGGAGCAACAAAATAACCCAGTGCTACAACTGCCAAATGTTCGGGCATGGATCAAATGAAGGCGTACTGTGCTGTCTGCGCAAGAAACCATAAAACTGCTGACTGCAACGAAAACTCATGCGTTAAGTGTGCCAACTGTCATGGAAATCACAAATCGTCCTCGCTCGAGTGTCCTTCTCGAGAGAATTACATCCAGCTTGGAGCGAAGGTCTATCCTAGACTACCTAGAAGTAACCCAGTTAAATCTCCTTCTCTGCATTGCCCAGTTGCTTTTCCAAAGCTGTCTAAGCATACTCCTCCCCCAGTAAATCCGTGCTGGCCTAATAGCCAACACCGTCAGAGCGATGAGCTACTTTCTTTAGAAGAAATCAAAAATCTCACCTTTGAATTAATTAAGCAGCTTTGAAACTGTAAATCTAGAACAGATCAACTAGAGGTAATTACTTCTCTAGCATTTAAATTCATTTCTTAATGTTAATGGATCTATCAATCGTAGCGTGGAATGCTAGGGGCATTCGAAATAAACTAAATGAGTTGGGTCACTTTTTATATAAAGAAAATATTGACATTTGTCTAGTGTCTGAAACATGGTTAACCAGGAATGTGCCCAGTAAATTACGAAATTACATATGCTATCGACATGATCGAGCCGATATTAGAGGAGGAGGGGTAGCAATCTTTGTTAAGAATAATGTACGCTACACCCTGCTACCTCTCCCAAATACATCAGTACTTGAAACCATAGGCATAAAAATAATCAATTCTCAAGGTACTGAGGTTAAAGTGTACTCGTGCTACTTTCCTGGAGGTAGTTCCAACCCTACTGCTAGAAGACTCTTCCAGGCGGACATTCACAATCTAACTAGTTTAAACGGTCACTACATACTAGGCGGCGACTTCAATTGCAGGCACGGTGCGTGGGGCTGCTACAGGGCAAACTCATGGGGGAATTTATTGAAGCGGAAACTAGACTCACAGAACTTCTATATAATCCGCCCGGCGGACCACACCTACATCCCAGCAAGAGCTCAAGGTCTCTCTTCAACATTAGATCCATTCATCACAAATTGCCCGCAACGCTTTTCACATGCGCGAGCAATAAACGATCTGGGATCTGATCACCTACCAGTCCAAATTACGTTACTTAATTCCCCGGCAATAGTTGAGTCGTATTACTTCGATCCTAAAAACGCAAATTGGGTAGAATATATGCGCCTTATCAACTCTCAGCTACCAACAATAAACCCCAGCTCAATCTGTCTTCCCCAAGACATTGACGAGCAAATCAACATCTTTAATAACACAACATCTGGAGCTAAAATTGCCAGCATACCCCAAAAAAGAATTCGTTATTCACCCAAGCCGCTTCCTAGAAATGTTACCAACTTGATAAGGAATCGGAATCATTACAGACGGAACTGGCAAAGGTTTAGACATCATATCGACCTAGAATTGTTTAAGTTACATAACTTTTTGATATCAGAAGCGTTGTTCAACCTTAGAAATAAGGCTTGGAACACAACACTATCATCCTTAGACAAGGGCTCTTCTCCCTTTTGGAAACTAACAAAAGTCATTAAGAAGAAACGCATAGTAATGCCCACCCTTGTGGAAAATTCTACTCGATATAACACTCCGGAGGAAAAAGCAGAAGTATTGGCCCAGTTGTTTTATCGCAACCACTCTTTGTCCGCTGATTTTAGTGACCCATCAACCACTTCCACTGTAAACAGCTCTAACCGTGCCCTTGCGAATACGCCTATAAATCTTACAAACATTCCACCACTAACGAGAGACCAAGTAAAAGGTGTCTTAAAATCCCTAAAAATTAAAAAAGCGCCTGGCGTCGATGGAATAGACAACCTATATCTTAGGCATCTACCTCGCAAGGGTATAAGCTTTCTTACAGTACTGTTTAACAAATGTCTTCAACTCTGCTACTTTCCAAATGCTTGGAAGAAGTCGAAGGTAATCCCCATTGCCAAACAAAACAAACCGATAGATTCACCTTCTTTGTATAGGCCAATTAGTCTCCTTTCCTCAGTAAGCAAAATATTAGAGAAAATAATTAAAGAGAGGCTTATCCAGTTCCTTGAGGATAATGCCTGCCTACCTTCTTTTCAATTTGGGTTCCGGCGTGAGCACAATACAGTCCAACCTCTTGTAAGAATCAAAAAAATCGTAAATAATCGGTGGAAGTTTTTCAGCATCCCAATCCACCGGAATGGTACTGCTAGATATTCGAGCTGCTTTTGATTCCGTTTGGCACGATGGACTGATACATAAAATGTTCTTTCTAAACTTCCCCTCAGAAACCATTAAGATAGTGAAGAGCTTTCTTTCCAATAGGTCGTTCTCGGTACACATAGAAAGTGCAACGTCCACCATAAAATACATCCCAGCAGGCTGCCCGCAAGGATCCTGCCTTTCTACAATCCTGTATAATATATTTACAGCAGATTTTCCAGTTCTGCCCGGTTGTTCCATGTCGGTATTCGCTGATGATACAGCTATTTTAAGCTCAGGTAGATTATCATCGGAGATCACCAACAAATTAACTCTAGCGTTTTAAAAAACTAACACATACTTCCGAAAATGGAAAATCCTCGTGAACTCTGATAAAACCCAGGCAATCTACTTTACAAGAAAACGGAAAAATATCTACTGTTTGGTCATTGAGCGTTTTCAATGCCGTAAATAAAAGAATTTGTATTTAATATGACGTTATAAAAATGTTTATTTCTGCATGCAGATCAAGCCGGATGATCCGCAGATAGACCGGCTATGGTGCATGCAGGGACTCAAGTAAAAGTACAGAGAGGGCGGCCCGACTGGTCACTGCGAAGCTAAAGCTCTCGAATAATGGAGAGGGCGGCCCGACCTAGACACTACGAGCTAAAACTCTCTATGAAAGGCTTGTTGAATCGAGCGGCCGAGAAAGAGTCGGCTTGCGATCAACAAAGCCTTTGTACAACCTTAAGCCTAATAAATAAACATTACACTAATAATTACACTAAACATTACATAAACATTATTTAAACATTATTTAAACATAAACATTAAACGCCGTGCTGCTGCTTGACCCGACATCTACATTCCCAATGGAGCAATCATGCTAGGGAATACTTATGTTAACTGGGAACCTAGCGTCAAATATCTAGGACTAATTTTAGACAAAAAACTGAAATTTGGCGACCATATAAAAAACACCATTAAAAAGGTGAACATCACGGTTCGAACTCTCTACCCCTTCATAAACAGAAACGCCCGCCTGAGCTTAGAAAATAAACTATTTCTATTTAGATCAATTTTCCAAGCAATAATTTTTTACGGTGCACCTGTCTGGGCAGATATAGCGAAATGTCATTTAAAAAAGCTTCAAGTGTCCCAAAATGAAATATTAAAAATGATTTACAACCTACCTTGGTACCACGCTACGACCGATCTTCATAATACTGCTAACATTGAGTTAGTTTTAGATTGACTTCCACGCCTTACTCGGTGTTTCTACTTAAGATGTCAGAATTCGACGTACCCTCATTTAAACGATGTAGCCTTAGATTATAACTTTTAGTTGTAACTTAGACCTAAAGTTTTATTTTTGTAGGTTAAGATATTGTAAGCGGTTTTTGTATTTTTCCCGCACACTTTAATATTGGATACACCAAACAATTTGTCACCACCCATTATCTATTCTAAGTGGATAGGGTATTCTTCCTGAACTCTTAAAAATCTATCCCATATAAGTATCACCAAAGATTATAAAGTACATAGATGGGACATCAGGGCCCAAAACGGTCAACTTTTTGCGTCGAGCTTGTTGGTGAGGGGGGAAACGCACATGCATACGATTCTATTTTTAGAACTCTTTCCATGTATCCGTTAACAAAAATATGAACCTATGTGTGTATGTGTGACTGCTCGCACGACGGCGTAAAAAGGTTTTGGCTTCCAAATTTCAATTTCAATTTCTCGTTTCTGTTTCCGATGCGCCGATGTGGTAGTTGGTAGAACAAATAGTATTTTTGATCGCCGCCGATCGAGACAGGATGGTAGCGTAATTAGAGTAGTTACTCTACGTTTAATTTTTCTGTGTTCAAATCCTAGTAAGGACTTTGAACTTTTTCTTTCTTTTATAATTATTATTATTTTTTTCTTTAATTGTAATATTTTTCTTTAATTTTACAATTGTAAAATTATTTAATTCTTCATTATGTCCGTCTAATAAAATTTCAAGGGAGTCCTTCCGGCATTTTGTCATCCGACATGTCCGTCACTTATTTTTACTTTAATTGTTATAGAATGCAATTAAAAATAAAAATAATAACGTAAAAATTAAAAGTAAAAAAAAAATAATAAAAAAATAAATGTAAATATAAAAACAACCGCCAGCTAATGAAGTCGAACCCAGGACCCCATGAATAAGGACCACGCACTATCCATCTAGGCTACCCTCGAAGTTGATTTTATGATACGTAAAATTGGTGTTACAGGAGGCGCTAGAATCCATACCAAAAACAGAGCTGACTAGTAAGGATAGTAAAAGATATTTCTGATCTCTTTACTCTTACATTGGTTCGGTTACAACGTTTCAAACTTTCATCGTTCCAAAGATGTTACGATCTAAAAATAGAATTCTCTCTCTCCCTACCTCATCTGCCAGCCGATTGTCGTGGAACCCGCTCTCAAATGTTTTCATTATACAGCGGGTTCCACGACGGAAAAAATGAAAACATTTGAGAGCGGGTTCCACGATGCGGCCTGCCAAAGTGCCGTAGAACCCGCACTTATAGACATTTTTACAGCGGGTTCCACTACGAACTGAGACAATGTTAAGGTTATTTTACAATTTTGTATTTTTTTTTATTGGATTATAAATTTAGGAAAACACATTAAAATAATAAAACAATAATATAAATAGATTTAAAATTTAAAAAAATGGACTTCCCGAGCCTGGTTTGAACTCGTTTTACCTTGCACACCAGCCAAGCACTCCACCACTCGGCTATTCCTCACTCGTTGTCTCGCGAAAAATTTCTCAAACTTAACTTGTCGCGCAATGGAACCCGCTCGTTCCAGCGGGTTCCACTGCTGGAACCCGCCATAGAAAATTTTTCTTTGTATGAGATGTCCCATCTATGTACTTTATAATCTTTGGTATCACGCACTTTTTGTAAATTTAAGTTTGTTGAGTGAATAAATTGAATTGAATTGAATTGAAATTATCCCGATTGTACTTTATATATACGACCAATACATGTTCTCGAGTCAGAACTAAGTATCCTCAGGCAAGGACGAATGACAATTACTGAGTACTATAACGAAGTCAATAAAAAAATGACCTTACTAATAAACAAAACCATAATGACATACGGAAAGGACAGTGTAATTACCAAAGAAACAAACAATTCAATGAGGGGAAATGCTCTACGAGTATTTATATCCGGACTTCATGGATCTATTTCAGAAACTCTTTTCACATTAAATCCACCAGATTTGCCCAATGCTTTGGCAAAGGTCCAAGAATTAGAATCAAACAACTTCCGTGCTCAATTCGCAAATAGGTATAATGGATTTAAAAATGAAAGTAAATATCGGGGAAACAACTTACGATTTGATCAAATACGACAAAATAATAATACCACTAAAATGGGAAATAATTTTAATCATAACCAAAATTACAATTGGCCACAAAAGGGAAATTTTTGGCAAAATAATAATCAAAAGCAACAAGCTATCGAGCCAATGGATGTTGATCCACCGATTCAACTCCAGAATAAATCTAATAACAATCGGCAGCCGAGCCAAAATTGGCAGTCAAATAGTAACCAGGGAAGATATAATAATTGGCAGGCAAACGATAAACAAGGTAGATATAATAATAATTATCATCAAAATAAAAATCGTTCAAATTTTTATAACACAAATCAAAATAGAGAGCAAACTCAAGCTCAAAAAAGGGAATCAGATGGAACAGAAAGTCAGCCAGCTAATAAAGTAACCAGATTAAATAATATTAATGAAGACCATTTTTTTTAGACCAGACCCCTACAGAGGAATGCCTTATTTAAATAGGATAGATCGAAAAACCAAGAAGCAGCTAAAAGTTTTAATAGATACAGGAGCCACTGCTTGTTACATAAAAAGGGGAATTTTTGAAAACAAAAACGAGCTACCAATATACAAAAAGGTAACAACAGTTCATGGCTACTCAATTATTAGGTATTACCATATTATAAATATTTGTTTCAAATATATTTGTTTCAACAATTATTTTATGAAATCGAAGGTTTGGAATCTGATATTCTAATTGGATTCAATTTATTAAGAAAAATTGGAGCTATAATAAATATAGATAAGGGAATCTTGGAATATAATGGGAAACAGGAGAAGTTAAAATATTATGATAATGAGGAGAAAAACGAAATACGTTTAATTGAAGAAAATAATATTCTTCCAATAAAAGAATTTATTATAAAAAAGTATTTTGATGATAATGGTAGCGAAAACACAGATTCATTATTTGTTGAAAATAGTGAGAAAAGCTTGGGAGTTAAAAATCCCGAGAACGCCGATGTAGAAATATGCGTCAACAAAAATACAAATATCTTGGGAACAAAAAATCCCGAGAACGCCGACGTAGAAATATCCGTCAACAAAAATACAAATATCTTGGGAACAAAAAATCCTGAGAGCGCCGACGTAGAAATATAAAGGGGGAAATAAATCTAATTCATGATAGGCCAATATACGGGAAGCAATATCCGTATGCTCTATCTGTCAACGATTTCGTGAATAGCGAAATCAAAAGAATGTTATCAGAAAAAATAATAAGGCCTTGCTAGGCTTCTGCTGAAGCCCTTACAATTCACCACTTCTGGTAGTCCCAAAGAAGGGAGAGAATCAAGACTGAAGCCGTAAAATAAGACTCGTCATTGATCATAAAAAATTAAATGAAAGTACTATACCTGACAGGTACCCAATGCAAGACCCATCAGTAATTCTATCAAATTTGGGAAAAGCAAGATGTTTTTCAACAATAGATTTAGAGTCAGGAGTTTATCAGATACTAATGAAAGAATCTGACGTCAAAAACACAGCTTTTTCAATAAATAATGGAAAATACGAATTTTTAAGAATGCCATTCGGATTAACAAAAGCACCCATAATCTTTCAGAGAGCAATGGACGATATTCTAAGAGAACCAATTGGGAAAACATGTCATGTCTATATGGACGATATTATAATATTCTCAAACTCAATTGAACAACACTATACAGATCTAAACAAAATTATAAATATATTATTGAGGGCAAACATGAAAATCTCTTTAGAAAAATCTAAGTTTTTCAAACGCGAAACCCGTTTTCTAGGATACATGGTATCCTATAACGTCATCAAGACAGACCCAGAGAAAATTGAAACCATTAGAAAATATCCGCTTCCAAAAAATATTCGGGAACTAAGAAGTTTCCTAGGTTTTACGGGCTATTATAGAAAATTTGTTTCAAACTACGCCTACATAGCCAAACCTCTAACAAAATATCTTGGAGGTCATAATGGCAAAATCTCAAAAAGAATGTCAATAAAAATATTGATTCAGCTGGATGAACCAGCAATTAAAGCTTTTAACGAGCTGAAAGAAAATCTCATTACTCAAGTAGAACTAGTTCAACCGGACTATAATAAAAAATTTACCTTGACCACCGACGCTTCAGACGTCGCAATTGGTGCAGTTTTATCTCAAGAAGGAAAACCAATTACTTTTATTTCAAAAACCTTGTCTAAAACAGAACAAGCTTATGCGACTAATAAGAAGGAACTTTTAGCGATAGTATGGGCTCTTAAAAATCTAAGAAATTACTTATACGGAGTAATTGGAATTGAAATTCAAACCGACCATCAAACTTTATCTTACACAATTTCGGATAAAAATCCCAATGTAGATATGAAAGGATTGTATTCTTTCATACAAAGTTTTACACCGAAAATATTATTTAAGCCCGGTACAACAAATGTAGTTGCAGGCGCATTATCTCGAATTCAGATAAATAATATTACTGACAGCGATATAGAACAAACAGACCAGTCAGACTCAGAGCAGAACACACAGCATTCAGCTGAAAGTAGTTTTGAAAATGTAATACAAGATACCCGTAAACCGTTAAATCAATTTAAACAACAACTGTTATTAACTACGGGGAGGTATACAATACATGAGTCACTGAAAATTTTTGACAGGACACGACATTTAATTGAATATGACACACCAGAAAATTTAATAACTATATTAAGAGAGTATCTTCCACCTAACATTACGGTAGGAATTCATTGTACCTTAGAGGACTTATTTCAAATTCAATTACCTGTAAAAAATAATTTCACAAACACATTCCTTTTTACAAGAATCTTTCTACAAGACGTGGAAAACGAGGAAGATAAAGCTATAATAAAGAAGAAACGCACAGCCGTGCTCATAGGGGGCTAGAAGAGAATTACAAACAGATCAGTAAATTATATTATTGGCCAAACTGATTTAAAAAATTAAAAGAATATATTAAAAATTGCGTGATTTGTAACGAAAATAAATATAACAGGCACCCAATAAAAATTCCAATTGGGGAAGCCCCAATTCCAAGTAAAGAAGGAGAAAATTTACACATTGATATATATTACGCGCAAGGTCTTACTTTCATAACTTGTATTGACGCTTACTCAAAATTTCTAGTAGTAAAAGAAATCCAAAATAAATTAAATATCGAAAATAAAGTAATGGAACTTCTTCAGCATTTTCCACAAGCAAAAGTAATAATGACCGATAATGAACCGAGCTTTACCTCGGCCCAATTTAAATCTTTCGCACAAAGGTGCAATTTAACTTTACATTACGCACACCCGAGGCACAGCACGTCAAACGGACAGGTTGAAAGGGCACATTCTACATTAACAGAATTAGCTCGATGCATTAAAGAAGAATTTAATTTAACTGACTTTTCCGAAATAATAATAAGAGCCGCTCAAGAATATAATCAGAGCATTCATTCTACAACGAACCAAAAACCTTTCGACGTATTATATAATAAAATAGAGCACGATAACATTCCTGAACTTTTGAAAAATACTCAAGAGAAAATGTTGGAAACACATAACGAAAACAGAAAAGAAAAAGAATATCATGTAGGACAGGTAGTCTATGAAAAGAAACATGGGGAAAGAAATAAACTTAAAACCAGATATAAAAAACAAATAGTTAAGGAAAATTTACCCAACAAAATAATAATCAACAATAGAAATAGAATTATTCACAAAGATAATATAAAATTCTAAGTATTTATATATTATCCTTTTTTTCTTCCTTTCCCAGAAAATGTTTTATCAGGTGCTCATACTACACCTTATTTTATTAACAAAATCAGAAATAATTGACTATACAAGTCACGAATATCTTCTATTTAAGGACAATAAAGACGTATTGACGTACGATTCATACGCAGATTTATTCCATGTAACTAACTTAAGCTTTTATAAAGAAATAATAAATTTGGAATCCGATAATATTAAAAGGGATACTAATAAAAGGTCACAATGGGAAATTAAATATGACATAAAAGTAATCGAACTAATTTTATCGCAATTAATATCAACTAGATCAAAAAGAGGGATAAATGAGTTAGGCACCGTGTGGAAATGGTTAGCTGGAACTCCGGACCATGATGATTTTATTACAGTTCAGAATAAAATTAATGAATTAATTGAAAACAATAATAAGCAGTCTATTATCAATTCCCGATTATTCAAAGAAATAGAATCTCTTTCCGATGATTTTAAAAAAGTATTTATTGATCAAGATCTACCACTTCGAAAACATCGCTTGCGATTATTAACATTTGATCTGCAAAATTTAATTGACACAATCACTCTAGCAAAAATAGACGTTTTTAATACCAAAATTTTAAACAATGATGACATCTTGGAAATATTAAAACATGAACAAAAACCAGTAATTATAGCTGATTTAATGGACATCTCTTCTTTTAAAATCGCATTGCATAAAGAACTTTTAATAATTTATATAAAATACCCAATAATAAAAAACAGATGTGAAATATATCACGCTAGAGCGATTTCCCAAATCGATGGAAAACTAGTATTAAGCGATCAAGTCGCAAAATGCGAAAATATTTTTTACGAAATGTCTAATTTTAAGAACGAACTTTTTAATAATTATTGCACTCTAAGTAACAAAAAAACTTGTTTTACCCGATTATTAAATGGTGAGAAATCAACCTGTAAAAAAATAAGAGAAAAAAATAAAAAAATAGACATCATACAAGATGGTGCCATTCTTATAAATGGGAATAATATTGTTAACAACTCCCATTTAAACGGTTCGTTTTTAATAACATTTAATGGTACAACTAAAATTAATAATATCTCATATACCAATTTGGAAAATAAAATTCTTGAATACGTAACTACGAACCACTTTACAAATTATGAAATATCCGATTACATATTATCAAATAACTCTGATCTTTCTTTAGACAATATAAATATTTTAAGCCCATTCGTTAAAATTAAGAATACTAAAATATCACTTTGATTCTTTCACTTATTATAAAATACAAAAATGCTATATTATTTGTAACCAAAAAACATCGGCCTGAACCAGAAAAATCTATTAACCAAGAAATTTTTTTAACAGAATTAAGAGATCATTTAAACGAATTTCATATTGAATCGGGACGATCCATTTTAGAAGGGGGAGAGTTATCCAACCCCTAAATACAGGCCACTTATGGCTTTTATAAACAATATTTTCAATCTCTGCATTTGCCTTTGGCTTGATCTTTGGCTCAATTATCCAACCCATAAATCCAGGCCACTTATGGCTTTCCACTTATGAATTTTATAAACAATATTTTCAAACTCTGCATTCGCCTTCGGCTTTGTCTTTGGTTCTGAGGTCCGATCTCGGTTCCCCATAAACAAATCAAAATCAAAAGTAAACATCAGCTTCCCTCCGAAGCCCAATCAATTACGCCTTTTGCGTTTCAAGTACCCACCAAATTGCATCGATCAGCGTAATCGAATTTCACAATAAGATGCGACAGTTTCATCTTAAGCCTCTAATCTAAACACAACTGATGGCCGAGGTTCTTTGGATCAGATGTAGAATTAAGAAGTCAGTCCTATTTTGACCGAGACCGCGAACGGTTGACAAAAATATTTAAGAAAAATCAAAAGTGTCTTGTAATTTTTGCGTTTAATAAATAAAGGTTTAACACCAAGTTGTGAAATTAAAAAATAAAATTTACATTTTTTAATTCACCGAACTACAAACAATTTAACTTATATACTTAAAGAATACGCAATAAAAAAAATCGATTTTTTCATCTATCACAACTGTATATAACCCCTTAAGGTGTTGAAGTTCGAGCTGCAGAGACGAGTACAGACGGCAGTGAATTAACTAAGCTGCCTACGTTGGCTTCATCGTTGGGATAAGGACTTAGCTTGTGGGGTCCAGGAGTAGGAAAATCGGTTAGTTTTATTCGTAAATGCAGTCGGAAATGCACGCCTCGCTTCGACTCGAACAGTTACGATTCTTACTCTCTCTTTCTGGCGTGCTTAATGTGAGAGCACTGAGACCAGATAATGTAAGAGCACTGAGACGTTGGAGTCGGAGCTGGAAAAGGCAAATGGAGGACAAACAGAGGACGCCGTTAGAGGAGAGATCCCGTTAGAATCGGGACACGCGGCGTTGGAGTGAGCGGTGCGACGAATACGCCAGTTTATCCGCCACGGGATGAACATGTTCATCCATCGCCCCTGTCATATGGTGTAACGACGGCGAGCATACCTGGATGGACGTCATGTAAACTACCTAATCTTCCCGTTTTTGAGGGTCAGCCAGAGGAATGGCCAATAATCGTGTGTGCGTTAACGAAGACAATGGCACCCTACCAGTAAACTCAATTGGAAAACAACCTGAGGTTAGTGAAAGCTTTGAGGGGCGTGGCCCGTGAGACAGTGAATCCATCCCAGCTCATCCATCCCAGCAACGTAGGAGCCGTTATGGAGCAGCTTCGATTCCGGTATGGACGTCCGGAGCTACTCATCCGTAGCCAACTCGATAGCGTGCGCGATGCGCAGCCAATACAGGAGGCCGATCGGCAACCAGCACCTAGAGAACCCAACCTTAATGGAGGAGCTGATCGTCAAGCGAAGGATCCTGCACGCAAATAGTTTTCCACCCCAGATGTTGCCCTAGATGCGAGGGACAACACCAGATCAGGGACAGCAAGGAGTTCAACAGCGCTTCTACAACGACGCGGATTGAGTCCGCGAGGAAGCTGAGGCTATCCTTCTCGTGTCTGGAGCCCGGAAATATGTCTCGGTTCTGCAGGAAGAGCCGCGGATGCAACGTCCATGGATGCCGAAAAAGGCATCACTTCCTTCTCCACGAGTCACATGGATATCCGAGACAGCCGCCAGTCGCAGATGGAGGAAGCAGGAGAGGAATGCCACGACCAGTGGATTCCAACGAGAGGAGCCGTCCTACGTCAGCCGCAGTTATAGACGCGGGGCGTGAGCAGGATGAAAGGCGATCGACGTGTGACCGCCAGGAACTGCCGCATCGAAACCTCAGCTGTGTTGAGTCGATTGGATGACACCTACTATTCCGGATTCTACACGTGATGCTGTACGGGGAGAATACACAGATCGACACCTATGAACTGTTGGATGAAGGATCGTCTGTCACGCTCATCGACGACGAACTCATCCGCGGCCTGAACCTGAAAGATGAGAGTCGCCAACTGAACGTCCAGTGGTTTGGTGGGAAACCTGCCAAAGAGCACACAAAAGTGGTCAACCTGCAGATCAGTGAAGCGGGCAAGCCAAAGCGCCATGGGCTGAAGAACGTGTACGGATGTAAAGGCAGTGAAGGCGAATGCGCGTCTACCTGATTATGTCAAGAAGGGGTAAGCACTACGACTGGAGCCCCAGGAAGCCCAGAGGTACCCGGAAGGCAAATTAAGCCCCTCCCAGCGGTGATCTTGCATTTTCGGGAAGGAGCAGTTGGTGTTTGTGCAGACATCAAGGAGATGGTTCATCAGGTACTGATGCAGCCACAGGACAGATGTGCCCAGAGGTTCCTGTGGAGAAACGGAGATGACCAACAGGAGCCGGACGTATACGAGATGCAAGTGATTACATTCGGAGCAGCTGGCTCACCGTGTTCGGCGGACTATGTGAAGACCTTGAATGCCTTGCAATACAGCAGCACGGATCCACGAGTAGCTCTGGCTATTAAGCCAATACCAATACGTGGATGACTACGTCGACAGCTTCAGCAGTGTAGCCCTAGCCATTTCGACACGGGTGAGAGAGATTCATGCTGATGCAGGTTTTGATTTGTCGGTTTGTCGGGTTTTGGTGTCGATTCACTTCTAGTTCGGCAAGTGTGGTCAGAGCGTTGAACCCACTTGAACCCATCGCTAGCGTCAAATGGGAATGTACTGGCAACCGGCTACAGATGACTTCAAGTTCGGCGTCAAGTATCATCGAGTCCCGAGAAGCGTGATGACAGGAGAACGCGTACCTACCAAGAAGAAGTTCCTAAGCCCGGTCATGTCCACGTTTGACCCGATTGGATTCCTGAGCTGCTACATGGTGACTGCCAAATTGTTAATGAGGGAGATTTGGAAAAGAGGAGTCAACTGGGACGAGCCGCTACCCGATAATTTGGCCGCAGCCAAGCTCCAAGACGAAATGCGCTCCGATGAGGACTATGTCGATCCCGCGACTGGAACTTCAAGCAACAGTATTGGGCACAAGACTGATGGACACCGTCAAGCAGGAGCACGGTGTGGCTATCAGCAACTGCGAATTATGGACGGACTCAAAAACTGTGTTGCACTGGATAAGCAGCACCCACCGAAGATACAAGCAGTTCGTCGGTAACCGGGTGGCAGAGATCTTGGAATCCTCGGAGGCGTCCCAGTGGAGATGGATTCCGTCTGCCGAAAACGTGGCACATGACGAGACGAGGCCGCGCAAGGCAGTGGATCTGAGATTGATTCGCGATGGCTAAGTGGTTCACCATTTCTACAAGTACCAGGTGAGAACTGGCCAAGATCGAGCGACGGATGGATCCTTCCGATGATGGACGAAGAGGAAATGATATGTGAGTTTGCCTTGGTGATGGTAAATTTCATATCCTTGCAGAGGTTTTCAAATTCCAATCAACTGGTGAGTAGCACCGCATGGGTGCTCAGATTCATTCGACGGTGCCGTGGTCTACGATACGGTGGATCACGGACTGACGTCGATCGAGTGCGTTGATGCTGAGTGCGCACTGGTACGGCAATCGCAGCAAGAAGCCTTTGCTGAGGACAGCCAAGAAAAGGCCGTCTAGGGCAACCGACTGCATTGACTGTCCCCATACTTCAACGAGGACGGAGTAATGCGAGTCAGCGGAAGGATCGACGACGCGATGTGTGTGCCATACAGCGCACGTCGGCCGATCATACTGTCTCACGAGGAGGCATTGGCGGAGATGATTGTGCAAAACACGGAGGCAACCATCAGAGCGATCCTGGATCTGGATCAGAAGTTCTGGATCAAGAACTTATGGAGGCTGCTACGGATGATGATGGTGAGCAAGTGCAACGTTTGCAAATTGCAAAGAGCACGACCAACTCAGCCCGAGATGGGACCCCTGCCAGAGGACCGGCTGGAGGCCGACGGATGGCCCTTTAAGTTCACTGGGTTGGACTATTTTGGACCACTATTTGTGACGGTTGGACGTCGCATGGAGAAGAGGTGGGTGGCACTGTTTATGTGTCTGACCACAAGGGCTATGGCTCACGATTTGTCTACCGATTCCTGCATAATCGCCATAAGGAACTTCATTAGCTGACGTGGACCCTTCGTCAGGATTAGGAGCGACAATGGAAAGAACTTCGTTGGAGCCGACCGCGAGGCCTAGAGGTTCAGCGAAATGTTTGAGCCTGTACGGATCCAGTTCGAGCTGTTGACTAAAGGAGTCGTATGGATCTTCAATTGCCCGGCGGACCCAGCTGAGGGTGGCGTCTGGGAAAAGATGGTGCAGTGTGTGAAGAAGGTGCTGCCGCACACAATGAAGGAACCCAAGAGAGCATAGTGAACACTCGTCCGCTCACACATCTACCAGTAACGGTGGACCAGGAGGTTCCACTGACACCCAACAATTTGCTGAAGGGAGCACTCGATGTCCCAGGTCTTCCCAATGATGACGGACAAGAGCCCGTGAGATGTGCTACCAGGAAGCAGTGGCGCATAGCGAGGGTTATGCGGGATCGATTCTGGAAGCGATGGGTGCATAAGGACCTGCCGACTCTTGTGCGCAGGGAAAGATGGTGCATGCACGTCGAGCTCATTCGTCGAGGAGACCTGGTGTTCATCTGTGATCCAGCCATACCACGAAGGGAGTGGAAACGAGGCGACATGGAAGAGGTGTTCTTCTACCTCGTCGAGCAGCAGTGCGGACTAACGATTGAGCCAAGACAATGCGTCCCGCTTTGAAGCTAGCTGTCCTGGACGTGGTGAATGCGGCTGTCTCACGGGGGTGGGGATGTCGCGGAACGGATTATCGCTATCGATAGTCAGGATTTTTATAAAGTCAGTATTTTTATGAAGTCTAGTATTTTTAGTTCAGGTTATTCGGTCGCATTAAAATCGGGTAAAAAGAAAAACAATATATGGCGAACAATTACACCGATTTGCGCCATCACAAGGAGAGGGAAGAGAAATCTGCGGTACGTTAGCCAATTAAGTAAATGTAAGAGCTAAATAGATATTTTAATTATTTCAGAATAAAACGAACGAATCGAACTCCAATTATTTGTCCGACGTTTGTTAAAGGAGGAGAGAAAAAAAATGAGAGCAGAGCATTTACTGAGCGAAAAACACGTAATTTTTTATTTCTTTTTTTGTTAATTCAAAAGTTATAATAGTGAATTTTATTTTAAAGAAAGCTTTGCTAGAAGCAGCTCTTAAACAAATAAACAAGAAAGGAAATCTAACTTCGGGCGGAGCCAAAATTGATATACCCTTGCAGTTAAAACCGGATATATATGGCAAAATCGGATATAGTTGGCCGATCCTTATAACCCAATTTATTATAATACAAAATTTAAAAAAGTCCCAAACTTCTATCTTCAAAAATACCAAAGTTGGTATTTCTTCCAAAAACCATTTCCGATCGTTCAGTTATATTAAGGATATAGTCGATCGTTATGAAATTTGGTAGGTCGGATTAGCTGTCCAAAAATATAACCTGTAGTTCTAGCTTTTTATCTTCAAAAACACGAAAGTTGGGTCATTTCCGATCGTTCAGTTATATTGCAGCTATAGGATATAATCGGCCGATCCTTACGAAACTTTATATAAAAAATAGCTCTCATGTAAAATTTGAACTCTCTTACTCTAAAAACACCGAAGTTATCCAATTTCCGATTAATCAGTTAATGGCAGCTATAGGATATAGTCGGCCGATCCCGGTCATTCCGACTTTCATACTGCCTGCAAAGGAAAGAAGGGTGTGTGCAAAGTTTCAAGTCGATAGCTTTAAAACTGAGAGACTAGTTTGCGTAGAAACTGACAGTCGGACAGACAGACGGACATGCTCATATCAAATCAGGAGGTGATCCTGATCAAGAATATATATACTTTATAGGGTCGGAGATGTCTCCTTCACTGCGTTGCACACTTTTGGAAAAAATTATAATACCCTCTGCAAGGGTATAAAAACTTCGCTCTCCTATCTATATTTTTTATGAAATTTTTTTGCAACCCAATTTCTGAGAAAATTTTTCTCAGTGGAAACATCAAAATGAGAGAAAATGAGCGAGCTTCTAAAAAAAATTGAAAGTTCTCACACTGTCAGTGTGCCGGCAGTGCTGCAGCAAAATTTAGCGCATGCTTTAGAAAATGAGAGTTTGCCCCCCACTGATCTAGACCCAGCATCGCAGGATAAAACTGCTTTTACTATCCCTTAGACTATAAAACAAAGGCCCAAGTCAAAAACGCAGAAAGCTTTAAAAAACGAAAACCATACAATAAACAATCTCCAGTATATATTGCATCGCAGAATCACTGTTAAAGATTAATAAAGATTTGCATCGCAGAATCACTGTTAAAGATTAATAAAAGCAATGACGTTTGCCAGGAATACTAGGAAGGTTGCATACCTCTGGTAAGTGTGAATAACTTCGTAGGAGATCACTGCAACGGTGGCCAACGGTGTTTAACAGCACAAACATGAGCTGGTCCAATTTTTCAATAACAAATAAATCGACATAACTTAACTTGCAGAAACCCACCTTACCAAAAAATAATATTCCTAAATCCAAGAATATATATTTTTCAACAACACGTTTGCTACCAACTACCTGTAAGCCACATCTATCAATATACAGTTGGGTTGTCACAATCTACCTATAGCATAAGTATACTGTATACCGGTATACTTTTCGATTCACGATATCTAGGCAAATAGGGGATCTTCGCTCGTGACGCCGAATGGAAGACAACTCTATTACTCAATTATAAAACATAGAAATAAACTTGACTGCGTTTCCCCTAGTTCACCTACACACTGGCGTATTGACCTTAGGAAACTGCCAGAGTTGATTTACTTCTCAGTTACATAAAACATCCCATGAAATCTGATAAGCACCAGTTCTCTCTCGGATATTTCATAACCCCTGCAGGCTGATGGGCGCGAAGCGACAAAAGCAGAGCCAACACATTCGCTGCCCACCTTTAAACTGTGTTCCAGCCAAATCCAGTAACAAACGCGCGTATTATAATATCAAAAACAAAAGACAACTTTCTTATTGCAAAACCAATTGTGTTTCGGCCATTCGAAGTCACACTAAGCGCTGTTAGTACCATATGCATGCATAGGCAAAGAGGTGGAAAAAGTCAATCATTATAATGATACCAACACCTGGAAAAGACTACACGCTCATCTCCTCATGCAGCCTATAAGTTTAGTTTCGTGTCTATCAAAACTCTTTGCAATATGCCAAGCCGTATCATACCAAACTTCAGAAGACATAATAGTATCCCAGCACTTTAATTCGACTTTCGCGAAAAACATGGACTAACGAACATGTGAACCGCATAACATCAGAAATTTAAAGTGCATTTGAAAATAGGGAATACTGCACTGGGGTATTTTTGGACGTCTCTCAAGCATTCAACAGAGTATGGCTTTGCGACTTAATGCATAAAATGCAAATAATGCTCCCTAATAACAGGCATACACTCTTAAAGTAACATCTTTACAATAGGAGATTGTAAGATTCAATACTTCCATGTCAGCTGAAAATAACATCGAAGTTGAAGTTCCTCAAGGCAGCGTTTTCGGACCAACTTTATATCTACTCTACACTTCTGATATCCCTTCGATATCCCTTCTACGTTTGCCGATGACACCGTGACCCTGAGCCGATCTTAATGTCCACAACAAGCTTCAGCGCAACTTGCGACCCATCTAGATGCAATAGAGAAATGGCTCTCAAGTCAATCAAGTAGCCTTTACCATAAAAGTAACCTTTACTAAGCAACACCATGCTTCCTCAGTCAGATGAACATATCTTGGGGTACATCTCGACAGACGGCTTACCTGACGCACGCATATTGACGCACGCGTATTGAAGCTAGACGATCTCACCTAAGGCTGAACGCAAACAGTCTGCATTGGCTTATAAACTCCCGCTCCCCCCGTGACCTACCAAATTCCGTAACGATCGGAGGACTAAATCTTATAGCTGTCATATAACTGAACGATGGGAAATGGTATTTGGTATTGGGTAAAAATACCAACTTTGGTATTTTTTAAAATAGTAGCTTGGGACTTTTTTTAGATTTTCTGTTGTAATAAATTGGTTTAAATAATTGATATTCTCATAAGGATTGGCCAACTATATACGATGTTTGCGATATGCATCTGGTTTTAACTGCAAGGGTATATAAATTTCGGCTACGACTAAAATTAGTTGGTTAGAGAGTGAAATGTTAAAGTATAAGTTTGTCCCAAAGGAAGACAATTGCAATTGCTTTACAATGCAATTATAAATTTGAGAAATAAACTGGACTATGTTTCTCGTGGAAGTCCCACATTCTGGCCCACACACCCACGAAAGCTTCCGACCTTATCGAATTTGCGGTGATTCGCAATCTAATAAGTGCCAAAGCAGTCGCTTATCATCGACCACTCGCCTGTGCTTTTAACGCTTCTTCCAAGCCCATACTTAAGCGAACACCTCTTCAGCCTGACGTCGCCGAAAACGCACTGTCTTAAATACAAAAAGTACTGGAGTGCCCGCATCAAACTCTCCCCGGAGCTTAATATGGAATTGGACATCGACTATACTACGAGCGCCCTGGAAAAAGTACTCGTTGCGGCAGCTAAAATCTATACGCCTCAATGGAAGACAGTAGACCGAAACAAATACTAAAAATCAAATCAGCAAATCGAACAAGAGAAATATTGCTGGGCTCGCAGCAACGAAAATGGAGCTGGTCCATCGAAAAAGTCATTAGGGAGCTAAAACCAAAAAAGGCTCTGGGTGATAACCTACTGCCGTTAAAGATGTTGATTGAACTTTCGAAATGTGCAGGTAGTTTGTAAACTTTTTAATGCGATCACTAATCTTGGCTTTTCCCCAAAAAAGTGGAAAAAATCTATTAACATAATGATACCGAAACCTGGAAGTGACAACACAATTCCGACATCGTCTTGTTTGTCTAAATTGTTTGAAAAATGCTTCTTAACTCACATATCTGAAAGCTTGCAATATTATCCCGGCACAGCAATTTGGCTTTCGTAGAAAACATGAAACCATTGAGAAAGTGAACAGACTAACATCCGAAATACGCTCAGGCTTCGAACAGCGAGAATACTGTAGCGCTGTTTTCCTCGACGTATCTCAAGCTTTAGACCGAGTTTGGCTTAATGAACTCATGCACAAAAATTTAAACGTATTTGCCAACATACACCCACAAGCCACTGGAATTATGCCTCTACAATAGGATTTTCTCAGTGAGATGCAACGAAGCTACTCCGGGCGACCACATCATCGAGGCTGAAGCTTTTAATGAAATATTTAAAAATTTTGTATTCGGCGGATGTTCCTACGAAAACATCCTACTGCCATCCTTGGTCGCTCCAGATGCGAAACCCAAGCAAAAAACAAACTCGCTAATCATCTCATAGAAGTGGAAAGGTGGCTGGCCGACTGACACATTAAAATAACCGAACAAAAGTGAAAAGACGTTTACCCTTAATAGAAAAACATGCCCTCAATCAACGGTATGCAGATCCCTCACGCTAACGTAACGTACCTTGGCATCCACCTTGATGTCCATCCACCTTGATGTTAGTCGTCCGACTAACCTGGCGTAAGCATATCCAATGCAAGAAGATGCACCTAAAAGTAAAAGCTAGCAGCCTTCACTGGATCATAAGTTCACGATCGCCACTGTGCCTGGACTACAAGTTACTACTCTAAAATGAAGACCTAAAGCCAATCTGGATGTATGGCTCTCAGCTGTGGGGGAACGCGAGCAGCAGCCACATAGACATCATACAGCGCGCACAATCCAAAATCTTGAAAACTATCACTGGGGCACCTTGGTATGTTCGCAACGAAAACATCCACCGGGATCGGGGCAGTGAACGACGAAGTCCAGAAGTTCCAGTTCTTTGTGCGAAGGATTTAATAGGGGTGAAGAATAACTTAGTTCATTATCAATCATCAATGATAGGACAAGGACAAATGTTTTTGGGTATAAAAATTAATTCTATTCATGTCCTTTAGAGTAAACTGACTCCTACTGTTATATTTGGTGGAATATGTTCCTTTAATATAGATGCAAAGTTTTCTGGAGTGTCATACTCTATTATACGGTAGTATTTTCGAATACATTAATTGAATTATGTATTCTTTACCTCCCGGTTGCTATTTGCAATTGTTCGATAAACTGGTTTAAAAGGTTTTGGGTTTCGTGTATTACATTCTCAAAACAACACTCTGCTTCGCTACTTTCCGATTCGCTACTTTCTGTTAAGATTTTTATTTTCATCTGTTTTGTCATTGAGATTTTTCAATGACAATCCGCTTCAAGTAATTTTCTGTTTCTATTTTCTGTTGCGTTTTTTCTCACAATGTAGTCAAAACCGATCCCAAAAAAATGTCTACAATTAAAAAATATCTAGTCCCTAAAAATCTTCGAGAGATTAGAAGCTTACTTAGAAACTTACAAACGTTTTTCATCCAAAAATTTGTTTAAGCTAGGTGCAACAAAAATTCTTGCGGATGCTTTATCAAGGATTTTGTGCTGCCTTTGTTGTAAGGCAGCAGCCGCTGAATTAGTTTATAGTTTGTTTATTCTGCCTAGTTGGTCGGAAGTTAACTCATTTTTCAGCCGATCTCAATTTGATCGTCCAGTTTTATCTGGTTGCAGAAAATAAAAAATATAAAGCGGATTTACTATTTGTTTGACTAAACGTCCTACATTTAACGTTGATTTTTTTGATAACGCCTCAAGGTTGTTCTAGAGGCGGCAGAAATAAGTTTTTCCACCTTTGTTTTTATATATTTTTTTTTCTACGCCTTTCTTATACACTAATAATCGCTCATGAATTGTCCTCCTTGTTTTTCCTCTTGTTGCTTTTTGATCCGGGCTGGAACCTTCCTTCTTTTAGTCTATAGATTGTATTTTTTAGTCATCTTCCTTCTTTAATGGTTTTTATTTGAGTATTAAAGGGGGATAATTTTTTAGTCATCTTCCTTCTTTAATGGTTTTTATTTGAGTTTTAAAGGGGGATAATTTCATTATTTATTTTCTACCTTAGTTTTTTTTTTTAAATTAAAAAAATTCACTATTACAAAAATGTTTCGAACTTTAATTCACTGCGCTTTGGTTTTGTCGATTTATTTTACTTCTCGATGAGGTTATCCAAAGTGACTGCCCGACTCTAATTTAACGATCAATAAAACAGTGCGACAGTGATTTGTAACTTTTGAAGAAACCTAGTAGAAATTGTTTATTAGGTTGAATATAGTACAAAACCGTGTTTGCTCTCAAAAAACTCCTTAACGAGTAATTTTAAGAGGATTTTAAAACTTTCGCTTTTTTTTATAGGTAAATGTTTTACCTTTGAAAAAAAATAGATCTTAAATTAGTTAAAACAAAAAGGATAAAATTTGAATACAAGAAACTGACATTTTTGAATTTTTGTCGTGTTTTTCGGATATTGACGCCTTTTTTTCCGTACAACTTCCAGCGGTATAACTTCAACAACAATCATAATTTCCTAATGAAATTAATGAATGAAATTATGAAATTAGTCTCGTTTTATTCAGGATTAATGAGACAATATTGATATGTTTCAAAAATAATACCATTTCTTGAAAGTTGAATCCCTTGTATCCAATTTTTGCAATGTATATTCGATCTAAACTGCAAGAGTCTATCAACTTTGGCTCCGCCCATAAGCTAACTTTTCTTTAATGTTAAGACTTACTTATCCTTTGTTAGTCGTACTAATTAAATATAAATAGATAATATAGAGTCTATGAATTAGTATAACACTACAACACTACATTTGACTATTTGAATATATTATTTTTTTAAATAACTCTAATACTAACGTGCAAAACTTAATTTAATATTTATAATATACTTAATATACTAAATATATACTTAATATAATATTTATATTTGAATATTTTTAGCTACTTGGACGACACCCATCATGCGTAAATCATCAGCTACATAAAAAAAAAAGCGTCACGTATTCATCAACGGACTTTAAGATACAAATTGTTCTCAAATTTAGAAACGAAATTCTAGATTTCTAAAAACAATCGGCTACGATGTATGACAAAACCAAAATATATTAACACCTTTTTAAGTGAAAGTAACTTAACCACATTTTAAGCATATTTATTAATGATGTTTGCATTTAAAATTTATTTTAAAAATAAATTATTGTATCCCATGAATACTATTATGCTGACAGGATGTCAAAAAGTCAAAATATTTTCAAAACCCATATGTATTTGAACTATTATAAACCTGTGCAATGAAGTTTTCTTTAAACTTGATCTTTGACGCATTGAACTTTGACATTTTTATTTTTTCATTAAATATTTTTATGTTATTAAAATTAAGTAGATGATTGTTTGATCATTGATGTTTTTCAATGACAAACCACTCCAAAATAAAGTGTCAAATTAAATAATTAGAAACGTTTTAAGTTATTTATTCTGCGGACAGAACAAACTGATTGATCCGAAGGTAGACCAGTTTATGGTGCTAAGCCGAAGATAGGTCAGAGATATCTTATTCACTGCGTTGCACACTTTTCAATAATGTACGAGGTGTGTCTAAAAAGTAAGGTGACTTTGTATTTTCAAGAAAAACTATTAATTTATTTATCAATATTCATGTTGTCCCCTTAAAAGTAATATCCTTCAGATACAATACACTTAAGCTAACCGACGCCAATTGAATGTGGCGTCGGTTAGCTTTGCCAAGCTTGGTCTGAGTTGCCCGAATTATAGACGGCTGCAAGAATAGACATTCCTCCCCCCTTGGAAAAACATAAAGATTTTCAATACATTTCCGAAGGGGAATCAGGGACAGCTCATTAGCTGACAAGCTTAGCGGCGATTAGCGGCGAGCTTAGCACCTCCGACGATTGAAGTTCGAAAAGACACCTGTGGTGATCACCGCCGCCAAAAACAATTCAACAGTGGTGTGTGCTCTGTAACATCGGCATAACAGGGCGCAAAAGAATTTATGTTATGCTGTTATAAATATGCTGCATCTAACTCGAGGTAATTATGTTCATCTGAGAGCCGAAATTGAGAAGCGCTCGGCAGGGCACATCCCGTGTATAGGCCCTGACTAGAAGAGAAGGAGCATCATTAATACGATCCGTCGCAACAAGGGACTTAACGGTAGGAGAGAAAACCTCGGACGCCTCAATTTTTTGTGAGGTAACGGAAGGAACAGGATCCGAAAACTGCAATAGGCTGTGGTGCCTTCGTCCGCACATACCGAAATTTGATAAATTGAAGGCTCGAGTTAAATGCAACTGTTTAGATATGTAATGGCTCCGTTTTAACCGATCCTTTCGGACAATTTTGTCGCCTGTGGAAATTTGGAAACAGAAAATAGTTTATTACATTGAGGTCAGCCCTGCATATGCGGAGAGTTGGGAACTGCAGCCAACTTATTCAAAAAGCAACGCTCGGAAGTTCTGGAATATAAAATGCCAACACGAGCCAAGTTTCTTTCTTTTCATACACATAGCCTCATACCGTACGATTGGGAATTTGCCTTACGCGTACTTTTTTTACGCGTGCACTTTTTACGCGTACAATTGAAAAGAAACAATTGTAGGATAGTAACTTGGTGGTTAAACTTAACCGTACTGCACACGTGATACTATCCCTGAGTAGTAGGAGTGCGAGCAATTAAGCATTTCATCCTGACCAGTGCATGGATAGGTATGTTCGCCTACAGGAATTCGCCGTGGTTAGTTTTCCAATGGAAAATAACCCATTTTTCAATTTAGATACAGGAATAAAGCTGTGTAATATTGTAATGTAAATTAGTTAAATGGATGGATTTATCGGCATTCAAATATTGGTTTGGTTGATGCATAAATAAATAATCTAATCTTCCATTCAGTTGCTCACACGAGTCGAGGAAAAATAATGTAACCGAATTGATAAGCCATTTTTAATCAGTCACCTATTAAGTTTTTATTAGTATTGTACTATTATGTATTAGTTTGTACGTTTTTTTTTTTTGTAAACATGTAAGGATTTATCCGTTGGCGAAATAAATAAATAAAGCATAGAGTATGGAAAGCCTCTTTGCGCGGATGGACTGCGTGTAAGTGTTTCTAACCCAAACATTATATTTGTTGAGATGTGCTATCAATAATAAGTGCCCAGAAAACAAAAAATAATTAATAACAACCACCCGCGCAAGGGATGCCATTTCTGACAAAATCTCGTTCCTTGAGTATTAGTTCACTTAAGGGGCCCATCCACAGGCGAGCATGGTCGGCGAACATGTTGTGCTCGACGAAATTTTTCCTGTGGATGGTAGTGTTCGTTGTCAAATTTTGTGTTTGTCAAAATGTTCGAATGGAATTGAAATCGTTCTATTTTGACAACGTTTGCAACAACATGCTCGCCAATGGATGGCAATGTTGGCACGAACGTCAGTTTGAAAAAATGGTTTGGTAGAGAAAAATGAATAAAAAGTGCAACATTTTTTTGCAATATTATTTATGGCAAATACTTATTGCCATAAGTGCAATTAGAGTGCCGCTATAGTTGTCCGTTGACATGGTCCGTTCCGTTGTACCAAGGTACTTGTAGTAGGCCTCGTGACAAAGCACAGAGCCAAGCATGGAGTTGCCTGGGCAGTCTTTTGGCCTTGTGGAGAATGTGACAAAAGCACATTTGCTGCAGTTGATGCCTATGTTCCATTCTGTAGTCCACTTTTCAAAACGTGTCACGTACTCTTGCAGGCCCAAGGTTGCGATTTCTATGCTTGGACTTCTGACCATAACAGCAGTGTCGTCAGCGTAAGTTGCGATCAGCATATTACCATCGTCGACTTCGGTACAGCCCCAGGAGAACATCGTGGAGAAGACCATCGTGACATACCCTATCAAAGGCTTGTTGAATGTCTATGATCACAGCAACTGCATACTTTTTGTTTTCCATGGCTTCTAGAGCGAAAATGACCACGCGATGTAGCTGTTCAGGTGTGACTCTTTTGGAAGCCAAAAGCCACTCTTTTGCTTACCCTTTCTAGTCCAAGAATACGATTGTATGACTCTTTCCATAATTTTGCCCAATGCAGGTAAGAAACTAATTGGCCTGTATGCATCTACTTCAGTGGGTTGCTTTCCAGGCTTGGGTATCATCGTGATGATAGCATTCTTCCATGCACTTGGATAATGACTCAGCCTTAGGACGCTGTTAAACAACCGGACTATGAAAAGTAGTGCCTTGATGGGAAGAATCTTCAGCTTTTTGTTGTCTAGAAGGTCCTCTCCTGGTGCTTTTTTTGTTTTTGAGCTTTCCGATCTGTGCCTTGACTTATTTCAGGGTTACAGCCTTACAGGGAAGAGCCATTTGAAAAGGTCTGTTCAGTTGTGTTTCTACAAACATTCGATTTTCATCGGAGTTGATCTCCGCACAATTCCCACACACAGGCTTTATGAAGCAACAATTTTGAGTGTGCCCAAAATTTTGGCATTTAAAACATTGGACGAGGTCCTTATTTCGGGTGAGTTTCCATAAGGATAAATTGGTAGATGCATCTGGACCCGCATTTTCCAACATCTGGTCTATATGGTCTTGCTTGTTCTTGGTCAAGACTTTGCTTAGCCGGTTTGACAGTCTTTTATAAGCCTTGTGGAAGCGAATATCTCCTGTTCTTGTGTATTGTCGGTGGACTCTTCTTCTAAGCTGTATGAGAAGTAGAGCATTTTGTGGGAGCAGATTGCTGCTATTCTGATTCGAAAGTTGCCTTTGGTTCGGGGTAGCAGCTGTCGCAGCAGCAGTGTGTATATTTTCCATGCAGGCTGCCACCTCAGCTTCAAGATCGTCTGGATGGTTGATGACAGCGTTGAGGTTAATGCCTCTGTCCAGGGATCCCTTAAACATTTCAACAGAAGAGCCGTGCGGTAGTATTGATTTCTTTTTGGCCTTGCATTGCGGTCTTTGACTTAGCGTTGCGACGATGGCCAAATGATCCGAGGACAGCTCGTATTTTGTTTCGATCGCAAGTTTGTTGAGCTGTACCCCATTGTTGAGTGGATCTGGAAACTATGGCCTCTTGAAAACGATTTCCCCGGCAACAGGACCTTAAGTTTCCCCACTATTGAAGCTTGCCATTAAAGCCACCTCCAGCTAAAAATTTTGGGTGTCGGTTTTCGTTGGTCCTGGTGTTTGTTGGGTTACTTAGCCTTAATGCAGATTTAAGTTTCCTGCTTAGTTCCATCCTAACTTTGCAGCCTTTAAAACCTGCAGGGTGATTTTCTCCGCAGTTTGCACACAGACATTGGTTGTTAATGATTGACTCGCACGATTTGGAGTTAGTAGGATGATCTCCGGCACAGTTCCCACACACAGGCTTTATGAAGCAACAATTTTGAGTGTGCCCAAAATTTTCGCATTTATGGTCCTTATTTCGGGTAGCCTTTTCCACTGTTACTCTATGCCTTCCGATTTGCTTAATTTTAAGCGACTCCGCGACATTCGTAGTCTTATTAAGATTGACATAAAATACAACATTAACGTCGGCCGAAGTGCCGCGACTGCCAGGCTTTAATGGACAGTAGATATTCACAACTTCAAAACCTTTGTCCGTGAAGCAACGTTCGATTTCCTCCTTTGTAACTGCGGAATGAATGTTCCTTAGCACCAGCTTAAATGGCTTGTCCTAACGGAGTTGATGATGCCAAAACTCGCATTTTAAAGCACTCAGAGGATGTCAGTGACCTTTTAAAACACATATGGGTGGAGCTTTTTGGCTTGAAATTTGCGCTTGGCCAATAGGATCATTCGGCTCCTCAATTGGGTTCGTTTCTTCAGCCAAAGATGCGAATCGGTTGTTGCGAAGTCCATTGGACGTCGAAGGAAGATTTAAGAGACAAGACCGAGCCCAATGGGCAAATTCGTACACAGCGCTTGCACTATGCTCGAGTGGTAAATAAGTCGCACTCGGTAAAGACCCCTACGGTACGGAAACTAAAAATAGATTACGCGGAGATAAGCACAACAGAATAACTTGAGGATCCCTCTGTGGATGCTAATTAGGAGCTTAACACGACCGTACGATACAAGTGCACAAACTCGACTGAACCAATAGGGTCCAGTCGCGAAACACTTAGGAGTAATCGCCAGAGGCCCCACAAAGTAGGCGATATTTTGAATAGTTGGAAACTGCAGTTTAGTGGGAATCCGGAAGGTCTTAGTGTCGATAATTTAATTCACCGAGTAGAGGTCCTCACCAGACAAACGCTGGAAGGTAATTTTTCAATTCTAAGCAGCAATGCTAGCCTTCTATTTGAAGGAAAAGCGAGAGAGTTCTACTGGGGGTACCCCAAAAAAATATCCGGGAATTGCGATGGGATTTTCTTTGCACTGCACTAAGGAGGCAATTCAGAGATGCGCGGACGGACTTAGATATCCCAGAATCAATTTTCCAGGTGGCCGAGATGAGTAGCGATCCTCTTACCAAGTGAAGCTTGCCCCATGCACGCAGTTTGTTTATGTTGATAATGAGTAAAGGCACCTTGGGGGGGCGTAGCAAGAACACCTCCCTAATAGCTGGCGAGCCAGAGCTGGAAGATTTGATATATTATATATATATATATATATGATATATGTAGTAGCCCGTAAGTTCCCCCTCAATAAGGACAGGTTATTTCCAATTTAGATTATAGAACAATTGATTTATTTAAGTAATAATCGTGTCGCGTCTGCCCCGCACGCTCGGTCAATTACAACTAACTCTCCCCCTGCTCTGTCACTCCGCTCGCGCTCTCCTTGCCATTCTCGCCGCTCTCCTGCATGACATCGCCGCTCATTGCCGGCTCCCACATCCCTCCTTTATTGACAAGTTTTAGCTTCAAGGATGGGGCAGCCAAAGGAGCCAAATCTTTTGGGGACTGTCTAAGCCGATGACCTAATCCTTCTTCGACGTCTTGGTGATCCTGAGTAGATGTCATCTTCGGTTGAGGGCTGCTTAACGAAGAGTATCCAGATGTATCCAGGTGACTTGCGTTGATTGGTATTTTCTTGAGGTGCGATACATTTCTCGTGAGAGTCCTACCCCCTGCCCTAATTTTAACTATTTTTCTGTCTTTTTCAACAACCTCGAATTCGGTATCCTTAAAATTCGGAGTCAACTTACTAGGAAAAACTACATTTTTCAAGAGTACTTTATCCCCTACGTTTATCACGGCTTCCCGTGCTCCCCTCTTCTTATCTGCTTCTTCCTTTCGTTTTTCTTTTAACATACAATCCCTGTCCCTTTCGGCCGAGTCTGAAACCTCTTCATCAATATCACCTATACATGGAACCTTGTCGCGGATAACCCTATTAAACATCAGTTGGGTGGGGGCTACTCCTGTTGTGCCATGTGGAGTAACGTTTTGCATGAGTACAAATTTCTGAATTTCTTCCTTGTAATTCTTTGAATTAGAGTGTGCTATCTTTAACCGTTTGACCAAAGACCGATTCATGTTTTCCACTTCCCCATTAGCCTGGGGCCAATAGGGTGGAGTCTTCACCTGTTCTATACCGCAAGTTTTGCAGTATTCCTCGAATTCTTGACTTATATACTGCCGTTCATTGTCAGTTTTTAAGTATTTTGGGTAGCCTAATCTACAGAATATTTCCTTCATTACTTCAATTAAGCTTTTTGTGGAAATTGAGCGTAAAAATTTGAACTCCATATAGCGGGAATAGTAGTCAATAAACACTACAACAAACTCGTTGTTTGGTAGGGGCCCCAATATGTCTGATGCTACCCAAATCCATGGACCTGTTGGAAATGGGTTCCTATCCATTGGTGCTGGCCTAGGGCATTGGGAGACCAGAAGACAATCACTGCAGCGTTTGACATAGTTCTCTGCATCACGATCAATTAGAGGCCACCATACCTTGGATCGCAGACGCCTTTTCATAGCTGACTCTCCCGGGTGTCCTTCGTGAGCCAGCTCAAGCACTTGGTTCCGAAGTGATTGAGGAATAACAATTCGGTTACCTCGCAAAAGAAGGGGTCCTATTGCTGATAACTCAAATCGAAATGGGTACAGCAGTTTTAGGGATCCTGGTTTCCATGAGTCGCACTCCAGACAGGCCTTTGCATCGATAATTTCTTCGTCCTTTACCGAATGCTTTGCAATTTCCGAGATAGTCATTGATTGGGGAATGCTGTTCTCGATCACTTGTAATATGCTACAATCCATTTCTTTTTCACCAGAGTCGGATGCTGATAACGGACAAAGTCGGGATACAGCGTCGGAGATGTTCTCTTTTCCCGCTTTGTAGACTACTTTAAAATCAAAGGACTGTAGCCGTAGCAACCATCTTTCTATGCGCGCAGGAGGTCTCGATGTCGGTTTAAAAATGGCCTCCAACGGTTTGTGATCTGTCACTAGCTCGAAATGAAGTCCTGCTAAGTAAAAGTAAAATTTCTCAACAGCCCAGACTAGAGCCAGACTTTCTTTCTCCGTTTAAGAATAACGTCTCTCAACGTCCGACAAAGCTTTACTAGCGAATGAAATAATTAAGGGGTCCGCATTTACAGAGAACTGCAACAGCACCGCTCCCAGTGCTACAGGACTGGCATCTGCTATTAGGCGAGTTCGATTTAGCGGGTTGAAGTATGCAAGGTTTGGTACTTTTTCCAGTCGATCCTTTAAGTTCCGAAAAGCATCTCTTTCTGTTTCGCCCCAGCTGAATTTCGAGTCCTTCCTCAGTAATTTTCTCAGCGGATCCGTGTAATCTGCCAGGTCTGGGATAAATTTTCCCACGTATGTCACCAAACCTAGGAAACTCCGAGTCTCTTCCTTGTTAAGTGGTTCCCGAAACATTCTAATCACATTAATTTTATCCGGGTCCACTTCGATTCACTCGTCAGAAATAATATCACCAAGGAACTTGAGTTTGTTTGTTTTCCAGATGCATTTCTGATCGTTTAGTAAAACGCCGCTTTCTTTAAATGTGTTACAAACCTCTCTTACAGTCTTGTCATGTTCTTCTTCGCTAGCTCCAAAGATTATTACATCGTCAATATAATTCATGACATTAGTAAAGGGTGCTAATAGCTGCTCGAGGTGACGTTGGAAAATTTCTGGAGCAGAGTTAATTCCGAACATCAGCCGCTTGTACCGAAAGAGTCCTTTTGGTGTTATGAACGTCGTAATTTCTCTGCTGGCTTCGTCCAGTTCCAGCTGGTGATAAGCGTCTTTTAGGTCTAAGCGCGAAAAGTATTTTGCGTCCTTTAACTTGGGCATAAAAGACTCAAAGGTCGGTAGTGGATAATTTTCTCGACGAATGGCCTTATTCGCACGACGCATGTCAATGCACAGCCGAATATCGCCGTTTTCCTTAAAAGCCAGGACAATGGGGGATACCCACGAGCTCGGACCTGTAACTGATTCGATGATGTCCCGACTTAAACTCTCTTCCAGCTTAGCGGCAACTTTTTTCTCGAGTGCCACCGGGATTCTTCGAACTGGCTGCTGAATTGGAATGACTTGGGGGTCAATCCATAGTTTTATTTTAACCCCTTTCCATTTAGGGAATGGCGTGGTCATTTCCACTCGATTAACATCTAGACCTAGCCGAAGAACGTTCAGCTTAATGGCGGTCTCTCGGCCCAGTAGCGACTGCCGTCCATTTTTAATTACGAAAAATGTTGCAATCACCTCGACATTCGGCACAGCTGATATCGGCGCTTCAAAAACGTAAATTACTTCAAGTAATTGTTCAGAAGCATATCCTCGAAATTGTTTCTGAGAATGCGATCTAATGTTGAAGATTGCTGTAGGTTCCTTGTTAATCCTTGCCCAATCTGATTGACTAATAAGGTTAAATTTCGATCCAGAGTCAATAATGAGAGCAATGTTGTGACCCCCTATTTGGCAGTTTATGAGTTCTTCTTCTTCGTCGCTGTAGATCTTAAAACAATTCGCACATTCCTTCTTCCGTTTGGGATCAGCGCTCTCATCTTCCACACAACGAATATCATTTCGGCGGCGATTCCTATTGTCGTGTTTCGGCTGAGCATATTGTGTTGTTCTGCATTGTCGTGCAAAATGACCTATCTCGGAACATTTGTTACATTTAGCTGCTCGGGCCGGACAGGAGAAATCGCTATTTGCATGCCCCATTCGACCACATCTCGAACACTCCAGATTTGGCCTTATTTTCCGAGCAGTAATTTTATTGATTGAATCGCTAGTGATAGGTTTCGTCAGCATGGCTTCAGATTGTTTGCTTATTTGTTCCTCGACCTGGCAAGCTTCAATAACTTCGTCCAAGGAGTATTCCTTACCCAAGAGTTTCTTCTTTAGCTCCAGCGGCGCCCACGAATCAATTATTTTGTCTTTTAGGCAGATTTCCTCAATCTCCACTTTAGATTGGCCGAAAGAACATTTATACATTTGTTGTCTTAGTCGTAAAATAAACTTTGAGAAATTCTCTGACTCATGTGGTGATATACTTCGAAATAGATGCCTTTCAAACGTTGAATTTTGTTTCGGCGAAAAGTAGGCATTTAATTTCTCGACCAAAACAGTGAAGACGTCGATCTCCCCGTCCTTGTCATCCTCTACCAGTGCACCCGGTAACGAGAACGCGACAGCTTGCAATTGTACCCCACCTACGTGAAGGAGTTTAGTTCTCTTCATTTTGGGTGACACGATCTGTTCAGCCTCCATCGAGATAGTAAACGCTCTAAACCATTTCTCCCATTCATTTCGAAGGACCGATTTCTCAATTGCTTCACATAGGAATGGTTTTAAATAATTTTCCGCCATCCTGAGGTCGTGCCTTTGTGTTTGCTAGATTTTAGACAACGAAACATAATTTCATTTTAGACTTGAAATTCTGGGCTTGTTTTTACGCAGCCTCTCTTTTTTTTATAGTTATCTAGCTTACGCAAGACCAAACTCTTCCGCACAGCCTTTTACTAAAAATTGTTCTTTTGGGCTTGTTTACACGCAGCCTCTTTCGACTTGTATTTACACGCAGTCGATTTATTATACAGCTTACGGAAAACAAAACTCTTCCGCACAGCCTTTCCTATGCACGTTTTCACCTACGTACATACATAGTTACACAGGCATACACATGCGGCTTGCAAAAATGTAAATCTTTCACTCAGCCCTTTTTTTTCAGAGTAAATTTCTCTTAAGTTATCTGGCTTGTATAAAACTCAGCCTCTATTGTTTTTTTTTTCTTTTTACTTATGTTTCGTAATTTGGTTTTGCGCTGAACTTTACAAGTATAACAATTACTAATCTCATTTATTTTATACATTATGGTTCTTCTTTCCGTTCCCCTTTTTTTTGGGATGGCACTGCCATACGCAGTTTTTCGTTTTACATACATACATACGCATGTACGTTCAAATGAGATTAATTATTGCTATTTCTTGTATATATTTTTGAAAACAGTTTTACCTCGTCGCCAATGTAGTAACCCGTAAGTTCCCCCTCAATAAGGACAGGTTATTTCCAATTTAGATTATAGAACAATTGATTTATTTAAGTAATAATCGTGTCGCGTCTGCCCCGCACGCTCGGTCAATTACAACTAACTCTTCCCCTGCTCTGTCACTCCGCTCGCGCTCTCCTTGCCATTCTCGCCGCTCTCCTGCATGACATCGCCGCTCATTGCCGGCTCCCACAATATATATTCCGTGCGGCACCCCTCCCAATTTAACACCTCGCCAGGAATTTGAATTTCGTATCGTATACGATTTTCAACCCAATTATTATTGTTATACTATAAATTGTCTTTCCGAGATGGAGAAACGAGGGGGGCAGTAAACGGAACCGATTTTGCATTCCAGATTGTAGAGCATCGGCAAAGGAGAAGCCGTTGGTGATGTTCAGGGGACCGAATGAGGACCTCGCAGCGATGGCAAAGAAGACGTCTGGCGTAGTTTTTGACGCAATGAACACGTTCTGCGAATTTCGGTTGCACGTTGCGGTCGCTTGAAGCATGCGACTCTTCAACTCCTTGTACACCATACATCCTTGTACACCTTTAGTTTTCCGTATGGAATAGTTTTTCCATAGTAATAGTTTTTCTGAGCATTGTCCAGATATTTGGACACGATTCGGAAGTGCTCTTCAGCCTTTGTTTGCATCATTGTTTCATGGATGTTCCCTTTGATTAGTGGGAGTGGTTGTCGCTGTGGTTGCAGAAATTGAAGCCCTGCTTGTTGTTGGTGCGAAATTTGTTTCCACCATTGAAACAGAAAAACAAAGCTGCGCATATTCAACTCATGTGTAAAATCCATACTGCTATACGGATCGGAGACGTGGCTGACCACTCAAAGGATATTGATGAAGCTGCAGGCTTACATCAATAAGTGCCTAAGAATAATACTTGTGGTATTCTGGCCAGATAGAATATCCAATGAGGACTTATGGCACTGCACAGGATAAGTCCCAATCCAGGAGCAAATAAAGACACGAAAATGGAAATGGATTGGCCACGCTCTGAGGAAGGAACCAGGAAGCATCGTAAGAATGGCTCTGGAATGAAACCCACAAGGAAGCAGAAGAGTCGGTCGCCCAAAGATGACCTGGCGCCGTACAGCACTCCTAGAAATATCCCGGAAGAACATCAGCTGGGACACAATAAAGCAACCAGCGGCAAATAAAGTTAGGTGGAGAGCCCTTGTAGAGGCCTTAAGCTCCCAAGAGGAGTATGAAGGAAAAAAAAAATTGAAGCCGGGGTTTTACACTGCAAACTCCATGACGCGTGAGTCGGAGTGAGCAGAGCGGGTGAGCAAGACCGTGCCCTTTGGCTTTCAGCGGTCAGTAGCGGATTTTTCCATTTTGGTATCGCTGGTTGAAAAGTAAAAGTAGAAGCCGTTTCTTTGGTTCACAAAGCTTCTCGCTCGTTCTCTTGGTCTAGTTTTTAATTTAACATATCACAACTGTTATACTAGTTTTCTACCCTTCCAAGGAGTATTATAATTTTGTCCAAAAGTGTGCAACGCAGTGAAGGAGACATCTCCGACCCTATAAAGTATATATATTCTTGATCAGGATCACCTCCTGAGTTGATATTGTAGAAAATAAAGTACCCGGTACATTACTAGTATGATGCAATGCACGCTTGTATAGTTATAGGAAAGAGATAGAGATCTTGAAGTAGTTATAATTGTCCATCTCTAAGAAGTAGAGAATAAGAAATTATGTATACCAACTTTTTCATTTTTCCTTTGCATACATTTTTAGTCACAAATAAAGTTCCGAAGCATACACAAGGCTTTCTGAATTTGGTGGCTTCGAATTCTGCCGCTCAATAGGTTATGGGCCCAGGCACTGGAGAGTTCAAGTTATTCGGTGTGTGACTCAAGATTAAGAACAATGAGAGCTCTTTATCAAATTGATAAGTTAGAGGAGACAAACGGTGACACATGGAAAATACAGATGCGATCTGTATTAGTGCCTTACTTGGACAGTAAGGCGTTGGCGACAATAACATTGAGTGTCAAGACATCTCAATTGGCCTACATCAAGAATTGCTTAACGGCTGTGGAGGCATGGACCAAGTTGAAGGAAGTTCATCAACCAAGCGGACCTGTACGAAAAGTACAGTTATACAAGAAACTGCTTAATAAACGGATGGAGCAAGGGCAGAGCATGACGACCTACATAAGTGAATTTGTGGAAATTCTGGATTGTCTAACTGGAGTTGGAATAGAGATAAACGACGAACTACGACGAAACGACGAACATCGTATGGCATCCAGAAGTATGGTGAATCGACAAAGCAGCTTGTTGCACGCCTGTGACGTCAACAAAATTGACAATTCAACATGGTGCTTGGATAGTGGCGCAACAAGCCACATGTGTTTTGCGCATGAGAGCTATTTACAAAGTTTGAGAAGCACACTGAACAGATCGGACTGGCCGATGCTGGTTTCTTTCAAGCTGAAGGTATAGGTGACGTCAAGATACAGACAGGCCAGTGCATGTTGACACTAAAAAATGTTCTCTACGTTCCGGAGATGACCGGAAATTTCTATTCCGTGAGCAGTGCTGTCCAGAACAGGTGCAAGGTGACCTTTGACATAGAGAATGCCAAGGTGATGCAAGATGGAGAATGCATAGTGAAAGCCAAAAAGATTGGCAACTTGTACTTATTTGAAGGTGGCCGAAGTAAATGTTTTGCCATGTCAGCTGTTGATGGAATTTTTCTACACACGAGATACGGACATATTAATTTCTCTAGCTTGAAAGAGATGGTATCCAAAGGGATAGTTCGAGGAAAAGATAATATTCGGTTGCCAGAGAATATTAATTGCAAAACGTGTATGGTTAGCAAAATCCATGTTCAACCTTTTCCATCTGCAACGAGTAATCGGGCTAAGGAGATTTTGGATCTGATACACGCAAATGTTTGTGGACCTTTTCCAACACCGTCCCTCAAGGGTTCCAAGTATTTTCTGACGTTCATTGACGATAAGTCCAGGAGGATTTTTGTTTACTTCCTGCATGGAAAGAACGAGGTGCTATCCAAATTCATCGAATTCAAGAATCTGGTGGAACGGCAGACAGGAAGAAGATTGAAATGCCTGCGGAGTGATAATGGCGGAGAATTTATCAATAAACAGTTTGACGAATGTCTAAGGCAGCATGGAATCGACAGACAGCTAACAATAGCGTATACTCCCCAGCAAAATGGAGTTGCGGAACGGGCAAATCGTACGCTAGTGGAGATGTCAAGATGCCTTTTGGTCCAGGCGGGACTGGGAGATCGTTTTTGGGCAGAAGCTGTCAACACTTCGGTTTATCTGCGAAATCGCTCCCCTACCAGCGCATTAGAGAGTATGACTCCTATGGAAGCGTGGACGGGTAAGAGACCTTATGCAAAACATCTAAAGGTTTTTGGATCTCTTGCAGTTGCTCTGGACAAGGGTCCGAGGAAGGGCAGCAAATTTCAATCTAAGGGAAAGGAGTACATTATGGTCGGGTACTCTGTGGCAGCCAAAGGTTATCGACTATATGACCCATCAACTGGACAATTGGTCGAAAAACGGGATGTATTATTTGATAAACATCATAAAGTGGCATGCAAGGATGATACTGTGACGATCGAGCTGGAGGAACTGGAGGAGGCCAGTCAGCAGCAGGGACCCGGAGATGCAGAAGTCGTTTCTGACTTATCCATCGACGCCGACAGCTCCGATGAGAACACAGATCAGTACGAGAGTGCTGAAGAAAAGGGTGAGCAGGTCGAGGAGGAGGCACGCAGGGGCCCCGGCCGCCCTAAGATCATTCGGACTGGAAAACCTGGACGTCCAAAGAAGCAGTACAATATCCTAGGCGCCCTTGTTTCGAAAAATGTTCCGATTCACTTAACTTGCAAAGAGGCGCTGGAGAGTAAAAATGCAAAGAAGTGGCGTGAAGCCATGGAACGAGAATATGATTCTCTGGTTGCCAACCAGACTTGGCAAGTCACTGAGTTACCCAAAAATCAGCGAGCCATTGGATGCAAGTGGGTGTTCAACGTGAAGCGTGATAAAGATGGCCAAATAGAACGTTTCAAGGCTCGACTGGTAGCAAAAGGATGCGCTCAGCAGTTTGGCGTAAATTAACAGAAAACATTTTCGCCAGTATGCCGATTGGAGAGTGTTCGCTTTATTATAGCACTGGCGGCGGAGCTCAAGCTACATCTTCATCAAATGGATGTATGCACCGCGTATCTCAACAGCGATCTGAGTGAGACGGTCTACATGAAGCAGCCGGAAGGGTGAGTACCCTGAGTGATGAATCAAATCCTGACAAGGAATTGCTTCTGAAGAGAGCAATATATGGCTTGAAACAATCAGGAAGGGCCTGGAACGAGAAGCTAAATGGCGTATTGGTCAATATGGGATTCGTTGCCTGTGATAACGAACCATGTTTGTACAACCATTGTGGCGGAGGTAATCTTGCACTAATCCTTGTATATGTTGACGATATAATTATAGCTTGCCAATCGCACGAGGATTTGCTGAAAATCAAGAGCAGCATCTCACAATCATTCGAGTGTGTTGACAAGGGTCAACTTAACCATTTCCTGGGCATGGAAATCGAACGAAACGGCAATCTTGGAGCAATTACTTTGGGACATACGCAATATATCAAGGAACTTTTGCATACCCATGGAAGTGATTTTTGCAAGTCGGCGAAGACGCCTTTGGATGCTGGTTTCCTAGTAGCCCGTACAATGCAAAAAGGTGGATCCCACTACTTACCAGTCCATAGTAGGAGAGATTATGTGGCTAGCTCTTACAACAAGAACAGACATATTGCATTCGGTGTCAAAATTGGCACAGCGAAATCAAAACCCGCATGCTGAACACATGGCTGGCATAAAGCACATCTTTAGATACCTCTCATCTACGATTGACATGAAACTACACTATCGGCAATGTGGTCAATCGTTCTGTGGATACGTGGATGCGGATCGGGCAGGCGATAGGCTTGACAGGAAGTCATATACTGGTTACATCTACCTGTTAGCAGGTGGTCCGATTTCTTGGCGTTCGGAAAAGCAGCGAAGTGTGGCGTTAAGCAGTACCGATGCGGGGTATATGGCACTATCGGCGGCATTTAAGGAGGCGATAGTCATGCGAAGGCTGATTATGGAGATCGGTTGCGGAGACAACGACACCCCGATCGTCGTGTATGGGGATAATCTGAGTGCGCAGGCGTTAACCAAGAATCCTGTTCATCATTCCAGAATGAAGCACATTGTTATACGTTATCATTTTGTTAGAGAAGTTGTAAAGAAAGGGCAAGTTTTGTTAAAATACAAATGTACAACTGAAATGATTGCAGATATTTCCCTAAAACAAAAATCTCCCTAAAACAAAACACAAAGAGCTTACAAAAATGTTTAATTTGTTTTGATAATAATGTTTGTAAAGAAGCTTGCATTGGGGATGGGTGTAGAAAATAAAGTACCCGGTACATTATTAGTATGATGCAATGCACGCTTGTATAGTTATGAGAAAGAGATAGAGATCTTGAAGTAGTTATAATTGTCCCTCTCTAAGAAGTAGAGAATAAGAAATTATGTATACCAACTTTTTCATTTTTCCTTTGCATACATTTTTAGTCACAAATAAAGTTCCGAAGCATACACACGGTTTTCTGATTTTGGTGGCTTCGAATTCTGCCGCTCAATAGATATGAGTATGTCCGTCTGTCTCTCTAGTCTCTCAGTTTTAAAGCTATCGTCTTGAAACTTTGCACACACCCTTCTTTTCTTTGCATGCAGTATATAAGTCGGAACGGCCGGGATTGACCGACTTTATCCTATAGCTGCCATATAAATGATCGGAAATGGTATAACTTTGGTGTTTTTAGAGTTAGAGAGTTCAAATTTTACACGAGAGCTATTTTTGGCAAAATAAACATGCCAAATTTCATAAGGATTGGCCAACTATATCCTATAGCTGCCATATAACTGAACGATCGGAAATGGTTTTTGGTAGAAATACCAACTTTGGTTTGGCACTTTTTTAGATTTTGTATTATAATAAATTGGGTTATATTATCATATTCTCATAAGGATCGGCCAACTATATGTTTGCGATATATACCCGGTTTCAACTGCAAGAGTATATCAACTTTGGCTCCGCCCGAAGTTAGCTTTCCTTTCTAGTTTATTTATCATATTACAACTGTTGTATAAAGCTTGTCTATTACTTTTGATAAATTGTGGTTTAGCGTCCTTTTGCTTATATTAGTTAAATCACTTTTCGCATCTCACTTCTCTCTCTTCCTCTTAAGCGAACGGTCATTTTTCTTTTGAGCGCACTGCGTTTATTATAAATATTGATAATCCGGTGTTTACTTGCGTGAGAATCAAAAATCAAGATTTTTTGAGAAACTTCAGTTTTAACTTGAACCGTATCGCTTCGCGTGTGCTGCGGTATATTTGGAGGTTAATTAATAAATTGTTTAAATTCAATTTCAACCATAGCTCAGCTCTGCTTCTTCCCCGTCTTATCTCTATTTTTGCATTTTTCCTTAGCACTCTCCAAAGCTCCCGTTTCGCCTTCCTTTTTGGCACAGTGGTTCAAGGTTTTTACATATTATTTTTGTATTGTTAATTAATAATATAGAATTTAAACTGGCCTGTTCTAAGTCTTGTAACAAGACAATCTCCTCATCCCAGCCTACCATTCATTGCTGGCTATGTGAAAACGTCGTACACTTGGGTGCTGGGTTCATTGCCTCAGTTTCGGATGCCATTTCCCGTAGGTCTGGCTTACATTATTGTTGTGAAAATTGTCGTGCTGTCCAAGACGAAATGAGGTCTTTCATGAGGCAGACTAAGAATGGATTTAAAGAGTTGATCACTGGTTTTCGTAAAATCCATAACCAGCTCTGTGCGCTTGACACTCAGCTTAGCAGCCTTCAGCTACTAACGGAGTCTCCTAAGCGTAAGAAATCCGCTGTTTGAGAAATCCTCAGTCTACTCAGCCGTCAATAACGCAGCCGCTCATATGTTTGGCCACCCCAAGGGCTAGAACTGAGAACAAGTCGCCGCAGGAATTTCTCAAGGAAAATGAGCCATTGTCTGATATGTCCTCCGTGGTATCCCTTCAAGTGATACAACAGGTCCTAGTAAATGAAACCCTCATCAAAGTCCCCCAAATGGTTATTCCACAGTCCGGACCACCGGCAAAGACTGATGCTGCAGTTCTCGTACCTTCGTCACCAAAACCCTTACAGATGATTCCTCCATCGAAACATATATATGTTTCTCGGCTTGCCCCTGATACTTCAGAGATTGATATCTCCGCTCATATCAAAGCCAAAACTAAAGCCCATACAAAGGTGGAGGACTTAGCGAAATTTAAATATAATTATAAAAGGCGCACGTCTTCAAGATTCGTGTGCCTGCATTGGTGTTCAAGACCAATTGTTCACCCAGTTTTTGGCTAGAGAATATTTTCGTACAAAGACATCAGCCTAGTTCCGCTCCATAACGCTGAATGTTACAGGAATTATATTCGCCGCTGCCGGATTCAATTTACTCAGGATCCGAAGCTGTTTTATAAATTTGTAAACACAAAACGAAAGCATGTATCTCTTCCACCTCTTCTTACGTTTGAAAATTCATCTGCGACCTCTGATCACGCCATTTCCGATCTATTCGAATTTTTTCAAACAACTTATTCTCCGCCTAAATTGACAGATCAGCCTTACGTATACAAAATCCAATCAGCAAATTTTTTTTTTGTCCATTTTTCTCCGAGAATAGTTTATTATCTGATCTACTGAGGGTCATACTGGCTAGTTTGCCAGGCCCCAATGGAGTACCAGGCTGTGTGCTAAAATACTGTGCCAGGGCTCTGTGCAAACCTTTTCTACGACTTTTAAACTTATTTTTGGAAAACTCAATTTTTCACCAACATTAAAAAAAAAATAAAAAAAAAGGGAAAAAGTCCGAGGCTGCCAACTACAGAGGCATCTCTAAGTTGTCGGCCATTCCAAAGTTATTTAAAAAATTAATAACCCCTCATTTGCAACACCTTTGCTCTTCGATTATCACTCCTTGTCAGCATGGCTTTATTAAGCGTCGCTCCACCACCACAAATTTACTGGAGTTGACATCCTTTGTCATAGATGGCTTTTGTAAGGGATATCAAACCGATGTAATTTACACAGACCTTATCAAAGCATTTGATATAGTCAATCACTCACTCTTGCTGATTAAACTGAATAAGCTGGGATTTTCTACAGACCTCTTAAAGTCGATCTCCAGCTACTTAGATGGAGGGATACAAATAGTCTTATTTAAAAACATACATTCCCGTCATGTCTCTGCTATATCTGGCGTCCCTCAAGGATGTCATCTTGGCCCGTTATTATTTACTCTTTTCATAAATTATTTGCCCCCTGCTTTAACGAATTCTCTAGTTCTTATGTATGCAGATGATGTCTTTAGTACTAATCCATCTCTGCCCAATGCAGTCTTCAGTCTGACCTTGATAACTTTCAAAAATGGCGTTTAGCTAATGATTTAAAACTTAATGGATCGAAATGCAAGTTTATGAATTTTTATCGCTCTTGCCCTCTTCTTATAATAGTAGACTCTTACTAATAAACTTACCTAGCTTAACAAATCGTAGGACAATGCTCGGTGTAGTCTTTCTGCATAACCTTATTAACGGGGATGTAGATAGCCAGCATTTACTAACACGCTTAAATTTTAACATTCCTAACAGAAGGACTAGAAGCTTTAGTCCTCTATTCCATAGCCATTGTAGTTCGAAATATGCACAGCAAGACCCTTTTAGGGTCTTATGTTCGAACTACAATGGTCTCTACTCTGTAACATCTCTTTCCTGTCCTTCAAATTAATGGTATAGAATTTTTAATTTCCTTACTAACTCATCCTAGCTTAATAAATTAAAATTAGCTTATTATATACTAATTAATCGTTTCTCGAGCGCCACTCGGTCATCTGGGCCTCTAAGCTTTATGATGAATACAGGAATGCTAGCTGATGCTCTTATTGATGCACAAGCCATTTCCAAAATCTGAAAGACCGCGAAAAAAAACAACATTTTTAAATACAGTCGGTGATGGTGAAGATATGTTAGAAGCCTGGTTTTGGATACTTCGAAATGGAAAAGAGCGCTTTGCGTTGTACGCATAGTTATAAACGGATTTTTGCAATAAGCAATAAGCTAATAAAAAAAGCCATATCCTCATCGTCAGCTACAATCTTGTTTTTATTTTTATGCTCCAACAGCTCCAACTTTTTTTTTTCTATATTGAGGATTTCACCCTCAATGTTGTTATGGCGCCGTTTAAGATTCCTTGGAGTATGTTTTGGGGTGGATGTTTCAACTTAAAATGTACTCAGGTAATTTTCGGAATCATATTCCGGCTCCTCTTTATCTGCTCTAAGCATCGCCTCTATATCTGCACTACTAGAATGTTCGCCAACATAAATATCCTTATCATCATGGGTCCCGCACTTTATCTGGCCCTTTAAAAAATGCATAGACTTAAAATGAATCCATTGATAACCCATTTCGTTGAGGGTATCGGGTCCAGCGTCGCCCAAACGTTGCGGTGAAAATTTCCGTAGTTCAACTGGAAACGTGTCCCTCAACTGTTTCCATTTTTTTTATAGACATGGCTGAAAAATACATACATATTAATATTTCAGTAGTTACGATAATAACATTGTTTTAACTAACTTTTTTTATGTTTTAGATATCTCGCTACTAGCACTTCATTTAGATCTATATCTTTTAACTTTCTAATGGGTGCTTCAAAGGTTCGTTCTATGCAACCTCTACATAGGGCTGTTCCCACAGAAGAAAATTTAAGAAAAGTTGCGGATCAGTATTGAAATCTTTAACAATTTCAAAATTCCAAATTGTGTGGGATCTATTGATGGAAAGCACATTCGTTTAAAATGTCCAGCGCAATTAGGATCAATGTTTTATAATTATAAGAAACTTTTCTCGATTGTGCTGCAGGCAGTAGGTGACGCAACGTGTAAATTTGTTACCATCGAAGTTGGTGGTTACGGACGGCAAAGTGATGGTGAAACTTTTGCTTCCTCAGCGATTTACACAAAGAAAAATTCTGGAGACTTAAAGTTTCCGAAGGATTCCTATATGTCGAATACCACCACAGCTAAGTCATAAGTGTTGCTTGCAGACGACAGATGAATCTTCTTTTGGACTGGGTTCTTCGACCTTATGCCAGAAGAAATCTAACATTGGAAAATGAATAATTTAATCTGTTATGTTATGTTAATCTTTAATGTTATTATCGCATAATTAACTCCAAATGTAGAATATTATGGAAGCCAATTGAAGCGACACCGCCTAACGCAGAAATTTTTGTTAAAGCAATTTGAATACTGCATAATACAATGTTGGATTCAGAAGATCTGGATACTCACATGGAAGAGGGAGAACAATTTATAAGCAACAATCAAAACAAAATATTGGAAAGTTCAAAGAAAAGAGGTCGAATAATTAGAGACACGTTTTGAAGTTATGTTTTGCAGCCTTAGAAATGCTGATAGTATTTAAGAATTTGATTTTATAATTATGTATCTCAGTTCGTATTAATATTAATTCAACATTCAACATCAACATTTAATTTCTTTGAGATTTCTTTCCAATTTTGGTCGAAAATGTGCCTATTGTGGTAAAATTTTTTCTTTTGGTCCCATAAGAAACGTTGTTTAAAACGGGAGCAATTAGCTCTTCATTTATTATAGACATTTTAAAAACACTTGCGTCCGGCAAATCACAAATGTTATATTTTAACATGCGGAAAGAAAGAAAGAGGAGAAAGCAGAAAGCAAAGCAGAATGAAAAAGAGGGTAGAAAGAGAGAGAAATAATAGCACGGGCAAAATAGCAAGCGATTCGTCTTCAAAAACAGTACTGCTCCGTTTAAAACTGATTGTTTGTGTTTCGTCTTCGTCTCAACGCGCACTATGTTTACGGGCGATCGAATTCATATGAATTGTTCTGCACTGTTTTTCGTCTTTAACTTCATCTTCAGCTTCGTCTTCGTCTGAGTGCGCACTATGTTTGCAGCCTAAGGAGGAGCGGGGAGCGAGCCGGGGCGAGTCTTTATAGGAAGGTGGTGTCGTTGAATTGGAGGACCGTAATTTGGGAGTCCGACAACCCCAAATGTTAGAGTGTTCCTAGAAAGAGGTAGTTTTGTGGAGCAGAAGCGCCGCCTTTGGAGAGTCCGCAGACCAAAAAAGTAAAGTACGAGAATACAAGCGAATGAAGAAGGAGCCTTGCCAGGTCAGTTGCACTGAAGCCCAGGGTGCAAGAGTCGAGTTGGGCATTGCCAGACCATGGTAGCCTTATCACAAAGCGTACAAGCGGACCTCTCTGGGTAAGTAAAGCGGTTCCTTGATTCTTCCACCCAAACTGTAACTAACGTTTTAAACTATAGGTTTTCAGCACAACAAATTTCGTTACATTTTTTTGTGTGAAAATCTTGTTAGCTTTGAAAATAGTAGGAAGCAGAATGAAACAGTCGATAGCTCCTGTAAACCATTTATGGCATGGGGGGAAAAAATGCATATAAGTAACTTTTTATAGCTAGCTTATAAATATGACTGAATTCTGTATTTTAGAGCTAAAGGGATCGTGATAAATTTTTCGTAGGAGTCGTCATACAAAATCTTGTATAAGTTTACGCAAGTTTCATTTTAATTTTGTACTATATGTGAAACAATAAGGAAACCAATAAAATACATTTTCAATCATCATCCCAATTTAATTAAAAATTGTTGGTAGTATTATATGAAATATTCGATTAATGGGCATTTTTAATATCACAATTTTGTGCAATGGTTCTATTTTATTGATTTAAGCTCGGCGACTTAAATAGAAACCATAAAATAGCCAAGTGGTCAGAGTTTAAATTGGCATGTAAAACTTACTAAATGATACAGGTATATATATGTATGAAGAATACTTACATATGTATGAAAAACGTACAGTATACATGTTTATTTTTACATTAATAAATATAGTATATATGGTTTTGTAATTTAATAGAATTGTTTAACAGTTAATGGTCTTTTTTTTTTAATATTCATACTTTTTAAGAATTAAATTATTAGATTATAATTCTTTAGTTTACAGAGCCCACTGCAGAACATTTACAAGCACATATATCTTGTATGTGGCTTTTATTATCTCATCATTGATTAAACCGAAAGACTCTTTTTGCTATTTGCTTCTGTTGTAGCCGTTTACATTTTTACAGTTTCTGTATAGGAAAAATTGTTTTCCAATTATTTTTCGATTTTAAAACTAATCAGTTTCCACCTTGCATATTTTATACGCCGGGTGATTTCTAATCTTTCAGAACAATACTTTCAGTGCTCCGAATATAAATTAAAAATTAACTCAGAATAAAAAAAATTTTATAACGTATATTTACATTTTATTTTGTTAAATATGGTACGTAATGTTTTTTCGTCATTGAAAGGATTTTCTTAAACTGTTCAAAATGCATATTTTAGTTGTATAGTATTAGTTCATTTAGTATTCAGTTGATTTTTATACCCTTGCAGTGATTTTGCTCAAAAGTGTGCAACGCAGTGCCGGATACATCTCCGCCCCTATAAAGTATATACTTGTATATTATTTAGCAGGATTACGTCCTTAGTCAATATATTTAAGAATGTAGGTCTGTCCGTCTTCATAACGTCAAACTAGTCTCGCACTTTTAAGGCAATCGACTTCAAACTTTGCACAGTCCATTCTTTCCTTTCACGGCATTTTTTTCTTAAAAAAATAACGTAACATTATCCATGTGATAAAAAAAAAAAAAACATTATTAAAAATAAAACCGTCCTTTCTTTCCCTCGAGTTTCCCGACTATATTATACATAGTACTCGTCTCTTCCACCCACAATTTCACTGATCTTTAAAGCTTAAACTTTAACGGTATGGACTTTAACGGTATGGATATAGCAACAAATTTGTATGGTTGTATCCTCTTTAAGTCGGAGGATTTAGATAAAATTTGTTTTTCAAATATACATAACCTACAGAAATATTTTGGCATCAAAAGTTTTTCAAAAATCTTTTCTGTACTCATGCTACAGAAATTCGCGATTTATGGAGGCGGGAGGAGGCGTATGCCACGCCTTCATAAATCTCTTAAAGTATCCGAGATCCACGCACGGACGGATATGGCTATATCGACTCGGCTGTTGAAACTGATCAAATAAAATGTTTTGGTGCCAAACATTTTCGTGTAAGGGGTATAATTTAGCCGCCCTTCTTGTTTCTTTTGTCGATTTTTGCTCCTAAGCCTATTGCGAAGGGATGCCAACAAGATTTTCTATCGGATTCAATCCGGAGCTGCGCGTTGGCTATTTCAAATGTTTGATTTTCGTAATGTCTTTATGTGCTTCTCGCAATAAATAAGTGTATTGTCCTGTTAAATAGTCCATTCTTCACCGAAATAATCATCTTCATATTAAACAAGAACTAAATCTAATAGCTTTTCATAGGTTTGAGCGTTCATGTATTAAAACGTATAGATGAATTTTCTAAATACCTAAAGACAGGCCATACCATAAGAGACCCTCCGTGTAGGCCTTGTATCCTGATAATAATACCGGTAGCAATTAGGGCTATCAAAATTAAAATTTGTCTTATTTTTATACCCTTGCAGAGGGTATTATAATTTTATCCAAAAGTGTGCAACGCAGTGAAGGAGACATCTCCGACCCTATAAAGTATATATATTCTTGATCAGGATCACCTCCTGAGTTGATATGAGCATGTCCGTCTGTCCGTCTGTCGTCTGTATGTTTCTACGCGAACTAGTCTCTCAGTTTTAAAGCTATCGTCTTGAAACTTCACCCACACACCCTTCTTTCCTTTGCACGCAGTATATAAGTCGGAACGACCGGGATCGGCCGACTATATCCTATAGCTGCCATATAACTGATTGATCGGAAATGGTATAACTTTGGTGTTTTTAGAGTTAAAGAGTTCAAATTTTACAGGAAGGAGCTATTTTTGGCAAAACATTACGACATGCCAAATTTCATAAGGATCGGCCGACTATATCTCATAGCTGCCATATAACTGAACGATCGAAAATGACCCAACTTTCGTGTTTTTGAAGATAGAAAGCGGGAACTTGGTACAGAGTCTATTCTATATTCCAGTTTTAACTGCAAGGGTATATCAACTTCGGCTCCGCCCGAAGTTAGCTTTCCTTTCTTGTTAAATATTACATTTTTTAAATATTTACATTTCCACTCTTCGACCCAATTTTTATTTGTTGGCAAACTGCATCTCTTTTATGTCTTGGCAGTAGTCTAGGTTTAAGCAGTTTTTTGTTTTCCTATGAAACATCTTTAAAATTTGTTAAAATTTGTTGAACTCATCGAGTTGAAACTGGTAGACTTAAATTTTATCATATTTGGATGTGCTGATGTGTTCCGTTCAATCATTTGTGTTCCGTCCCCAACTAAGAGTTATTGCCCACATCGGGGTTTCTTTCAATGTTTTTCTGGGTCTTTTAGCAAGTTTTCTATTCCCGCATTTCTTTGCAATTCGACCTATTGACATTACCCATCTGCAAGAATGACAAAAAACCTACATTGGAATAATTCTATAAAAAACAAGAAAGGAAAGCTAACTTCGGGCGGAGCCGAAGTTGATATACCCTTGCAGTTAAAACCGGATATATATCGCAAAAATCGGATATAGGTGGCCGATCCTTATGATTACATCACAATAAAACCAATTAATTAAAATACAAAATCTAAAAAAAAGTACCAAGCTTCTATCTTCAAAAATACGAAAATTGATTTTTCTACCAAATACCATTTCCGATCGTTCAGTTATATGGCAGCTATAAGATATAGTCGGCCGATCCTTATGAAATTTGGCATGTCGTAATGTTCTGCCAAAAATAGCACTCATGTCAAATTTGAACTCTCTAACTCTAAAAACACCAAAGTTATACCATTTCCGATCAATCAGTTATATGGCAGCTATAGGATATAGTCGGCCGATCCTAATGATTACATCACAATAAAACCAATTAATTAAAATACAAAATCTAAAAAAAAGTACCAAGCTTCTATCTTCAAAAATACGAAAATTGATTTTTCTACCAAATACCATTTCCGATCGTTCAGTTATATGGCAGCTATAAGATATAGTCGGCCGATCCTTATGAAATTTGGCATGTCGTAATGTTCTGCCAAAAATAGCACTCGTGTCAAATTTAAACTCTCTAACTCTAAAATTACCAAAGTTATACCATTTCCGATCAATCAGTTATATGGCAGCAATAGGATATAGTCTATAGGAAAGAAGGCTGTGTGCAAAGTTTCAAGACGATAGCTTTAAAACTGAGAGACTAGTTTGCGTAGAAACAGACAGACAGACGGACAGACGGTCATGCTCATATCAACTCAGGAGGTGATCCTGATCAAGAATATATATACTTTAAAGGGTCGGATATGTCTCCTTCACTGCAACGGTATAATGAATTGACTGCGTAGCCGGTTCGGTTTGATTGAGCGCACGAGCGTCAAATAAATAAATCTTCAATGATTTATTAAAGCGATGAAATAAGTTAATCTCACTAAAGGGACACATGAACCTATAGCAGTCCAATAGAGAACCTATAGAGGTCATTCTTTTTCTTTTTATTTATTTTAATTTAATAATATAATAATTTTAATAATAATTTTAATTTATTTTAATTTAATTCTTTTTATTTATTTTTTTTTAAGAACCCGTACAGCATAAAATGTACCTTAACAACACATGGATAGAATATGAAAAAAAAAACAAACCTCAATACAAATATGAGGATTACATCATGGGAATGGCAGCCTTATTGGCTCCTAATTGTTTTGGCAAAGCCTTGTCGCTTAAGGCGTCTCAATGGTATAGCTGGAAGTAGGTTTCTAGCAAGTAGGCAACGGTGTCTTAAAAGTCTTTCACTATATCGGCTTGTGTGCCTACCAATCTGGTCTTCTACAGTATGTAGCTTCAATAACTTATCTTTATGAAGAGTTGTCCCGCGCACATCCCATGGTTTGTTATACCAGTTATATACCATAAAAAACAAACCAGTTTGTTATATTCCTTAGTATCCGGTTCTGCAACACATGGATTCGTTTATAATTGGATTTGGCTGCGATTCCCCAAATCTGTATTCCATAAATCCAAATTGGCAGGATACAATGCGCATATACCGCTCTTTTGCATCTAAGCGGCAATCTGCTCTTTCTATTTATAAGTCAACGCAGTTGCTGGGTTCTCAGCTTACATTTTCTAGCCGTGGCTTTAAGATGTGGCCCAAAGGTAATGCGCATATCCAGGGTAATGTCAAGATATTTTGCTTGTAAAGGCTGCTCCAGCGTGACTCCCTCTAGTTGAATTTAAGGCGTATTCATTATTTTTCTTTCAGTGTGAAACAGGTGTTTGTTGTTTTCAGCGGATTGATCTTCAAATTCCACCATTTGCACCAAGCTACAAGAGATATTAGATACTCCTGCAGCCCATTAGCTGCCTCATGGCCACAGCTGGAGTTGTATATGACTGCAATGTCATCTGCATAGGTCGCAATAAGAGCTTTGGAGGGAGCTATCATATGTTGATTGTTGGGGCTGGGTATATCAGCAGTGTATAACGAATAGAGCAACGGTCCAAGTACGCTGCCCTGCTGCCATGGAACTCCTGCTCTCATTAGGTAGTTATTCGAATGGGTATTCTATATATAGGATAGCTCTTGTAGGTAAGGCCTTCAACGTAGTGTTACAAATCGTATCAATACCCGGAGCTTTATTTTTGGGCAAAGATTCGATGACTTCATTGACATCTGCAATGGAGTCTCCAAACTCTGATGGGTCTCTTTAACTTGTTTTATTGTAGCAAAATCATAAGGAGTGTAGCGATCCTCTAAGTGTTGACCGAAAGCATTGGCTTGTTCCAATTCGTTTTTTGCAACTTCGCCATCAGGACATCGGATGGGAACCTGTCTATAAGGTTGTCGTTTCAGCGATTTTGTGCATTTCTACAAAAAGTGTAGTTCGTGTCAATGGTGTAGTCCATGGAGGACAATTTATGCTCGAAAAAATCGCTGCGAAGTTTGCTTAAAAGGGTTCGTAATTGTTTTGCTGCTCGATTCCATAAAATTCGGTCCACAGGATCTTGAGAACGAATTGCTCTTCTCCGAAGTCGTCTTTTTCTTTTGATCAACTCTATGGCTTCCCTTGTAAATACAATGCCATAACTTATAGTACGATTTTGACTGCGTTCTCAATGTCCTCTTTAGAGTTTAGAGTCGAATTAAGTTGAAAGGAGCTTTCAAGGTGTTTTTGTGAAAGCGGTGAGATCAGTGCGTTTTGTGATTAACCTAGGACTTGGGCTGATATTAACACCATTTGTTAGCAAATTAACAACTATGGCAATGTGATCAGAGTATAAATCTCAGCTTTGGTTGATATTTATTTGAGAATCCAGTATCCCATGGTACAATGCAAAATCAATGCAAGTAGCTGTGTGACTTGATACATATGGGTATCCAGTTGGTGAACCAGTGGCTAGAATTTTAGCCCCTCTAGCTGAGATAGATTCGACTAGCTCACGTCCTCTGGGTGAATTGTGTCGCCCCACATCCAATGTCAAGCATTTCAATCACCACCAATCAGATACCTCTGACCACAAGAAGCGAGTATGTCAGTGAAATGCCTTTCTTCGATTCTGTGCCTTGGAGGACAGTATATTGCTCTTACATCCATAAATCCCATGACTGTGGCAACTTTAATGGAAGACATTTGTATGTTTTGTGTTTGAATAACACTTTGTAAGAAATGACTGGGAGAGCTTCTCACCAATACCGCCGATCCTCCAATGCCAAGATTATGCCGTGATGGCTTATACGCTGGATAGCAGGAATATCCATATAATTTGACAACTTCTCCTCGATTAAGCCTTATCTCACTAAAGGGTATAATATCAATACGGTTGTTGTGTGCAAAGAGTTCAACTTCTCTGGCTTTACCAGAAATGCGATTTACATTTCAGATAAGGATTATCCCCCATCCATTGATTGATTGAGTTGGCCATTTCAAAAACCATATTTTCGAGCCGTTCAAGTCGTTGGCTTGTTCTTGTTTTGTTGCTGTTGTTCCTGCTGCTGCTGCTGTAGCCACAAAACGAATTGCTGCTGCAGCTGTTGCTGGAGCTGTTGTTGTCATTTTAAAAATTGCTGCTGCTGTTGCTCTAATATTGACTGGACGTCGATCACATGTTGTTGTTGTACAGCATTTTTATTCGATTTCTGTAATTGTTGCTGCGGTTGGAGGTCATGTAGACGGCGCTGGGCAAGTCCATTTCCATTTCTGACTATTGAGGCATAAGATAAACCTCCGCTATGGGTTGCAAAAGTGTTAGGTATTTGCTTAGTGAGTTGCTGTTGAATGATTTTTCTCACGGTTTTCTTGTGGTTCACGTATTGTTTGCTTCTTTGGGGGACCCATAGATCGTCTAAGGAAATCTTAATACCACTGGCAACCCTTGTAGCTTGCCGTATGATTCCCACCACAGTGCATACAAGTAGGCGGTTGATCTAGGGGCCGTGGGTATTGCTTTGTATGATGATCTTCGCCACATCGAGCAAAAAAGGGATGTCGACGACAGTACTTAGCTGTGTGGCCATATTCTTAGCATCGTATACATTAAGCAATTTCTGAGCATCCTTTGAATTTTAACCCGTTGACGGCAAAGTGTTACTATATCGTATATATGCCGTATATCGTTATGCCCTGAAGAACATCAAAGCCAAATGTTTTAAAATTGGCAACAATTTCGCTGGTTAATGTGCTATGATGAAGCCCCCTATCCACTATTCTATGAGGCTTATTTTCCTTCATTTGGTAGGTATGAAATTCTATTTCCAAATATCAAAATGATCAACAATCTCAACCTGTCTGTCACTGGTTAGGTCCACTTCCATGTCTAGTAAGGCAAACCTGTCGCTGTAGCATGTCTTGCTGGTTGATGCTGAAGGTAAAAACGTAATGTAACTTAACGATGGTATTAAACGTAAAATCTCTGTGGACCTTTTTTTATACCCTCTGCAATGGTATAAAAATTGAGTGCGAATAACTTCTGAACCGAGTGGACTATTAAAAAACCGCTTACATATTTATGATCTGTGGCGCAGTACCTTTCAAATGATGTAAAGGACATAATCAAGGATTCCTTAATAATTCAATAAATAACAGTGTTCATTACAAAAGAAAGACTCGATTATGTGACGAAAAATTGTTTAATAATGGCATCTGTAATGACAATTAATTATTACGCCTTTATTAAAAAACATGTCCTAAAAATATTTTAATCAAGGATTCCTCAATTATTCAATTTATTTAGTTCTATTTCTACTAGAAATTTTCAAGTCTGGGCCAAATATGTAAAAGTACACACCGAGTTTCTTAAAATTCTTTCGATTACATATATTGAAATATTTGTTATCTATTTTTTAATTTTCTATTTATTCAGTTTTAAGAACAACAGTTTTTTTATGGACTCCGATGATAAGTTACACCGTAAATCCGAAAGTACCAATTTCAGTGCAGAAAATGCTCTTTCTACCGAAACTTGGGTAGCAGGCTCACTATGCAACACTTTTGCTAGTTGGTAGAGACGAGGATAAGTAAACTTTTTGCCTTCCCAGTATTCCATTATATTCTCCTGCAGTCCAATTTGCTTAGGATAGTATGTTTGGATCTCTGTCATAGCCAACTTTAACTCAAGATCATCGTCGTCATCGGATTCCTCATTTTCCGAGTTCACCTCAATGGAGCTAAGGAAATCCTTCAGTATAAAACTCTGGGATGCTCCATCAATCTCACGTAACGACAAACTTTGGCATTCAGATAAAACTTCCAGTTCTTTTTTTACTATGCTTTCCTAAAAATAAATATAAATTATTTTAGAATAATTGTTGCATTACTTTTACAATACGCGATTACCTTTTTATTTAGGGCTAGTATTTCTCATTAATGCCGTTAAATGATTTTTAGCACATACCAACGATTTGTTCTTCCAGTTTTTGGCCAGAGAATATTTTCGTCTAAGAACATCAGCCTAGTTCCGTAAAGAAAAAAGTTATAAAACCAGTGGGAGTGAGACTTCCCCATATCGGAACCACTGACCAACCTTCCACCTCTTCCTTGTCCACTAACCCAAAAAACTAGTATCGTCACTAACACTTACCTATCAGAACACTAGGGGGCTCCGTAGCAAACTCCCTAAACTATATTCTGATAGTTCTTCCTTTGCATCCCATATTATAGCCTTTACAGAAACTTGACTAAAGCCGGAGATCTTTAACTCCGAAGTTTTTCCAAGTAAGTATACGACTTTTTGACGGGATCGACCTCAGCAAAGGGGGGGTGGAGTGCTTCTGAAGAGGTGAAATCCCAAGAGTTTGGTGACATAGAATTTATTTGCGTTTAAATCACTAGGATCCATATCACCCCACGCTGGAGGTCTCTATCGAAACTATTCCTGGTATCGATCAGATGTAAGCTTCCGTAAAGCTGATTTTCAGAAACTTAATAGCCTTATCGATACATACGATTGGTCCGATATTCTGGCATGCACTGATCTTAACGTCCCTTTAGAAAAATTTTACTGTACTTTAAATAAATTTTTTGAATCCTGTGTGCCATGGAAATATCCGTCCGATTTAACAAATCCTCCTTGGTATACAAGGTACCTCACTAACCTACAAAATATTAAAAATAGGCTCTTACTTATATATAAAAAACCTGCAGAGGTGTTGATTTTTCAAGATACCTACTAGCTCGGTCGAATTTTACCGTGCATAACGCTGAATGTTATAGGAATTATATTGACCGCTGCCGGATACAATTTACTCAGGATCCAAAGCAGTTTTATAATTTTGTAAACACTAAGCGTAAACACGTATCTTTTTCACTCCTGCTTTGGAAATCTTTGGAAACCTCGATTTTTCCCCTTAAGTGGAAGGAATCATTCATAATTCCCCTACAAAAAAAAAAAAAAAAAAAATAAAGGGAAAAAGTCCGAGGCGGCCAACTACAGAGGCATCTCAACATTGTCGGCAATTCCAAAGTTATTTGAAAAATTAATTACCCGTCATTTGCAACACTTTTGCTCTTCGATTATCACTCCTTGTCAGCATGGCTTTATTAAGCGTCGCTCCACCACCACAAATTTACTGGAGTTTGTCTTAGATGGCTTTCGTAAGGGATATCAAACCGATGTAATTTACACAGACCTTATCAAAGCATTTGATATAGTCAATCACTCACTCTTGCTGATTATACTGAATAAGCTGGGATTTTCTACAGAGCTCGTAAAGTCGATCTCCAGCTACTTAGATGGAGGGACACAAATAGTCTTATTTAAAAACATACATTCCCGTCTGGTCTCTGCTATATCTGGCGTCCCTCAAGGATGTCATATTGGCCCGTTATTATTTACTCTTTTCATAAATTATTTGCCCCCTGTTTTAACGAATTCTCTAGTTCTTATGTATGCAGATGATGTCTTTAGTACAAATCCATCTCTGCCCAATGCAGTCTTCAGTCTGACCTTGATAACTTTCAAAAATGGCGTTTAGCTAATGATTCTTTAATAATTAAAGGATCAAAATGCAAGTTTATGAATTTTGATCGCTCTTGCCCTCTTCCATCTTATAATAGTAGACTCTTACTAATAAACTTACCTAGCTTAACAAATCGTAGGACAATGCTCCGTGTAGATTTTCTGCATAACCTAATTAATGGGGATGTAGATATCCAGCATTTACTAACACGCTTAAATTTTAACATTCCTAATAGAAGCACTAGAAGCTTTAGTCCCCTATTCCATAGCCATTGTAGTTCAACATATGCACAACACAACCCTTTTAGGGTCTTATGTTCGAACTACAATGGTCTCTACTCTATAGCATTTCTTTCCTGTCCTTTAAATTTAAAATTTAGCATTTTAAATTTCCTTTCTAACTCTTAGCTTAACAAATAACAAATAGCTTAACATATACTAAAATCATTTCTCTCGTTTAAAGCAGAGGGTATTTTTTTTGCAGATTTTTTATTTTAATTAATTGGTTTTATTATGATGTAATCATAAGGATATATCCGATGTTTGCGATATATATCCAGTTTTAACTGCAAGGGTATATCAACTTCGACTCCGCCCGAAGTTAGCTTTCCTTTCTTGTTTTTTTTAAGTTAGCTGTACTAATTTTCAAGTAATTATGTGCCCAAAATTGAACGTACGCACACTGTATTTTACTCATTTCTTCCACCCACACTTTAAATTAGCTTTAAAGTTTAAATTATCAATTCTAAACTTAAAAAACTTTGCTGCATACTCTTCTGCTTTACAAAAAAAAAAAAAAAAAAACCAATCGAAGTAACTTAGTTGGGAAGCAGAATAAGATGTCTATAGGTCCTCTAAAATTTGTACGATTTGTCTAAATTTTGAATTTTATTCAAAAGGTGATCAGGTGATCCTGATCAAGAATATATATACTTTATAGGGTCGGAGATGTCTCCTTTACTGCGATGCACACTTTTGGACAAAATTATAATACGCTCTGCAAGGGTATAATTATGATTCAATTTTCATTAACACAATTGAAAATAAGTGTTATGATTCAATTTTTTTTATAAAAGATGGAAATAACAAGAAAGGAAAGCTAACTTCGGGCGGAGCCGAAATTGATATACCCTTGCAGTTAAAACCGGATATATATCGCAAACATCGGATATAGTTGGCCGTTTCTTATGAGAATATGATAATATAACTCAAGTTATGATTATATAGAATCTAAAAAAAATCCCAAATTTCTATCTTCAAAAATACCAAAGTTGGTATTTCTACCAAAAACCATTTCCGATCGTTCAGTTATATGGCAGCTATAAGATCAGCCGGTCCAGCTTTCTATATTCAAAAACACAAAAGTTGGGTCAATTCCGATCGGTCAGTTATATGCCAGCTATAGGATGTAGTCGACCGATCCTTATGAAATTTGGTAGGTCTGATTATCTGACCAAAAGTAGTATTTGTACGAAGTTTAAGATTTCTATCTTCAAAAACACGAAAGTTGGGTTATTTCCGATCAATCAGTTATATAGCAGCTATAGGATATAGTCGGTCGATCCGAGCCGTTCCGACTTATATACTGCGTGCAAAGGAAAAAAGGGTGTGTGCAAAGTTTCAAGAAGATAGCTTTGAAACTGAGAGACTAGTTCTCGTAGAAACAGACAGACAGACGGACAGACAGACGGACAGACGGACAGACGGACATGCATACCAACTCAGGAGGTGATCCTGATCAAGAATATATATACTTTATAGGGTCGGAGATATCTCCTTCACTGCGTTGCACACTTTTGGACAAAATTATAATACCCTCTGCAATGGTATAAAAATTGAGTGCGAATAACTTCTGAACCGAGTGGACTATTAAAAAACCGCTTACATATTTATGATCTGTGGCGCAGTACCTTTCAAATGATGTAAAGGACATAATCAAGGATTCCTTAATAATTCAATAAATAACAGTGTTCATTACAAAAGAAAGACTCGATTATGTGACGAAAAATTGTTTAATAATGGCATCTGTAATGACAATTAATTATTACGCCTTTATTAAAAAACATGTCCTAAAAATATTTTAATCAAGGATTCCTCAATTATTCAATTTATTTAGTTCTATTTCTACTAGAAATTTTCAAGTCTGGGCCAAATATGTAAAAGTACACACCGAGTTTCTTAAAATTCTTTCGATTACATATATTGAAATATTTGTTATCTATTTTTTAATTTTCTATTTATTCAGTTTTAAAAACAACAGTTTTTTTATGGACTCCGATGATAAGTTACACCGTAAATCCGAAAGTACCAATTTCAGTGCAGAAAATGCTCTTTCTACCGAAACTTGGGTAGCAGGCTCACTATGCAACACTTTTGCTAGTTGGTAGAGACGAGGATAAGTAAACTTTTTGCCTTCCCAGTATTCCATTATATTCTCCTGCAGTCCAATTTGCTTAGGATAGTATGATTGGATCTCTGTCATAGCCAACTTTAACTCAAGATCATCGTCGTCATCGGATTCCTCATTTTCCGAGTTCACCTCAATGGAGCTAAGGAAATCCTTCAGTATAAAACTCTGGGATGCTCCATCAATCTCACGTAACGACGAACTTTGGCATTCAGATAAAACTTCCAGTTCTTTTTTTACTATGCTTTCCTAAAAATAAATATAAATTATTTTAGAATAATTGTTGCATTACTTTTACAATACGCGATTACCTTTTTATTTAGGGCTAGTATTTCTCATTAATGCCGTTAAATGATTTTTAGCACATACCAACGATTTGTTCTTCCAGTTTTTGGCCAGAGAATATTTTCGTCTAAGAACATCAGCCTAGTTCCGTAAAGAAAAAAAGTTATAAAACCAGTGGGAGTGAGACTTCCCCATATCGGAACCACTGACCAACCTTCCACCTCTTCCTTGTCCACTAACCCAAAAAACTAGTATCGTCACTAACACCTACCTATCAGAACACTAGGGGGCTCCGTAGCAAACTCCCTAAACTATATTCTGATAGTTCTTCCTTTGCATCCCATATTATAGCCTTTACAGAAACTTGGCTAAGCCCGGAGATCTTTAACTCCGAAGTTTTTCCAAGTAAGTACACGACTTTTTGACGGGATCGACCTCAGCGAAGGGGGGGTGGAGTGCTTCTGAAGAGGTGAAATCCCAAGAGTTTGGTGACATAGAATTTACTTGCGTTAAAATCACTATGTCCGTGAAATCTTTATACATTACATGTTCATATATGCCGCCTATGTCTGAACCGCCCACATATTGGCAGCATTTGTCCGCTATTCGATACGTCTTTAATCTTAGGACGGATCGTGACCAACTCGTAGCGGTGGGCGACTTTAATATCCCAGAATTAAAGTGGTCCAACGTCGATAACTCACCATCTTTGTCACTTATCACTCACCATGACTTCACCGCGGGCATGTTTGACATGTCCCTATGTCAGATTAACCGTGTTAGAAATTCGTTAGGTCGGCTTTTAGACTTATTTTTGTTATCTGATCCTGATGGTACCGCTCTCTCCAGACCTTTTCCCCTTTCAACCCCAGAGGATCCATATCACCCCACGCTGGAGGTCTCTATCGAAACTATTCCTGGTATCGATCAGATGTAAGCTTCCGTAAAGCTGATTTTCAGAAACTTAATAGCCTTATCGATACATACGATTGGTCCGATATTCTGGCATGCACTGATCTTAACGTCCCTTTAGAAAAATTTTACTGTACTTTAAATAAATTTTTTGAATCCTGTGTGCCATGGAAATATCCGTCCGATTTAACAAATCCTCCTTGGTATACAAGGTACCTCACTAACCTACAAAATATTAAAAATAGGCTCTTACTTATATATAAAAAACCTGCAGAAGTGTTGATTTTTTAAGATACCTACTAGCTCGGTCTACTAGCTACTACTAGCTACCTACTAGCTGCCGGATACAATTTACTCAGGATCCAAAGCAGTTTTATAATTTTGTAAACACTAAGCGTAAACACGTATCTTTTTCACTCCTGCTTTGGAAATCTTTGGAAACCTCGATTTTTCCCCTTAAGTGGAAGGAATCATTCATAATTCCCCTACATAAAAAAAAAAAAAAAAAAAAATAAAGGGAAAAAGTCCGAGGCGGCCAACTACAGAGGCATCTCAACATTGTCGGCAATTCCAAAGTTATTTGAAAAATTAATTACCCGTCATTTGCAACACTTTTGCTCTTCGATTATCACTCCTTGTCAGCATGGCTTTATTAAGCGTCGCTCCACCACCACAAATTTACTGGAGTTGACATCCTTTGTCTTAGATGGCTTTCGTAAGGGATATCAAACCGATGTAATTTACACAGACCTTATCAAAGCATTTGATATAGTCAATCACTCACTCTTGCTGATTAAACTGAATAAGCTGGGATTTTCTACAGAGCTCGTAAAGTCGATCTCCAGCTACTTAGATGGAGGGACACAAATAGTCTTATTTAAAAACATACATTCCCGTCTGGTCTCTGCTATATCTGGCGTCCCTCAAGGATGTCATATTGGCCCGTTATTATTTACTCTTTTCATAAATTATTTGCCCCCTGCTTTAACGAATTTTCTAGTTCTTATGTATGCAGATGATGTCTTTAGTACAAATCCATCTCTGCCCAATGCAGTCTTCAGTCTGACCTTGATAACTTTCAAAAATGGCGTTTAGCTAATGATTCTTTAATACTTAAAGGATCAAAATGCAAGTTTATGAATTTTGATCGCTCTTGCCCTCTTCCATCTTATAATAGTAGACTCTTACTAATAAACTTACCTAGCTTAACAAATCGTAGGACAATGCTCCGTGTAGATTTTCTGCATAACCTAATTAATGGGGATGTAGATATCCAGCATTTACTAACACGCTTAAATTTTAACATTCCTAATAGAAGGACTAGAAGCTTTAGTCCCCTATTCCATAGCCATTGTAGTTCAACATATGCACAACACAACCCTTTTAGGGTCTTATGTTCGAACTACAATGGTCTCTACTCTATAGCATTTCTTTCCTGTCCTTTAAATTTAAAATTTAGCATTTTAAATTTCCTTTCTAACTCTTAGCTTAACAAATAACAAATAGCTTAACATATACTAAAATCATTTCTCTCGTTTAAAGCAGAGGGTATTTTTTTTGCAGATTTTTTATTTTAATTAATTGGTTTTATTATGATGTAATCATAAGGATATATCCGATGTTTGCGATATATATCCAGTTTTAACTGCAAGGGTATATCAACTTCGACTCCGCCCGAAGTTAGCTTTCCTTTCTTGTTTTTTTTAAGTTAGCTGTACTAATTTTCAAGTAATTATGTGCCCAAAATTGAACGTACGCACACTGTATTTTACTCATTTCTTCCACCCACACTTTAAATTAGCTTTAAAGTTTAAATTATCAATTCTAAACTTAAAAAACTTTGTTGCATACTCTTCTGCTTTAAAAAAAAAAAAACAAGAAAGCAAAGCTAACTTCGGGCGGAGCCGAAGTTGATATACCCTTGCAGCTAAAACCGGATATATATCGCAAACATCGGATATAGTTGGCCGATCCTTATGATTACATCATAATAAAACCAATTAATTACAATAAAAAATCTAAAAAAAAGTCCCAAGCTTCTATCTTCAAAAATATGAAAGTTGATATTTCTACCAAAAACCAATCCGATCGTACAGTTATATGTCAGCTATAAGATATAGTCAACCGATCTTTATGAAATTTGGTAGATCGGATTAACTGACCAAAAATAGAATGTGTACCAAGTGCCAGCGTTCTATCATCAAAAACACGAAAGTTGGGTCATTTCCGATCGTTCAGTTATATGGCAGCTATAGGATATAGTCGGCCGATCCTTATGAAATTTGGCATGTCGTAATATTTTGCCAAAAATAGCTCTCATGTCAAATTTGAACTCTCTTACTTTAAAAACACCAAAGTTATACCATTTCCGATCAATCAGTTATATGACAGCTATAGGATATAATCGGCCGATCCCGGCCGTTCCGACTTATATACTGCGTGCAAAGGAAAGAAGAGTGTGTGCAAAGTTTTAAGACGATAGCTTTAAAACTGAGAGACTAGTTCGCGTAGAAACAGACAGACAGACAGACGGACAGACGGACATGCTCATATCAACTCAGGAGGTGATCCTGATCAAGAATATATATACTTTATAGGGTCGGAGATGTCTCCTTCACTGCGTTGCACACTTTTGGACAAAATTATAATACCCTCTGCAAGGGCATAAAAACACCAATCGAAGTTATTTAGTTGGGAAGCAGAATAAGATGTCTATAGGTCCTCTAAAATTTGTACGATTTGTCTAAATTTTGAATTTTAGAGCTGTAGATTAACCATTGGAATAGTTTGGCATTAAAATTGTACTTAAATACTTATACTCTACTTTTACTTACATATACCAAAGTATTAATAATTTTATTGGGTTGTTCTTTTTTTAAATTTATTTTTAGTCTGACGCAGAATACGACAAAGAACAACTTAGAAGTATACTAATTGGTAATATTAAAGAAATTTATAATAAACCAATTTTTTTTGTAGTTCTTCGAAATGCTTTTAAAGCATTTGACCATGATGGGGCCGGCTCGATTGAACATGCTGACGTATCCAGTATTCTTGAAATTTTAGGTCAGAAACTAGAACCGCCAGCGGTAAAGGCACTTATTAAAGAAGTAGATAAAGGTACAACTGGAAAATTAGATTTTAGTCAGTTTTGCAAACTGGCTGCACGTTTTATTGAAGTAGAAGAAGATGTAGGAGCTCTGCAAAACGAGTTAAAGGAAGCATTTCGTGTTTACGATAAAGAAGGAAAAGGCTATCTAACAGTTGCTACATTGCGTGGCATTCTTCATGAACTAGATGATAAGCTTTCCAATCAAGATCTAGATATGATAATAGAAGAAATTGACGCAGATGGTTCTGGTACTGTTGACTTTGATGGTAAGAAACAAAATATAATAAATAAAAGAGTATTACATAAATTTAATATTTCTTACAGAATTCATGCAAGTAATGACAGGTAAAATAAAGTATAAAACATTGTTCAATAATTACATAGGCTGACAACAAAAAATCTCCCCGAATAATTTCACCTGCTCCATAAAATTTAGGCTTTCCTGAACCTCCTGAAGTTCAGAACAAACATAGGTTCCATCACTTACAGAAGAAATATATCAATTTGTACTATATATTGAATTATGAAGGCCAGTCAATTGGGATCATCGAAAGAATGAAAAGCCATTCCTTAAAAAAAGATCAACATAAAATCCAAGAATATAATATAGAATATATAATATTCTATTAGCATAATAATAGCATATTTTATTATGCTAATATAGAATATAATATAAATAATATAGAATGTACCGAATATATAATTCGGTGTTAGTTTATGTCTCATGGTCCCGGATCCATTACAAAGAATAAAAGAATTTGTTTTATGCCTTGGCGAATGCCTGGGGCACAAAGGCATAGCTACCAGGTCCCACGTGGGTTAATTGGACCCTTCCTAGCTTATGAAGACTGCTAGTGTTGCTGTAAAATTTTAGTTTGGTCTGTAAGATTGGTTAGCGATAAATAAATCAGAAACTCAAATATCTCTGAAAGCAGCTAAAAAGCTCCAACTTAAAAGTAATCAATATTTTATCTGATGTCCCGCAGTTTAGTTACCTAAGGCATCTACTGTATACTTTTTTAGTATGTGTATAGCAAATATAGGCTATGTACTACATTTATGTACGTAGGTGTTGACAATTTGTGATTTTTTTCACCGACCATTTCCTTTACAGACTCTGTTAATTGCACTTTGATCACGTCTATCTGCCTGTATTTTGTCTATAATTTTAAAAAGAGACGCGGTGTACGCGATTGCCAGTCTAGGATTCCTCGGGTGGGTTGTTTGCTTTCCCCTAAAGCTCTCCCCACAAGGCTCCTGTGGGCTTTTTAAATAAGTTTCCATTGTTTCAAGTGGCAATATGCAAAAAAAAAATTAGAAAGATTTAATAAACTTAATGACGAATTCTAAAAATTGTGAAATCTTATTTAAAATTCAGCAATCAAATATAATTTTAAATATTTTTTAAATTTTAACATTTTATTATGCTATTTAGCTCTTAATTCTTGTATCAAAATTGGCAAATAAGACTTTAAGTTTTTGTGGTAATGCGCTAAAAATTGTGCGGGATAGCATTTAGCCCGTTAAGGCATCATGGGCTGTACGCCCGCGCTAATCCTCTCTCTTCCTTGAAAGAGTTACTAGGCTCAGATTTCCAACAAAAAAACGGGGGTGTTTTTATCACAGCACTGTGAAATAAGCTTCTTTTATAAAAAAAGATAAAACCGACTTGAAGTATCGGCTATTCCGGCGGATGGTCAACCAGGACCGAAAAAATAAATGTATTATGTAAAATGTATCCATATTCCTCGATTATTTTTAACCTCGATTATTAACAATCTAATAAGACGAGAAAAATTCAAAGAGAGCGAAAAAATGTTCAATTACCTCTTAATTTGTACTTTGATTCTAATATATTCTCTAATCGTACGTTCGCGACCCAAAACATAATTTTCTTGTAATTGCTTCGTATCAAGTGAAAGCAGGTGGATGAAACTTCATGTGTTAAATCATTTTAGTGTAAACTATTGAAATTTAAAAAAAAATCCCGACTTTTTCAAGAAAATTTTTGTATATTGAATTTTAAAATGGCGTACGTTTGCGACAGTATGTATGACGTAGGTATAAAAAATAAAATTATTTAAAAAAAAAATTTTTTTTTTTGTTTAACAAGAATATAAATAGTTTTAGATGGATAAAAAAAGTTACAATTGAAATTAAATTAAATTAAAATTAACAATAAATTTATATTTTAATTTTTTATTAAAAAAAAAAAAAAATTTGGTGAAACATGATTTTTCAAGAAAATATAAATTTATTTATAAAAACAAAAAGGGTAAACAAAAAAAAAAAATGTATGTGTTGAAAAATCGTACGTTTGCGACCCGTACGTTCGCGACCCGTACTTAATTTAATTAAACAAAAACTATTGGAGATATTTAATTGGGAATAGACTCGATAGAAAGGTTCATGCCTCTATTTTAAAAGTAAAGTTATTGCATTAAAATATTCCATTCCAATTCGCAGATTTGTTGGTTTTGCTAGAGCAAGCCAAAACTTACTTCCATTTCGCGTACGTTCGCGACCTCATGTTTTTTGCCAATATTATGAAAATGAAAAATCCATTAGAACCATAATTTACACTAAAATAATGAACTCACCAAATGCTATCGGAAACAAAAAAAAAAGTATCAGAAAATGTTTTTTTCTTTAATTTTTTGGCACTAATTGCGTACGTACGTACGTTTGGGACCCCAGGAAATGCCCATATGCTTTTGAAATTGTTTGACGGACTTTACTATACACCTATAAAATTTTCTTAATAGAGCTACAAATTATAGCATAGAAAAAATTAATAATTGAATTATTAGAAGTTTTGAAGTTTTTCTTATGTAGTCATTGATCATAAAAAAAATTAAATCTCCAAACAAAATACGTATGATTGTAAACAACACAATACGAAGTCACATTAAGCTCTATAAAACAGGTGGACAAGAATAACACGAAAAAACTGACTCAAGGGGGCTCCGCCGGTGACATTAACCTAAAATACAAAAAAAAAAGAATGGAAATCTAGTTTTGGCCGGGTCCTAAGTTAATATACCCTCGCTGTTAAAATAGAGATATATCGGAAATATCAGCTATATCGGATCTTTTGGCCAAAAGGAAGTTCCAACTCAACACAAAAGTTTGGTCATTTCCGATCGTTTAGTTGGACGTCAGCTATAGGATATAGTAGGCCGATCCTTATAAAATTTGGGCGAACTGGATCTCTCGGAGCTGAGGAGCGAGTTACATATGTATTAGCTTAAACGAACAGGTGGCCCTGTTCACAGGAATGGAACATGGAAAAAATTATGATGATCTGGCAGTTGTGTGGCTATTCGTCCAACATTATCTCTTTCTGCCCTAGCTTCAGCCAGAGACCCCGGCAGAGCTTCGGTTAACAATTATGTATAAATTTATATATAAGTAGTGGCTGGCTAAGATTCACAGCCACAGTGTAGAGGTTCTAAGTTCATATTGCGACAGAGCCGTTGCGCAGTTCAAAAGTGCCGACTTTGCATTGCCCAGTCCAAAAGCACACAATGCCGATCATATTACCGGGCACTTGAATAACTCTTTGGGACTTGGATATGTAAGTTAATAATAGATTATTTGTGTGTGGGTTTTACAAATAATATTTATTGATCGTTTGTTTCGCACAAGCCCGTTAGGATTAGTGTTACTGACAAAGATAAAATATAACGCGAGCTAAGGCTGCGGAGTTCTACTTAAGACTGAACTAAAATACTACCCGGGCTGTACTTCGAAACCTTTGTTGGGCTGCGGCGCAGTTGCCCAGTTGCAGTGTCAGCATTCCGTATCCGGCCAGCAACGATCACTTGTTGCGCAAGTTCCCGATCCGGTCAGCGGACAGTTGCCCTTGGAATGCGTAGTCAGCACCTCTTTCGTTACGCGTGCGGGCCACCGGATCCGGTGTGCAATTCGGCACTTTTCCTAAATTCTGCCTGCGCGTGTTAACTCCTCCCTCCTTTAAATGGTCGTCGTCCCGAGGACCCACTCGTTCTACATCGTCGTCAGCCCTCGATTTCTTGCGGCGATTGGCCTTCAGGTGATATTTGCCAATGTACAGGTTTGCGCATAGTGAAATGGCAGCCAGTAGAATAAGGCAAATTTTGAGACGGGATCCCGATGACAGCCTTTCTCTGAGGGCCCCGATGTGGTGTAAGCTCATGGAGAAACGGGAGGCTAAGCCGGTTGTGATGAGCAGTGACGTTTACTATTGTCAAAGCCGACACAGCCGGTTTTTTCAGTGAGCTCCCCAGCTGGTTTATGAACCAGGTTCCGTTGAGCGCTACCTTGTCAGAGTACGCTAACAGGTAGGTTCCGGATACCCTTTGTTGCCGGCCTTGGTCGTCAGTCACCGTTACGTTGGCATCGTTGATAATAAGGGTTCCGTGGTCCACAATGGTGATTGGGTCTAGATGAGCTGGGAGCGTGGAGCAGTGCGCGGTGGCCCCAGAAACTATCTGTTGAGCACAAGTGCCGTTTTTCAGTTCCTTGCAGAATGCGGCACCTACCGTTGTCTTGCAGTCACCGATATTGAGGTTCCGTGTTGGGCATTCGGCAACTAAATTTCCGCCCTCGAAGTTCAGAATTCTATTGTGGCGTTGAACCGGGTAGACTGTCATTCTCTTACATACGAGCTTATGATTAGGAAATTTAATGAGAAAGTGCAGAATGTCAGAATTTTGAAAAACGCTTATGCTAGATACTTCTAATATTTCTACCAAACTAATATTAATATTAATAGGATGTTTGTCTCTGAATTCGCTTACGTCGGCACCATCTAGAATAGCTGGGCTTACAATTTTATTTTTTTTTATTTGGGTTAGGCCCATAAGGTTGTTCTCTAGGTCTGTAATGAAGATTCTATTCTTTGCTAAAATGATTTCTGACAAGTGCGTTTCTTTATTTGTTTCGTATTTCTGAATCTGATTCATTGCGTTACCGAGCTCATTTAGACGTTCTTGAAATTTTATATTTAATTCTGTCTGACCTTCATCTTCAACCGGTTCTGATTAAATCTTACCTGGTCCCAATCATTAAAGTCAGGCATACCTGAAATAACCTTGAGAGCCGTACCAATTAAATAAATGCTTCTAGTAGCCCTGTAGTAGAACTTAAGGGTGGTCACCAACTTGCGAATATGTCTAAGGTCCGTTGCTATAACTGGTGTTCTGTGGTCGTCCGTGAATATTTTCGTCATTGCTTCTGTCGGGTCTGCGTAGTCCTCGTAGGTCATCATGTTCGTTGCGTGTTGTAGGTACCCGTAATTTTTCCAGATTACAATGTCATTGTCTTCTATCGGGATATAGTCCGCGTTCGTGTAATCGTTAAGTCTTAATGTTGCGTCCGTCCTAATAGCCTTTAGTATGAAAATTAAAAAATATTTCTGTAACCCAGAAAGAATAATGAAAGGAACAAAGGGGTTGGTCAAAATCTTGTAAGGACGATTAACGTAGATTGTCCTTGTTGTTCCCCCTTACCTTTAATAAGGACCGTGGTCCCAAGGTCTGCATCAATAACCTCTTCTGAGCACAGTGGTGTAAGTTTATTCCCCAGGCGTTTGTTTGCTTTCAGGAAAACCTTATCGCCCACTTGGTAAGTTTTATGAGTCCTATCTTTATTTACGAGTTCGAGGGTTTTCTTCTGAGACTGTTGATTTTTTTTTCTAATTTTTCTTTTCTGCCTCGAATTCCGCGGATTTTGAGTGTAAAATGTCTATAGGTTTTTCGTTAGTCACCGAGTGAATGGCTTTATTGTATTTATTAGTTGCATGAATAATTATTTCGGTTGTGTCAATTAGATTGTTCTCTAGCTTCAAACAGCGTGTTATTTCGGCCAGGGTGATATGAAATCTCTATTTTTGGCCGTTTGAGGTGCTGTGTAGAGGTGGAGCGTTAGAAACGGTAATGTTATAGTTGTTCAGGAGAATGGATTTTATGGTCTCGGAATTTGGGGATTTCTCGTTATCGCAGTAGATCGTTTTCGCTTTTGGAAAAAAATTTGATATTTGCATTATTGGACTTTTTACGTCCACAATAGCCCTTGACGCGTTGCCCGTAAGGAAAAGAGTTCTGTCTGTGGAAAAAATGTCAATGTGTGGAATTTCCCCCACAAAAGTAGGTATAGGTGTTTGTGCTACTGATTGTTTGGATGGGTGGCGTTTGTACTATGCTATGGAACAGATTTTGCAGTTTGATGCTAAATCTGTTGCTAGTTGGAACATTTTTGGACTGCTCGATTCGCTCTATTATGTTCGATTACCATGATCTCTTTCTGTTCGGTTCCGTCCGTTATGTCCTGTACAAAGCTTTTTGAATGTCTGAAAGTAGTATTCGGGAATAACTCCACGAATTTGTGTTGAATAAATGCCAGTATTGGCAGGGAGCAATATGTTGCGTTTACCACTTCGGCATTAACCACCTCTTGCAACGTATTCAGTAGGTTACCGCGGTCGTTTATTTTTACTATGTGTCTAACTTTGCTTTTAAACAGAATGAACGTTCAATTATTATTCGATTCCTGAAAGATGTGTCCGTTGGGGCTATGGTATACGTTAGAGATTCCTCGCTATGTATGGTAGCCATATCGGAGTCCTGTTCTTCCTCTAAAGCGTTAACGTTTTGACAACGGGACAACGCGTCAGCGACAAAGTTTTCTTTGCCCGGTATATAAATCACCTTTGCACCGTGGTCGTCAATAATTTCTTTCCAGCGCTTTAGCTTAGCGTTAGGATTTTTATTAGAGGCGCCGTGAGCGAGTGGCTGGTGGTCGGTACAGATCTGTACATTAATGCCCAGACTATGGCGAGGAGTTCCCGCTCGTTGGTTGCATAGTTCTTTTCGTTATCACGCAAAGTGCGTGATATCATTGTAATTGGGCGACCACCCTGCGATAGAACCACCCCTAGACCAAAACCTGACGCGTCCGTTGTTAGATCGAACGGTTTCTTATAGTCTGGGTAGGAAAGTAAAACAAATTCTGATGCTAGGACTTGTTTTAGTCTGCAGAATGTTTCCATCTGTTCCTTGTTCATTTCAATGCTTCTTTTTTTTCTTCGGTATTTGCTTATCTTACAGTTTTCGCCATTAAGAATGCTAGTAAGAGGCCTTGCATTTGCTGAAAAATTCATAATAAAGCATCTATAGTACCTAGCCAACCCTATGAAAGATCTCAGCTCGAAAAGGGTCTTGGGCTGGGGAAATTGCTTGATGGCCCTGACCTTTTCGGGTGATGTCCGCAAGCCCCCTTGCATCACTATGAATCCCAAGTATTCAACACTCTTTTTGAAGAACTTTGATTTTTCTTGAGATACTCTCATACCTGCTTCGGAAAGTTTTTCTAGGACCCATCTTATGTCATTAATAAGATGTCCTCGGGCATGAAGTTAATTTTCCTTTTTCCTTTTGGGTCCTTGTCGATTGCCCTACTACCCATGTCGAAGGCTGTCTAAAACGGGATGAGGTATCCTCATCCATTGGCTCCATTGAAAGCCGTCTTATGTCGGTCTCTCTCTGCCAGCTCTGTTTGGTGGAAGCCGGCTTTAAGGTCGAGTGTTGTAAAAAACTTTGACTCGCCCAGGTTCGACAATATTGTCGTAATCGCAGGGATAGGGTATCTGTCGTCTACGATTTTTTCGTTTAGCTTTCTAAAGTCGATAACGAGTCGCTTCTTCTTGCCCCGTTCTGGTCGGTTCCTTTTTTGTCAACAACCCACGTTGGGTTATTATAAGGAGATTTGGATGGCCTTATTACACCGTCCACTAGAAGTTGTTTAACCTCTGCGTTGACGAACTCAGTTACACCCATAATGTGCGGGTACGACTTTGAGTACACCGGCTCCCCATCGGTTTTAATTGTAGCCACAGTATTTATATTGAAAAGAAGTGCTTCGTCTGGATCAGCGAAGGCTTTGTAATTTGCCCCTATCATTTTGTCAAAGGCAGCTTTTACTGCGAGGGGAACGTCCTCGTCATTTATTTTGATAAAGCTAACATTTTCTGCCATAGCGAAATGGATCTTTTTGGATCCATTATTAGTGTGGAAAATATTTGCAGTAAAATCGAGTTTCGCATTCACTTGTTTAAGCAAGTCGAGACCGATAATACCGTCAAAGTCTTTTAGAACATTGAGAATGAAAAATGATGATTTAACATTAAATATGGAAGAAAAACATTTCTTCTCGATTTTTGTAAAGCCGTGGATTGACTTTGCGTTAAATGGGGTGTCCACAGCAACGACGCCCTAATCCCCGGGAGTGGAGTAATATAATTTTTTGATTCGAGCCGCAAAAACACTTCTTTCGTTGCTCGATTCGGCTTCTTGGGCCAAAGCCAATGCCGATGGCAAATCTTGTGGTTGTGCGGGAAATACGGCCATCTTTAATTATTTTTTTAGGCCGGATACAAACGCATGCAGGGCGTCGTTTCTGAATTTTTGGTTCAGAACAGCTGCTGCGGTGGCGTCGTGGGTCATAATAATTTTATTTTTTAGAAGCGTTATCTTCCGTTCTACTTCATCGTAGTATTTAAGTATGGGTAAATCTCCTTGCCTTAATAAACTTAATTCTTGTTGAATTACGTGTACCAGAGTTTTATCCGCATACGTGAAATCTAAACGTGCCAGTATGGCATGGAAATTTAACACTGTATTATATGAAGACAATGCAGCGAATGCTGGTCCTCTTATTTTGTTTCTGAGGATTGCGATTGCTTGATAGAATCGACTGCTGCTCTCGTAAGGCTCGAATACCCTGTATGCTGCTGTAGCAGCCTGCCTCCAAGAGACGTAATTCTCCTGTTTCCCTTCAAATCTGGGACGGATTTTACTATATCTAGCGGTTCGGAACATTCTATTCCTGGTACAATTTTGATCTCCTGATACGTTTTGATATCAGGAGTTTTGATTTTTAATGAGTTTATTTCTGCCATCAATGTGGCTACCTTCTCATCAAGTTCTCGTTGTTGCCTTTCGAGTGTGCCTTTCATGGCGTTCTCGATGGCTAGAAGCTGTTCATGAGACATTTCTATTGTTTGACTGGATTCAGAGGTTCTAGTTTCAAGGACGCTCTCTCGAACGAGGGTGTTAGTTGCGGCCCTACTGGTTGGTGGATAAAAGTCCTCTTGTTGAGCCCTTGACCCCCGAGATTTCCTATACTCTTCTAAAAGTTCTTCGTCTGACGGCGAATAGTTTCCTGTGGACATGGGTCAAAATTAATAATAAAAAAGGCTGCGGGTTTTTAACAAAATTTAAAATGATTTGTTTAATCGTATGTTTTGCACAAGCGTACAAGTTAGGTTTAGTGTTACTGACAAAGATAAAATATAACGCGAGCTAAGGCTGCGGAGTTCTACTTAAGACTGAACTAAAATACTACCCGGGCTATACTTCGAAGCCTTCGTTGGGCTGCGACGCAGTTGCCCAGTTGCAGTGTCAGCATTCCGTATCCGGCCAGCAACGATCACTTGTTGCGCAAGTTCCCGATCCGGTCAGCGGACAGTTGCCCTTGGAATGCGTAGTCAGCACCTCTTTCGTTACGCGTGCGGGCCACCGGATCCGGTGTGCATTTCGGCACTTTTCCTAAATTCTGCCTGCGCGTGTTAACTTGTATACACATATTGTGGCCAAGTGCATCGAAATGTTTGTAATAGTATGTATGCATAACACTAAGTACAGTGTGCATTCAATATGTGAAGAATATGTTGCAATATGTTGCAGTAGCTGCAAGGTCCGAGTCTACAAGGCGTTGCCTGCTTATATCAACTAAGGAGGTGATCGGGATCAAGAATATATACACTTTATATGGTGGAAAATTATTTGTCGGCCTAGCTGCCGAAGACAAAACTTTTATTTTTATTTATTATTAACAATGATCTGTTATTCTAGAATCTAGATTATTATAACTAAAAGTAAGGATAAATTAAGTTAAAAGATATTCCATAATTTTGGATTTAATAACATCTAGGGATAGTTCAGGGTATAATAAATGGGACAATGAGTTCTAATTTTTACAAATAACGCGAAATGGATCGTGTTCCGCAAAATTAGACCTAGAAATCGGTAACCAAATGGGTCTGAAGGATCTAGTTACTCTATTAGGAATAGACAACATTAATTTTTCAAGAAGTACTTGTGAGTCAACCTGTCCAAGAATAAGCACATGAAATTGCATAACCCCAGCACAAGTACGGCGCTCTTTTAAAGGAGGTAGGTTTAGTAGTTTTAAACGGCAATTATACGACGGGAGGGAAGTGGCAGTATCCCAGTTTAAGCTTTTTAACGCAAATAGCAGAAACTGCTTTTGGACAGATTCAATCCTCCTTTGGTGAACAAAGTATTGCGGACTCCAAACGCTAGAACAGTATTCCAAGATAGGACGAAGCAACGATACGTATAGAGTTTTAGTTGTGAAAGGATCATCAAATTCTTTAGACCAACGTTTGATAAAAGCTAGCACACCTCTGGCTTTATTAACTGTTAGTGATATGTGTTATTGTCAAAAATGACTCTAAGATCGTTAATTAGGGAAACACGATCTAAGACGTTATTCCCAAGAGAGTACGAAACGATGTGAGGCACACTGCGATTGAACGTCATAACCTTACACTTAGAGCAGTTAAGCCAAAGGAGATTGTTTGAGCACTACAAGAAGACTTCATTAAGGTCTAGTTGTAGGTGTCTATGAAGGAAATGGTCTGAGAAAGAAAAACATAACTTGACATTATCAGCATTCATAAGTGTAGTAGCATAGTTTACAACACTAGATAAATCGTTGACAAAAAGAACAAAAAGAAGAGGTCCTAAGTGACTACCTTGTGGTAGTTTACAATCTGTGATGAACGGTTTTTAAACAAAAAACGCTGCGTGCGGTTCGATAGATAAGACTATATGTGGAGAAAACCCCATAAGACACAGCTTATGAAGGAGGAGATGGTGGTTCACAGAGTCAAACGCTTAACTAAAGTCAGTGTATACCACATCAGTTTGCATGCGGCTCAGAAAACCTCTGTGGATAAACGAAGTGAATTCAAGAAGGTTAGTTGTGGTAGAGCGATGCTTGACAAAACCATGCTGTGAAGTGGAAATAAAACTTTTACAAAAATGTTGCAGTTGGAAAGTAACCAGTTTCTCAAGCAGTTCTCAAGATAGTGAGAGGATAGCAAAGGATATCAGAACAGTACCTAAGAACACAGCTAGGAACATTGTCAGGACCAGCAGAGAATGAGATATCTATTGTTGAAAGAGCTTCGAACACATCCTGAGTTCGAAATTTTGAAAAGTAAATGTTGTTTATATGTCGTAATTTATAAGGATAAGAAGGTTTGAGGTTATATGAATCGGACGAATAAGTGGTTTGAAAAAATTACGCAAAGAGATTAGCAATACCTTGCTCAGAAGAATGTGAAATATTTGTATATGATAGGGACGGAGGAAAAAGATTTGATTTACATTAATTTGATACTAAAGGTATTAAATCATTCGCTATGCAAAATTTTTGAAAATGTTCGAAATCGGACTGAAGCTTACATTGTGCATTTTATTAAAGACAAAGATTGGGCCGTCTTTAAAAAAAGAGTAAACAGTAACGGGGCAAGATGAGTTCCTTGAGAGAACCCAGATGTAGCACGAACCAAGCGCGAATGCATTTTCAAATAAAACTCTTTGTGTTCTTCCATCTAAGTATCTGGAGATCCACGTTAGAAGGTCTGTAGAAAATCCCAGAAGATTCAGTTTACTCAACAGAAGTGAATGATTGACAGAATCAAATGCTGTATTGAAGTCTGTGTAAATAACATTAGTTTAAAAATTTTTTCGAAAGTCATCTATGACAAAGGATGTCAACAAGTGGTGATAGAGCGACGCTTAATAAAGCCATGCTGGCATGGACAAATGATCGAAGAGCAAAGGTGTTGCAAATGAGGAGTATTTAATTTTCAAATAAGAGTTGAATTGCCGATTATTTAGAGAAGCTTCTTGTCGGACTTTTTTCCTTTTATATGTAAAAGAATTATAAAAGATTCCTTCCAGTTAAGGGGAAAAATCAAGGTTTCCAAAGATATGTTGTAAAGTTTATGTAGATGCTTGCACAGAGCCCAGGCACAGTATTTTAGCACACAGCCGGGTACTTCATCGGGGCCTGGCGAATAAGTGGGTTTGACCCTTAGAAGATCAGAGAATGAGCTATTCTCAAAGAAAGACGTACAGAACATAGGATTTGCTGATTAAATGTTGTATGCGGTGGTCTGTCATATAAGGCGGAGAGTAAGTTGTTTGAAAAAATGTTGCGAATACATCATCAATGGCCTGATCAGAGGTCGCAGATGAAGTTTTAACTATACTTCTGCAGGTTTTTTTATATTTAAGTAAGAGCCTGATTTGAGTATTTTTTAAGTTCGTGAGGCACCTTGTAAATCAAGGAGCATTTGTTGAAGCGGACGTATATTACCATGGCACACAAGAGTCAAAAATATATTTAAAGAAGTGGTGGGAAACCTCTCATTTTCCATAGCACGCGTGCATAGGGTTGGAAATTCATCCGCAGCGCTGCCGCTACACTAGAAGTTTTTTAGAAGTTCTCTTATCTGTTCCCATTTAGCCTCATTTGACAGCCCAAACTTAAAATTCAAAATGTTCCCACTGAGAAAAATTTTCTCAGAAACTGGAACAAGTTGAAACAAGTTTTCTCCATGGAAAACAGATAGGAAAGCGTATAGTATAGAAAAATTTTCCTAAGGTGATATTTATGTCGGTGCCAGCCAGAATATCGGACCAATGAAATGTATCGATAAAGCCATTGAGTTTGTGAAACAGCAGAAATTGTGATCGATACCAGAAATGGTTGAACCGGAACGATTGGAACCTCAAGCTTGGGATGATATGTATCTTCTTTGGTTGAAAGGGGAAAAGCTTTGGAAAGAGTGGTACCATCAGAATTAGATACAAAACACAAGTCTAATAACCGACCAAACGAATTTCATACATGGTTAATTTGACCCAGGGACATGTCAAAACTTGGCCGTGAAGAATTCGTGGTGCGTGTGCATGTAAAGTGATAACGATGGTGAGTTATCGACATAGGACCACTTTAGTTCTGCGATATTAAAGACACTCAGAGCTACAAGCTGGTCTCAATCGGACCCAATTTCCCTTGGGTCAAGGACGAGATCCAAAGAAACAGCGCACGTTACATGCAGATGCTTCATAATCACCCGAACCTGTTGGCCAGCTCCCTGCTGGACAACAGCGAGCAACCCAGAAGACTTAAAAGGACACACCCGCTGGACCTCCCCTTACTACTCTAATGTTCTACCATATTAATATTTAAAATTATCTATACGTGAAGTTTACGTGATAGCATTTAATGGTTGTCCCTAATGGACAGTTTTAAATAAACATTACCCTGCTATTACAAAAAAAAAAAAATCGGACATAAGATTTAAAACGGACTGAATAGCGGGCAAATGATGCCAGTATGTGGACGGTTCAGACGGGTGAGGTATATATGAACAGGTAATGTATAAAGTTTTACCGGACAGAAAGATTTAAATGCAAGTACATTCTAAATCACCAAACTTTTGTGATCTTACCTCTTCAGAAGTAAGTGTGGAGCCTACTGAAATACTGCTACTGAGGGCTCCACCCCCCTCGCCCCCTTCCAAAAGTAGTGTACCTACTTGGAGAACTTTTGAGCTAAAAATCTGCGGCTTCTGTATAGGACCAAGTTTCTGTATAGGCTATAATATGGGATGCAATGAGAGAACTGACCCGCCCTTCCCGTAAAGACTTACTAATTATTGCTGCCTTTACCCATATAAAGCGAAATCGTTTAGCTCAAAAAAAATCTAATTTACTTAATTTTAACTGTTCTTTAGTTCACTATCCATTACTTAATTACTCTAACTTGCATCTTTCTTCTTTCTCCTTAAAATCTATTTAACCTTAATCTTTACTACTACTGGGTTTCTTTGATCCTAAGCAATTGAAATTATTTTGTCTTAACAACTAAATCTTTAATAAAGTTTGAATACAAAGACTAAAAGTAAAACGGGGTAGAGTAAGAATATTTCGGAATCTTACATCAAGTTAGTTTAATAGTTTTTATAGATTAATTTTTCATACGCTTTCTTTTATAATGGCGTATTCTTTATAATAACGAGTTAGGCAATCAAGACTATATGGGTACTTACAAACCAATCCCTCGACGTCTGCAGGCCTGAAGACTGGAGCGCTGTATGGCTTGATGAATGGGGATAAATTCAAATTAAAATTATGGGGTCTCACTAACCATGATGCCAACAAACGAATTATGCTCTATAGAAAAAGGGTATGAGTACAGGTCTGATTCAACAAAAAAATAATTTAAGAAAAAAATAAAAAAAATATAAGTCTTCTGATTAACTTAATGCTCCACGCAGCTTCGATATGCTCTTTCCATCGTTGTGGGTGATATTGATTCTTAAATATTGTCACTATGCACAAGAGGGAGAGTCTGGCTTGCAAATGGCCAATGCGAGCTTAGGTAGACATGAGGTTCGCCCAAGGTAGTGGGGTCATGTAGACATAAGGTTCTCATTAAGCAAGGTTTCGACACTTCTCCTGATCCCATGTTGCCCCAATCACGCACTTGAGCCTGATCCAGTTCCATGCACGTTTAGGGGCTGATCGAGGTATGCTCGCACTTGACCGCGTGGTGCTACTTCGCTTGTGACTTCTGGGTCGCCGAGGGCACTGGCATAACCCTTCCGAGTTCCATCTAAAAGGCTTTTGTTAGTCTCCTAGCGCTTGGATATTTTCCCTACTCACCTGTAGGTTTTCCCACCCACGTGCAGGTGCCGAAATCTGTGCACAACACAGCCAATTCTTTATTGCTGTTGCGCCACTGATTCGACTGCGTTGTCACCTTACTTTGATGGTTATTACTTACACGGGTTTTACTTTGAGGTGCACTCTTCGATCGATGTGCCAGAGAGTTCGAACTTAACAGCTTCTATTTGGATAACAATCCAACTGTTATCGACTTAATATGTGTTAAAGTAAGTTAAATTTAGTTTCATTATTTTTTGGTCCAATTTTAAGTCGTACCCTCACAAGTTTAAGGAGTTTGCTGCGAAGCCCCTAGTGTTCTGATAGGTAAGGGTTAGTGATGAGATAAGAATTTTAAATTTTTAGACGAAGAAGCGGTGGAAGAGTGGTTCAAATATGTGGAAATTTCCCACCCACTGGTTTTACAACTATTTTATTTACGGTCATGGACGAAAACGTCCTCTAGCCAAACTGGGTAACAAATCGTCTTGAACATCAGCGTAGGCACAGATGTGTGCCTTTTAAATTTATATTTCTATTTAGTTTAGTCCTCCACCTTATATCGACTTTTATTTTAGGTTTTTTAGGTAAGCCGAGATATCAATCTCTTCACAATAATAAACAATTATAGCACTATAACCAACCAACGTGACTTAAGCTAATTTAGCATTAAATAAAACAAAAAAGGAAAGCTAACTTCGGGCGGAGCCGAAGTTGATAAACCCTTGCAGTTATGATCGAATATAATAGCTGGTAGGAAATGCGACATGTTTGCTCATGACGTTAAGGCAGCTGTTGAGTGAAAATCAACGATGAACAGCTGTCGGCATAATTGAGTGCAAGCTTGCCGCAAAATTTGTGCGGTAATGTGGTGATAGGGCAACAAGTCACACGAAGTACAAGCTGTACAACTGTAAGCTACTCGCCACCATCTTGTGTCACAGCCACGGTGTAGCTAGAAAGAGGTTATTTTCACGCACCACGGGAGATACAACACAGCTTTGCTGTACCTACGCCATCACCTGGATCTTACAGATCAGCGGGGTCAGCGGTTTATATCGTTCGCCACGAAGGTGAGCAATCTTGCAGCGTTTCTACAATCAATCGCCAGCGGCGACTAGCACCTAGGAAATCGCACCCTGATGGAGGAGCTGATCGCCAAATTGCCCCTTAAGTAAGAGGTTTACCTGGGCCAGACACGCAGCCATGATAGAACCGTATCCGACGGTAAAGCACCGAAGCGAGTGGCTAAGTGAGCTCGCTAAGCTGGTATGTGCCATTACGGGCGTGAGCAGTAAAGACTCAAAGAGAAAGGTGTTACATGCGGTCCTTATTGGATTGGATCCCGCACCGAGGAACACCCCTGCAGACCAAAAGCTTTGGTTCAGCTTTGATACGCGGCAGCTACCAAGCTAGGATGGGTATAGTATGGACCAGTAAGACAACAATCGAGTCCGCTGATGGCGAAATCGTGCCTTCTAGCCGCTACTCAGGATGACGATCTGGAGAAGATGGTCATCGATTACTTCGAAATAGAGAGCTTTGGATTAAAGCGAACGACTAGGCTTATAGAGCAACCAGACTAGGCGGTTATGGGAGAATGAGGCTGCCACTTTGTTAAAGCATAGAAGTACAGTGACTCGTCAACATTGAGAAGAAAATGAAGCTCGACACAAACTTTGCACAGGTCTACGATGGAATTATTGATGACTACTCGCAACGACTAAAGCAGCAGGAGGTCTTTATGGCAACAGTGACAAGGTGTGGTACCTGCCGCTCTTTGGTGCACTCGGTGCAGATGCACTCAAAGATTCCTGTGAAGGCTAAGATCTACCACATGACAGTGGTGACGTTTAGAGCAGCATCTTCGCCATGCTCAGTGCAGTACGTGAAGACCTTAAACGCTTTAAGGTACGCACATACTGATTCCAGGGCAGTCCTGAAAAATTCAACGACCAAACTAGAAATAAGGAAATTAGGGGCAATACAACTTTATCTGATTTAAGATCAGGCTCAGAGCCAATCAAAGGCGGAGCCGATGGACGTTGACACCTCATCCCGTGTTAACCCACCCACAACATGATAATAATTCCACGAAAATAGATGAACCTAAAGAAAATTCTTACGGGTTAACCGTAGCAAAATTAAATATTGTACTATATTGTACTAAAATACTATATACTATATAGCGACGACATAGGCCAATTTAAAGAAACGCAGCCTATTAATGTTAGTCTTATTATTAAAATACAATCGTTTCCCTTCCTTTTTCATAAGCAAATGGTCTTGTTCTTTTGTGCGCACTGAATTTATGATAAATCTTGTTGTAAACCGGTGTTTACTCACTTGAGAATTGAATTTAGAGAAACTTCACTTTTAAATAAAACAGTATCGCTTCGCGTATGTGGTATATTTAGAGGCGAATTAATAGTTGGTTTAATTTCACTTCCAAGCATAGCTCAGCTCTGCTCCCGTCTTATCTTTATATCTGCATTTTTCCTTTGCAATCTCAAAAACTCCCGCTTCGGCTTCCTATTTGACACAGTGGTTCAAGGTATATTGTTTTCTATCTTTTTATATATTATTTTTGATTGTTAATTAAAAATATGGAATTTAAACTGGTCTGTTCTATGAAGTCTTGTAACAAGACAATCTTCTCATCCCAGCCTAGCATCCATTGCTGGCTATGTGAAAACGTCGTACACGCCAAGTGTGCCGGGTTCACAGCCTCAGTTTCGAATGCCATTTCCCGTAGGTCTGGTTTAAATTAATGTTGTGATAATTGTCGTGTTGCCCTAGACGAAATGAGGTCGTTCATGAGACAGACTAAAACGGACTAAAACGGACAGACGGATTTACGGAGTGGTTCACAGGTTTTCGAAAAATCAATTACCAGCTCTGCGCGCTTGATACTTATTAAAGCGGCCTTCAGCTGGTAAATAAGTGCCCTAAGCGTTAACAAATCCGCTGTTTTTCTTCCCCGTTAGCCTGCTCAGCCGACGACAACGCAGTCATTTATATCTCTGCCCGAACCCAAAGGCTAAAACTGACAACAATTTTCTCTCCGAATTCTTCAGTGCAAATGAGCAATTGTTTGATATGTCCTCCGTGACATCCCTTCAAGTGATGCCACGGGTCCTAGAGTCACCCATCAGGGTATTCCACAGTCCGGACCACCGGTACCGACTTATGCTGCAGTTTTCGTACCTGTGACACCAAAACACTTACAGGTTATTCTTCCATCGAAACATATTTGTATATTTCGACGAAACATAGAAGCCAAAACAAAAGCCCATATGAAGGTGGACTAAATATAAATATATAAGGCCCACGTCTTCTTTCAAGATTCGTGTGCCCGCGCTGATGTTCAAGACGATTTGTTCTTCCAGTTTTTGGCCAGAGAATATTTTCGTCCAAGAACATCAGCCTAGTTCCGTAAAGAAAAAAGTTATAAAACCAGTGGGAGTGAGACTTCCCCATATCGGAACCACTGACCAACCTTCCACCTCTTCCTTGTCCACTAACCAAAAAAACTAGTATCGTCACTAACACTTACCTATCAGAACACTAGGGGGCTCCGTAGCAAACTCCCTAAACTATATTCTGATCTTTATTATCTATATTATATTATATATATTCTGAAACTAGTTCTTCCTTTGCATCCCATATTATAGCCTTTACAGAAACTTGGTTAAAGCCGGAGAGCTTCAGCTCCAAAGTTTTTCCAAGTGAGTACACCACTTTTAGACGGGATCGACCTCAGCGAAGTGGGGATGGAGTTTTCATTTCGGTAGGCTCCTAACTTGCTTCTGAAGAGGTGAATTCATCGAAAATCAACATCGATTTTCCCCTTTAAGTGAACGGAATTTTTCATAAAAAGTCTGATGGTGCCAACTACAGAAGCATATCAAATTGTCGGCAATTCCAAAGTTATTTGAAAAATTGTCATAAATCAGAATTTCAACGTAAAGTTTTGTGGGTCGCTGATTTAGAATATAAAATCGAAATTTCAAAACTTCAAATGAAGGCTCCAATATGGGAGTTGTGACTTCCGTTTTTAGCTGGTGAATATATTATCTTATTTTTCACGACCCCAGAGAGTACCACTTGGAGGTTTGCGGTACATTTAGAATCTCCTTTTATACCCTTGCAGAGGGTATTATAATTTTGTCCAAAAGTGTGCAACGCAGTGAAGGAGAAATCTCCGACCCTATAAAGTATCTATATTCTTAATCAGGATCACCTCTTGAGTTGATATGAGCATGCCCGTCTGTCCGTCGGTGCGTCTGTCTGTCTGTTTCTACGCGAACTAGTCTCTCAGTTTTAAAGCTACGCACCCTTCTTTCCTTTGCACGCAGTATATAAGTCGGAACGGACGGGATCGGCCGACTATATCCTATAGCTGCCATATAACTGATTGATTGGAAATGGCATAACTTTGGTGTTTTTTGTGCTAGAAGTTTGGGATTTTCTATGGATTCTATTTTTGGCCAAATAATACGACTTATCAAGTTTCATAGGGATCGGCCGACTATATCCTACAGCTGGCATTTAACTGATTATTTTGATAACCTATAACAATTTTGTTTATGAACTAGATAAAACAAAGGATTGATGCTAGTTTCCGTGATAAATATTATTAATCCTCACATACTTAGCCCCCTCACCACGACAAGGCCTCAATCCACGAGAGCGAAATATTATAACTTAAATCTATATTGCACATTATAAACAAATAATTTATTACAATATTAAAATAATATACAAATCTCTTATTATTATAATAAAATATATACAATTCATATAAATAAATAAAATACGAAAGTAATAAATAAATTAATAAAAAAATCTTAGCTATATTTAAGAAAAATTCCATCATGATGACTATAGGTCGTTTTTTACGTAAGAGCCACAGCATTCCTAAGCTCATTTTCAGCAAAAATCCAATCAATTTGCGTTAAATGTTTTGTAGTTGCACAATTATTGATTGGAATAAGGTTAACTTCATTTAAAAATTCCTCCAGTCGATCAGTGGTTGTAGATCTGAATATATTAAAATCTCCTAATATTACCAATTTTGTATTATTTTCTAAGCTGCGTATTCCTTCTACATCCGCCATAACTTCATTTCGAAATTGTGTTAAAGGAAAATCAGGGTTCCTATTATTATTATATGGCCATGACAACCCTTTTATCGGGTCTCGGCCTGAAGCGCAATGTGCCTCCACGCGTCTCTGTCCTGAGCGCGCCTTCGCCAGTTGGTAACCCCAAGTGTGGACAGGGTTTCCATCACCTGGTCTTGCCAACGCGTTCGGGGTCGTCCTCTCCTTCGTGTCCCAACCACCAATCTCCTTCGTCCCAATCACCGCATCAAACACCTTACGAGCCGGAGCGTCTTCATCCATACGGGCAACGTGGCTCAGCCAGCGAAGTCATTGACATTTCATTCGACTGGCTACGTCAACATCACCGTACAGCTCATACAGCTCGTGGTTGTATCGGATGCGATAAACATCGTCTACGCAGATTGGACCAAAGATTTTTCGAAGAATTTTCCTCTCGAACACTCCAAGAGCAGCTGCATCTGTCTGCGTCACTGTCCGGCACTCCGCACCATATAAGAGTACTGGAAGAATGAGCGTCTTGTAGAGTGTGGTTTTTGTGCGTCGAGAGAGAGCTCTACTATTGAACTGCCTACTGAGCCCAAAGTAACACCTGTTGGCAAGTGTTATGCTCCGCTTAATCTCCAGACTGACATCATTTGTGCTTGTTATAGCAGTGCCTAGGTAGATAAACTCCTTGACGGACCCGAAGCTATAGTTTTCTGCAGTCAGCTGAGAATCAAGACGCCGCGATTCTCTGCTAGAGCATACCATAAACTTTGTTTTCTCCATATTCACTGCTAGTCCTACTTTTGCAGATTCATTTCAATAGCCCCGAAGGCTCCTGTGACATCACGCTTGGTGCGGCCAATGATATCAATGTCATCAGCGTAACCAAGGAGCTGGACACATCTGTTGGTTAATATCGTGCCCGTCCGATGTACACCAGCATTTCTTATAATACTCTCCATTAAAATATTGAAGAGTATACAAGACAGCGAGTCACCTTGTCTGAGGCCACACTTAGTAGTAATGGTTTCGGATTGGCCACTTCCTACCTTGACAGAGCTGATGGTGTTGCTTAATGTCATTTTGCAAAGTCTAGTCAGCTTTGCTGGTATACCAAGCTCAGACATGGCGGCATATAGGCGATCTCGCCGGGGGCTAGCAAATGCGGCTTTGTAGTCGACGAAGAGATGGTACGTGTCGATCTGGTTTTTGTAAGACTTCTCCAGGATTTGGCACAAGGTGAAAATCTGGTCAACAGTGGACTTGCCAGGCCTGAACCCGCACTGAAAAGGTCCAATCAATGCTTCAGCATGGGGTTTCTGGAAGAAGACTAATTCCGCGGTAGTTGGTGCGCACCGTGGCATCACCCTTCTTCAGGATGGGACAGATCATGCTGAGGTTCCAATCTTCGGGCATGCTCTCCGTGAGCCATATCTTACTGATTAGTTGGTGCATGCTCCCTACCAACATATCACCTTAAACAATTCTGCCGGCAGACCGTCAGCACCTGCAGACTTGTGGTTTTTAAGCCGTTGGATTGCATCCTTGACTTCGATATGACTTGGGATTGGCACTTCAATATCAGTGCCATAGATTGGGGTTCGTGGATCATAGTCTTCAGAGTCTGTGCTTGAGCCAGATAACAGACTCGAGAAGTGATCCCTCCTTAACCTCAGCGCGACCTCTGCTTCTGTGACAAGATTTCCATCATCGTCCCTGCACGCCACTGCACCAGTCTTAAATCCTTGGGTCAGACGCTTGACCCTCTGGTAGAAGTAACGTGCTTCATATTTGCATCTGCTGCTCTCTGTGCTCTCACACTCTCGCCTTTCCTGCTCTTTCTTCTTGCGTCTGAAAAGGCGTTTTTCGTCTCTTCTTCTCGACCTGTATACATCCACAATAGCTCGTGTCGCCCCAGCCTGCAGTGTTCTTCTGTAGGCGGACACTGTATGTTTTGTATGACACTCCTGATCGTACCATGGATTCCTTGTTAGAGGACGGTGGAATCCAAGCACTTCTTCTGCCGAAGCGCCCACATATCGCTTATGTCTTCAGGTATTGAAGGTGCTCGGCTTAATAGCCCCGAGACGTTAGTGGAGAATGCATTCTTTGCCTGTTGTGATTGTAGCTTTCCGATGTCCAGTCTTCTTAACGCATTTCGACGTGCGTCGAATGAGCCATAAGCTCGGTCGAGCTCCGCATAGAAAGCGTCCTTGGTGGCATCATCCTTTTCCTCCGTTGGGGCATGTGCGCATATCAGGCTGATGTTAAAGAATTTGGCAGTAATTTGGATCGTTGCAATTCTCTCGTTTGTTGGCCGAAAGTGAGAGACTCGGCGCCGCAGCCTGGCACCTACAACGAAACCACAACCAAATTCATGCCGTTCTGGATGACAGCTGTAGTAAATGTCACAGTTCTTCTTCTTTAAGCAGCCTTGTCCTATCCATCGCATTTCCTGGATAGCAGTGATGTCAGCCCTACATTTGTTGAGGGTATCTGCTAGTTGTTGAGCAGCACCAGGTCTGTACAATGTTCGTACGTTCCAGGTGCATACTCTCAAATCATTGTCCTTTTTACGCTTGCTATGGTCGTCAACGTTAGATCGGTTCCTTTCCGAGGCTTCTCTTGCTTCCTTTACTGAAATTGTGTTTTACATGGGTGGATTTCAAGTCCCACGCCAAAAGCTAGTTTGTAGAGTTAGAATTCTCGTCGCGCGCTTTAGTTTGCCACTCAACGGCTGTCGAGCGACAATCCAGGGAGAACCACGTGGAGGTAGTGCGTCAGCTTGAAGAAAGCAGTGACAGGAATCATGCTGGCATTCACCAAGTTGAATGCAATCAGACACTTTGACATGTATGCATTCCCCCATTCTCCCCATCAGTGTTCCTATAAACAAAAATAAAGGATATATCGATGTATTTGAATGCAATCGATTGGTATGTAGTTCTTGAGCTCAAAAATTTATTTGTCCCAAACAAGGAACTTGGCATAAATCATAATTTCATTTTTGCCAATTTCTATTAATTCTGCTTATAATGTCGAAACCTTGTAAAGAAAAGTCTTTGCTGGGAAGAGTCCAAGTTTCGACAAAACAAAGAAAATTTGCAGAACAAATAATAGAGTCGTTGAAAATATCTTCGCGATGGCTTCGAAGAGACTCAACATTATGATAATATAGGGAGATTTCTTCAGTACTCCTGACTAAAATTTCATATTGCGTACTCAAGCACTTTTCCTTCCTTAACTTTTGAAGTTCGTCTTGGACATTTGGGGCTCCAAATCTGGTTGGAATTACAAAGTCGCCTAGAAGGAAAAGTCCTGATGCGCTAGTAGCTCTGCTACATCCAACATATAGCGAAGCTCGCTTGATGCCTCTTTCAAGATGCACGGCGACTTTGCTATATGTTGCTCCTTGGCTTTTGTGGATGGTAATAGCCTCAGCGGGAACAATTGGAAATGGTTTTCGGTCAACAGAAGCATGTCTCTTCCACACGGATCTTCCACATTGAAAAACTCGAGAGGCTTTTACTATTGGAGTCCATTCGGGATCGGGGTTGTTTCGAACTTTTGATCTGGCGATAGCACCAACCGTGGGTTCAAAAAATTTAATCCAAAGTCGCGTTACTAAATTTGAGCCATTCACTAAGTAATGATCAATTTGCATCAGCTGACCAGTTGCTCCATTTATAAGTCCGTCACTTGTGTCTATATTGACGGTAACCATATATTTAGCAGTTGTTTTGAGATGAAAATTATATGGTAAACCCTGTGTTTCAGAGGTTTTCATATTTTGAGCATATCTTAACGTTTTCTCTGTTTCGTGCAGATATGTTCGCAGTTTTCACTGTATCAACAGCAGTGGAAACCAACTCTTCCGGCCCAATTTGCGACAGTTTTATGGAACTGTAATTGTTAACTTCTTCGTTAGAAAAAAATAAATGAATGGCATCATCAGGAACTTCGCTGGGTGAAACAACTCTTTGTTTTATGAGCTCTATATCTGCAATTGTCATGCAAGCCTCAGATAAATGATTCAGGGCTTGAGCAAATGCATGATCGCCTCTTTGGAGCATTATTTCTGTGAGCTCAAAATACCTAAAGTTGCTTCATAGGCTATTTCCTGCTAAAACTCTATAAGGATTAATTGTTTTTTCCGAAAATATCCAACTGGGGAAACCTGCTGTAGATCTCCCAAAACTATTATTGATTTTCCACAAAAACTTATGTCAGGGCTTCGGAAAATTTGACGAAGCCTTTGATCCAAATCCAGTGGTCGGCACGGACCTTTGATCCAGTGGTCGGCACGGAAATTTTTCTGTCCGAGCTCTGCCACACACATACAGTATAAATGTGTGAAACGTCATGCTCACAGCCTACTTTCTGCTATTCGTTACTAATACTAATGCGTTAAAATCATATCAATGTATTAAGGTGGCGACCACTGATTTAAACTGTAATTGCTTAAAGGTCTTAAGGGACCTGAAGCCTAATTAATTGGAAGAGAAAACACTGAATGAAGTGTCAGTCCACCAATTCCAAAAGCAGCTTTTCCAGTTGGAGCACATAATAAAACCTTTGCCCAATCCGTAGCACCAGGAAGTTTATTTATCTCCCCTATCCTCTTGCAAATATTCAAGAACTCTTTCCAACTCCATATCATCAAACACATCATAGTTCCTTTTTTTTTGCCTTAATGGCTTCATGGTTTACTCGGAATGTGTCTTCAATATCGTTGGAAAGAAGTTCAGCTGAACTTCTTCATTCTTCTTGAAGAAGCTTCTTCATTTCGCCAATAGATAGAAATGCTCTCGGAAATAATCGGAAGGTGTAGAGTTAATGCTAAAGCGAACCCCCCTTAGAATCAGGGGATGCCTGCGTTTCTTAACGCAACCAGACCCATCCATCAGTGGATAGCTTTGCTCAGCAGCTTCATCTTAGCATCTACCTCCACATCATTTGCTTCATCATACTCTTCCCTATGAATACCGGCAGATCGTGAATTTCGCTTGACAAATCTGTACCGAGCCGCAAAATTGGCCAACACACATATCGGCCACATATCGGTCAAGAAAATTACGCTCAAAAATATCCACCAAATTGTTTGGTAGTCGCTCCAATTCTTCATTTGAGCGAGTCAATCTAACTCGTTTGTCAGGATGGCAAGTGTTTATAAAAATAGTACCTTCACTTGCAGACCCTAAATATTGTAAGCTGCTTCTTGGGCCGATATTTCTGTAGCGTTAATAAACTTATTCCCGAGGTGCTGTAATTTCCTTTTAATAGAAATATTCCCATGGCTTATTTCTGCCATGGCTTCACGGAGAAACTGCGATTCGGCTCTGTTTGATTTGTTTATGTAGTTAATGATATAAATACAACAAGCGTGCGCATCTAGGATAAATTGAATATCCATATTAGCTCTGTGTAAGCCTAGAATATCTCTATTATAAGCATTGAGCAGTCGGTCGGAGAATTGTCTGCAAATAAAAATTTGTGGCTTTTTCAAACTGGAACATAAGGCTAATTTGCTTTATTATTATTATACAAATCTGTACAATAAATAATTATACAAAGCTGCGTCTTTATGTGACATGGTCTTTAAAGCTTTCTTAATTTTTTTGAACAAAGTTTTATGTTCTTCAACATTTACTTCGTTTTCTTCTATTGGATGCATAAGAAGCATAGGAGAATATGGAATATTAAATCAGCAGAACTCCTATCCGCGTAACTCTCTCAGACAGGAAGCACTATGCTTGTGGCGTTGATACTGAATTACTTCTTGTAGCTCAGGATCGTCTTCATTTGTAGTAATAAACCTATCGATAAAGTTTATTACTTGCTCGGTATTTTCGACGTCTTCGAGCTAAAAGCTGGAGCTGGAAAGAGCTGCCGCTTCTTCCTCGCTTATAGCCCTATTGTCCAATAGAAGGGAAAGGATACCTAAGAGTTCATTCCACTTAGTTTCAGCAGCGGAAAGAGTAATGAAAAATGTTGGCAACCCAAATTGTCGAATCATAGCTACAACTTTTTTTTTCTCAGCCTCCCAATGAGCTGGTGCAGACCGTAAGCCTTTAAGGATGTGGTAGCCATCATCTAGTTGAACAAGTCTGTCAACAAATGACTCATCCCGCAGATTACCAGGGGTAACTGCACCGGACTTTTTGCGTAAAGCATCTGAAATAGAATTTTGAATGCGCCGCATTTTGTAAAATTTATACATGTATAAAACTTCAGTAACTACAGCGCAACGACGGTCGTAAAATCGGATTTGAGATCTGGCTTTTTTCGCATAGGTTGTATTTCCTTTAAATATTTCTCCGCAAGAAATAGTTGGAAAGGAAAGTTCCTCTGCGTCTTCGTCAAGCGTTAAGCAGTACCATTATTTTCTAATCATGTTTCATGGCCTCCGGGATTTAAATTTTCTTCGAGCTCTGCAGCATTTTGGGATAGGTGTTGCTGCTGAAGAAGTTGCTCTACTGCTTCGCAATCAGATTCATTAATTCCTTGATTCGTTCAGTGAAATGTTGTGCTTTCTGTAGAGCTCGGTATTCACTAAGTATCGTACAGTCTAAGTGACCAGAAAATTTAAATTTGCTGTCGAATAAGACACCAAGGTCTAACACCTCCTCTTTAGCTGCCAAATTATAATTACTAATGGAATTACCGGACGGACTAGGAAATTTTGGTGACAAATAAAAAGCGTTGCTAACGTTTAGGAGAGAAAATTTAGAGGAGATAGCCAGGATGTATAATCCATGTTTCGTTGAGACTGCCTTTGGGAGGCATTCAGTCGATTTTGGGGGTCCATCTTGAAGTTTAACAATCGTTTAACAATCCCGCTATTGTCGTGTTTCCCGGCGTTGTGATGTGTTTATCCGTTGCTCCTGTGTTCTTGCAATGGGATTTCTCCTGGTTGCTCTCCTGTAATTGGCGTCCCTTTCCCGTTCTCGCTGCCTGTCTTCCGTATCCCTTCGTCGCTGTCGGTTCTCTCCAGTGTTTCTATCCTGTTCCCTTTCACGTTCTTCTGGGTCCTCGCGATGAGTAGCTTGCGCTACGGCGTCCCGAATCCGCTCTTGAATTCGAAATTCAGGATTGTTCCTCCGCGTCGCATGGTCAGCAGTATTTTGCACCTGCTCTTGTCGCCGCTCCTCGGATTCCTCTCGACGAATAGCGCGCACTGTGGCGTCCCGAACCCGGGAATACCGCGTTTCCTACTAAATTGGGGTTCTCCTCGGTCCTCCACTGCACTGTAACGTGCCTGTCGACCCACAGTCGCATCCGATGCTATCCGAAAAAAAAATTAACACCTTCATATAAGCGCACCAGGCAACGGTTTAGCGCCACTTACCCTTCGAGATAAATCCCCGGACTTTCTTCTGATCTGTAGTGCCGTCCTAGGATTTTCCACCAAATATAGAACGGTTTTTTTTTCCCAAAACTAAATCACAAATTTCCAAATTTTTATGGGTCTTCACCGCTCCAGGCTTCAAATGGGAAAGAATCTTTGCCCGTTCGACTGGCAGCCATTAGCCTAGACCTTTCGCCTATCCCTTTTTAATCGCTCCTTGGCACTTTCTAATTTTCTTCCTCTGTTAAGTGCCTGGAAGCTGACCTAACAGTGACCGCTAGCAACCCTAACAGAACCGCTACCTTAACAGCCTAACCTAACAGAGCAGCTACATTACTTAGGTAGAGCATTTACATTATAGGTAGAGCTAAGGCCTAATTCGCGAAAAATTATTGCGTTAAATTCCTTGCCACCACCGCAAACGATTTGTAGAGTACGACAGTTTATTGGATTGGCTTATTATTTTCGAAAATTCGTGCCTCGGTTCTCACAGATTATGAAACCAATATATTCCTTAACTTCGAGTAAAAGTATGTTTAATCGGAATAACGAGTTGGAAAAATATTATTGCTATTCTTGTAAATGAGCCGGTACTTGTTATTTTTGATCAACAACATTGAATAGAGTTACACACAGATCCAAGCTCTTACGGTTATGGAGCAATATTAATGCATCGAATCAATGGTAGTCCCCATGTAATAGAGTATTTTAGTAAAACTACTTCCCCTGCAGAGTCTAGATACCATTCATACGAATTAGAAACCTTGGCAGTGGTAGAATCCGTTAAACATTTCCGTCATTATTTAGTTGGTCGTACGTTCGTAGTGTATACAATAGAATATAGAGAAGGAAAGCGGAAGCCAGCTTATTAAAAAGTCTTTAGTCCCTGAAAAGCGTGTAAACTTGGCAGAAATCTCAAGTGACTGGCTTGCTCCTGAACAGCGCCAGGCTTCTACAATTACCCATATCATTAACAAACTTAACTCTAAAGAGTTGACAGATGATGTTGCACAGACTTATGAGTTGAGAAAAGGTGGCTTGTTTCGTAAAGTTCAGAGAAATGGAAGAACCCGTTGTTTGCCAGTGGTACCCCATGCATTTCGATGGTCAGTAATAAATCAAGTGCACGAGTCCATCAAGCATTTGGGATGGATAAAGACTCTTGACAAAACTTACCAATTCTATTGGTTTGCTAAGATGAATAAATATGTTAGGAAGTTTGTAGATAGTTGCATTACATGTAAAACTGTTAAGGGTTCATCTGGGAAGATACAAGCCGAGTTACATCCAATTCCAAAAGTGAATGTGCCATGACACACACTGGAAAATTAAGTGGGAAGAATGATCTTAAAGAGTACGTGATAGTACAAATTGATGCTTTAACAAAATTTGTTTATTTGTTTCATACTTTAAGACTAGATTCTGATAGTTGTATTCAGGCAGTGAAATCATATATTTCTTTGTTCGGAATACCGCAGCGTATAATCGCTGATCAGGGTAGATGTATTACTAGTGCGAAATTTTTAGAATTTTGTACATCACAGAAGATTAAGCTTCATCTTATAGCTACAGGAGGAAGCCGTGCAAACGGTCAAGTTGCACGTGTGATGAGTACACTTAAGAATCTACTGTCAGCGGTTGAATCGAGTCACCGATCTTGGCAGGATGCTTTAGGTGAGATACAACTTTCCTTAAATTGCACAGTTAGTAGTGCAACCAAAGCAAGTCCCCTACAGTTACTTGTCGGCAAGGAGGCTCGTCCTTTGGGTTTGAATCCACCGTACTATACAGAGGTGGAGGTAGATAAAGTTAATGCTAGAGATAGGGCAATTGAAAATATGAAAAATCAAGCTCATCAAAATCATTTTGTGTTACTGAAAAATGGAGAACGACATCAAACTAAATTGGATGTAATGTTTAAAGGGCCATTTTTGGTTAGTGAAGTTTTAGAAGGAGATAGATATATCCTCAAAACATTGCATAATAAGAGAACTTATAAATATTGTCATGAAGATTTGAGAAAGATGCCAGATGGTTATGTTCCGAATGAATTGGAGTGCCCGCCTGAGACTTGTTGAAATGATTATGATATATCCGTTTGAGAGGATATGTTATGTGAAAATCCAAATGTCCATATAGAGTATGGAATGATTGGAATGAAGTTGCAATAGACTTCGATAAGAAATGTTTGTGAATGGCGGATTTGTTTGAGAATTCAAATGGAAATAACCTGGCTGATGTAAAGTTTATGCATGGTTTATGAACCATGACAATATTTGATTCAAATGTATGAGTTAAAGATATGGTTTTGAGATTTAAGCTATCTGTGTCATAGGGCAAGCACAAGTGAAAGATGAATAAGAATTGAAATTTGTTTATAATGTTGTGTGGAATGTAAAATAATGAAAGATTTTAAAGTAAGTGAAAATGTTTAGCATTAGGAAATATATCAAATAAAAATGGTATTCGAAATTGATGAGTAAAAGAAAACACAAGCTAAAATCACGGATTTATAAGTCATATTTGTAATATTAAGATTACAGTACACGAGGACGTGTAAATATCTGTGACGGATCTTAAATTATGGTGGTCAGTGTAATAAAGAACAATTCTCGTCCCTGCAATTTTTGTTTGTTAGTACACTTTGTTCCTTCTATTCGCCAGATGGTCAGGATAGTTCGATGCGAATAAGGAAGAGAGATGTTGCATGAGGTTAGAGGTTTGAGAGAGAATCTCTACGCATGGACACTACGATTGTTGTGCGTGTATGCTTAAGCCACTGCGAGAGACAGAGATACAAGTATGTTCGTTGTAGCTTTTCTGTAGGACATTTTCGGTAAGCTATAATTGCTGGAGGAGTGTCAAGTTGGCAGTGGCACGATCATTCGCCGTATACAATCCGTTAAAAATATGGATAATCATAACCAGAACCCGACAAATATGTTAAATCACTTTCATAGCATTGTTAAAAATGATGAAAAGGCTAGGCTATGAAAAGGCTCCTTATATTTAATTATATTAAATCCTTAAGGATTTAATTTGCCTCCCACAAAAGGCTAAATTAAAAAGTATACTAAATAAAGAAGAATATTTTCAGTGCTCAATTTTTTCCACAATTTACTGCAAGGGTATATCAACTTCGGCATCGCCCGAAGTTAGCTTTCCTTTCTTGTTTTAAATAAAACATAATTTTTTTTTTTAATTTTTGTTGTAATATTTTTTTATTTATTTTCTTTGAATTTTTTTTTAAATTTTTTTTTGTTGTATTTTTGTTTTTTTAGTTTTTAAGACATTTTTTTGTAACTAAAGAAATGTTAAAGAAACATAATGAAACTGTAACAATTTGTGAAAGTATTGGCTCACTAAGAATTATTATCTGATTCTGAGTGGCGTTCTGAAGTAATGGCAGCCTCAAAAGTCCCATAACCTCGTTTGCTAGAGGCTTTGTGTACTTTTAAAAGCATTTTGATTTTGATAGTATTACTGGATCAGAAGAAATAAGCAAATTAAGCATATAACATCATAATTGAATGCGAATAACTTCTGAACCGAGTGGACTATTAAAAAACCGCTTACATTTTTATGATCTGTGGAGCAGTACCTTTCAAATGATGTATCGAATGTCCTTAAAGGACATAATCAAGGATTCCTTAATAATTCCATAAATAACAGTGTTCATTAAAAAAGGAAGACTCGATTATGTGATGAAAAATTGTTTAATAATGGCATCTGTAATGACAATTAATTATTACGCCTTTATTAAAAAACATGTCCTAAAAATATTTTAATCAAGGATTCCTCAATCAGGAGTGCATTTTTCCTTTGCACTCCCCAAAGCTCCCGCTTCGGCTTCCTATTTGGCCCAGTGGTTCAAGGTAAAGTGTTTTTTAACTATTTATATATTATTTTTGTATTGTTAAGGATGTAGTCTCATGTGTGAGGTTGAAAAAATCGATTTTTTTTGTAGCGTTCGTTGTAGCTTTTCTGTAGGACATTCTGTAGGACTGTTTTTTTCACATATTTCGATAGTATTGTTTATTAAGAATGTACTGTTAAAGTTTCAAATTAAAATGTCAAATAATGACAGAGATACAGCCCATAATCGAGAGCGCGCCTACACCGAAAAGTATGAGTTTCTCGGTAGCGTCTAAACTTTAAACGCGTTTTTCTCGGAAAGACATTTTTATGTGCGGCGCTGGTGATTCACAAAATTCTATGGTACCGATCTAGCTGAAATTTGGATATGTTATTCTAATAAGTAACACTTCTGTCCCGTACTAGAATAATTTTTTTGTAATAATTAGTTTTTTATTTATCATTAATTTAAAATACATTTTTTAAATTTATTATTGCGTTTTTTTTTTTTGTAATTTCGCCATTTTGTTGTTTATTGATAAAAATTGAAAATATTGAAAACATTTCATTCTAGTACGGGACAGAGCCATAAGCTTACAAAACAATAATCTATTCTAATTTTTTGTTTCGGATGACTCTAGCAGTCGAAATCACCTGCGCCAGGGACCTACCAAAATTACAAATTAAATTACAAAAAAATATTTTCATATAGTTTATGATGCCTATAAAAACATATTTGAAAATTGAATCGATCGCATTATTTTTTATTACAAAAAATTTTTGTTCAAATGACCTCTAAAAATAGGCCGGAACATGAGACTACACCCTTAAGTAGGTATTGGTGATTGGCTGCTTATTAAGCCAGTGGGGTATTTTTTATTTCTTGCTCCTCCCATAAGGAGCACTGGAGAAAATGAAATATTTAATTTGTAACATAGATGAATAGTGTTGTGAAGGGAAGAGGGTATCTTGGCACTTTTTTTGCATTAATAATGTTGTTATATATTCGTTCGATGGGTAAGTGTTTTGAGTTTAAGAAAGTTTTAAAGTTTTTTTGGGTAGTTATCTCTCTAAACTTAAGGGGGGCTATGTTTACTTCTATTAACAGATTATTAATTGGTGTTATACGGTGAGCAGAGAATGCAAGTCGGATGGCTGTGTAATAGAAAGTTTTTATTTTGTTAGAGATGGACTTTGAGGCTTTTCCGTACAGGGGTATTCCATAGTCATTATTTTCTAATTTCAGTCATTAGAATGGTTTTTACCACGTAAAGAATAGTGGTAATATTGGCTTCGTACCTGCTGTTAGATAGACACTTGATTATGTTAAGCCTTTTTGTTAGTTGCGAAGTTAAGTTTACAAAGTGGTTGTTCCATTTTTATTTCTTATTTATTGTTATTCCTAGTAATTTTAGTACTTCTACGTTTGGCAATGGCTTATCGTGTATTTGAAGTGAAAAGTAGCTGTTCCTTTTCCTGCAAACATGTACGTGTTTGCATTCGGTTTCTAATAGAGAGACAGTATTCCGTTGTCGTATTATCGGGAACTAGAATAAGTCTTGTTGGTAAGGACAGAAATTTTTCTGTTGGTAAGGAAGTAGAAAATGTGTTTTGCTATCATTTGTCCTATTTTCCATACTTTGGTTCGTCGGTGATGGCGTATCTACCCTGCCCTGTCGAAGGATAAGTGAAGTCTAAGGAGATAATGGAGACATGGTTTTTATTTGATAGGGAGGAGGTAACCTGAATCAGATACTGATTTTCCCGTTTTGAATCCAAATTGACGGCTATCTAAAAACTTGCCGTTTGTAGCCAGCCACCACAGCCTTTTATATACAATTTTATCAAAAACTTTTGTTGTGCACGGGTTGAAGGAGATAGAGCAATAAGAGTTGGTAGAAGTCGTGTCCATATTTGGTTTAGAAATGGGTATAACTGTGCTAACTTTAAACTGGTGAGGTATTTTTGAGTAAATGATGTTATTGAAAAGTTTAAGGAGTCTTAGAATTAGGCTTGTGGGTAGGTTTTTTTATCATTTTATTTTCTATCTATAATTGATTTCCTTAATTATGACTTCGGTCTGTCACCGGATGGGGCGGATTTGACAAGGAGCCAGATGGGTTTGCGGGTATTGTTGAAATTTTGTTGGGTAGTTCTGCTAATTTTATAGTGTATAGTGGTGTGTTGTGGATGTAACGAGTTTAGTATATCTTAAGAGCTGTTTTGTGGTCAACTTTTCCCAGTGTTTTGATTGATGTGAGCTCTTTGTGTTTTATAGAAGCTGGGCATGTTTAATCCATTGTTGTTTGTTGTTTGGAATTTTATATTTGCAATTTATGCAGAATTTTTCGTTGTTACAAATTTTTTCCGTGGTTGGGTGTTTCTCGGCGGAACAGTGCGGGTACTTTACAAGCTGGTGTGAAGTGTCCAAGTCTGAGACAGTTGCAACATCAGAGAGGAAGTGGTATGTATGGCCGTATGTTTATCTTTTCATAACCGATCATCATTGTCTCTGTGAAAGTTAATGATGCAAAGGATATAATGATGAGTCCTGTTTCTTTAAGTTCATTTGGTTCCTTTCTTTTATTTTGCGTATTTCTGTTACTTTTTGAGATTTAAATTCTTTCAATATAGTTTCTTCACCGATGCCTCGCCATTCGTTAGAGAAAGTAACTCCCTTGTAGAAGATAAGAGTTTTATGCTCACAAACTGATACAGGGAAATCGTGAAAGGTTTGCCGGTTGCCGAAAGGCAGGTGCTCTGCTGTGACATATTTTTAACCTGCTTTGAAGTTTGTTGGTAGTTGTTGTTTTCATTATTTTTGAATTTGTTTTGCACACTTGTACACTTGTTTTGTTGTGGTTGTTGTTTTTTAGCTGATAAGACTTGGGTCTGAAGATCGCTCGCAGTTACACGTCTTTACTCCTCAAAACATAGAGACCAACTGTATACTTGTATTAAAGTTAGTTATATTTGCAAGGAGAAACATTTTTTGCGGTTTTCTCATATAAAATATTTAGCTACAGAAAAAACTTTATCGGATGTTTCAGTGTTCGCCAAAGCTGCTAATATCTTGCTACTAATATGAAAAGAGCAGGAAAACGTTTTACTAACCACCACTACAGAACATCAAAAACTTCACTGTAAACTTTATTTTCAATTTTATATCCTTGTATTTAATGCTCTAAATTGTCTGTATTGACTGTCAGGTGACTCGCTTCATAGTAGGATTCAGGATTAATGAGACAATATTAATGTGTTTCAAAAATGATACCATTTCTTGTTAGTTTCACGATAAAAATGCAAAACGGCCAGTTCCTTTTGTAAAAACTGCATCATTCTGCAGCATTTTTCAAAAACTACAGTATTTTACTATCGAAAAACGTCGGAAATTTTAAGATTGGTTTCTTATCTCTCTTCCTATTAAGCGAAGGGTCGTGTTTTTTTGTGCGCACTGCGTTTAAGATAAATATTGGTAAACCGGTGTTTACTTGCTTGATAATCAAATTTTTTTAGAAATTTCAGTTTTAACTTAAACCGTATCGCTTCGCGTGTGCTCCGGTATATTTGGAGGCGAATCAATAATTTCTTTAAATTTAATTCCAAGCATAGCTCAGCTCTTTCTCAGCTTCTTTCCCGTCTTATCTTAATATCTGCATTTTTCCTTTGCACTTTCCAAAACTCCCGCTTCGGCTTCCTATTTGGAAGTGGTATAGTGGTTCAAGGTATAGTGTTTTTTAACTTTTTATATATTATTTTTGATTGTTAATTAATAATATGGAATTTAAACTGGTCTGTTCTATGAAGTCTTGTAACAAGACAATCTTCTCATCCCAGCCTAGCATCCATTTCTGGCTATGTGAAAACGTCGTACACGCCAAGTGTGCCGGGTTCACTCAGTTTCGGATGCCATTTTCCGTAGGTCTGGCTTGCATTATTGTTGTGAAAATTTGCGTGTTGTCCAAGACGAAATGAGGTCGTTCATAAGACAGACTATGAATGGATTTAATGAGTTGATCACTGGTTTTCGTAAAATCAATAAGCCAGCTCTGCGTGCTTGACACTTAGTTTAGCGGCCTTCAGCTGCTAACTGAGTCCCTTAAGCGTAAAAAATCCGCTGCTCAGCCGTCAATAACACAGACGCTCATATCTATGGCCGCTCTTCATATCTATTCGCCGTCCGAATTTCTCAAGGAAAATGAGCAATTGTCTGATATGTCCTCCGTGGTATCTCTTCAAGTGATACCACAGATCGTAATAAATGAAACCTCCCTCAGAGTCACCCGAAAGGGGTGACTCCACAGTCCGGACCACCGGCACCGACTGATGCTGCAGTTCTCGTACCTGCTACACCAAAACCCTTACAGGTGACAGGTGAGCTTAGTTCAGTGAAAAAAAGTTTTAAAATCAGTCAGAGTGAAATTTTCCGTCATTAGAACCACTGATCAACCTTCCACCTCTTTTTCGTCCACTAACCCAAAAAACTATTATCGTCACTAACACTTACCTATCAGAATACTAATGGACTATGTAGCAAACTTCCCAAACTATATTCTGATAGAGTTTATTTTGCATCATATATTATAGCCTTTGCAGAAACTTGGTTAGAGCCAGAGTTCTTTAGCTCCGAAGTTTTTTCAAGAAAGTACATCACTTTTAGACGGGATCGACCTCAGCGAAGGGGGTATTCAGAAATCACAATAGTTTGGTGACATAGAATTTATTTGCATTAGAATCACTTTGTCCGCGAATTCTATATACATTACATGTTCATATATACCTCCCCCGCCTGAACCGCCCATAAACTGGCATCATTTTTCCGCTTTTCAATCCGTTTTTAATCTTATGTCCGATTGAGACCAGCTTGTAGCTGTGGGAAATTTTAATATCCCAGAATTAAAGTGGTCCAACGTCGATAACTCACCATCTTTATCACTTATCACGCATTATGACTTCAGCGCGTGTCCCATGACCCTAGGTCAAATTAACCATGTTAGAAATTCGTTAGGTCGGCTTTTAGGCTTATGTTTTGTATCTGATCCTGATGGTACCGCTCTCTCCAGAGCTTTTCACCTTTCAACCTCAGAGGATCTATATCACCCCACGCTGGAGGTCTCAATCGAAACCATCCACCATATCGATCAGATGTCTCCATGCGTGGCAAATAAGATTCGCTGCTTCCGTAAAGAAGATCTTATCAACCAAAGAAGATCCATATCATCCCAAGCTTAAGGTTCCATTCGTTCCGGTTCAACCATTTCTGGTATCGATCAAAATTTCTGCAGTTTCACAAACTTAATAGCCTTATCGATACATATGATTGGTCCGATATTCTGGTATGCACTGATCTTAATGTCACTTTAGAAAAATTTTTCTGTACTTTAAATAAATTTCTTCACTCCTGTGAAGCCTCCTACTTTAACAAATCCTCCTTAGTTTACAAGGTGCATCACTTACCTAAAAAATACTAAAAATAGGCTCTTACTGAAATATAAAAAACCTTTTTTTATTATTTAATGTGCTAATATGGCTTTCTCATTTTCAGGTTGAAGAGATTGATGATCAACGCAAATGGCGTCTTTTGGACATACTTTTCATATTCATTTTTGAAAAATTTATTGTATAATAAATGATTAAATAAAGCATGCAAAACAAAACTTATGAAAATTCAAATAAATAAAAGTTTGAATATTTTTAATATTTAATTGTGTTTTTCTTTTTCATTTGAAAATATATATGTATACTAGCGAACCCGGCGAACTCAGTTTTGCCACTAGATGGCTTCGTTTTATGTAACATTTCGTTTTGTTATTAACATTTCGATACAACATTTTTTTGTTGTTTTATATTTGAAAATGCGTGGGTCTCCGATATAAGATGATGGAAGATGACAGACGCCAATGATTTTCGTGTGCTCACTCACTGTTCCATTATATTGAAGTGCTTTTTGGTAAACCACATGTTTTGTTTTTTGGTCTGACACAAACAAACCGAATGGGTTTCCAACTCGTGAGCACGCAACGTGTAACTGTCAATGTGAAAAACAACGATTATCTAAATTTATGCCGCAAACACTGAGCAAATTGGGCTCGTGTTGATGGTATTCGAGGAATACATACATTTTCACCTGCGTACTTTCCGTTAAAAATGGTTGCCTCAATGAAATTCGGCATAAGTCTTTTAACCGAAAGTCGAGTACCGTTGCAAAGCCGCGGTGGATTCAAATTACGAAATATCATAATAACTGTACCAACATTAAGCTCCAAGTTATGTGGTGGAAATCCTGGTAACTCCAGAGAGTTCAAAAACTCCGTTGGATAATTTACTACATAATCGGGATTTGTTATCGAACCAACTGATTTTTATGTCACCAAATCGTCAGCAATCTTTGATTGAATGGTGAAATTCAGTGGGTGTACATCATTATTCTTTGTGGCAAGAATTGTTCGTTGACTAAACCAAGCGTAATTCTGATATTTCTCACTAATGTTTGGGAAAAATAAGAGCTAATTGAGAGTCTACAAATCGGCAAAAGTCGTTGGTAAGAATAATTAATCCAGCTGGTATCAGCTGGGACCTTTCCATTTCCAACAGCTAACAATCTTTTTGAAAATTGTGCAGCACTTTGATCATTTTGAAGTTCAACTCCCATATTTGTGGTTAGAGACAAGGTTTGACGTTACTCCAAAAAGGTGATGCCATCAGGCATGCGTTCAATTCATCTGCAGGCGTTCCACGGGGAATTACTGGCAACGTCTGCAAATCGCCTGCCAACAATATCATGAAGCCGCCAAAGATGTTGTTATTTGTTATAAGTGTTTCAAGTGATTTCTTATGTGCCATTGTGCACTCTTCCCAAACAATGAGGTTGCATTGCATCAATAATTTTCCCATTGGAACAGGAAATATTGCATGTTGGAGAATCTATTGTGTTTAAATTGAGTGGCAACTTAAGCGCTGAATGTGCAGTACGACCGCCATACAGAAGAGTCGCCGCAATTCCACAGGATGCTGACGCCAAGGCTATGTTACATCTTGATCCAGCCCAATCCAGCCGTTTCTCTTTTGAACTTTAACGCATTGCCATATCGGCATATAGTCGTCATTGGTTCAATATCTATATTTTCATCATCACAGTAGTTAGCAGTGGGATCATATTGGAATGCCAAGCTATTGTATGATGCCAATGATCTTCGTGTGTCCACGCGTTGTCTCAATCGTGCATTTTCTCTTATTACATTTCGTCTTTCTTCGCTTAAGTTGTGTAAATACACTCGTTGCTGGCTTGGATGTTTGCGTGGCGGCCGATGTTCGAACGTGTTCCTCTAGGCATTTTGGGATATGGACAGAGTGGTTAATTTAACCTCAAAGGCACAATGCACATAATTTACTCAGTTCAACTTACCACCTTAAAGACAAATGCCTGCTGTTTAAATTGAATAAAAATACACGTGACTGATTTGATGTTTTCCAATTGAAATGTTAGGAATTGAAATGTGTCCGTCTGTCTGTCCGTCTGTCTGTTTCTACGCAAACTAGTCTCAGTTTTGAAGCTATCGTCTTGAAACTTTGCACACACCCTTCTTTCCTTTGCACGCAGTATATAACTTGGAACGGCCCGGATCGGCCGACTATATCCTATAGCTGCCATATAACTGATTGATCGGAAATGGTATAACTTTGGTGTTTTTAGAGTTAGAGAATTCAAATTCAACACAAAAGCTATATTTGGCAGCACATAGCGACATGTCAAATTTCATAAGGATCGGCCGACTATATCCTATAGCTGCCATTTAACTGAACGATCGGAAATGACCCAACTTTCGAGTTTTTGAAGAAAGAAAGCTGGAAATTAGTACAGATTCTATTTTTGGTCAGTTGATCCAACCTACCAAATTTCATTAGGATCGGCCGACTATATCCTATAGCAGCCATAACTGAACGATCAGAAATGGTATTTGGTAGAAATATCAACTTTCGTATTGTTGAAGATAGAAGCTTGGGACTTTTTTTTAGATTTTTTATTGTAGTTAATTGGTTTTATTATGATGTAATCATAAGGATCGGCCAACTATATCCGAAGTTTGCGAAATATATCCGGCTTTAACTGCAAGGGTATATCAACTTCGGCTCCGCCCGAAGTTAGCTTTCCTTTCTTGTTTATCCATCTATTATATAAAAATGGATCGGGTTTTGCTGTATAACGCTATAACTCCAGAACGCACGAACCGATTTACACGGTTTTCGTTGGAAAGGTCTCAGTCTGCGCAAGGCTTAACATACTATACTATAAGGTTTATAGTATAAACCAATATTTTAAGTAGAGGACGCAGGCGCGTAAAACATTGTTTGACACCTACCCATTGTTCTCTGCTGATTTCATGTGACAAACCGGCATTGTGTTTTTTTGTCAAATTGTGAAAACATTTGAAACAAGAAAACAAAGCTAGCTTCGGGCGGAGCCGAAGTTGATATACCCTTGCAGTTAAAGCCGGATATATTTCGCAAACTTCGGATATAGTTGGCCGATCCTTATGATTACATCATAATAAAACCAATTAATTACAATAAAAAATCTAAAAAAAAGTCCCAAGCTTCTATCTTCAACAATACGAAAGTTGATATTTCTACCAAGTACCATTTCCGATCGTTCAGTTATATGGCAGCTATAGGATATAGTCGGCCGATCCTAATGAAATTGGGTAGGTTGGATCAACTGACCAAAAATAGAATCTGTACTAATTTCCAGCTTTCTTTCTTCAAAAACTCAAAAGTTGGGTCATTTCCGATCGTTCAGTTATATGGCAGCTATAGGATATAGTCGGCCGATCCTTATGAAATTTGGCATGTCGTAATGTTTTGCCAAAAATAGCTTTTGTGTTAAATTTGAACTCTCTAACTCTAAAAACACCAAAGTTTTACCATTTCCGATCAATCAGTTATATGGCAGCTATAGGATATAGTCGGCCGATCCGGGCCGTTCCGACTTATATACTGCGTGCAAAGGAAAGAAGGGTGTGTGCAAAGTTTCAAGACAATAGCTTCAAAACTGAGAGACTAGTTCGCGTAGAAACAGACAGGCAGACGGACAGACAGACGGACAGGCGGACATGCTCATATCAACTCAGGAGGTGATCCTGATCAAGAAAATATATACTTTATAGGGTCGGAGATGTCTCCTTCATTGCGTTGCACACTTTTGACCAAAATTATAATACCCTCTGCAAGGGTATAAAAAGGATTATTCTACATACGATGATAATGCTAGAATCTAGGTCGGATAGCGCACTCCAACTGGTGCCTTTTCATTTCGCCTTCACCGGATCCATGCCGTTTCGAGAATAAAGCTCAATTTTAGTTTTTGTGGTCCTAGTAATAACCAGGAGCACAACCGCGAACACGTCCGTTTCGTTCAACCATTTTCTCTCTTTGTGACAGAAATGGCCAGCTTAAAACACCACTGCACTATGTGGAATTTGCCCCGTTTTCGTGGCCAATATTCATTTTTCGCGAGTTTCCGTTTTTTCAATGTGACATGAATCTTTTAATCTTAAAATGAAGAAATGATCAAATTGCTGTGATACATATCTTAAATGTTAAACAACATTTTAGTGCAGTCGGGGCAAAACGCACACATTTATAAAATTTGAGTGTATGCGTAACAGAGAAAAAAATGAGGACAGAGCATTCACTGAGCGAAAAAAACCTAGTTTTTTATTTCATTTTTGGTTAATTCAAAAGTTGGGATTCACTAAAATAGTGTACTTTCTTTTAAAGAAAGCTTTTCAAGCAACAGTTCTTAAACAAATGAAAAACTAAGCTTCCCTGTGTATATTTTTTATGGAGAAAACTGGTTCCAACCCAATTTCTTAAAACATTTTTTTCAGTGGAAACATTTTGACTTTTAAGTTTGGGCTGTCAAATGAGTCAAAATGAGAGCAAATGAGAGAGCTTCTAAAAAAATTTGAAAATGCTCACACTGTCAGTGTGCCGGCAGCGCTGCGGTAGAATTTCCTACCCTATGCACGCGTGCTATGGAAAATGAAAGTTTGCCCCCCACTGGTTTAGTGTTACAATGACAGCTGTTAAAGTCATCTGTTGCAAGCGAACACCACGTGCTGTCTTAAAGGTGAACTTTGCGGTGCAGTTTCAAATCGGCAAATCTCTAACAAAAAAACATGAAATAATCAAATTCAAAAGGAATACTAATTCTTCAGGTTAGTACTATGTGTTGATCTTAATATTTTGAGTGTTTCGTTCGTAATTTTATAACAGTTTGCAAATTAAGCAAGTTGTGTCCTTGTCACTTTTGGAAAGAAAGTTGAACTTTCCAAAGGGTTTTAAAAAAGGTTCAAATTGTATCAAAGTCCATATACATTTTGTAGATTTGTCAATTCTAAATTTAAAATATGTAAGCTCATTGTGCGGTTTTTTGCGTAATTCGAATTTTAAGGAAGCAAGTGTGGCGTAAGAATGGCAGCTTTTGCAAGAAACAACATGCCACATATACTTTTATAACTAAAAATATTAATGACAGCGTTCTCGAAAAAAATTGTCTTTATTTAAACGACAAAGTCAAAACTTTCTCTGCAAATTTATGGCGAATTTGGCAAAATGCTTTAGAAAATTAGATACGTTTAAAAACAGAATTGGATGGAGGGGTACTAGAGCCTTAATTTAACTAGAGAAGAATCCAAAGGAGAGGAAATAAAAAAACCAGTTCGACGTCCAAAAAAAAATTCAATAAAAAAGATAAAAGAGCTGAAAGAAGGCCTCTCCGCGGGACAAAAACATATCGCAAGATTACTTACTCAAGCGGCAAACATAGCTGCTCGTAGGCGGGTGCTAGTTGATCTTGCTGTCCTATTAATATTACTTGCGTTAAACACTGGAAAGCTGTCGCTATTCGCAAAATGATAAACAAGCCCTTGGTTAAGCTTTTGCGATCTTCTACTGGCTTTGATTTTGGATCAAGGTTCCACAACTGATGAATATTGCGCAATTTGAGAGGCCAATATATATCCCAATTACCATGATTTAGGTGAAAAGAAAAAGCATTCCTTTTTCTTACCAGCCAATATTGTAACGGAAACCGTAGCAAAAGTTTCTTTGCAAGACCTATTAAATCACACAACAAGTCGAATAGTGGAATATCAAAAAAAAGCTATTGCGACGGCACTGACCATCCAGCAGTCTGACTTTTTATCTTCCGAATTGATATTGAGTTATAGTTTTGATGGCAGCACGGGGCAAGCTGATTATATAATCAGGCTTACACCAACAGCCAGTCACAAGATGCAGAGTCTTCACTTTTTGCCCCGACAGTTATGCCTCTTTGTCTAATCGATTCGTCCGGTAATATATTGTAGAACAATCAAACTGCAGTTTTTCAAGAATTCATAAAAGTTATTAAAGATGAGAACATTCGTATGAAACAGAAAAGAAAAATTAAATTTTTGTTAAGAAAATCTCAATGAATGGAAATGTATAAATATAAGATTTAGCTTGTTTTTGACTGTAATTGATGGCAAGGTGCTTAATGCCCTAACAAATACAAAATCTTACAAAGCTTGGCCCATCTGCACTGCGACACCTAAAGATTTTTCTGCTTACAACAATTTTAAGTGTCTTAAGACATGGTTTAGTCCATAAAATTGTTAGATTAGGCTTCTTGAATTCGTATTTCATGCTGGGTAAAAAATGGATGTAAAGAAATGGCGAATTTCAACCCAAGTCGATATAAGCATTGTCTTACAAAAAAAAATAAATAAATATTCAGCGAATTTTTTTGGGGAAATGCTGTTCCCGAAAATGGACCCACCAAAACAAGGAGGATTGGAAAGCATAAATGTTGCACCCCGTGCATTCAGCAAATATGAAGCTTTTGCAGAAATAACTGGCGTCGATACACATTATTTCAAACATGAGGAATATTCTAATATCTTGTCAGCTGCCAATAAATGTTTTTGAATGTTTTTTTTAAATAATAAATTTGAAGAACTTTGCCTTCAAACTGATCACCTAATAATTGACAAATATCCGTGGCTACCAAAGACAGCGACGGTCCACCAGATTCTTGTCCACTCAAGAGTTATATTGAAAAACACTGTTCTTCCGGTCGGTTATTTTGGTGTAGAAGCAGCTAAATCCAGAAACAAAATATATATATCCGACTCCACCATAAATATAGACCCCACCATGCAAGCAAAAGCAGCCGAATCAACAACCTTTTCCACAGAGCAATGAATACTTCCGACCCCATATCCAAAAACACAAAAGACTTGATTTGCCAGTAGAAGTCATCAAGTCAGTGTTCTAAAATACCTCCCTTTAGATAACTAGGAACCATCAATATACAAGAAACCTGCAGTGAAAAATCTTGTTAATTTCAAACATTTTAATTTTTGCCCCGAAAACAGGTCAAAATCCATATAGTGCGGTGGTCTGGGCGGTATTTTACCCTGTTGGACGACTCTAATGGGGATTTCGTTCAATTGAATCCTTCGTTTCACTTAAAGTAATACCACGGGGGACTACAAAAAGTTTCGAAAACAATAAGCCTGGAACCACTATACCAAGGGTGCCAGCACCCATTGCTCTCGTCTGTAATATGCACATATATAGAAATACATATATCGACCACCCACTGTACCAAGAGGGCACACACTGTAGCACTTTGTCGCAGTGTTTATGTTTGTTTACGTAGTTTGAAGCCTGGGTCATAAATGACCGAATTTCCAAACGCTCGCTGTGTCTTAGCCGCACGTCGAAACTGCATATGCAGCATAAATGTAACACGAGCAAACCACTTATATGTGCATAAACCTCCGCTTAAGTGATCATAGCTATATATTTAAGCTACAAGCGCAGCGCAGCTACAAGACCTAGACTTCCCGACTCCTAAAAATATTGTAAAGGAGAAGAACCTTTTGGGAGCTTGGAGCGGCATCAACGGCTGCTCCAAAATAAAGATCAAATAATAAAGTATCCAAACAATATACCCACAAATCGACTTGATACAAACTGGATGGGACCCTGGACGGCGTGACATATTACATGGCGACCGTGACAGCGATGGACAAAGGACATTGTCCATCCAAGGACTAGAACCCAAGAGCAAATGGGAAAAAGTACATGCCGAAAACTACAAAAAAAAATTCGACGAGGAATTTATGAAAAAAAAAAGAATCTGTAAACACGGAGGTGTACAAAAAAAAAAATTAAAAAAGGGAGTAGCACACCTCAAATGGTTTCTGCACTCGTAAACAAGTACATCGCCTCCAGCGTTGTCAACAAGGCTAAAGTTACAAGCTGATCTTGACTTCCTAAAGTCAAAATTAACACAAAAAAAAAATACCCAAACGATCTGACACTCACTCAGCCCCCCTTATACAAACAAACTATGAGCAACGAATAATTAAAGTTTCAACCTCCAAGCAACTGCCGAGAACACAAGAGCAAAAGAAGACCATCAGCGCTTCCTAGAGTGCACACCGTTATTTTTGCCATGCACCTGTGAAGCCAGCACCGGTGCTCCATCAAAATTCAACAACCTATAGCCAGCACCAGCCCCGCCTGATGACCAATGAGAGAAGACCGGCAGCGCTCTGGACAAAAAATGAAAAAAATTTAAAAAAAAAAGCGCCTACAATAGTTATAAAAAGATTTTCTGCAAAGAAACAAAAATTACACGTTAAATATAATATGTATATCCATATAGAGATATATTTGATACTATATTAAAGAACAAAATTTTTTTTTATAAAGTATAAATTTAATTTTATGTATAATGGAAAAATGAAATGAAACGAATTAAATAAATATAATTGTGTAAGGAAAATATTATGAAAAATATGAATTCTGCCCCGATAAAATATCCCGATAATATGGTATCCGAAATTTAAAAAGGAGTGTCCCTAATCCATTAGATAATGGAATGGAAAGAAATCTATGAAACATTGCATAATATAAAAATTCATTTTGACAAATCTTATAAGTCATTATCAATACCTATGCCAGCACAGCAAAACACTGTGAACAAGCATGCCGAAATATTAGTAAACCGATTCAATATAGCGCGTACACTAATACATGACCAGAGAGATAGGCTTCTTAATTACTATAACCTCCAATATCCTATGTATGTTCCAATAACATACAGTTCTGGCAATAACTCTCTAATTCTGCCAGCAAGATCTCAAGTCGTCCGAAAAATTGAAATGTATTCAGAAAATGACAGTGTATTAATTCCGAATTAAGAAATTTAGCTTGGTACCTATATAGCAAATACCATAGCAACAGCCCAGAATGCAAATACGAGTATAAGGCTACTAAATACAACAAATACAGATCAAGCAGTTGATATTAAAAATGTTCAGCATGAACCACTTTCAAACTACGAAGTAGTACAAACTGACTTAGAAACCCGAAAAAAATTGTATTATCCCAAATTTCGAAAAACTGTCCTCCTCAATTCAACGAACAACTCACAACAAAGAACAACTGCACCCAGTATGGTGATGTATTCGGACTAGAAACCGAATCGATCACTACCAATAATTTCCATAAACAAAAACTGAGACTAACTGATGATGAACCCGTATATATGAAAAATTATAGAAATCCTCATAGTCAAAAAGACGAAATTCAAAAACAAGTCCAAAAACTCATTAAAGATAAAATAGTAGAACCCTCTGTATCACCTTATAATAGCTCACTTTTGTTAGTATCAAAGAAGTCAATTCCAAATCGGAAAGTAAAAAATGGCGATTAGTAATTGACTATCGTCAAATTAATAAAAAACTCTTGTCTGATAAATTTTCCCTCCCTAGAATTTGCGATATTTTGGATCAACTAGATCAAGAAAAATATTTCTCAGGCCTTGACTTAATGTCAGGTTTTCACCAAATTGGACTCAAAAAAAGTTCACGCGATATAACATTTTTTTCAACAAACAATGGTTCACACCGCTTCACGCGATTACCATTCGGTTTAAAAATAGCGCCAAACTCTTTTCAGAGAATGATGACTATAGCTTTCTCTGGATTAGAACTTTCGCAAGCATTTCTTTATATGAATGGCTTAATAGTCATAGGTTGCTCTGAAAAACATATGCTCAAAAATTTAACTGATGTTTTCGAGAAATGTAGGCAGCACAACCTAAAGTTACATCCAGAAAAATGTTCATTTTTCATGCATGAAGTCACTTTTCTAGGACATAAATGCACAGATAAAAGAATTTCACCCGACGACAAAAAATACGACGTCATTCAAAATTATCCAGTCCCACATGATGCGGACAGCGATAGAAGATTCATTGCATTTTGCAATTATTACAGACGTTTCATAAAAAATGTTGCTGAATACTTCCGACACATAACAAGATTATATAGGAAAAATTTAAAATTCGAATGGACAACAGAATGTCAAAACGCCTTTGAACATTTTAAATCAGCATTAAAAAACCCAACTCTGTTGCAATACCCAGATTTTAGCAAAAAAATTTTTTATAATCACAGTCTAGCAAATACGCTTTTGGAGCTGTCCTAACTCAAAACAAAAATGGACTACAACTTCCAGTTGCATACGCATCAAGATCCTTTACGAAAGGTGAAAGCAAAAAGAGCTATTCATTAGGCAATAAAACACTTCAGACCATATATTTATGGTAGACATTTCACTGTCAAAACAGACCACAGAGCACTTATTTACTTATTTTCAATGGTAAATCCCAGTTCCAAACTAACAAGAATGAGACTTGAATTAGAGGAATACAATTTTTCGGTAGAGTACCTAAAGGGTAAAGATAATTATGTAGCCGATGCGCTCTTTAGAATAACAATAACAGACTTAAAAAACATACAATAAAATTTTCTGAAAGTCACTACCAGAAACCAAAGTAGACAAAAATTCTGCGCAGGAAAAGAATAAAAAGAATTGCATAAGCAATCTATTGAAAAAGCTTCAGAGCCCATGACTTCAGAAGTCATTAATAATGATGAAGTATGTAAAGTAGTGACCTTGCATGTAAATAATAAGATGTGTTTATTTAAGCGCGGAAAGAAAATTACAGCAAGATATGATGTTAGCGATTTGTATACTAATATAACACTTGACTTAGGTCAGTTCTTCCAAAGGCTTGAAAAGGTATTCACAAAATCAGCCAACTCAATTGGCTGCTCAACAGGCCGGTATTCACAAATTCAGCCAACTCAAAGTGGCACAGTGGGAAAATATCTTTGAACATGTTTCAATTTAAATTTTTTTAAAATATCGGCAATTATTTACTGAAATCATTAAGAGTGGCGCTACTCAACCCGGTGACCGTGATAAAAAATAATAAAGATAGAGAAGCTACAGTATATTGTCTACATTCCATGATGATCCAATACAAGGTGGTCATACAGGCATTACAAAAACCTTGGCCGAGGTCCAGAGACACTATTACTGGAAAAATATGTCCAAAGACATAAAAGAGTCCATAAAAAAATGTCCTAAATGCCAAAAGTCTAAAACGACTAAACACACTTAGACCCCATTAACCATAACCAGAACTCCGCAAAGAGCTTTTAATTCGTTTTTTTTATTTATTTATTAACAATGATCTGTTATTCTAGAGTCTATATTATTATAACTAAAAGTAAGTATAATTAAGCTAAAAGAGATTCCATTTTTGTTTAAATTACATGTAGGGATAGTTCCGGGGATAATAAATGGGACAATGAATTGTAATTTTTACAAATAACGCAAAATGGATCGTGTTCAGAAAAATCAGACCCAAAAATTGGTAACCAAAGAGGTCGGAAGTATCTAGTTAATCCATTAGGTACAGAAAACATAAATTATTCAAGAAGTAATTTCGAGTTCACCTCTCCAAGAATAAGCACATGAAGTAGCATAACCCCAGCACAAGTAGTTTTAACCGGCAACGATACGCCGGAAGGCAAGTAACAGTATCCCAGTTTAAACTTTTTAATGCAAATAACAGAAACTGCTTTTGAACAGATTCAATCCTTCTTTGATGAACCAAATATTGCGGACTCCAAACGCATGAACAGTATTCCAAGATATGACGAAACAAATATACATATAGAGTTTTAGTTGTGAAAGGATCATCAAATTCTTTTGACCAACGTTTGATAAAAGCTACCTGGGGTGTGCTACCCTGGCTTTTTTGACTGTCAATGATATATGTTCATTGAACAACAACTTATTGTCAAAAAGGACTCCTAGATCATTAATAAGGGAAACACGATCTAAGACGTTATTCCCAAGTGCGTACGAGACAATGTGAGGTACACTGCGATTGAACGTCACAACCTTACACTTTGAGCAGTTAAGTAAAAGAAGATTGTTTGAACACCATAAGAAGACTTCGTTGAGGTCTAATTGCAGGTGTCTATGAAGAAAATGGTATGAAAAATAATACAATAACTTGACATCATCAGCATACATAAATGTAGTAGCATAGTTTACAACACTAGGTAAATAATTAACAAAAAGAACAAACAGAAGAGGCCCTAGGTGACTACCTTGTGGGACACCAGATGAAACGTTTATAATCTGGGATGTATATTATTTTTTAACAAAACTCGCTGCGTGCGGTTCGATAGATAGGAGGTCAACCACTGTACGATTTGTGGAGAAAACCCCATAAGACACAGCTTATGAAGGAGAAGATGATGGTTCACAGAATCAAACGCTTTGCTAAAATCAGTGTATACCACATCAGTTTGCATGCGGTTCAGAAAACCTCTGTGAATGATCGAAGTGAGTTCAAGTAGGTTAGTTGTGGTAGAGCGATGCTTGACAAAACCATGCTGTGAACTGGGAATAATGCTTCTACAAAAATGTTGCAGTTGGGAAGTAACCAGATTCTCTAGCAGTTTGGGAATCGCAGATAGCTTAGCAATTCCCCGGTAGTTCTCAATAAGTGCTTTCGAGCCTGTTTGGTCATTGAGCGTTTTCAATGCCGTAAATAAAAGAATTTGTATTTAATATGACGTTATAAAAAATGTTTATTTCTGCATGCAGATGAAACGGGATGATCCGCAGATAGACCCGCTTATGGTGCATGCAGGGACGAAAGTAAAATACAGAGAGGGCGGCCCGACTGGTCACTGCGAAGCTAAAGCTCTCGAATAATGGAGGGGGCGGCCCGACCTAGACACTGCGAGCTAAAACTCTCTATAGAAAGCCCGTTGAATCGAGCGGCCGAGAGAGAGTCGGCTTGCGATCAACTAAGCTTTTGTATAAACTTAAGCCATAAATAAACATTACCAAACATTACGCTAATATATTTAAACATTAAAATTACACCGCTGCTGCCTGACCCGACATTCCCCCCTCCGTTGGGGCCTGTCCTCCAACTATATCCGTAAGGGGCGAGGTACAGCTTAATCAGCTCCCAGCGAAGCACTCCAACCCGAAGAGGGATCCGCTCCATAGCTCTGCCCAGCGGCCACATCCATAGCCTCCAAAGTCCTGCATCGCTGCTCCAGAAACTCTGCCAGCGACTCCCAAGTAGGGATGGCGTCGGAACTTGAAGAATTTAGACTCTCCTCCCACTTAACCTGGGTAGCTGGGTCCAACCGTTGAAGAAGCACCTGGACAATGATGCAGCCGGCTATCTCATTCGTCGAACCCAAATTCTTCAAAGTTCTCATATGGGCATTGAATTTGTCGGATAACCCTCGAAGACGTGTTATTGAATCGCTTCCCACTAGAGTGAGGTCAAGAATCTCGTTCACATGAGCCTGAAATATTAAACGACGGCTATTAAATAGTTTCTCTAACAAATTCAGCGCGACATCATAATTCTCATCGGAGACTTCCAAGGAGCGAACTGCTTCGAAAGCGGACTCCCGAAGGCAAGATCGCAACATTTGCAGCTTTTCCACCTTACTGATGCTCGAATTACCGCCGAAGATTGTACAGAAAATCGAGTAAAGCTCAGGCCATTCAGAGTATCCACCGCTGAAGGTAGGAAGAGGCAAGGGAGGCAAAGCTTGAAACCTTTGACCTGACCCCGAGTCAACCTGCATGGTGGACATTCCGTTAGCTAGGGTGGAGTGGGCAACAATTCGGGAAGAGCGAAGGGTCGTCTCGTGCTCAATTTCGGCCTGCATTGTTACTACCAGCTCCGAGACAATCCATCGGAGCTCACTACTGATCTGCGAAATGTCCAAATCCTCAAGCTCCCCGTGGATGGCCTTAAAGTCGCTGAACATGGCGACTATCTGACCATGACGCACGTTGAGCATGGCATCGTCCACCTTGGAAACAGGCTGAAGAGCTCTTTGGATCCTCTGCAAGTCCTGGAAAATACCCAGGGCCTTGCACTTTAGAACAGCACTACGGGTTGGAGTGGGTGCTCCTGTGTCTGCGCCGCTGGAGTTCATGGTTGATTTATTAAGTTCCGACAAACCCGAAGTAAATAATTCCGGCGCCAAATTTTATCGCTCCAAATTTATTTGCTCGCGACGAACACGACTTGTCCCACTGTGCGCTCAGAATTGTAGCGGAATTGTGGAACGTATATATATATGAAGTCTATGCGCGGGCGAATGCACTTGCTTTGTGGAACGTAAATATGTATGTGTGCCAATAATAAATAATTTTCCGGGCCACAACTGAACTGCCGTTAGGTTTATGTTTTGTTCTTAATTTGAATTTGTTTATTATTTTATATAAACCCGATTGCTTATTAGCACCAAAACCGTTCATGTAATTTTTAATCTGCACCACATATGTTTTCGCGGGAATAGTTTGGTTTAGTTTTAGTTCCTATAGCTTTAGTAAATTATAGTTAATAATTTAGTTAATTATATTAACTATATCACGTCGGGGTCACCAATGTTTGGTCATTGAGCGTTTTCAATGCCGTAAATAAAAGAATTTGTATTTAATATGACGTTATAAAAAATGTTTATTTCTGCATGCAGATGAAACGGGATGATCCGCAGATAGACCCGCTTATGGTGCATGCAGGGACGAAAGTAAAATACAGAGAGGGCGGCCCGACTGGTCACTGCGAAGCTAAAGCTCTCGAATAATGGAGAGGGCGGCCCGACCTAGACACTGCGAGCTAAAACTCTCTATAGAAAGCCCGTTGAATCGAGCGGCCGAGAGAGAGTCGGCTTGCGATCAACTAAGCTTTTGTATAAACTTAAGCCATAAATAAACATTACCAAACATTACGCTAACATATTTAAACATTAAAATTACACCGCTGCTGCCTGACCCGACAGAGCCTTTCTTATGAAGCGGAATAATAAATGATTCATTCTATCGCTTGGGAAGACATGCAAGCTCCAAGGATAAATTGAATAAGATAGTAAGAGCATAGGAAAGGTCATCTGAGCAATGCCTTAAAACACAGCTAGGACATTATCAGGACCAGCAGAGAATGAGATATCTATTGTTGAGAGAGCATTGAACACATCCTGATATCGAAATTTACACAAATAAATGTTGTTTATGTGTGGTAATTTATAAGGATACGAAGAATTGAGGTGATATAAATCGGACGAATAAGTTGTTTGAAAAAATGTCGCAAAGAGATTAGAAATACCTAGCTCAGAATAGTGTGAGATATTTTTATATGATAGAGAAGGAGGAAAAAGACTAGATTTACGTTTCATATTCATATTGGATCATTCCGAAAGTTTACCTTGCAATTCATAATGTACCGCTTATACAGTGGATTGTTGAGAATAATAAACTGGTTGCGAATATACAAAAAGTTTGACTGATGAATCAATGATACTGACTTAAGAAAGTTTTTGTAAGCTCTAGATTTCCTGTTCTTAAGGCGAGAATGGTGTTTATTAAACCAAGGTGGTTTTGTACACAATGATGATGGGACTTCAGGAACAAATTTATTTAACGCATTATGAATTATGGTGAAGGTCTTCATAATGCTTCACATGGTGAAGGATGCGATAGCGGCGAGGATCGAATGACTGTCACAGAGGATCGGACATAAAGTCTCTCCGAGCTGCACTCTCTGGACATAACCCGTTACATCGTAGTTACTGTGGAATTTGTTGTTCTGCACGACGCCTAGACTTCGTTGCACATCTCTTTTGTAACGACGTCTCTTACACTTGATCTGATCGACTACTCTCGGCTACAGAGTGCATATTTAAATTCTTTACACTCTGCTACAGTGGTCTGCAATCCGTCAACAATGAGTCTAATTTGCACAGCCAAAAAATGTGAATTTGGTAGATCCATCACGGGTGACTCATACCTGTCTTGCTGGCTTTGCAATAACTGCTCACATTTTAAATGTGCTGTAGATGGACACAATGGACGGATAAGTGACCTTATCAACAAGAAAATTGGCCTGACGTGGTCGTGCATCGCTTGCAGAGAAATCCTAGATGTTTCCTAGATGTTCGCAAGCTATTCTCGGCCCCTAAAGAGCAATTCCTTGCACTTGAAACCCAATTCCTTGGTCTAAAGTTGTTAAGCGAATCTCCAAGAAGAAAAATTCCGAACACCAACCTGGTGACTGCCAATTTATTGGGTACCCCTACATTAGGGCGGGTCATTAAAAATTTTTTTTCGACTTTGAAACGCTAATAGGGCTTAAAATCCAATGTGCTACGATGTCTTCCGTCTGCGCATTGACGACAAAAATAAAAAAATTGTAGGTGAATGTATGGAAAATTTGGAATTTGGAATTTTGGTAATTTTTTTGATCTTGCAAAAACTCCCTTTCCGCTGCTGGCACTTTGTTTTGGAAAGAGCATTTACAGATGAAGTGGTGGCACTTGCAGGAAGCTACATCAAATAACACTCTAAACTATGCATTAAGGAAAGAAACTTTTTTTTTGAAAGCATCACTCTCACTGTCTTTTTTAAATGACTTGTTTAGCTGTTGATAGGTAGAAACGTCATTTTTTAACAGTTGCTCCATTCTTGTAACGGTCACCACAGGAATGGTATGCCATACATTCACCTAAAATTTTAAGTCGTCAATGCGCAGACGGAAAACATCGTAGCACCGTAATTTGCAAAATGCAAACACAAGTTTTTTCATTCAAAAATAGCTTAAAAAGCCCGGAAGCCATTCTTGCCTTTGAATCTTTGAGTGGTCGTTTTAAAGAGCGTTTTGGGCATTATGAAACACGGATTGCCAAGGATTGCCACAATAATAGACCCGCGCTTAAAACAACAACGTTTTCTGACGACAAACCATGCAGAGCAAGCATGTCATGCATTGGATGAGGAGCTTCAAGGTGCCATAAAAAAGTTGTCACGTGAACAATCCACATCAGCGTCGCAAACGCCTACACCACCAAATGTTCCAGGTACTTAAACTTATTTTACTACGCTGCAATTGAAGTTAAAAACAAATATAAGTAAATCGCGATCAGACGTTATTTTACTGCTCAGGCAGCATACAGAGACAGTAAACGAGACTGAAACTTGCGATCCACTAGGTTTGTGATTATATTGTGATTATTTTTAAATAAATTTATTTTAATTTAAGGAGATTTCAAAGATCATGGATCCGTTTAAGGAAGTGGTGAAAAAATATCCTGCAACGTCCTGCGAGTCGGAACGGGCTTTTAGTTTCGTTTTTTATTTTTAGTACAAATTTAATTGCGAGTTTTAATTTATATTAAACAATAATTTATATTATATATAGATGTTTATTGATGTATTTGAAAAAACATCGATGTATTTTGAAAAACATCAAAAAACATCGATGTGTCCAAACATCGATGTTTAGAGGAGTCGATCATTTGCGATGTCCCAGATGTTAATGGGCTCGCGAAAAAACATCGATGTATTTTGAAAAACATCGATGTGTCCAAACATCGATGTTTCTGCACCTCTAGTGAGAAGGAGTAGAGAAGTCGATCATTTGCGATGTCCCAGATGTTAATGGGCTCGCGTGTTGCCCACCCTACCTTTGGTCACAGTCCGATAAAGCAGAGCTCTAGTGCCCCCTTTGAACACCCTACAACCGCGGAGTCATCTGCTCAGTTCAAACCAATAATTAAGGTTTCATAATTCTATTTAATTCATAACTTTAAAACAAAATGTGGCTAAAACTAATAAGATTTTTGTGCGTTCAAAAATAAAGAAGCCTAATTATATGCGAGGGAACAAATCATATAAAAAATTTTAAATTAAATATATAAGTAATCAACGAAATGTTAATGTTTTTATAATGTGGGCGTTCATAATTCAATAAATATAAAAATTATTAAAACAAGAAAGGAAAGCTAACTTCGGGCGGAGCCGAAGTTTATATACCCTTGCAGTTAAAACCGGATATATATCGCAAACATCGGATGTAGTTGGCCGATCCTTATGATTACATCATAATAAAACTAATTAACTAAAATAAAAAATCTAAAAAAAGCCCCACACTTCTATCTTCAAAAATACGAAAGTTGATATTTCTACCAAGTACCATTTCCGATCGTTCAGTTATATGGCAGCTATAGGATATAGTCGGCCGATCCTAATGAAATTTGGTAGGTTGGATCAACTGGCCAAAAGTAGAATCTGTATTAAGTTTCAGCTTTCTATCTTCAAAAAAACGAAAGTTGGGTCATTTCCGATCGTTCAGTTATATGGCAACTATAGTCGGCCGATCCTTACGAAATTTGGCATGTCGTATTATTTTGCCAAAAATAGCTCTCGTGTCAAAGTTGAACTCTCTAACTTTAAAAACAGCAAAGTTATACCTATTCCGATCAATCAGTTATATGGCAGCTATAGGATATAGTCGGCCGATCCGGGCCGTTCCGACTTATATACTGCGTGCAAAGGAAAGAAGGGTGTGTGCAAAGTTTCAAGACGATAGCTTCAAAACTGAGAGACTAGTTCGCGTAGAAACGGACAGACAGACAGACCGACAGACGGACATAATCATATCAACTCAGGAGGTGATCCTGATCAAGAATATATATACTTTATAGGGTCGGAGATGGAAATCGGAAATGGTATAACTTTTGTGTTTTTAGAGTTTAAGAGTTCAAATTTTACATGAGAGCTATATTTGGCAAAATAATACGACATGCCATATAGCTGCCATATAACTGAACGATCGGCAATGACCCATCTTTCGTTTATTTGAAGATAGAAAGCTGGAGCTTCGTATAGATTTTATTTTTGGTCAAATAATCCGACCGAATTTCATAACGATCGGCCGACTATATCTTATAGCTGCCTCCTAACTGAATGATCGGAAATGGTTTTTGGTAGAAATACCAACTTTGGTATTTTTGAAGATAGAAGTTTGGGACCTGTTTTAAATTTTTTATTATAATAAATTGGGTTATATTCTCATAAGGATCAGCCAACTATATCCAATGTTTGCGATATATATCCGGATTTAACTGCAAGGGTATATCAACTTCGGCTCCGCCCGAATTTAGTTTTCCTTTCTTGTTTTGTCAAGTAGTTTTGCTAGGCATGAGTTTAGTGCAATCGGGGGGTATGAGTTAAGCAAGGTTTTGTCTGTGTTTGGTCTTAGAATCGGTATTATTAAGCAATTTTTGTATGTTTGTGGAATGTAGAAGTTTAGTATGGCGTTTTGGACATTAATAATTCTCTTTTTGGTTGTTTTATCAAGGTTTTTTAGCATTGTGTAGTTGATTCTGTCAAGTCCTGGTCTGTTTCCTTTAAATGTGGTTAATGCTGCTGAATATTCTATTGTAGTTATGGGTTTTTCTATTAGGAATATGTGGAAGATGAATAGTATTGCTAAGTGATGTTTGTTTGCGATTTATAAAGGTGCTTGAAAAATTGCTGTCAGAGGAGGTTTCTGAGAAATTTTGGCAGAAGAGCTGATCAATTTCAAATTTGTTATTAGTGTTTTGTTTTGTGGATGGGTTGAATATACAGTGTAAGTGTTTCTAAGGGTTTATGCCGCAAAACCGACGGATGTTGCTCCCGATCGTTTTGGGTTGGCTGTCCGGTGACATTTGGGATGTGAAATTGTTAATGTTTGCTTTTTTAGTTTGTCTGAGAGTTAGTTTAAATGGGGCATTTGCCCTTTTGTACTGTACAATGTTTTTTGTGGATATGTCTCTTTTAAGCTCGCTCGTAGTTTTTTGAGATTGTTGTTCCACCATGGTACATTATGAGGCTTAAACGTTGGGTGTGTTTGTGGTATTGCCTTGTGAGCGCTTGAAAGGATAATTTTTTGTATTGTTGCAGCTTCTTTGTTTATGTTTGTGCTTGGTGGTCGTCGCGCAGAGAAGTTTTCTGTTAGCTTGGTAAATTTATGCCAGTTTGCCTTATTCATAATGAAAGTGGGTTTGCGTGTGGTTGATTGTAAGCACTAACCATTCAGCATAAGACAACCCATTTCATTCAACGAAAACGGACGCAAAAATTTCTTTCGACCGGCTTCAGCAGGTGTCACACATTCACATACACGGGGACATTTGTTGAAGTTGACGGTTGCACAGTGCGGACGCACCGCGGGCGCGCTCCGAGTAAACGTAGCTTTTCCCGGTCGTGCTGCAATCGTTAAGTGAAAACAAGACGTCAGGTGACCATTGCGAGGTGCAAGCTAGAACGCTGGTGGCATCTGCGCCGATCCTGACTCCTAGGTCAGGGGCGAAAGGGGTAAGCAGGGCCTCTCTTGCTTTTTCTCCGCTACTCTCTTCCTGTGGTTTCCTCTGCCCTTGTTCCGCGGGAAAATCCGCGGCAAACACTTGGCGCTGGTAGAGGCCGCGGCTTCCTATAACAGCTGATCTACAGTGCTGGGAAACGACTGTCCCCCACTGACCCCCCTCCGGTAGAGGGCGCCAGTTAGCGTAAGCCGACGCCGGCAGAGGGCGCCTGTAGCAGCTTTTAGTTCTCCCCTTGAGCTAAGTAGAGCATACACCAAGGCGTGGCGTACGCACCATCAGCGCAGGACGGAAGGCGAGGGTGGTGACAAACGGTGTTAAAGGTCGCGGAGCAGACTAAATGCCAACCCCACCGCCTCGGCGGTACACACGTGAAATGGGGCACTGGCGACCGAGTAGGGGCGGTATAACTCCCATCGTAGCGTCGATGGATGTCCCTCCTTCCCCTTCGTCCCTCTCCCCCATCCAGATAAACCCACGCTGCGTCTGATCCACAATGGGCAGCGGCGTGGTCTGCGTCTGCGCCACATTGGCCGGTAACTATCTCACCTGGCAGGAGGTAAAACTGCAAAAACCTGGCAGCAGGTATAAAATGCGACTCAGAACAAAACGGAATGGAAGATTACAACAAAATTACTCCAGGTGGCACCCACAATAGTGGAAATCCACCCGCGGGAACCCCCGCGGTTAGGGCAAGGATTCTGGAGGCCCTACCTTACATTCTAAAAAAACTGCTCCACCGGCGGCGCACTTGGCCGGCGACGCAGCATCAGCTACAAGTGAGACCCTAGAGGAGCTCCAGGCTTTCGGGCGTGGAAATAAAATAAAGAGAACCCCCCCCAAGCAGACGGGGAGCGATCACACCCCAAAGAGGCATCGGGACGAGCAGTCTCCGCCAGGAAATTCCCAACCGGGGAAAAAATCCAAAATGCCGCTAACCCCCATAGACGAGATGGGCGCGATCCTGGAGGACCTTTTGGCTAAGGTGAACGACCAAAAGGTACGAAGCATTAACCAGGTCATGAAGAACTCCTTCGCGAGACTGAAGGAATTGCAGGAGCTGCTGAGGGACCAGAACTTCTCTCCCCCGAGCCAGGAAGGAAGGGCCAGGTGCGGCGGCAGCGGGGAAGCACCGGGCTGCAGCAGTTCTCGAGTCGAGGAAGCTACTCAGACCTCACCGGAGCGAGCGTCGTTCAGCCAAGTAGCTAGGACGAAACGCCCACGAGAGATGCCACCACCTAATAGGGCAAACCAAAATGGCAAAAAGGACCCCAAGCTAAGCCAGCCCAAGAAGAGCCGCCCCGACGTACTCATAATAACGGGGAACGCAGGCTCCACATACAGCGATGTCCTCAAACTGGTCACCCGACGGCAAGATGGCAAACTTAATGATGTCAGCCAAAACGTTAGAAAGATTAGGCGCACGGCAAAAGGCGATCTCCTGCTGGAACTGGCAGCGAAGGATGCAAACGCTTTCAAGATGCGACAGACGCTTTCCCAGGTGCTGGGCGAGGCAGCGAGCGTTCGTGCGGTCACAGGCGAGACCACCATCGAGATCCGCGACCTGGACGACCTTACCACGAAGGACGAAATAGTGGCAGCTATTAAAGCCCGAACGAGCGGACAGGAGGAGGCCATTAGGGTGAAGTACCTTCGCCCTGGCTTCTCTGGAACACAGGTAGCCTTTTTGGGAGTGGAGCCGAGCCTGGCATCGAAGATCCTGTCCGAAGGCAGGATTAGGATAGGATGGACCATGTGCAGGGCCAGGAGCGCTCGGCCCAGCGTCGCTGCTTCAGATGCCTCAGTTTCGGGCACATCGCCGCTTTCTGCAAAGAGCGGACCGACAGAAGCGACTGGTGCTTTAGATGCGGAAAGCCAGGTCACAAGGTAGCTTCCTGCACAAACGCGGCTGAGTGCTTCCTCTGTGCAGCTGCAAACAATGCAGATCGTGCCCACGTAGCAGCAAGAGATGCCCTCTCGGCAAACTAGATGCAGCGACACAAAGCAGAGAATGAGGATCATTCAGATCAACCTAAGCCACTGCGAAGTAGCCCAAAGCCTACTCGAGCAGGTTTTAAGAGAGAAGCGGGCAGATATAGCCCTAATAAGTGAGCCGTACAAAAAAGTCGATACGCAAAGCTACATCCTGGACTCCTCCAAGACAGCGGCTATTTGGGCGCCAGGCAGACAACCCGAAAGTGTACAACCCAGAGTAGGTTTCATCCGGGCCAAAGTGGGCGCGTTCTGGCTTTACAGCTGCTACCTCCCCCCGCGCCTAACACTGCAGCAGTTCACCCACACACTAGACGAGATAGCCCAGGACGCAAGGCACAGATCCCAGGTGGTGATCGCTGGCGATTTCAACGCCTGGGCGGAGGACTGGAGCTCATCGCGCACCAACGCTAGGGGTCGAACCCTCCAAGAGACCTTTGCGACTCTTGACGTAGCCCTGCTGAACACCGGCTCCCAAAACATGTTCAGCAAGGCGGGGTATGGATCAATCGTGGACCTTACCTTCTGCAGCAGTGGTTTGTTTCGGAGGACTATGTGGTCCCTCAGTGATGACAACACTGCGAGAGACCACAAATACATAGTCTGCGACATAGAGGATAGAGAGCAAGCTTCCACAGCAGCGAAGCCACCAAGATTCAACCCGGCTACATTGCAACCGCTAAAATTCGCACAGGAACTAAGGATTCCAGATCCTTCAGGCGACGTCGAATGCGAAGTTCACAACACCATGGCTGCGGTTCTACAGGCCTGCCGAGCCAGCATGAGGTGTAGCCGTAGGCATTCAAGGCACCATGAACCGGTGCCCTGGTGGTCCCCGGAGATAGCCCATGCGCGCAGAGAGTGCCTCCGAACCAGAAGGTTGCACCAAAGAGCCAGAGGAAGGCCGGACTTCGTACAAAAAAGAGAGGACTTCGCGGCAAAGAGGAAGATTCTGAAGAAGCTGATATGAGAAAAAGCAGTGACTAAGTGCTTTCTCGAGATGTGCGACACTGCAGAGCAAGATCCGTGGGGATCGGCCTACCGGACAGTTGTCAAGAAAGCGAAGCAGGCAAAGCCGATCGCTCCAAAAGATGCCGAAACAATGAGAGCCATTGTGGAGCACCTCTTCCCGAAGCAGCCGAGTGGAGTGGAGTCTCCTGGGCCAAGTGGAGCAAGAGAACCTGCCGGCTCTACGCCGGCTCAGGAAATAGGCGCCCTTGAAATCGTGGAAGTCGCTAAGGCTATCCAGGTCGGAAAAGCTCCTGGTCCAGATGGGATCCCAGACATCGCAATCAAACTGGCGATGACTGCGTGCCCGGAGCGGTTCGCCAGGGTCTTCAACGCATGCCTACGGGAAGGCGTTTTTCCTAGAAGATGGAAAGTACAAAGCCTGGTCCTCCTCCCAAAGCCAGGCAAGCCGCCGGAGGATCCGTAGTCCTTAAGGCCGACCTGCCTCATTAACCATGCCGGCAAAGCCCTAGAGCGCTGCATATGCCAGAGGCTCCAGGAGGCTGTAATCAGCGCGGGAAATCTCTCCCCATTACAATTCGGGTTCAGGGAACACCGTTCCACGGTCGACGCAATTTCCTTGGTCAGGAGGATTGCAGCCAAGGCAATCGAGGGGACCAGATGGGCGGGCGGAAGTAAGGAGTACTGCCTGATCGCCACGCTGGACATTAAAAATGCCTTCAATACAGCCAGGTGGGATGTCATAGTGGAGGCGCTGCGAAATCTCCGCGTGCCGACTAGCATTGTGGAGATCTTAAGGTCGTACCTCAGTGATCGCACTATTAGGTACAAGACGACCTCAGGCACCAGAGAACACGCGGCCTCCTGTGGTGTCCCTCAAGGCTCAGTTTTAGGCCCAGCCCTTTGGCTGGTCCTCAGACTCGACCTCCCGGAACGGACACACCTAGTTGGATTCACGGATGACATCGCGGTAGTCGCCCGTCTGAACGGGCTAACTCCGACAGCGACACGCCGTCGACTTAAAGAGAACTCGAGAGCTTCGAGTATTCAGAAGTGGCAACAACGGTGGGACGAGTCGACCAAGGGACGATGGACCCACCAACTAGTCCCTGACCTCAAGAATTGGCTACAGAGAAGTCACGGAGAAGTGAACTTCTGGCTCACGCAGGTTCTCAGCGGCCACGGATGCTTTAGGAGTTACCTTTTCAAATTTGATGACGACCCAAGGTGCCCTGAATGCGGGGTTGACGAGACGGCGGAACATGTGGTCCTGGACTGCCCACGTTATTCGATCCCCAGGCGGAGACTCCTAGGGGTAGTGGCGACGGCGGACGTCATTGGAAGGAGGTTGCTGGAGGACGCCCAGTTCTGGGCAGACTTGAGCAGCTTCGCCGCCTACATGATGAAGGAGCTGAGAGGGCTAGAGCGACTCCGAGCGGAGGCTAGGCTAGCCTAGGCAAACTGTAGTGGGGCGCATAAGCACGCCAGTTCCTGGCCCTGCAAAGCAAAGCCTAGCGGCATTACCGCAGGGGACAGGGACCTAGTAGACACTTTTTCTTTTTGTTAGAGCCTTTCTTAAGTCTTTCTTTGTTAATAAACAATTTAAAAAAAAAAAAAAAAAAAAAAAACGGGGACATTTGTGCGTGCGATTTCGTTTCAAAGCCAGCGCACAAAATTTTGATTTTTCTAACTTTTCAGGCTTGCTACCTTAACAAAATTCGGGTATTCGTTATTTGGTGAAATGACGAAAGAAATTATATTATATTTTTAATATTTCAGCATACATTTTACATTTATTTACGAATAAGATTAAGAGTTAGCAGTTAAATGTCTTGTATATATATATTTTTACGAATCATAAAAAATCAATATACAAAGAAAGGAACAGGGTATATTTCAGTCGACATCACGTAAAACGCCGATTACTTTTAGGTTGTTGTTGTTCTGCATGTGAATTGTTCTTGCATACCCTACCGATGAATGATTTTTAGGACACCGGACAAAAATGCTAAAAAAAAATTTTTTTTTTTCTTGCAATGAATTTTTTTACATTTAATAAATGTATGATTTAAAAATTTGAAAAAATTCCATTTCTTTTTTGTTGATTGATGTTTACAACAAATTGTAGCAAAGAAAATTTTTGGAATATGTTGGTACCCTTTTTTTAATTTTTATTTTTAAAATTACATTAAAGTTGACTGAATAAGAAAACAGGTATACTTTAACAAAAATTCAAGTTAATAAAATTCATAAAAACAAACTGAAAAAAGTCAATGCATTAATATATTACAAATACATTTTGGTACGTGGACGGCACTTGGTGACAAAACCGTTTCAGATTTTCCCAGTGCCTTCGCAATCAACGGCGGTCATAAAACCGGGCACTTGAGGGAATGTTTGGAACTTGGAATTGTAGACACTGTATATACAAAAAATCCATTTCTACGGACGTTGCGCCTAAAGAGACTCCATTTTAGACGGATTACTTCAGATCATTCAGCCACTCATATTTCTTCCGTATGTTTCTTGTAATTGTAAGGCCAATTACAAGAATAGACTCTATATAAAGATTATTTGATTGACATGGATTTTTTTGATTCGAATGATAATCTTGTGGCATTACATTTTAAATATGATTTCTGGCATATGACCGCCACGGCTTGCTTGGATGTAGTGCAATCTGAACGTCCAATTTTTGATGACTTTTTCCAACATTTATGGCCGTATATCGGCAATAATACGGCGAATGTTGTCTTCCAAGATCTCAAGATTGGAGGCCAATTCACAGGTCCAAAACGTGAAATTAGGCGGTCACCAAACGTGTCTTTCAATAAATCGATTGTGGTACGAGCTAAGTGACATGTTGCACCGTCTTGTGGGAAGCTCCTGGAAATCATGGCTGTTCATTTCAGAAATGAGAAAGTTAGTAATCATAGCTCTTTACCGTCAGCTGTTATAAGTCAGAATAAATCACTTGACAATCGGTCGCCAAGAGTAATGCGAATTTAAAGTTCTATACCTCTAAAAAAAACGACCCGTTTAATATTATCTTACCTTAGGAGATCCTCAGACGTGACTTTTAGAACTTAGGACTTTTAGACGTGACCTCTGCAAGGAGGAGGAGGAGTTCTAATATCTTTTGAACCCGATTTCGCTTCTGAAGAGGTTATGTTACCAGAGTTTGATTATTTCGAATTTATTCGTATGGTAAAATATTAAGAAACCAGAAGTGGAAGGTTGGTCAATGGTTCTAACATGTAGGAGTTTCACTATCAATGGTTTGTCAAACCTTTTTTTGGGCCGCTAGACTTATGTTCTTGGACGAAAATGGCCGAAATCCGTATGAACGTAACGTCTTATCGGTGTCGCACGTACGAAAACTGCAATAACAGTCGACACCGTTGGTCCGGACGATAGTTACACCGTCTTGTGACAGTTGGATGTTTAACTTGGTTTCGTTTAATCAGATCCGTAGTATTGGACAATTGCACATTTATATTGGACATTGCTCAAGAAATTCGGAAGGAAAATTATTTTCAGTTCCAGGTTCCCTTAGGATAACCAGAGATAAGAACTGCTGCGCCAAAGTTCAAGAGGGGACAATGCGTACTGCTTTGATAAGAGATGAGCAAGCTGACCAGAAATACGAAATTTACCAAAACCGCTTCTGTTATAAATAAAAAAAATTCAATTGTGCAACAAATTCATAAAATTAAAAAAGGAATTAAGATATACAGCTTCCGCTGCTCACACAAGACCAAACATGAACGATATCAGTTCGTCCTGGACGGCGCGATAACTATCGCAGTAATACCAGCTGGAGACCAGCCCTACTGAAAATGGCATCCGAAAGTAAAGCATTGACGCCGGCCCACTTGGCGTGTGCAACGTTTTCACAAATCCATCAGTAAAGGTTGATAGGCTGGGATAAACAAGTTTTCTTATTAAAATACTTAATTGAGCATACCAGTTAAATTTTTAAAAAACGAAATCTACCTTTACATAAAATCAAAAAAGTATAAATTTTTCACATTAGCGTTCAGTGTTAATTTTATTTTTAAGAAAACATTATATTGAGTTATATTTTTCTACTTTCTGTTTTGTCAAAAAACATCAACGGCTTGACTTTATCAAAGATTATACAGCGAGACAACGAGTTAGGGATAGCCGAGTGGTAAAGTGCTCAAAATGAAACGAGTTCAGCTCAGGCTAAAGACATCCCCTTTTTGGACTCATATCATCTATTTTTTAAATCAGCATTATTGCAATATTGTTACAATATTGAACATTAGGAAAAAAAAATGTTTATAAAAAATAATGCAAATTTTCTGCAGATTCTCATAGGATTCCAACCTTTTCATATGTATCTGCGACACTTTTTTTGATTTTGTCTTTTTGGAATCAATTTCAACAAATTCCCAAAGTTTAAGGTATGTAGTAAATAAAAATAAAGTTTTTGGTCCTGTGAGTAGATGTATTCATTACTTATGTTTAAATCCAGCAATGTTTGTAGTATCCTTTTTTAATACAAATTTCAACATCTGTTGAGCTAAACTTTGTGAACTTCGCCTTGGCCCGCAACAAAGCGTATATATGTGGTAAACTATGGTTCGTCTAGTGTATAACTTATCCATTTTCAGCTGCCCCCACATGCCCCTGTTAAAGTTAGCAATATGTTCAGACAAAGATTAGAAAGAAATAGATGGGACATCTCAAACAAAGAAAAATTTTCTATGGCGGGTTCCAGCGCTGGAACGGGTTCTACGGGTTACACGACAAACGACTGGTAGATGAGACAGGGAAAGAGAGAATTCTATATTTAGAACGTAACATCTTTGGAACGATGAAAATTTGAAACGTTCAAATAGAAACAGTTTTAGAGCTAAGAGATCAGAAATATCTTCTACTAACTTTGCTCTTCTGCTCTGTATTTGGTTTGTATTCCCGCGCTAACTTTAAAACCAATTTTAAGTATCATTAAATCAACTTGGAGGGTGGCCTAGATAAAAAGCGCGCGCTCCTTATCCTTGGGGTCCTTGGTTCGATTTCATTAGTGGGCAGAGTGGGGATGACAAAATGCCGGACGGACTCCCTTGAAATTTTATTAGCCGGACATAATGTTTAATTTTTTTTCTCTAATACTACAATTAAAGAAGAATAAAACAAAATAATTATAAAAGAAAGAAAAAGTTCAAAGTCCTTACGAGGATTTGAACACACAAAAATTGTATGTAGAGTAACTACTCCGTGTCTCGACTGCAGCGATTAAAAATACTATTTGTTCTACTAACTACCACATCGGTGCATTGAAAACAGAAATGAAAAATTTTTGACGCATACATGTAAAGAGTTTTACAAATAGAATCTTATGCATGTGCAAATGGACTTGACATCTATAGAATGCACCGTTAAAAATTTTTGTAAAATTATTTTTGTAACAATGATGGAAAAAATCAAATAGGTATGTATAAGAAGTGTTTCGATAGCAAGAACGCGTGTTGGTTAACTAAACATTAGGTTCTTCTGGATGAGGATAGTAAATTGGATTCCATCTTCAATGTAAAAAATTTTAATTCACGGGCGGATGTTATCGAAAATGTACCACTTCCGATCGGAATGATGTAGGAAGAAGCCTTAGAAGCCCGAAACAAAGATTTAAGAAATTTTCGCTTGAGCCATACACGTAAAAACTCTTGCAAAAAAACCATCCAGGATCTTTTGCACTTATTGTTAGTATTGTCAGATCCATTAATTACAAGCTTTACCAAAAAATCGACCGAAAACTCGAGCAAGGCAGTTTCTTTTGAGATTGAAGGCCAAAATCTTCGTATACACTCTGACTCAGAAAACAATTTTGTTTCAGACTAAGACAATTAAACAAGTTTATTTTGTAAAAAAAAATATCTTTAAAAATTAATAAAAAAAATTTTTAAATATATTAAAAATAAAAAATTTTACTGATTTAAAAATTTTTTTTTTTTTAACGTTTCTTTTACTTCTTGAATCTTCTCTTTGCGAAACTAACAAGAGGTGTATCAAATCTTATATTTTTAACTCAATTAACAGTCATATTGGCTGATACGGAGTTAGACGGCCAAAAAAATCGATTACTGGGTTGGGAGGTCGTTGCGTTTAAGGCGGGATACCCGAGTATCCCGAAGACAGACTGTGCGAAGACAGTTTTTCTTTGTATGATTTTTTTTTCTTTTGGATTTCGTCTTTCACTGCGAGGATGCTTAGATCCCTGTTGATGTTTTCGTTGCGAACATACCAAGGTGCCCCTGTAATAGTTCTCAAGATTTTTGATTGTGCGCGCTGTATGATGTCTATGTTGCTGCTGTTCGCGTTCCCCCACAGCTGGGAGCCATACGTCCAGATTGGCTTTAGGACTGAATTGTACAGTAGTAACTTGTAGTCCAGGCACAGTGGCGATCGTGAGTTTATGATCCAGTGGAGGCTGCTGGCTTTCAGTTTAAGGTGCATCTTTTTGCATTCGATGTGCTTACGCCAGGTAAGTCGTCTATCAAGGTGGACGCCAAGGTATGTTACTTTGTTAACTTGAGGGATCTGCATACCGTTTAGTAAAAGCGAAGGGCTTGTTTGTCTATTAAGAGTAAACTTTATATGTTTACACTTTTGTTCGTTTATTTTAATGCGCCAGTCGGACAGCCACCTTTCCACTATTGTGAGATGATTAGCCAGTTGGGTTGTTGCCTTCGTTGGGCATCTGGAGCGACTAAGAATAGCGGTATCATCGGCGAACGTTGACGTTGTTAGTTGTGCGCTCGTAGGAATATCCGCAGTATACAAAACATATAGACACGGGCCGAGTGCGCTTCCTTGTGGAACTCCAGCTTCGATGGTGTAGTCGCCCGAAGTAGCTCCGTTGCATCTTACTGAGAATACCCTATTGTAGAGATGATGATTCCAGTAGCTTGTGGGTGTATGTCGGCAAATACGTTTTAATTTTGTGCTTGAGTCCCATGAGCCAAACTCGGTCGAAAGCTTGAGATACGTCGGGGAAAATAGCGCTACAGTATTCTCGCTGTTCGAAGGCTGAGCGTATTTCGGATGTTAATCTGTTCACTTGTTCGATAGTTCCATGATTTCTCCGGAAGCCAAATTTGTGTGCCGGGATAATATTGCAAGCTTCCAGATGTGGTATTATGCGAGTTAACAAGCATTTTTCAAACAATTTAGACAAACAAGATAGAAGGCTTATTGGTCTGTATGATGACGGAATTGTGTGGTCTTTTCCAGGCTTCGGTATCATTATAATGATGGATTTCTTCCAATTTTTTGGGAAATAGCCAAGATTAAATTTCCATTAAATAGTTTGCAGACGAGCTCTATAGCGCATTTTTTAAGTTCGATCAGCATCTATGGGGTCAATAGGTCACCACCGGGAGCCTTTTTTGGTTTAAACCTTCTTATGACTTTTTCGATTTTGTTCGGCCGGAAGAAAGGTGCGGCTGGCTGAGGGGAGGACTCTGGCTGAATTACTGGCAGGAGGAATGAATTTGAGGCTGGGGTTGGCTGGAAGACGCTTTGGAGATGTGTGGCGAATGTTTCAGCTCGCTCTTCGTCGCTGCGAGCCCAGAATCCCGAAGAGTTTCTTATCGGGGTGGTCGTTTCAATTGGGGCGCTAAGATTTGGGTGGGCCCTCCACAGGGGTTACTTTGTGCTTGTCGGCGAGAGATTCTGGATGTACGTCAGCTGTGCATTTTCTTCAAGTTGGTGAAGAGCCTGGTTGAGTGTTCGGGTTGCTTCCTTAAGGCGATGTTTTGAAGCTGGTGATCTGCTGTTTTGCCAATCACGACGCGTGCGCCTCTTTTCTCGCACCAGCTGCTCGATTTGCTGATTAGATTTGTGGTATTTGTTTCGGTCTACTTCCTTTCATCTCTACTCCATCTCTATGAGGAGTCGAGATTTTTGCTGCCGCACTGCCGTGTACTTCTTCCAGGGCGCTCGTAGTGTAGTCGATGTCCGATTCCATGTTAAATTCCGGGGCGAGTTCTATGTGGGCACTCACGTACTTTTTGATTTTTTGCCAGTTCGTTTCTGGGTTGGCTGAAGGGCTGTCAGGTCAGGCTGAAGGGCTGTTCGGTTATTTCTGGGCTTTGAAGAAGCGAGTGGTCTGATGATAAGTCCGACCCTGTTTTGGCACTTATTAGATTGCGAGGTATGTTTTTTGTCACTACAAAATCAATGAGGACAAGGAGCTTGCGTGAATCTGTTAGCCAGTATGTGGGACTTCCAGGGGAAACGTAATCCAGTTTATTTTTCACATTTACATTTGCATTGTACAATTGTCTTCCTTTGGAAGTCACTAGACGTGATCCCCAGTGCGTATGTTTGGCGTTGTAGTCTCCTGCGGCTATAAATCGATCCCCAAGTGAATTTGGGGATCCATAAATTGTCCTTCCGACATTGAGAAACGAGGAGGGAGGTAAATGGCAGCGATTGAAAGGATTCCGTTGCATGACAGAATTTGTATCGATGTGGCCTGCAAGAAGTTTGTTGCAAACCTTTTGTGAAAATGGTGTTTAATGCGTTCTCTGATTAGAACTCCAGTTCCGCCGTGGGCTTTCCCATCTGGATGATCTGTGCGGTAGATTGTGTAGCCTCTTTTATGAAAGGTGTATTTGCTTGTAAGATTTGTTTCCACCAGTAGCATAACGTCAATATGGTTTTCGGTCAAGAATTGTGACAATTGTGTGTCCATACTCTTGACATTTAGTGCATTGCACTGGCCGTTGCGCTTATGTGGCTCTTCAACAGTGATTTTCCGATGCAAAATATATTGCACGTTGTAGATTGGGTGGACTTCGTTCTTCTTCAGCGACCTGCTTTCTGGCTCGAGTTTGAGTTCGAGGGGTTGTGGCTTTTTATCTTTATTTAGAATGTTAATAACATTCTTGGCGGCGAAGCCTTTTTCTTTAAGGGCGGTTTTAATTTCCGCGGTAGTAACATCAGGTTCTATTCCCTTTAGTACCACTTGTAGGCCCTATCTGCTTTTCAGCTGGTACATGTAATAGTTTTTCTGTACAGTGTCCAGATATTTGACACGATTTGGAAGTGCTCTTCAGTCTTGGTTTGCATCTTTGTTTCATGGATGTTCCCTTTGATAAGCGGAACAACATGAAAGTTGTCACCGTTCCCGATCAACGACGCAGTTTTGTTAACCAGGGCACTCGAGTTTTTCTCCCTAATATAGATTGGAGGGGGCTGGGGTTTTTTTGCGGTGTCTTGGGCTGGTTGGTTTTCCTCAACCTCCGCCAGTAGGGAAAATCTGTTAGTAGTGGATTGGTCTGGTTCTTTATCGATCTTCAGGACACGGTTAATTTTTGTTTTATTGCCTGCTGGATTACTCTGCGGGCCAAACCTGGGGCTTAATTTGGATGTAACGATCCATTCCAGTTTGTGTGGCCGTGGCCGCTTTGGCACTTTTATTGTTTTTGTACTCGCTGTAGTCGTTGACGTCGCGGTACTTTGAGTTGCAGTGGTTGTCGCTGTGATTGCAGAAATTGTAGCACTGCTGGTTGTTGTTGCGAAATTTGTTTCCGATATTGGAGGGGGTTTTACACTGCGAACTCCATGACGCGGGAGTCGGAGTGAGCAGAGTGGGTGAGCAAGACCGTGCCAGTTGGGTTTCAGTGGTCAGTAAAGCCGGGTTGCTCTTAATCGCCGATTTTTCCACTTCGGTATCGCGGGTTGAAAAGTAGGAGTAGAAGCCGTTTCTTTAGTTCACTGAACTTCTACGCTCTTTCTTCTGATCGTTGCTCAATGAGCTCATTGCGTGGCAGGTAATTTTTTTTAAACAATGCACTAGTTTTGGTTTAGCACATCACAACTGTTATAAAAAGCTTGTCTATTGCTTTAAATAAATTGTAGTTCAGCGTCTTTTCGGTTATATTGGGTTATACCAGTTTTTATACCCTTGCAGAGGGTATTATAATTTTGTCCAAAAGTGTGCAACGCAGTGAAGGAGACATCTCAGACTCTATAGAGTATATATATTCTTGATCAGGATCACCTCCTGAGTTGATATGAGCATGTCCGTCTGTCCGTCCGTCCGTCTGTCTGTTTCTACGCAAACTAGTCTCTCAGTTTTAAAGCTATAGACATAAAACTTTGCACACACCCTTCGTTCTTTTGCACACGGTATATAAGTCGGAACGACCGGGATAGTCCGACTATATCCTATAGCTGCCATATAACTGATTGATCGGAAATGGTAAACCTTTTGTATTTTTAGAGTTAGAGAGTTCAAGAGAGTTCTACCAAATACCACTTCCGATTATTCAGTTATATGTCAGCTATAAGATATAGTCGACCGATCGTTGTGAAATTTGGTAGATCGGATAAACTGACCAAAAATAGAATGTGTACCAAGTTCCAGCTTTCTATCTTTAAAAACACGAAAGTTGGGTCATTTCCGATCAATCAGTTATATGGCAGCTCTAGGATATAGTCGGCCGATCCGTATGAAATTTGGCATGTCGAAATGTTTTGCCAAAAATAGCTTTCATGTCAAATTTGAACTCTCTAACTCTAAAAACACCAAAGTTATACCATTTCCGATCAATCAGTTATATGGCAGCTATAGGATATAGTCGTCCGATTCCGGTCGTTTCGACTTACATACTGCGTGCAAAGGAAAGAAGGGTGTGTGCAAAGTTTCAAGTCGATAGCTTTAAAACTGAGAGACTAGTCCGCGTAGAAACAGACAGACGGACATGCTCATATTAACTCAGGAGGTGATCCTGATTAAGAATATATATACTTTATAGGGTCGGAGATGTCTCCTTCACTGCGTTGCACACTTTGGGACAATATTATAATACCCTCTGCAAGGGTATAAAAAAGCGTTGGCATGTGATTGTTTTGGTTTAAATTAAATGTTTTGGATATTGGCCATATGTAAAAACAATTAATAGGTTTGCTTGCAACCTAAGGTATTTTGCTGTACTACAGTCAAAGAAGTTGAAAAATTATTCGTTTTTCTATCAAAAAACAGCAATCTTTGTGATCGATGACAGAGATAGATCTTCCGTTTTACAGAAATAATAAAAATGAAAAATACTTCTATTGATTTGATAGTTGCGTCAAATTATTTCTACACAGTTTTTATCAGGGACCATATACAATGATTATTGTTATGATTTTTACTTTAAAAATCACAAAATAATAATTATTCTCTGAGCCAAAAAATACAAATCAGAAAATAATTATTATTCTATGATCGAATAGAAAAAATTACAAAATAATCATTATTCTATGATCGAAAAATAAAAATCACAAAATAATCATTATTCTATGATCAAAAAATACACATCACAAAATAATTATTATTTTTGATTTTAGATTTAGATTAGATTTTTTTAGGTTTTCTTGATATTTGACTGCATATTTCCTTAGACCACATATACAGGTACCATTTAGTACCATGATTTCTTCTTTAACAGCCTTCCCTACCACTAAAAGTTAAGAAAATTTAATCTAAACTTCTATTAATCATAGAAACCAATTTTTCTATGGAATATTTTTTAGTTTTTAAGTGAAACTTCTTATGGGAGGGTTTTTTTGGGCAACCTTTTTGGTGACGCTCGCTCTATCGTAGTAAGTAAGAGTGAGAGGCCTTCGGGAATCGGGGGAAAGTGAGACGAAAGACCTTCTGTGTTTCATGTCATTCTCTGCGTTCAGGCGGCGTCGCGATCGCGGAAAACAGCTGTTGGTTTCTAACAAAGTGATCATAAGCAACGTATTTTGTTGTTCTTCATTACTTAAATCGAGAGTTTTTTGCAAATATGCCGAAGTCGGGTGCAGAAAGGACAAAAACGTGGCGGGAGAAAAAACGGGCGAGTGAAGAAATGGATCAGAATAGAAAACGGAAAAAAGTAGAACTGAAATTGAACGAGATAGAAGTGAACGAAGACAAACACGTGCTAACCTCCTACGTTTTTTTTTTTTTTTTTTTTTTATTTTATTTTTTTTTTTTTTTTTGGGACCTTAACTTAATGAAATATTGAGTAGTACAATGTTTGCTTATCGTAGGAAACTAATTTTAACAGTAAACCTTAACGATAGAATTCAAGTAATTTATAGTCGGGCCCTTTAGTTGGCCTTGATGGTTTTACAACTGCAACTCAGTCCCGTTCGCCCGAGTGGCAGAGGTCCAGTGGGTGGGTCCGTTTTAGCCTCCTTGTGGTGTAGCTGGTGTCTAACAGGTTGATGGATAGCATGTCGGTCCAGCCTTTCCACGTACCTATTGGCGAATCGCTGAACTTCTTCGCTCACATATTGGACCCTCAGTTGGGCGTGGATTGTCGCATTGTCGTGGAACGGATGAGCTCCAGTTAAAGTTCTTAAGGCCTTGTTTTGGGCGATCTGGATGATCCTTCGGTTGCTTAGACACGCCGACCCCCATAGCTGGATACCATAGGTCCAGACTGGCTTTACAATGGCCTTATATATAAGGAGCTTGACTCTTAGCTTCAGCCTGAACCTCCTTCCAATGAGCCAGTTAAGCTGACGCAGCTTGATCCCGATTTGCGCCCGTTTGCGCTGCAGGTGGGTTCTCCAGGTGAGCCTTCTATCCAGGGTCATAACCAGATATTTGGGTGTAGGGCTTGCTGGAATTGGAGTGCCTCCGAGACTGACTCCAGGACAGTCGCCTCTCCTCATTGTAAAAGTCGTTTGGTTTGATTTTTCGTGGTTGACGGCAATGTTCCACCTTCGAAGCTACGGATCTAGGATGTCCAGCTGGCGTTGGAGAGACGCAGAGGCCTCCTCTGGAAAGATTGCAGAGGTCCAAAACGCAGTATCATCTGCATACGTAGCCGCTAGAAGGCCCTCCTCTTCAGCGACAGTCATGTCGGCTGTGTATATGGTATACAGAATGGGGCCAAGTACACTGCCCAGCGGAACTCCAGCTTCAATGGGTCTGTACTCCGATCTCGCATTTCCGCTTCTGACCCTGAACTTCCTTCCTCCTACGTGAACTATTATCAACGACTTCAACTCATCCTCCTCCCGATTGTGATGTAAATAGTGGTGATCGATTACAATATTCAGAACTTATATTAATAAGTTTTAAACTGCACATAACAACTTTCACCATGATTTTATAAATAATCCATTCGGTTTTACGTGTATGTAATAAACATTGTTTAAAAATGAAAAAGAAGATTCCAAGCCATTAATTCAGTTCTTGCAAGTATCTACCACGCTACCATCGATGCAGTTTTCTCACGTTACATCGAAAATTTGGAGTCAAGAGTCTTCATGACACACCATTCTTTTATATAAATTATTAGAGCATACGATATTTTTATTTTAGATTAAAGGAAAAATCCAAAAACATTTTATTGAATTTTTTACAGTTATTTAATTTTTTTATATTTAATTAATTAGGAACTTGGAATATCATTTTTTTAAAAAGTCATCTCCATCTACAAAAATTTTATGTATTTCTGAACCGAGCTTTCAAAGAGCTTTCTTTTTGTATTGGGCCATGCAGTATTTGAGTAAAGTTTGAAGTCCCCAAAACCACTAGTTTGGGCGCTACCGGAAGTTGCTTGTGGGCAACGTTGGGCAATGGTGTGTATTAAAGAATAAATTTTGAGTTGATGGTTATTTTTGTTTATTTTCATTTTTTAAGTGTGGTAAGATAAAAAACAGTTTTTATTATTGTTGCAGCATAGGTGTACTTTACATTTAATACATTTTGACAATAGTTGCACCGAAAAAATGACGTTAAAGTCCGAAAAACGCGAAAAAAATTAGAAAATGGCAGTTTCTTGTGTAAAAATTGTATACTTTTTGTTAAAATAAATTGAAGATCTATTTTTTTTTCAAAAGCTACAACATTTAACTATTGAAAAAAGTAAAAAGGAATTTTTAAGAGCAAAAAAGTCCCGAAAAACCGTTTTTTCTAAATAAATCAGGATTTTGAGGGTGTTAGAAAAATTTCAAACACGGTTTTATACTATATTCGATCTAATAAACAATTCCTACTAGGTCTCATCAAAAGTTCCAAATCACTGTGGCACTGTGTTTAAATCATGATACAATTATACAAGGAAGTCTCGTCCGAAAAAGTTGGTACCTCTACAATCATAGCAATGAGTGCGAGTGAGAGAGGCATATGCCAATAAGTGCGAGCGAAATGACTATAGAATGAGTTGTTTAAGCCGTGTATGGTGTACGGGGTTTTAAGTTTCCTTTTAATAAAACGAGTTGGAATTTTTTTCATAATTTAATTTTTAACAATTTTGAGTTGGAAATGAGTTTTTGTTTTTGTGTTGCGAGTCTTTTGTTCAAATTCTTAATCCTAAAATATATTCTAATTTTAAAATAGAATTTTTTTATATCTATAATAATATTTACATTTTCCGCAGCTTTTAGCAAGTGTTCTTTTACTTTTTTTGTTATTTTAAAAGTGTCATTCACAAAACTTAAAAATATGATCTCCAAATTTTTTATTTGTTCTACAAACTGGACAGATGGCTTCTTAAGTCCTCCGAAAGACACTTCATCCACGTAAGTGTAGGTCCCAAACTCTGCTAGCTCGTTGGAAAGGTTTAATTTTTTTATAATATAGCCAGCTATGTATTCTATTCCGTCTTCTGTCATTTCATCCAAAGTGTTCGCTCCCTCTACGCTGCTTGGAACTTCTATTATAAAATCTTCAGGTTCATTTCCTTTATCATCCCTTTTAGAAAAACCTATATCCAACCACTTATCCGTATCGTCTTCTTCAACATTACCATTTCCAGATAACAACTCTGTATTCTTAGCTAATTTATAAATACAAAATATAAGTAAATAAAAATACAACCACCGTATAAAAAAACAAAAAAACAGGCCCCTGAATGAGATTCACCTATTTTAAGAACTTTTAATCCGCCGAAATTAATTAAGACTAGGTACTAGGTGTGTCTCATACAGGAGCGAAACATTTTTTTCTTTTTTTAATGGGTGTGTTAACAAAATGAAAAGACAGAACACATAACAAACACGATATACACTGCTAAACTGCTAAACTGCGATATACACTTGAGCTAAACATTTGACAATATTACTTAAATATACTATTTCTTATTGTTTTAATTTTGTCATACCTGTTATATACTTTCTTAATCTATATTTGAACTGAAGCGCCGTTGGGTGGTCATACTGTCCGCCCCTTGCTCGCATTGCACCAAAGAAATTTTCGACGATGTCCTGGTTAAGACGACTTTTAAGGATATAATCCATCTCGTACTTTGCTTTCAAATATTCAAGTAGAGCATCAAGAGAAGCGTTGTTAACTAAAATGCCTTTTTGAAATGGCAGCCTATGGGCTTTGCCACATATGTTTGTACGCTTTATTTCGGTCATTTTAGTCAAAACGCCTCTCTGTATGTTTATTTGTTTTCCATAGGGCTGTGTGGTTTCGATGGTGTTTGATGTTGATAATTTCGAATTAAAAACATCGAACCAATCATTAAGAACTTTAAAGAAGTCCGCGGTATCGCATGCGTTCTCTACATCGTATCCCAATGCGTAGCATCGTCTTATAGAACTTGCTGTTGTGTTGGAAAACAATTGAGTTGCCAATTTAACCTTTTGTTTTCCGAGGGAGCTGACATTAATATGGTTCTCTGTAATTTTAAACATCACCGGACATCGGACTTAGAGCAGTGTCCAATTACTTGCTGGACTGTCGCCTTGGTCAATTTGTTTCCATTTATGAAAACACCAGTGTCGATGTAGTGGTTACGAACCAATTTTATTAGATGGGGTGTATCCGCAAACACGTATATGTTTAGGTTAGCATTGGCTGTGTGGCTAAACCAGGGTTTTGCTTTAAAAAAAAATGATTTTTTATTCCAAATGTATTATTTGTACTATTATTATTGCTTACTTTCTGATATGCCGAGCTGTCGCCATAACTTTTGATTTCCAGGGCCCATATCAGAGACGATGGCTACTACGGGAAAACCCCTTTTGTAAAGCTTATTTATAATGTTATTTATAATGTCAACGGTCATTTGGGTGTCAAAATCAAAAAACACTGGCTGTTTCCAAGATTGTTTTAACCCACGAACCATGGCCAATTGAACGTGATTACTTGGCTGATAGACTACATCAGCCGAACTGTCATATTCGAAGCCAGCAGTTATCTTCATCTCGTCAAAAGACAACACACAAAGCTTCTCCACTTCAAGCATCTCGTTGTTCTCCATTAAATCGATTACTATATCAAGAGTACCTGACATGATTGGCACGTCTGCAAGCCACCTATATAGTGTTGCCCTACTAGGCAGAGGAAATCTTTTCCTGTATAGGTGGTTATATGCTCGCGGCCCCGCGGTATGGAGGCAGATCGCAGCAGAAATATCCTTTGAATTAAAGGTGGTTCGCTTTCCTCCACTCTTTAATATTTTTATTTGAGTCTCGGTGAATATTTTGGCTAGAGACGTCTCCAACTCCTTGTATTCTTCTACTTGTTGGCGTAAACAACGATTTTCTTTCTCGATCTCACGAAGCCTTTTCCTTAGGCTCTGGTTTTCGACTCTGATTGTTGACCCTAGTATTTTGTCTCTATATATTAAACATTTAAAATTAATTTTAAATTTAATTTTTATTTTTTATTAGTTTTTTTTTAATTTTTATATAATACTTCAATTATATATGGTATATCTATGGTATATTATTATTAATTATATTATCTATTAATTTTAAATTTAATTTTTATTTTTTATTTTTTTTATTTTATATAATTTTTTTTTTTATTTTTTATATTATTTTTTTTAAATTTTTATATATATTCATATATATATATTGGTATATATTCATATCTATATTAGCTTACTCTGTCTGGGTGCTGGAATCGGCGTAGCCTAATTTTGTAATGTCCAGTTCAGGCGTTCTCTGTGGAACAGCATCTTCGTTCAATCGCCTTTTCTTATATTGCTGACCTCTATTTGGCGTCAATTTCCATTGAGTGTCCCTGAAATGCGTTTCGCAAATTTTCGAGTAATCTCCAAGTTTGCACCCCAGAGATTCCTCCCATAACGCTCTTTTTTCGGGACATTTTGGCGACTTTATAAATTTCACCCCATCCACGTGTTTACGGCACACATTACAAAATGTCATGTTGCACAAGGGTTAAATCAGAAAAAAATTCGTCCGCACCCAACCTTTCACGTCAAAAAACGAACACGTACTGATGAAAAATTGTGCTGACGAGACTACCTTGTATAATTGTATCATGGATTAAATGAATGAATGATTATTTTGTGATTTTAAAAATAAAACTCATACAGGCATGCTCCGGTTCTCACTTTCGGTTTTCGTTTTCGTTTTGGAAACGAAAACGAGAAAATTGGTGCTCCCGTTTTCACTTTCACAAGATTTTTTCGAATTCAAAAACGAAAAAATTTGTCTTGCCTAAATGAAAAGTAAATGCCTTTTTCTATATTAAATCGGATCTTATTTGCAAAAGGAAAAAAATAGTTAACTTATTGGTTTATTGTCGTTCTATTAAGACCCCTAGAAGATCAACTAGGCTTGTAGTTATTTTTAAAACGAGTAATTTCTGACCCCACCTCAAATTCGGATATCAAATTTTGCCGTCGGCAACAACAATTTTCGTTTTGGTGAACGACCGATAAGTTTGACACCATAAGTTATCGCCTAAGCTGCCATACTTTTGATAGAATAAAAAAGCAAGTTAAAAATACTTGTGTAATCAAATGGATGGCGATAAATTTGTTGAAATTAGGTAAAATATGTTTTTTAAAAATTAATTAATTTAATTCAATTAGTTATGTGCTAAAAGTGTATAAAAAAATTGTTGAAAACACCGGAATGAAATGAAAATGAAATCCATTGAAAAGGTGGCATCCCCTTAATTTGTGGGAAACAAGTGATTGCCTTTGAAAAACTGTTTTTTTAAAAATGTGAGTAAAAAAGCTTATTTTTATAGAAAACAATAATACTAATATATTGTTTGCAGGGGAAAACACAAATCATCATATCAGGATGAAGTTTTTCTGAATTTTATGAAGGGCAACGAAAGTTTGGTGCGTGGATTCGCCAAAGGCGATCGTGTGGCTGCAGAAGCTAAATGGAGCGAGCTTGCCGGTGCGTTGAACGCAATTGGGCCACCAATTAAAGATGTTGCGGGATGGAAAAAGGTATGAGTATCCCCAGAATTATGACAAACTAATTATTATAATATTACATTCAAGGTTTGGTGCGATTAGAAGGCCAATATTCGAAAAAAAATTGCCCAAAATAAGGCAGAGGTCAGGGCTACGGGCGGGGGTCCTTACTGCCAGCAACCGCTGACAGCCATGGAGGAGGACGAGGCAAAGCTCTGCGGGCTTTTTGAGATGGTGGAGGGAGTTGGTGCTGTGGCATATGGAGCACCAACCACCATTATAGTAGAAGAGGTGGCTAAGGAAAAAGCCGAGGAGATAGCCCCAGAGGAGGAGGAACCGAGCCGAAAGCGTCGCCGCACAGCTGCAGAATTCGATTTGCAGAGTCTGTGCGTAGCTCAGGTAGAGGAAATGAAGCAAATTAATTTAAGTATGACAAAGCATTTCCAAAAAATGGAAAGTCTTCAACAAGAAGACTTAAATTTAAAAAATGAGCATTACCAAAAAATGGAAAGTCTTCAACAGCAAGACTTAAATTTAAAAAAAGAACTACTTTCTAAGTTAGAAGAAATTTAAAAAAAAAAAAGAATAAATAGATTTTAATAACTGCAATGAATAATTTGTTTATTTATTTTGTTACATTGGCAGAGATAGAGCAATTTCGTCGCGTACAGATGGTCCGTCATCATTTCCTTCAATGTCGTTATCATTTATAGCCTGTTCAATATCCTCCAATTGAAAGTCGTCACCTATTGACAAATTCCGTCTTCTACATATGTTGTGCAAAGCACAGCATACGTTAATAATTTGGCAGCAAAAAATGGGCTGATAATTTAAGCATCGTTGTAAAAAACGAAAACGGCTTTTAAGAACACCAATTGTTCGTTCTATTATGTTTCTGGCTGCAGCATGTCTTAAATTAAATCGATGCTGATGCGTCCCCATCTCTGCGCTCCTGTAGGGAGTTAACACAAAACTCTCCTGTGCGTAGCCAGAATCTGCCAAAACAAAATATTCATTTATTGTTCTCGACAAATATTCCTTGGCGCTTGAATGATTCCAAATGAAAGAATCATGACAAGATCCGGGGTGCGTCGCATCAATAGCGATAATCTCCATATTATAGTTGCAAACCTGTAGGTAAAAGTAAAATCTTAACGTAACTATAACCAATTTAGACATTCTACTTACAACCATGGCGTTCATGCTGTAATAGCCCTTTCTGTTAAAAAAAACAGAGGCATTATTTAGAGGTTTCACTATTTTTATATGAGTTCCATCCACGCAGGCGACTATTCTTGGCAGTTGATGTTTGCTAAAGAAGTATTCGCTAGATTTCCGCACTTGCTGGCTAGACATCTGAAGGCAAATTGTGTCCTCACAAAGAAGCCTGTCCAGCAACGGAATAAATATGTGGAGAATTTTCCCAAATGTGCTTCGTCCTATATTTATATGGTGGTCCTTGGCGATTGAGAACTGATAACATCCAGTAGCAAGATATCGCAATACAGAAGCCAATTGCATAGAGTGAGACAGTGTGGTTACTTTTAAATGTGGCTTGACTGTCTCCAATATTTTTTTAAAAGTGTCTTTATCAATCCTAAATGATTGGACAAATCTGCAATAAACATAAATTAGAGGCAAAATTTTGAATGATGTAAATGTGACTTATCGGTCGTCAGACATATTAAAAACACATGTATTACATCTTAATTGCTTAGATTTTCTTAAGTCAAATAACTTTTGCTTTCTTTTGGCTTCGAAAGATGCAATTGAAAATAAGAAAGGCATTTTTTCGCGTTGTTTGCTGCTAACCAAACCTCAAATCAGCTGTTTCGGCAGCAAGAAATGATGAAAAATGAAACGTTTCGATAGCAAAACGATAACTAAAAACTTGTAAAAACCGGAGCACCTAAAAACGAAAATCTCGGTTTTGGTCCCAAAACGAAAACCGAAAGTGAGAACCGGAGCATGCCTGATGATGATTATGGTCCCTGGTTTTTATTTAATATTATGTACTCAGTGGGTTTTTTGATTTCATGTTTGAGATAGATTTAAAATGTTTCACTGAGTTGGATGCTATTAAGAAATATTTAAAAAACTATTCTCTAAAGTTCCATATTTCGTTGTTCCACATCAAAGTAAGAAAATCGGCGCTAAATTGACGAATATAGAAGTACTGTTGGAGCCTTTGCTTCTGTAATTTGATTTATCAGTAACAAAATGGGTAAATAATTACAAACACACAAGTTATGATTTTATCTAAAAAAATTAATTTGTAGATAACTTTACAAGGCAAGGATCCCACGGGACAAAGAATGAATCGCTTTCCTTGTCATCAAATACTGTAACTTTTCGCTCTGCAACATCCGAAAATGTCTCACTTAAGCAATTAAACGAGAATGATTTTCAATGTACCAATTTGCGTCCAAAGGACATAGGAAAATTTGGAACATCACCGAAAAAAATGAAAAAGCGTCGTAACAGTGATACTTCAAGCGATGAAGAACGATGGTTAAATGCAATAGAAACTGGAAATCTAGCGGACGTTGATGATGAAATGAAAAAACTTAAGGATCCAAAATTGATGACAGCGAGGCAACGTGCTATGCACAAAAGAGCTAAAGAAAGTTTTAGTGGGTTTGAAGAAGAACTTATAGCTTTACCCAGTGGATACAAAGAAAAAGATAAGCCACAAACTGAGGAGGAAATCAAAAGAGCTACTTTAAAATCACAGAAACGCAAACAGCAAGCAGATGAGCGGCGAGAAAAAGATAAAAAAAAAACAATGGATCGCCTACTAAAGAAACAAGAAACCAATAAACATCGACCGACTTTGCGCAATAAGCAATGCCAAAAATCCTGCGATCCAAAACTTATATATGTTAGTTCAAAAGGCGCAACCTATATATTGATTCCTCCAAATCAAGAATTTCCAATGAAAGCGCAAAAAAGCCTTTTACTACCTCCTCCGAAATTATGTTTTGTTGCCGATTGCGAAAATCCCAAAGCGTACACTTGTTCCAAAACAAAAGTTCCATTATGTAGTCTTGTATGCTACCGAAAAAATCTTTTAGGAGTATGAAATTTTTTCAATATCCTTGCATCAAAATAAATATTTTTTTAATATTGTATGTTCGCTTTAACTTATTATTTTTGATAAGCTGTATAAAAAGTTTTTTAGTAATTAAAATTGTAAAATATTTGCTTCTGATAGTTTATGACGTTACTTTTTCTCAGTAATAGGTTTTCGACACTGGTCGACACCCAATACATTGAAATGATTTTAATAAATTTATATTAGTAACGAATAGCAGAAAGTAGGCTGTGAGAATGATGTTTCAGACATATATACCGTATGTGTGTGTGGCAGAACTCGGGCAGAGAAATTTCCCATGCCCGCGGGATAGGGTCGTGCCGACCACTGGTTTACGGACTCAGCAGGCACAAGCGTCGGACTCAGTCGGTCAACATTGCAATGTCTAGTGATCATAGCTCGCAAATAACTGTAAACCTTTTTTTTCCTTATATTCAGTTTATGAGAAGGAAACTTAATCCTTATCCTTTAAGAATATTGCCAATATTGTCCTATAACCTTATAAAAGATCAAAAGTTACTGCTTAGTGAGTTTTATTTTGAGCAAAAAAAAAAAAAATCACGAATAATCATTATTTTTCAGTTTTATTTTTTTGTTTAAGCTTAATGATTATTTGTGATTTTTATTTTTTTGGCTCAAAAATAATGCTTAACAATATAAGAATGAATACAATTAAAAATTAAAAATCATCAAGGATATTTATAGTGTATCCTTAAAGGATAAAAACGTGCTAGTCATGCTTGTTCTATGTTGATTGGAAGTGATTAATTTATTCATTTAAAAATAGCGACAATAATCATTATTTACGGTCCCTGTCAAAAAGTATTTTCAACACTTTGAATTCTGTTCGATGAACAGTGGTACAATGTGTAACTTTTAGAATGAAAAATTATTTTTTTTTTTAAATAATTTATTTTCCATTATACTTATTTAAAATTCAGCCTAACAATAAAAAGTAAAGATTTTGTGTATTTATTGAACTCCGTCGTTTGCTTAGAATAAATTGAAAAACTGAAAATGCTCTCTCAACAGGTACTTGAGTAGCCGGGATGGCCAAGACTACATGTGCAAGCGCATTCAAGTTTGGCGACTTTAGCCGTACATTTGTATAAAAATGTAGTGTATCGTTGTTCTAATTTTGTTTTTTTCCGGTCACATTTTCGTTTTAATGATTTTCTCTGAATTTTCAAATGTCCCTAAGGCAAATGAAACCAGGGACTCTATATTTTCTGAAATATAACTCTTATTTTCAATTTTTATAATAATAATTAAGAATAAGAATTATTTTTCAATTTTTATTTAAAAAAAAAAAAAAAAAATTATGATTCAATTTTTATTAAAAAAATTGAAAATAAGTGTTATGATTAAATTTTTATTATAAAAATTGAATGCGAATAACTTCTGAACCGAGTGGACTATTAAAAACCCGCTTACATATTTATGATCTGTGGCGCAGTACCTTTCAAATGATGTATCGAACGTCCTCAAAGGGCATAATCAAGGATTCTTCAATTATTCAATTTATTTAGTTATATTTCTAGTGTGGGTTAACCAAGTAAAAGTGCACATCAGGTTAACACTGTTATTTTAAGTATGAAATGCTTTGGTTAGCATCAAATTGTCGTTGATTTTTTCTTCATTTCATTTGGGTGCTGATCGCGATGGGACGAAAAACAGATTTAATTCATTAGACGATAATGTGTCTAAATGTAAAATTTGTGGTCGTACCTATAAAGGGCACTACTTAACGAATTTAGGAAGACATTTGCAGGAGGTGCATCCAGATAATTATAAACGTGAACTGGAAGAAAAAAATCCAAACGAGCCTCAAGCAAAGAAGAAAAAATTTTCCATTGCTCTTTCTTCTTTTGAAGTAAAAGAAGCGGGTTTGCAACTTGTGACCGAGGAGAAGGTGCCCTTTGCTTTGCTGGATTCGGCTCTTTTTAAGAAGTTGACGGAACAAATTTTTTGTGGCTTGGATATGAGCCCCATAACATCTCGCAACGTTATGAATCACGTAAGCGAAAAATACCACAACATAAAGGAGACTCTTTCGAAGTTATTGAAGGACAGAGTACTTTCGCTTAAAATTGGCATTGCTTCGAGGCATAACAGGGGTATATTGGGAATCAATGTCCAATTCAGACAATGGCAAGAATGTCATTAAAGCGATCGACTTCATGAACAAAGAACTGAATTCTGAATTTTGTGACGATGACGACCTTATGAAAGATATTCGCGTTCACTCTATACATTCGATTAGATGTGCCGCCCATTCCATGCAATTAACTGTTCATGACCTGCTAAAAGAGAGGAGTCGGAGATTCCTTGTCGATAGCGCACGATCCATAATAAAAACATTGCGAACTCCGACTTATAGGTAAACAAATTAAATGCATAACATTAAACTTAAAAATTACAATACTATTTTAAAATTATGTTTAGGCTGGCCATTTATTCACAAGGGCTACCCCAACCTCTACTGGATGTGCCAACAAGGTGGAACTCCCCGTACACTATGTTGAAAAACGTATGCCTAAGTGAAGAAGAAGAAAACCTAAGTGAAACCTTGCAGTTAACGGAATCAAATTGGGAGGAAATTAACTTGCTGTTGGCGGCACTAGAACCGATTTTTATAGCAACTCAAAAATTGCAAAGCGAACAATTATATTTCGGCGATTTTTATAAGCTTTGGCTTGAAACGAAGTTACCCATTAAGTCTATGGAGAGCGCACACTCTAAGAACCTCGTCGAACACTTAGAGAACCGAGAAAAAAATCTTACCGAAAATGAAATTGTCCTGTCCGCAATTTATTTGGATCCACGGATTCGACGGGCTTTAATTAAAAATCCAATTCAGTTGGTATGTGCTAAAAATCATTTAGCGGCAATTATGCGAAAAATACTAGCCCTAAATAAAAAGGTAATCGCGTATTGTAAAAGTAATGCAATAATTATTCTAAAATAATTTATATTTATTTTTAGGAAAGCATAGTAAGAAAAGAACTGGAAGTTTCATCTGAAAGCCAAAGTTCGTCGTTAAGTGAGATTGATGGAGCATCCCAGAGTTCTCTACTGAAGGATTTCCTTAGCTCCATTGAGGTGAACTCGGAAAATGAGGAATCCGATGACGACGATGGTCCTGAGTTAAAGTTGGCTATGACTGAGATCCACACATACTCTCCTAAGCAAATTGGACTGCAGGAGAATATAATGGAATATTGGGAAGGCAAAAAGTTTCCTTATTCTCGGCTCTACCAACTAGCAAAAGTGTTGCATAGTGTGCCTGCTACCCAGGTTTCGGTAGAAAGAGCATTTTCTGCACTTAAATTGGTACTTTCGGATTTACAGTATAACTTATCATCGGAGTCCATAAAGAAACTGTTGTTTTTAAAACGAAATAAATAGAAAATTAAAAAATATACAACAAATATTTCAATATAATCGAAAGAATCTTAAGAAACTCGTTGTGTACTTGAAAATGGGTGTGTACAGAGTTGAAAATTTCTAGTAGAAATATAACTAAATAAATTGAATAATTGAAGAATCCTTGATTATGTCGTTTGAGGACGTTCGATACATCATTTGAAAGGTACTGCGCCACAGATCATAAATATGTAAGCGGTTTTTTAATAGTCCACTCAGTTCAGAATTTTTATAACAAAAATTGAATCAACACTTATTTTCAATTTTTTTTAATAAAAATTAAATCATAATTTTTATTTTTTTTTTTAATAAAAATTGAAAAATAATTCTTATTCTTAATTAGTATTATAAAAATTGAAAATAAGAGTTATATTTTAATTTTAGCAATAGAAATTGAAATTATACAATTATTTAAGGTAGTCCTTGTATAACTTCCACTTCCCTCTCTTTCTTTCAAGCGAACGGTCGTGTTTTTTTTGTGCGCACTGCGTTTTATTATAAATATTGGTAAACCGGTGTTTACTCACTTAATCAATTGCATACATATATTGTGAATCTTAAGCTTAAACCGTATCGCTTCGCGAGTGCTGTGGTATATTTGGAGTCGAATTAATAACTTGTCTAAATTCTATTCCAAGCATAGCTCAGCTCTGCTTCTTCCCCGGCTTATCATTATTCCTCATTTCTCTTTTGCTCTATTCAAAGCTTTCGCTTCGGCCTCCTATTTGGCACAGTGGTTCAAGGTATTGTGTTTTTTAACTTCTTAAATATTAATTTTTGTTTTATTAAATCAAAAAAAAAAATAAATAAATAAAATGGAATTTAAACTGGTCTGTGCCATTAAGTCTTGTAACAAGACAATTTCCACATCCCAGCCTAGCATTCATTGCTGGTTATGTGAAAACGTCGTGCACGCCAAGTGTGCCGGTTTCACTGCATCAGTTTCGGATGCCATTTCCCGTAGGTCTGGGATACATTATTGTTGTGAAAATTGTCGTGCTGTGCAAGGCGAAATGAGGTCGTTCATGAGACAGACCAAAAATGGATTTAAAGAGCTGATCACTGGTTTTCGTAAAATCAATGACCAGCTCTGTGCGCTTGACACTCAATTTAGCGGCCTTCAGCTGCTAAATGAGTCCACTAAGCGTAAGAAATCCGCTGTTTCTGATCCGCCTCAGCCTGCTCAGCCGACATTAATGCAGCCGCTTATATCTCTGGCCACCCCAAGGGCTAGAACTGAGAAAAATTCGTCAGAATTTCTCAGGGATAATGAGCAATTGTCTGATATGTCCGCCATGGCATCCCTTCAAGCGATGCCACAGGTCCTAGGGAACGAAACCCCCATTAGAGTCACCCAAAAGGGTATTCCACAGTCCGGACCACTGGCACCGACTGATGCTGCAGTTCTCGTACCTGCGACACCAAAACTCTTACAGGTGATCGAAACATATATTTGTTTCTCGGCTTGCCCCTGATACTTCAGAGATTGATATCTCGGCTTATATCAAAGCCAAAACTAAAGCCGATATAAAGGTGGAGGACATACAAAAATTTAAATATAATTATACAAGGCGCACGTCTTCTTTCAAGATTCGTGTGCCCGCGCTGATGTTCAAGACGATTTGTTCTCCCAGTTTTTGGCCAGAGAATCTTTTCGTCCAAGAACATCAGCCTAGTTCCGTGAAAAAAAAGTTAATAAACCAGTGGGAGTGAGACTTCCCAATATCGGAACCACTGACCAACCCTCCACCTCTTCTTTGGCCACTAACCCAAAAAACTAGTTTCCTCACTAACTCTTACCTATCAGAATAATAGGGGGCTACGTAGCAAACTCCCCAAGCTATATTCTGATAGTTCTTTCTTTGCATCCCATATTTTTTTTTTTTTTTTTTTTTATCAATCATTCAAAAGTTACATTTAAAATCTGTCCGGAATTATGAACAATAATTAAATTTTTTAATGATACCTTAGCTAAATGGAATATTAAGTAATATGTTATAATGTACAAATATGATTTTTGCTTGTCCTACGAACTACTTTTAACTTTAATTTTTGTTTAAGCCTTGACGTTTCAATTAGAATTTTATGGTGAACCCTTTAGTGGGCGTGGATAAATCTAGAAATGCAGCTCAGTCCCATTCGTTCGAGTGGCAAAGGTCCAGTGGGTGAGTCCGTTTCAGCCTCCTAGTGGTGTAGCTGGTGTCTAACAGGTTGATGGCCTCAGGGCTGGGATGTCGATCCAGTCTCTCCACGTATCTGTTGGCGAATCGCTAAACTTCTGCTTTCACGGATGGGACTCCCAGTTGGGCGTGGATTGTTGCGTTATCGTGGTACAGGTGAGCTCCGGTTATAGCTCTTAAAGCTTTGTTTTGGGCGATCTAGATGATATTTTGGCTGCGTAGACACGCCGTTCCCCATAGCTGGATACCATAGGTCCAGACTGGCTTTACAATGGCTTTGTATATAAGAAGCTTGACCCTTTGCTTCACCCTGAACCTCCATCCAATGAGCCAGTTGAGCTGACGTAGCTTGATCGGGATTTGCGTCCGTTTGCGCAGCAAGTGAGTTTTCCAGGTGAGCCTTCGATCCAGGGTCATACCCAGATATTTGGGTGTAGGGCTTGCTGGAATTGGAGTGCCTCCGAGACTGACTCCAGGACAGTCGCCTCTCCTCATTGTAAAAGTCGTTTGGCCTGATTTTTCGTGGTTGACGGCAATGTTCCACCTTCGAAGCTACGGATCTAGGATGTCCAGCTGGCGTTGGAGAGACGCAGAGGCCTCTTCTGGAAAGATTGCAGAGGTCCAAAACGCAGTATCATCTGCATACGTAGCCGCTAGAAGGCCCTCCTCTTCAGCGACAGTCATGTCGGCTGTGTATATGGTATACAGAATGGAGCCAAGTACACTGCCCTGCGGAACTCCAGTTAGTTAAGTCGGTGTAGTTTTTCTGCATAACCTTATTAACGGGGATGTAGATAGCCAGCATTTACTAACACGCTTAAATTTTAACATTCCTAATAGAAGGACTCGAAACTTTAGTCCTCTGTTCCTTAGCCGTTGTAGTTCGACATATGCACTGCATGACCCTTTTAGGGTATTATGTTTGAACTACAATGGTCTATACTCTATTACATCTCTTTCCTGTCCCTCTAATTTAAAATATAGAATTTTAAATTTCCTTACTAACTCCTCTTAGCTTAACAAATTTCAAATAGCTTAATATGTACTAACAAATCGTTTCTCGAGCGCCCCTTGGTCGTCTGGGCCTCTAAGCTTTATGATGAATACAGGAATGCTAGCTGATGCTCTTATTGATGCACAAGCCATTTCCAAATTCTGAAAGACCGCGAAAAAAAAAAAAAAATAAATAAATAATTGTATCATGCATACATACAAAACAGACTTTGAATCGTCTCACAAAGTCGAACGGTTTTCGTAGCTGTTTGATATTTGCGGCAGTCAAAAGCATACGAATTCTGACTAGCAAATAGCAACACCCAGGGGATCGCTTTCCCACGACGTGAATGGAAGGCCTAAAAATAATTTTAGTTCTTGATTTTCATGCACTTCCACAATTGGCCGCGAATAGAAATATCAAAAATATATCTTTAAAATAAATCGATATTCGATAAATAAGTAGAATAAAATATTATGATAAAAATATTTATTTTTACTCAAAAAATATCGATGTATCGATATTTTGATATATTTTTCACATCCCTAATCGACACCTGTTATAAAAATAATAAATAAATGATCAAATTTAAATTAATTAGGCCATTTTCATTTACCTGGACGGAGGTGAAAGCTAATTCAGCAAAATGCACATTTTGCCTGAAAGTAATAAAAACTAGCGGAAACACCACAAATTTATTATCCCATCTCAAAAATAACCACCAAGCTAACCGTACGAGTTTTTTTAAAATCGTTAAATAAAGATTTGTTTTCTAATTAATAATTAAAAGCATTTAGTACGAACTTCATGAATTGAGAGTACTTGAGAGTATTGTATTGCTTGAGAGTAGGTATAAATATTAATTTCCTAATAAATATTAGTTTTTCCAATTCACTTTTTAAACAAGAAATATAGTCTATTGTTCCACAAAATAGCTCTTATTTGCAGTTCATGCCATATGAAATCCAATATTAAAATGGTTTTTAACGTAAAATAAAAGAATATCAAATATACTCGATATATCGATTTTTTTCACAGCAAATATCATCAATACGATATTTTTTCAAAATACAACAACCCTTGTTCTCAAGAATATCGTGGCTTAATTGCTTAATCGAAGAGAAAGCTCGTTTAATCGACACTAGGGTTGTGAAAATATTTAAAAAATTTCGTATCGATGATATATCAAATTTAAAAAAAAATATTTAATTTGATAAAATATTTATCACCTAAAAAAATCGATATAAAACAATTTTTTTTATTTTTAAATCCCCAAAATAAATTTTTTGTTTTCATTTTGTTTTTTTTGTTAAACTAAACTATAAAAATCATAACATTATTCAATTAAGTGATTTTTTTTACATTTTACATCTAAATATTTCTTATGCCTAGTATTCTTATGCCGAAGTTATTTTAAAATTCATTGTCATTTCAATTTAACACCAAAATTCATTTTTTAAAGATTTTAGGAATACTCTTTGAGTTACGTGAAGGTCTGTCATACGACTGCTCGTGTCACACACAACGCATTTGATGGCGGAAGCCAGCCTCTCCGACGGCACAGAACTACCTGGCGTTATTAGATACCCAAGTGCTAATTTGGAAAGCCCTGGCAATGTTTCGGATTGTGCGATCCAAAAACCCAGGGGATCGCTTTCCCACGACGTGAATGGAAGGCCTAAAAATAATTTTAGTTCTTGATTTTCATGCACTTCCACAATTGGCCGCGAATAGAAATATCAAAAATATATCTTTAAAATAAATCGATATTCGATAAATAAGTAGAATAAAATATTATGATAAAAATATTTATTTTTACTCAAAAAATATCGATGTATCGATATTTTGATATATTTTTCACATCCCTAATCGACACCTGTTATAAAAATAATAAATAAATGATCAAATTTAAATTAATTAGGCCATTTTCATTTACCTGAGTTGGCGGTACGGCATAACAAACATTCCTGGTAGTATACTGTTTGCCTTTCCCATAAGACAAAACGTCTATGTCAATCCTTTGATAAGAAAGTTTCAGGTTTTTAATTTTTGAATAGATATCGATTGTACTGTTCACTTTTGATTTAACGCCTTGAGATAAGTACGCTTCTAACAACTCGTCTTCCTCATGAAAAAAATAGTTCTGCATTTCACTAGAGCTGGAATTCGGAGTTTAGCACATATTGTCAGTAGGATGAAGACTATTAAGCAGAGCTCGCAAATAACAGTTGACAGTTTCTTGTAGTCACCAAAAAACTGTTTTTTGCACATCAGGTGCGCAAAAGGTCACACTAGAACCGTTGCCCTGTGTCTTTTGAACGAACGGTCTGTGCTCAACCAAAAACAAATTTTGCGTGCCCTTTTTGCTTGGCGAAAAAAATAAAAGTCTTTTGCCTTTGTATGAGTGTATGTATATGCGAATGACTTGTAATTTTCATGTTGCAAACCACACTTGCTTTGGTGGATTCGGTTCGTTTGGAGTGTAATAATTCTTGTGTCAAGATGGGTCGCGATCACAAAAAAAAAGTGCAATTTTTTTTCCAATTTAATGCAGAAGACAATAAGTCTAAGTGCAATGTTTGCGGTGTGAAGTTAGCAGGCTCTCACGTAACAAATTTGAAGCGCCATTTAATTGCAAAACATGCTGAAATTTATAATGAATTTGAGATTGACGACCACAAAGCGCAACAAAATATGAAAAAAAGGAAAATTTCATATGAAACCAGTGAAGCAACAATCGTGTCTTCAATTCTAAAGATTGTGACCACCGATGGAAAGCCTTTTTTATCTCTAGATAGCGAAGGGTTTCGACAAATATTGAACCCAATTTATAACGCGCTTTCGATGAATCCCATAACTTCTCGAAATGTTATGGAATATGTAACTGCCAGAGAGCAGGCTATTAAAGAAAACATAAAAGCGCTTGTAAAGGGAAAGCTTGTATCCCTGAAAATAGATGTTGCTACTAGAATGGACAAGGCTATTTTGGGCGTGAATTTACAAATTATACATTCTAGTATGTCTAAAGCTGAGATCGTCATCAAGACTTTAGGCATGATACAGCTTCGTCATTCGCACACTGGAAAGTACATCCAAGAAAAAATTATGGAAATCATAAATGACTACGGAATAACCCTCGATCAAGTATTCAGGTAAAATCTTTATTGCAAACTATGTTTTAAATGACTGTTACTGAAAACCTAAAACCATAACCACAGCATTACATCGGATAATGGAAAAAAAAAGCCGTTCAAATTTTAAATGATGGTTCGGACAGTCTTTTTGACGATAATGCACACGATGACATTAACGGGGAAGAAGTGATGGAAAAACTCAATTCCATACAGCTGGCGAATATTCACCTTGTAAGGTGTGCTGCGCACTCCCTTCAACTGTGCGTATTCCACATCAACAAGCTAGATGACATCAGCCAAACAGTTTCATCCTGTCGCAAAATTTGTAAATTATTGCGTACAGAAACGAATAGGTAAGTGAACACTTAAGATTTTTTAATATTATTTTAAATGTTTAAAAATATTCAACCTGAGCAGACGTTGGTTGAACGAGGGCAAAAAAAACGTGCCATGTCTCGATGTTGTTACGAGATGGAACTCTACATATTTAATGATTTTAAAATTGTTAGATTTAAAAGAGTTCCTTGCTGTACACCCTAGCATTAGTATTGATGCGGACTGGGATTGGATGGAAGTATATATTGATGCGTTCAAAGACACATACGAAGCGACCTTAAAGTTGCAAAATACAAAATTTGTATACAGCGAATTCTTCATAATATGGATGGAGCTTAAACTAAAGTGCGAGAAAAGCCAAAATTATATAAAAAAAAAATTACTAGGACAGATCAAAATTCGAGAATGTAAGTTGCTTGAAAATGATGCAATGCACTATAGGAAATTTGACTTCTTTTTCTGGCCAAAAATAATATCTCAAGAACGAAACAAGATATTTAAGTTCTGATTTTTGATTTGAGTTCACATGGTCAATAGATTTAAGATTTTAAAAAAATGTGGGCGTGGCACCGCCCACTTTTTATGAAACACATTCTAACTCAAAAACTATGCAAGATATTTAGATTTTGATTTTTGATTTGAGTTTATATGGTCGAAAGAACTCAGGAATGAAAAAATGGTGGGCGTGGCACCGCCCCCTATTTAAAAATAACATGCTAACTGTTTTGGTTTTGCACAAGTCTCACAGCTAACAGATTCACATTCAAGGTGTTGAGGTTGCCTCCTTAAATTATGAATTTCTTCGAAAGTGCATAAAAGGGCATATTCATATTTCAATCATATGAAGAAAATTAAACAATCTACAACATGGACTAAATTACAATGTCCGACTCGGTCTGACTTAGTTTAAATCTCTTTTTAAAAATGTGATTTAATTCTAAAAATTTCTTTTGCTAGACTACTTACATTTTCACTTTATTAAAAAGACAACACAAGTTTTTTGCACACTTCACATACACAAACACATAACAAAAACCACATTGAAAAGTATTCATTTCAAAACCTTTGATTTTGTCAATAAAATTTTCAGTATTCGCGTTTTTAAAATCGCACCAAAAAATCGTAAATTCTAAAGCCTAGTACTGAGTTGACGAAAATCCGCTCTTAAAAATCTGACAGCTAGCAAACTCCATATAAAAAAAACGGTATAAAAAAAAAAAAAGAAGAAGAATTTTTGGTCTTCTAAATTTTTTGGGTACTGAGTTGAGAAAAATTTTAGGTCTTGAATTGAATGGCGTTGCCGGATCAAAAAAAATAAACAGCTGATTTTGGGGTCTTGAAATAAATCATTTTATTTATTTGAAGAGCTAAAACATGGAGGGAAAATTTGAAAGAAAAAAATTGTCGGACCGAAAAATTTTCGGCGTGCGAGGATAAATTGAAATTAATTAGTGCGGTCAGGGCGAAGCCCATAATATAGGATTTTACCCGCAAGGAGCATTTTAATTCCATAAAATGGCATTGAAATGATTTGTGATTGATTTTTATTTTGATTTTGACCCAGTTTTCTATTTCTTAATCAGCTCCTTAGCGGCTAAATACATCAACAAAACACCAAAATCCAATTGATTTGAATTCATATTTGTTTATTGTTTTTTTGTTTACAAACAACAGCTGTTCAGTATTACCCTTTTTCTTAATTTTGTTGGTCACACTAGCTCGGTAGCCGAATAAAGTGCAATTTCACAAGCGGAATTTCAAGAGCGGATTTTCGTCAACTCAGTACTAGGCTTAAGCTCATGTAAATGTTAACATCAACAGCTGTTTTTAACAGCTGATTTCTTCGCAGTGGCGCCATCTATGAAAATTTCTGGTATGCAACATTAAAAATTAATCTATTGTGAATGATATGCAGTTAAAATTATTTTAATCTTTTAACATTCAAAAAATGGTTTTTGGCCAGAAAAAGTGGTCCTATAGTGCAATGTTAGCTGCAATCTACATTGATCCACGCGTTAATTGCATCCTAAATGATCAGCAAAAATTCTTAGCAAAGCTAAATCTAAAAAAAATAGCACACCGTTTATTGGAGCTAAAGCAAGTAAGGCTACGTGTGTTTGAAGTTGAGGTCGTGTTTTATTGTTGTCAATTGTTATTAAATGTTTCAACAACGTATATTGTCCTTGTCAAAAACTCACACTTGTACTAAACTAACATTGCAAAAAATATGTTCTAATTAATTTTTTTTTTAAGGTGCATTCCTCAACACAAAGTGCGCCATCATGCGAGGTTGATATCCAGGACCAAAAGAAGGAGTACACATCCGACGATGATAAATGCATCGTCGCTAACAAGGAAGAGTCTCTGTTTTCCGCCTATTTGGATGGCGTACAAACAATCTCGGAAGTTAAAGAAGACCCTGCATCTAAAAAACTGGTGAAAATCTATGGTGACATAGAAAATTTCTACATTATGCATGGACGTTTGCCACTGAATGCGAACATTTTGCAGTTTTTTAATGATATAAAACTGCAGTCGCCCCATCTGAGTGCGCTCGCACACGTTGTGCTGGCTGTACCAGCGACTCAGGTGACTGTTGAGAGGGCTTTTTCAGCGCTTCACTACCTTTTAAGCAAGCGACGAAGCTCTTTAAGTGCAGAAACTTTAAATTCTCTAGTTGTTGTTAAGCTAAATACTGAATAAATAATAAATATAATGTAAAGATCTAATACATATGGGCAATTCCATAGACCCGCACGCGACCAAAATTTCCCTAGTACCATATCACATTAAAAACAAGTCCTATGAAAAGAAATCAGTTTTATTATATGTAAAAAAAAAAGAATTAAGTATTTTTAATAGTTTCTGATTATATCTCACAAAAAAGTTAATATCAGGCGACTTTAAAAAGCACGCTTTTTAGCAAAAAATGCAGTCTGTGCTGCTTTTGTTAATATTTTTCGATCACATGATAAGAGATGCAATTTATAAAGTCCAGAAATACACGGGACTTTCCTTCATTTTTTATTTAAGAGGGTTGTATAATAAAAATATAAAATAATATATAAAAATTTAACTATTTCTTAGTTTAAAAAAGTTTATACAATATGGATTTATTATCATTTAATTTTTCGGTCACGGTTGACCTTTCTGTGGAATTGCCCATATGTTAAAGCTGTTACTAAACGTTATTTAAACTCTACTAAAAACAAAAGACCATTTACGATGAGTTTTTCGTTTTTTCGCTCCTCAGCTGACTCTTAATGAGTGAGCGTTCAGTTGAATCGCTCACTCTAGGTTGTTGTTGAGTGAGCATAAAAAAAACAAAACAACCCCTAAACGGAGAACAGTTAACCGAAAACAAAAACAAGGAGCAACGAAAAGTTCAGTTCAGAGCGAGAGCACACGAGTATTGTCTTTTTTTGTTGTGTTAGTGAGCAGACCGAAACACGAAAAACGGTCAACTGTTATTTGCGAGCTCTGCTATTAAGTCTATCCCAAATAAATTTTAAATGATTTATTGCGTCATTTTTTTGTTGCGGCGATAATATATGTTGAAAACGTGGATCCAAAAACAAGCAAGAAAATATAAATTTGATACAATTATGATTTGTATCATTTACAAATTTTTCTGTAGATATTTTAAGTTTGAGCCATTGCACTATGGGGTTTTTGACCACTTTATGTGGCATTTACTCATTATCAAGCCTCGTACTCAAAATATTAATTATTAGCACCATATGTAAGCATAACAGCTGCAGAGACAGCTGTTGCATCCGAAAGCACGTGCGCTCAGTTTGCAATTTTCACATAGTGATTTGTGAAATTAGATTATTTGCTTAAAACTCCATTTAAAAAGAAAAACAGTAATGGACACTGATTTCACAGGCTTGTACTACATGTTAAATGTATTAACTAATTGTGCGTGTCTATACTAAAATTTTGTCATTTTATAGATGCACCTTAAGCTGAATTTTGGGAAACAAATTGCAACTTTGGGAAGAGTTTTGAAATAGAAGGACTAGAAAGTTTTCAATGCGTCCAAGTGTATGTTGTAGCGTTGTCAATACTGAGCAAAGGCTGTTAGTCTTATTGTGCTCTTTTCTCCACTATTGGTGCAATTTGAATTTTTCTTAGATAACCTCACTTTCTCCAAAGCCGATTTGGTCGCTGCTTGGAACAGCGAAATGGGCCAGGCTGAGCAATAAATGGCTGTACAATGTTTTTTTGAACGCCATGCAAATAACAATGTGGATAATTCCGTTTTGAAAGAAAAAAGCCACCAATTTTCAATGGAAGTAATGGAAAATACGGTGCTTCCAGTCGGCTATTTTGGAGAAGAAGCGTCTGAGTCCTGAAACAAGCTGTATAAATCAGACAGGCGTCACCATTCAAGAAAGCACAACCGATTACATTCCTTCGCTGATGTGTTCATCAGAGCTATGGATACATCAGATCCAATTATTTCGTCCTTAATTTATCGAGATGCATAAAAAACTAAAGAGTCTTTTACTTCCAATTGAGGTAATTAAGATGCTTTCGTACGAATACGAAAATAATGTTTGTCTCGAAGATGACAAAATTAACGATTCCAGCTTGTTTTTTTAGATAATATTGATATATTATAGAAAATGAAATAAAAGAATAATAAGATTAATACTACTGTATGAAGGAATTTTTCTTTTTCAACTTTTATATGCATTTGTATGGAAGAACCCTGAAATCTGGTATTTTAAACTGATAGTTCCCAGGGAAAGCGTTATGCGATTTGGTTCACAATTGCTATATCGTATTAAAATAGCAACAAATATCAGCTCCTTAAATTTCATTAATTTATCTTTACTTTTACCAAATCGTTCCTATGGGAGCTATAGGATATAGTTTCCTGATCCGAACGATTTTCATACTATATGTGCCTAGGATCAAATAATAACGATTGGTAAAATTTCATGTCGATATCTCCAAAACTGACCAAGTTATTAATTAATGCCACAAAAACAGGTCAAAAAACCCGTGCATTGGGCGTAAAAGTTTCTGTAATGTAATTGTTCCTCTTGAAATTTTTTTATGGTTTATGTTTTTAACTATTTTATGTTTTTAATAGATTCAATTTTACTTAAAATATCTTTGGCTTCCAACAAGTTGTTTAACATTATGTACGTAGATCCCCATCTGGTTGGACAATCTAATTGTAAGATTTTAAATTTTTTTAATTCAAATATTTCACGATATCCATTGGAGATTTTTCTTATGTATTTTTTCATATTTCTGCAATTAAGTAAGTACTTTATAATATTCAATGATTTGATCACATCAGCAACAAGCTGTGCTGTATGTGCAGCACAGCGACAAACTTGAATATTGCCTATTAATACAGAAGGCACTGTTTCCATAAGCTCGATTTTTTGTATATAATCATCGTTGGTGCACTCTTCGTCGTCCGTTTCATTATTTTGTTCGGAAACAAATGATAAAATATTTGTTGTTTTTAGCATATTTGCACCGTTATCAGAAGTTATGGGTACGATTTGATTCAAATTAATATTATATTTATTAAGCACTTTCACCACTTCGGCGGCAAGATTTTTGGCTCCACTTAATCCTGCACCTTTCAACGCAATCATTCCCAAAATTAATTATTTTATCTAAAATATATTTCTGGACAATCGGGTTGCACTGTCTATTTTTAAAGATAATAATTTGTTGTTCAGTTCATTTGATATGTGATTCCTTATATTATTTGCCACTACTTTTAAAGTATTTTTGCAGCTTAATGCATTTAAATTCATTATTGTCTTCCGTTACCAATCCAATGAAGGATCTTAGCAGTTGTTTTTTGTTGACTTCAATTTTTATTTTTCGCACGGCTTTAATCGAGTAATTTGATGACGATTCAATGTTTTCAAGAGTTGCATTTCAGTCAACTTTATGTTGCTTTATTAAATGAGTTTTTAAGTTCGACACTCTATTGTTTTTAAGTTTTTTTTTTTCTGCATATATTGCATGTTGCAAAACCCTCGGCAACTTTATTTTCAAAATATTTCCACACTGCACTTTGCGCCATAGCTGAACACTTGTGAGTCTAGCGGCTTTCTAATTGCAAGTAAAAGAAAAGAGGAAAAAGAACAAGACGGTGACTGCTGATGACTTCCACAAATCGTAAGCTTCTTGATTTTTTGACTTACGCTGCTGTACAAAAGCAACAGCGACAAAAATCAAAAGTACCAAAAAGTCGAATGCATTACTTTTCACGACTGTGACTGCCGACAGCTGTCGAAAATGGTCGATAGCTGCTGCGGCAACTTATGTATACGTTCGAAAGCAACAGCAAAGCAGAAAAACGAAAACCGGCGACGTATGCTGCTTTTTGATTTTCGTAGCTGTTTGATTTTTGCCTAAGCTTTGACTGTGCCTTCTGATTTTTTCAGAAGCAAAATCATATTAACTGAAATTTGCCGCGGTTTTTTAAACGCTGGTCAGTACAGAAATGTTTAAAAACATCAAACTATTTTTCATTTTTCAAATTTCCTATAATTTTCTGCAAATAATAAGAAAATTATTGTACAAACTAATATTTATTAAATAATAAAAATAATAAAAATAAAAATTAAATAATAAAAAATTATACATATATATAAAATCAAAACAATGAGAACTCCATGAATCGCAAACTAACTAAAATAATTAAATAAATGTAGGCACCAATCCATTGATTTTGTTTTAGAAACCAAACCGTTTTTATACCTTTGGTTAGACAACCCATTTCATACAACGAAAAGGACGCAACAATTTCTTGCGACGGGCCCCAGCAGGCCCCAGACCGAATTCTTACTCTCTTTCTTACGCTCATCGTTTGTACATCTTACGCTCATATTCTCATTGAATGCTTTCTGTTCCTCAGTCTCTGAAAGGAGCGCGATGAAGAAGGTTGGCCTGCGTTTGGATTGATCTTTGTATGTATGCGAGTCACATATTTACATACACAGGTGCATGTCTCTACGGTGCAAATCTAGCTATATCTAGCGCCGATATCCTGCGACGGGTGAAGCAGGACAAGAAGCTGCAAGGACTGGGCGAAGCAGTTTCGAGAATTAGGAGAACCCAGAAAGGAGATCTACTGCTCCAACTGAAGAAGTCAGGGGAGGAAACAGCAGCTTTCAAAGCCCTGGTCTCGGAATCGGTAGGTGATCAGGTGGAAGTGCGCTCCTTGTCGCACAAGATCGAAATCGAGTGCAGGGATCTGGACGAGATCACTACAAAGGAGAAGGTCTCTAAAGCCATGGGAAAGCTGGTGAAATCTCCAGGAGTGCCGGTAAGCGACATCCTTTTAAGGAAGGCTTTCGGCCAGACGCAGAGAGCCATAATTAGACTGCCGGCAGCGTGTGCTCGGAAAGCAATGAAGATAGGCTGGTTGAAGGTAGGATGGGTGCGGTGCAGACTCAGGGAAAGGACCAGTTCCATTAAGTGCTTCAGATGTCTCGAGTTTGGGCACATGGCGAAACAATGTCAGAGCGCCATCGACCGCTCACGAATGTGCAGGAGATGTGGCAAGGACGGCCATATGGCAAAAAACTGCGCGGAAGAGCCAAGGTGTGCGTTCTGCAGCAACGCCGGGAATGAAGCAGGACACATAGCAGGAAGTGGGAAATGTCCGATGTTTAGGAGCGCCCACTCACAAAGGAAAAGCTAATGAAGTGCACCCAGCTCAACCTTAACCATTGCGAGGCGGCTCAGTCGCTGCTTAGGCAGGCGGTCAGAGACGAAAAGACACAGGTAGTCCTCATCTCGGAACCATATAGGAGCATCCCAGGAAACGGATGGCTGACAAGCAGCTGCAAGGGTGCGGCTCTGTGGTCAACGGAGACGGCTCCACAGGACATTAGGACATCCAGCGAAGGTTTTGTTTCTGCCAAAATAAATGGGGTTACATTTTACAGCTGCTACGTCCCGCCAAGATGGGAAATCTCGCGCTACCAAAGAATGCTACCAAGCTTGGTTGCGGATGCAAGAGGCAGATCGCCGGTGGCCATTGGAGGGGACTTCAACGCCTGGTCCCCAGAGTGGGGAAGCCGAGCACCGAACGAGAGGTGTACAAATCTCCTGGAACACTTTGCGGCACTGGACGTGGTCTTGGCCAAAAGAGGCCAAAAGCTGACGTACAGCAAGGCAGGGCGTGGATCTATCATCGACATCACCTTCGTTAGCAGCGCACTAATAAGGAGGTGCAACTGGGAGGTCAGTGATGCTTTTACTTTCTGCGACCACCAGGCCATACACTTTACCCTTGGAGGGGTAAGTAGGAAACGGATTCCCAAGGTGACAGGACCGAAATGGAAGGACACGCGTTTGGATCGAAAAGCATTCTCGGTAACCCTTTTTTTTTTTTTTTAACGTTGCTTTTATTTCTTGAATCTTCTCTTTGCGAGACTAACAAGAGGTGTATCAAATCTTATATTTTAAACTCAATTAACAGTCATATTGGCTAATACAGAGTTAGACGGCCCAAAAAATCGATTACTGGGTTGGGAGGTCGTTGCGTTTAAGGCGGGATACGCTAGAAACCCGAGTCAATCCCCGAGCGAGAAAATTTGGGTGCAAAGACAGTTTTTCTTTGTTTGACTCTTTTTGCTTCTGGATTTCGTCTTTCACTTCGAGAATGCCCAGATGCCGGTGGATGTGATGTGATCCCCTGTGATAGTTCTCAAGATTTTTTAATGTGCGCGCTGTATGATGTCTATGTTGCTGCTGCTCGCGTTCCCCCACAGCTGGGAGCCATACGTCCAGATTGGCTTTAGGACTGAATTGTACAGTAGTAACTTGTAGTCCAGGCACAGTGGCGATCGTGAGTTTATGATCCAGTGGAGGCTGCTGGCTTTCTTCTTGCATTCGATGTGCTTACGCCAGGTAAGTCTATCAAGGTGGACGCCAAGGTACGTTACGTCGTTAGCTTGAGGGGTCTGCATACCGTTTAGTAAAAGCGGAGGGCATGTTTGTCTATTAAGAGTAAACGTTATATGTTTACACTTTTTTTCGTTTATTTTTATGCGCCAGTCGAACAGCCACCTTTCCACTATTGTGAGATGATTAGCCAGTTGGGTTGTTGCCTTCGTTGGGCATCTGGACCGACTAAGAATAGCGGTATCATCGGCGAACGTTGACGTTGTTAGTTGTGCGCTCGTAGGAATATCCGCAGTATACAAAACATATAGACACGGGCCGAGTGCGCTTCCTTGTGGAACTCCAGCTTCGATGGTGTAGTAGCCCGAAGTAGCTGCGTTGCATCTCACTGAGAATACCCTATTGTAGAGATGATGATTCCAGTAGCTTGTGGGTGTATGTCGGCAAATACGTTTTAATTTTGTGCTTGAGTCCCATGAGCCAAACTCGGTCGAAAGCTTGAGATACGTCGGGGAAAATAGCGCTACAGTATTCTCGCTGTTCGAAGGCTGAGCGTATTTCGGATGTTAATCTGTTCACTTGTTCGATAGTTCCATGATTTCTCCGGAAGCCAAATTGGTGTGCCGGGATAATATTGCAAGCTTCCAGATGTGGTATTATGCGAGTTAACAAGCATTTTTCAAACAATTTAGACAAACAAGATAGAAGGCTTATTGGTCTGTATGATGACGGAATTGTGTGGTCTTTTCCAGGCTTCGGTATCATTATAATGATGGATTTCTTCCAATTTTTTGGGAAATAGCCAAGATTAAATTTCCATTAAATAGTTTGCAGACGAGCTCTATAGCGCATTTTTTAAGTTCGATCAGCATCTATGGGGTCAATAGGTCACCACCGGGAGCCTTTTTTGGTTTAAACCTTCTTATGACTTTTTCGATTTTGTTCGGCCGGAATGAAGGTGCGGCTGGCTGAGGGGAGGACTCTGGCTGAATTACTGGCAGGAGGAATGAATTTGAGGCTGGGGTTGGCTGGAAGACGCTTTGGAGATGTGTGGCGAATGTTTCAGCTCGCTCTTCGTCGCTGCGAGCCCAGAATCCCGAAGAGTTTCTTATCGGGGTGGTCGTTTCAATTGGGGCACTAAGATTTGGGTGGGCCCTCCACAGGGGGTACTTTGTGCTTGTTGGCGAGAGATTCTGGATGTACCTCAGCTGTGCATTTTCTTCCTGTTTGTGAAGAGCCTGATCGGGTTGCTTCCTTAAGGCGTTGTTTTGAAGCTGGTGATCTGCTGTTTTGCCAATCACGACGCGTGCGCCTCTTTTCTCGCACGAGCTGTTCGATTTGCTGATTAGATTTGAAGTGTTTGTTTCGGTCTACATCTTTCCTATGAGGAGTAGAGATTTTAGCTGCCGCAACGAGTATTTTTTCCAGGGCGCTCGTAGTGTAGTCGATGTCCGATTCCATGTTAAATTCCGGGGCGAGTTCTATGTGGGCACTCACGTGCTTTTTGAATTTTAGCCAGTTCGTTTTTGGTGTCGTCAGTCTGAAGGGGTGTTCGGTTATTTCTGGGCTTTGAAAAAGCGTTAGAAGCACAGGCGAGTGGTCTGATGATAAGTTTTTGACGCAATGTACGCATTCTGTGGATTTTGGTTGCGCGTTGCGGTCGCTTGACGCATGCGACTCTTTAACTCCTTATACACCATACATCCTCAATAGTTTCACGGTACTGTCCTTGTTTGTAGTGCAGCAAGCGGACTTGTGGGCGTCCCCGCAGACTACACACACAGTCCGAAGTGTGCAGTAAGACCTTGTGTGTCCATACTCTTGACATTTAGTGCATTGCACTGGCCGTTGCGCTTATGTGGCTCTTCAACAGTGATTTTCCGATGCAAAATATATTGCACGTTGTAGATTGGGTGGACTTCGTTCTTCTTCAGCGACCTGCTTTCTGGCTCGAGTTCGAGTTCGAGGGGTTGTTGCTTTTTATCTTTATTTAGAATGTTAATAACATTCTTGGCGGCGAAGCCTTTTTCTTTATGGGCGGTTTTAATTTCCGCGGTAGTAACATCAGGTACTATTCCCTTTAGTACCACTTGTAGGCCCTATCTGCTTTCCAGCTGGTACATGTAATAGTTTTTCTGTACAGTGTCCAGATATTTGGACACGATTTGGAAGTGCTCTTCAGTCTTGGTTTGCACCTTTGTTTCATGGATGTTCCCTTTGATAAGCGGAACAACATGAAAGTTGTCACCGTTCCCGATCAACGACGCAGTTTTGTTAACCAGGGCACTCGAGTTTTTCTCCCTAATATAGATTGGAGGGGGCTGGGGTTTTTTTGCGGTGTCTTGGGCTGGTTGGTTTTCCTCAACCTCCGCCAGTAGGGAAAATCTGTTAGTAGTGGATTGGTCTGGTTCTTTATCGATCTTCAGGACACGGTTAATTTTTGTTTTATTGCCTGCTGGATTACTCTGCGGGCCAAACCTGGGGCTTAATTTGGATGTTACGATCCATTCCAGTTTGTGTGGCCGTGGCCGCTTTGACACTTTTATTGTTTTTGTACTCGCTGTAGTCGGAGTGAGCAGAGTGGGTGAGCAAGACCGTGCCCTTTGGGTTTCAACGGTCAGTAAAGCCGGGTTGCCTATAATCGCCGATTTTTCCACTTCGGTATCGCGGGTTGAAAAGTAAGAGTAGAAGCCGTTTCTTTGGTTCACTGAACTTCTACGCTCGTTCTTTTGATCGTTGCTCAATGAGCTTATTGCGTGGCTTTTACTTTTTTTTTAACAATTTTGGTTTAACTAGTTTTGGTTAGCACATCACAACTGTTATAAAAAGCTTGTCTGTCGCTTTTAGGAAATTGTAGTTCAGCGTCTTTTCGCTTATATTGGGTTACCCCAGTTTTTTGATTAGCTGTATTATGGTGCAGTTTTCCCGGAGCTCGGACAAAGCACGTCCGATCAGTTCGGTAGTTCGTATACCAATCCAGGTATACCTCGGTAACCCTGCAGACGCTAGACCGGACTTCATCATCCTCCCCGGAGGGAGCAGCGGAAGAACTTTCACGATCACTATCAGATGCTTGCGACAGTGCCATGCCTAAGAGGAAACCCAGCGGTAGAGGAGCATCAGTATACTGGTGGAACCAGGACATTCAACAACTAAGGACCGCCTGCCTGCGGGCAAGAAGACGCTTCCAAAGGGCAAGAGGCTCAGAGGACCTAGCCACCAGAGCGGAGGAGTTCAAGGCGGCTAAGAGGGCCTTGAAACTGGCTATAAAAACAAGCAAACGGGAATGCTTTAAAAAAATATGTGACAAGGCGGAGGTGGCCCCATGGGGCACAGCCTACAAGGTCGTCATGAAAAGGATTAAAGGGCAAGATCACCTTAGACCAACATGTCCTACCTTATTAAGGAAAATAGTGGAGGCTCTGTTCCCAAAGCATCCGCCAAAAAGGGAGACTATACCAGCCGATGATGGGGAGCCGTTTACGCCAGTTACGGAGGAGGAGATCCGGAACTACGCCAAAAGGATTAAGGCTAGAAAGTCTTCGCTGAGACCTTCAACAAGTGTCTTCAGCACGGCACTTTACCAAAAAGGTGGAAGAGGCAGAACCTCATTCTGCTGCCGAAAGGGAACAAGGCGACAGACGACCCATCAGGATTCAGGCCCTTATGTCTCCTAGACACGGTAGCGAAAGTCCTCGAAATGGCCATAGATACTCGCGTCTCGAAATTCGCTGAGGCCAAAGGAACGCTCTCGGTCAGCCAGTACGGTTTCCGGAAGGCGCGCTCCACGGTGGACGCCATCAAAGCCGTGACCGACACGGCGGAAGCAGCCATCGCGGGAACCCGGTGGAAATGGGGAGATAAGAAGTATTGCGCGATGGTAACACTGGACATCCGCAACATCCGCAAGGATCGGTCCTCGGGCCAGGATGGAACTACCGACAGGATGTAAACTCAGCGGCTTCGCGGACGACCTGGCGCTGCTCGTGGTGGCGAAGGAAATCAAGGACGTGGAAACCAATGCGAGTGAAGCAATACGAAGGATATCAACCTGGAAACCTTCACGAGCAGGAAGAAGGTGGAGTACATTACCATCCAGGTGGGCAACTGCTGCATCACGTCAAAGGAGGCAATTAAATACACCCCTAGGATGGTAATGTACTCCACCTTCTTCCTGCTCGTGAAGGTTTCCAGGTTGATATCCTTCGTATTGCTTCACTCGGATACTTCACAATGCTGGACAACAGAATGTCCTACGGAGCGCACGTGGAGTACTCCACCATAAAAGCTGCAAGGATCCAAGCGCACTCTCAAGGATGCTGCCAAACGTGGGAGGCCCAAAAGAAAGCAGGAGACGCCTTTTAGCCAGTGTCGTCACGTCGGTCTTGCTGTACGCAGCGCCGATATGGGCTGCGTCAGTCAGAAGACAACAGGGGCTTAAGAAAAAGCTAGGGGCATCGTACCGGCTAGCGGCCCTACGAGTCATATCCGGCTTTGGAACCATATCCGAGGAAGCCGCCCTCGTTCTAGCCGGAATGATTCAAATTGATATTCTGGCTAATAAAGCGGAGGAAATCTACGCATCCAATCGGCAACGGGGAAGGAATTCATCCCGAGAGGTCATTAAGACGTCAGTCCGACAAGCGGCATTATCCTCATGGCAGGAGAGGTGGGACTCAACGACCAAAGGTAGATGGACGCACAGGCTAATCCCAAACATCCAGGAGTGGATCGGAAGAAATAACGGTCAGGTTAGTTACCAGCTTACCCAGTTTCTTACAGGTCACGGGGGGTACAGAAAATACCTCTATAGATTCGGACACAACGAAAGTCCAGTGTGCCCCAACTGCCCCGGAGCAGACGAGGACCCAGAGCACATTTTATTCAATTGTAGGAGATATCGTGCCATCGTTGGATCGCTACCAGATCCGGAGCAGCTTGTGGAAATCATGTGTAGCTCACAGGAGCAATGGGACTGGGTAAGCCAGTTGATAGCTTATACACAGGGCGACTTAAGAAGACTCGAAAATGAACGTCGCTTAAGGGAGAATGCCTAGATTAGGCAACCCTTCCCCGCGAAGTAATACTTAGCAGTGGTACCGCGGGGTCTGTGGTGTGTGCGGGGGTGTCTTAAGTACGTAGGCGCCGGCTAGACATGCCGGTGAATCGTTCATGCTATTGGTACGGGCCAATAGTATCTAGGATAGATTTTCACCTCAATGGCGCAATCCAAAAAAAAAAAATAAATAATAAAAAGGTGCATGTGTGCGTGCGATTTCGTTTCGAAGCTAGCGTACACAATTTTTTATTTTTCTAACTTTTTAGGCTTGCTACCCTAACGAAATTCGTGTATTCGTTATTGGGTGAAATGACGAAAGAAATTATATTAAATTTTTAATATTTCAGCATACATTTTACATTTATTGTAGAATATGATTAGGTATTAGCAGTAAAATGTGTTGTATGTATATATTTATACGAATGATAAAAAATCAATATACTAAGAAAGGAACATGGTATACAGGTATGCTTCAAAGTTTTTGTTGCTCAGCATGTGAATTGTGCCTGCATACCCTTCCTGTCTCTTCCTATGTGCTGTATGGTAAGTGATACGGGAGTGAAATCTCTCACACCAATGCAAAAAATTAACAATACATTGGTGCGAGAATTTTTTTCCCATCCATGTGAATGCACTGAAAAATAAAATTATAATATTATCCACAAGGGGCTTAAAAATATCAATATAATAAAAAATACTTTTTGTTACAGCAAATAAAAAGGCCCTTCTTTTTTACCACAGATGATTATTATAAAATGAGAAATAATGCAGAGCTTCTTACATAAAAAAAAAAGTTCTGCGAAAAAGAAATTCATCCCTTTAGGTCGACCATTTTGGCAGAAACAAAATCAAGAATGCATTTTTTGCAGTGAAAAGTTTTCGGCACTCCAACAACAAAATGCATTCGGATTATCACGATTCAGGGGAACAAGGAAAACACGAAAGTTGTTATTGTAAGTGCCCTTTGCCTATGCTGGGACCAACGAAGCTTATGTCGTGAGCAACGGAACCTCATGGCGTAAGCAGTCACACACAACTTCGTATGCATGAGCATTTGCAAAAAACAAATGAGCAGCGAGAGTTATGGAATGAGCAACACTATTTTAAATCACACTGCGCTAGTAGCTGAATTCAACTTCATTTACCTATACAAAAAATTTAAATATTCATCAATAAATATCAAAACGAAATACAAAAGTGTATCTACCAATACTCCAGCGGGCCCATTCTTTGGGTAGAATTTCGTTGCTAAAAGTATTGGCGGAGTTCGATGATAGCATCGGATCTGTTGGTTCTAGCGTTGCTTTTCGTAGTGAAGTTAGATATGGAAAAACATCGATATTATAAAAAATCGAACATCGAAAACCTCGATGAGGCCCATGAGGCCATTTTTTCAAATGGCAAGCTGTTTTTTTTTTACCAAAAAAGAAAATAAAGAAATATATCTCAATGAAATTTTGCGCAGAAAATGAAGTTAATGCTGACTTTATTTTTAATATAAAAAAAAATAATAATTTTATTTATTTAATTAAATGCTTAAATGCAAAATAAGCTAATTGAGCATAAAATATATGAACATATGTATGCTTGTATTTCATAATAATGACTATGTAATATATAATTTATTATTTAATATCATTTATCATAATAATGATAATAATAATTGAATGGCTATGCCCAAAGATTTCATTCCGTTTTTCGCTTCATTTATTCTCACTGATTTCTCTGAAAGTCACGGCAGTCAGTTTAAGTGAATTTACAAACTCAATTAAATTCGAACTAGTTTATTTCCTTATGTGCTTTGAATGAAGTCATGCAGTTGGTAGTTCTGGCCCATAATTTGATGTTCATTATACAACTACTTAGGACGCAGTGATAAAACATGTTATTTTTCCAATGCCACACGAGACAGTATTATAATTTATATTAGAAAGTATTAGAAACGGACGGGCAAAAAATTCTTCAATCTACATCTACTTTGTCCTGTCCAGCTTAGCCACCCGAAGATAACATTTTATAATAAATACATTTTAGAAGAGAGAAACAAATCATAAAAATATTTTTTTCCAACCTAAGGTTTCGTGAGAAAATTTATTCTCCCCACATGCCAATACTGGTGGCTGAGGCAAAGTTAAGAAAGGTTGGTTGAGGTTGAGGGGGTACGATAGTGGTCAGAACCCGGTCAGGTACAATGGTCAGTACGGGGGATGGGAGGAAAGCAAAGCCAAGAGTCGGTGAGAAGAAGCGGTGTTGGGGGCAGCGCCGCCGAGCTCTGGAAGCACAGAGACGACGTAGAACTTAACGGTACGTCTTACCTACTCCTGAATCGTAATGAAAAGGCGTGTTCCTGCGAGACAAGGTTAGGCCCAGGTTGGGACTCGGGAACTCAAGCCCATTAAGGAGACCGATTGGGGACCCCACGGTCCAGTCAAAAGACTCCCAAATCCAGGCTTTTTGGCGCTGTCCACAGTGCACTGTGGTTCCGCCCATAGGCCAAAAATAATAAAAGTCATAAAAACAAAAATTTACGAAAATCGTTAAAAAAAATCGTTTACAAATCGTTACTAAAATGTCCAAGCTTCTTCATTACAAACTAGATTTTTCTGGAAATCTAACGGTTTTTTCTAAAAATATAATTGAAGCTGTGAACACGTGTACATTTGCAAAGCGCAGCTGCACGCATCGCGAATATTTCACAACAAACGCGAACTTCAAAGTGTTCAGTCAAATAATTACGCTGCCCATTTAAATTATAATATATAATATATATTATAATAGTCCTTTATATATAAAATGGATTTTGATGTTAAAGGTATTATTTCTAAGTTTCAATATTTATAAAAGCTTACTTGTCTTTTCATTATTATAAAATTAATTCTTCACTTTATTATATTTTTAATATCTTTTGTATTCGTCTTTTTTATTTTTAGGTAAAGTTTTATGGAGCCCATCCACAGGCGAGCGTGTTCGCCAACACGCTCTCTACTTTTGAACTCTCTAACTCTAAAAACACCGAAGTTATACCATTTCCGATCAATCAGTTATTTGGCAGCTATAGGATATAGTCGGCCGATTCCAGTCGTTCCGACTTATATACTGCTGCCAAGGAGGTGTGTGCAAAGTTTCAAGTCGATAGCTTTAAAACTGAGAGACTAGTTCGCATAGAAACATAGGTGATTCGCATAGGTGATCCTGATCAAGAATATATATACTTTATAGGGTCGGAGATGTCTCCTTCACTGCGTTGCACACTTTTTGACAAAATTATAATACTCTCTGCAAGGGTATAATGAAGCGACAAAAGGAAGCACAGTGTGTAGATGAAGGAATGGTACGCAAAGCGGCTAAAATTCACAGATTTTATAACGCAATGTTATAAAATTACGCATTACGCATATGTTTTGTATACGTTTTGTATGCATCGCTTTTGGCGTGCCATAACGCAGGCTCATTTTTTACGCAATAAATAAAATCTAGCAGGAACTTTTTATTATTCATTATGCTCTACCAAAACGTTTTTCCAACTGACGTTCGTGCAAACATTGCGAATCGTTTATTGGCGAGCATGTTGTTGTCAACGTTGTCAAAATAGAACGATTTCAATTTCATTCGAACATTTTGACGAACACAAAATTTGACAACGAACCCTACCATCCACAGGAAAAAATTTCGTCGAGCACAACATGTTCGCCCAAGATGCTCGCGTGTGGATGGTCCCCTTTAATTGAAAATTCATTTTTTATTCAGTCTATTTGTTAATATATTAAGGTAAAAAAAAGGTAGAGCTAGCTGCCGATATTTGCGGATGTGTGCATAATCAACAATATACTAACATCGTCTCTTTTTTTCTTCAAGGTCAATGCAGCTGTTTTGCAATGTAGTTTGTAACGAACTGTCTTTCTGCTGCTGATCGCCACAATTTGCCGCGGCTAGCTCACAGAGTTTCGCGGATCCGTTCCACCGAATTTATAGATTCGACGTGATTGCCCAAGCCCAGAAAGTAATACAAATAGCTTTAAGTTGGTTCACACTCTTTATTCTGAGAGCTCTTTACACTACAAAAGGCTTTCTTTCTCGTTTACTCGTTGCTCCTTCCGTTCCTGTTGGCTCCGTCGTCGGCGTCCTATGCGGGTTGTCCGGGATACGCCGCCGCTGTTCCGTCGCCGCCGTTACTCCGTCGCCGATGGTACTCCTGTCGCCGCGCTGCCAGCGATTCCGCTACCTTCTGCCCTTTGGCCTTGAGAGAAACACCCCCTTGGGTCGACTACGACTGATCTGACGGTTGGCTGCGGTCGGTCGCCTCCGCTACACCGGGACACCGTGCATACGCTCCGGTGCCAGGTTTGGGAGTTTGTTTGCTGACTGCCGCCTTCGCTACACCGGGACACCGTGCATACGCTCCGGTGCCAGGTTTGGAAGTTGCCGTGTGACGTCTCCGCTACACCGGGACACCGTGCATACGCTCCGGTGCCAGGTTTGGAAGCCGCCGTGTGCCTGATCTTATTGTCGCGCACCCGCTACACCGGGACACCGTGCATACGCTCCGGCGGACCCGAGTTTGTAGTGGCGGGGCTGGTGACCAGGGTGTTCTCACTGGGTCTGTGACTTGGACGCGAGTCCTTGAGTCGGCCGATCCGTGTTTCGCAGGACCACGCCTGTTGGTTGCGATTCCAGGAGTCAGTAAGGCGTACGCCAGACTTTATCCCTTCTTCACTTCCTCGCAAGGCTACCTGCCGTGTTCGGGAATGGCTCAACTCGACTCTGACGCCTCGGGCTTGTAGAGGAAACCGTCCAGCAACGGATCCTTGTCTCCCTAGTTCTGTACGTCTCGTGGTTACCGGGCGTGTGATCCCAAGTATGCCTCCTTGTTTCGCAGGACCACGCCTGTTGGTTGCGATTCCAGGAGTCGGTAAGGCATACGCCAGACTTTATCCTTTCCTCACTTCCTCGCAAGGCTACCTGCCGTGTTCGGGAGTGGCTCAACTCGGTCTCCCCACCCTGGTTCTGTCTTGTGTCTCGTCCTTTACGTCTCGTGTACACCGGGCGTGCGATCTCGAATTGGTCTATCCTTGTCTCGCAGGACCACGCCTGTTGGTTATGATTTCAGGAGTCGGTAAGGCATACGCCAGACTTTATCCTTTCCTCACTTCCTTGCAAGGCTACCTGCCGTGTTCGGGAATGAACCAACTCGTCTACACGACCCTGGGTTTCCGGAGGAAAGTCCAGCAATGGATCCTTTCCTTATTTTCTTAATCGCTCTCCTTGCGCTTGGCTGTCGGACTCTCCAAAGGCGGTCCTTCAACTCAAACAAAACCCGAATCCTTTTAGAAACGCTCTAACACTTGAATGGCGGACTCTCCACAGGCGGTCCTCCAACTCAACGCTACAAGCTTCCTAAAAAGACTCGTCCCGAGCCGCTCCAGTGGGCCTCCTTTTATACTGACTGGAGCGCCCGTTAATCCTCCTGGATTCTGCTCCTGCCGTTAATCCTGCTTCCAGAATCACGCCACTTTCCCGTTGGCGGGTCGCTGTCCGTGGCCCCTCGTCTCCCTCGGCCACGGATCTCTGCTGCTGGTGCGTGGTGCACCGGTGGGCTTCCAGGGCCCGTTGCACTCTTCGTCGCAACCCCCCCCTCTGCTCCTTGCCGCTCACCCCGCCACACTTTCTAAGGCACGCCTGCGCATCGTGCTGACTCCCCACTGGACTACTTTCCCAACGTTGCTCCGGGACCCGTTACGTTCCACGTCGATTCCTTCTTCCCCCGGGTGGCGCCGTTTACCCTTTCACCTGCCACCGTTACGTTCCACGTAGATTCCGTCCTCCCACGGGTAGCCCTTCGCCAGAACCCACGATAACTGGCTTTCACCTTTCCCCCCAACCCCCGTACTGATCCTGGCGACGTTCCCTTGGGCTGCCCGGGTTGTTGACCGGTGGTTGACCCCCCTTTTTCTGCCTCCTCGGCCCCCCCCTTTGCCCCCGGCTATCTGTCTTCGCGTGTGGGGAGACTAAATCTCCTCACACTTCCCCCCTTCTTCGGGAAACGACAGAGCCGTTTGGACATTGGTGTTGATGCGCTGTGCTAAACATGGGCCCCCAAAAAAAAATGACATTCTCGGTTACCCTCTTATTTTGGTGTGGATACCTATCCACTTCCCCCCTCCTTCGGAAAACGACTGTGCGCTCCCCTGGGACCCTTTTAGAGCACCCAGCCTATGTACCCTATTCCATGTTTTTTTTTTGTTTTGTTTTTTTTCCTCTCTTTTTTTGTTTTTCTTTTTTTTATTTTTAAGTAATTTTTTAATAATAATAATTTTTTCCTTTTTTTTTATATTCTTTTTCTTTAATAATCTTTAATTTTTAGTTTTTTTTTTTTTGTTTTTTTTTTTTTTTTATAATTATTTTTTCTTTATCTTTGTTTTCAGTTAGAGTTTTATTTTATTTAATTCTATGAATTTTTTTTTTTATATATACCTTTTTTTCTTTTTTTAAATTTTTTTTTTTTTTTTTTTTTTTTTTTTTGTTTCCCCTTTTTTTAAAATTAATTTTTTTTTTTTCCCTTTGTTTCCCCTCTTTTTTTAACTTAATTGGTTTTTTTTTTTTTCCCCCTTTTTTTTATTTATAAATTTTCTTTGACTTTTACTTTTTAGACTCTTCTCAATACTTTCACGCCGTTGGTTCCTCCTCGCACTCGGAAGCATACGGCTCCAACCTGCGCCATGACACACCACCTTCCGGTGCGTCCGCGCCTCCTCTCCACCTCCGCCGCCACCCTCACACAGAGCTCCGGCGGCCAGTCTTCTTCTGGGACCTCCTTGTCACCTCCATCCGACGCTGACCTCATCAGCACCGGCCTTGTTGGCCTCTCCTCCGGGCAAGAGTGCTGCCGGCCCAGCGCCGGCTTCTTTGGTGTCGGCCACACCCACGGCCCCTTCGTCCATGGCTCCTCCTCCTTATCCTCCTTCCTTGGGCGTGGTGTAGGTGGTGCCGCAGGCCACGTTGCTTCCTGCTGCCTCTTCCTGGCGGCCGTTGCCACCTCCCTTTCCTCCGGTCGTTCCGACCGAGGGCGTGGTGTTGGTGGCACCGCGGGCCACCGCGTCGCTGGTCGGGTCCTCCTCGTGGCTTTCCTCCTCTTCGCAGCCTCCACCAGCCGCCTTGCCCGTCGCAGCCGCATCCTCCTCGACATCGCCCTCCTCATGGCTCTCTCCCGTCCATCTCTCCTCACGTCTCTCCACTCCCTGTCGATCTCCTTGCAGATCTCCTCTGCCCTTTGGGCCCTCTTCCTCGCCATCTCCGTGATGGCGACCATCGCCTCCTTCCGCTGGCGGCACCTCTCCGATCTCCTCCTGTGCTCCAGCGCCTCGCTCCGGCGTCGCTCCTCCACAGTGGCGCGACCGACCGGAATGTGTTTCCTTCCTCCTGCTGCCCGTTGGATCGCCCACTCCGTCCTGATCCGTTTTCCGCTCCATGTGGGATCGCCGACTATCTCCAAATCGCTCTCGTCAGACGAGACGATCATCGTTGGCTCTGACCTGTTGCTCATGTTGCTTCGTTGATTTTTTTTTGAATAGACCGTGCTCCTCCCAGGCGCCGCCTTTTATAGCACGTCCAACTCCCGCTACTGGATATGCTCCGTTACTGTTCCGTGACTGGACCTGTTAAAGCTCCCGTTACTGGACATATCCCGTTTTCCATTGTGCACTTGTGCCGGTTGCCGTTCTATTCCTCCTTCGCCGGTGATCCCATGTCTTGGCACTTCAGCTCACTCACGTGTGCCCTCTTCTCTTTCTTGGTTCTTCCGTGCCGTATGATGACAATTACCGGCGAAACGAAATTGACGACCGTGTAGGGCCCATCGTACCGCGGCGCCAGTTTTGCTGCGAATCCCTCGGCTGCCTTCGACAAATGGTGCTCTTTTGCCCACACCGTTTCGCCAATCTTTGGGCTCCACTTCCGTCTCCGTAAATTATAGTGCCTCGCCTGGTCCTGGGCCGCCCGCTCCATGTTCCTCCGCACTATTTCGAAGACTTCCTTCATCTTCGTCGCGTTCTCCGTGGGCGTTCCTTGCCCAACTCCTGCGCCTAACGCGTTTTCGTCGAACAACGCTCTTGGCATCCTGGGCTCCCTGCCCTGCGTTACAAAGCAAGGCGAATACCCTGTCGACTCTGACACTGCCGAGTTTACTGCCAGCATGAGCTCTGGCCAGTGCTCGTCCCAAGTCCTCTGGTCCTCCCCAGCGAACTGGGCGATCATCGTTTTGATCGTTCTATTCGCCCTTTCTGTTGGATTTTCCTGGGGTGTATATGGTGCGGTGAACTGGTGGCGCACGCCAAGCTCCCCGAGGAACTTCTTAAAGCTGCGGCTGGTGAATTGTACGCCGTTATCCGTCACCATCACCTTCGGAACTCCATACCGAGCGACAATCCTTTCTCTGACTGCCTTTTGCAGTGCCTCGGTAGTTGCTTTCCGCAGTGGCACTATCTCCGTCCACTTCGAAAACCGGTCCATCATTACCAAAACCATTGTATTCCCATGTTTAGATCTTGGCAATGGACCCACGAAGTCCGCGCACACCGTTGCCCATGGCTCTTCCGGGACCTGTGTCAGCATTTGTCCTGCTGCTTGCATCTGGCATGGTTTGTATTTTAGGCAAGTTTCGCATCTCCTGACATATTTCCGGATGTCTCTTTGCATCCCTGGCCAGAAGTACCTGGCGGCCACTCTGGCTATCGTCTTCCTCACGCCTAGGTGTCCTGCCGCCGGTGCGTCATGGTTCTCTTCAAGGACCTGCTGCCTCGACTCCGTAGGCACGCACAACTTCCATGACGCCACTTCCTCGCTTCCTGCTCTATGCGGAACGTGGCGGTAAATCAAGCCGCCCTCCTCGACGTAGTCCGGGAATTTTTGCGGGCTTGCCTTCATTTTCTCCTTTAACGCGTTTATCCACACGCACTCTTGGACTTCCAGATCCACGGTTCTTCTGAATTGCTCCAACACCGGCTGGCGAGATAGCGCGTCGGCGACCACGTTCAGCTTACCCTTCCTGTAGCTGATGACGTAGTCATACTGCTGCAACTCGAACACCCACCTCGCTATTCTTCCAAGCGGGCTCTCGAGGTTGTTGAGCCACTTCAGTGCCATATGATCCGTGATTACGTCGAACTGATATCCTTCCAGGTAGGGCCTCATTTGCCTGATCGCCCATACTATGGCTAGGCACTCCTTCTCCGTTGCCGAGTAATTTTTTTCAGCTCCAATTAGCGTTCGACTGGCGTATGCGATCACTCGTTCGCCCTCCTTGGTGTCCTGGGTCAGGACCGCTCCGACGCCGTAGTCGCTTGCGTCCGTTTGTAGCACGAACCTTTTCTCAAAATCTGGGCACGCCAGAACTGGGTCTTCCGCCAGCCGTGCCTTCAGGGTCTCGAACGCCTCCTGGTGCTTGGGGGTCCATTCCCATTTCGTCCCCTTTCGTAGCAGATCGTTCAAGGGCTTCGCGATTCCTGCGAAATCTGGGACGAACCGCCGATACCATGACGCCATCCCTATGAACTGTCGTACTCCCTTGACGTTTGTCGGGGGTTGCAGCTCCGTAATGGCAGCGACCTTCCCCGGATCCATGCCGATCCCTTGGCTCGTTATTCTATGTCCCAAGTATAGCAGTTCCTGCCTGAAAAAATGACATTTTTCCGTGTTTATCCGCAGGTTTGCTGCTTTCAACCTTCTGAACACTTCTCTTAGGTTCGCCATGTGTTCTTCCTTGGTGCGTCCGATCACGATGATATCGTCCTGATACGCAAAGGCATGTGGAGCCATGTCCGGCCCTATGACCTGGTCAAGGGCCCTTTGAAATGTTGCCGAGGCTGAGTGCAACCCGAACGGCATCACCTTCCATTGGTACAGACCCTTCCCTGGAACGGTGAAGGCGGTGTACTTTCTGCTTCCTTCCTCCAGAGGGATCTGCCAATACCCGTCCTTCAAGTCGAGGCTGCTGAAGAATCTGGCCTCCCTTAGTTGCTCCAATATGAAATTTATTCGTGGCATTGGGTACGCATCTTTTACTGATTTTGCGTTGATTTGCCGAAAGTCCACGCACATTCTCCACTGGCCCGTCTTTTTCTTCACCATTACAATCGGTGAGCTGTATGCGCTATTCGAGGGCTCAATGCATCCCTTTTCCAACAGCTCCTCCACTTTTGCGTTTATTTCCCCTTGTATTTTTGGGTTTTTGGGGTAATATCGCTGCTTTATGGGAATGTCGTCCTTCATGGTGATCCTGTGCTGAGTTATGTTCGAGCATCCTGTTTGGACGGCGAACGCTTCTAGCTCACTCTCGATAAATCTCTTATTGCGTTCGTCTTCCCATACCTCTGGACATCCGGACACTGCTACGGACAGTCTATCCTCCAGACATCCGCCCCATCTCTCCCTTTTGGGTATGGTAACGCTGTGGCCTGCGCATGTCACCGTTGCGCCGAACTCGCTGAGGAAATCCCATCCCAGCACCAGACTGTCCTCCATGCCTGGCATCACCAGCAGGTTCAGTGTCTTTGTCCTGTTGCCGAAGCTTATCCGAGCCTGTAATGCGGCGCGTATTTCTGTATGGCTTCCATTGGCTAACTTTACCCGCCTCTTTATCGCGACTCGTTTCCCGGCTATTTCCTGGCTCTCTGCTAGGTCCTCTGATATAAAACTTGCCGTCGCTCCTGTATCCAGCATGGCTTTCACCTCCGTGCCCTCGACCTCGATGGTTGCCGTCAACTGTTGCTCTTCTCCGGCTAGTCCTCCTATTAATTTCGAGAGGCAGCACCGTGCGATCCCTGCTCTCCTCCCTGTTGCTGGGACCGCTGCGCATTTCCCGCCCTCTGGCAGCATTCTGTGCTTCGAACTCCTGTCGCGCCGCACATTTTGCAGAAAAGCAGCCTTGGGTTCCTGCACCCGCTGGCCCAATGGCCCATGCCACCGCATCGGTTGCATGCCTGGGCTGGGTTCTCGACCGGACCCTGCCTTGGCCCTGCTGCCCACTGCTGATTAGGCTGCTGCGGAGCCGACCTATGCTGGGTCTCGGGCTGCCATCTCGGCATCCAACTTTGGTTCGTGTTATTCTGTCGCTCCGGTGGGCCTTGGCGCGGTTCCTCTCTTTGCCACCTTGGTGCCCATTGTGTGTTTTGGAGGGCCTGGTGTTGGAACTCGTCCCGTTGCTCTTTCTGGGTCCATTGGTCCCTCTGGTATCTTGCCGCTTCACCATGCTGCGGTCCTTCTCTCTGCCACCTCTCGTTTACGGCCGGCTGACTGTGGCTCCACCTTTGTTCTGTGGCCACTTGCCTGTTAAAGGCCTCTTCCTCCTGCGCCAATTCTTCAAACTCCTCTGCTAAGCCCATCACCTCCTCTAAAGATGCGCAGGCGTATGGCCTTATGAACATTTTCATTCTTGGCATGCAGTTTTCGACGAGCCTCTCTATCACTTCTTTCGTTGTTTTGCCTAATGGTTTCATTAGTGACTGAAGATCCACCATGTATTCTTTGAACGGCTCTCCACGACGCTGCTTCCGTTGGCGAACTTGGTCCGCCAACTTCTCGAAGTATCCTTTCGGCAGGAAAAAATTCTCGAAGCTTGCCTTGAACCTCGCCCATGTTGGCCATTCTTCGTCGTTCATGATGAACCATCTTTGGGCCCTGCCCTGCAGTAGTTCTGGCATGGCTCTGGGGATTGTATTTATGTCTAATCCGTATGTCTTTGCGGACCACGTTACTCGGTCCAGGAACTCTAACGGGTCCCCTGTGCCGTCGAAACGAAATGACCAGTCTCGCACCTGTCTGGCTACTTTGGCGTAATCCACCGGGGCCGGAACATACTTTCTCGACTGCGGTTCTATGCTCCTTCCCATTCTTGGATCTGGTACCGCCAGGCTCTCTATAAACTTTTCTGTTTCGCTGGCTGCTCTTTGCCTGGGGGTTGATCTTTGTCCAAACCTTTCCTCTAGGCCGTGCGTTAGCGCCAGTACCTCCTCTTCCTTGGTTTCGTCGACCCACCTCGCCACTGAGGATCTCATCGCTTCCACAGTCCCGTCTGCTGGTAGACCGATCTCTCTACACACTTCGCTCAGCTCCTCCTTTCTCAATGTGTAGATCCAATTCTTTCTTCCCATCTTTCTGCTATGTTATTTTCTAGGCTAAATGCAATCACGAAGTTTGGGCGCCAGGTGTAACGAACTGTCTTTCTGCTGCTGATCGCCACAATTTGCCGCGGCTAGCTCACAGAGTTTCGCGGATCCGTTCCACCGAATTTATAGATTCGACGTGATTGCCCAAGCCCAGAAAGTAATACAAATAGCTTTAAGTTGGTTCACACTCTTTATTCTGAGAGCTCTTTACACTACAAAAGGCTTTCTTTCTCGTTTACTCGTTGCTCCTTCCGTTCCTGTTGGCTCCGTCGTCGGCGTCCTATGCGGGTTGTCCGGGATACGCCGCCGCTGTTCCGTCGCCGCCGTTACTCCGTTGCCGATGGTACTCCTGTCGCCGCGCTGCCAGCGATTCCGCTACCTTCTGCCCTTTGGCCTTGAGAGAAACACCCCCTTGGGTCGACTACGACTGATCTGACGGTTGGCTGCGGTCGGTCGCCTCCGCTACACCGGGACACCGTGCATACGCTCCGGTGCCAGGTTTGGGAGTTTGTTTGCTGACTGCCGCCTTCGCTACACCGGGACACCGTGCATACGCTCCGGTGCCAGGTTTGGAAGTTGCCGTGTGACGTCTCCGCTACACCGGGACACCGTGCATACGCTCCGGTGCCAGGTTTGGAAGCCGCCGTGTGCCTGATCTTATTGTCGCGCACCCGCTACACCGGGACACCGTGCATACGCTCCGGCGGACCCGAGTTTGTAGTGGCGGGGCTGGTGACCAGGGTGTTCTCACTGGGTCTGTGACTTGGACGCGAGTCCTTGAGTCGGCCGATCCGTGTTTTGCAGGACCACGCCTGTTGGTTGCGATTCCAGGAGTCAGTAAGGCGTACGCCAGACTTTATCCCTTCTTCACTTCCTCGCAAGGCTACCTGCCGTGTTCGGGAATGGCTCAACTCGACTCTGACGCCTCGGGCTTGTAGAGGAAACCGTCCAGCAACGGATCCTTGTCTCCCTAGTTCTGTACGTCTCGTGGTTACCGGGCGTGTGATCCCAAGTATGCCTCCTTGTTTCGCAGGACCACGCCTGTTGGTTGCGATTCCAGGAGTCGGTAAGGCATACGCCAGACTTTATCCTTTCCTCACTTCCTCGCAAGGCTACCTGCCGTGTTCGGGAGTGGCTCAACTCGGTCTCCCCACCCTGGTTCTGTCTTGTGTCTCGTCCTTTACGTCTCGTGTACACCGGGCGTGCGATCTCGAATTGGTCTATCCTTGTCTCGCAGGACCACGCCTGTTGGTTATGATTTCAGGAGTCGGTAAGGCATACGCCAGACTTTATCCTTTCCTCACTTCCTTGCAAGGCTACCTGCCGTGTTCGGGAATGAACCAACTCGTCTACACGACCCTGGGTTTCCGGAGGAAAGTCCAGCAATGGATCCTTTCCTTATTTTCTTAATCGCTCTCCTTGCGCTTGGCTGTCGGACTCTCCAAAGGCGGTCCTTCAACTCAAACAAAACCCGAATCCTTTTAGAAACGCTCTAACACTTGAATGGCGGACTCTCCACAGGCGGTCCTCCAACTCAACGCTACAAGCTTCCTAAAAAGACTCGTCCCGAGCCGCTCCAGTGGGCCTCCTTTTATACTGACTGGAGCGCCCGTTAATCCTCCTGGATTCTGCTCCTGCCGTTAATCCTGCTTCCAGAATCACGCCACTTTCCCGTTGGCGGGTCGCTGTCCGTGGCCCCTCGTCTCCCTCGGCCACGGATCTCTGCTGCTGGTGCGTGGTGCACCGGTGGGCTTCCAGGGCCCGTTGCACTCTTCGTCGCAACCCCCCCCCCTCTGCTCCTTGCCGCTCACCCCGCCACACTTTCTAAGGCACGCCTGCGCATCGTGCTGACTCCCCACTGGACTACTTTCCCAACGTTGCTCCGGGACCCGTTACGTTCCACGTCGATTCCTTCTTCCCCCGGGTGGCGCCGTTTACCCTTTCACCTGCCACCGTTACGTTCCACGTAGATTCCGTCCTCCCACGGGTAGCCCTTCGCCAGAACCCACGGTAACTGGCTTTCACCTTTCCCCCCAACCCCCCGTACTGATCCTGGCGACGTTCCCTTGGGCTGCCCGGGTTGTTGACCGGTGGTTGACCCCCCTTTTTCTGCCTCCTCGGCCCCCCCCCCTTTGCCCCCGGCTATCTGTCTTCGCGTGTGGGGAGACTAAATCTCCTCACAAGTTGTGCTGTGTCTTTGTGTTCGTGTTCTATGTTCTTATAAGATTTAAATATTAATTTTAATAGCGTTTTTTTTTTTTATCAATTTAATTTTGGTAGCTGACTCTTCTCAGAGTGGGTTCACTCGTTTGTACATATTCAATTATTGGTGTACAGCAATCGGCACCATTATCGGCAGAAAAATTACGGAAGGTCATCGATCATGTAAACAGCATTATTGAAGACAGTGGACTTTCGTTAGTCATCAAAAAGAACTAAAAGACGAAGAGTTGCTGAGCTTTCCATAATTAATGAATCTGCAGCTTGTGATTTACGATCGTGTAACATTCAATCAGATGCAATGTGTAGCAAAGCTAGCATTGATGTAGTCCTATCGTTTCTCATAGAGGCAAAGATGAGCAAGCATCAATATTTTTTCTTATTTGAAGCTATGTGAACTCAAAGACATCCTGTGACCCTTTTCCAAGCTACAAACAACTGTTAAAAGCTAAGAAATTAACCTATCCAGACAAAATCACTGTAAGTGAATCAAAAGCTAATGTCAATCTACAGAGCTTAGTAGACCACACTGCGAAGCAGTTTGTAAAACTTCAGCGTGATGTTCTTGAAAGCGTTGGAAGGGATTGCTCTGATAACCTTATTTTAATTGGAAAATGGGGATTTGACGGACATTCAGAATACAAACAGAAGGATTTGATCGATTCCAGTCTTTTTGTGACATCATATGTGCCATTGCATGGAAAGTTATCAAAAAAATCAAAAAATTATTTAGAAGAATCCGCGACCTTCATCTACACGATACTGCAGACCATTAAAATTCCAATTTGCAAAAAAAACAGCTCATTTATCTAAGGACGAAGAAAAGTATTTCACACGTCATCTTCTAAGTGCTACATATGTAAGGCGAAGCCGACAGAGATGAACGATTTAGAAAATTGTCTGAAAAAGAAGGTTCATTAAGCACGCAATGAGTTGGGTTTATCTCCATTAAACTCCTATATTCATTTTTTTGAATACTTTTGGCACGTATCGTACAGACTCTATATGAAGAGCTGGAGAGTTAATACTCCAGAAAAAAACAAGTTCTTTTGACAAGGAAAAGAATGGGACTCATTGTAGACAAGCCTAGGAGTGAAGGAAGAAGCATTTCAAACGATTGAATTAACCCAAGAGCGTTTTTTAAAAATCCGAAAGTAGCAGCTTTCGCAAATAAGGGGTATTGATGAAGACGTTATAATCCGGTGTTCAATATTGGAGTTGAAGTGTTGCCATCAGGGTACAAAATCAATGCGCCAAAATTTAGAAAATATGCACTTGATACAGCCAGAAAGCTTATTAACTTGTATCCATAGAAGATAGTACCATCCGTACAAAAAATTTTGGTCCATGCTCCAGATGTGATAAATTATGATCCAAATTTGGTCCGATATTTTGTATGGTAGCTACAAGAAATAGTCGCGCGATATTTCCAATTTTTTGTTTCTATAATTAAAAAATTTTTATAGAATTTTGGGGAAAATTTCGTAGCAATATAACAACTAGAAGTATTTTTGGCCGCAACTCCCATACTGGCGGAACCACTGTGCAGTGATTCCCTGATTCCCTGACTCTCTGGTCCGCTACGTTCTGGCGAACGTAACCGTGTATGCGTCCTGAAAGGTAGAAAAGGCCATTCGTGCCCTTGTCCGGGTGTCACGAACCGAGACTATACATGCTGCCCGGCTTGCGCATGGGATGTGTGTTTATTGGCGACCAGCTCGGATAAGGGTCTGGCCATCGAAAGGGCGAAGTCAGTAAGCCGAGAGCGAGCACGCGAAAAGAGCGGCGTGATGACAGCAGAAGCAGAAGAAGAGCCAAGCTAGAGCAGGCGGCACGAGCATGTTATTTCGATCGAAGGGAACCATGACCGGAACCGGCTGCTAGGTATCAGGCTGACACATTCTTCCCGGCGAACGTCTGGAGCGGTCGTGAGAAAAGAACAGCCATGATCCATCGCAGGAGCTGACTAGGGCATAGTTAAGTCATAATCGACTAGGTGGGGATTTTGAATAGGGGGCGTCTGATCTGAATAATTCTTACAAACTCTGTAAGCTAGCCGAGGCATTTTCGCGAGTGATGACACATCAAAAAGAGTTTGTCCCCCAAGTCCTAAGATTCAGAGCTGCTTAAGCTCTCACCGATAGCCGGCGAAATATGGCAGAGAGAAGAACCACAGAAGTCAAACCAGTAGTACTGAATTGAAGTCAATACGGAAGATGGGCATCGAGATTGCAGAGAGAAAAATTTCACCAACCGTTGACTCAGAACTGGTAACAAGAACAGAGAAGGAATCCATGATGGATGCCGACGTGGCAGGCCGATGGATAGCATTCAATCATCAACAGGATCGGCAGGAGACGGTAAGTTCTAGGCAAGGAGTTATAGATAATGCAGTGCAGGGATGCCATAGGTGCTGTGGCATGGGGGATTGGGCAAGAGGTAAGAAGCCCAGACAAGCATACGTTTCGGTGACACGGAGAAGAGACGGAACCTGCTGGTGATGCAGGCATGGGAGGCAGTTCGGTGCTAGGATAACATTTTCTCAGAGAATTTGGTAACTCAATACATGCGAACAGTGCACAGTATAACATTAACATAACATCTTCTCAAAGAATTTGGTAACACAGTACATGCACACAGTAAACAGTATCACATTGTAAAGTCAGAATTTTTTGGTGAAGTTCATAGCCTAATATGACCTGGCCTATTATATATAATATTTTGTTTATTATTTTTAACGTTTTGTTAGTTAATATTAAATGCTATGACCTAACATTCTTTCGGTATCTTGCATTATTGGAGTACATTATCCACAAAGATCGAGTATATCGCAAATTGGAATAGTATATTAATTGAGATGGTCAATGCTGTGTATGAAGCTCCCGTAGAGATGGTTATAATGGTCTGGGGATGTATCTGCAAGATACCTTGCTCTATAATTCTTGGCACTTGTATGAGAGTTCAGTTAATTCAGTCGAGAGTACCTTTCAATATGGGTTTCAGTTTTAGTAGACTATCATTGTCCATTCTAAAACTGCCATTCTTGTTACTCCCAATAGTTCGTTGAATATTTCGGGCTTGTAGCTGAACTCAATCACGCTTTTTGCGTTCCAGGTTTGCAGAGCTGCAGACTATTGGTTCCAAATTAAATGCTTCAGTTTTGCACCAGTTTTCATTCCTTTAGTAGTGAATTTTCGCACAGGGTGGTGTTGGCATCAGGAGGAGCCGTCAATGGGTCAATCACCGATTAAGAAATGTCCTGGCGTAAATGGTGATCCTCAGTGAGGTCTGACAAGAGAGTGATAGGACGTGAATTAAGAATGGCTTTTATTTTAACGATAACAGTGTTGAGGTCGAACCTTAAGAAGGTGATTGATACAAGAAGCCGTTTTGCGGATTTTACCACAGCTTCCCATTGACCACCAATTGATGGCGATCAAGGAGAAATGAACTTTAAGTCATTTTCCCTTTTAATACAGTGTTGAGCTATGCTTTCCGCAGTATCATTTGAAAATATGGCTTTTTCTAATTCCTTTGATTTGTTGTTGGCCCTAATAAAATTCGTTGCATTATCGCAATGGATAGTCCCGCACTTTCCTAGACTACTGGGATATAAGCCTAGTCGGGTTATTTACCTCGAATCTTTAGATAAATCCATAAAGGGGCGGAGTAGTGTTGTAACAACAACATTGCCAACATTAAACTCTGACGAATACACACATCCTTGAACACTCATACATACACTTTTGTGAGTGGGTGTCATGGGTGTGCAGAGTCAAGGAGCGCACAGACCAGCGTCGCTGCACTCCCAGCGCCGTCAAAAGCGGACGGATAGAATCGATTGGTGTCTCAGATGCGGAAAACCAGGACACAAAGTGGTGTCCTGACGAACGTGGCAAGTCTTAGCAAGTGTTTCCTCTGTGCAGCTGCAAAGAAGGCAGAGCTTGCCCACGTAGTTGGCAGTAAGAGATGCCCACTCGGAAAACCGGGAGCAACAAAACAAAGACGAGAATGATTCATAACCAACATAAACCTAACCACTGCGAAGTACTGCATAGCCTACTCGAGTAGATCTTAAGGGAGAAACAGACAAACATAGCCCTAAGCTTTATAAGAAAGGTGATACACAATATTATATTTTGGACTTCGCCAAATCAGCAGCAATCTGGGCTCCAGGCAGACAACTCGAAAGCACATGAAGCGGCGCAGGTTACATGCGGTCCAAAGTGGGCGAGTTCTGGCTGGACGGGATAGCCCAGGACAGGCGAGGTGAACAAAGGCGACTAAGAGCGGGATATGGTCCAATCGTGAACCTTACCTTCTGCAGCAGCGGACTGTTCCAGAGGTCAAAGTGGTCCCTAGGTGAGGAGCGACCACAAATATATTGTCTGCGACATCGAGAATAGAGCGCAAACCTCCGCAAGAGCGAAACCACCAAGGTTTAATCCGGCAACGCTGCAACCCCAAATTTTCACGGATTCCAGACCCTCGGGCGATCGGGGAACCGGTGGTCCCCGAAGATAGCCCATGCGTGTAGAGAGTGTCTTCGAACCAGAAGGTTGCATCAAAGAGCCAGAGGAAGGCCGGACTTTAAACAGAAAGTGAGGCCTATCGCTCCAAAAGAATTTGCTGTGTCGAGGAAGATCCTAAGCGGATGATGAAGTAGGCAAATTCGAGGTGCCTGGAGATGTGCGACGCGGCAGATCCGTGGGGATCGACCTACCGGACCATTGTAAAAAAAGTGAGGCCTATCGCTCCAAAAGAAGCCGCTACAATGACATAGTGAAACACCTCTTTCCGACGTAGACCTACTCAGCACCGAACGGAGCTTGAGAACCTTTCGGTTCAACGCAGGTCCAGGAAATATCCTCTTTACAATACGTAGTGGTTGTAGTGGTTGTCGCCAAGACAATCAATGAAGTCGAGGATTCCTGGAAGCGTAATCGATTGGCTCGACCAGGCAGGGTGTAACGTGTACGTTGGGACGGAAGAATCTACACTCGCGGGGCACGCTGTAGATTTTCGGCTCTAGTTCGTCGGCTTTGGGGGTGGTGGTCTTGCTGGGCAGATTCTTCCTCATGGTGAAACCTTAAGATAAAACGATGGGGAGAAAGTGCATACTAAAGTGCAATTTTTAGATGAGGGTTACGATTAGGCGTATAGATGAGGTAAATTTGCATTTTGTGCATAGAATTATTTTTTTTAGTTAAATAAAAAAATTATAACAATAATTCAATTATTTTGTTTTTTAATTAAACTAAGTTTAATTAAATTAAGTTTTTAAGTTTGTTTTTTTTTTTGCTTGTAACTTTTACCAGTGTAAATGATATATCTTTTCTTTCGCTAAAGTTTTATGTCTTATTCTATTTTTCCTATAATTTAAAGATATTTAATTTAGTTCAAATCATTTTAATAAATATTTCAAAAATAAAAATTAAGATGTAGGGATAAAAATAAAAGATACAATTTCAGTGTAATCTAGTCAAATTAGTCCAAAACCAAAGAACCGGCTCCACAGAAGGCTCAGCCATGGTCAACCGAATGGCGTCGTTGATCGTGAACTCGGTTGAAATTTCGAGTAATTTAAAAAATAACCAAAGAAACCCACAAGATACAAAACAATAACAAAAAACAATACAAAACCATAAGTACTTTTACGTTTTTCAAAAATCCATAAACATATAATTACAAGCTAACCTACGAGTACTGCAATATTTAAATAAATTAGCCTACATTACAGAGACACTCGAGAAATTATTAGAAAATACAGCAGGAAGTCTAGTATTCTCAAAAATTAATATAACACATAAGTTCATTTTCATAAAAGATGATTTGAACAGAACAAGGAACATTTTCACAATGCAGAATATACCAATAAAAATTCATATGCTTAAGAAGAAGGCTTCATATTCATGTTCAACGTCTTAAAAACACATTAGTAAAATCCAGCTGCGGCGAGGACATGACCATTAACGGATCCCCAATTATCACCTACTCCAATTGCACGGTGGAAATAAACAAAATAATGTACGATAGCACCAAAGAAATCGTAATAGAACACCTGAATATTTTCCTACCAACAGTAACGAAAATAACCACTAACCACACAACTAAAGTTGTAACGTTTCATAACCTACACCCTAAAACCATCGAGTTTCACAAACAAATGTCCGAAGTCGAAACATCACAAGGCTTACATACAACGGCATTGTTCAGCGGATTAGGACTTATCCTCACGCTGACTACTGTTCTCTGAATACGAAGACGTCGAAAGATCATCATGTTCCCATACCACACGGACCACCCGCTTCACATTACGCCGTCTATCCCATCCCTGTGTCCGTCGCTCCGTACTGAGGGGGGAGGAGTTACCGGTTACCCACCGGTCAACCACCTCATGTGCTATACCACGTCAGACCCCTCTCCACGTCAGACGTCATATCATATAAGCACATATACATCCATGCAATACATACTACATAGTCATACTTATGTACAGAATGCTTATGCCTCATTCTTATAACACCCGAAACCTTTATACGTCAAACCAGCAAATAAAGTACACACTTAATTTTGAACAGCAGACGAAAGAACACAAGCTTTTTATTCTTTTGGGAAAACTTAAGAACCTCACCTTCTTTGCAACGGAGTCACTAGAACATGGAAACTACTTACATCTATAACTCCCGCGCGTCACAGCCGCATTTGTCGGTCCGCACTTCACAACCAAGTCTAACATCTGAATGTAGTCTATATAATATATGGTAAGTGGTGCAACGCCGAGAAGGAGTCATCTCCGACCCTAAAAATTATATATATTCTTCATCAGGATCACCTCCTCAGTGTATATGAGCATGTCTGTCTGTCGGTTTCTTCGCAAAATAGTCTCCCAGTTATAGAGCTATCGACATGAAACTTTTCACAACCCCTTCTTTCCTTTGCATGCAGTATATTAGTCAGAACGGCGGGATCAGCCGACTATATCCTATAGCTATCCTCAGTTATATCCAAATGGTATAATTGAACAGTTTTTAGAGTTTTGCTATTTTTGGCAAAATAATACGACCCACCAAATTTCTTAAGGATCGACCGACTACATCTTATAGCTGCCATATAACTGAACGATTGAAAATAATAAGGAATAAGCGCAAAGGAATGGCACACTTCTTATGAAAATATCATAATACCAAATACAAACTTTGGTATTTATTTTTTTTTTTACACACTGTTGCTTTAGAAATTTAATAAGATTGCACTAACTTGTTTTGGAAAAAACGTTATTATTTCCACAATTTCTGAAATTGACCAATGAAATTGGTCTCGTTTTGTTCAAGATTAATGAGACTTTATTGATATGTGTATTGATATAATCAAGCTCATTCATGGAGCCCCAGAAAGTCCAGAGATTCCAGGAAGGCAAGTTATGGTACCTGCCACACTTTGGGGTGGAAAACATGAACAAACCTGGAAAAATCCGGCTGGTTTTCGTCGCGGCTGCCATGGTGAACGGCGATTTCTTTAATTTAGCGCTAATGAAAGGCCTACAGCGCTACAAGCCCCTCCCAACAGTGCTCTTCAATTTTTGGGAACGACCAGTTGGGGTTTGTGCAGACATCAAGGAGATGTTTCATCAGGTACTGATGCAAGGACAGATGTGCCTAGAGGTTCCTGTGAAGAAACGAGAAATTCATGCATCTGCAGAGTTTGACTTGTGTCGATTCACTTCCAGTTCGGCAAGTGTGTTCAGAGCGTTGAACCCACTTGAATCCATCGCTAGTTTTAAATGGACCGAAGCTGAGGGGAAGGTACTAAGAACGTACTGGCAGCGGGCTAAGAGGGACTCCCAAGAGGGAGTTCCTAAGCCTAGTCATGTCCACGTTTGACCCGATTGGATTCCTGAGCTGCTACATGGTGACTGGCAAATTGTAAATGAGAGAGATTTGGCAGAGAGGAGTCAACTAGGACGAGCCACTACCAGATAATTTGGCCGCAGCCTTTGAAGACTGGCGGCAAGGAGTGAGCAAAATCGAAGAATTCCGATGTCCACGCTACTACTTCGGATGTGGACGCGTTCGGATGCTACAGCTGCTACGGAGGATGGTGTAAGGACCCGTCGTTACGATTAGGAGCGATAATGGAAAAACTTCGTTGGAGCCGACTCGATTTGGAAGTGATGGGTGCATGAGTACCCGCTGACTCTTGTGCGCAGGGAGAGATGGTGCAAGCACGTCGAGCCCATTCGTCGAGGAGACTTGGTGCTAATCTGTGATCCAGCCATACCACGAAGGGAGTGGAAACGAGGCGTCGTGGAAGAGGTGTTCACCGGGAGAGATGGAGTACCTCGTCGAGCGGCATTGCGGGCAAACGATCGAGCCAAGACAATGCGTCCCGCTTTGAAGCTAGCTGTCCTGGACGTGGTGAATGCGGCTGCTTCACGGGTGGGGATGACGCGGAACGGATTAGGGCTATCGGTACTTAGTCAAGTTCAAACTTAGGGCCGAGAGTCGAACTCAGTATTACATGATGTCTGGTATTTTAAGTTTATGTTTGGCCTCACTAGAATCGGGTAAAGCCTAGTACTCTGACGACGAAAATCCGCTGTGAACACACGTGATAGCGAAATGGCTCTTTATTTGGCTACCGAGGTAGTGTGACCAAAAAAAATTAAGGAAAAGGGTAAAACTGAACAGCTGTTCTCTTTCTCTTTCTCTCTCTCTCTCTCTCTAATATTTCTCTTTCAATTTTCGTTCCATGATTGGGGTGTCAAAATAAATCAAATGAATTATTTTTACTATCAGCTGTTTATTATTTTGATCTGGCAACGCCAATTCCATTTGACAGCCATCATTTTCGTCGTTAGAGTACCGGCAAAATTTCTTTTTCTTCCTTTTTTCACACCTTTTTTTTATATGAAGTTCGGCCGCTGTAACACATGTTACAGCCAATTTTCGTCGTCAGAGTACTAGGCATAAAAAGAAAACGATATTTTGGCGGGTCATTAGACCGATTCGCGCCATCACAAAGAGAGGGAAGAGAATCTGCGGTAGGCTAACTAAGTTAATACCTATTGTAATTCTTTCAGAATAAAACATACACGCAAACAACACGCATACATACAAACCGAACTCCAACTATTGATCCAACCCGTGATCGGCCAAGCGGCAACAATTGAGATAAATAATAATTCAATTAAATTCGGGCTAGTCCTGACGACCTTTCCGTCCGCGACCCTATGACTCTTACAGTGAGCCACTGTTGTGGCGGCTGGTGATCTCTGCGATCAGGATAAGCCGCCATCGCCGCAAGCACATTAGACCCTGCTGGTCCGGGGTCCGGGGTCCGCGGTGCTAGTTGGCGATGAGCAACTCGCCTGTCAACAGGTTTCCGGGCGTAAGCACCTCGGCGTCGCTTGACTCGTGACTTAGAGCGCCCAGGGGTTGTGAGTTCAGGACGGCCTCGGCTCCAACGAAGACGGTCTGTAGCTCCTCCGCGGTCAGCTTGGAAGTAGGTTCTTGGCAGACTTCACACGTGCCTCCCATAATCCAAACATGTGCAGAGCCCACGGCGGGATGAACGCAAATCCGTTTTTTGATGCATATTGTGTGACGCCGATTCTCCGATGGAGCTCCGTGAAATGGCGACTCGCTCCGACAAAGTTCGTCGCGTTGTAGCAGTGCACGATCTGCGGACAGCAAACAAAAACGGAATTAGTTTAAAGGTAGAAAACTACTTCTAACTGAACTGCCTTGGACGTAAAACAAAGAAATAAGGCAATGTAAGACCTTTAGGGTGGCCCAAAATGAATTTTTAATGTCGTATCACTTGGGCCAGAAAAATCATGCCTGAAGCATCAATTTCACAAGCGATTCCCAATGCTTTAGTCAGTTCTAAGTCCGTAAATGTTATTGGCTTAACCGTGATCTCCGAGGCAGTAACTTCAAGCGAGTTTGAAAACAACTTGCTCAATTAAAACCCAGCGTTTTGTAAAACCTGAGTTACTTCAGTTTTAATTGTCTTTAGCTGCTCAATGCAACCAGCACCCGCTAACATTTCGTCGACGTAAAGATTGGACCCAATAACTTCAGGGGAATGTATTTTTCACAGATTCACTCAACCTTTTCAAACCAGGAATGGGGCTGGTGCAGGGCCATATGTAATGGTTTTGAGCATACACAGTTTCAAGGACTCTGATGGGTCTTTCCTCCACACCTTCAACTGGTATCGCCTTCCGCTTCATAAACCATTACTTGGCGATACATCTTTTTATGTCAGCTTTCAGAGTAAATCTGTTTAGCCGGAACCGAAGAAGAGTTGAATACAACTCTTTCTGGATTTTAGGACCAATATATCGTTTGGGCACTTCTGTGTTGATGTTTTACGAGACGCATCAAAAACGACTCTTAATTTGGTCGATGTGCTTTGAGGCCATGAGACACACCGATGGGGTATGACATAGTATGGAGTAGCAAAAACATCATTGCTTGTAGGGGACATATGACCTAAGGATTCGTATTCTTCCTTAAATTCAACATACATTTCTTTAAATTCGGATCTCGAGAAAATCTTTTTTCGAGCGACAAAAAATGGTGTTTGGCTACCTCGAATGAGTTTCCCAAAACGCTTGGATCCAATTTAAAAGTAAGTCTGGGAATAGGATATCGATCCGTCACTGTTACGTTGTTCAGTGCTAGGTAGTCGCCACTCTCTCTTTGCTTATTTTACCAGGTGCAATGGGCTGGACCAGTTGATTTTTCAAAGACGGCATATTCCTTTCTCGATGAGGTAGAATAACTCGGATTCTGCAGCTTTGAATTTGTCGGTCGAGATGAAGTGCGTTTCTTCGGACGTTGCTGGCAGTTGGTTCAAGTTGATCGTTGCAAGATTGCGATATTCGTGAAGCATTCAGCGTATTGGTTATTCGTGTCATAGGGTAAAATCTCGTTCATTTTACGTTGAGGTGCGTGACATTTTGATTCGAGTAGCCTAGCTCGATCGATGAGTTTGCGTCGTTTCAAAGCGACAAGTAAGTCGAAATGTTGAAAAAAATCTGATCGAATGAAAGCCCAGTTGACGTCAACTATCACGATGGTCCATTGGCGGCGAAAATAAGCTTTGGAGTGAGTAAAGTTTTTGCGTTTTTTCACGGTAGCATCACTGGTGCCGACTTGATGTCGCCGACCTGATGAAATCCAAAACTTTGTCTGCCAACTTAGCTAAGTTTGCTAGGCTGGCGTCCGATGCGTGCAAGATCGCTTGCACTTGTGTTGATAAGCGCTGCAGCCACAGTGCTTTCAAGAAATTTTCGTTAACTTTGTTTGCGACGATGCGTTTAACTTGTTGAGCAGTTGTGTGGGCGCGTGTATATAGTGATCACGTCGGGGTCACCAATTTAATGTTCTTATATTTATTATTCGCTATACACATATACTTAAAACTAGAAAAATTACGAAAAGACGAATGTGGCAAAGACTCAGCAGTGGCGGCGGACGAAACTCGCAATAATCGCATGAGTTATCGAGTTTGATGAGGGTTGCCACCGTCTTTTCTCGACTTTAAATTTTTTGCACAAATACCTGCGGATCTGCCTTAGGATCGATGCAGGTGCAGGACATAGGGCTTACGATGGTGGTGATACGTGATCTTAAATCACAGGATGCGTATAGAAAGGGCCGATCCACGGAGATGCACTCCACGAGATCACTACGTTCGTCGAAAAGGCACTTAGTGAGGGAAACTTATCAGCCTCAATAGGCTGACTGCAGTCTGCAGTCAAGGCCATCACGGGACACTGGTTAATAGGAGCACACGCGGCTAGATTAGCGGTGCCACACTATAATTACTGCAGAAGCTGTGAAAATGTAGAATAGGAAGAGACAGTCGCTCACCTCCTGTGTTACTGCTCTGAGCTGGGGCGCAGCCGACTCAAATTCTTGGGCGCAGCAGCACTCACGGACCTTACAGACCTCGTGGAGATCGCTCCACGCAAAGTCGTTGCTTTCATCCGGAAAGCTGGATGAGACCGCGAGCCGCCGCAGGAAAGATAGCACTCTCTTGGGCACATTAGTAGATAGGAAGGGGGAGGTCCCCTGGTAGGACTTCTTGACTGTGCGGTATCACAAGGAGCCCCAGCGGCTTAAGTGGATGGGCGTGTCAGTGACGCCCCGCATTGCCGCCTCAACCTAACCTAACCTAACCTACACTTCACCGACGCGTCGCGAGCAACTTTTTGATTTTGATTTGAACATTTTTGTACTTTATTTTTTTTGTGTAAAAACACTGTGTTACTGTCACCTTTTTATATCTATGCAGAGGGTATTACAATTTTGGTCAAAAGTGTGCAACGCAGTGAAGGAGACATCTCCGACCCGATAAGGTATATATTTTCTTGATCCTGAGATGATATGAGCATGTCCTTCTGTCTGTTTCTACGCAAACTAATCTCTCAGTTTTGAAACTATCGACTTGATACTTTGCACACACCCTTCTTTCCTGTTCATGCAGTTTATAAGTCAGTATATAAGTTCATAACGACCGACTGAATATATTTTATAGCTGCCATATAACTGAACGACCGGAAATGGTAATTGGTAAAAATACCAACTTTAGTATTTTTGATGATAGAAGCTTGCAACTTTTTCTTTGATTTTGTATAGATCTTTCGCTCCCGGTCCTCTAAGCTATCTTTTACTAGATAAGCGATAACTAGAAATGAATAACCAAATTAAAAAAAAAAATTAATACAGCGTACCTGTTAACATTTTCCTTTGCTGTCCTATATATAACTTTCAACTTGAATGCTTGATGGCTAAGGGTTGGTCCGTTATCAATTCAAATTCCAAGCCTGCAATGTAGTCGTACAGTTTGTCTACTGCCCATATTAGTGCTAACTGTCCTCCTCCGTCTGATAATATCGCTTCTTATGTCCGTTAAACTTCGACAAATGGGATTATTCTTAGGTCATTCTCATCCGAGAATTTTAGCAAAACGGCTCCCATTGCAACTGGGCTTGCATCTTCTACGAGCTGTGTCTTTCGATTTGGGTCGAAGTACCGCAAGTTATGTACCTAAGGCTTTGTTTTCCAAGGGCATGTCCAGGCATAATCTGATGTCTCCTTTTTCTTTCAATACCAATTCTAATGGTCAATTCCACCAACTTTACTGGCTCATTGATGTCTTGCTTCAGTGCCTCCTTAATTTTGCACCTCACCGTATCCGCAAGGGCAACTGGGATTCTTTGCATCAATTGTTGTATTAGTTTTATCTCACGGTTAATCGGTAATTTTACGCTTTCTCCCTGTCATTTTGGAAGCACTGGGGCTTCCCGGTTGGCCAACCATAGACTGTTTTTCCTAATGGTGAAATTCACGGTCTGGGCCCCTTTACTGGCTCAATGATGTCTTGCTTTAGTGCTTCCCGAATTTCGCACCTCCCCTTGTCCTCAAGGGTAATAGGTATTCTTTGCATCGGTTGTTGTACTGGTTTTATCTCACGGTTAATTGATAATTTTACGCTTTCTCCATTCCATTTTGGCAACACTGATGCTTCCTGGATATTGTTAACCTCTAGTCCCAGACGCAGTACATTCAACTAAACAGTAATCTCTTGGTTAACCAAAGACTTCTTCTCTTTTTTTATGACGAAAAAAGAGACAATCCTTTCTGCGTTTCCGCCGGCTGTAATTATTGCCTCGAATACAAAAATTACATTGCGAATTTGGTCTGAAGCGTACCCCTTAAACTAATGTTGTGAGTTAGGCCGGATATTCAAAAGTAAAGCTGGAGTTAGATTCCTAATCAGACGTCTCTCGTATTACGAATTTTGCTTTGAAGAGAAATACACCGTCAAGACATCCTCCGGTGGTTTCTCGCTACACTCAACCAAGGCCTCCGGCAGTGCGAATTCTACGGATTGTAGTTGAGTTTTCCCCAGATGCAACAATTTTGTTCTCTTTTGCTTGGAAGCTGTAATCACATCTGACTCGGCATAGATTTTAAATTATCGTACCAACTTTTCCTATTTCGCTACGAAGTAGGGCTTTTTCGATGTTTTCGCACCTGGACGGTTTATAAAGCGATTCCGCCATTTCCTGTAATGAGTTACAAACATTTTTTTTTCTGCTTTGGCCTTATTCAAGATTATTTTTGTCCCTGCCTTTTGGCAGCTATTACTATCATTGGCAACCTGCCCAAAAAAAAAAAATATTATATATTAAAATTATTATTATAATTTATTAAAATTATTATTATTATAAATAATTATACTTATATATAAGTAAAGGGCTATAAGACTTTTTTCATATTATTGTGGCACACTGCCCTGGCTTTTGTCAATTTAATTATCATTTTGGAAGTCTGTCCCTCAGAACATTTTCCAATTTTTCGTTATTTTTATTGTAATACGATCCTCCTGGCAGGATCGCCATGTAATCGATTCCCAATAGAAGGCTCTTGATTCGGTTTCTTGGGTTTTTTATTTAGTCGGAGCAACTGTAGTTGCCACTCCGAGCTCAAGGGAGTTTCTGATTTTACAAATTTACTTATGAATTAAAGGAAGTCTAAATCTCGTAGCTGCGCTGCCCAAAGCGGCAGCGGAGAGACGGTTATGTATTCTTAAATATTTATATATGAATATATATTTATGTTACGTTCGATTAGGCGGAGGTATGTGGACTTGCATAAGGTCCACTCGTGTTACGTATATGCGGACATATGCACTTTTCGGCGTACAGCAAAGGTACAGCGGGCGGTTCATATTTCGGTGCACTTAGGTTTATGACCGAGACCTTGGATAACATAAACACTGCGACAAAGTGTTACAGTGTGTACCCTTTAAGTACTCTTGGTACAGTGGGTGGTCGATATATATACATATGATATTAATAGTGCATATATGAGCATATTACATCTCCCTCCTTTTGAAAAATAACGTAATATAATGAAGTTATTTTCTAACATAGATTGTAAAAAATTTAATAAATGATGTTAACAATAAGTTTTTTTTTTTGTATTTTTATATTTGGTATGCTTATTTTTCTCTTTTTTTTTTTATGTATGTATGTATGGCCATACGTGATATATTTATGAAATGTTGATTGATTATGAAATAAAAAGTTTTAATCTATCTTTATGTACTATTTGTTTTTTATTTTTATTGTCTAATATAGTTATATTATCTCTATCTCCTATTTGTTCTACCTTATAAGGACCTGTATATTTAAAATCTAGTTTATGTCCTGTTTCATTTTTCAATAAAACATGATCTCCTATTTTTAAATCAAAATCCAAACTAGTTTTGTCATAAATAATTTTTTGTTTTTGCTTATGAGCTTCTAGCATTAGTCTATCTCTCTTAAATGCCTGCTCTAATCTAAATTTTGATTCCTTAGCGTAATCTTCTATATTGTAAAGGGGTTCTATTATATCTACGCTATTAAAATGTTTTGATAGATTTGACGTTTTACCAAAAACTAATTCATATTGACAATAGTCATGTGCCATAGAGGGTGTTGTATTGAAACAATAGGCGAAGTATTGTAGCCATACGTCCCAATCCGTTTTGTCTACTGAGATGTATGAACGAATATACTCATTGAGTGTTCTGTGGCTTCGCTCCACGGTACCTACAGTTTGGTGTTGATGTGCAGTAGAAGTTATGTTTTCATATTTAGATTTTTACATAAATTCCCAATAATTGAATTTTTATATTCCGTTCCCATGTCCTTCATTGGACCGTACTTTAGAATAAAATTTTCAAATATAGCTTTTGCTACTGTATTTGCACTTTTATCTGGTATTGGTATTGCTACTAAGTATTTAGTTAAATCGCAGATGAGTGTTACTGCGTATTCGTTTCCATTATCAGATTTGGGTAGTGGACCAATCGTATCCACAATTACTCTATCGAAAGCTCTTTGCGGAGTTTCGGTTATGGTTAATGGGGTCTTAGTGTGTTTAGTCGTTTTAGACTTTTGGCATTTAGGACATTTCTTTATGTACTCTTTTATGTCTTTGGACATATTTTTCCAGTAATAGTGCCTCTGGACCTTGGCAAAGGTTATTGTAATGCCTGTATGACCACCTTGTATTGGATCATCGTGAAATGTAGACAATATAGCTTCTTTTTCTTTATTATTTTTTATTACGGTCACCGGGTTGAGTAGCGCTACTGTTGGGGATTTACCTGTAGTTGTATATTAATATCCGGATCGAATGACCGAAAATAATACGCAGGCTTTTAACTTGGATTTTCGTCTATACCGCTATTGACGCCTTGCTTTATTTCACCATACTAATATATATAACTTATTTTTAGTGTTACCATTCTTATTTTTTAAAACTAATCTTTTGGAACTTAATTGTTAGGTATTTTTTAACACTGTCTTTTTCCCGTTGTCATCTTTTCAAATTCAAAATATAATGAAATAGTAATATTAATATAACATTCTCCTCCCAAGTATTGCCTGGTAAGAAAATTCCATTTGGCAATACTTACTTAGCTTTACAAAGTTTTCTTAACGTCTAATTTAATTAACTTAACGATAGGTCTTTTATAAATGTTGTCTTTTATCTTAACATCTACGATTCGAACAAAATTATCTTTGGCTGGATAAGTTTTAACAATGATGCCTTTAGGCCAAACATTTCTTGGTAAATCTGGATCCATGACCAGCACAATATCACCCTCTTTCAAATTATCAAATTTTTTAACCCACTTGCGGCTGCACAATAGAAATTGTCTATATTCTTTTCTCCACTTAACCCAAAAAATATCAGCCAGTCTTTGAGAAGCCCTCCACATGTTTAACAATTTCATATCTCCATCCGATACATCACAGTGGAAAGATTCTCTATAGTTCGGTCCGATCAACAAGTCATTTGGCGTAATTAATTCAGAATCCGGTAAATCAGAAGACACAAACAAAAGAGGACGACTATTCATCATGAATTCAATTTCGCAAAATAATGTTTTAAGGGTATGTTCCTTTGGAAATCGTTCCTTAAGTAAAAAACATAAATATTTCTTAACTGATTGAATTAATCTTTCCCAAGCTCCTCCCATATGAGGCGACAAAGGGGGGTTGAATGTCCATGTGCAATTTTTTTGTGACAAAAATTTAGTCATTTCGTTTTTTGACCAATTATCTATAATCAATTTAAGATCCTTACTTGCTTGCTCCTTACTTGGATTTTTAGCGTTTATGTCATACTCATCATCATTTAAATTATCCAATCTACCTTTCAATCTAAGCAATCCATCAGTGGATAACTGCAGTGGCAATGATTTTAGACGACTTGAATTCCCTATAGTTTTTCCTTTTTGTATACTTTGAATTTCAACTTGAAAGGAATCAGATTGTATCTTTTTATAAATTACGTCTTCGGCATTATTCAATTCCTTTGCTGTAAGTTCGCCACAAGCTCGATGTTCTCTATTACCTTTGACATTGTTCACAAATCGTAGTAACCAAGCTGTTGTTCGTAAATACCTCGTCCAACTAGAAAATCTGTTCACATCAGGTAGAATCGGTTCATGTTTTGCTTCAGTCATAGCATTTACATATTCGTTGGAGTCGTCTTCTGAGGTTATTTTACTTTTTGGCCATTCGACAATATCTTTGTACAGGAATTCCGGCCCTTTTATCCATAAATTGTTTGCATTAAAGTCTACCTTTGTGAACTTCGTTGCTTCATCAGCAGGATTTATTTTAGAAGGAACGTATCTCCAGTTTCCGACATTAGTTGTTTCTTGTATTTCACCTAAACGCTGAGCTACAAAGGTTTTAAATCGTTTGCTGCTAGACTTTAACCAATACAAAACAATTTGAGAGTCCGTCCATAAACATACTTTACTTATGGGTAATTGTAACGATTCCAAAAGTGATTTGCTCATTCTAGCTCCTAGCAAGGCACCCTGTAATTCCAGCCTTGGGATTGACATAGGCTTAAGGGGAGCGACTCTTGACTTGGCTGTTATTAACATACAATCGATGGTCTGATCTCTTTTAAAACGAATGTATGCACATGCCGCGTATGCATATTTGGAGGCGTCAGAGAATATATGTAGCTGAATGTCACAATTATTTAAAGGTAATTTTGTCATAAGTCTTGGTATTGTAAAGTTTTTGATTTTTTGGAATGATTCGCAGAGCGTTTTCCAAATCACAAAATGCTCGTCTATTATTTCGTCGTCCCAGCCAATACCACTGTCCCATATGGCTTGTAAAAGTATCTTATTTGTTATAAGAAGGTTTGACAAAAAACCTAATGGGTCGAAGATAGACATTGTAATCTTCAGGACCTCACGCTTAGTTGGTCGTCGGGATGTGTTTACTATTTCATTATGTGATTTAGTAAATTGTAGATTATAGGTAAATGTGTCGTTTTCGTAATTCCAAATTAACCCCAAGACACGTTCTTCTGTTAGTGTTTTCATTTTGGGCGAAGCCTGAGCTTTGTTGTGACAATTGAGTGGATCTATTTGGTTGAGAACCTCTACTGAATTTGATATCCAGTTACACATCTGGAATCCGCCTTGTTTGTGAACAAATGATACGTCTTTAATCAATTGAACGGCGCTGTCTATGTCATCAGCTCCGCCTAAGTAATCGTCCATATAATGATTTAATAAAATGTCTTTACAGGCATTCGGATACTTTTCCTTAAACTCATTTGCGTTGTGATTTCTAACTTGTTGTGCAATACTCGGACTGCATTTTGCTCCAAAAAATAAAACTTGAATTTCATAAACGTCCGGAGGGTCATGTCGTTTATTCCCTCTCCATAAAATTCTTTGAGCTTGTCTGTCTTTCTCTGGTACTTGAATTTGTAAAAACATTTCTTTTATATCTCCTACAAAAGCTATTTTATTTTTTCTAAAGTTCATGAGAACTGAAGATAGTTGAGTATAAAGATCAGGTCCGGGTAATAAGAAATCATTCAAGCAGTAGTTATGGCTTTTAGAAGCGGCATCGAATACTATTCTCAATTTTTCTGGTTTATTAATATTTTGCACACCAAAATGGGGCAGATAATAGGTTAGTTTTGTTTCGTATTTGGCTTCGGTGGGATTTAACTTTTTTAAATACCCTTTCGAAATATAGGACTGCATGACTTCATTATATTTTTGACCATACTCAGGAATTTTGTCAATTTTGTTCTCACATGACAGTAGCCTAGAGAAAGCGTTCTTATAGCTTTCCGGAAGCTGAATGCTATCATTTTTCCAAAAAAGTCCGCATTCGAATCTATTGCCAACTCGTTTTAAGGTGTTGTTAACAATATTCATACATCTTTTGTCGTCTACAGACATAGGAAAATCTTTTTGAGTTGCAAATTCGTTTTCAATTGACCAGTAAGACTTAACTAGGTTATGTAGTTCATCTAGATCGTCCTTTTCGGGAAAATGTTCATTTACGTGAAAGGTATGATTTGTCTCGGCAAGAAGTCTTTCAGGTTGTGTTAAGCCATGTACGACCCAACCTAACAATGTGTTGCTAGCAACTGGGCCGCTAAAGGATTCGTACTTTAATTTGCGGGACACTATAAGAGACCAGTTATCTTGTCCTATTAGAATTCTAGGCTGGGCCTTACTGTAAGAGCAATGTGTAAAATTCTTTAAAAACTTAAAGTTGTCTATCATGTCGTCTATGCTTAAAGTTTGTTGTGGCAAATTAAGATTGGAAACAGTTCTTACTCTTCTCATTATGTGTGTCTTAGTATTCATGCCAATACCTTTAATGCGTACGCTAACTACTTTAGAGTTATCTTGTTCATAAACTTCATTGTTAGTCCATTGCATTTTCAATGGTTTGGTTGGACCTTCAAGACCTAAATTGTTAGCCAAGTTCTCGTCAATCAATGATATGGTTGACGCCTCATCAAGGAGAGCATATGTGTCAATAGTATTATTTGGTCCTATAAGGGTGACATGTACCACTTTTAACAAAACTTTGCTAGCACTAAAGTTTACGTTACAGTTTTTTTCTAAGTTGTTGGAAACTGATTGATCACCATGGTCAGACTTGTTTGTTTTTATGTTTTCAAAATTGTCTTTGTGCAAAAGGCTGTTATGATTGTATCTACAATTGTTAATATTGCATTGCCTTTTACGTTTACAGTCTTTTAGTAAATGATTTTTACCGAGGCAAGAGATACATAAGCCATTTTGAGAAACATGCTCCCAGCGCTTGTCGATATGTAAATCTTTAAATTTGAAACAAGTTGTAACATAATGATCACTCAGCTTGCAATAATTACAAAATCCTTTGTTTTTGCTTTTGTCTGTGCCATCCCGAATACCCGAAACTGTCAGTGTGCAGTCTTTCGACTTGTTGAGATTCTGGCCAAATCCTAAAACTGTGGCAGCTTTGATTGTCTCGCCCAGCCATGATTGAAATACAATTATTTTTGGCTCAGAAGGTTTTAGCTTTTGATAATGTTTGATGAAGGCGATACGTTGAGGTACGGGTAGTTTATCTAAAATTTCTGCAAAAATTAATGGGTTTCTTAATTGATCCACATCTCCTACATTTAACAAAGTGTGAATAAGATTGTTGATTATGTCGTAGAATGCAAAAAGTTTTTCGAATTTGTCGTCCCTAACTACTGGTAGTTGTTTAATCTTGTCAAGAAGCGATCTTATTATGTATGATGGATCCCCATAGCGCTCTTGTAGGATTTCGATAATTGAGTCGACATTATCTGGTAAAACCAATAGTGACTGAACGCATTCTTTAGCACGTCCTACTAGAGCCTTTCTAAGTCTACTTAAGTTTTCATAATTAGTAAAATTACAAGTTTTTGTACTATTTTCAAATTCAGCATAGAATATGGGCCACTCTAATGGGTCCCCAGAAAATGATGGAAGATCTTGTTTAATAGTCTGTCTGGCCATGAACGTTCCGATTTGGTAATGGTTAGTAATTTCGTTCTCAGAAATATTTTCGTTATCAAACTTAAGTCTACGTTGAGCACCATCAACCCACTCACGCGTACGGATATCTTGGTTCTCGTCGTCATCAATTTCGTTCATGTTGTCTCCAATTCTGCTACCGGCGTCTGATCCTAATTGTGCCAGTTGTAATTTTTGCTCCAGCTCCAATTGTTCCTGTTGAAACTCAAGACGAGCGCGCTCCTGTTCCTGTCGTGCCTGCTGATCTCGAAGTTTCTGCTGCTTTTTCAAGTACTCAAGCTGTACCTGAAGTCGTTGAACCTTGGTTGAGCTGCGGGAGGATTGGCTTCCTTCGGAGATATGTGACCTTGCGGGGCCTTCACAGAACTGTCTGGATGGATTGGGTGTGCCTAGAATCGCCGGTGTTGACGCAACCATTTTTTTGTTCCGATTTTCCATGATGGTTACTTCTTGCTCCGAAGTTTCTGGTCTGGGTGTGTCGATAACCCTGTCGTCTTCAGTTTATCCTTTTATCCTTTTGTTGGTTTTTTCCTTGTAATTTCTTTTTTGATCCTGTTGGTGCCATAATGCTGTCCGCGTCTTATTCTACCGTCACAGAGATCGTGGTGAAATTATTATTTTTATTTTTTTTTTTTTTTTGCGTCGAAGTTTTTGCGCAGTTATTCCGCAAATTTACTAACACACACAACTTAAGTCGTCTTTTTGTGAGTGTGTAGGTAGTCTGGGCCAATAGCGAAATCTATTTCACAATCCATTTGCTGTTCAGTTGACATCGAAGGACCATTGTTGGGGATTTACCTGTAGTTGTATATTAATATCCGGATCGAATGACCGAAAATAATACGCAGGCTTTTAACTTGGATTTTCGTCTATACCGCTACTGACGCCTTGCTTTATTTCACCATACTAATATATATAACTTATTTTTAGTGTTACCATTCTTATTTTTTAAAACTAATCTTTTGGAACTTAATTGTTAGGTATTTTTTAACACTGTCTTTTTCCCGTTGTCATCTTTTCAAATTCAAAATATAATGAAATAGTAATATTAATATAACAGCTACTCTTAATGATTTCAATATATAATTGCCCATATTTTTAAAATTATCAATTGAAACATGTTCAAAGATATTTTCCCACGGTACCACTTTAAGTTGGCAGATTTTGTGCATACCGGCTTGCTTTTCAAGCCTTTGAAAGAATTGACCTAAGTCAAGGGTTCCATTAGTATACAAATCGCTAACATTATATCTTGCTGTAATTTTCCTTCCGTGCTTAAATAAACACATATTGTCATTAACATGCAAGGTCACTACTTTACGTACTTCATCATTATTAATGACTTCATATACGTTGGGCTTTGAAGCTTTTTCTATGGATTGCTTATGCAATTCTATTTTTTCTTTTCCTGCGCAGGATTTTTGTCTACTTTGGTTTCTGGTAGTGACTTTCAGAATATTTAATTGTATGTTTTTTAAGTCTGTGATTGTTATTCTGGAGAGCGCATCGGCTACATAATTATCTTTGCCCTTTAGGTACTCTACCGTAAAATTATATTCCTCTAATTCAAGTCTCATTCTTGTTAGTTTGGAACTGGGATTTACCATTGAAAATAAGTAAATAAGTGCTCTGTGGTCTGTTTTGACAGTGAAATGTCTACCATAAATATATGGTCTGAAGTGTATTATTATTGTATATTATTATAACCCAATGAATAGCTACTAGTTCTTGTTCTGTAGTGCTCTTGTTGCTTTCACCTTTCGTAAAGGATCTTGATGCGTATGCAACCGGAAGCTGAAGTCCATTTTTGTTTTGAGTGATTATGCAAAATTCTTTGCTAAAATCTGGGTATTACAACAGAGTTGGGTTTTTTAATGCTGATTTTAGATGTTCGAAAGCGTTTTGACATTCTGTTGTCCATTCGAATTTTACATTTTTCTTACATAATCTTGTTATGTGACGGGAATATTCTGCAAAATTCTTTATGAAACGTCTGTAATAATTGCAAAATGCGACGAATCTTCTAGCGCTGTCCACATCATGTGGGACTGGGTAATTTTGAATGACGTCGTATTTTTTGTCGTCGGGCTAGATTCCTTTATTTGTGCATTTATGTCCTAGGAAGGTGACTTCATGCATGAAAAATGAACATTTTTCTGGATGTAACTTTAGGTTGTGTTTCCTACATTTCTCAAAAACATCAGTTAGGTTCTTGAGCATGTGGTTTTCGGAGCAACCTATGACTATTAAGTCATCCATGTAAAGAAATGCTTGGGAAGGCTCCAATCCAGAGAAAGCTATAGTCATCATTCTTTGAAAGGAGTTTGGCGCTATTTTCAAACCGAATGGTAATCGTGTGAAACGATACGAACAATTGTTCGTTGAAAAGGATGTTATATCTCGTGAATTTTTTTCGAGTTCAATTTGGTGAAAACCGGACATTAAATCGAAACATGAGAAATACTTTGCTCTACCTAGTTGATCTAAAATGTCATCGATTCTAGGGAGTGGAAATTTATCAGATAAGAGTTTTTTATTAATTTGACGATAATCTATTACTAATCGCCATTTTTTATTTTCTGAATTTGGGAGTGACTTTTTTGGTACTAGCAGAAGTGGGCTATTATAAGGTGATACAGAGGGTTCTACTATTTTATCATTAATGAGTTTTTGGACATGCCTTTGAATTTCGTCTTGTTGACTATGAGGATTTCTATAATTTTTTATATATACGGGTTCATCATCAGTTAATCTCAGTTTTTGTTTATAGAAATTATTGGTAGTGATTGATTCGGTTTCTAGTCCGAACACATCACTATACTGGGTGCATAATTTTGTGAATTGTTTGTTGAATTGAGGAGGGAAGTTTTTGGAAAGTTGGGATAATACAATTTTTTCTCGGGTTTCTAAGTCAGTTTGTACTACTTCGTAGTTTGAAAGTGGTTCATGCAGAATATTTTTAATATAAACTACTTGATCCTTATCTGTGGTATTTAATAGTCTTATATATGCATTCTGGGTTGTTGCTATGGTATTTGCTATATAGATACCATGCTGAACATCTTGATTCGGAATTAATACACTGTCATTTTCTGAGATCATTTCAATTTTTCGAACGACTTGGGATCTTGCTGGCAGAATTAGAGAGTTATTGCCAGAGCTATATGTTATTGGAACATAAATAGGATATTGGAGGTTATTTGGTCTTATTATAAGCCAGTCTTCAGACGGCTTGAAGTCTAATTGACAGTTGTATCTTTTAATAAAATCGATTCCTAGTATTCCATCGCATGGAATAGCGAACTGAAAATTTACGATATGGAAATCATGTGGAATTATGTATTTTGAAGTTTGAATTTCAATAGAAGTTAAACCTTTTGATTTGGTAACTTCTTGACTTATACCCTGTATGTTTATTATTTGATTACTTTTGATGTTTTGAAAAGCATCAGAATTTTCCTTTAATATGGAAATTTCTGCACCTGTATCTAGTAGAAAAACTAATTCTTTTCCTGTTGCTACGTTTGTGAAACTAACAAATGTACTTTGACTGAGATTTATAGTGTGAACTTTGGTGTTTCTTACTGTTGTGTACCTAAAGGCGTCTGGGAGTTTCCCGAATCTGTATGGACTACCCTGACGTTATTGTTATGGTTGTTATTGCTATGGTTGTGGCTATTATTGCCATTATTATTATGGTTTCCACCACGGCCGTGTCCGCCGCGATTGTTTCCACCACGGTTGTTGTTGTTCATGTAGTTATTGTTATTATAGTTATTGTTTCCGTAGTAACCATTATTTTGGATATACCCGTTATTGTTATATCTACCTCGATTATTACCTCTACCGCAATAATTGTTTTTGTAATTGTTACCGCGATAGTTTCCTCGATAGGCGTATAATATGGAATTTGCATTGCCTGTCATTTCAGTACTGCATTGTATGTACTTCGTGACGGCTTCATTCATTGTTGTGAAATTACTTGCTTCCAATATTGTTTTAAGTCGGCCATGCTCACAATTTTTAACCATTGTGAAGATGGCTTCTTTGGTGCTGAATTTGTCAGCGTGCTCGGCCGATAGACCTTCGTCAATATACGAAGCTTCTAGAAGCTTCCGTAGGTTGTCTATCTCTGTTGTAAACTTTTCTGCCGTTTTTCCTTTCTGGCCGGTTTTTGCCATTTTGGCTTTAACCACGTCAGATGTTTCTCCGACTATAGTATCTTGCAGTTTTTTAATTATTGCTTCTATAGTCGTTTCGCTTTGGACTCTGTACAAAGTGGATCCAACTATTTTGGATTTAATAACTTCTACAGCCAAAGCTTCGAATGTGCCTTTCGTTAGGTTGACTAACCTCAAAGCTGTTATGAATCTTTTCAGGTGTAACCTTTGCCCGTTAAATTCTGGGAAGGCACTCGATATTTCCCTAATGTATGCCCTTTGTTTCCTCGATGTTTCCTCGGTAGGTTTTACTTCCAAAATGCTGTTGTCTAAATCTGAGTCTGTGTAGTCCTGGTCTGATAATTCAGATTGAATAAGGACTGCCGGAATTGTAAGATTGTTTATATCTTTTTCCTCAATTTCGGGTTCCGTGGAGATAGGGTCATCAGTTTCAGCTTGTACCTGTGATGATAAATCTGAATATTCTGACTCTTCACCAGTTTCTATTGTCAGGGGTGTGTTCAGGATCGTTGGTACTGAAATTGTTAGGTCGTACCTTTGCTTTATAAATATGAGATTGTCTCTTAATTTATTCAGATATTTTGACACCTGAGACCAATGGGCTTTGTCTAGCCTGTCTTTTTGGTCATGTATCAGTGTACGCGCTGTATTGAAGCGGTTTGCTAATATTTCTGCATGCTTATTCACAGTGTTTATCTGTGCTGACCTAGGCCTTGATAATGACTTATAAGATTTGTCAAAATCAATTTTTATACCATGCAATCTTTCATAAATTTCCTTCCGTTCCATTATCTAATAAACTACGGATATAATATTATCGGGATATTTTCTTGATATATTCATTTATTTCTGTTTCATTTCTATTTTATTAGACATAAAAATAGATTATACTTCATTCTTTATAAAAATATATTCTGTACTTTAATATAGCATACTAAAAATAATATATCTCCATGTGGATATACAGCAGAGGTCGGCACGGCCCAATCTCGGGGGCATAGGAAATTTCTCTGCCCGAGCTCTGCCACACACACACAGTATAAATGTGTGAAACGTCATGCTCAAAGCCTACTTTCTGCTATTCGTTACTAACACTAATGCGGTAAAATCATATCAATGTATTGGGGTGCCGATTACTGATATACAGGTATTATAGGTAGGTGTTTTATTTATTAACGGAACATCTTTTTAATAATTATTGGTATATTGGAATTGGTATATAATTTTTTGTGTTAATAGTGTGATTTAATTTATGATTTATTTGCCATTCAGTTTGGCTCAATTAAAGATTTGCCTTATTTGGCTAAGTGTATATTGCTTTTTTTTTTTTTTATGTTATTTGTAACTTTTTTTTTTTTTTTTTTTTATGAAACCTGCCTATTTTTTATTGTATATATTTTTTTTTTACATAATAACCTGCCTATTATTTGTATGGTTTTCAGGCCACACGCTAATCGGGCAACTTTAATGTCGCTCAATTTTACAAAGGATTTTTATATATATATAAAAAAAATATGCATCGCAGTGCAATAAAAAAAAATATGCAACGCAGTGCATGGGAAAAAAAATTTTGCGCCCTTGGCAGCGCTGTCGGTTCACTTTTCCGGGCTTAGCTTGAAGCGCTAAACGGGGCCGGTGCTGGCTGCACAGGCGTTTCTTCTTTATTGAGATGTTGGGGCACCGGTGCTGGCACAGGTTTGCTCGCAGAAGGGTGACTCCAGGGGTCCTCTGTCATTTCTTTGCAGTTATCCGGTCATCTCGGAAGTTGTTTATTTATTATTTATTTATTTATAAGTTTAATTATTCGTTGCTGATAGGTTGTTGGCATGGGGACTGAGTGAGTGTCAGATCGTTGTGGGTTTTTTTTTTTTTGGTAATTTTGTTTTTGGAAAGTCAAGTTCAGCTCGTAACTTTTGCCTTGTTGACAACGCTGGAGGGGATTTATTTGTATAAGAGTATATACTCTTTATACTTTGTTTTGTACATCTCCGCGTTTACCCATCACTGCACTCTACTCACTCGGATTAATTTTTGTCATAAATTCCAAAAAACAATTTTCTTGTTTTTCAGCAAATTTCGAATTTTTTTTTTTGTGGTTTTTTTTTTTTATTCTCTTTGGTTATATCCTTTTAGGTGTGTCCTTCGAATCCCTCGATGTCCTTGCAGGTCCTGTCACGGTCGCCATGTAATACGATCCTCCTGGCAGGATCGCCATGTAATCGATTCCCAATAGAAGGCTCTTGATTCGGTTTCTTGGGTTTTTTATTTAGTCGGAGCAACTGTAGTTGCCGCTCCGAGCTCAAGGGAGTTTCTGATTTTACAAATTTACTTATGAATTAAAGGAAGTCTAAATCTCGTAGCTGCGCTGCCCAAAGCGGCAGCGGAGAGACGGTTATGTATTCTTAAATATTTATATATGAATATATATTTATGTTACGTTCGATTAGGCGGAGGTATGTGGACTTGCATAAGGTCCACTCGTGTTACGTATATGCGGACATATGCACTTTTCGGCGTACAGCAAAGGTACAGCGGGCGGTTCATATTTCGGTGCACTTAGGTTTATGACCGAGACCTTGGATAACATAAACACTGCGACAAAGTGTTACAGTGTGTACCCTTTAAGTACTCTTGGTACAGTGGGTGGTCGATATATATACATATGATATTAATAGTGCATATATGAGCATATTACATTATCCATATATAAATATAAATATATTTGAATGTGTATGTTACCGCCGTCATAGAATTAAGTTTATAATTGAAAAATTAAATCGTTAACATTAGTGTTGTATAATGTTTATAATAAGTTTTGAAAAATTCCAGACGTAAGCTTATCGATATATGAAAAAATTGCGGAAGAACGAGGCGCGCGCCATTTGATTTATGTTAAATAAAGGAAAGAACTACCAAATCCATGTTTCCTTATAGAATCGTGCACCAACCTCGCCCCGATCCCAACATTTTTAAAAAACTTCCTCCATAATTTCGTTACCTGCGGATTAAGGCAGAAAAAACAGCGTCGCGTCGCTAGCAGACAACAGTTAGGACGACTGGAGGCGACAAATTTCGGAAATAACGAATGGGAAGGCGTCGCGTCCCTAGGTTGAGTTGAGCACGCCATTTTTGGGGAAAACGAGAACTCTTGCGGATAAAGGCAGAGGTAAGACGTCGCGTCCCTAGCAGCCACAGGCTAGGGAAGCATTAACATTGAACATTGCAGAATTTGCGAGAAAAAAAACGAAACAGCGTCAGAAAATTGGGTACAGTGCGACGTTTGCGGAAGGTGGTACCATTTCGAGTGTGCCGGCGTAGAGGACGACATTGAGAGCAAGGATTGAAGCTTGCGCACGGCAAAGCGCTAGCCGTCGATACGCTAATCGATACTGCCGGCAACGGAAAGAATATAAATGTTCACGAAGGCAACCCGGACATAAACAAGAACCAACTCTTGTTAAATATGTTCGAGGAGAAAAGACAGTCTGAGGCAAGGTTCATAGAAGAAAAGTACAAAATTCTCATGCAGATGAACCCCGCTGACGTAGCGGTAGCTGGGATGTTTCGAGCTACAGATTCACCTACAAGTACTCAAATAGCGGCCCGGCAAGCTTTACCCAAGGACCTTCCAACAATCAGCGGGGATCCTGAGGACTGGCCGTTATTTATCAGCAAATTTGAACACAATACGACAGCAGCGGGATATACGAATGTGGAAAACATGCTACATCTGCAAAAGTCGCTTAAAGGGAAAGCTCGTGACTTGGTTAGAGATAAACTCCTACTTCCTAACCTAGTCCCAGAAGTCATCAGCACTTTGAAAATGTTCTTCGGCAGACCAGAGCACATCCTAGAAAGAATGGTGGAAAAGGTGCGAGGACTGGCACCACCCAAAGACAGATTGGAGGCGTTAATAGAGTACGCGTTGGCAGTTCTGTCTGTGAACGAAACGTCTGTGCTACTATGGAGGCGTACGAACTGAAGGCGCATCTCAACAATCCAATGCTAGTCATGGAACTGGTAGATAAGCTTCCCAACCAACACAAGCTAAACTGGGCAATGCAACCCCGCGACGATAGAGTGGCCGCAGTCAAGGCATTCAGTGATTGGCTGTATAAAATCGCAGAGGCAGCGTCATTAGTGGTGGTGCCATCGTTTTATGCTATGCCATCGGGCGCAGTCAATTCCCACAACAGTCGCCGCCCGGACAAGGGAGAGGTAGATGAGCCTGGACCCGCTCGAGGACACACACGATTAAACGTGATCCATACTGAAGCAGCTCAGCAGCAAGTTCAACTGAGGTGCGTAGCTTGCGGCGACCCGAGTCACAACCCAGCACAATGTCAGGTGTTCTTGGAGCTCAACGCGGAGCACAGGTGGCAGGTAATCAGAGCGGGTAAATCCTGTTTTTGCTGCCTCAAGGTACACCGGAAAAGCTGCCGAACCGTGAACTGTGGAATTAATGGTATTCCAAAGACTGGGAATACAAGACCAGTCAGCGCCAATGTGTTTGCAGTGGACCGCAGAGACGACTCGACTCGAGATTGGATCCGTAAAAGCATCCGTCCAAATCTCGGAAATGAACTGCGATAAGGTTTACTGGTTGAACAACGTCCAGACCGTTTAAAACATAGCATTACCGATACAGACAGTGAAGGATTTATGCGACAGATTCCAGCATTTGAAAGACTTGCAGCTACAGTCCTACTCTGCCCATCCGACTTTGCTAATCGGAACCAAAAACTGGAAGCTAGCATTCCCCCGCAAGATCCGCGAAGGAAAATGGAACGAGCCGATAGCATCGAAGTGCATGCTAGGATGGAGCATCCAAGGATCGGCGAACCCACAACGATCCATTTTCATGCACCACTGCGACTGCTACTGGCCAGAACTCCATGACGACATCAAGGAACATTTCAACCTTGATGCACTCGTACCACGAAAGCTATGTTCAGCTGAAGATGAGCTGTCAGTGAAGATAGTGGAAAGCACCGGCCAAAAGAAGTCCGGAAAATATGAAGTTGGACTTCCGTGGCGCGGTGGTATCGACAAACTCCCTGAGAGCCGGAGTAACGCTCTGAAGCGGCTTACCTGCATGAGGAAAAAGGTCTCTCAAGAACCAGATCTGTATGAAAAGATTGACGCCCAAATCAGGAACCTCCTAGACAAAGGATACGCGCTTAAGCTATCCGAGGAAGAAACCAGCCGGGAGAACAGCCGTTCATGGTATCTGCCAATATTCATAGCGCTGAATCCAAACAAGCCGAAAAAGATAAGGCTCGTATAGGATGCAGCCGCAAAGGCACACGGATACGCGCTAAATGACGAAACGACTACCTACTCAGGGGACCAGATTGCCTGAACCCACTCATAGACGTCTTGCTAACCTTTCGGGTCAACAAAATAGCGATTTGCGGCGACATTGCGGAAATGTTTCACAGGATCAACATTCGCGAGGAGGATATGCAGGCACAGCGATTTTTGTGGTATAACAAAGGCAGCAACAAAGTAGACACCTTTCATGCGAGCTATGACTTTTGGGATTATCTGCGCGCCGTTTATAGCGCACTTTGTTTGAGATTAAAACGCGGAAACCCACCAAGAAGAGTTCCCATTGACCTTAAACGCTACCCAAAGGGCGCACTACGTTGACGACTTCATCGATAGCATGAGGAACGAACAGGAGGCCATACAGATCACCAGACATGTCATAGAAGTACATCGCAGAGGCGGATTCGAGATCCGTAATTGGTCGTCGAATTCGGAAGAAGTACTCAAAAGCTTTCAGGATAATGGCAACGCTGGAAGCCAAAAGCCCGTGGATTTATGTTCAACAGAAAAGATACTTGGTATGTCCTGGAACCCACATAATGATATGTTCAAATTTATCAGCAGACTTTCAAGGCTAAAGCGTGATGTGCTGGCGGAAAACCCAGTCCCTACCAAGCGAAAAGTATTACAAGTTCTGATGTCGATCTTCGATCCATTGGGATTTTTATCATGCCAGACGGTTGGACTAAAAATACTCCTCCAGTGCATATGGCGGCAAAAAATTGAATGGGATCAGGAGCTACCTGAGAGGATTCTAGAAGAATGGCGCCAATGGAAAACCATTTTGCAAGAAATAAGGACTTTCGAGGCCCCTAGATGCTTTTCTCCAGCCACATCGGGGCCATATCAAATTGGGCTCCATACATTCGTCGTCGCCAGCGAGCAAGCGTATTCTGCAGTCTGCTACTTGCGCGTGGCAACGGATGACAAAGTCGTCGTATCTTTGGTGATAGCGAAATCTAAGGTGACACCTTTAAAACCACTTTCGATTCCGCGTATGGAGCTGCAGGCAGCAGTTATGGGAGCACGCTTAGCCCAAAAGGTGATGAGCACACGCAACCTACGAATTGACAACGCCACATACTGGTCGGACTCCAAGACAGTGTTGCAATGGCTAACTATGGACCCCCGCAACTTTCATCAGTTAGTGATGCACAGAGTCGCCGAAATTTTGGAAACAACACTAGTCGAGCAATGGCGGTGGATTCCTTCAAAGCTGAACGTAGCAGATGGAGCTACCAAGGTCACCGGGCAAATCCAACAAGAGACGTGATAACGGGCCCGGAGTTCCTGAAGACCGATGCCAGCAACTGGCCAATATCCAAGAAGCAGGAAAGCATCATCGATACCTCGGAGATTCTCAGACAACGGTACAAATTTCAGAGCCACGGAAAAAGCCGTGCGGGAGGAGCTGAAAAAGATCGAGCACGATAAGATCACTATTAAGTTCGACGGTGTAAAGTGGCGATTCAACCCACCAGGAGCACCGCACATGGGTGGAGCATGGGAGAGACTCGTCCAGACAACGAAAGGAATTTTGAAGAACATTTGCCCAAGTTACTCTTTCAACGACGAGGGGTTGAGAAACGCCCTGATGGAGGCGCAATTTATCATTAACTCGCGACCTCTCACGTTCGTAAGTTTGGATTCCGAGGATGACGCTGCCCTGACTCCAAACCAACTGCTGCTAGGATCAGCGAACGGATACAAGCCGCTGCCAAAAGATTGAATGAATCTGAAGCGTAGATGGAACGAGACTCAGCGCTTCGGAGACCGCTTTTGGCAACGATGGGTTAAGGAGTATGCACCCGTATTAACCAGGCGCACCAAATGGTTTGAGAATGCACCTCCAATCACCATCAGAAGCATCGTCGTAGTCGTGGATGAGCTTCTTCCTAGAAACCTGTGGCTAAAAGGACGCGTGACTGACGCAATGATGGCCAACGATGGACAAGTTCGGTAGGTGACCATCAAGACGCAGCATGGTGTTATAGAAAGACCAGCAACAAAGGTAGCTGTTCTGGACGTCGGCTTGGAGAATGGTAACTGACCACGGATCGGGATCAATTACGGGGGAGGGAATGTTACCGCCATAGAATTAAGTTTATATTTGAAAAATGAAATCGTTAGAATTAGTGTTGCATAATGTTTAGAATAAGTTTTGAAAAATGCTAGACGTAAGCTTATCGATATATGAAAAAATGGCGGAAGAACGTGGCGTCTGCGATCGCTAGGAGGCGAGGGAAAACGACGAAGTTTTTTAGCGCGCGCCATTTGATTTGAGTTAAATAAAGGAAAGAATAACCAAATCCATGTTTTCTTAAAGAATCGCGCACCAACCTCGCCCCGATCCCAACAATGTACATATATAAAGAAAACAAACACCCATTTTTTTTTCTTTTTCTTTTCTTTTTCTTTTTTCTTTTCCATTGTTCATACATGCATGAACTTATTTTAAGCATTCGTATTTCATGTTTTATTTTATTCTTTTCTTTTCTCTCTCTCTTAGGCACCTTTGCATGTATGCATGTACATAAAAGAGTGGTGGGCAAACTCTCATTTTACATAGCACGCGTGTATAGGGTAGGAAATTCTGCCGCAGCGCTGCCGGCACACTGAGAGTATGAACACTCAAATTTTTTTTGAAGCTCTCTCATTTGCTCTCATTTTAATTCATTTGACAGCCCAAACTAAAAATCAAAATGTTTCCACTGAGAAAAATTTTCTCAGAAATTGGGTTAGAAAAAGTTTATTCCATAAAAAATATAGATAGAGAAGCGTAGCTTTTCATTTTTTCAAGAACTTTTGCTAGAAAAGTCCATTCCAACTTTTGATTTAATATAAAATTAAATTTTTTCGCTCAGTGAATTCTTTGCTCTCATTGTTTTTCTCTGCTACGCACACACTCAAATTTTAAATATGTGTGCGTTTTGCCCCCACTGATGTACATGCAAGTCACATGATAAATGCCGGTGCAAAGAGAAAACAAACTTCAAACTTTGCGCATTTTCCATCTGCCGCTTTTTTTTGTTAAGCATCAATTTTTACCTGTTTATAATTTTCAACATCTATATATAGAATAGAAGTGAAGAAGTTGATGGAATAAAGAGATCAGTGCTTAGTGAGAGACAGTTGCGCTGTCTCTCTCTCCGCCACTGCTCTGCGGAGGTGCATGCTCCAACACATACTTTTTCAAAAAAACCTTTCTGAACTGTCGCTACAGAAACTCCTTATTTGAGGGGACGTGGCAAAATTTTGAAACAAAATTGAACTGCGTTGGCATTGTAGGAGTCTCCTTACCAAATCCTATGGCTCTATTCCTTATAGTCTCTGTGAGCCACGCGCTCATATGGACAGACGGATGGACAGGATATATCGGACAGGACTTCAGCTGCTATGCGTAAGAAATCCGACGTTAGTGATCCGCTTCAGCCGAAAATTACGTAGACGCTCATATCTCTGGCCACCATAAGAGGTAAAACAGAAAAATTCGCATTCCAAATTTTTTTTTTTTCGCGGTCTTTCAGAGTTTTGGAAATGGCTTGTGCAATCCATCAGCTAGCATTCCACGCCAAGTTTTTTTCCGCAAATTATTCGACATTTCTCTATTTCAGACTTATTCAATTTGAACCATGGAGAGAAACACAATCCAACAACGTGTTAAAATTGTCGAGACTTATGAAAATGGACGTTCAAATCAAAATGCATATTGTGCACTTCTTGTTTTTTTCAGTCAATTTCATCGTCCAAATGTGCGTGCATCGCAAAAATCGAGGAAGATATGGATGTGGACGATATGTGGTTTCAGCAGGACAGTGCCACTTGCCACACAGCTAACGAAACAATGGCTCTTTTGCGCAACAAATTCAATCTTACGTAATGGCGATGTCAATTGGCCGCCAAGATCATGTGATTTGACACCGTTAAACTTTTTTTTTGGGGTTATTTGAAAAAAAGGTGTACGTCGGTAAGCCAGCAACAATTCAAGAGCTAAAAGATGAGATGAGGGCTGTCTGATAAATAACCGTCCTCAACGTGAAGCTAGCGGCACATCTGAAAAAAAATTTCTACTTCAAATTGCGCATTTTATAATAGCTACTCGCCAAAATTTCAAAAATTTATGTTGCGAAATTATCTGTTGACAGTCGTTACTGTAATTCGTCTTCGTCTTTACTGCTACGGCTCTGCTCCCGCTCTCGGAGGGAGCGAGGAGTGAGAAAGTGAGAGCGGTAGCAATAGCAAAGCCATATTTATATGCATCTCGCTGCTACGGATCAGTAAATGCAAACCCTGGTCACGCTCGGTCATAAGATTAAAAACGGATTGAATAGCGGACAATTGATGCCATATGCGGGCTGTTCAGACGAAGGTGGTATATATGTATAAACATGAAATGTATAAATATTTAGCGAACAATATCATTTAAATGCAAATAACAGTTTCACTTCAAACATCCTTGAGATAAGACGTGTATTCTTTGAGCTCCACTAGCACAAATCCCCAACAACACCAACAACAAACCTCAGGAAAAAAGCAAATAAGTGTATTAAACTGAATTCGAAAAAACAAAAACAAACCGGGCGTCAGCCCAATAAAAACCAACAACAATGGATAAACCACCTGACATAGGTAATACATCCATATACCTCAAACATCTAGGCGAACCAAAATATATAGTCATAAACAGAACTGATAATAAATCTCTCGAACATGTTTCACCCTTCATTATTAAAAAAGCCATAGATTTTGCATGCGGAGGAGAAGTGGAGTCATGCAAAAATACTCGAGCCGGTTATTTGCTGGTTATTTACTAAGAACACCTTACAGGCAAACAAGTTACTTAGACTGCAAAACATTACAGACATGGGAGTAAAAGCTACCGAAAACAACTCTAAACTTCTCTAAGGGCGTCATATACTGTAATGAATTACGAAACATAGACGAAACAGAAATACTCAACGAATCAAAAACACAAAAAGTCACTGAAGTTCGCAAAATTTTAAAAAAGCAAAACCATTCATTGGTAGAAACTGGATTAATTATAATCACTTTCCAAACCCATACACTCCCAGAATCCCTTAACATTGGATACGAAAAAAATCGTCTACGCTCATATATTCCACGTCCACTAAGGTGCCATAAATGCTTACGATTTGGACACCCGACCTCAACCTGCAAAAGCCACGCAGAGCTTTTCAAGAACTGCTCCGAGACAACCCACACAGAAGAAAACGAGTCATGCAACAACGAAAAAAACTGCATCAACTGCAAAAACCTTTTCAATGAAGATACAAAACATAGTCTACTAGACCGCAGATGCCCATCATTTATAAAACAAAAAGAACTGATAACAATAAAAACTATACAAAAAGTCGACCACAAAACAGTACTAGAAATTTACTACTCTCGCCGCAACCAACAGCTCAGCACCAGCTTTGTATCTTAACAGCACACCGACAAAACAACAACAAACAAAATAACAACACCCACTCCCCAATACACAAACCAAAATAAAGAAACGCCGACATCACAGATACAACATCAAAGAAAACAAACATCATATCACTTCAAAAGACGAAAGGACCCAAGACCTAAAACTTCTAATTTTACAAAAGGACAAAAATAAGACACTAGCGACCAACCTAAAACATATCAAAACTATCCAACCAAAAAGTCAAAAAAAAACAAACACACTAACATAAGCGATTCTGAAAGCACTTAACACTTGAAGCAACAGTTATAAAAGAACATAGTACCCATAGTAACCAACTAACACCTCATCAACAACAAACAACTAATCTTTAAAAAATGAAAATTATACAATGGAACATTAGCGGCTATCTAAACAACTACTGCGAACTTCAAACAATCATTAAAAAACATGCACCACTTATAATATCCTTACAAGAAACACATATAAAATTCACTAATAACATTCCCACACCCATAAATTACACACTTATTTCAAAAAACACCTCATCTTCCCACGGTGGCGTAGATCTCCTAGCCCACAAGTCACTACAAGCTCGAGAGATAATCCTTAGAGACGATTTTGATGCAGTATGCATAGAACTCAGAATTATCAGAATTCAGAATTATCTCAGCATACATAGCTCCTAACAAATCATTCTCACTGCAAAACCTTCAGGCCGTATTAGACATCTCACATATACCCACCCTGATCACTGGCGACTTTAACGGTTGGCACAAAAACTGGGGCTCAAATAAAAACAACGCAAGAGGAAAAACATTAGATAAATTCATAACTCGATCAAACTACATACTACTAAACGACATGTCGCCTACTCACTTTAGCACACACCACACACTAACAAACGTCGACCTAACCTTCAGCAGCCCAATTCTCCAAATCGACAGCTCTTGGCACACCGAAGATAATCTTTTTGGCAGCGATCACTTCCCCATATTAATCAATCTTTTCACCTCCAACACAACGAGCCTCCAAGTCATTTCACGCAAACCATCTTTTTTAACCGACAAAGCAAACTGGCCAAAATTCTGCAAGCTCACTGAAGTATACTCCGCACAGAGAAAATAAAGCACAAACATAAACAAGGAAGCCGCAACAATTCACACAATCATCATCTCCAGCGCTCATAAGGCTATACCCCAGACACACCCTACAAAAAAGTCCCAAAATGTACCATGGTGGAATAGCAAACTTAACCAATTGAGAGACGATAAAATGAAGAAATGGAACGAATTAAAAAGAAACACATCTACAGAAAACATTCTAAAGTACAAAAAAGCTAACGCCGTATTTAGACTTAGACAAGAAAAGAAACGAAGTATAAACAATTTTACTGCACAAATCTCACCCGAAACACCGTCAAAAACAATCTGGAGGTACATCCGACGCTTTTGCGGACTCAACCCACAAAAACACATACACTGCATATTTAACCCAACCACAAATCAAAACACCACCCACAAATTAGAAATCGCAGACCTATTTTGCAAACATTTTTCAGAAATTTCATCCGAGTTAAACTTTAACACATCATTCAAAAATCAAAAACAAACTTCAATCAGTAACTCACACAACCTATCGTACACTCCCTGCAAAAGAGCAAAGGAAATAGAAAAGCCCATAACTTCAATAGAATTCTCAGCAGCTTTAAACACACTAAGAGGAAATACACCCGGACTGGACAGAATTAACTACGCAATGATCAAAAACATAGATATTACAACAAAAAATAGAATTATAAGCCTACAAAACTCAATCCTTAACAACTATATCCCACAAACCTACAAAAATAGCCTAATAGTACCAATTTTAAAACCAAACTCAGACAAAACCAACCTAAACTCATACCGTCCAATCTCACTAAACTCATGCCTTTCAAAAATTCTGGACAAAATTATTGCCAAACGACTGTGGTGGTTTGTATTAAACGACAAACTCATCCAAAACAGCCAAACTGGTTTCCGAAAAGGTAAGTCAGCTATGGACAGTCTACTGCTCGTAGACCATCTATTAGCAAGAGCTATCTCAAGAAGAAACCATACCTCCATCATATCCCTAGATTTCGCAAAAGCCTTCGACCGAATTGGAATCCACTCCATACTCAACCAACTTGCCATTTGGAAAACAGGACCAAAAATAACCAACTACATAAAAAATTATATGACAAATAGAAAAATAATAGTACGTATCAACTCCGACCTTTCTTTTCAATCCATCCAAAACGGCATACCTCAAGGCTCTCCACTCTCCGTGATCCTCTTTGTTATAGCATACAACAAACTCGCAGAAAAACTCACCCTTCATCGCAATATTAATCTAAGCGCGTATGAGGATGACTTTGACTTGATTGTAAAACTAAAAAACAGAAAAAAATATAAACACAAATCTCAACCCCATTATCACTACCATACTAGATTGGACCGAGTACTCAGGCGCCCAGCTTTCAACCACAAAATGCAAACACTTGCACGTTTGCAGAAAACACAACTGCAACTGCACCCTATCCACTGGCAACATACAAATACAAAACATAACATCACTTAAAATACTCGGCGTACATTTCAATAACAAATGCAGATGGAAAACACACACAGAACATCTCTCATACAATTTCGAAACAACCTAAAATGCCTCTCAAGCCCAAAATTCAACTGCAACACATCCACACTTCTAAACGTCACAAAAGCAACTATCACCGCAAAAGCAGACTACGGTCTCCCAACCTACGGATATTGCCCACAAACAAACCTACGGAAGGTGAAAGCAACAATAAACACCGCTTTCAGAACTGCTCTTGGCGCAATCCGAACTACACCTATTGACAACATCTTGTACGAAGCACGCGCAGACACTCTAGAAGACAGACGTGACCTCCTAACAACAAAAATAATCAAATCCTTAATGAATGCCAAAAACTCCCCACTATTAAAAATCCTTAAACCATACCGACCACACCACCCTGGAACACTGATATTTTAAAAATAAAACTCACCAAGAAAAAACACTATCAAACATAACCAAGACATCAACTTGGTACCAATCAATTAACCAACTCCAACTCAACAGCTACCACATCACCAAAAACAACCACCCAGCCATCTCACGTCTTGACCAAATAAAAATAACAAGACTCAGACTTCGACACACCAAATTAACCCACACACACTACATCGATCCAAACTAAAACAACACTTGCCCTTTCTGCAACGATACTGTAACAATAACACACTTACTTTCCACCTGCAACGCGCTTAACATCCAAAGACAACAAATGTTTCAAAACACCAGCCCACTGGAAGCACTTTCAAACCCCACACCACCAAACATTTCAACAATCCTAAAATTCCAAAAAAACACAAATTTATACCACCGCATATAACTTTATTCTATCTTAGCCGATCATATAAATAAATACTTATAAGAAATCCTAAAAATATTATGTACAACTCGAGCTGAAGGCCCAAGTTGCAATTGCTCAACATTATTGCTAGCCCATAATTTTAATTATCTGTTAGCCCTTTATAAATAAACTAGCGACCCCGTCAAACGTTGTTTTGCCCTTTTTTGTTTTCTATAAGGGCTAGCTGTTTTTTCTTCATTTATTTTGGTTAATAAATGTTTTTCAGTATTTCAAGTACATCCAGTATTTTCACGTACAGCAAAATTCCCCTCGCCAATATTTAACAGTTGTTTAGAGAAAGGATGGATCCTGAAGCATTTGATCGCGCATATTCTTGGTCAGTTCTTTTTCAACATTACGCCACAGTTGCGATGATTTTAAGCAAGCATTGAATTCATCAGCGTACGTTAACCGTGAACTCCAGAAAGGAGTAACAAAGGGCCGTAAAATAGTTTATCATTGTTCCTTATATCCCTAAATGACCAATCCAATTCCCCAAGCGAATTTTTACGTCCTATAGTGCATTCATCCAAAATATGGGCACTATGCCCATAGACGATTGTTTTTATGTTGCACACTGCATCTGGATTATTTTGAATGTTCAATGACAGCTTAAGTGCTGAATGAGCTGTTATGCCTCCATCTAATAAGGTTGCTGCAACGCCAGAAGATGCAATGGCCAATGCGTTGCCATTTTTTTTTAATCGTAATTCGGCAGGAAGAAGCGAAATAAGGAATGTTCACTTTGGAACTTTCACTTTGAATGTTCACAATAATCACTTTGGAATAAGCAGAATTTTCAACATCAGGCTCGAAGTCGAAGAAATTGCCCAGATGTGAATCCTCGATAAACTTGTTGCCGTTGTTAGTTAATTCTTCTTCTAACTATTAATCTGTGCGCTTCTCTTCTTTGAAAAGTGGTCTTTGTTGATTATGTTCATCTCGTGCATCTTTCGATTGTGATTCACGTAACTGTGCCATGCTTACACGCGCCTTTTCATTACGTTTATAAATTTGTTCTCCTGATCTCGTATTCTTCTATCTCGCGCAGCTCTAGAATTGACTGTTTGATGGCTAAAATTGGCCCAATTGCGTTTTCTTGGCATTGGTGACTGTAGATAAGTAATCGGCGGACCCCTATTTCAGGGGCATATGACACACACATAAATGTACAATACGTTACGCTCTCAGCCTACTTATTGTTATTCATTACTAAAAAAGCAGCCATTTCGGAGGAGTATAATTTCCGTTGTCGAACGGGATGAAAAGTATCCTATGTCCGTCTCCTGGCTCTAAGCTACCCTCCTACCAATTTTCACTAAAATCTGTGATTTTTTTAGAAGCAAGTTGGGAGTCTACCGAAATGAGGACTCCACCACTCCTTTGCAGAGGTCGATCACGTCTAAAAGTTGTGTACTTACTTGGAAACATTCGAAATAGAGAATATCATAGTATAACATAACAAATTTAGTACAATAATAAGAACTAAAAAAAAGTCTCAAACTACTATCTTTAAAAATAACAAAGTTGGTATTTTTACCAAATACCAAGTACCATTTCCAATCGTTCAGTTATGTGGCAGCTATAAGATATAGTTCGCCGATCGATAAATTTGGTAGGATCTGGACGAAGTTCCAACTTTATATCTTGAAAAACATGAAAATTGGCAGGTATAAGATATAGTCGGCCGATCTTACATGCTCATATAAACTCGGAGGTGATCCTTATCAAGAATACCCCTTCACTGCGTTACACACTTTTGGAATAAATTATAATAGAGGGTATTAGGGGTATAATATGGAAAAAAGCCGATGCTGCCAACGAGATAGGCATCTCTGAATTGTCGCCAATTCCAAATTTATTCGAAAAATGAATTACTCCTCATTTTCAACACCTTTGCTCTTCGATCATTTCCCCATGTCAGCATGGCTTCATTTAGCATCGCTCCACCACCACTAACTTACTGGAGTTGACATCCTTTGTCATAGATGGCTTTCGAAAAAGTTTTGAAACTGATTTTTTTTGAATAGACTTTAGTAAAGCATTCGATTTAGTCAATCACACACTCCTGTTGAGTGAACTGAATCTTCTGGGATTTCCTACAGACCTCTTAACGATCTACTTAAATGAAAAAAAGGAATTCTCATTTAAAAGTAAATTTCCGCTTGGTCCGTGCTACCAACAGGGTCTCTCATGAAAGTCATCTTTGCGCGAAACTGTTTACTCTTTTTTATTAACGACTTGTCCGCTGCTTTAACGAACTCTCTAGTACTTATATTTGCAGATGATATTAAGCTTGTCTTCAATACAAAGCCGCTATGCAGATGATTTTAAGCTTGTCGTCAATACAAAACCGCTGCCCAATGCTTCAGTCCGTTCTCGAAAATTTTCAAAAATGGGGTTTAGCGAATTATTTAATACCTAGTGGATCATAAAGCAAATTTATGTCTTTTTATCGTTCTTTCCGTCTTTAGTCTACGTATTTACTCTATGGGATTGACTTAGAAAAATTCAACAAGGTTAATGTTCTTGGTGTCCTATTAGATTTAAGACTCAAATTTGTCGACCATATTTTCGCAATGGTAACCCAAAGGTACCCTTGGTTTTGAAACCAAGGGATGTACCCGGGATGAAAATCCTAAAACTTCGGATAATGAAAATCCTTAACAAACCGTGGGACCTTAGTTATGGAGATGTAACCTCTGAGTCCTCTTTTCGTTAGGCATTGTAGTTCGAAATATGCACAAATTGATCCTCTGAGGGTTCGAACTACTACTTCGCTTTGCTCTATTTCTAACTTTAAAACTTATATTCTTAACGCCTTGTCAAACCTCTATTTGTAATCTTCCACATACTCATCAACTCTTTCGCGTAATCTGCCGCACTTTTCCTAAGTCGCAAATATATCCCAGCTATTCATATAACGTCATGCGGCAGCACATTGTTCCTTATACTTTCAACCGAACGCTTTACACAATAACTTATGTAATTATAATAATTATTTCTCTTTTCACTAGACCGGGGCGAGACAAGGCCGGGTGCACATGCGCAAACTCGAAATGCATACCGCGATAATGCGGTATTATTTATCTTAGCGATAAGAGATGCTCAAGCCGATCAAAGATGCGTCGTCGACCGAAACCGCTGCCGCTATAGGTAATTATATAAAATAGAGCATACTAATATAATTAATAAAATCATTCAAATATACTATTTGTGCTGCTCACACAAGACTAAACAGGTTTTTTCAGCATTTCCAACGCTTACAGCTCTCTTTAAAATACTTGTAGGTGTGTGAAATATTTTTTTGTTTTAATGTTTTGCGGAAAAATACAGAATAAATGTAACATATATTCATAATGAAATTATATTCTTGACCTTCAAGCGCCACTTAAATACCAATTCCATTATTTCACTTTTCTTCTATGGCAGAAATGTGATCGGGTAAGTCACCATTAACAAATTTTTCCCACATTCGGAAAAATAATTTTTCTAATCCTTTGGCGTACTGTGAGCAATCAAATAATGGACTATCAACACGAGCTTTCCAAACTTTTGCCCGAAGAGCTTTTAAGTATTCCCGCTTAGTTCCTAGGCGTATAGCAATATTTTGATATTCTTCTCTTGTAGACGCTATTAGCTCGGGGCATCCAAGTGTAGCCAACTGAGAAGCAGCCACTCTGAAACGATAAAAAATATAATTTATATTTGTTTTAATAAAGTTTAGATAATAATAAAATAAAAATAAGAGTAAATGTAATAGTTCGATTTTGAAAGTATTAGTTTTTAAGTATCAATCTTCTCTCTCTTCCTCTTAAGCGAACAGTCGTGATTTTTTTGTGCGCACTGCGTTTATGTAAATATTGCGTTTATAAATATTGGTAAACCGGTGTTTACTTGCTTGTGAATCGAATCAATTGAGAATCTTAAGTTTTAACTTAAACCGTATCGGTTCGCGTGTGCTGTGGTATATTTGGAGGCGAATTAATAATTTGTTTAAATTCAATTCCAAGCATAGCTCAGCTCTGCTTCTTCCCCGTCTTTTCTTAATTTCTGCATTTTTTTTCTTTGCATTTTTTAAAGCTTCCTATAGTTGTATATAGTAGTATAGTATAGTATTCCTATAGTTGTATATAGTAGTAGTTAGTATAGTTGTTTTTTTAACTTTTTATATATTAATTTTGTTTTGTTAATTAATAATACGGAAATTTAACTGGTCTGTTCTATGAAGTCTTGTAACAAGACAATCTCCTCATCCCAGCCTACCATCCATTGCTGGCTATGTGAAAACGTCGTACACGCCAAGTGTGCCGGGTTCACTGCCTCAGTTTCAGATGCCATTTCCCGTAGGTCTGGTTTACATTATTGTTGTGAAAATTTTCGTGCTGTCCAAGACGAAATGAAGTCGTTCATGAGACAGACTATGAATGGATTTAAAGAGTTGATCATTGGTTTTCATAAAATCAATGACCAGCTCTGTGCGCTTGACACTCAGTTTAGCGGCCTTTAGCTTCTAGTGTCAGTTTAGCGGCCTTCAGCTTCTAGTGTCAGTTTAGCGGCCTTCAGTCCCTAAGCGTAACAAATCCGCTGTTTGTGATCCGCCTCAGTCTGCTCAGCCGCCAATAACGCAGCCGCTCATATCTTTAGCCACTCAAAGAGTTAGAATTTAGAACAATTCGCCGTCCGAATTTCTCAAGGAAAATGAGCAATTATCCCATATGTCCTCCGTGGTATCCCTTCAAGTGATACCACAGGTCCTAGTAAACGAAACCCCCGTCAGATTCACCCAAAAGGATATTCCACGCAGTTCTCGTACCTGCGACACCAAAACCCTTACAGGTGATTCCTCCATCGAAACATATATTTTTTTCTCGGCTTGCCCCTGATACTTCAGTGATTGATATCTCGGCTCATATCAAAGCAAAAAAAAAAGCCTATATAAATGTGGAGGACATAGCTAAATTTAAATATAATTATGTAAGGCGCAAGTCTTCAAGGCTGATGTTACGATTTGTTCACCCAGTTTTTGGTCAGAGAGGATTTTCGTCCAAGAACATCAGTGTAGTTCCGTGAAGAAAATAGTTATAAAACCAGTGGGAGTGAAACTTCCCCACATTAGAACCACTGACCAACCTTCCACCTCTTCTTCGTCCACTAACCAAAAAAACTAGTATCGTCAATAACACTTACCTATCAGGTAGCAACTTCCTTAACTATTTTCTGATAGTTCTTTCTTTGCATCCCATATTATAGCCTTTACAGAAACTTGGTTAAAGCCGGAGATCTTTGGCTCCGAAGTTTTTCCAAGTACACCACTTTCAGAAGGGATCGAACTCAGCGAACGGGGGGTGGAGTCCTCATTTCGGTAGACTCCACTCTTGCTTCTGAAGAGGTTAAATCACAAGAGTTTGGTGACATAGAATTTATTGCCATTAAAATCATTTTGTCCGCGAATTCTTTATACATTACATGTTCATATATACCGTCCGAACCGCCCACATATTGGCAGCATTTGTCCGCTATTCAATTCGTTTTTAATCTTATGACTAGTCGTGACCAGCTCTTCGTTGTGGGCGACTTTAAAATACCAGTAAAATTTATAAATTTTAAATTTTATAAATATTTATATACCTTTAATATATAAATATATAAAACTCACCATGACTTCACCACGGGAATGTTTGACATGTCCCTACGTCAAATTAACCATGTTAGAAATTCGTTAGGTTGGCTTTTGGATGTATGCTTTGTATCTGATCCCAATGGTACCGCTCCCTCCAGAGCTTTCCCCCTTTCAACACCAGAGGATCCATATCACCCAACGCTGGAGGTCTCAATCGAAACCATTCCTGGTATCGATCAGATGCCTCCATGTGTGGTAAATAAGATTCGCTGTTTCCGTAAAGCTGATTTTCACAAACTTAATAGCCTTATAGATACATATGATTGGACCGATATTCTGGCATGCACCGATCTTAATGTCACCTTAGAGAAATTTTATTGTACTTTAAATACATTTTTTGACTCATGTGTGCCATGGAAATATCCGTCCGCTTCAACAAATCCTCCTTGGTTTACAAGGTGCCTCACTAACCTAAAAAATATTAAAAACAAGCTTCTTCTTCTTCTAATAAAAAAAACCTGCAGTGGTATTGATTTTTCAAGATATCTACTAGCTCGGTCAAATTTTACCGTGCATAACGCGGATGCGTTATGAAATAACGAAATACTAATATTTTTAACAATGTATAAATTCTTAATTCAGAACATATAGGCTTAATTGCGCCTTTTGCGAAATTCGATTGTTTAGGAAGGAAATGCGGAGCAGCTGTAAGAGTGGGGCCAAAAAATAAAATGGGCCGGAAGTGGGACACGCATAATTTGCTTCAAAAACTTGTCAAATATCTTGCCTCGTTTGCAAATTATTTATTTTTTTTATTTTTTTTTTAACGTTGCTTTTATTTCTTGAATCTTCTCTTTGCGAGACTAACAAGAGGTGTATCAAATCTTATATTTTTAACTTAACTAACAGTCATATTGACTGATACGGAGTTAGACGGCCCTAAAAATCGATTGCTGGGTTGGGAGGTCGTTGCGTCTAAGGCGGGATACGCTAGAAACCCGAGTCAATCCCCGAGCGAGAAAATTTGGGTGCGAAGACAGTTTTTCTTTGTATGACTCTTTTTGCTTCTGGATTTCGTCTTTCACTGCGAGGATGCCCAGATCCCGGTGGATGTTTTCGTTGCGAACATACCAAGGTGCCCCTGTGATAGTTCTCAGGATTTTTGATTGTGCGCGCTGTATGATGTCTATGTTGCTGCTGCTCGCGTTCCCCCACAGCTGGGAGCCATACGTCCAGATTGGCTTTAGGACTGAATTGTACAGTAGTAACTTGTAGTCCAGGCACAGTGGCGATCGTGAGTTTATGATCCAGTGGAGGCTGCTGGCTTTCAGTTTTAGATGCATCTTTTTGCATTCGATGTGCTTACGCCAGGTAAGTCGTCTATCAAGGTGAACGCCAAGGTACGTTACGTCGTTAGCTTGAGGGATCTGCATACCGTTTAGTAAAAGCGGAGGGCATGTTTGTCTATTAAGAGTAAACGTTATATGTTTACACTTTTGTTCGTTTATTTTAATGCGCCAGTCGGACATCCACCTTTCCACTATTGTGAGATGATTAGTCAGTTGGGTTGTTGCCTGCGTTGGGCATCTGGAGCGACTAAGAATAGCGGTATCATCGGCGAACGTTGACGTTGTTAGTTGTGCGCTCGTAGGAATATCCGCAGTATACAAAACATATAGACACGGCCCGAGTGCGCTTCCCTGTGGAACTCCAGCTTCGATGGTGTAGTCGCCCGAAGTAGCTGCGTTGCATCTCACTGAGAATACCCTATTGAAGAGGTATGATTCCAGTAGCTTGTGGGTGTATGTTGGCAAATACGTTTTAATTTTGTGCATGAGTCCGATGAGCCAAACTCGGTCGAAAGCTTGAGATACGTCGAGGAAAATAGCGCTGCAGTATTCTCGTTGTTCGAAGGCTGAGCGTATTTCGGATGTTAATCTGTTCACTTGTTCGATGGTTCCGTGGTTTCTTCGAAAGCCAAATTGGTGTGCCGGGATGATATTGCAAGCTTCCAGATGTGGTATTATGCGAGTTAACAAGCATTTTTCAAACAGTTTAGACAAACAAGATAGAAGGCTTATTGGTCTGTATGATGACGGAATTGTGTGGTCTTTTCCAGGCTTCGGTATCATTATAATAATGGATTTCTTCCACTTTTTTGGGAAATAGCCAAGATTAATGATTCCATTAAATAGTTTGCAGACGACCTCTATAGCGCATTTTGGAAGTTCGATCAGCATCTTTGGGGTCAATAGGTCACCACCGGGAGCCTTTTTTGGTTTTAGCCCTCTTATGACTTTTTCGATTTCGTTCGGCCGGAATGGAGGTGCGGCTGGCTGAGGGGAGGACTCTGGCTGAATTACTGGCAGGAGGAATGAATTTGAGGCTGGGTTTGGCTGGAAGACACTTTGGAGATGTGTGGCGAATGTGTCAGCTCGGTCTTCGTTGCTGCGAGCCCAGCATCCCGAAGAGTTTCTTATCGGGGTGGTCGTTTCAATTGGGGCACTAAGATTTGGGTGGGCCCTCCACAGGGGGTACTTTGTGCTTGTTGGCGAGAGATTCTGGATGTACCTCAGCTGTGCATTTTCTTCCTGTTGGTGAAGAGCCTGGTCGAGTGATCGGGTTGCTTCCTTAAGGCGTTGTTTTGAAGCTGGTGATCTGCTGTTTTGCCAATCACGACGCGTGCGCCTCTTTTCTCGCACGAGCTGTTCGATTTGCTGATTAGATTTGAAGTGTTTGTTTCGGTCTACTTCTTTCCTATGAGGAGTAGAGATTTTAGCTGCCGCAACGAGTACTTCTTCCAGGGCGCTCGTAGTGTAGTCGATGTCCGATTCCATGTTAAAATCCGGGGCGAGTTCTATGTGGGCACTCACGTACTTTTTGTATTTTAGCCAGTTTGTTTTTGTCGTCGTCAGACTGAAGGGGTGTTCGGTTATTTCTGGGCTTTGAAGAAGCGTTAGAAGCACAGGCGAGTGGTCTGATGATAAGTCCGAGACTGCTTTGGCACTTATTAGATTGCGAGGTATGTTTTTTGTCACTGCAAAATCAATAAGGTCTGGGAGCTTTCGTGAGTCTGTTGGCCAGTATGTGGGACTTCCAGGGGAAACGTAGTCCAGTTTATTTTTCACATTTATAATTGCATTGTACAATTGTCTTCCTTTGGGAGTCACTAGACGTGATCCCCAGTGCGTATGTTTGGCGTTGTAGTCTCCTGCGGCTATAAAACGATCCCCAAGTGAATTGTAGAAGTCCATAAATTGTCCTTCCGAGATTGAGAAGCGAGGAGGGCAGTAAACGGCAGCAATTGAAAGGATTCCGTTGCTTGACTGAATTTGTATCGATGTGGCCTGCAAGAAGTTTGTTGCAAACCTTTTGTGAAAATGGTGTTTAATTCGTTCTCTGATTAGAACTCCAGTTCCGCCGTGGGCTTTCCCATCTGGATGATCTGTGCGGTAGATTGTGTAGCCTCTTATATGAAAGTTGTATTTGCTTGTAAGATGCGTTTCCACCAGTAGCATAACGTCAATATGGTTTTCGGTCAAGAATTGTGACAATTCTAGTTTATGCCGTGAGACACCATTGGCGTTCCACATTGATATTCGTAGCGCCTGCATAGATTATTTGGACTGTTGTGCTACGAGCAGCTGTATCACCATGTTCTGGTTTTGAACAAGCGTTTGCATGGTCGTTTTCATGAATGACATAAGCTCCATCATACTTTGTTGGAGGGTAAGCATCATAGTTTCCGTTTTGCTGTGTGGCTGTTCTGGGGCCTGTTGAGCGCTTTGAGAGTTAGGCTGAATTGGAATTTCCCTTCCAGATCGTAGAGCATCGGCATAGGAGAAGCCGTTGGTGGTGTTTAGTGGACCGAATGAGGATCTCGCAGCTTTGGCGAAGAAGACGTCTGGCGTGGTTTTTGACGAAACGTACGCATTCTGTGGATTTTGGTTGCGCGTTGCGGTCGCTTGACGCATGCGACTCTTTAACTCCTTATACACAATACATCCTCTATAGTTTGCCGTATGGCTGCCTCCGCAGTTTCCACATTTCTTCACGGTACTGTCCTTGTTTGTAGTGCAGCAAGCGGACTTGTGGGCGTCCCCGCAGACTACACAGACAGCCCGAAGTGTGCAGTAAGACCTTGTGTGTCCATACTCTTGACAATTGGTGCATTGCACTGGACCGTTACGTTTATGTGGCTCTTCAACAGTGATTTTCCGATGCAAAAGATATTGCAGGTTGTAGATTGGGTGGACTTCGTTCTTCTTCAGCGACCTGCTTTCAGGCTCGAGCTCGACCTTGAAGAGGGGTTGTGGCTTTTTATCTTTATTTAGAATGTTAATAACATTCTTGGCGGCGAAGCCCTTTTCTTTAAGGGCGGTTTTTATTTCCTCGGCGGTAACATCAGGTTCTATTCCCTTTACTACCACTTGTAGGCCCTTACTGCTTTTCAGCTGGTACGTGTAATAGTTTTTCTGTACAGTGTCCAGATATTTTGACACTATTCGGAAGTGCTCTTCAGTCTTGGTTTGCACCTTTGTTTCATGGATGTTCCCTTTGGTAAGCGGAACAACATGAAAGTTTTCACCGTTCCCGATCAACGACGCAATTTTGTTGACCAGGGCACTCGAGCTTTTTTCCCTAATATAGATTGGAGGGGGCTTGGGTTTTTTTGCGGTGTCTTGGGCTGGTTGGTTTTCCTCAGCCTCCGCCAGTAGGGCAAATCTGTTAGTAGTGGATCTTTCTGGTTCATTATCGTTATTCAGGACACGGTTAATTTTTGTTTTGTTGCCTGCCGGATTACTCTGCGGGCTAAGCTTGCGCTTAATTTGGATGTAGCGATCCATTCCAGTCTGTGTGGCCGTTGCCGCTTTGGCACTTTCCGAGGTTGTTGTTTTTGTACTCGCTGTAGTCGTTGACGTCGTGGTACTTTGAGTTGCAGGGGTTTTCGCTGTTGTTGCAGAAGTTGTAGCGCTGCTTGTTGTTGGTGCGAAATTTGTTTCCGATATTGGAGGGGGGGTTTTTCACTGCGAACTCCATGACGCGGGAGTCGGAGTGAGCAGAGCGGGTGAGCAAGACCGTGCCCTTTGGGTTTCAGCGGTCAGAAAAGCCGGGTTGCTTTTAAGCGCCGATTTTTCCACTTCGGTATCGCGGGTTGAAAAGTAAGAGTAGAAGCCGTTTCTTTGGTTCACTGAACTTCTACGCTCGTTCTTTTGGTCTTAAAAATTATTTATTAATGCCACAAAAACTGAGCGAATTCCAGTTATTTCCCCCAAACAAAAGTATAAAAGACAGGGCATTTAAGCATGAGATAAGCTTGTTGAGATATTGAGGGTCAAGTTGGCCACTTTAACGGCAATCCGGCTACCCTAGGTGGGTCTATGGAAAATAACTAACTATGGACCCACCGAGTTGGACCTATGGTACACCGTTTCACGCCTATGGATGCTACAGACTACTGTGTACCCGTCGACCCACCTTAAACTATGGGGTCTCCATTCCTTCGACGGAGGAATTGGCCACACAAATCCCGCGACCAGAGGGTTCCCTTCATATATACACAGACGGTTCAAAGTTAAAAGGCCAGGTAGGAAGCGGTTTCCACTGCGAGCGGCTGTGTCTAAATGAGTCCTTCAGACTCTCCGACCATGGCTCATCCGCTCTAGGAAAAGATCAATGATGCTTTTCGCCCTCACGTGAGTATCACGTGATTTCGCCTGGTTGATGTAAACATTGCAGCTGGACTAACGGTGCCACACTATTATTACTGTAGGAGCTGTAGGGATGTAGAGGAGGAGGAGACAGTCACACACCTCTTGTGCTACTGCCCTGCGCGTGGTCGCAGTCGACTCAAACAGAAGGGTAGAATTCCTTGGGCACTGTAGTAGCTAGAAAAGTCCTCGAGATGGACGATCCAATCATTGTGACCGACCGACAATCTGACATAATAGCCGCATTCAACGTCCCGAGCACATTACATTTGGTCTATAAGGTAGTTAATGAGGTACCAGAATCGGTCGATTTTGTTAAAATAGATTTAGATACAATAGTTCTAGACCATTTAAAGAAATTTCACATTACCCTTTTTGTGTCCACCTACGAAAAAAATAACAAAATGTATTGAATTATGATTTATCACTGAGAACGACGACATGCCTTAGCGTGCGCGTAAAAATAAATATATATATATATGACCGATGTATGGTGCGAACGTCAATCATATCTCTCAGTGAGCGATGTTCAGTAGGCGAGCATTTTATGAATCTCTCAACGTAAAACACTCAACCGAAAACCAAAATGGATTATTTACACTTAGAAATCAAAAATCAGCCAAATCGGATAAGTTCAGAGGAAAATTTATATAGGAGTCATAAACTTTTAAGTATGCTTCCCTACTGAATTGGTAGTATGGCGTAGGGGGGCTGCTGTTGTTTTGCCATAGCGCAAAAGTATTCAACAAAAATTTTTTGCTAAGAAAGCATAGCGTTGAAGTTTAAACTTAAAAGGTTAGTTTAATTTTTGGTGGAAGAGATGAGCACCAGTATAATATACCTTGTATAATATACCGTCCTTTATTGTTGTAAATGATGTATTCTAATAAATTGGTTTTATAATAAAATTTTAATAAAGATTTATATCCAATCCTAGTTCCAAAGTTGAGCTCCGCCCAAGTTAGCTTTACTTTCTGGTTTTTGCGTTTTTTTTCTGAATAATCCAAGCATATTTGGAGCATCAAATGCAATGATATAAAATTGTAAATAAAGTTTACAGTGATTTTTTTGATTTTCCGTAGTGTTGGTTAGTAAACTTTTTTCCTGCCCTTTGTTATATTAGTAGCGAGATATTAGCAGCTTTGACGAACAGTCCAACATCCGAAAAATTTTTTTCTGCAGTTAAATATTTTATAAGAGAAACCCGCAAAAAAAAATAATGTTCCCCCTTGCAAATATGAATAACTTAAATATAGAAACGTTAATAACTTACAATAATGCAGCGTCTGTAGCGTCTTTTAACCTTTGTTTTGCGGATGGTGATCTGTTGGATTGCCATTCTCGCCGTGAGCGTCGCTTTGCTAGAACGAGCTGCTCTATTTCAACGTTCGTGTATCTATTATTGTACGATGTTTTTTGCGTTTGTGGAGTTGATACGCGAGCTGCTGCGACCAAGACGGATTCAAGAATGTTCGTCGTTCAAACGTGGATTCAACTCAATGTGCGAACTCATATATTTTTTGTACTTAAGCCAATTGGTATAATATACCTTTCGGATATAACGAAAAAATTTCAACTCGATATAATAACACGCTCCTACCACACTTATGCAAAGTTCACATTTAGTGCAAGTACTTAGGTGTCCGGATTTCATTGTCCGCTACTGTATATATACTTTGTAGGGTCGGAGATGTCTCCTTCACTGCGTTGCACACTTATGGACAAAATTATAATACCCTCTGCAAGGGTATAAAAATAAAATTTTGTTTTTTAACTTTTTCATGCAGTGTAACTTATTAACTTATTCACCTAGTCAAGAAATTTCACTAACTGTATTGTATTACTATACTGTATGTGAAGCTCACAACTATTGCAACTACAACTAGTTCAGTTCTATTGCGAATTGCGAACTCTGTTGGGAATTCTGTGGGGAAAATTTTTCATTTGTTTGGAACAGAAAACTGCAACGAGTATAAAATTTTTGTTCATACTCGAGTACAGATTCAATACTCTGTTTGATTTATTACGTTTGCTTGGGGTATAAGTATTGAACTTTCGTTTCCAACTCAATGTCGAGGAACAAGTTCCAAACACGAGTAATGGGGCCAATATATGATTTTCTTATGATAGTAACCAATACCCGAAATTTAATCATAGTCAAACATGTTTGATTTAAATGTTAACCGATGTCGGTCACATTGTGTTTGTGTCACATTTTGTCCCACAAGAACTTCTAAAAAGTTTTATTGTAGAGGAAAAGAATAAAATTGTGTTGGAAAAAATTAATCGCGGTAAATATAGATTTTCTGAGCAACGTAAAGGACGCAGTTCTTTGTGGAACATTCTTTCGGAGATTAAAAATGAACTTGACCAAATTGTGCCCGGTTTTGTGTTTTGTCGTACTTGTTCGGTTGCGTTAAAATAGAAAAACGGACAAACGTCTAACTTGCACCGGCACAAATGTTGTAAGGAAATAAATGCAAAGACTGTGCTAAAATAAGTCTCTGCTAAAGATAAGTCTCTGATAAGTCTCTCTGCCAAATTGGAGGCAAGCAAAGTTGAAACTTCAGACGACAAATTCACCATCACTATGCTTTGTTATTCCGTAAATTTTAAAAATTAAGGAAAATTTGTGTCCAAATCCCAATTGAAACAAAACATTTTAGAAAACATTGACAAGGTATGGATGGAAAACCTTTGTTTGTGGCATAAAGTTGCATTTCTTTGTACCCGCCTGCTATATCAATACAAACAGCTGATTTGGACACGGTAAAAGAGTTTTGTGTTGCTTTAATTGCTGATAAACCAATAAAATATAGTACGTCAACACCCTCAACTTCAACAGAGACATCAGTATTTTCGTTTGATAGCCAAACCTTTAGTACCTACAGTTCCAATAGTGATTATTTGGATCAGTCTATAAATACCTCAAGCGTTTCCTATTTCTTTTCAAAATTAATTAATAGGTTAGCATCCAAGGCAGAAGAAAACCCAATCGAAGAAGTCGATAAATATGCCAAAGAAGTTGTTGAAATGTCAATAAATTTCCATTTAATGGATTGGTGGAAAACTAACTGGCTGGCAAGGCTGTATACGGTTGCAATAATTTTACACTCCATACCAGCCAGTAGTGCAGCAGCAGAGAAGTCTTTTTCATTAGCTGGAAACGTAATAACAGAGAAGCGTAATAGACTTGCACCTGGCTCTGTAGAAAGTATAATATTTTAAAATTCCTTTTTTAAAAATGAAAATAAATTGGAAAATTTATAAGTTATAATAAATATATAAATTTGAAACAAAATAAAAATGTAAATAAATTGTATAATATATTATACTATTGCTTTATTTTATCTTAACTGTTTACAGGCAGACAGAGCACATCATTTTGATGTGCATTAAACACATCAAACATTTCTATCACACCTATCATAACCGAATCTCTCGAGCAAACAACAGATGATTGAAATCAAACAATTATACTCGAGTAAAAATACCATGAATTCTCACTTAACAACAGTTCAACGAAATGAATCGTTAGCAACAAGCAAACGATTTGATCAAAGCCCATAGCTTGTACTTGATTGTGATTGCCGAGAGAAAATAGGTTAATGTAAAATCAAATCCCCTCACGTTGGAAGTAATTGAGATGATTTCGGGATGTGATACTATTTTTCATCAGAAACATTTCACTGGTATCGATTTTTGAATGTATTGATGGCTCCCATAAAGATCCCCATTTTACGTAAGCGTGTTTCACACTGAAGGCCGCCACTTGTTTTGTCCATTGTTCCATTATGCCCTTAGGAGGTTTTTTTCTATCCGAGTAATCCTCGGCAGATCTGGTTAGAGAATGCCACAAACTTCGTTGGAGCAAAAAACCGTTGGAAATCAGAGAGCCTTGCAACGGGTCATGCAACCGCCGAAAAATCTGACTACAAATAAATGGCCACAACCAAATTGTGACGTCAAACCTCACGTCCTCACTCCGCTTTAACGTTCCTTATCTCATTCAATCTCTAGTGCATCACCCTTGTCCTTGCATTTGAGTGGTCGCCGGTCAATACCGATTGAATTATCTCTCTTTCGCGCTCTCCAAGCTTTGTTTTCTCTCTTTTGTTTTCTTTGTCGCTTCGCACCCACAATCGTTGAGCCGCGTTTTAAGGAGAGGTTCTTATGGATTTTTCCGAAAATTAAGCAAACTTTGAGAATGGATTGCGGGAAAATGAAAAAACATACGAACTGATGCTTTTAAACTTTTGATTCGTTGTTTATTAACGATTAAAAAAAATATTCAATATTCAGAAAATTCAAAATGGCGGCTTCAAAATGGCGCATCTCGTAGACCTCTATTTTTCTGCTTTGTCGAGTGTAGGGCCGCTGGTAGTAAACTTAAATTAGAAATGTATATAATTTATGAAAATTTATGGAATTTCCTATGCCTTATACCTAACAACAATTAATGTTGGTAAAAATAAAACAATTTCATGGACGTTTAAAAAAAAATTGACATTTTTTCTCTTTTTTTTTTACTTTGATCTCGTTTAAAAATTATAAATAAAAAATTTTTTATGCCAATTTCAGGTATAAGGCATACAAAAAAGTATGTACTTTTAAACAGTTTTTGAATGAAGGAAATCGGATCAATAGAACGAGCCCTGTGCGCGTTTAAAGTTTTTAGAAACTTTGCCTTGAGATAGCTTTCTTGTTATAATGGGTATGTTTGACACGCTCTAGCTCAAGAAATACGCGTCGTATCGAACTATCCCTTGGCACGTATATACACATGTAACTTTAATTTTATTAAAAAAAAATCGATTTTTTCAAAAAAAACAAAAAGAACCTCCCCTTAAACACAAATAACATCATTAATAATATTACAACAATAATATTAAGGCAAACATAACATTTAACATGAATTTTAATTTTTCAAACATAACTCAAATAATATTTATAGAATTTATAATGCTATCATTTATTATTTAACTAACTCTCCTTTTTCTAAACAGCAACTCATTACTGAAAACATTCAGTAAATTAATAAATATTCGGGTAAAACAGTATTTATTTATTTATTGTACTTTGCACTCAAAAGTTGCAAACTTTAGGTACAGACGGGGATTGGCCATAGCTGCGGTGGCTTTCGGCCGGAAGGTGTTACATATTTGCTTATGTATTAAACTTATAACAAATAATGATTATTTACAAGTGTGTTAACAAGTTATTTACACTTAAATTATTTATAAATTTAATAACAGTTTATACGGGTTCATATGAGATGCAAAAGGTTAGCTTATTAAAGGAAGTTTAAAATTAGCTGAAGGTTTGCAGGTTTAGGGTCAATTAACAGTTCCGTGAGTTTAATATTTGGAAAATTTGTTCTATTTGTTTGTAGGGCGGGGCAGTCGTCAAGGATATGGGAGATTGATATGAAGTCCGTGGTGCAGAACTGGCATTGGTAGTTTGGTGTCTGTGAGAAGCGATGTTCGTGGGTGAGCCTGGTGTGGCCAAGTCGAAGCCGGATTATTTTAGTGATCTCTCTTCTTGGTAGGTTGGAGGTCTGTGTAATTTTAGTGCAGTCGGCTATGCTTATTGCTTCAGGATTAATTTGTTGGTACCAGTGCGATGATTTTAGGTTTATTTTTTAGGGACTCCGTTTTTAATTGTTTGTTAATGTCTCCACGGTTTACATTTGTTGTAGAGAATAGTGGAGCGATGGTCGCTCCTTTCGCTGCTGCATCGGCATTTTCGTTGCCCTTGATTCCGACGTGGCTGGGGACCCATAGGAGTTTGATTTTATTTTTATGTTTTAAGAGAAGGTCGCGGATTGATGTTAATTAAAAGCTGGAATTGTTTATGTTAGCTATTGCTTCCAATGTGGATAGGGAATCTGAGCAGATGCAGAATTTCCCTCTAACCTTGACTGCTATTTTGATGGCTTCAAGAACACCAATCGCCTCTGCCGTATAAACTGTTGAGTAGCTTGGGAGGACATCTTGTTTAGGCTTATCATCTTCTGTCGTTACCGCAAAGCCAATTATTTTCTTGTTCAAGGATCCGTCTGTGAACAGAAGCGTTAAGTTCTTGCTCATGAGCTGGTGTTTAATTTCCAGAAATTGTTGGACAAATATGTCCTAGTTTGTATCAGTTTTTTTTAGTCGGCTTAGTCGGGTATCTATTAGATTCATATCTAGAAACCATGGCGGTAATATTGGTTTAGGCTTATGAGGAAGAGAGGTTGGAAGTTCTAGCTTTAGACCTAGGGAAATGACTTAGGAAATGTTATTTTTGGTTATCCGTTGAATAATTTTTCTTAGAGGGGTGTCGTTTGCGTGCATGATAGTGCTAATTGTTTTTGTTTGTAAGTGTTCGATTCTGATTTCTAATGGTTCGATGTTAGATTCCAGGTATAGATTGAAAGTGGGTGTAGAGCAGAAGGCTCCCAGAGATGTTCGCAAGATTGAGTTAATTAACGTTTAAATTGGTTTTATAAGTGACTTAAAGGAGTTACCGTATATCGGTAAAGCGTAATCAATTTTGGAAATACATAGGCTTTTGACGATTTGAACAAGGGTGTTGGGGTGGCTGTTGTATTTTCCGCTGGAAAGGCATTTTATTATATTTGATGATTTCTGTAGTGATTTGTGTAATTTATTAAAGTGGGGTTTGAATTTGTAATTTGTGTTGAAGGACAGACCTAGAATAGTTAGTTCGTTAACTGTGTTTATAATTGCGGATTGTGTAGAGACCTGGCATGAACATTGTTTTTTTCCGGCAAGTGGATGTGTTTGCATTTTGAAATTGAAAGCATTGCGCCGGATTTTTGGCACCATTCATTGATTTCAGTAAACAGCATGTCGAGGTTGATTGAAATGTTTTTTTCTTTTTTCAATTGTATTAAGATGTTAAAATCGTCCGCATAAGCTGTGTGTTGAAGTTCCTTGTGCTTGTCGATTATATCTGAGAGACTGTTGAACGCAATGAGAAAAAGTACTACCGAGAGGAGAGATCCCTGCGGAATGCCATTGTGGAGTGGGTGTGTCCTTGAGGTGTTATCATTGGCACGAACTCTTATTTTCCTTTTTGACATGAAGTTCATCACATATTTGATAATTAATGGGCCGCAGCCCCATACTGATAGTTGATTTATGATGGTATGCAATCCTATTTTTTCAAATGCTTTTGCGAAGTCAAGAGATATAATGGATATGTGTCTTTTTTCAGAGAGAGCTCTGCTAATTAGAGCGTCTGTGTAAAGCAGACAATCCATTGCAGATTTCCCTTTTTTAAATCCGAGCTGACGGCTGTTCAGTAGCTTGTTGGTTGTAGCAAACCACCATAGCCGTTTTGAGATTATTTTGTCAAGGGTTTTAGATAAACATGGGTTGAAGGAGATGGGTCTATATGATTCCGTCATGGTTTTGTCTGCACCTTGTTTGTGGATAGGTATAATTGTGCTGATTTTGTACGATTGAGGAATATAAGATTTGAAAATATTGTTGAAAAAGCGGATAATTCTCATTTTCAGTGATTCAGCGACGTGTCGTATCATGTCATAGTTAATCTTATCTTGACCTGGGGTGTAACCCTTTGAGCTATTTAGTGCCGATGAGAACTCTATGAAGTTTATATCCTGTTCCACGAACGCTGCAGTTCTGTGTGGGGAGTTAAAAAGTTTAGCGTATTTAGATTGTCTTTTTCTTCAATGAAAAGGTTGGAGAATCGGGAGTCTTCCGAACGGAGTAACCAATAGCTTGCGAAGGCTTCAGAAATATCTTTGGAGCTGGTAAGCAAATCGCTACTGCTATTGTCCTTTATAGCGTAATTTGTGTAGCTTTGTGAAGACCACAGAGTTTTTTTATATTACTCCGAATTTTTCCCAATCAGCTCTGCTAGTTACGAACCGTTGTACGAAGTTTTGACTTGCTCTCTGATTTTTCGGGAAAATTTCGATGGTGATTGGGAAGTGATCGCTTCCTTGGAGGGAGTCACTGATTTTGAAGTCGCAATATACTTTAAGTTCAGGTGAACAGAATGCCAAGTCAATATGTGTAAAGGTCCTATGTGTTGAGTAATGCGTGGGTTGTCCGTTGTTAAGAATGATGAAGTTGTTATCCAGAATGAATTTTCCTAATATTCTTCCTCTCAGATTAATTGTTGGGGATCCCCAGCTGGTATTCCAGCTGTTGAAGTCTCCTGTAATTAGATTTGGGGAGTTTCCCGGTGGTAAAATTGAATGGAGGTCCATTTGGTATATTATTATATTTTTTCACAGACTGAATTTCCAATGCAATGGAATCAACTGTGCTCTGAAGAGCACATGGATTTGTGCTGTATTGATTTGTGAATTAAAATTGCCGCGCCGCCATCCGGGCTGTGCGAGACTGTGTAGTGAATATTTTAGTTAACTGGAATAGGGATTGGTTGGGTGTACGTTATGTGGGTTTCTTGAAGTGAAATGATTTTGGGAGTAAAGCGTTTAATCAGGACTTGCAGATCGTTGTAATTGTTCAAGTATCCATTCATGTTCCATTGTAGAAGTTTCAGGGTCATTCTGATTGTTACTGTGTTGTTTTTGTTTCAATTGAGGCAAGAGATTTAAGTTTAGATCTGGTAAGGTTTTTTAGCAGTATGAGAAGTGCAGGGAGTTTCCGAGCTGGATGACATAGGTTCGTCTGGGTCTGGGTCGAGGTTTCTGGATGTTTGTGTTTCAAATTCATTTGGGGCATAGCTTATTGTTTTCCTTGTTGACGTTTGGCTAGAGTTGCCTAGATTGGATTTCGCTGCTGAGGAGTAGAGAGATCCATCGTGGTGACTTCTGTTGTATATAGACCAGGCTGTCCTATTGTCAAATTTTTGTAGGGTCTTAATGGCCTGGACTTCCTTGTTCGATAAGAAGATAGGGCAGTCCTTGTTGCGGGCATGGTGGTCAGATGTTGGGAGTTTTTTAAGGCAGCAATTTATGCAATTCGGCTTGTTTTGGCAAATTTCTGAGTTCTCATAGTTAAGGTGGGCATCAAGACCACAGTTGGCGCAAGTTGGTGTGTTTTTGCAGAACTTTGCGGTATGACCAAACCTAAAGCAGTTGTTGCAACGCATAGGACGCGGTATAAATGTACGCACTTCAACTCTCTCATAACCAATATAGAGAAAGTCTTGCAGATTGGTTTGCTTAATTGAGATTTTTATGAGACCCGTTTCGTTTTGTGGAGTTTTATGGAGAACCTGGTTGGGAATATATTTATATATTTTCTCGACTCTTTCAACTTTTTGCGCCTTTAGGTTATCCAAGATGACTTTTTTATCAATTCCTCGCAAATCGTTCGAATATATTATCCCCATACTCGAGTTAAGGATGTAGTCTCATGTTCCGGCCTACTTTTTAGAGGTTATTTAAAAAAAATTTTTCTGTAATAAAAAATAATGCGATCGTTTAAATTTTTAAACATGTTTTTCTTATAGGCATCATAAACTATTTGAAAATATTTGATTTAATTTATTCATGTGTAGTTTAATACACTTTATACACAAAGTATGCATATAAAAAAAAAAAAGGTAGGTCCATGGCGCAGGTGATTTCGACTGCTAGAGTCATCCGAAAAAAAAAATTAGAATAGATTATTGTTTTGTAAGCTTATGGCTCTGTCCCGTACTAGAATGAAATATTTTCATCAATAAACAACAAAACAACATTTTGTTTAATTTTTCTTAAATTAATGATAAAAAAAAAAAACTAATCATTAAAAATAAATGATTCTAGTACGGGACAGAGGTGTTACTTTTTAGAATAACATATCCAAATTTCAGCTAGATCGGTACCATAGAATTTTGTGAATCACCAGCGCCGCACATAAAAATGTCTTTCCGAGAAAAACGCGTTTAAAGTTTAGACGCTACCGAGAAACTCATACTTTTCGGTGTAGGCGTGCTCTCGATTATGGGCTGTATCTCTGTCATTATTTGGTATTTTTTTTTGAAACTTTAACAGTACATTCTTAATAAACAGTATTTTCGAAATATGTGAAAAAAAATCGATTTTTTCAACCTCACACATGAGACTACATTCTTAAGACTTCGGTGTTCAGATATTGTAAAGGCGTGTATCTGATGGATTGGTAATGCGGTTTTGAAGCGACTGGCTCTAAAACTGTCGTGAAGAAAACGGGTAGGCTTAGGGACTGTTAGGGGCGCTCTTACTCAGCGAGAGAAATGGGTGGAGAAATTTTTAAACGGGTACACTCTGCAAAAGGAAAAAAGAACTCCCGAATAGCTGGTCCTGGGGTCCTCGTATCACTCGCCTGGAGGTTCTTTCTTTTCACATCGAGACTCAGACCAGTGCAGTTGAAAGTGGTAAAACTTAAATCGAAACAAGAAAGCAAAGCTAACTTCGGGCGGAGCCGAAGTTGATATACCCTTGCAGTTAAAACCGGATATATATCGCAAACATCGGATATAGTTGGCCGATCCTTATGGGAATAGGAATATATATTCCAATTTATTACAATACAAAATCTAAAAAAAGTCCCAAACTTCTATCTTCAAAAATACGAAAGTTGATATTTCTACCAAGTACCATTTCCGATCGTTCAGTTATATGGCAGCTATAGGATATAGTCGGCCGATCCTAATGAAATTTGGTAGGTCGGATCAACTGACCAAATATATAATCTGTACCAAGTTCCAGCTTTCTATCTTCAAAAACACGAAAGTTGGGTCATTTCCGATCAATCAGTTATATGGCAGCTATAAGATATAGTCGGCCGATCCTTATGAAATTTGGCATGTCGTAATGTTTTGCCAAAAATAGCTCTCATGTCAAATTTGAACTCTCTAACTTTAAAAACACCAAAGTTATACCATTTCCGATCAATCAGTTATATGGCAGCTATAGGATATAGTCGGCCGATCCGGGCCGTTCCGACTTATATACTGCGTGCAAAGGATAGAAGGGTGTGTGCAAAGTTTCAAGACGATAGCTTTAAAACTGAGAGACTAGTTTGCGTAGAAACAGACAGACGGACAGACAGACGGACAGACAGACGGACAGACAGACGGACAGACGGACAGACGGACATGCTCATATCAACTCAGGAGGTGATCCTGATCAAGAATATATATACTTTATAGGGTCTGAGATGTCTCCTTCACTGCGTTGCACACTTTTGACCAAAATTATAATACCCTCTGCAAGGGTATAAAAATTTAAAGCAGAAAAAAAAGTGTGAAAATTGGGAATTTAGTCAGTTGGCACTGACTCTGGAGGTAAGCGTTTGGGGGACCATTAGTTATTATAAGAGAGGAGATTTCCTAAGTCCGCGTAATCTATTTTGGCTAGGCCTGCAACAACATCGCTCCCAAGTGCAGAACAACCAAGCGAAAGAGGCAAAGCTCTGGGACCAGATCAGTCCGCGGTTCACAACCATCGAAGTCGCGACGGAACTTGGCAAATCCCCTGGTGCGGTTGCAGGGAGGTCCTCGGCGGAAGGAGACTCCAGTGTCGGATTTTTTTAAGACAATTTAAATTAAGCTAAGACAGTTAAAAAAGGGAATTTTTTTTCTAGAGGGTTAGTGAGAAGATGTGACCCCTAACTAAACCTAACCTCAACCCCCACCTAGCTCAGAAAATTTGGTTAGCTAGGTAACACCGGAGCTATGTAATATCTAAGTAGATATAAGCGGTTAAAGACCGATCTAAAAATTCAAACAAAGAAAAAAATCCCTTGATAGAAATCTCTTCCATCCGCACCGGCTGCAATAAAATCAGGTGATATTGGTGCGATATTGGTGAACGGGACAGAAGAGAGGCGAGAAAAAAAACTGCAAGTTCAGGCCCCCATTCCACGTTGGGAGGAAGGAGTAAGCGAGACGGACGGAGTCGGTGCAGTAGCCCCGTTGCAGTTTTGTCCCCCAAAACGAAATCTCGGTTGTGAAGGTGCGATGGAGCATAGCTCCCAAATGTTCCCCAGAGGGTTCAATGAACTCAAGTGAGAGAATTGAGAGGGATAGCATAATTAATCAGGAAATAATTGTATGGAGCTTACTTTTAAGTTAATTTTTAATGTAACCGAAGAGAAAAATAATTGAAAATTAGAGGATAAGTGTAAATATGGGTGAAAAGTGAATGGAAAAGAGTTAAACGAAGAAAATTTTCCTCTTTAGGAAAAATCATTTTCATCAAATGAATTATTATTTTTTTGCATATTTTTTTTCTTGTTTTGTGTGACAAATTTTTCTCACAGCGCAGCAACCAGCGAAAGCTTTCGGCGGTGGATGCAGAAAATAAAACAAAGTGAGTTTGCTTAAAACCTAAATAATATTGCATTGAAGTATCCCATTTGATAATTCTTCTTATTTCTATGTTAAGTTTTCACGTTTTCCCATTTTACCACATATACCTTTAATTGATGATAAATTATATTTTTCTTTGTCTTTTTTATTGAAAACCCATTTATTTTTTTTATATTTAAGTCATTTTCATACCCCCTATTTAAATATTTATAAAATTTTTCCGCCTTACTTAATTTTCCTTAAAATATTAGATGTAAAGAACCACAGCGAAACCCAGAAAATTTTATTATGTCCATTTTAGCTTTAATAAACTATTTTATAATGTTTGCGTAAAATCTTAATTTTTGATTTCCTAAACCCGCCTCAGTAGCGCTTGCCAACCCCTTGAAGGGATCGTGGAAAATTTTAAAGTTATACGGAAAAACCATGATCAAGGAAGGGTGGGCCTCGTTAGCTCCTAGAACATCAAGGAGTGGTATATTGTCCGATCGCACAAATTTGTCTTCTTCTTTTTTTCTATCCTATCTGGTCCTAATTTTTTCAATTGTCGGTCATAGCTCCTCCGGTAGCTTATTTCGTCATCTCTTCTCGCACGTTTATTGTAATTAAATAATAATAAGTCCTAAAAAGGCACCCGTGATTGGCCAAACACCCTAACACCACGCCACCGACGAGGCAGAGCCGACACCATCGAACGTGCGGGCCAAAAGCGGGAGTTCAACATCTAGCCTGATAGTTCGTTACCCATTACAGTAATGAATAATTATTAGTAAGATCTTATTAATTATTTTGGCGCCCAACGGTGAAGCTAGATTTTATTTGAAATTTTTGAAAGGATATTAAGTCTAGGAAACTCACTACAATTTATACCGTAACTGTTTCTTTCTATAACCTAAATTTATTTATTTTTCTCCTGATCGATTAATTGGGTCAGGTGTCAGTAAAGTAAGCATCACTTACTTCATCGGCAACTATCTAGTTTCTTGGTATTGGAACATTTGGAACACAGGATGCTCAGCCTTAGGCGGATATCCTGTCCGGTGAGATGTGGGTTCGAAAGTGACAATTGGTGGAGAAAGAAAAGTGGTGGGCTACCTGAGACATAAGAATTGGAATCAGTCGCTTAGCTGCTAGCAGCTGGCTATTGACCACTTAGCCTCAGTAATAGCTCCCCATTAATTTTTATTTCAGTTTTCTTTTTCTTTTTTCATCCTAAATATTTTGGTTATTCTTCAAGAGCTTAAGACGCTTGGAATGCGCGTTGACTCTACGTTTAGGTGGAGCTCGCGACCACGGATAAAGTTCTGATGAGAACCATTTCCTTGAGTAAATCGAGCAATAGATTTGCATGGAGAACATGAAGATTCATATTTACACATAAGGCCTCATGTCCACAAATCATTGCTTGATTCAAGTCTACTTTTTTTATTTTTATCAACACTTTTGTGAAGACGGTCGTAAATAGGCAGCGTTGCTAAGTGCGTGGTGGAAATCAAAACTACTTTTAATTTGGAAAAAAAATAATAACAAAATTTTTTATTATATATTTTAAAAAGTTATCCTTTTAGTATTACCTCATTCATCCTTAGTAAAAGAGAAAAAAAAAAGTAATAATAGTAATAGGTAATAATTATACTTAGACATTTATGGGTCTGGATCGATCACCTCAAAAAGAGGGACCTCCTCCTGGTTCTGAGTGTAGCTTATGTAGCTCTGAGATTAGGGCAGTCGATAGCTATAAATCCAAGTGTCAGCATGTCTTCCATAAAGCGTGCTTAAGGACACATTTGGCAGTCAAGAGAACTTGTCCGATTTGTGATTCGATCTGTATCGATCAACGAATTTCACAACCTCCGACGTCAGCAATTCAAACCAGGCAGCGTACAAGGCTCGAAACTATTTCGCGTAGTGGAAGCGAGGTGGACTTGTCAGCTTCAACCAGCCAGGAGCGGTCAAGGCAGGATCAGAACACAGATGCTAATACACCAGCAGAAGAAATGAGCCAAATAACTACAGAAATTTCTGCAGCCTTAAAGGCAATGCAAAACGAGCTACTAACTCAGCTTACGGAGAGGATGGCAAATCTAATACAGACAAATGTAGAAGCGCAAATAAGCAATATAGACCAGCAAAGGGCAACGGTAAATCCTAATACAAGTAGGAATTCCTCCCTAGAGTAGGTTTTGGGAATTAACATGCCACACGAAGAACGGTATACAGTTCCACTGAGACCCAATAGCTCCAGATCCCTCAGCTCGGATTTAGCACAAAGACCCGACAAGGTGGGTCACATTTTATCAAACTGGAAATTAAGGTTTTCGGGAGCGGGCGACACTATAGGGGTAGATAGTTTCATCAACAGAGTCGAGGCTCTGACACATCAGACATTAGAGGGGAATTTCTCACTTTTATGCGGGAATGCAAATATGCTATTTGAAGGAAAGGCCTCTGATTTTTTTTGGTGTCATCATAAGACCGTAGGAGTGGTGAGATGGCAGGAGCTGTGTGCAGCCTTAAGGAAGCAATTCCGGGATTCAAGGACCGATGTAGATATCCGTCAGATGATAAGGGACAGAAAACAGAGAGATAAGGAATCGTTTGAAAGCTTTTATGATTCCATTTTAAAGCTTACTGACCGACTTAGCCAGCCCATATCCGACGAAACACTGGTGGAAATAGTACGGCGCAATTTACGTCCAGAAATCCAGCATGAGATTATGAATTTAAATTTCGAGTCCATGGAGAATTTGAGGGATACGGTTAGAAAAAGGGAATTCTTTATAGAAGAGATGCGTAAACACCATGGTTACCAAAAACCACTCCCTTTAAGAAAGCCGATAAGTGAACTTTGCGAAGAGGTGGAAGGCGACGATGCATTAGAATTTGGGGAAGATGAACTTCAAGAAGAGATAGGAGCATTTTCCTTGGTATGTCCAACATACTGCAGAAAGGAAGGGCATAGATACCAAGACTGCGCATCAAAAAGGAAAATCTTTTGTTATGGTTGTGGTCTTCCTAACGCGTATAAACCCTCTTGTGAGAGATGTACAAAAAACTCTCACAGGAACAGTGCAACACCGCGTTCCAAAGCAAGTGTTCCCAACCGACAGTCAGGCTTGGAGGACCAGCATTAGTTGGAGGGGAGGGAGCGCTTAGTGTAGAAAATTCACCTTCCGGAGATTTAGGATTGCAAGTCTGGCATACTAAGCTGGAAAAGTTCCGAACATTAAACTTGCCAACACTGAAGCCCGAGGCTAGGTCTGTCTCGCGAAACAGTCGGCAACAAAAAAATTACTGGAAAACAATAAAAAAAATTGCTAGTATTAGAAAAAATTTAGGCGACAATAGGCCGTACGCAGAAGTTATTTTACTAGAAAAGAAGAGAAGAGGGTTGCTAGATACAGGCGCTGCTATATCGTGTATAGGTGGGCATCTGGCTGAGGAGTATATATGCAGTAGAAAGCCTTTTAAAAAGGTTTTAGCTGGTGCGTGTACTGCCGATGGAAACAAGCAACAAATAATAGGTAAATTTAAGACAGAGATAGAATATAAAGGAATAAAAAGAGAATTAGAATTTCATATAATCCCCTCTCTAAGCAATTGGGGTTATTGAGGGTTATTGCTTGGGGTTATTGAGGAGTCCGATAGTCCGTGGTCTTCGCCAGTAGTACTGGTCCGAAAGCCAGGTAAAGTAAGAGTGTGCCTCGATAACCGAAAGGTTAACGCAGTAACGGAAAAGGATGCATATCCGCTTCCCCAGATCGATGGCATACTTAGCCGGTTACCTAAGGCAAATTTTATAAGTAGACTTGACTTAAAAGACGCGTTTTGGCAAATCCCTTTGGATCCTCTATCAAAAGCGAAAACTGCATTTACTATACCAGGGCGGCCTTTGTATCATTATAAAGTTATGCCTTTTGGCCTCTGCAACGCTCCACAAACTATGACGAGGTTAATGGATAAGGTAATACCTGCATCACTTAAAAACGAAGTTTTTGTATACCTGGATGATTTATTGGTTATCTCAGATACGTTTGAGAAGCATTAAGAAGTTTTGGAGACTGTAGCTAAACGGATCCAAGAAGCTAACTTAACCTTGAATGTGGAAAAGAGCAAATTTTGTAGGCGAACCGTAAAATATTTGGGCCACATAATAGGTGAGGGTGGTATTCGAACGGACCCCGACAAAGTCTCGGCGATCTCAAATTTTCCATTACCAACGTCACTCAAAGCGTTAAGAAGCTTTTTGGGATTAGCCGGGTGGTACCGGAAATTTATAAACAATTTTGCGTCAGTATCGGCTCCTTTGACCGATCTTTTACAAAACAAGCGAAAATTTGTGATGACCCAGGAAGGTAAAGAGGCATTTGAGAAGTTGAAGGCTATGTTAGGAAGTGCGCCGGTATTACAGACACCAGACTTTGAAAGACCGTTTTTCCTACACTGTGACGCTAGTAAAACTGGAGTAGGAGGAGTCCTAGTGCAGAAGTAGGTAAGTCACCGGGGATGAATTACCTATAGCTTTTGTGTCTAAGAAATTAAATAAAGCACAAAGGAATTACACAGTGACAGAGCAGGAGTGCCTTGCGGCTTTAGTAAGCATAAAAAAATTCCGGTCATATGTCGAAGGACTGGAATTTACCGTCATCACGGATCACGCGTCCTTGAAGTGGCTGATGTCGCAGGGTGATCTAAATACTAGATTGGCACGGTGGGCGTTAAAATTACAAGGGTTTCGATTCGCAATCCAGCATCGAAAGGGGAAGTTAAATGTGGTTCCCGACGCTTTGTCTAGAGTCGAACAGGAACAGATAGCGGCAATAGATTTTAATAACGAGTTGCTGGTGGATATCGACTCAGAACATTTTAAGTCTTCTGACTATATTCAGTTAATAGAGGGAATTAAAAGTAATTTAGCTAACTTTCCGGATCTGAGAATCGTGGATTCCTTGGGGTGTCGACGCACCGTACATTCGAAAAGGCGAACTACTCAATGATGCAAACGCATGGAAATTGTGGATACCGAAGGCTTTGATTCAGGAGGTGTTAAAGAAATCGCATGACGATCCATTGGCGTCTCACGGGGGTGTTCACAAGACTTTGGAGAGAATTCGGCGATATTATTTCTGGCCAGGAATGGTGAATGATGTGAAGGACTACATTTCAGCCTGTGAAACCTGTAGGATGACTAAAGCACCAAATAGGGCATTGAGGCCACCTATGGGAAAGGCAGTCGAGACGCAGAGGCTTTTCCAGCGTCTCTACATAGATTTTTTAGGCCCTTATCCTAGGTCTCGTAGTGGGAATATAAGGATTTTCATTGTGCTTGATCATTATTCCAAATTTTTTTTCCTTAGAGGCGTAAAGAAACTTACAGCGGACGTTGTTCTAAAGTACTTAGAAGAGGATATTTGGGGTTCACACATTTGGGGTTCCAGAGAGCATTGTTTCCGATAACGGGTCGCAGTTTAGATCCGACAAATTTCAGAGTATGCTTAGGAGTCATCGTATCACGCACACTTTAACGGCGGTGCACGCTCCTCAGGCTAATGCTTCGGAGCGGGTAAATCGATCTGTGATTGCTGGCATTCGTGCTTACATTCGCAGCGATCAAAAGGACTGGGATGAAAATCTTAGTAAAATCAGCTGTGCGCTGAGGTCAGCAACTCATTCCGGTCTGGGATCCACACCTTATTATATGGTTTTTGGCCGGCAGATGATTACCTCTGGGGCAACGTACTCCTTATTGAGGAAGTTGGCGATGCTAGAGGACAAAGCAGCTACTAGCTACTAGCAGCTACAAAGCAGCTAGCCGGGAGGACTCTCTAGAGATTATCAGAAAGAAAGCAGCTGAAACATTGGGAAAGCAATTTGTGAGGAATGAGCGATATTACAACCTTAGGGCGCGTGAGGTATCTTACAAAGTTGGGCAGGAACTATATCGGAGGAATTTTAAACAGAGCTGTTTTCAGGCGGGTTACAATTATAAGCTAGCTCCCCTATTTGTAAAGGCTAGAGTGAGAAGGAAGATAGGAAGCTCAATATATGAACTAGAGGATCTGAGTGGGAAGCTTGTCGGCTTGTACCATGGAAAAGATATTCGCCAGGCTTAGCTACAAGTGGTCAGCCTTGTGGGTTGAGAAGATTAAATGCACCCCAAGCCTGATTTTGGTCGGGGGGGATTTTGTAAAGGCGTGTATCTGATGGATTGGTAATGCGGTTTGGAAGCGACTGGCTCTAAAACTGTCGTGAAGAAAACGGGTAGGCTTAGGGACTGTTAGGGGCGCTCTTACTCAGCGAGAGAAATGGGTGGAGAAATTTTTAACCGGGTACACTCTGCAAAAGGAAAAAAGAACTCCCAAATAGCTGGTCCTGGGTTCCTCGTATCACTCGCCTGGAGGTTCTTTCTTTTCACATCGAGACTCAGATTCTCGAGACGAGAATCGAAAAAATTTGAAGCAGAAAAAAAGTGTGAAAATTGGGAATTTAGTCAGTTGGCACTGACTCTGGAGGTAAGCGTTTGGGGGACCATTAGTTATTATAAGAGAGGAGATTTCCTAAGTCCGCGTAATCTATTTTGGCTAGGCCTGCAACAACATCGCTCCCAAGTGCAGAACAACCAAGCGAAAGAGGCAAAGCTCTGGGACCAGATCAGTCCGCGGTTCACAACCATCGAAGTCGCGACGGAACTTGGCAAATCCCCTGGTGCGGTTGCAGGGAGGTCCTCGGCGGAAGGAGACTCCAGTGTCGGATTTTTTTAAGACAATTTAAATTAAGCTAAGACAGTTAAAAAAGGGAATTTTTTTTCTAGAGGGTTAGTGAGAAGATGTGACCCCTAACTAAACCTAACCTCAACCCCCACCTAGCTCAGAAAATTTGGTTAGCTAGGTAACACCGGAGCTATGTAATATCTAAGTAGATATAAGCGGTTAAAGACCGATCTAAAAATTCAAACAAAGAAAAAATCCCTTGATAGAAATCTCTTCCATCCGCACCGGCTGCAATAAAATCAGGTGATATTGGTGCGATATTGGTGAACGGGACAGAAGAGAGGCGAGAAAAAAAACTGCAAGTTCAGGCCCCCATTCCACGTTGGGAGGAAGGAGTAAGCGAGACGGACGGAGTCGGTGCAGTAGCCCCGTTGCAGTTTTGTCCCCCAAAAACGAAATCTCGGTTGTGAAGGTGCGATGGAGCATAGCTCCCAAATGTTCCCCAGAGGGTTCAATGAACTCAAGTGAGAGAATTGAGAGGGATAGCATAATTAATCAGGAAATAATTGTATGGAGCTTACTTTTAAGTTAATTTTTAATGTAACCGAAGAGAAAAATAATTGAAAATTAGAGGATAAGTGTAAATATGGGTGAAAAGTGAATGGAAAAGAGTTAAACGAAGAAAATTTTCCTCTTTAGGAAAAATCATTTTCATCAAATGAATTATTATTTTTTTGCATATTTTTTTTCTTGTTTTGTGTGACAAATTTTTCTCACAGCGCAGCAACCAGCGAAAGCTTTCGGCGGTGGATGCAGAAAATAAAACAAAGTGAGTTTGCTTAAAACCTAAATAATATTGCATTGAAGTATCCCATTTGATAATTCTTCTTATTTCTATGTTAAGTTTTCACGTTTTCCCATTTTACCACATATACCTTTAATTGATGATAAATTATATTTTTCTTTGTCTTTTTTATTGAAAACCCATTTATTTTTTTTATATTTAAGTCATTTTCATACCCCCTATTTAAATATTTATAAAATTTTTCCGCCTTACTTAATTTTCCTTAAAATATTAGATGTAAAGAACCACAGCGAAACCCAGAAAATTTTATTATGTCCATTTTAGCTTTAATAAACTATTTTATAATGTTTGCGTAAAATCTTAATTTTTGATTTCCTAAACCCGCCTCAGTAGCGCTTGCCAACCCCTTGAAGGGATCGTGGAAAATTTTAAAGTTATACGGAAAAACCATGATCAAGGAAGGGTGGGCCTCGTTAGCTCCTAGAACATCAAGGAGTGGTATATTGTCCGATCGCACAAATTTGTCTTCTTCTTTTTTTCTATCCTATCTGGTCCTAATTTTTTCAATTGTCGGTCATAGCTCCTCCGGTAGCTTATTTCGTCATCTCTTCTCGCACGTTTATTGTAATTAAATAATAATAAGTCCTAAAAAGGCACCCGTGATTGGCCAAACACCCTAACACCACGCCACCGACGAGGCAGAGCCGACACCATCGAACGTGCGGGCCAAAAGCGGGAGTTCAACATCTAGCCTGATAGTTCGTTACCCATTACAGTAATGAATAATTATTAGTAAGATCTTATTAATTATTTTGGCGCCCAACGGTGAAGCTAGATTTTATTTGAAATTTTTGAAAGGATATTAAGTCTAGGAAACTCACTACAATTTATACCGTAACTGTTTCTTTCTATAACCTAAATTTATTTATTTTTCTCCTGATCGATTAATTGGGTCAGGTGTCAGTAAAGTAAGCATCACTTACTTCATCGGCAACTATCTAGTTTCTTGGTATTGGAACATTTGGAACACAGGATGCTCAGCCTTAGGCGGATATCCTGTCCGGTGAGATGTGGGTTCGAAAGTGACAATTGGTGGAGAAAGAAAAGTGGTGGGCTACCTGAGACATAAGAATTGGAATCAGTCGCTTAGCTGCTAGCAGCTGGCTATTGACCACTTAGCCTCAGTAATAGCTCCCCATTAATTTTTATTTCAGTTTTCTTTTTCTTTTTTCATCCTAAATATTTTGGTTATTCTTCAAGAGCTTAAGACGCTTGGAATGCGCGTTGACTCTACGTTTAGGTGGAGCTCGCGACCACGGATAAAGTTCTGATGAGAACCATTTCCTTGAGTAAATCGAGCAATAGATTTGCATGGAGAACATGAAGATTCATATTTACACATAAGGCCTCATGTCCACAAATCATTGCTTGATTCAAGTCTACTTTTTTTATTTTTATCAACACTTTTGTGAAGACGGTCGTAAATAGGCAGCGTTGCTAAGTGCGTGGTGGAAATCAAAACTACTTTTAATTTGGAAAAAAATAATAACAAAATTTTTTATTATATATTTTAAAAAGTTATCCTTTTAGTATTACCTCATTCATCCTTAGTAAAAGAAAAAAAAAGTAATAATAGTAATAGGTAATAATTATACTTAGACATTTATGGGTCTGGATCGATCACCTCAAAAAGAGGGACCTCCTCCTGGTTCTGAGTGTAGCTTATGTAGCTCTGAGATTAGGGCAGTCGATAGCTATAAATCCAAGTGTCAGCATGTCTTCCATAAAGCGTGCTTAAGGACACATTTGGCAGTCAAGAGAACTTGTCCGATTTGTGATTCGATCTGTATCGATCAACGAATTTCACAACCTCCGACGTCAGCAATTCAAACCAGGCAGCGTACAAGGCTCGAAACTATTTCGCGTAGTGGAAGCGAGGTGGACTTGTCAGCTTCAACCAGCCAGGAGCGGTCAAGGCAGGATCAGAACACAGATGCTAATACACCAGCAGAAGAAATGAGCCAAATAACTACAGAAATTTCTGCAGCCTTAAAGGCAATGCAAAACGAGCTACTAACTCAGCTTACGGAGAGGATGGCAAATCTAATACAGACAAATGTAGAAGCGCAAATAAGCAATATAGACCAGCAAAGGGCAACGGTAAATCCTAATACAAGTAGGAATTCCTCCCTAGAGTAGGTTTTGGGAATTAACATGCCACACGAAGAACGGTATACAGTTCCACTGAGACCCAATAGCTCCAGATCCCTCAGCTCGGATTTAGCACAAAGACCCGACAAGGTGGGTCACATTTTATCAAACTGGAAATTAAGGTTTTCGGGAGCGGGCGACACTATAGGGGTAGATAGTTTCATCAACAGAGTCGAGGCTCTGACACATCAGACATTAGAGGGGAATTTCTCACTTTTATGCGGGAATGCAAATATGCTATTTGAAGGAAAGGCCTCTGATTTTTTTTGGTGTCATCATAAGACCGTAGGAGTGGTGAGATGGCAGGAGCTGTGTGCAGCCTTAAGGAAGCAATTCCGGGATTCAAGGACCGATGTAGATATCCGTCAGATGATAAGGGACAGAAAACAGAGAGATAAGGAATCGTTTGAAAGCTTTTATGATTCCATTTTAAAGCTTACTGACCGACTTAGCCAGCCCATATCCGACGAAACACTGGTGGAAATAGTACGGCGCAATTTACGTCCAGAAATCCAGCATGAGATTATGAATTTAAATTTCGAGTCCATGGAGAATTTGAGGGATACGGTTAGAAAAAGGGAATTCTTTATAGAAGAGATGCGTAAACACCATGGTTACCAAAAACCACTCCCTTTAAGAAAGCCGATAAGTGAACTTTGCGAAGAGGTGGAAGGCGACGATGCATTAGAATTTGGGGAAGATGAACTTCAAGAAGAGATAGGAGCATTTTCCTTGGTATGTCCAACATACTGCAGAAAGGAAGGGCATAGATACCAAGACTGCGCATCAAAAAGGAAAATCTTTTGTTATGGTTGTGGTCTTCCTAACGCGTATAAACCCTCTTGTGAGAGATGTACAAAAAACTCTCACAGGAACAGTGCAACACCGCGTTCCAAAGCAAGTGTTCCCAACCGACAGTCAGGCTTGGAGGACCAGCATTAGTTGGAGGGGAGGGAGCGCTTAGTGTAGAAAATTCACCTTCCGGAGATTTAGGATTGCAAGTCTGGCATACTAAGCTGGAAAAGTTCCGAACATTAAACTTGCCAACACTGAAGCCCGAGGCTAGGTCTGTCTCGCGAAACAGTCGGCAACAAAAAAATTACTGGAAAACAATAAAAAAAATTGCTAGTATTAGAAAAAATTTAGGCGACAATAGGCCGTACGCAGAAGTTATTTTACTAGAAAAGAAGAGAAGAGGGTTGCTAGATACAGGCGCTGCTATATCGTGTATAGGTGGGCATCTGGCTGAGGAGTATATATGCAGTAGAAAGCCTTTTAAAAGGTTTTAGCTGGTGCGTGTACTGCCGATGGAAACAAGCAACAAATAATAGGTAAATTTAAGACAGAGATAGAATATAAAGGAATAAAAAGAGAATTAGAATTTCATATAATCCCCTCTCTAAGCAATTGGGGTTATTGAGGGTTATTGCTTGGGGTTATTGAGGAGTCCGATAGTCCGTGGTCTTCGCCAGTAGTACTGGTCCGAAAGCCAGGTAAAGTAAGAGTGTGCCTCGATAACCGAAAGGTTAACGCAGTAACGGAAAAGGATGCATATCCGCTTCCCCAGATCGATGGCATACTTAGCCGGTTACCTAAGGCAAATTTTATAAGTAGACTTGACTTAAAAGACGCGTTTTGGCAAATCCCTTTGGATCCTCTATCAAAAGCGAAAACTGCATTTACTATACCAGGGCGGCCTTTGTATCATTATAAAGTTATGCCTTTTGGCCTCTGCAACGCTCCACAAACTATGACGAGGTTAATGGATAAGGTAATACCTGCATCACTTAAAAACGAAGTTTTTGTATACCTGGATGATTTATTGGTTATCTCAGATACGTTTGAGAAGCATTAAGAAGTTTTGGAGACTGTAGCTAAACGGATCCAAGAAGCTAACTTAACCTTGAATGTGGAAAAGAGCAAATTTTGTAGGCGAACCGTAAAATATTTGGGCCACATAATAGGTGAGGGTGGTATTCGAACGGACCCCGACAAAGTCTCGGCGATCTCAAATTTTCCATTACCAACGTCACTCAAAGCGTTAAGAAGCTTTTTGGGATTAGCCGGGTGGTACCGGAAATTTATAAACAATTTTGCGTCAGTATCGGCTCCTTTGACCGATCTTTTACAAAACAAGCGAAAATTTGTGATGACCCAGGAAGGTAAAGAGGCATTTGAGAAGTTGAAGGCTATGTTAGGAAGTGCGCCGGTATTACAGACACCAGACTTTGAAAGACCGTTTTTCCTACACTGTGACGCTAGTAAAACTGGAGTAGGAGGAGTCCTAGTGCAGAAGTAGGTAAGTCACCGGGGATGAATTACCTATAGCTTTTGTGTCTAAGAAATTAAATAAAGCACAAAGGAATTACACAGTGACAGAGCAGGAGTGCCTTGCGGCTTTAGTAAGCATAAAAAAATTCCGGTCATATGTCGAAGGACTGGAATTTACCGTCATCACGGATCACGCGTCCTTGAAGTGGCTGATGTCGCAGGGTGATCTAAATACTAGATTGGCACGGTGGGCGTTAAAATTACAAGGGTTTCGATTCGCAATCCAGCATCGAAAGGGGAAGTTAAATGTGGTTCCCGACGCTTTGTCTAGAGTCGAACAGGAACAGATAGCGGCAATAGATTTTAATAACGAGTTGCTGGTGGATATCGACTCAGAACATTTTAAGTCTTCTGACTATATTCAGTTAATAGAGGGAATTAAAAGTAATTTAGCTAACTTTCCGGATCTGAGAATCGTGGATTCCTTGGGGTGTCGACGCACCGTACATTCGAAAAGGCGAACTACTCAATGATGCAAACGCATGGAAATTGTGGATACCGAAGGCTTTGATTCAGGAGGTGTTAAAGAAATCGCATGACGATCCATTGGCGTCTCACGGGGGTGTTCACAAGACTTTGGAGAGAATTCGGCGATATTATTTCTGGCCAGGAATGGTGAATGATGTGAAGGACTACATTTCAGCCTGTGAAACCTGTAGGATGACTAAAGCACCAAATAGGGCATTGAGGCCACCTATGGGAAAGGCAGTCGAGACGCAGAGGCTTTTCCAGCGTCTCTACATAGATTTTTTAGGCCCTTATCCTAGGTCTCGTAGTGGGAATATAAGGATTTTCATTGTGCTTGATCATTATTCCAAATTTTTTTTCCTTAGAGGCGTAAAGAAACTTACAGCGGACGTTGTTCTAAAGTACTTAGAAGAGGATATTTGGGGTTCACACATTTGGGGTTCCAGAGAGCATTGTTTCCGATAACGGGTCGCAGTTTAGATCCGACAAATTTCAGAGTATGCTTAGGAGTCATCGTATCACGCACACTTTAACGGCGGTGCACGCTCCTCAGGCTAATGCTTCGGAGCGGGTAAATCGATCTGTGATTGCTGGCATTCGTGCTTACATTCGCAGCGATCAAAAGGACTGGGATGAAAATCTTAGTAAAATCAGCTGTGCGCTGAGGTCAGCAACTCATTCCGGTCTGGGATCCACACCTTATTATATGGTTTTTGGCCGGCAGATGATTACCTCTGGGGCAACGTACTCCTTATTGAGGAAGTTGGCGATGCTAGAGGACAAAGCAGCTACTAGCTACTAGCAGCTACAAAGCAGCTAGCCGGGAGGACTCTCTAGAGATTATCAGAAAGAAAGCAGCTGAAACATTGGGAAAGCAATTTGTGAGGAATGAGCGATATTACAACCTTAGGGCGCGTGAGGTATCTTACAAAGTTGGGCAGGAACTATATCGGAGGAATTTTAAACAGAGCTGTTTTCAGGCGGGTTACAATTATAAGCTAGCTCCCCTATTTGTAAAGGCTAGAGTGAGAAGGAAGATAGGAAGCTCAATATATGAACTAGAGGATCTGAGTGGGAAGCTTGTCGGCTTGTACCATGGAAAAGATATTCGCCAGGCTTAGCTACAAGTGGTCAGCCTTGTGGGTTGAGAAGATTAAATGCACCCCAAGCCTGATTTTGGTCGGGGGGATTTTGTAAAGGCGTGTATCTGATGGATTGGTAATGCGGTTTGGAAGCGACTGGCTCTAAAACTGTCGTGAAGAAAACGGGTAGGCTTAGGGACTGTTAGGGGCGCTCTTACTCAGCGAGAGAAATGGGTGGAGAAATTTTTAACCGGGTACACTCTGCAAAAGGAAAAAAGAACTCCCAAATAGCTGGTCCTGGGTTCCTCGTATCACTCGCCTGGAGGTTCTTTCTTTTCACATCGAGACTCAGATTCTCGAGACGAGAATCGAAAAAATTTGAAGCAGAAAAAAAGTGTGAAAATTGGGAATTTAGTCAGTTGGCACTGACTCTGGAGGTAAGCGTTTGGGGGACCATTAGTTATTATAAGAGAGGAGATTTCCTAAGTCCGCGTAATCTATTTTGGCTAGGCCTGCAACAACATCGCTCCCAAGTGCAGAACAACCAAGCGAAAGAGGCAAAGCTCTGGGACCAGATCAGTCCGCGGTTCACAACCATCGAAGTCGCGACGGAACTTGGCAAATCCCCTGGTGCGGTTGCAGGGAGGTCCTCGGCGGAAGGAGACTCCAGTGTCGGATTTTTTTAAGACAATTTAAATTAAGCTAAGACAGTTAAAAAAGGGAATTTTTTTTCTAGAGGGTTAGTGAGAAGATGTGACCCCTAACTAAACCTAACCTCAACCCCCACCTAGCTCAGAAAATTTGGTTAGCTAGGTAACACCGGAGCTATGTAATATCTAAGTAGATATAAGCGGTTAAAGACCGATCTAAAAATTCAAACAAAGAAAAAATCCCTTGATAGAAATCTCTTCCATCCGCACCGGCTGCAATAAAATCAGGTGATATTGGTGCGATATTGGTGAACGGGACAGAAGAGAGGCGAGAAAAAAAACTGCAAGTTCAGGCCCCCATTCCACGTTGGGAGGAAGGAGTAAGCGAGACGGACGGAGTCGGTGCAGTAGCCCCGTTGCAGTTTTGTCCCCCAAAAACGAAATCTCGGTTGTGAAGGTGCGATGGAGCATAGCTCCCAAATGTTCCCCAGAGGGTTCAATGAACTCAAGTGAGAGAATTGAGAGGGATAGCATAATTAATCAGGAAATAATTGTATGGAGCTTACTTTTAAGTTAATTTTTAATGTAACCGAAGAGAAAAATAATTGAAAATTAGAGGATAAGTGTAAATATGGGTGAAAAGTGAATGGAAAAGAGTTAAACGAAGAAAATTTTCCTCTTTAGGAAAAATCATTTTCATCAAATGAATTATTATTTTTTTGCATATTTTTTTCTTGTTTTGTGTGACAAATTTTTCTCACAGCGCAGCAACCAGCGAAAGCTTTCGGCGGTGGATGCAGAAAATAAAACAAAGTGAGTTTGCTTAAAACCTAAATAATATTGCATTGAAGTATCCCATTTGATAATTCTTCTTATTTCTATGTTAAGTTTTCACGTTTTCCCATTTTACCACATATACCTTTAATTGATGATAAATTATATTTTTCTTTGTCTTTTTTATTGAAAACCCATTTATTTTTTTTATATTTAAGTCATTTTCATACCCCCTATTTAAATATTTATAAAATTTTTCCGCCTTACTTAATTTTCCTTAAAATATTAGATGTAAAGAACCACAGCGAAACCCAGAAAATTTTATTATGTCCATTTTAGCTTTAATAAACTATTTTATAATGTTTGCGTAAAATCTTAATTTTTGATTTCCTAAACCCGCCTCAGTAGCGCTTGCCAACCCCTTGAAGGGATCGTGGAAAATTTTAAAGTTATACGGAAAAACCATGATCAAGGAAGGGTGGGCCTCGTTAGCTCCTAGAACATCAAGGAGTGGTATATTGTCCGATCGCACAAATTTGTCTTCTTCTTTTTTTCTATCCTATCTGGTCCTAATTTTTTCAATTGTCGGTCATAGCTCCTCCGGTAGCTTATTTCGTCATCTCTTCTCGCACGTTTATTGTAATTAAATAATAATAAGTCCTAAAAAGGCACCCGTGATTGGCCAAACACCCTAACACCACGCCACCGACGAGGCAGAGCCGACACCATCGAACGTGCGGGCCAAAAGCGGGAGTTCAACATCTAGCCTGATAGTTCGTTACCCATTACAGTAATGAATAATTATTAGTAAGATCTTATTAATTATTTTGGCGCCCAACGGTGAAGCTAGATTTTATTTGAAATTTTTGAAAGGATATTAAGTCTAGGAAACTCACTACAATTTATACCGTAACTGTTTCTTTCTATAACCTAAATTTATTTATTTTTCTCCTGATCGATTAATTGGGTCAGGTGTCAGTAAAGTAAGCATCACTTACTTCATCGGCAACTATCTAGTTTCTTGGTATTGGAACATTTGGAACACAGGATGCTCAGCCTTAGGCGGATATCCTGTCCGGTGAGATGTGGGTTCGAAAGTGACAATTGGTGGAGAAAGAAAAGTGGTGGGCTACCTGAGACATAAGAATTGGAATCAGTCGCTTAGCTGCTAGCAGCTGGCTATTGACCACTTAGCCTCAGTAATAGCTCCCCATTAATTTTTATTTCAGTTTTCTTTTTCTTTTTTCATCCTAAATATTTTGGTTATTCTTCAAGAGCTTAAGACGCTTGGAATGCGCGTTGACTCTACGTTTAGGTGGAGCTCGCGACCACGGATAAAGTTCTGATGAGAACCATTTCCTTGAGTAAATCGAGCAATAGATTTGCATGGAGAACATGAAGATTCATATTTACACATAAGGCCTCATGTCCACAAATCATTGCTTGATTCAAGTCTACTTTTTTATTTTTATCAACACTTTTGTGAAGACGGTCGTAAATAGGCAGCGTTGCTAAGTGCGTGGTGGAAATCAAAACTACTTTTAATTTGGAAAAAAAATAATAACAAAATTTTTTATTATATATTTTAAAAAGTTATCCTTTTAGTATTACCTCATTCATCCTTAGTAAAAGAGAAAAAAAAAGTAATAATAGTAATAGGTAATAATTATACTTAGACATTTATGGGTCTGGATCGATCACCTCAAAAAGAGGGACCTCCTCCTGGTTCTGAGTGTAGCTTATGTAGCTCTGAGATTAGGGCAGTCGATAGCTATAAATCCAAGTGTCAGCATGTCTTCCATAAAGCGTGCTTAAGGACACATTTGGCAGTCAAGAGAACTTGTCCGATTTGTGATTCGATCTGTATCGATCAACGAATTTCACAACCTCCGACGTCAGCAATTCAAACCAGGCAGCGTACAAGGCTCGAAACTATTTCGCGTAGTGGAAGCGAGGTGGACTTGTCAGCTTCAACCAGCCAGGAGCGGTCAAGGCAGGATCAGAACACAGATGCTAATACACCAGCAGAAGAAATGAGCCAAATAACTACAGAAATTTCTGCAGCCTTAAAGGCAATGCAAAACGAGCTACTAACTCAGCTTACGGAGAGGATGGCAAATCTAATACAGACAAATGTAGAAGCGCAAATAAGCAATATAGACCAGCAAAGGGCAACGGTAAATCCTAATACAAGTAGGAATTCCTCCCTAGAGTAGGTTTTGGGAATTAACATGCCACACGAAGAACGGTATACAGTTCCACTGAGACCCAATAGCTCCAGATCCCTCAGCTCGGATTTAGCACAAAGACCCGACAAGGTGGGTCACATTTTATCAAACTGGAAATTAAGGTTTTCGGGAGCGGGCGACACTATAGGGGTAGATAGTTTCATCAACAGAGTCGAGGCTCTGACACATCAGACATTAGAGGGGAATTTCTCACTTTTATGCGGGAATGCAAATATGCTATTTGAAGGAAAGGCCTCTGATTTTTTTGGTGTCATCATAAGACCGTAGGAGTGGTGAGATGGCAGGAGCTGTGTGCAGCCTTAAGGAAGCAATTCCGGGATTCAAGGACCGATGTAGATATCCGTCAGATGATAAGGGACAGAAAACAGAGAGATAAGGAATCGTTTGAAAGCTTTTATGATTCCATTTTAAAGCTTACTGACCGACTTAGCCAGCCCATATCCGACGAAACACTGGTGGAAATAGTACGGCGCAATTTACGTCCAGAAATCCAGCATGAGATTATGAATTTAAATTTCGAGTCCATGGAGAATTTGAGGGATACGGTTAGAAAAAGGGAATTCTTTATAGAAGAGATGCGTAAACACCATGGTTACCAAAAACCACTCCCTTTAAGAAAGCCGATAAGTGAACTTTGCGAAGAGGTGGAAGGCGACGATGCATTAGAATTTGGGGAAGATGAACTTCAAGAAGAGATAGGAGCATTTTCCTTGGTATGTCCAACATACTGCAGAAAGGAAGGGCATAGATACCAAGACTGCGCATCAAAAAGGAAAATCTTTTGTTATGGTTGTGGTCTTCCTAACGCGTATAAACCCTCTTGTGAGAGATGTACAAAAAACTCTCACAGGAACAGTGCAACACCGCGTTCCAAAGCAAGTGTTCCCAACCGACAGTCAGGCTTGGAGGACCAGCATTAGTTGGAGGGGAGGGAGCGCTTAGTGTAGAAAATTCACCTTCCGGAGATTTAGGATTGCAAGTCTGGCATACTAAGCTGGAAAAGTTCCGAACATTAAACTTGCCAACACTGAAGCCCGAGGCTAGGTCTGTCTCGCGAAACAGTCGGCAACAAAAAAATTACTGGAAAACAATAAAAAAAATTGCTAGTATTAGAAAAAATTTAGGCGACAATAGGCCGTACGCAGAAGTTATTTTACTAGAAAAGAAGAGAAGAGGGTTGCTAGATACAGGCGCTGCTATATCGTGTATAGGTGGGCATCTGGCTGAGGAGTATATATGCAGTAGAAAGCCTTTTAAAAAGGTTTTAGCTGGTGCGTGTACTGCCGATGGAAACAAGCAACAAATAATAGGTAAATTTAAGACAGAGATAGAATATAAAGGAATAAAAAGAGAATTAGAATTTCATATAATCCCCTCTCTAAGCAATTGGGGTTATTGAGGGTTATTGCTTGGGGTTATTGAGGAGTCCGATAGTCCGTGGTCTTCGCCAGTAGTACTGGTCCGAAAGCCAGGTAAAGTAAGAGTGTGCCTCGATAACCGAAAGGTTAACGCAGTAACGGAAAAGGATGCATATCCGCTTCCCCAGATCGATGGCATACTTAGCCGGTTACCTAAGGCAAATTTTATAAGTAGACTTGACTTAAAAGACGCGTTTTGGCAAATCCCTTTGGATCCTCTATCAAAAGCGAAAACTGCATTTACTATACCAGGGCGGCCTTTGTATCATTATAAAGTTATGCCTTTTGGCCTCTGCAACGCTCCACAAACTATGACGAGGTTAATGGATAAGGTAATACCTGCATCACTTAAAAACGAAGTTTTTGTATACCTGGATGATTTATTGGTTATCTCAGATACGTTTGAGAAGCATTAAGAAGTTTTGGAGACTGTAGCTAAACGGATCCAAGAAGCTAACTTAACCTTGAATGTGGAAAAGAGCAAATTTTGTAGGCGAACCGTAAAATATTTGGGCCACATAATAGGTGAGGGTGGTATTCGAACGGACCCCGACAAAGTCTCGGCGATCTCAAATTTTCCATTACCAACGTCACTCAAAGCGTTAAGAAGCTTTTTGGGATTAGCCGGGTGGTACCGGAAATTTATAAACAATTTTGCGTCAGTATCGGCTCCTTTGACCGATCTTTTACAAAACAAGCGAAAATTTGTGATGACCCAGGAAGGTAAAGAGGCATTTGAGAAGTTGAAGGCTATGTTAGGAAGTGCGCCGGTATTACAGACACCAGACTTTGAAAGACCGTTTTTCCTACACTGTGACGCTAGTAAAACTGGAGTAGGAGGAGTCCTAGTGCAGAAGTAGGTAAGTCACCGGGGATGAATTACCTATAGCTTTTGTGTCTAAGAAATTAAATAAAGCACAAAGGAATTACACAGTGACAGAGCAGGAGTGCCTTGCGGCTTTAGTAAGCATAAAAAAATTCCGGTCATATGTCGAAGGACTGGAATTTACCGTCATCACGGATCACGCGTCCTTGAAGTGGCTGATGTCGCAGGGTGATCTAAATACTAGATTGGCACGGTGGGCGTTAAAATTACAAGGGTTTCGATTCGCAATCCAGCATCGAAAGGGGAAGTTAAATGTGGTTCCCGACGCTTTGTCTAGAGTCGAACAGGAACAGATAGCGGCAATAGATTTTAATAACGAGTTGCTGGTGGATATCGACTCAGAACATTTTAAGTCTTCTGACTATATTCAGTTAATAGAGGGAATTAAAAGTAATTTAGCTAACTTTCCGGATCTGAGAATCGTGGATTCCTTGGGGTGTCGACGCACCGTACATTCGAAAAGGCGAACTACTCAATGATGCAAACGCATGGAAATTGTGGATACCGAAGGCTTTGATTCAGGAGGTGTTAAAGAAATCGCATGACGATCCATTGGCGTCTCACGGGGGTGTTCACAAGACTTTGGAGAGAATTCGGCGATATTATTTCTGGCCAGGAATGGTGAATGATGTGAAGGACTACATTTCAGCCTGTGAAACCTGTAGGATGACTAAAGCACCAAATAGGGCATTGAGGCCACCTATGGGAAAGGCAGTCGAGACGCAGAGGCTTTTCCAGCGTCTCTACATAGATTTTTTAGGCCCTTATCCTAGGTCTCGTAGTGGGAATATAAGGATTTTCATTGTGCTTGATCATTATTCCAAATTTTTTTTCCTTAGAGGCGTAAAGAAACTTACAGCGGACGTTGTTCTAAAGTACTTAGAAGAGGATATTTGGGGTTCACACATTTGGGGTTCCAGAGAGCATTGTTTCCGATAACGGGTCGCAGTTTAGATCCGACAAATTTCAGAGTATGCTTAGGAGTCATCGTATCACGCACACTTTAACGGCGGTGCACGCTCCTCAGGCTAATGCTTCGGAGCGGGTAAATCGATCTGTGATTGCTGGCATTCGTGCTTACATTCGCAGCGATCAAAAGGACTGGGATGAAAATCTTAGTAAAATCAGCTGTGCGCTGAGGTCAGCAACTCATTCCGGTCTGGGATCCACACCTTATTATATGGTTTTTGGCCGGCAGATGATTACCTCTGGGGCAACGTACTCCTTATTGAGGAAGTTGGCGATGCTAGAGGACAAAGCAGCTACTAGCTACTAGCAGCTACAAAGCAGCTAGCCGGGAGGACTCTCTAGAGATTATCAGAAAGAAAGCAGCTGAAACATTGGGAAAGCAATTTGTGAGGAATGAGCGATATTACAACCTTAGGGCGCGTGAGGTATCTTACAAAGTTGGGCAGGAACTATATCGGAGGAATTTTAAACAGAGCTGTTTTCAGGCGGGTTACAATTATAAGCTAGCTCCCCTATTTGTAAAGGCTAGAGTGAGAAGGAAGATAGGAAGCTCAATATATGAACTAGAGGATCTGAGTGGGAAGCTTGTCGGCTTGTACCATGGAAAAGATATTCGCCAGGCTTAGCTACAAGTGGTCAGCCTTGTGGGTTGAGAAGATTAAATGCACCCCAAGCCTGATTTTGGTCGGGGGGGATTTTGTAAAGGCGTGTATCTGATGGATTGGTAATGCGGTTTGGAAGCGACTGGCTCTAAAACTGTCGTGAAGAAAACGGGTAGGCTTAGGGACTGTTAGGGGCGCTCTTACTCAGCGAGAGAAATGGGTGGAGAAATTTTTAACCGGGTACACTCTGCAAAAGGAAAAAAGAACTCCCAAATAGCTGGTCCTGGGTTCCTCGTATCACTCGCCTGGAGGTTCTTTCTTTTCACATCGAGACTCAGATTCTCGAGACGAGAATCGAAAAAATTTGAAGCAGAAAAAAAAGTGTGAAAATTGGGAATTTAGTCAGTTGGCACTGACTCTGGAGGTAAGCGTTTGGGGGACCATTAGTTATTATAAGAGAGGAGATTTCCTAAGTCCGCGTAATCTATTTTGGCTAGGCCTGCAACAACATCGCTCCCAAGTGCAGAACAACCAAGCGAAAGAGGCAAAGCTCTGGGACCAGATCAGTCCGCGGTTCACAACCATCGAAGTCGCGACGGAACTTGGCAAATCCCCTGGTGCGGTTGCAGGGAGGTCCTCGGCGGAAGGAGACTCCAGTGTCGGATTTTTTTAAGACAATTTAAATTAAGCTAAGACAGTTAAAAAAGGGAATTTTTTTTCTAGAGGGTTAGTGAGAAGATGTGACCCCTAACTAAACCTAACCTCAACCCCCACCTAGCTCAGAAAATTTGGTTAGCTAGGTAACACCGGAGCTATGTAATATCTAAGTAGATATAAGCGGTTAAAGACCGATCTAAAAATTCAAACAAAGAAAAAATCCCTTGATAGAAATCTCTTCCATCCGCACCGGCTGCAATAAAATCAGGTGATATTGGTGCGATATTGGTGAACGGGACAGAAGAGAGGCGAGAAAAAAAACTGCAAGTTCAGGCCCCCATTCCACGTTGGGAGGAAGGAGTAAGCGAGACGGACGGAGTCGGTGCAGTAGCCCCGTTGCAGTTTTGTCCCCCAAAAACGAAATCTCGGTTGTGAAGGTGCGATGGAGCATAGCTCCCAAATGTTCCCCAGAGGGTTCAATGAACTCTAGTGAGAGAATTGAGAGGGATAGCATAATTAATCAGGAAATAATTGTATGGAGCTTACTTTTAAGTTAATTTTTAATGTAACCGAAGAGAAAAATAATTGAAAATTAGAGGATAAGTGTAAATATGGGTGAAAAGTGAATGGAAAAGAGTTAAACGAAGAAAATTTTCCTCTTTAGGAAATCATTTTCATCAAATGAATTATTATTTTTTTGCATATTTTTTTTCTTGTTTTGTGTGACAAATTTTTCTCACAGCGCAGCAACCAGCGAAAGCTTTCGGCGGTGGATGCAGAAAATAAAACAAAGTGAGTTTGCTTAAAACCTAAATAATATTGCATTGAAGTATCCCATTTGATAATTCTTCTTATTTCTATGTTAAGTTTTCACGTTTTCCCATTTTACCACATATACCTTTAATTGATGATAAATTATATTTTTCTTTGTCTTTTTTATTGAAAACCCATTTATTTTTTTTTATATTTAAGTCATTTTCATACCCCCTATTTAAATATTTATAAAATTTTTCCGCCTTACTTAATTTTCCTTAAAATATTAGATGTAAAGAACCACAGCGAAACCCAGAAAATTTTATTATGTCCATTTTAGCTTTAATAAACTATTTTATAATGTTTGCGTAAAATCTTAATTTTTGATTTCCTAAACCCGCCTCAGTAGCGCTTGCCAACCCCTTGAAGGGATCGTGGAAAATTTTAAAGTTATACGGAAAAACCATGATCAAGGAAGGGTGGGCCTCGTTAGCTCCTAGAACATCAAGGAGTGGTATATTGTCCGATCGCACAAATTTGTCTTCTTCTTTTTTTCTATCCTTTCTGGTCCTAATTTTCTCAGTTGTCGGTCATAGCTCCTCCGGTAGCTTATTTCGTCATCTCTTCTCGCACGTTTATTGTAATTAAATAATAATAAGTCCTAAAAAGGCACCCGTGATTGGCCAAACACCATAACACCACGCCACCGACGAGCCAGAGCCGGAACCATCGAACGTGCGGGCCAAAAGCGGGAGTTCAACATCTAGCCTGATAGTTCGTTACCCATTACAATATTTTAATGGGGACATCGACATATGGAGTGTTGGAAGGCATACTGACGAGTTTCATAAGTTTTTCGTCTTATAATAGGTTTTTAGTCTTAATCAGTAAATTACCGTCTTTGGTTTTCTTACAACTTGAAACTTCACCTTGAATAGCATTGTCGATTGTCTTCTTAATAATGTACGGGCAGATTGCAGCCAGGGGCTGGGAATGTTCATCCGTTCTGGTTGCAACCAAATATATACCGTCTGGAGGGTGATTTCTCCAGATGTCTGGAGGGTCCAGCATTGTGGGGTCAACAAATTTTAAGGATGTAGTCTCATGTGTGAGGTTGAAAAAATCGATTTTTTTTTTCACATATTTTGATAGTATTGTTTATTAAGAATGTACTGTTAAAGTTTCAAATAAAAATATCAAATAATGACAGAGATACAGCCCATAATCGAGAGCGCGCCTACACCGAAAAGTATGAGTTTCTCGGTAGCGTCTAAACTTTAAACGCGTTTTTCTCGGAACGACATTTTTGTGTGCGGCGCAGGTGATTCACAAGGTTCTATGGTACCGATCTAGCTGAAATTTGGATATGTTGTTCTAAAAAGTAACACCTCTGTCCCGTACTAGAATCATTTATTTTTAATGATTAGTTTTTTTTTTATCAATTATTTAAGATAAATTTTTTTAATTTTTTTCATTTTTTTTTTTTGTGACTTCGCCATTTTTTTGTTTATTGATGAAAATGTTTCATTCTAGTACGGGACAGAGCCATAAGCTTACAAAACAATAATCTATTCTAATTTTTTGTTTCGGATGACTCTAGCAGTCGAAATCACCTGCGCCAGGGACCTACATTTTTTTTTTATATGCATACTTTGGCATGCTATAAAGTGTATTAAACTACACACGAAAAAATTAAACAAAATATTTTCAAATAGTTTATGATGCTTATAATAACATATTTAAAAATTGAAACGATCGCATTATTTTTTATTACAAAAAAATTTTTTGAAATAACCTCTAAAAAGTAGGCCGGCACATGAGACTACATCCTTAAGTGGCCTCTTAATAATTTTATAAGTTAAAAAAATTTTTAAAAAAATTATAAAATTGGTTGAATAAAAAGATGAATCAGAATTGACTCCAACATAATTGGAAAAGAGGTGTTTTTTTTTTTACATACTTAAATACCTAAATACAATACAAATGCCTTAAATACCTCGAAATACCTTATGTACCTCATAGTGAAATCTTTAAGCTTCACGGCGCGAGGAATTCATTTTATGCCAGTGGGGGGCAAAACTAACACATGTTTAAAATTTGAGTGTGTGCGTGGCAGAGAAAAACAAGAAAGGAAAGCTACTTCGGGCGGAGCCGAAGTTGATATACCCTTGCAGTTAAAACCGGATATATATCGCAAACATCGGATACAGTTGGCCGATCCTTATGAGAATATCATAATAAAACCAATTAACTAAAATAAAAAATCTCAAACAAGTCCCAAGCTTCTATCTTCAAATATGCGATAGTTGATATTTCTACCAAATACTATTTCCGATCGTTCAGTTATATGGCAGCTATAGGATATAGTCGGCCGATCCTAATGAAATTTGGTAGGTTGGATCAATCGACGAAAAATAGAATCTGTACTAAATTCCAGCTTTCTATCTTCTAAAACAAGAAAGTTGGGTCATTTCCGATCGTTCAGTTATAAGGCAGCTATAGGATATAGTCGGCCGATCCTTATGAAATCTGGCATGTCGTAATTTTTTGTCAAAAATAGCTCTCATGTCAAATTTGAACTCTCTAACTCTAAAAAAACCAAAGTTATACCATTTCCGATCAATCAGTTATATGGCAGCTATAGGATATAGTTGGCCGATCCCGGTCGTTCCGACTTATACACTGCGTGCAAGGGATAGAAGGGTGTGTGCAAAGTTTCAAGTCGATAGCTTTAAAACTGAGAGACTAGTTCGCGTAGAAACAGACAGACAGACGGACATGCTCATATTAACTCAGGAGGTGATCCTGATCAAGAATATATATACTTTATAGGGTCGGAGTTGTCTCCTTCACTGCGTTGCACACTTTTGAACAAAATTATAATACCCTCTGCAAGGGTATAAAAAGCATTACTAGCAAAATTTCTTAAACAAATGAAAAACTACGCTTCCCTATCTATATTTTCCATGAAGAAAACTTTTTTCAACCCAATTTCTGAACACCATTTTTCTCAGTGGAAACATTTTGATTTTTAAGTTTGGGCTGTCAAATGAGTCAAAATGAGAGCAATTGAGAGAGCTTCTAAAAAAAATTGGCAATGCTCACACTGTCAGTGTGCTGGCAGCGCTGCGGCAGAATTTCCTACCCTATACACGCGTTCTATGTAAAATGAGAGTTTGCCCACCACTGTTTTATAAACAAGGTTTCATGGTGAAATTTTATTAGAATTCTTCGTAGATTATGAGGGACGAGGGAGGAATTATGATTCCTATTATGAGGGACGATTTTTGCGAAAAAAAATTTACCCGCCCTAATATATACCCTTGCAGTTAAAACCCATATACATATATATTGCTAAAATCGACCGCGGTTGAGAGTTGTTGGAGTTATGTGTCCGGCAGCCTAAATAAAGTGGTTTCGAGAAAAACGCGTTTAAAGTTTTAAGTTCTGTGGGATATACTTGTGAGGCATCGCCGACACTTCGATACTTTTGCCGGACTCTATCTTTGGGTATGACATTTTTAAAACCCTAATAATTTTTTTAAGCAAAAAAATTGTTTTTTCATTTTTTCAAAACTCTACTCGTCTCCCTTAATGAAAAATAAAAAACTTATTATTAAAAATAAATGATTCTAGTACGGGACGAAAGTGTTTATTTTTAGAAAAACATATCCAAATTTCTGCTAGATCGGTAGCATAGAATTTTGTGAATCACCTGCGCCGCACACAAAAATGTCGTTCCGAGAAAAACGTGTTTCGAAACGATGTCGATACACGGACAAACAAATTTCTACTATCGATTTGCTGCAAAAAACGTGCTCCAAAAATTATATTGGAGCTTCTGCTTCTCTTTGAGCAAGTATGAAACTGGAAAAATATACAAAAGCGTGTGGAAAGCTTTTTCAACAGGTTTAAAGTCAACGTACACAGCACCAACAAACAAGTGAGCGCGTAGCTCACTACCGAGTGCTCATACTATTCTGTGTTGGCGCGCTCTCGATTATGGGCTGTATCTCCGTGGTTATTTGACATTTTTATTGGAAACTTCAACAGTACATTCTCAATATATAGTACTGTAAAATATGCGAAAAGCAGGGCCCGTAAATAATGATTATTGTCGCTATTTTAAATGAATAAATCAATCACTTCCAATCAACATAGAACATTTTTTTGCTAAAGCTTAATGATTATTTGTGATTTTTATTGTTTTTTCTCAAAAATAATTATTAGTCTTGATTTAAAAAATTTAAAATTGATAAGTAATCATACAAAGTAATTTTTAAAATATTAGTTATAATGATTACGGTCCCTGGTTTTATTTTGATCAAAAAAATAATAATCACGAATAATCATTATTTTTAGTTTTATTTTTTTTGGTTCAGGCTTTATGGCTATCAGGCTATTACTCACAATGATTACGGTCCCTGGTGAAAAAAAAAATCGATTTTTTCAACCTCACCCCTAAGTATACATCTGTGGGAATTCCAATGAATACTTTATTTTTTTTTATAGCCCAAGATTGGCAAGTTAACCCAACATATCTCAAATTACATGTTTTTTTAAATTTATATTATTGGCGTCTCCAAGTTCGAACGAAGTCTGCCTCTCTGCTGCTCCTGCTACTGTTATCGTCCTTTGTAAACTCTTTTTCTGCTGTGAACTGCTGTACACTTCTCTTTTGTGAACTGCTGTACACTTCTCTGCTGTAAGATGCCGTCTGCTGCTGGTTTTCTTCTATTGCCTGATATTTTTCTCGCGTTCCTCTTTATAATAATGGCGACTTTTTCTCCGCGTCGTCTTCATTTTTCTGATGTTACCAAATGCCCCCGATCAAAATCCCGCTTTTGGTCATTCTTCTGGTTATTAAACTGCTTTATAGTACTGCTTTCCAATTTTTGTTTGTTATTGTCTCTGACTTACACACCGAGTGTACGGTTGTCTTGCATACGTTGATCTCGTTTGTTATCTTTCGTTATTACGATCAGCACATCGTGCTATCTAAATAAAGAGCTAACAGTTTTGTCGATTGAAAGTGCATATTATCATAAACATAAAACGTCAAAAGACAATTACTGGCGATGCTGTAGCATCAGCCGCTATTAACAAAATGCCACGTCAAAGGAAAAATATTACTGTGAACAAAGCTCTTTGTGACGAGTTCACAAATTACTATCGTCCGCTTCAAACTATTGAGGACAACAACAACATTGATGACGTCGAAGAGGAACCTGAAGTCGTCCCAAAAGAGGCTACTAAAATGCCACCTATTACTGTCCTTAAACAGACTGCCAAGTTCCTACATGATGTTCTCATCCGCATTAAAATAAGTGACTACTACATTAAAACCATATCTATTGGTATCAAAATTTTCACCACAGGTGAAGAAAACTACAATAAAATTTGCACTCAGCTGCGTGATCTCAAATGCGAATTCTATTCGTACGACTGCAAAAAGACCAAACCTTACAAAGCGGTACTTTCTGGTCTTGACAAACTACCCAATGCTGACGTCAAAACTTTGCTTAATAACATGGGCCTGAAATGCATTGAGGTTAAAACAATTGAAAAAACAACAAAAAATGACAATAAGCTATTGCTCTATGTAGTCTATTTCGCTAATAAAAGCATCACTCTGCACCAGCTACGCAAAGACTACATATATATAAACCATACCAAAGTAAGATGGGAGTACAAATCAAAACCAAGCAGCAAACTGACACAATGCTACAATTGCCAGCTTTATGGACATTTATTTATGGATGCATTGCGCTGTAAAGACCTCTTGCGCCCACTGTGCCGGCCCACACAAGACCATTGAGTGTCCTGATAGCACCAAACTAAAATGAGCAAACTGCAAAGGGAATCACCCCTCCTCCGACCCTCAGTGCCCTTACCGACTTTCTTATCAATCGCTTCTCCAACGACGATCGTCCAGCGGTAATCGTTTCATCAAACCGAGGTACGAGATCCAAACAGCTCGTGGAGCAAACCGAAATATGCTCGTATCAGCCGTACCAAGACAGCACTCAACTCCGATTCGGCCGCCCAATCTTCCTCAAGTTTCATATCAGAGCTACAGAAATGCAGTCGCAAACAACGACTCAAATCCACCAGTCGTGGTCACCGGTGGTCGTAAGACCACCATCACAGCTCTTACGACTGAGCTCATAAATAAACTGAGTGCCTCTACCTCAAAAAGCGAGCAGTTCAATATAATAACTCAACTTGCTATCAAATATGTGTACTCCAAAAAGTAAATCACTCACTCATATTAATATCATGGCATGGAACGCTCGTGCCGTCAGTAGTAAACGTCTTGAGTTAGTTAACTGTCTCACTAAAAACCAAATCCATGTTTGTCTTGTTAGCGAAACATGGCTAACGGATAAAACTAAACTGTCTATACCAAATTATAAAGTTTATCGAAATGATCGTGGTACCACAAAAGGTGGAGGTGTTGCGATTATAGTAGAGAACAGTATTCAGCATGAACAAATCAATAGTATAAGGACCCATATTATAGAAAACATTGCTATAAAGATAAACATTGACTCCAACAATTCTCTCAAAATATATTCAGCCTATTTTCCTGGTGCTTCAGCTAAATGCCTAAACAATCCATGCAACTTTCCTATAACAAATAAACACATAAAAACTATGTTCAGGGCCGACCTAGTTAAATTTTCACAAATTGATGGCCATTACATATTGGGTGGTGACTTGAACTGCAGAAATCGTTTATGGAATTGTGCCAGAGCTAACTCGTTTGGAAATTGCCTTCATGAGTGTTTAGGTGAAGGGCCGTTGTGCCGCTCAGCTGAAGAGCGCATCCGCGCTGAAGAGCGCACCCGCGCTAAAGAGCGCACCCGTGCTGAAGAGCGCATCCACACTCGCCCCTCTGTGCCCACTCTCGCGCTCGTTGGTTGTCGTCGATCGTCTCTTTTTGTACTAGTTTTTAAGTTAGGATTCGATGTACGCAGCCAATAAAGCTGAACGCGTTTCTTTTGGATTTAACTGAAGACGCCCCCGACTTATCATTTCAACCCCCATTTCTGGAGTCTTTTGCGGAACCAACGCCCCCCTACAAAACAATGAGCTTTTGTCAACAGGAAAATTTTCGCTTTTATACTCCAAAGATCCAACCTATATACCAGCTAACTTTAGTAGCAAGCCTTCAACTCTTGACATTTTCCTAACAAATTCACCGATAAATTTCTCCGAGCCAATTGTACAAATTAAGATGTTTTAGTTTATGTTTGTTAATAGGTTTTATTTATTCGGTCCGCTGTCTAGCGTGCCCGATTAATTATATAATAATTATCCACGTGGGTTTTGTGAGTTGAGATTTTATTGATGACCGGTGACGACCGGCGCATGTGATCTCCAAATATCGACTGACTGTACAGAAAATGTTCTTATCTGTAATGCTAGATCTATTAACGAAAACAAAGTACCGAAATGTTCTTAATAAGAACTTCTTATCTCTAAAGCTCGTCTTACTACTACCCAAGTTCATTGCGGTCGGGTCTTACGACTATATGTTCAAATATGTTATATTATTATATATCAGATTTTAACTTAAATTTGCAGCCGGGTGATTGTGTTAACTCCTCCCTTTCTAAGTCGAAGGCTGTCCACAGACTTATTAAAATTGACTGTGAGGACTTGAACGACGATCTAATTTGAAACTGTCTCTCTGGATAGCATTGGTGACGTATTTTGATTTCTTCTTCGCCGATTAATCCCGTACTGGTATTGCGTCTAGCCATGAAAAAAATGGTAATCCTTGGGTTTCGGTTTCATCGCTGATTTCCGGAGTTGCAGGTGAGAGGCAAGGTCCTGGAGATAGTCGTATCGAAGTCAACACCCTCCATATTGCAACTGTCTCCATTCCTATGATCAGGTGCCATTGTCGGTTTTACTGCATGACTTAAAAAGGTTTGGGATTACGTTTTCTACACCGCTGGAGTGTAGTTTTGTGAGCATCTTGCATAAAACAGCTAATAGCAGTAGGTATTCGTTGCGACGTTGCATCATTTAAGCGTAAGAACCTTGATGCCGCATCTTGCCGCGTCTGTGGCGATTTTTAAGTTTATAGATTGAAGATCCTTCTTAAATATTATTTATTTTAAGCTTTAAATACTAATTAAATAAAAAATTATTAAATTTGAATTAAAAAATTAAATTAAATTTGTTTTTGCGGTCTTAGTAGAACGCTAATTGAATGAATAAATTTGTTACAAAAATCTCTGGTTTCGTAATCTTTAAATTTGTGAAATCATTGGTGTGTAGCATTTCTCTTTAGCTATGCTAAAGAGGATGACGCAAAAAGAAATTATATCAAGGTGTAGTTTAATTTATTTATAGTAAGATTTGTCAAATGTTTAATTGATAAACGTTTGCCAACCTTGTTACCAGTATTTAATCTGCATTCGTGAAATTCGTGAATCTGCATTGCAGAAAGCAGGCTAGCTTGCTTGGCGGTTGTCAGCCCAAAAGATAAACAACAAAACTAAATAATTTAAACGATTAATGGATGTTCATTGGTTTTAACGTAAATTATCTTTATGAACGACCCTCCCTTTTATGAGGACCGTTGTCCCAAGGTCTGCTTCGATCGTTTCTGTAAGTTTATTTCCCAGACGTTTGTTCAACTTGACTAGGACGGTTTCTCCCACCTCAAAAGTTCTGTCTCGTCTTGTTTCGTTTATCCTTCTTAGCTGTATCTCCTGAGCTTCTTTAACTTTTCCTTTGATTTTATGTGCCAATTCGGGAGAAATTGAATGAATGATGTCGATCGGTCTTTTATCTGTCACTGAATGAACTGTTTTGTTGTATTCTATAGTTGCCTGTAGTATGAGGTTGACCGTATCACCCATGCCTCTTTCAAGTTTCAGGCAGCGTGCTATTTCTAAAAGTGTGCTGTGAAACCTTTCCACCTGCCCATTTGAAGTACTATGGAGTGGTGGTGCGTTTGCTATCTCAACACCAAATCTATTTGAAGCAAGTGACCTGATTGACTGAGAATTTATTATTTATTGGCTTTACGTATTTGGCTTTTTGACAAACCAAGCAGTTAGCTACAAAACTAGCGGCTAATTGTGACATTTTAGGAGAAAGTAACACTGAAGAATTTGTTTTACATTTTCCTGCGCGGCCCTGTGCGCTCTGTTGTGCTCCGTAGCTACTATTTCTTTTTGCTCTGCGATATTATAAATGTCAATGACCATTTTTTTGTGTGTCGAAAAGTTGTTGCTGGGAACTCATCTACGAGACTGTTTTGAATGAAAGCAAGTACGGGTAATTCGCAGTGTAGTGCATTTACAACATCTTGCTTGACCACATCACGAATTCTCTCTAGTAAAGATTCCTTGTTCAAAAATTGTATAATATGCCTTGACTTTCTTCCAAAAATAACAAAGGAGCGGGTAAAGTCTGCTGTACCTTCTTCTATAACTATCTGGTTTCTGAAGCAGTTGACAGGCTTGTCAATTGTTTCGATGGTATATGTCAGTGAAATTTCGCTATGTATTGTTGCGTTGTCTAACTGGGGGTCGTTTTTTAAAACATGAATGGCCTGCCTGGATAGTGCATCGGCAACATAGTTTTCTTTCCCTGGCTTATAGAAAATTTGATCATTATGCTCGTCTATAAATGCCTTCCACCTTTTGATTTTAGCATTTGGGTTCCTATCCGATACGGCGAATGTTAACGGTTGGTGATCGGTATAAATGTTTAAGTTTTTGACACCATACAGATAGTTCCTAAGAGACTTTAAGGCCCAAACGATGGCCAGAAGTTCTCGCTCATTTGTCGCGAAATTAAGCTCTCTATCCTGTAACGTTCTCGAAATCATTGTAATAGGCTTGCCATCCTGAGAAAGGACTGCCCCCAGGCCCAGAGCCGAAGCGTCCGTAGTTAAGTCAAAGGGTTTCTTGTAATCGGGATACAGTAACATCACATTTTCAGAAACAAGGACATTCTTAAGCTTCTCAAAAGCGAAACATTGTTTTTCATCAAAGCTAATTGGAATCTTTTTAGACTGGCTGGCGGAAATTTTTCCGTTGTCTCCCTTCAAAATATCAGTCAGGGGTTTAGCAACTGAGGCAAAGTCCTTGATGAAGCAGCGGTAATAGCTTGCCAACCCCAAGAATGATCGAACACTGATCGAACACAATCGAACCCACACAGTGGGTTGTTTATAATTTTTGATAGCATCTACTTTACTAAGACTGGTTGTAATACCTCCGCTAGATACCGCTAGAAAAAAAAGATTTTTCTTTAGAGACCCTCATGTTGGCCTTAAACAGTTTATCTAGTACCCAAGCAATGTTATTCACGTAGTCCTCCATATCTTTAGAAAAAATGATCACGTCATCAACGTAAACATAACAAGACTTTCCTATTTGGTCCCTAAGAACATCATCTATGGCACGTTGAAAAATACTTGGTGCATTTTTCAGACCAAACGGCAATCTGCAAAACTCATATTTTCCATTTCCAATTGAAATGGCTGTTTTTTCCCTATCCCTTTCCGCCAGCAGGATTTGATGGAATCCCGATTTGAGGTCGAGGGTCGTAAAAAACTTAGCTTTCCCCAAATTTGACAGGATGGATACTACATTTGGTATAGGGTACTTGTCGTCGACGGTTTTTAAGTTATGCTTCCTAAAATCAATGACCAACTTTTTTTTCGTATTTTCCATTTCATCTGTACCTTTTTTATCGACTACCCAAACAGGATTATTGTAAGGTGACGTCGAGGGCCTGATAATTCCGTCCTTTAACAAGTTTTTTGTCTCCTCATTTACAAAATCTCTTACTCCTAAGGGGTACGGATAAAGTTTTGAGTAAACGGGTTGATCGTCTTCGGTACGTATTGTGGCAATAATATTGGTATTATACGGCAGTGCTTCTTCCAGTTCTGCGAAGACAGCCATTCGGTCTCTAAGCATTGTGTGAAATTTATTGGATATCTGGTTTGGTACCACAATGTCATTGATATTGGTGAAATTTACACCATTACACCTCAAAAATTTAATTGGCTCGACTTCATTGTTGATTTTTAGAGTTTTGGTTCTAAAATCTAGGATTGCGTTTTTCTGGGTTAGTAAGTCAAGTCCTATTATGGCGTCAAAACTAGAAAGGTCCGGGAGAATGAAGAAGGGAACATCTGTATTAAAAAGATTAATGAAGCATTTATATTTTACTATGAACTCTTTTTCTACCGGCGTGGTGTATTTTAGTTCAGGAAGGGGCTGTATGTAGTTTTTTGAAGCCCCGGTGTCGATCAAAAGTTTTATGGTTCGCCCTGCTATTTTTCTCTCTATGTACGGTAGCAGGGACCTGTGGCTTAAAAAATGAACATGATCATAACCTGTGAGCTCGTCTTCAAATTCTTCAACTGTCGCTTCAGCCTCCTGATGATAATCGTCGGCGTCTTCCCTACCTTGACCTTCCCCATGAGCTAAGTGATTAATCCTTTGTTGTTTTGGTCCTGTAAACCTTGCAGTGCCACTATTTGGTCTCTTTGATGGCTGTGCATAACCGGTGTATGATTGATCCTGACATGCGTTCTGTTGTTGAATTTGCCACGCATTTTGATTGTGCATTGGCCATGTATTTTTTTGTTCAGTTGGCCAAACATTTTGTTGAGGAGGTGGCCAAAAATTTCCCTGAGTCGGAAAAGGTGCTTGCCTATGTTGATCTTGATCCGTTCGAATAGTGCGCATAGAAACATCATGATTCATTGACTGGATGCGACCTTGCCTTTCCTGGCTACCGTAAGTGAAATAAGGGTTTTGTTTTTGTATGGGCATAAGTGAATTTCTATCCCTATCGTTGTGTCTATGATCGGTTCTCTGACCTCTGTCTCCTAATTTTCTCGAGTAATTAACCCTCTCATGCCCAATGTTGCATATACGCAACATTGTATTTATGAGCCTCTATCTCCCGTATTTTAATTCTTTTTGTTTTGATTCTTTCGCAGAAAAATAGCTGCATGTGTTGAGTGAGATTATACAAATTTTTTCGGTAGCCAGCTGCACATGCGTTCAGTTTGTAGCTATTTTCCCGAGAGTGTAGCTGACAAATTCAAATTGCAAAAAAAAGTTTGAAAAGTTTGGTTTTTGAAAAGTGTTAAATAAACATTAAAATAATTACTAATACCAAGTTTAGAAACTTTATAAAGAAAGGTAAGGGAGTATTTAAAACAAAACCCCGCATGAAAATATTATTTAGTTTGTTTGTAATTTGCATATGTTTGCATATACGTAACATCCTGTAGCTCTTGAACCAGGACACCTAGGACATTGAAATTTTTCTCAGTTGATATTGGGGTCAATTCTAGCTTATGTGTCTACTCAAAAAATTGTTGGCCACGCCCATTTTAATTTGGGCATGAGAGGGTTAAGGGCAAATTGGTAACGCTCATGGTTAGATTCGACCTCCTGCGCCAAAGCAAGAGCTGTCGGTAGATCTTTTGGGCTTTTCGCAAAAAGGATATCGCTCAACGTTTTCTTCACTCCAGTTATAAACACACGTAACGCGTCCACCCTGTGCTTTTCATTTAGTGTCGAGGCCAAGGCATTATCGAATGTCATTATTGTCTTGTTAGTAAGTAGGGTCAGTTTTTTTTCGACCTCTTCGTATAATTCCGTAAGCGTCATGTCACCCTGCCGTAATGTTGAAAGCTCCTGTTCAATTAGATAGACCGGTTTTTTGTCGGCATATGTAAAATCAAGACGGCTGATCATTGCTTTGAAGTTTAATGGTGTATTAAAAGAAGCCAACACCGTGTTTGCTGAGCCTTTTATTTTATTTCGTATAATGCCAAGAGCTTGGTAGTATGTTGAACTGCCCTCGTATTTTTCAAAAACTTTAAAAGCGAGCCGCTTTCCTCCACGACACATATGTTTCACATTTGCCCTCAAAGTCTGGCAGAGACTTTATTATATCTTCTATGATCTCGGTATCTGTGTAAGTTTCCATCTCTCTGGATTTCGACTGTAAACTTTTGTATCTGCTCACTAATCTCCTGTAATTTTTTTTCAAATGATTGTTTTTGAACTGCGTGCGCACCGGCAACAGCACTTTCGACGATCGTTTTTAACTGAGCTTCACTTAACTCCATATTGCTAACTCTATTTGTTTTTGACCACCAATTATTTCTTGACGAGTTGCTTTCTTTTGCACTGTCTAACCGCCTTGCCTGATGCACTGACCACTTATTCATACTTAACAAGAGGTCGTCTAAAACAATTTCACTGTCGCTCATGTGTTTTTGTCGTCAATTCTCTTTGCACGGATAATATAATATTAATGAAAATGTAATAAGAAATATGAGAATTTTTGAATCATTCAATATGCGTTATACTTACAATAAATTTAGATGATTTATATTACAATGAATTGCTTAACAATATTTTCTTATACCATATAAATAAGTGCGCTTAACTGTTTATACTTTTTTACTATTTTATATTTTATGAAACTAGGTTGCTGAAGTTAAAGAGTAGCCGCTGCTGCCGTTGTTATTTCTGGTTGCTACGCACCGTGTTATTTCTGGTTGTTTCAACGAGTTTGGTTGGTATAATTTATTTTAAATTAGTTAGTTGTCGTAGGCTCGAAAATCCATTTGGGCGCCAATTAAGATGTTTTAGTTTATGTTTGTCTAGCGTGCCCGATTAATTATATAATAATTATCCACGTGGGTTTTGTGAGTTGAGATTTTATTGATGACCGGTGACGACCGGCGCATGAGATCTCCAAATATCGACTGACTGTACAGAAAATGTTCTTATCTGTAATGCTAGATCTATTAACGAAAACAAAGTACCGAAATGTTCCTAATAAGAACTTCTTATCTCTAAAGCTCGTCTTACTACTACCCAAGTTCATTGCGGTCGGATCTTACGACTATATGTTCAAATATGTTATATTATTATATATCAGATTTTAACTTAAATTTGCAGCCGGGTGATTGTGTTAACTTACATACTGATCTCTCATCGGACCATTTACCAGTACTTTGTAAGTTTACTAAAGGAGTTCATTGCAAAAATGTTACACACTTGCAATACTCCAAAGCAAACTGGAAAAAATTTAAGCATATCCTCAATGTTGCTACCTTAGCCAATCTCGAAGCTGTTTCGGATTTTGAAGCGGAGCAAGAAGTAATAGATTTAATGGTCAATATTCTTCAAGCTGACATACATAATGCAATAAAGCAGTGTGTACCGGAAGCGCCTATTAAGCCCATAGTTTTGAAAATTCCACGGTGGATAAAAAATATTATCAGTGATAGAAACACAAATCAAAGAAAATGGATTAGAACCAGACAACCCATCTTTAAGGCTAGGGTAAACTATTTGAACCACATGATTAGCCAGAAACTATTTAAGCTTAACAATGAAAAATGGAATCTTAAACTGTCTAAATTGGACAAGAATTCCAGACCATTTTGGAAGCTTACTAAAATTATTAAGAACAAAAAAGAGTTTATCCCAAGTTTCCTTTACAATAATATGGTGTTTACCACAAGAGCAGAAAAAGCAGATATCTTAGCAGAAGTTTTTGAATCAAAACATCACATTACTGACAGTTTCTCAGACTATAATACCTCAACTGAAGTCCAAAACACTTTAAGCGAATTTAACAATTTGAATGACCTAACATTCACACCTGAAATCACTTCTAAGGATATTGACGTCATAATAAAGTCACTAAAAAATAACAAATCACCTGGCATTGATGAAATTCCAAACATTTGTCTAAAAAACTTACCAAAAAATGCGATAGACTTTCTTGCTCTAATCATGAATAAATGTCTTCAAATTGGTTATTTCCCCAAAAATTGGAAAATTGCTAGAATTATTCCAATTCCTAAGCCAGGGAAGCCCCCGGATTGTCCAAACAATTACCGTCCGATAAGTTTGCTAAGTGGTTATTCAAAAATTTTTGAAAGATTAATTAAATCTAGGCTCAATCTGCATGTGGAAGAAAATAACATTTTACCCCCAGTCCAATATGGCTTTCGTGCTTTTCTGAACTGTATTCACCCACTTGATCAAATCACTAACTATATAAAGGAAAGTTTTGCACGAAAAAGAGTCAGTTGGCATGGTAACGCTTGACATAGAAGCTGCTTTTGATACTGTTTGGCACAATGGTCTAATCCATAAGCTTATCACTTGTAACAGCCCAATACATTTAACAAAGATCATCCAAAGTTTTCTCTCAGATAGGTACTTTTACGTCAGTCTTGATGGTACCAATTCGAATAAAAAACTAATCAAAGCAGGTGTCCCACAGGGCTCTGTGCTTGGACCAGTTCTTTATAACATTTACACCTATGACATCCCCCTATTTCAAAGATGTCATACACTTATATTTGCCGACGACACAGCCCTGTTTAGCTCTGGCACTGCTTATAATTCGATAGAAAACGAGCTCCAAATGTCCTTAGATGCAATATCTTCTTATTTTTATAAATGGAAAATTAAAATAAATGCCTCAAAAACGAAATCCATTTTTTTCACCAAAAAACGGAAACTGTGTTTTCTGCCAAATAGTGAACTTAAACTAAATAACACTGACATTAAATGGGAAAACTCCATAAAGTATCTTGGCATCAATTTTGACAAAAAACTTATTTTCAATGGTCACATAAGTCCATTGACAAAATAAATAGGACTATCCGAATATTGTACCCTTTTATAAATCGCAGATCAAATCTGTCAATTCACAATAAGCTGACAATATACAAACAAATATTTTTACCCATAATGCTTTATGGATCTGAAATCTGGGGCTGTAGTGCCAAGACCCATATAAATACATTACAACTTGCTCAAAATAAAATCTTAAAAATGATCTATAATTTACCTTTTTTCTATGCGACCAACCGTCTACACTTAAAAACAGATATTAAAATGATCGATGCATTCATCTCTCATTCAACAAAGAAATTCAACATTCGCAAATCCTATATCGCACATCCGCGTGCTGACAGGTCCTTCCCTTCCCAGTATTACGCTAGTAACCACGAAGCACCAGTCTTAGTTTTATCTTTATTCTTTAAGCCCATTGAGCCAAGTTTTACCATTTTCTTGGGTTATTAAATGTAAATAAAAATGAACGAATAAATATTAAATAAACAAAATATTGAATATTATAGTTGTAAAGATAGTTAATAGGTCTAAACTCAAAGTAAAAAATTTGTTAGCTTTAAACAAAATTGAAAATGATATTGGAAAATAAAGCAAAATTATTGAATTGAATTGAATTGAAAAACACCAAAGTTATACCATTTCCGATCAATCAGTTATATGGCAGCTATAGGAAATAGTCGGCCGATCCGGGCCGTTCCGACTTATATACTGCGTGCAAAGGAAAGAAGGGTGTGTGCAAAGTTTTAAGACGATAGCTTTAAAACTAAGAGACTAGTTCGCGTAGAAACAGAAAGACAGACGAACAGACAGACAGACGGACAGACAGACGGACATGCTCATATCAACTGAGGAGGTGATCCTGATCAAGAATATATATACTTAATAGGGTCGAAGATCTCTCTTTCTCTGCGTTGAACACTTTTGGACAAAATCTATCTTCTATCTCCAAGCTTCTATCTTTAAACATACCAAAGTTCGAAAGTTTTAGATTTCTATCATCAAATTCATTTCCGATCATTTCCGATCGTTGAGCTATATGGCATAAGATATAGTCGGCCGATCCTTATGAAATTTGTTAATGGTGGGTCGAATTACTTTGCCAAAAATAGCACTCATGCGAAATCCATAACTTTCTAACTCTAAAAACACCTAAGTTATAGCATTTCTATTTATATACTGCGGCGTGGAAAGGAAAGAAGGGTGTGTGCAAAGATTCAAGTCGATAGCTTTAAAAATGAGAGACAAGCTTGCGCAGAAACAGATAGACGGACATGTTCATATCAACTCAGGTATATATACAGTATAGGGTCGGATACGTCTCCTTTCCTGCTTTGCAAAATTATAATACCCTCTGCAAAGGTATAAAAAAATGTGGGAAACTATTTTAAGCCAATTGATCCGACGTATCAAATTTCATAAGGATCGGCCGACATTATTAATGTTGTCAAAAAATTCGTTCCAACCTTCTAACTTAAAAAATTCCAAAGTTTTGGGATTTCCGAGCAATTTGTAATACGCCCTCTATAGGACACAACCAACCGACCGAATAGAAGGATGCGTGCAAGGTTTAAACTCAATAGCTTTAAAACTGAGAGACAAGTTCACATAAAAACAGAAACGGCCGACCGACACGCTTATATCAACACAGGACCAAGAATCACTAAAAATACACATATATACTTAATAGGGTTGCAGATGTATATACATATAAGATAGTATAGAGAAGGAGCAAAAGAAAGCATATCATCTGGAAAGCGACGGTTTTTTTTCGCTCTGGAACTTTTTCAGAGTTGAGTAATTATCCTTGTATGGAGTCATGACGCGAATAGTGTTGTTAGTGCTTGCCTTGTAGGTCACGACCTCATTCCCGCTAACCACCCGAACGGTAGAGGTCGCGGGGGCGCGACCATCCTAAGTCATGTGCGAAAACTGGGTGCAATGTGCCCAAATTAAAATCTCCACTACCAACGGTGACATAACAATCGCTGCAGCATATTGCGCCAGCATCTGAGCCAGCACCAAGGCCCTCCAACTGCCCAAGAGCCACTGACAGGGACATCCACTTTTGGAGCCCAGAAGTCGAAGAACTCAAGCTTGAAAAGCAACGACTCCGAAGAGTGGGGATGCTCTTGAGGAATCTTTTGGAAAAAATCGCCTTCAATAGAGCGACCAAATGTCTGACAGAAACGCTGGCAAGACTAAGAAAGCAGGCCTTTGACGGGTTCGTCGAACAACTCGAACCAGGCGACCCTCAACATAACTTATGGCGAGTCACCAAATCTATCAGACAGCCGCTGAAAAGGATTCCACCTGTACCGGGAAGCCCGGGAAGCCCGAAGCGAAGCTTTCGTCCTACCGACCAATAAGTTTGATACCAATGATCTCCAAAATACTGGAACGAGTGTTTTTAAGCAGAGTACTGCCAGTATTGGAAGAGGCTGGACTGATTCCTGACCACCAGTTTGGCTTCAGGCGGCGACACGGTACCCCAGAGCAGTGCCATCGGGTGGTGCAGTGCATCCTGGACGCATTTGAAACCAAGAAGTACTGCATGGCCGTCATGCTGGACGTGAAGCAGGAATTCGACCGAGTCTGGCATCCCAGTCTTCTATATAAATTAAAGACTGGCCTACCCCGACCGTACTTCCAGTTCCTTAAGTCGTTCTTGGAAGACCGTAAAGACGCTGGTGTACCCCAAGGCAGCGTTCTTGGCCCGTTCATGTACAACGTTTACACGGCCGACCTCCCTGTTTTTCAGAGGCCTGACTGCCATGGGAGCAGCCGAAACGATGCAATTGCAGCTTGACTTGCTCAGCGACTGGCAAAAGCGTTGGAACATTGCCGTCCATAATGAGAAGTCCACTGCCACCACATTTTCTCTCTGCAAAGGCAACTGCCCTCCAGTCAACCTCAACGGCTATCTAATCCCACAGGAAGACAATCCCAAGTACCTTGCATTCACCCTAGACAGGAGGCTCACCTGGAGGCCCCATCTGATAAAGATGAGAAAAAAGGCTGATCAAAGAATTCGATCCTTCTACTGGCTCATGTCTAGGAGATCGAAGCTGAGAACTTCCACTAAACTTCTCATTTACAAGGCCATAATACGCCCAATCTGGACGTACGGCATACAGCTCTGGGGCACTGAGAGCAAGACGAATGTCCGAACTATAAAAACGATCGAAAATAGAGCCTTTCGAATCGCCACCGGGGCCCACGTCTATCATGACAATCGCACCATCCACGAGGTTCTCAATTTCCCTTGGGTCAAGGACGAGATCCAAAGAAGCAGCGCACGTTACATGCAGATGCTTCATAATCACCCGAACCTATTGGCCAGCTCCCTGCTGGACAACAGCGAGAAGCCCAGAAGACTAAAAAGGACACACCCGCTGGCCCTCCCCTTACTACTCTAATTTATTTCTACCATATTACATTTCATTTTCTACACTACCATTTTCTACATTTAAATAAACGTTATCCTGCTATAACAAAAAAAAAACACAATAACAAATAAAAACTGGAACAATAACAAAAAAAAATTGGAAAGCAGTACTATAAAGCAGTGAATGAAGACGACGCGGAGAAAAAGTCGCCATTATTATAAAGAGGAACGCGAGAAAAATATCAGGCAATAGAAGAAAACCAGCAGCAGACGGCATCTTACAGCAGAGAAGTGTACAGCAGTTCACAAAAGAGAAGTGTACAGCAGTTCACAGCAGAAAAAGAGTTTACAAAGGACGATAACAGTAGCAGGAGCAGCAGAGAGGCAGACTTCGTTCAAACTTGGAGACGCCAATAATATAAATTTAAAAAAACATGTAATTTAAGATATGTTGGGTTAACTTGCCAATCTTAAGCTATAAAAAAAAATAAAGTATTCATTGGAATTCCCACAGATGTATACTTAGGGGTGAGGTTGAAAAAATCGATTTTTTTTTTTCACCAGGGACCGTAATCATTGTGAGTAATATTTTAAAAATTACTTTGTAATGATTACTTATCGATTTTTAATTTTTTAAATCAAGGCTAATAATTGTTTTTGAGCAAAAAAATAAAAATTACCAATAATCATAAAGCCTGAACCAAAAAAAATAAAACTAAAAATAATGATTATTCGTGATTATTATTTTTTTTGATCAAAATAAAACCAGGGACCGTAATCATTATAACTAATATTTTAAAAATTACTTTGTAATGATTACTTATCAATTTTAAATTTTTTAAATCAAGACTAATAATTATTTTTGAGAAAAAACAATAAAAATCACAAATAATCATTAAGCTTTAGCAAAAAAAATTTAAAAATTGTTCTATGTTGATTGGAAGTGATTGATTTATTCATTTAAAATAGCGACAATAATCATTATTTACGGGCCCTGCTTTTCGCATATTTTACAGTACTATATATTGAGAATGTACTGTTGAAGTTTCCAATAAAAATGTCAAATAACCACGGTGATACAGCCCATAATCGAGAGCGCGCCAACACAGAATAGTATGAGCACTCGGTAGTGAGCTACGCGCTCACTTGTTTATTGGTGCTGTGTACGTTGACTTTAAACCTGTTGAAAAAGCTTTCCACACGCTTTTGTATATTTTTCCAGTTTCATACTTGCTCAAAGAGAAGCAGAAGCTCCAATATAATTTTTGGAGCACGTTTTTTGCAGCAAATCGATAGTAGAAATTTGTTTGTCCGTGTATCGACATCGTTTCGAAACACGTTTTTCTCGGAACGACATTTTTGTGTGCGGCGCAGGTGATTCACAAAATTCTATGCTACCGATCTAGCAGAAATTTGGATATGTTTTTCTAAAAATAAACACTTTCGTCCCGTACTAGAATCATTTATTTTTAATAATAAGTTTTTTATTTTTCATTAAGGGAGACGAGTAGAGTTTTGAAAAAATGAAAAAACAATTTTTTTGCTTAAAAAAATTATTAGGGTTTTAAAAATGTCATACCCAAAGATAGAGTCCGGCAAAAGTATCGAAGTGTCGGCGATGCCTCACAGGTATCGAAGTGTCGGCGATGCCTCACAGGTATATCCCACAGAACTTAAAACTTTAAACTCGTTTTTCTCGAAACCACTTTATTTAGGCTGCCGGACACATAACTCCAACAACTCTCAACCGCGGTCGATCTGAAATTTTGACAGTATATTCAAAATACCTTTGTCTATCGACACAGGTAGGATTTTTTGAATGCTTACTTTTTTTTTTAACAACAATTTTGTGACGTTTTTTTTCGTAAAAATTTTAACTTTTGTTAATCACTCACCATTTTCAAAAAATCAATATATCGCCAAAATCCTACGTGTGTCGATAGACAAATTTTTTTTGGTCAGTTGATCCAACCTACCAAATTTCATTAGGATCGGCCGACTATATCCTATAGCTGCCATATAACTGAACGATCGGAAATGGTTTTTGGTAGAAATACCAACTTTGGTATTGTTAAAGATAGAAGTTTGGACTTGTTTTAAATTTTGTATTATAATAAATTGGGTTATATTATCATATTCTCATAAGGATCGGCCAACTATATCCGATGTTTGCGATATATATACTATCAACTTCGGCTCCGCCCGAAGTTAGCTTTCCTTTCTTGTTTTTATTGATACAAATATTTTATTCTAGTACGGGATAGAGCCATTAGCTTAAAAAAACAATAATCTATTCAAATTTTTTGTGTCGGATGACTCTAGCAGTCGAAATCACCTGCGCCAGGGACCTACTACTTTTTTTTTTAGATGTATACTTTGTCATGCTAAAAAGTGTATTAAACTACACAAGAATAAATTAAAAAAAAAAATTTTCAAATAATTTTTGATGCCTATAAAAACATATTTGAAAATTGAAACGATCGCATTATTTTTTATTACAAAAAATTTTTGTTTAAATAACCTGTAAAAGTAGGCTGGAACATGAGACTACATCCTTAATAGGGGAAACTAAATCCATCCTTAATTGCAGATCGGAGACTGGAAACAATAAAATATAACAATAATCTCTGAAAGGGAAAATAAAGGACCTTAGCACAGAAGCAGACAAGTCGGATTATCAACGACCTAATGAAACGTTTGGACTGTCTGGATCCCAGTAAAGAAGAATACGTTAGTGCTGAAAATATAACTATGCAACATAGAATGCGAGAATTGAAGAAAACCGTGTAAGAGTTGCGACGTCAAAAACACCAAATTATATACGTTCTAACAATTTATGTATAAGTAATAGACAAAATAACGGCGTAAACTACTAGTCTACGTTGCAAATTAAACTGATTACAACGCATTCAAGTATAATGAAAACATCAGAACCACTCGTATTTGGCGATAAACCACGACTAACTTGAAATTTCGCCTCTAACCCCCCACTCCTGTAGCGATTTTGGTCCTCAGAATGCGGAAGTACCTCAAGGATTACATTTCGTCCTGTATCCAGTGCACCCCGAATCAAAGGGACGAGCGCCAAAAGGAAATGTGCATGTATACGAAACGACTCCAGTTATGAATGTCCTCAATAATGTGTAAGAGTAGTTTGGATTACTACGCATAATTATTTCCGATAACCGAGAATTACCTCTAAGCATACAGCAAAAAAAATTAGATACAAAACATCAAGGCAATTGAAACAAAAAGAAAAAATGTTTTTTTACATGTTATTAGTACTGCGTTATCTTTACAAAACAACTAAATTATGTTTCAAGATCTGATTTAAAATATTTAATGTTTGACAAAAGATTTGATTTTTAATATTTACGTATTAAAAAGTGTGTTTGCAATATTTGATGAGACGAATTTAAAAGTTTTCTATGAATATTAAATAGATGATTCTAAATTACTTACCGTGAAGCTAACGTGTCTCCCGGCATTGTTACAACTGGCGTGCCGGTCCACAAAACATCCATAGATGTGGTGTGTCCATTACAAAGAGGAGTATCGAGACATATATCAGCTAATTGTCCTCGGCGTACGTGCTCTTCTTTAGCAGCGACATTGGAAAAAATGACTCGATCAGGAGATATGCCTAAAAATATGATTTATATATGCCTTTTCGTATTACAAAATTAAAGAAAAATCCATTTACCAAGGTCGGTGACAGTTTTTTTAATGTTTTGTTCGCCAACTGCTGGAAATCTAAGTAACCACAAAACTGATTTCGGAACATTTTTTAATATTTCAACCCATGATTCCAAAGTTAAAGGATCAATTTTGTACAGTTGATTAAAGTTGCAATACACAATTGCATCGTCTGGCAACATATATTGACGGCGAGTTGTTATTACAATGTTTTGAGGTACTTCTTCTCCGGTAGCGGCCTTATTATTAGTTTGAGTAGTAGCCAGTCCATTTTGAACAACAACACCATTTAGAGAAGTTTGAACTTGGCCTGAGGCAATCATTGAAACTATTTGTGTTGTGTTTGGCAGCTCGGCTACTTTATGAGTTATTTCAACAGGTTTTTGCGCATTAACGACTTCTTTTATTTCTTTCACATCTGTATTTTCTACTAATGGTGATAAATCCGTAGCATTAATAACTGTTACGTTATCTGCAACAGAAGATTGTTGTTTATCACACACAATTATTCGTTCTTTTAAATGTGGAAACATTTGTTTGTGATCACCAATAAAATATGTGTGCGGCATGTAAGATAACTTTTCACTATATTGGTATGCTAATTCCATTGGACTAGTTATTGCATCAGTAATAATATAATCCATAAAACTGGCTCCACTAGTACCTGGATAGCCTAACCACATCACTTGAATTGGAGCTGGTCGTAAAGCAAATATTTCATTTCTAGCCCCTTTTGTATAGCCATTCATATTAACTAAAATGTGAATTCCGTCACTATAAATTTTATCCGCTGCTTTACCATTACAAGGAATTTGTGAAAGGTCAATAAAATGTTCTGCTTCTCTGCTAATTTTGTAACGAAATGTTGTTCCATCGTCAGGACTCAGAGCATAACAGAATATCTCCACTTTGGAACGGTCATGTAGTCCTGGAACAGATTGCATCAAATGAGAAGTCGGATGATTTCCAAAATCTGAACTTAAGTATCCAATGCGCAGCCTTCCGTTTTCTGACAATTCCTTTAAGAAATTGTACGGCTGCTTATGAAGAACATGAACTTTTTCCAAACATAAATTGGCATGTCTAGCGGCAATTGCTTTTCGATATTCATGTGTCAAAGGATAAAGCATAGAATGATGAGGATGCACCGATGGTAAGCGGTTTTTTTCTAGCTGCTCCGAAACTATGCCAACCAGTTTCTTCATTCGAATATCATAATCAGTCCAGTCACAAACTATTTGCAAGCAATGTGCTAAATTACAATATGCGTCTGGAAAATCCGGTTTTAACTTTAATGCGGTACGATAAGATTGAATAGCCTCGGGAATATTTCCCGAATCCTTATGTATGCTGGCCAAATTACTGTGGGCATCAGCAAAAGCAGGATTAATTTGAATGGCTCTAGTATAGCATTGCAGTGCGCCTTGAACGTCCTGAAGTTCTTTCAGAGTATTTCCCATATTTGAATACGCATCAGCAAATGTCGGCTGAATTCGGATAGCTTCCTTATAGTGCATTAAAGCTTCCTTTAATTTACCTTGCTGCTGTAAAACTGATGCCAAATTTGAATGAGCAGCCGCAAAATCTGGAAAAACTTCCAATGCTTTTAAGTAAAGTCGAGTAGCCTCTTCTATGAAACCTTGCTCTCGTTTTATATTTGCTAAGTTGTTTAGGGAATCTGCATGATTTGAGCACAGTCTGAGAGCGGTGTTGTAACAATCCTCTGCTTCCTTCACCTGCATGAAGTATTATAATACTAAAAAATAATCATTAAAACTTAAAATGTACCTGTCCCTTTTCCTTAAGAGCATTAGCAAGGTTACAATAGGCATCCGGAAAATTAGGTTGCAACTCTATGGCTCGCCTATATGTATCGATAGCCAAATCAATGAGTCCTTGTTCATAATAAACGCATGCCAAATTCCCGTGAACAACTGCATTGTTTGGTGATAAGTTTAAAGCACGCAAGTAGGCAGCTACAGCCCTGCAATGATATTGAAGTATTTTCTTATTGACCTTTCATGAACCAAAAGTAAAGCTACTTCGAGAGGACTTGAAACTTATTAGCCTTAACAACTTATACGACATCTCCAATCTTTTAGCTTGATTGCAGATTTTCCGAGTTATACTGTGGCGAGAAAATGTGAGCATGTTCGTCACTTCTGACTTTAGTGTTTTAAAATTCGTAAAAATCTTCAATGTTTTTCGAATTTGTAAAGCTCGTTATTTTAACTTTTAATGTTCTTTCAACCATGGACCGTGAATAAAGATAATTTTCATGATTTTTTTGTTTATATCACAACATAATGGCTACTCTCTAAGCGAAAATCAAAATCACTAATAATCATAATTCTCTGACCGCAATAATAAATGTTATGAATAATAATTATTTTTGATATTTGTTTACATATCTCCTTAATTATTAAGGAGTTTATTATTATATTTCCTCCATGATATATTTCAGTTGTGGGCAAAACTAACAAATGTTTAAAATTTGAGTGTGTGCGTAGCAGAGAAAAACAATGAGAGCAGAGAATTCACTGAGCGAAAAAAACGTATGTTTTTATTTCATTTTTCGTTAATTCAAAAGTTGGAATGGGCACTAAAATAAGTATTTTATTTTAATAAAAGCTTTGCTAGCAACATTTCTTAAACAAATGAAAAACTACGCTTCCCTATTTATATTCTCCATGAAGAAAACTTTTTCCAACCCAATTTCTGAGAAAATTTTTCGAAGTGGAAAAATTTTGATTTTTAGTTTGGGCTGTCAAATGAATCAAAATGAGAGCAAATGAGAGAGCTTCTAAAAAAAATTTGAGAGTGCTTACACTGTCAGTGTGCCGGCAGCGCTGCGGCAGAATTTCCTACCCTATACTCGCGTGCTATGTAAAATGAGAGTTTGCCCACCACTGATATATTTCCATAATTTTTTTCACTTCTCCATATTACTAAAAGTTAAATGTGAAGCTTTTATAAATCATAGAAACAACTTTTTCTATGGAAGATTTTTAAGTTCCTTTTGAAATTAGTAGAAAGCATACCATGTTTAAATTTTGGATTTAACGAAAAATTCTGAAAATTATGTGACGTTTAAATAAAACAAGAAAGAAAAGCTAACTTCGGGCGGAGCCGAAGTTGATATACCCTTGCAGTTAAAACCGGATATATATCGCAAACATCGGATATAGTTGGCCGATCCTTATGATTACATCATAATAAAACCAATTAATTAAAATAAAAAATCTAAAAAAAAAGTACCAAGCTACTATCTTCAAAAATACGAAAATTGATTTTTCTACCAAATACCATTTCCGATCGTTCAGTTATATGGCAGCTATAGGATTTAGTCGGCCGATTCTAATGAAATTTGGTAGGTTGGATCAACTGAAAATATAATCTGTACTAAGTTTCAGCTTTCTATCTTCAAAAACACGAAAGTTGGGTCATTTCCGATCGTTCAGTTATATAGCAGCTATAGGATAAAGTCGGCCGATCGTTATGAAATTCGGCACGTCGTATTATTTTGCCAAAAATTACTTTCGTGTCAAATTTGAACTCTCTAACTCCAAAAAAAACCAATGTTATACCATTTCCGATCTATCAGTTTTATGGGAGCTATAGGATATAGTCGGCCGATCCGGACCGTTCCGACTTATATACTGCGTGCAAAGGAAAGAAGGGTGTGTGCAAAGTTTCAAGACGATAGCTTTAAAACTGAGAGACTAGTTTGCTTAGAAGCAGATACTCAGACAGACGGACATATCGACAGACAGACGGACATGCTTATCCTTATACTATAAACATTGGAAATGCCATAACTTCGTTGTTTCGACAGTTTTCAATGCCATAACTTTGGTGTCAACATCTTATACCTGCCATAGTACTGAACAATCGGTAATGGTATTTGGTAAAAAGGTCGGTAGGTCGGATCAATTGGCCAAAAATTAAATCTGTAGGAAGTTTCAACTTTCTATCTTCAAATCCACGAAAGTTTGGTAATTTCCGATCGCTTTGTTATATGGCAGCTATAGGATAAAGAAGTTACCCTGATCAAAAATGTATATACTTTAGTGTAGGTTTTAGGTTTAACTTTTGACAAAAATTGCCCTCTACAAGCATATAATTAATAAAAAAAAATATAACCAACTCATAAATGGTATATTTTCTTTCTTTCATGCATAGGTGAGTTTAATAAAGATAACTGGGGAAAAATTGTTAAGAAGATTTGAACAATTTTAAGATTTTTATAACACTTTGATTGTCGCTCGCCACTGTACATATACTTTGTAAAAAGAAAATTATAATAAACTCGAAACCTTTAAAATAAGAAACTAGTTTATTGGATGTTAAGTTAACGGATGTGAAGTGTATATAAATTTTTTCATCCGAGTTTTTAATATTAATCCGTATAGTTTTTATATTTATCCGTATCCGTATATATTTTATATTTATAATTGTAAATATATTATTTTAAAAAATGTATAATCTTTAGCAGGTAAAATTGATCGAGAAAATATGTAGTTTAAGGGATCGGGGATATCTACTACGGTGAGTTGAACACTTTTTTCCAAAAATATAAATTTTTTACATTTTACCGTACCGTTTCCAAAAACTTTGTAAATAAATGATGATAGGGTAACAATATTTTTTATTTTTAAAATATGTGTTCGATTTTTCACTACTAGGCCCTATATTGACTATTGTGTAAATAATTATGCTTTGATATTCCATAACGGTTTAAAAAAGAATTACACGAAAAAAATGCAATTATTAATATTTAAATAATTAATTTTATAGCGATCTTGTTGGCTCATTGAAAATAAATTTATACGTTGAAAATTTTTCTTTAAAAGTGTACATACATATGTATGTATGTAAATGCGTATATGGGTATTTGCGAACAGAGACATCAGTGACGTAAACAAAAGTTTGTATTTATTTATACCTAATAAATGAGTCAGACAGGAATGTATATGTGTGTTAAATGTGATAGATACATAACAAATATAGATACATACAAAAATAAATATTATTTTGAATAATAAATTTCTATATCGTTTATTATATATATTACATATTGCACATTTTATATTAAAATAAATAATATTTATTTTTGTATCGGTTATACAGGTGTATGAAAGGCAGTCCTATCATAAGAGACCCCCGTGGAAATGTTTGGAAATGTGGCCTTTCTTGGGAGCCCTTGTATCGCGATCATAATACGAGTAGCCACCAGAGCCATCTGAATAAAACTTTTTTTATCGCTAAATATTAATTTACCCTTTTTTGTCCCAAAACTGGTATTTTTGGCCAACTGCAATTTGACTACTTTATGCATCGCCGAGAGTTCAGGTTTAAGCATTTTTTATACCCTTGCAGAGGGTAATATAATTTTGGTTAAAGGTGTGCAACGCAGTGAAGGAGACATCTCCGACCCTATAAAGTATATATATTCTTGATCAGGATCCTGAGATGAAATGATCATGTCCGTCTGTCTGTCTGTTTCTACGCAAACTAGTCTCGCAGTTTTAAAGCTATCGTCTTGAAACTTTGCACACACCCTTCTTTCCGTTGCACGCAGTATATAAATCGGAACGGCCGGGATCGGCCGACTATATCCTATAGCTGCCATATAACTGATTGATCGGAAATGGTATAATTTTGGTGTTTTTAGAGTTATATAATTCAAATTTGACACGAGAGCTATTTCGTAAAACATTACGACATGCCAAATTTTATAAGGATCTGTCTACTATATCCTATTGATGCCATATAACTGAAGGATCAAAAATGACCCAACTTTCGTGTTTTTGAAGATAGAAAGCTGAAACTTAATACAGATTCTATTTTTCGGAAACGGTATTTGGTAGAAATATTAACTTTCGTATTTTTGAAGATAGAAGTTTTTTTTTAGATTTTTTTGTTGTAACTAGTTAATTTGTAACCAAGACAAATTAACTTCGCTGAATTTGGATTTATAGGTATATATTACCCATTGGAACAGTTTGGCTAAAAAAAAATATTTGTGAAAAGCTTTTTTAAACCGGCGCTGCAACACTATGTTAACCCTGTGATCAGTGCAAAACTTTGAAATAAACTTTATCTTGGATACCGTACAAGTCCAAGTTCCAAATCGAGTAGTTTTATCTGTTATGGTCTTCGAGATCCACGCGTTCATACGTACAGACGGACATGGCTATATCGACTCGGCTGTTGATGCTGATCAAGAATACGTTTACTTTATGGGGTCGGGGATGATTCCTTCTCTGTTACATACATACACACGACTACAATATACACTTGTACTTTATTAGAACCGGGTGTAAAAAGGTAATATTTTAAAAAAATATATAGAGATAGAAAACTTGTGGAACTAATTTGGTTACTTAGTCAAATTTTCCAAGAAAATATTTAAGACACCATAAACGATTTAAACAACTTTCAAAATGAACGCGATATTTATTTCAGACCACTCTTTAAGACTGCGTCAAGGGGTTTTAAGTCTGCGTTTAAGCTAAAAAGCTTTGAAAGGCGCTTAAAATACACAATAATAGTTTATCCATTGCGTCTAATATGCAACGCAAGTTAATATAAACGTCTTCATCTCAGGAAATGTCCCAACTTCAAATGGGAGACAAATTACCTAGAGCATATAGGTTCCAAGTAATTTTCAAAATGCACGACTGAAAATTGTATGATCAGGTGGGCGCGAAGTGCCTATTTTTGATTGTATATTATATTTAAGTCTAAATAACTTAGAATAAAAGTCGTACAACACAAAAATGATTGAGCATTGAGGAAAAAAAACAGCACCGCTTGCACAGAAAATGTTCAAATGGTCACCGTACTCATATTTTTAACTTTAGAGACAGAAAACATCTTAAGAATTGTAAAACTTTATGAAATGAAAAAATGTTCATTACTTTATTCAAATTTTACAAAAGTTTAGTAAAAAGTAGAAAAATTTCAACAACAAAAAACCTAGAAAAATTTTGAAAAAACTTTATTATTATTTAGACCCGCAGCACTAATTAATTTTTAGTCCTTTATTGCCAAAAATACCTGTACCAAAATTATCCAATAGTAGTTGAAATAGACTTAAAAACAAGCTCCTTGACTTTAGACTAAATATTTTCTGTGACAATGAAGTCCACCTCCTTCATGGGTATCATTGTCCTACTAAAGGACCTCTATAAGTAAAATTTTAGACTTTGAAAAACATATCGTAAATGTCTTCAAGATATAAATGCATTTATGTGAATCCATGATGGGCTTTATGCCATGTATATATGTATATATATATATATATATCTTGAAGACATTTACGAATCCATGATATATATATATATATATATTTCGAACTGTTTGAATTGACTTCAAGAACACGTTAGAATCTGGATCAGAGCCGATAAGTAAGCCATTCCATGGTTCAGGTGGTGTTTCAATTTCTGGTAGTTGCACTTTTACTGACCCGCAACACATCCCAGCTGGATCATTTTTGAATTTTTGAATTTTGTGTCTATTGACTGTGAAACGGCGTGATTGTCGTTGTTCTAATCTTTTGGCTTTATTGCGTTCAGCTCGTGTATCTTCTGTCTCTTCTTGATGCAATTGCGCTCTTCTAACCCGTACAACCGTATTTTGGTGCTGGATTTGTTCTTCGGTTCTTTTCTTCGAACGGTTCTTCGGTCGAACAGGATGATTTAAGGGGTTATATACAGTTGTGATATATGAAAAAATCGATTTTTTTTTTATTGCATATTCTTTAAGTATATTTTATGGGGAATACTCTCACAATTCATAACGATCGGAGCATTAGAACCGAAGCTGTAGCTATTTATAGCGCACTATCTGCATATAAAACTTGAACAAACTTGAAACTTTAAACGCGATTATCTCAGAATCTTTTTTTTGGGAAATTACCTCTGCGGTGGACACGATTACTAAAAAACTACTAATCCGATAAAACTACTACTAATCCGATAAAACTACTAATCAAGTTAATCCAAACTTGAAACTTTAAACGCGATTATCTCAGAATCTTTTTTTTGGGAAATTACCTCTGCGGTGGACACGATTACTAAAAAACTACTAATCCGATCAACACCAAATTTTGACCACTTATTTATTATGATATTAGCTAGTCCGAGTGAACGAGGGATTTTCAACTGAAAACTCCTTTTTTTAAAGCACAAATACGAAAATCTTATACGTTGAAAAAGTACATTTTTTGTTAAAAACGTCGCCATTTTTTTTTTTATCAAAATTTTTAAAAATTACTCGTTCACGGTCTAGACAATACAATATACTAACTAAACTTTTTTGAATTTTGGATTTCGGATGAACCGTTTTCGAGAAATCTTGTCCACCGCAAGATACCATCGAAAAAAGACGATCCGGGAATTCGACTATAACATTTTTGTTATGTAATATTTTTTTATGAAAAAATTTAATGAAGTACCCAGAAACATGTACTAAACAACGTCGGTAAAACATTTTTCATAAATATTTTCTATGGTGTCAAAAAAAATCGATAAAAATCCATATTTTTGCGCGGTACAACTGTATATAACCCCTTAAGGGGAGGGTAAGGTATTAAATTTTTTTTTATTTTTTAAATTGAATGCATAATATTTGAAGAATATTGTGTCAAAATTTCAAGTCAATTAAGTCACTAAGTTGCTCATAAACGTTTTACACTGGATTTTTTTGTGTTTAAAACTTTAAAGCGTTTTTCCCTCAACTTACGTTTTCAAAGTCGGTGCCCCTCATAACTTCAAAACTACTGCACCGATCCTTTTGAAATTTTAAACACTATTTCTGTACATATTTTTCGAGGTAACGGTGTCGAGTCTTTTTTTTTTGTTCATAATTTTTATTTTGCAATGACAAATTAACCCATTTTTTTTCCCAAAAAATTGAGTTTTTCACTTCAGTCTTCGAAAAAATTAAAAAATTGAAATTTTTTGCAAAATTGCAACCTTCACAGCGTTACCTGGGGCGAACTATTATCTAACGAATGAACTTTCATTTTTTGATTACAAATGATCCAGCACCGAGTTATGAGGGGCACCGCAATTCAACTTTTTTTGGCGACACGTCCGGACAATTGCCACCATTGCCATATTTTTTTGAATATTTTTTTGTAAAAATTTGATAAAACATTCTTCTAATGTCATACTTAAATATACCGTTGGTTGAATAAATAAATTTTAATTGTGACGTCAGGAAAAAAATCACAAAAACATGGCTTTTTTCGCATGATTTGACCTTACCCTCCCCTTAAGAGGTTTTAATACGCTTACAAAATTTCATGAGAGTCGGTATAGCCGTTTCGGAGGAGTATGGTAACAAAAACTGTGACACAAAAATGTTATATTCAGTAGCGGACAATAAAATCCGGACAGGCAGAAAATACAACTTTTTTAGTTTTTTTTAGCCAACGTTTACTTTATGGAGTAAATTGGTTTTAAGTCGATGAAATTAATATAAATGTTTATTCAAAACGTGTTCTTTTAAATTTCATTTTGTTTTATTTGGAAATAAAACGTATACTTCAATATTCTATGGAATTAACAAAAATGTAGGCAAACGAAAACAAATTTTTTTAACTATTCCAAGTTAACAAAAGTTTTTTAAATATTATTTTTTAATAGCTTAGAATTTAACGTATTCAAAAATCATTTTGTTTTGGTTCTTTAGTATTTAGTTTAGAAAAAGATCAATGATGCTTTTCGCCCTCACGTGACACTGGTTGATGTAAACATTGCAGCTGGACTAACGGTGCCACACTATTATTACTGTAGGAGCTGTAGAGATGTAGAGGAGGAGGAGACAGTCACACACCTCTTGTGCTACTGCCCTGCGCGTGGTCGCAGTCGACTCAAACAGAAGGGTAGAATTCCTTGGGCACTGTAGTAGCTAGAAAAGTCCTCGAGATGGACGATCCAATCATTGTGACCGACCGACAATCTGACATAATAGCCGCATTCAACGTCCCGAGCACATTACATTTGGTCTATAAGGTAGTTAATGAGGTACCAGAATCGGTCGATTTTGTTAAAATAGATTTAGATACAATAGTTCTAGACCATTTAAAGAAATTTCACATTACCCTTTTTGTGTCCACCTACGAAAAAAATAACAAAATGTATTGAATTATGATTTATCACTGAGGACGACGACATGCCTTAGCGTGCGCGTAAAAATAAATATATATATATATGACCGATATATGGTGCGAACGTCAATCATACCTCTCAGTGAGCGATGTTCAGTAGGCGAGCATTTTATGAATCTCTCAACGTAAAACACTCAACCGAAAACCAAAATGGATTATTTACACTTAGAAATTAAAAATCAGCCAAATCGGATAATTTCGGAGGAAAATTTATATAGGAGTCATAAACTTTTAAGTATGTATGCTTCCCTACTGAATTGGTAGTATGGCGTAGGGGGGCTGCTGTTGTTTTGCCATAGCGCAAAAGTATTCAACAAAAATTTTTTGCTAAGAAAGCATAGCGTTGAAGTTTAAACTTAAAAGGTTAGTTTAATTTTTGGTGGAAGAGATGAGCACCAGTATAATATACCTTGTATAATATACCGTCCTTTATTGTTGTAAATGATGTATTCTAATAAATTGGTTTTATAATAAAATTTTAATAAAGATTTATATCCAATCCTAGTTCCAAAGTTGAGCTCCGCCCAAGTTAGCTTTACTTTCTGGTTTTTGCGCGTTTTTTCTGAATAATCCAAGCATATTTGGAGCATCAAATGCAATGATATAAAATTGTAAATAAAGTTTACAGTGATTTTTTTGGTTTTCCGTAGTGTTGGTTAGTAAACCTTTTTCCTGCCCTTTGTTATATTAGTAGCGAGATATTAGCAGCTTTGACGAACAGTGCAACATCCGAAAAATTTTTTTCTGCAGTTAAATATTTTATAAGAGAAACCCGCAAAAAAAAATAATGTTCCCCCTTGCAAATATGAATAACTTAAATATAGAAACGTTAATAACTTACAATAATTATTGTAAATAACCTTAATTATAATATTTTTTATGTCTAAAATCTTTTTTTGCAATAAATAAATTTAAAACAAGAAAGGAAAGCTAGCTTTGGGCGGAGCCGAAGTTGATAATCCCAAGCTTCTATCTTCAAAAATACCAAAGTTGGTATTTCTACCAAATACCATTTCCGATCGTTCAGTTATATGTCAGCTATAAGATATAGTCAGCCGGTCGTTATAAAATTTGGTAGGTCGGATTAACTGACCAAAAATATAATCTGTACCAAGTTCCAGCTTTCTATCTTCAAAGAAAGTTGGGTCTTTTCCGATCGTTCAGTTATATGGCAGCTATATATTTGAACTTGTAAAATTTGAACTCTCTAACTCTAAAAACAAAGAAGTGATCCTGGAGGTGATCCTGATCAAGAATACAGTAGCGGACACTGAAATCCGGACAGGCAGAAAGTACTATTTTTTTAGTTTTTTTTTCAACCAGCGTTTACTTTATGGAGCAAATTCTTTATTCGTTTTGGTTCTTTAGTATTTAGTTGGTCTTTGTTGAGTTTTTAATACGGCCTTTATTCTTAATGGCATAAAATCTACCAAGTGTTCGTTAGTTCTCTTAATTATGTCTTTATAACAGACACTTTCCACTGTCAAATTAAATTCTTTTATTTTTTTGGGTTTCTTTTTATGTATTTTAACTTTTAAAATAGGCCAACGATTTTGAATCGGATACAAATCAGGACTATTGCCTGGCCAGTCTAATGTTGATATTTCATTTTTCTGCAAATAATTTATTACCTAAATTTTAAAAAAATAATAGAAATTTAAAACTTTAATTATCGTTTAAACAAATCCTTAAAGAATTAAAAAAAATATATCCCTTTTTTTACACGTTAGCAAGGACCTGAGTCGTCCTGAAAGATTATGTTTGGGGCACGAGAAAGATGCTCATCCATTGAGGGTAGAAAGTGACGGTTCAGAACACCTTGGAACTTTTCGGCCTTCACAGTTCCATCAATTAATGCCAGATCACCAAAGCCATAGTAATAAAAGCATCCCCGGACCATTCGGCATGCTCCTTGCCTGACCGTTCGCCGTAAGCAATTATTTTTGAAGCGTTTGTCGCGTTTGGGGCGCACATAGCTCATACAATTGTTACGATCAGTCATGCTTGATCGTGAAAGGATTCGATCCTCATGGTGGTTGGTCTTCTTTTTCTTTCCTGATCCTGGCAAATGCTTTAGAGTTCTAGTTTTCTCAAAATTTTGTAGGAAATCCTCGATCCAACGTTAGAGGTTTTTCCTCGGACATTCCCTTGGACATTTTCAGTCATTTTCGACATATTTAAAAAAAAAATTTTTTAACATAAGAAGTTTAATAATTTAAGGGGAGGGTAAGGTCAAATCATGCGAAAAAAGCCATGTTTTTGTGATTTTTTTCCTGACGACACAGTTAAAATTTATTTATTCAACCAACGGTATATTAAAGTATGACATTAGAAGAATGTTTAATAAAATTAAAAAAAAAAAAATATGGCAATGGTAGCAATTGTCCCGGACGTGTCGCAAAAAAAAGTTGAATTGCGGTGCCCCTCATAACTCGGTGCTGGATCATTTGTAATCAAAAAATGAAAATTCATTCGTTAGATAATAGTTCGCCCCAGGTAACGCTGTAAAGGTTTTTTGAAAATTGCAATTTTTTAATTTTTCGAAGACTTTGAAGTGAAAAACTCAATTTTTTGGGAAAAAATCGGTTAATTTGTCATTGCAAAATCAAAACTATGAACAAAAAAAAAAAAAACTCGACAGCGTTACCTCGTAAAATATGTACAGAAATAGAGTTTAAAATTTCAAAAGGATCGGTGCAGTAGTTTTGAAGTTATGAGGGGCACCGACTTTGAAAACGTGAGTTGTGGGAAAAACGCTTTAAAGTTTTAAACACAAAAAAATCCAGTGTAAAACGTTAATAAGCAACTTCGTCAATAACTAATAACTTCGTCAATTTTGCTTTAATTGACTTGAAATTTTGACACAATATTCTTCAGATATTATGCATTCAATTAAAAAAAAATGGAAAAAAAAATATTTAATACCTTACCCTCCCCTTAAAACAACAAAGGAAAGCTAACTTCGGCCGGAGCCGAAGTTGATATACCCTTGCAGTTAAAACCTGATATATATCGCAAAGTTGGCCGATCCTTATGAGAATATGATAATATAACCCAATTTATTATAATATAAAATCTAACAAAAGTCCCAAACTTCTTCAAATATACCAAAGTTGGTATTTCTACGAAAAACCATTTCCGATCGTTCAGTTATATGACAGCTATAAGATATAGTCAGCCGGTCGTTATAAAATTTGGTAGGTCGGATTAACTGACCAAAAATATAATCTGTACCAAGTTCCAGCTTTCTATCTTCAAAAACACAAAATTCGGGTCATTTCCGATCGTTCAGTTATATAGCAGCTATAGGATATAGTCGGCCGATCCTTATGAAATTTGGTAGGATGGATCAACTGACCACAAATAGAATCTGTACTAAATTTCATCTTATAGTCGGCCGATCCTTATAAAATTTAAAAAAAAAAAAATTTTTTTTTTTGCCAAAGATAGCTCTAATGCCAAATTTGAACTCTAAAAACACTTAAACCTTTTTGAGCAAAAAAAATTGAGGGAACTTTGGATTTTTTTTTAAGGTGTGTAGCAATTATTTTATGACACTAACACTTTTTATTGATAGTACATGTTTTTATCGAAACAACAAGAGTTTGTTCTTGAAAAAATATAAACAATTTACAAAGTTATGGCAATTCTCTCGGAAACCTTTTTTCTTATAGCGGCTTGCGGTGACCACGATAGAAGTCGATTGTTAATTTTTGAGTTCTAAAAATTTTATTAAAAACTTTTTATCTGCGAAATCAAAATGGGCGCAAAAAAACTGAATCGTTCACGAACTCGGCACAATCATTTCGAATAATTTTAAAAAAAATTAAAGAAGATCGATCAAATAGTTCCTGTGCAATCGTGGTCACAGCGAAGGCACTTTTGGAAAAACACGACTTTGAGATAATCGCATTCAAAGTTGCTTGTCGCTGTCCGCAGCCGTGACGAACCGTGCCTCAAAACGCTGTTTTCCTATCGAACTATTATTCGGATCTCTATTAGAGGTCTGAATAATTGCACTCAAAATTTTCGTTTATTTGAGTACAATAAGTTTAAGTCTCAATTGAGCGTGCCAAACCGGTTTCAACAAAGTGAATTGCGGATTGGTAAGGGTTGTTTTCGTTGTATGCGAAATCAGTGAAATTTAAACTAAAGCGGAATGGATAGAATGAGTGAATGCAGAGTAAATGCTTTGAGTACTCGGATAAAATTTTGGCATTCTCGTCGTTCATGGCAGGAAGTAAATTGCGTATGTACATCAACGTATATATGTACATACATAATATATGTGTAAATTAACAATAATATATTAATAAATTAACAATTAGCTCAATTGAAGTGTTTGTCTTCTTTAACAAAACGTTTAGTCTACCAAGTGCTGTCTTTTCCGTGTGTTTGTAATCACGGAAGTCTATGATGATTCTATTGGTATATTTTGAATTTATAATTAGTGGTTGCATGTTTTGTTTATAGCTTTCGGATGCAGCAGTATCTACGCATAAAGACATTAAATCTAAACTTTTAAATGGCGAATATGTTTTCAACCTTAAAATGGGAAGAAGCAAAGTTTGGGAAATATTCGGAAATATTAAAAAAGAGGATGGGGAGGTGTTAACTGGTGTAGTTGCCAGCAAAAATTGCTACAGTGTATATAAATTTACTGGAAGCACTTCAAACTGAACGAAGCATAAATGCTTCATTATGAACACCGATCATGATGATGCTACGCCCGTCGAAGTGAACTCTGAAACAAAACAAGAGGGCGTGGAACTGATAACAAAATGGGCAATTAAAAATTGCCGCTCCTTTAAAATGATTCAGGACTCCGGCCTAAAACAATTTGCATCGTTCCTTATTAAAGTTGGAGCAACATACGGGCCAAATGTGAATGTTGAAAAGTTGTTGCCGCATCTCACAACAATATCGCGGAACATTTCCGCAATCTACGATACTTATTTTGAAACAACAAAACAAGATGTAATTAGTTTTAAAAGCTTTGGATATGCGGTGACTAGCGATATTTGGACAGATAGTTATTTAAGATCGTCATATATTTCGTGCACAATACATTATGTTAAGGAAGGAGCACTAGTTAACCATCTGTTGGCAATAAAATCCATGGAAGGTGAAGCCTGCACTGGTAAGAAAATTATATACGTAAATTTTTATTGGTAATTCAATTTCATTTTATTTTAAAGGTACCAGTATACTAAAGAAAATACGTGGTATACTAAATGACTTTGGTTGCTGCCTGGAGGAGCCTGTCATAGTGACGGACCGTGGCTCCAATATGATAGCAGCCTTTCGTGATAACCGCCATATTCACTGCATGAATCATTTAATTCACAATTGTGTAGATAAGTCAGTTAATGGTGTACAGGAGGTTGCGGAACTTGTTATCAAATGTAGCAAGCTTGTGAAATATTTTAAAAAGTCTGGGAACAATTCCAATCTTGGAAATACTTTAAAAAGTCTTTGCCTAACTAGGTGGAATACCATTTTCTATTTGTTTAAGTCAGTGGAGGTCAATTGGGTTGAAATTACAAATATTTTAATTGAAAAAAACCAAATAGGTAGAATTGATGGAATTAATGTTAATCATTTGAGCTCAATTGTCCGTGTACTTTCAGTTTTTGAAGAGGTCTCAAAAAAACTGGAAGGCAGTAACTATCCAACCATCCACTTAGTTATTCCATATATAAGAAAATTACAAAAAAATTGCACTGCAGATACAAACGATAATGACTGCATCGCACAACTAAAGTCCCATTTCACAGTGGTCCAGCCCGTAGGCCAAAAATAAAAAAACCAAAGTCAAAATTTTGACTTTAAATGTACCAATTCTTATTTATAATTGGTCTACCTATTTGAAATAATTCATCTTTTTCTTTTGATCTGTCTGTCCGCTTCAAGAATAGCATCGAAAGTGATAGCATGATATTCATTGTAAATTGCAGCGTAAGCAACGTGCAAGTGAAGCTCTCCGCAAAAAGCTTATTAAACATTTTTTAAACAAGTGTTTGTGCCATGGAAGGTTTTAATATTGTAAAGAAAGGTATTAACTTTCTCTTTTCAATAAAAAGTATATGTGGTATTTGTTGTGTTTTGTGTAAATCACTGTTGCATTTAGTACATAATTGTGAACGTTCTTAGTTTGTCTTCTCTGTGTTTGGTTAGAGTTTTAGTTGTGATGGCACTCGTTGGCATTCAAAAATCTTTTTTGTATAATATTCTTAAGCATTTTAAGAATATAAGAAAGTTTAGTTTAGGTGCCGTAAGGTGCCGTGCGGCTTGCAAAATACAAAAAGGTAACCTAACCTTAATTTGAAAAAACCGGATATATATCGCAAGAATCAGATTTAGTTCGCCGATCCTTATGAAAATATCATAATATAACCAATCTATTACAATACAAAATCTAAAAAAAGTCCCAAACTTCTATCTTCAAGATCACCGAAGTTGTTATTTCTACCAAAACCATTTCCAATCATTCAGTTATATGGCAGCTATAGGATATAGTCGGCTGATCCTTATGAAATTTGGCATGTCGTAATGTTTTGCCAAAAATAGCACTCATGTCAAATTTGAACTCTCTAACTCTAAAAACACTAAAGTTATACCATATCCGATCAATCACTTATATGGCAGCTATATGATATAGTTTCCCGATCTGGCTGATTTTAACATATTATTTTGGAATAAAAATATAAATATTTTGTGCCAAGTTTCCAATCCCTACCTCAACTAGAAGTATTTTTGGCCGCTCTCCCCATACAAGCCGGACCACTGTGCATTTGTCCGATCAAATTTCAATAATTATCCTTCCATATATTTCTAACTACCATAAAACAGCTCTGTTCCTTTTTCAACCAACTAATAAACTTGTGCAATGCTCAGCGACTGAAAAATTAGAAATTATAGAATCCTGCAAACAAATTATGACAACATTTTCGTTAACCTCGTATTCGTATTCTAATAATTCTTCAAGCCTTTGAGACGATGCATTTACTGATTTTATTCAAGACCGTAATCAATGCAATGATATTGACCCCTTAAAGCATGAAATTGACAGCTACATGAATTTGACAGTGAATTACACAGAAGATTTTAATTGCCTTGAATGGTGGCACATTAACAAAAATATTTTTCCGCTACTATTTAAAACTAGTTGCACAATTTTTTGTATACCTGCAAGCAGCTCGGCATCTGAAAGATAATTTTTTACTCATGCCTTTACCACATTTGCCAAATCCGTTTTACTCAATGTCTCACTCAGTCAGCCAGAACTTTGAGTGAGAATGCCAAATGCTGCTTTGACTGTATTCATGCAGACCTCTAATCTCTATGAAAATTCGGGAAAATATTCTCTAGGGGATATACTACAGGATTCAGCAAAAAAAATTTTTTCGTTTTTTTGAAGAAAAAAAAGGTATATAACCCCTTAAGTTATACCATTTTCGATCAATCAGTTAGATGGCAGCTATAGGATATAGTCGGCCGATCCCGGCCGGTCGTTTCGACTTATATACTGCGTGCAAAGGAAAGAAGGGTGTGTGCCAAGTTTCAAGTCGATAGCTTTAAAACTGAGAGTCTAGTTCGCGTAGAAACAGACAGACAGACGGACAGACGGACATGCTCATATCAACTCAGGAGGTGATCCTGATCAAGAATATATATACTTTATAGGCAGGGCCCTCTCGACGGCCCTCAATGTCGGGCCCCTGGGCATGGATTCCTTACGGGCCCTTTTTCGTTTTCCTCTCAGATTTAAATTACACTGAAGCGTTGCACATTACAGGTTAGTGGGATGATAAAGATAAAAATGACATTTTGAGACGGTTACAAATAAAATCACCTGGTTGGTTCCGATATTTAAAGTCCCTTTATTTACGTATCAGAAAGTATTTGGTACATTTTGGTTGAACTTTGGTTGAATATCTCCTTTGGTAGAAATATATAAAAAGAGATATTGAACGACTAACTGACGACTAGAGTAGTGAAAACTAATTAATCCAAAAAAACCTTACGAGCTTTCTGTTCAGCGAACATCGAAATGATTGCATTGAAATCGAAATTACGGGCAAGTCCTGATTCGAGTGCTAGTGTTTTAAGGTTTGTTTGTAGACGTTTTTGACTCATGGTAGAACGCAAGAAATTTTTTATCCGAGTTAAGAGACTGAATGAACGTTCACCTTCAGCTACACTAACTGGAATCGTACAGTATATTCTTAGTGAGATGCAGATGTTAGGAAACTGAACTTCCATCTTTACTTTATGAAGTTCATTCAGTAGTTGTAAGGGTGGAAGAATATCGGGTCTTAAATTTGCTTCATGAATAGCCTTCAGATGGATGATTTCTTCGATTAAGTCGATAGAGACATCTCTTTGATAGGTCTCACAAAATGATCGTGCTTGTTGTCTCAGATCCTGTTGATTGAGTTCTCGGTATCTCCAGAAAAAAACAAATTTGACTTCAATGGCGTTTAAAGCATCGAAACGTCTGGTCATGTTGCCGATCAAGCAGTCCAAAAGAACATAAAATACTACTTGTTTAAACTGAACCTCTGGAGTTGGGATAGCTACATCTGGAGTCGACTCATCAAACTGGCGCTTTCTCATTTTACGTCTCTTCTCTTGAAATGTGTCCGAAAAATTACCATTTACAGCAACAATTTCACATTCACGAAGAATGACTGGCTACTGATCCCTCAATGCTTTCAATTCACCAATGAGACTTTCAATGTTTGCAGTCTCCACACCCAATGTTGCATTCCTTGCCTGGAGAACAAGATTTCGAGGACTTTGAACCAAATGGAAGCCAAAAGAGTACACTTAAAAGACTTCATGTATGTTTTGAGACCTTGCAGATCAGTCCTTGTTTCAGGAGTTAGATTTAAACAGCTAATATCGTCAATGGCCTGCATCAATCCAGGCATGTGAGCAGCAAATGGCTTCACACAATCTACTCGACCAGACCAACGAGTGGTGGACATGCTGTGCAGAGGGCATCCAATATTGTTTTTCAGAATCGACCACCTTTGAGGACTCGAGCTAAATATGTTGTATAATTTTTGAATATTTCCAAAGAAAGTTATGACTTCTGGACAGCATTCCGCGGCTTCAACGCCACTTAGATTCAGACTGTGCAAACCACAAGGTGAAAACGTTGCAAGTGAATTATCTCTGAGGAGGTGACTCTGAACTCCCTTGTAACGACCACTGAGAACTATATGAAAATGCAAATGGCGGCCCCTGTCCGAAGCCAATGAAAAATTAGTTAATGGTGGCGTCCATGAATCGATATTGTGCTGATCATGAGCGCCGCCATGACATGGATCAGTAATGTTCAAGAGGATGCTCTCACGAGTATCACGCTGGATCACTCGAGCGGATTGCTAAAAATTGTAATCTGTTGGCTATATAAATGACGTTTGTAAATTAGTTTTGTCAATATATAATGACTTGTTAGTAAGATCAACCAATATTATTTTCAATATTTATTCATTCTAATTAAACATTCATATTTACATATACCCTTGCAGAGGGTATTATAATTTTGTCCAAAAGTGTGCAACGCAGTGAAGGAGACATCTCCGACCCTATAAAGTATATATATGTATTCTTGATCAGGATCACCTCCTGAGTTGATATGAGCATGTCCGTCTGTCCGTCTGTCTGTCTGTCCGTCTGTCTGTTTCTACGCGAACTAGTCTCTCAGTTTTAAAGCTATCGTCTTGAAACTTTGTACACACCCTTCTTTTCTTTGCACGCAGTATATAAGTCGGAACGGTCCGGATCGGCCGACTATATCCTATAGCTGCCATATAACTGATTGATCGGAAATGGTATAACTTTGGTGTTTTTAGAGTTAGAGAGTTCAAATTTGACATGAGAGCTATTTTTGGCAAAACATTACGTCATGCCAAATTTCATAAGGATCGGCCGACTATATCCTATAGCTGCCATATAACTGAACGATCGGAAATGACCCAACTTTCGTGTTTTTGAAGATAGAAAGCTGGAATTTAATACAAATTCTATTTTTGGTCAGTTGATCCAACCTACCAAATTTCATTAGGATCGGCCGACTATATCCTATAGCTGCCATATAACTGAACGATCGGAAATGGTATTTGGTAGAAATATCAACTTTCGTATTTTTGAAGATAGAAGTTTGGGACCTTTTTTAGATTTTGTATTGTAATAAATTGGATTATATATTCCTATTCCCATAAGGATCGGCCAACTATATCCGATGTTTGCGATATATATCCGGTTTTAACTGCAAGGGTATATAAACTTCGGCTCCGCCCGAAGTTAGTTTTCCTTTCTTGTTTTTTTCTCAATTTTGGCCACCTAAAAAATTAGACCCAGCTGACGGGCCCCTGTCTATTGGGGGCCCCGGGACAATTATCCGGCTGACCCCCCCTCTCATCGGGCCTGTTTATAGGGTCGGCGATGTCTCCTTCACTGCGTTGCACACTTTTGGACAAAATTATAATACCCTCTGCAAGGGTATAAAAATGCTTTCAGATCATGAAAGCTAAATACCTTCCGGATATAACGAAAAAATTTCAACTCGATATAATAATACGCGCTCCTACCACACTAATGCAAAGTTCACATAGAGTGCAAGTACTTAGGCGTCTGGATTTCATTGTCCGCTACTGTATATAGAGCAGAGACTGTTTTGAAGAACGAAAAAGTTAAAGGAAATTATTAAATTAACGACATAGATCTCACAATAAACCAAGTTAAAATAAGTGCCTGAAAATTTTTAAACAAAAATGGTAAACGAGTCTGGTTAATTAGCTGTTTTTGTGTCTTCACACTCCCCTAAAAATCATTCCATCGTTAGAATATGCATGCACAAGCCTCTAGCAGAACAATAAAAACTTAAAAGCCATCGGCGTTTTAAGTGACTCCGACTGAGATATATCCTGTTCCTATCTCAGTATATTGATTTTTAATGATTCGTAAAAATATATATTCAAAACATTTTGCTGCTAACACTTAATCTTATTCCTAAATAAATGTAAAATTATTGCTGAAATATTAAAATATAGAATAAACCAATTAATATAATTTCTTAAGGGGTTATATACAGTTGTACCGCGTAAAAAAATGAAATTTTATCGTTTTTTGACACCATAGAACATATTTATTAAAAATGTTTTACTGACGTTTTTAATTACCTGTTTCTGGGTATTTTTTAAATTTTTTCATAAAAAAATATTAAATAATAAAAATGTTATAGCCGAATACCAAGATCGTCTTTTTTCGATGGTGTCTTGCGGTGGACATCATATCTCGAGAACAGTTCATCCGAAATCAAAAATTCAAAAAAATTTCGTTAGTACATTGTATTGCCTAGTCCGTGAACGAAGGATTTGTAAAAATTTAACAAAAAATGTACTTCTTCAAGGTATACGATTTTCGATTTTTATGCTCTAAAAAAAGAGTTTTCTAAAAATAATAAATAAAAATAATATGATTTCAAAAATCATAATAAATAAGTGGTCAAAATTTGCTGTTGATCGGATTAATAGCTTTTTAGTAATCGTGTCCACCGCAAAGGTAATTACGAAAAAACAAGATTCTGAGATAATTGCGTTTTAAGTTTTAATAGCTACAACTTGGGTTCTAATGCTCTGATCGTTATGAATTTTTGTGAGAGTATTTTCAACAGTATCGGCTATTCCGGCGGATGGTCAACCAGGACCGAAAAAATAAATGTCCATATTCCTCGATTCTTTTTTTGTATTTTCATAAATAAATATCCAAATTTTCATAATCTATTGGATTCATAGCATATCTCTGCTTTTTTTTTTTTTTTTAAATCCCGAAAAGTCAAAAAATGTAATTTTCACCTTTTTTTTCTTTTAAAGACATTTTTATGTTTATTTATTTCTTAAGGAAAACATATGATGTGTTTGCTCTTTTTGTACTAAATCTCTTAATAACAATCTAATAAGACGAGAAAAATTCAAAGAGAGCAAAAAAATGTTCAATTACCTCTTAATTTGTACTTTGATTCTTATCTATGTTCTAATCGTACGTTCGCGACCCAAAACATAATTTTATTTTAATTGCTTCGCATCAAGCGAAAGCAGGTGGATGAAACTTCATGTGTTATGTCATTTTAGTGTAAACTATTGAAATTAAAAAAAAAAATCCCTACTTTTTCAAGAAAAATTTTTTATATTGAATTTAAAAGTGGCGTACGTTCGCGACCGTATGTATGACGTACGTATAAAAAATAATATTATTTAAACAAAAAAATTTTTTTTTTTTAACAAGCTTAAAAATATTTGTAGATGGATAAAAGAAGTAACAATTGAAATTCAATTAAAATTAAAAATAAAATTGAAATTTAATTTTTTATAAAAAAAAAAAAAAAAAAAAAAAAAAAATTGGCAAAACATGATTTTTTGAGAAAATATAAATTTGTTTACAAAAACAAAGAAGTAAACAAAAAAATATGTATACTTAAAGAATATGCAATTAAAAAAAACAATTTTTATCTATTACAACTGTATATAACCCCTTAAGTCATTTTACCCGATAACGCATAACCGAATTTTCTTGGGGTAGCAAGCCTAAAAACTTAGAAAAATCAAAAATTGTGTGCGCTGGCTTCGAAACGAAATCACACGCACACATATACTCGTGAATGTATGTGAATGTGTGACACGCATAAATACAAAGATCCAACGCAGTCCACATTCTTCATTCTTCATTGGGAAATGGAATTGGAAATGGGTAGTCTATATGCTGTATATTTAGTGATATTATGCTACATGTGACTACACTTATGTTTGGAACATAACGGAAGTTCTTTATATGTATATATGTAAGAAACAACATATATACATAAATATAATTTTCAAATTTTACAATCAACAACGGAAAACGATGCTCCGGCTCTAAAGAGGAAAAGAGAAGTTTCTAGTGTTTTTCAGCACTACAAAATAAAAGCGGACAAAGGCAAAGCCATAAATACCCACTATGAGAAAACTTTAAAGACAGGAGGCAATACCACAAACTTAATGGACCACCTCAGACGCATACATCCATATTACAAAGAGGAGGAGAATGGCTCCGAGTCTTTAACGTTGGACGAGTTCCTGCAACGGAATGTGGAGTACGCGCCAGCTTCGCAGCAAAAGGAAAAGCTGATGATTGCAAAATATGTGCAACCTTTTAGCATGGTTGATGATGAAGGGTTTAGGGAACTCATGAAGATGAGGGGCCCGATATACGCTCAAACTTAACGGGGTCAATTAAGTGGCAATAACAACGGACAACGGACAAATTGAGCGTATTTTACAGTAACTTGACCTTTCGCGAATAGGAAGTATGAGCTAATTTCAGCAGACGCACACTGGAAATTATAAAGAGAAGTTCCACGACCATGGCCAAGTTTATGAAGGCTTAAAATTGCTCTCATTCAAAAAGTACCAGATGGAACAGTGCGTACCAAATGATTGAACGAAATTTGGCCATCAAGGATGCAATATCCATTTGACCTTTGACTTCTTTGACCTTCCTGTCAGAGGAGCTTAAAATGTTGGAAGAACTGTACACATTGCAGCGTTCTTTCGACAAAGGGACTAATAAGATCTCGGGTGGGAAGTACCTCACGCTGTCAATAATTATTCCTATCATGTGCAAAATGCAAATTCAAATTTCAAGCTTAAAAAACACTTTCAAAACGCCGGAAGTCACCCTAGCCTTTGATGCAATTAATGGGCGCTTTACGGATCGTTTCGCTCATTATGAAACCCGTACCATGCCTCGGATTGCCACGAGGGATTACCACGACCCCAGATTTAAACAGTTTGGTTTTTGCATGCGGAGCAATGCCGATCAGGCGTGCCGTGGCTTGGAGGATGATCTCATTGTTGAATTCAGAAAGTCGTCTGTGCCGGAAAAGCCTGCACTACCTCCAAACCAGTCGGAGCCTTCGGGATTTTTTTTAAATTTGGAAACAAAATTGGAAGCCCAAAACACTACAACGCGTTCTAAGGAATTGAATAATGCTCAGACAGCATTTGGAAACTGTTAACATGTGGAAAGTCTGCGAGCAGTTACAGTATTGGAAGGCAAGATTCTAAATTAATTTATATTATTATTATTTCAATTAATTATTTTTTCAGAAATCTTTGAACAAATCTTTGACTTCAAATCTTTGAAGCGTCTTAAAAGAAGTCGCAAAAAAAATTGTTGTGTTCTTTAGCAAAGCTGGGCAAATTATTTCTGATCGCAGGACTTATCAAAATTATCTGTATTTAAAGTTAGTAAATGAAACACAATAAATTGTTTGTTTTTAACTTTTTATACAATATGTGTACAATAATAAATGTGTATATTAATAATTTTAAAAATTTTACTTAAATTTTTTGAAACATCGATGTTTTGGATAAAAAATGTATATTGACTTGCAGTTTTCTGAGATCAATATTGCTTAGATTTTGGAAAATTGTAATTGTTTACTGCTTTATTAACTATTTTCAGAGAACAATAATTATTTTCTGATTTTTATTTTTTGATCATAGATAATGATTATTTTCTGATTTTTTTTTTCGATCTTAGAATAATGATGATTTTTGATTTTTATTTTTCAGAGAACAATTATTATTTTATGATTTTTAAAATAAAAATCATAACAATATTCATTATTTACGGTTCCTGATATATATTCTTGATCAGGATCCTGAGTTGATGTAAGCATGTCCGTCTGTCTCTCAGTTTTAAAGCTTCAACTTGAAAACTTTGCACACCCTAAATTAATTTTAATTTAAATTAAATAGGACAAAACGGCCGGGATAGCCCTATATCTGAATTCAGGACCTGAAATTACCCAACTTTCGTGTTTTTAAAAACAAAAAGTTTGAACTTCTAACAGTTTTTTTTTTGGTTAATTGATCCAACCTTTAAAATTTCATGAGGAAAGCCGTCTGTATTCTAAAGATGCCATATAATTGAACGGTTGGAAATGGTATTTTGTAAAATTTGGTCAAAATACGAACTCTGATATTTTTGAAGATTTTTTTTATTAAAATTTGTATTCTAACAAATTGGTTTTACTAGTATAAAACAATTTACATTAGGATCACATAACTATATTCGGTCTTAAGTGCAAGGGTATATCAACTTTGGCTCCGCCCCAAGTTAGCTTTTCTTTCTTGCTTTTTGGTCAATTTTGCGACCTTTCTATACTTTAAAAAAACTTTAAAATGTGTATCTAGTAATAAAAATTGTTTAATTTATAGTTTTTAAAAAAATTTACAATTCCTAAAATGTATTCTTTGTTACTGTGTCACTAAAGTTAAAAATATTTGTACGGTGAACATTTAAACATTTTCTGTGGTGGTGCTATTTTTGTCGCAGCTGTATGCCGAATTTTCTCCAACAACAAAAATACCAAAAAAAAAAAGTACCAAAAACAATAAAGCATATAAAAAATTTCATATGTAACCACGGTACGCAACTAAACTGGAATTTGACACTTCATGTAACCTGACCGATCGCAACCCAGCGCACCTCATCCCACCGAAGGTTAAACGAGACAATTTGCATATATTCCATAGTGGACTTTCCAAAAAATATCCAACCCAACCTCAAGCTTGTGTTGCTTGACTACTAATATTAAATACAACCGCACTCTATGAAACAAACAAGATGTAACAAAGGAACACAAGGAAGGTCGATGAGGTCGAAGTGTAACAATGGAACACAAGAAAGATCTTTTCGCATCATATCGTATTTTTTTCGTTTTACCAATTTAATCTCCTAAGGGAAGAAACCGAAATATTATTAATTTATTATTGTTGGGCCAAACACAAAAATAATATTTTTTATTACAAACTTAGCGTTTAGCAACGGATTTTTCTTTTGTCTTTATTAATTTGTTAATAAATTTGTAGCAACCCTAATATATATAGGGGGAATATATATTTTTAATTAAGACTGAGGCAACCCTCTTCAGTTCTCGTTAGCACGACCAAACTCGATAACTCAAGCGAGTATCGATATTGCCTAACAGCTTTGAAAGTTTTGTTCGCCGCCACTGCTGAGTCTTTGCCACATTCGCCTTTTAATCAGTTTTAAGTATATGTGTATAGTGAATGATATATATAAGAACATATATGTTTGTTATATTGAATTTTAAAATAAAATATTTCCAAAAAGAAAACACAAAATTTAAATTTTTATAAGATCTACCGATGGAAATGGCCTTTCGTCGCAACGACTTTTTAAAATACAGTCGTACTAAAAAGTAAAGGTTACGTCTTACCTGTCAAATATTCTTGCCTCTTTAAGAACATTTCCCAAATTAATATACGCATCTAAGAAATTCGGATCAAGGGTTACAGCTTTTTCAAAGTGATGTATCGCCAGCCAAATTTCCCCCTGTGCATTAAAAACACAACCTAAATTACTCCATGCCACTGCAAATCCAGGACACGTTTCAATCGCCTTTAGGTAACAGGCCTTTGATAAAAATAAAATAAAGAAAGTTGTTTTCTGTTTCCGACTGCAATTTCTTAAGGATGTGTTTCACTTACTTTTGCTTCTTCCAAACGTCCAAGTGCCTTAAGTAGATTACCCAGGTCGCTGCGCACACAATACAATTCCTAAATATTAAGACTTTTTTTTATAAAAGAACTAAGACTTAAAAATCCAAAAACATACAGGATTGTATTGTAAAGCTGTAATATACGCTTGAACCGCAGACTCCATATCCCGAGCAGCTACCAATGCAGCAGCCAAATTTATGTATCCATCAATGAAATCCGGTTTAAGTCTTACGGCTCTTCGATAGTTATCTAATGCTTCTTGCAATTGTCCTCGTTCTTTGTAAACATTTCCTAAATTACTAAAATTAATGGTAGTTATTCATTAATGGTTAATACATTCATTAATAAAATAAATAAATTTAAATAATGTTTTAAGGATGTAGTCTCATGTGTGAGGTTGCAAAAATCACAGATTTTTTCACATATTTCAAAAGTACTGTTTATTAAGAATGTACTGTTAAAGTTTCAAAAAAAAAATATCAAATAATGAGAGATACAGCCCATAATCGAAAGCGCGCCTACACCAAAAATATGAGTTTCTCGGTAGCGTCTAAACTTTAAACGCGTTTTTCTCGGAACGACATTTTTGTGTGCGGCGCAGGTGATTCACAAAATTCTATGGTATGGTACAGATCTAGCTGAAATTTGGATATGTTTTTCTAAAAAGTAACACCTCTGTCCCGTACTAGAATCATTTATTTTTAATGATTCGTTTTTTTTTTTATCATTAATTTAAGAAAAATTTTTTTTTTTTGTGAGTTTGCTATTTTGTTGTTTATTAATGAAAATATTTCATTCTAGTACGAGACAGACCCATAAGCTTACAAAACAATAATCTATTCTAATTTATTCGAAATTTATTCTAGCAGTCGAAATCACCTGCGCCAGGGACAAACCTTTTTTTTATATACATACTTTGGCATGCTATAAAGTGTATTAAACTACACAAGAATAAATTCAAGAAAATATTTTCAAATAGTTTATGATGTCTATAAAAACATATTTGAAAATTGAAACGATCGCATTATTTTTTATTACAGAAAATTTTTTTTTAAATAACCTCTAAAAAGTAGGCCGGAACATGAGACTACATCCTTAAATACCATTTAGAGTTACTAATTATACCCTTGCAGAGGGTATTCGAAATTTGGTCAAAAGTGTGAAACGCTGTGAAGGAGACATAACGACGCCCCAAAGTATATATATTCTTGATCAGCATCACCTGAGTTCATATAAACGTGTTCATATAAACTAGTATGTAATGAATGTATGTAACATAGAGAAATAATCATCTCCGACCCCATAAAATATATACATTCTTGATCACCATCAACAACCAAATCTATGTCCGTATGAACACTCGGCTTCCCCACTGCATCGGTATTAGTGGCGTAGGGGGAAGTATGAAAAACAGAGTATGAAGACAGATAGACATGCTTATGGAGGTGACTCAGGAGGTGATCCTGATAAAGAATTTATAAGGTTGTCAAAAAAGTCTTGCAGTATTTTTAATGAATTTTCAATTGTTTGTAAAGTTGGTTAAAATAATGCTATTTAAGTCATATAGGTGGCGTTTTGTTCGATGACGAGTTTCCAACGAAATGCTAACTTTATAATGCCCCTCTTATAGAAGCTCGCTTCCCTATTGGCAAAAAACTCAGATAACCAATTTTCACAGGACTCTCTTGTGACCAACTTCTGACTACAAAGCGCGTTCGCCATGGACAGAAACAGGTGGTAATCACTTGGTGCGAGATCCGGACTATACGGTGGATGCATAAGAACCTTCCATCCGAACTCCCGGAGCTTCTGGCGCGTCACCAAAAATATGTATGGCCTGAAGTTATCCTGATGGAAGACAATTCGGCCTCTGTTGATCAAAGATGGCCTCTTCTACATGAGTGCTGCCTTCAAACGATCGAGTTGTTGGCAGGAAAGGTCTGAATTGAGCGTTTGGCCATAGGGGAGCCGCTCGTAGTAGATGATTCCCTGCCAATCCCACTAAACGCAGCAGAACCTTCCTGGCCGTTAATTCTGGCTTGGCCACCGTCTGGGCAGCTTCACCGCTTTTCGACCACGACCTTTTGCGCTTCACGTTGTCGTAAGTGGCCTACTTTTCATCACCAGTCACCATCCGATCCGAAAACGGGTCAATTTTTTTGCGATTTAGAAGCGATTCGCATGCATCCATACGGTCAAACATGATTTTTTTTGCGTCAAGTCGTGTGGCACCCATACGTCGAGCTTATTTTTAAATCCAAGCTTCTTCAAATGGTTTATAACGGTTTCATGACTCATGCCCAGCTCTTGGCCGATGCTATAGCTGCTACCGGTCTCTCGCGACCAATTCAGCGATTTTGTCGCTATTTTCGACGACAGGCCTTCCGGAGCGTGGCGCATCTTCGACCACCTCTGCACCGGAACGAAAACGTTGAAACCATCATTGTGCGGTGGAAATGGATTAGGTCCATAAACTGCAAAAATTTTATTGGCAGCATAAGATGCATTTTTGCCTTTATCGTAGTAGTACTACGTAAATATGTAAAATATGCAGTATTTTTTTTTTATTTTGCTCCATTTTTCGACGCTATAAATCACGATCGACTAAAAATAATAAATCAAACACGTGTTAGCGCATAAAAAGAGCTTTTCAAAAAGCTATAGCGTGAACCGATGCGACGAATGAAACTAAAACTACGTACTTGCAAAGACATTTGTCGGAAATACCGCAAGACTTTTTTGACAACCTATTATATGTTATCACCGGCAGAGAGAATTGGGGATAAGTGCCGAATTGCCGAGCTGGTCCGGTGGCGCGCACAGAAAATGCAGAAAATACCGAAAATATGACCACGCATTCCAGCTGCAACTGTCCGCAGGCCGGCTCGAGCAATTGCGCAACGAGTGATCAAGTTACTAGTTCGATACAACTACGATACCAACGAAAGTTGGTCTAAAATAGAGCTTTTCAGCCTTAGCTGCGGTCATTTAAGTAATGCTTTAACCAATATCGGATATGGTTGACCGATATCTACGAAATCGGTATACGAAAATCTACGAAATCTATATCTATATATATATATATATTATTATATTATATATATATATATTATATATATATATATATATATATATAATATAATAATATATATTTATATACGTATATAAGGTTGTCAAAAAACACTTGCGGTATTTTCGCTAGTTGGCGCTGAAAGCGCGTAGTTCTTGTTTTATTCGACGCATCAGGTCATTCTATACCTTTTTGGAATGCTCTTTTCACGCGCTAACACGTGTGTGATTGATGGTCTTTTCTTTTAAGTGAGTTATAGCGTCGCAATCATGCTCACACTTGATTGCACACTTTCGCACACATTCTTTAAGTTTAACGGAGCTCGCGTAAGACACGTCCGCTCGTTTGTGTTTAGTGACACGTATAGCCATATATGTATATAGTTTTTAATTATATTTTTGCACTCTTCCACAAATTACATATTTCTGAAGCGCCAGTACAGAAACAATTTTTTTTTACAACTGTTATATTGAATTACCATATTATATACTAGTATACCTATATATAGTATATAGGTTATGTCATATACACTCCTGCGGATTATGGGTCGAACACGCTGTGTTATCACTAAATTTTTAAACGATCCGGATGGATATGGTCTTAAACGTAGCTCCGACAGAAAACCCAAGCTGTCCGATCGTGATAAACGAAGCATATTGAAAAAAGCAAGCAATTTTTTTCTATCATGCGCCTCAATTGCAGCGTCTTGCAGTCATCCTGAGTCTCGGATGACTATCTGGCGAACTTTGCAAGCCTCGGAATTTATTGTAAGGGGAGTTTTAAAAAAGGCTCCATTTCTAAAGTCCCAACACAAAGAAGCACGCCTTCAGTTTGCCGAAAAAAATTTGGAAACCAACTGGGCCTCGTCATGGAATTTCAACTTCATTTTGCTTATACAAATTTAATCAATATTTCTCACATAGATCATTTTTTCTTATGAGAAAAAATTTAATTTGTATGGCCCAGATGGGTTTCGTCATTATTGGCGAGATTTGCGTAAGGATCCCCTCATGTTTTCAAGGCACAATTTCGGAGGTGGATCCGCAATGGTTTGGGGAGCCTTTCATGCGTCTGGAACTCTTAATCTGGGATTTACGAGCTCTCGCATGAATACCATATGTAATGTATCAATCAGGATCCTGATATGATATGTATCAGGATAATGTATCAATCCATAAAAGCAAAGAAACGCAACGGTTTTTAAGCGAGCATTCCGTAAAAGTTTTGGATTGGCCAACTTTCTTTCCTGACCTTAATCCTATAGAGAACCTATGGGGTATCCAAGCCAGGCGAGTTTACGCCAACAACACTAAATTTGACACCGTCAATAGTCTCAAACGGGAAATTTTGGCACAATGGTCCCTTCTAGACCAAAATATGCTAAAAACTTTAATAAAAACAATGACTAAAAGAATGTTTGTGGTTGGAAAAGCTCAAGGAGGTGTTATTAACTATTAATCTTTCATAAAAAACCACAAATAAAATAAAATATTCATTGTACCTATAAATATTGAAATGTGTCGTATAGTTTTGATACACGTGCAGCGTAGCTAAAATTGAAGCGTGTGTCCTTTTTTACCGTTACTCGAAAACGGGAGATGCAAAAAATGCAAATGAGATATGAAAGATCTTGATGCAAAGTCAAAAATATCTCATTTTGTGCATTATATATTGGTCTATCATCCCTCATACTTTGTTTTGATCGTTTTCGATTCCGCATTCTGCTACGAGCGCCGAAACAAAAAATTTAAAGGTGTCGTATAATTTTGGGCAGGAGTGTATAACCTTTTCTCTACGAGTACCGCGTATAGAAACACTAAGGTTGCAATCAGTTGTATGGCAGCCATAGGAAAAAGTTGAAATATTCCGGCCGTTGCAATCTATCTCCTTCATTGCGGTGCAAGCTTTTGTACAAAATTTCAATACTCTTTGTAAGGCTATCATTGTTTTAGTACAAGCTTATAAAATATTAAAACTTACCTATATGCTTCCGCTAGTACAGGATTTTGTTTAATTGCCAAGGTGGAAAATTGAGCGGATTTGTCAAGCCTTCTGCATTGAAAATGGATGGATGACAGCAACAATAATACGCCAGTATTAGTACTATCTTGACGCCACAATTGCATACAATGTTTTTCAGCACTTTCGTAATCAACGGCTTGATATTCTCTATGAGCCAACTCAAGCAAACCTAAAATATTTAAACCAGTTGTATACATAAGATTATAAGTGTAACTTTATGGCTGATTTAATCAACAAATTTTTTATGTTCATAAGGGTGAGAAACGTCAGATGTTTGGATGTTATGTAGGCTTATTGTAGTTTAAACTTTTAATTTTGTTGGACCATAGATACCTAATTTTAGTAATGCTAAGTTTCACAAATTTTTCGGGTGACATGGGTTTTTGCTAGTTATTTCTTTGGTTTGTGGGGTGAATCGAGATTAAATCAAAGCTCGAGACAAAAATATTTTGTAGCGTCAGAAGTCAGAAAATTTTGAAATAGTCTTAATGCAAATTTAATAGTTTTAATAGCAAAGGAGTACAGGGCTAATGTTTATTCTAATGGTTTAAACATGTCTAGTCCTTTAACTAGGAACGTTAACTTTTAAGCGTGTTGTAGGCGATACCTAACAGATAAAAGATATAGAAAAACAAAAAAGCACATTTTCAGTCCGCTAAATCTTTAGTTGTTCATTTAATAGCTTTATTGTTATTAATCTGTTGCTAAAAAAAAGAAAAGTCATTTAAATTATATATGATAGCACCACAAAAATAAAATTGATTAAGAAATAATGGTTGTTTGTGGTAATATAATATTAATGATTGTCCCGCTGAATGAAAATTGATAGAAATTAAATCAGTCTTTATACGGAACTCATTGGTAACACCATTAAATCTTGGGGAAGAACCAGAGCCAAGGCATGCTTGGAATATAGTTATGATATTTGTATATATATATATATATAATATAATTCACCTCCAAATATAAAACTGCGCATGCGAAGATTTTTTAAAATAAATGGAAAGAAAATAAATAATAAAAACCGTATACTCAAGTTTAGCAAAAATGCCAAAATAAAAATTTATGGAGTTACGTAAAAACTCAGTTGGCGAAATATGCATTCCTTCAAATGGAATGACGGAGCTGTTGGAGACGACAAAGGACGTATGGTACGCTATTCCCTCTGAATTGGTGAAACCTTATACCCACAGTAAGCAAAATCTCACAGAATTGAAAAAGAACAAGAAACAAGAACAGAAGAATCAGGACCATTGAAGTTAGAGTTCTGAATTAATGTTACAGTTTTGCACGTTAGTGTATAATTTATATGTAAAAAACAAAGTTGAGCCAAATCTGACGATTTTTAAAGGAGTGCGTTTTTATTTCGGTCCAGACCGGTCGTGCTGGTATTATAGGCACCCCTCAACAAGAAAACCCCTCACTCGAAAATCCAATCGAGTGAAACCACCAACAAAGGACCCAACAAAGGACCGGTATCGATTGATGTTGCAGTTTTCTTACCTGCGATATCTAAACCGTTACAGGATTTCCTCCAACGAAACATATACAGGGTGACAATAAATAACCCGGACAAACATTTTTGATCATAACTTTTTAAGGAACTGCATTTGAGAAAAAATGCAGATACACAACTATTAAATAGGTATTGTGTTAACATATATTCAGCTGGTTTCAAAGTGGCTTCCTTGGGCTGCGATGCAGAGCCCTAAACGTTTCTGGAAATTTGGCGCAATGGGCCGCAGGTCCTCTTCCGATAATCGATCCCATTCTCGGAGCAATGATTGCTTTAGCACCTCCAAACTTATGTGGCGTTTAGCACATCCCCTGGCCGTCAAAATAGACCACACACTTAGTCCATGGCGAGTAAGGTGACCATTCACTGCATGTGACAAAGTCCGGGAAATTGGCTTTGCACCAGTCCTGAGTCAATTTGGCTCTATGGGCTGACGCTGAATCCTGTTGAAACGTCCACTCCGTATCACCGAAGTGCTGCTGGGCCCAAGGAAGCACAACAGTTTCCAAAATGTCCCGGCGGTACACTTCCGGATTGATTTTGACCCCTTGATCGATGAAAACAAGGGGTGTTTTGCCAGTGGCGCATATTCCTCCCCAAACCATTAAAGACTGCTCACATTGACGGCGCTCGATTATTGCAGAGGTACCTGGAGCTTTAGCAGACCAGCTTCTGTCATTTTGGGGATTGTGCGCCTGTTGGATGGTGAATATCTTCTCGTCCGTGAAAAGAATACGCTCCCATTTTTGACCTGCGGCCCGACGCTTTAACTGACGGCATCTTTGGAGTCTCACGCGCTTGTTGTCATCCGTAAGAAGATGCTTTTTTTGGAGCTTGTAGGGCTTGAGATTAAGTTCATTTTTTGCTATCAACCGAACACTTTCTCGATTCACTCCGATTTCACGGGCTATTTTTCTGACCGAGACTCTGCAATTCCGAGTGATCCGCTTTTTCACTATCTGGCGAATTCTGGAAATGTTAGCGGTACATGGTCTGCGTCGTCCGGGACGGTCACCTTCATGGCCAAGCTCATTAAATCGCCGGATAGCGTTAGAGACCGTTTGTTTTGGTATGCCAAGCAAACGAACAATGTCGCATTGGCGATTTCCTTGTTGAAACAGTTTTAAAATTTCACAACGATTGTTAGATATCCCGAAAGAAATATCAAATTGATGGGAATCACAAAAATGTAAATATATTTGTTTTAGAAAAATACAAGCTATCGATAAATGCATTTATTTAAGGGCTGCATCATAATACATTTATAATAGATTGCTTCAAAGTTTGTCCGGGTTATTTATTGTCACCCTGTATTTGTTTCTTGGCTTGCCCCTGACACTACAGAGATGAATATCTTGGCTCACAACAAAGGCAATATAAAGGTGGCAGACATCACTGAATAACAAGAAAGGAAAGCTAACTTCGGGCGGAGCCGAAGTTTATATACCCTTGCAGTTAAAACCGGATATATATCGCAAACATCGGATGTAGTTGGCCGATCCTTATGATTACATCATAATAAAACTAATTAACTAAAATTAAAAATCTAAAAAAAGTCCCACACTTCTATCTTCAAAAATACGAAAGTTGATATTTCTACCAAGTACCATTTCCGATCGTTCAGTTATATGGCAGCTATAGGATATAGTCGGCCGATCCTAATGAAATTTGGTAGGTCGGATCAACTGGCCAAAAATAGAATCTGTATTTTCGCGTCCATTTTCGTTGTATGAAATGGGTAGTCTATATGCTGTATGGTTATATATATTGTATATATAATGTATATGTAATATATGTAATGTATATATAATATATATATATGTATATAGATCCTTGATCAGGATCTAGTGAAGCAGGCGAAATATCAGCCAATTGAGTCTCCTATCGCTTTAAAACCAACTGTAAATTTGATTCAAGTTTGGGAACAGTAGGAAGACGACTTAGAAAAAATAATTTTATAGATTAAGTGCAAAAAAATGAAAAGTGCGGCTCTAACAAAAACAAAAAAAAAACACTAAGTCAAGCGCATCACGTTTGGAAACGGCCATTCGAAATGACTCTTGAAAATATGAAGTCACATCCTGTGGTAGTATGAGTCCAAAATTGTCTTTTTATGTGGCTGGGACGGCAGTATGTTACAAGACATACCTAGTATAATTTTCCCAAAAAAAAAAAAAAAACTTTTTCATCCAAATTGATTAAGTTTTTTTTACTATTAGGTTCGACCATCTATTGGGTCAAAACCATTACTTATCGTTACCATTTAAAAAATTTTAAAAAATTTTTACCGAAGTGGTACTTCCGTATTTTTTACAGGACATTTTTCTTTTTTTACGTTTGAAAAGGATAAAAAAGTTTTTTGGCCAAAGAGTGGTTTACCAAGAACCGAATCAAGGTTATGGAATCGCCGCCACAGTCACTCATTCTCAATCCAATTGCGATCGTATTGTGTGAAGTTAAGAGATTGGTCCTAGGAATAAAACCACCCATTAATATGCAACTTTAGAAAACTTTTTAAAGGCTCTGAGCCTTGATTAGTGGCGAGCAGCAGCAACAAACATCACAGATAGCACACACAATCAAAAATCTTGAGAACTATCACTGGGGCACCTTGGAATGTTGCAACGAAAACATCCACCAGGATCTGGGCATCCTCGCAGTGAAATCCAAAAAGTGACCTACAAAGAAAAAAATGTCACCGCACCCGAATTTCTTCGCTCGGGGATTTAAGAATCAAAAGTAGGTTAAAAAAAGGGATTCCTGCTGCGTCCGAACCGCTGAAATACTAGCATCATTTGTCCGCTATTCAATCCCTTTCTTATCTTAAGCCCGTCAGCTTTAAGTGACTTTTATATTTCAGAACTAAGGTGGTAATGATAATTCACCATTTTGACTTTGGTGAGTCAGGGATGGAGTGTTGAATCACTCGGTCCAATTAACCACGTAGGAATTCTTTAAGTTGGCTGCTGGACTTGTTTTTCGTTACAGATCCAAATAGCATTATGCTTCCTAGAACCTTTCCCTGATAACCCTGACGAGCCATTTCATCCTTATTTCAACCTTAAGAATGTTTCAATCGAAACCAATACTTTCATTGCCCTTAAGTCTCCACTGAAAATTCATAAAAACCGTAGGGCTGACATTATGTCACTTAATTCCTGACTTTCTATACCGACTTTTATACTGACTATTTTATACAGATTATATTTTTGTTCAGTTAATCCGCCCTACCAAGTTTCATAACGATCGGAAATGGTATTTGGTTGAAATAACAACTGTGGTACTTTTGAAGATAGAAGCTTGGGACTTTTTTTATACCCTTGCAGAGGGTATAATAATTTTGTCCAAAAGTGTGCAACGCAGTGAAGGAGTAATCTCCGACCCTATAAAGTATATATATTCTTTATCAGGATCACTTCCTGAGTTGATATAAGCATGTCCGTCTGTCCGTCCGTCCACCTGTCCGTCTGTCTGTTTCTACGCAAACTGGTCTCTCAGTTTTAAAGCTATCGATTTGAAACTTTGCACCCACCCTTCTTTCCTTTGCACGCAGTATATAAGTCGGAACGACCGGGATCGGCCGACTATATCCTATCGTTGTCATATTACTGATAGATCGGAAATGGTTTAACTTTGGTGGTTTTAGAGTAAGAGAGTTCAAATTTGACATTAGAGCTATTTTTGGCAAAACATTACGACATGCGAAATTTCGTAAGGATCGGCCGACTATATTCTATAGCTGCCATATGACTGAACGATCGGAAATGACCCAACTTTCGTGTTTTTGAAGATAGAAAGCTGGAACTTGGTACAGATTATATTTGTGGTTAGTTAATCCGACATACCAAATTTTATAACGACCGGCTGACTATATCTTATAGCTGCCATATAACTGAACGATCGGAAATGGTTTTTGGTAGAAATATTAACTTTGGTATTTTTGAAGATAGAAGTTTGGGACTTTCTTTTAAATTTTATATTATAATAAATTGTGTTATTTTATCATATTCTCATAAGGATCGGCCAATATGCGATTTTTTTTTTTTTGCGATATATATCCGGTTTTAACTGCAAGGGTATATCAACTTCGGCTCCGCCCGAAGTTAGCTTTCCTTTCTTGTTTTAAGATAATTTATTGTAATTAATTGGTTTTATTATGATATTGTCATAAGGATCGGCCAACAATACCCGATGTTTATATCCGGTTTTAACTGCAAGGGTATATAAACTTCGGCTCCGCCCGAAGTTAGTTTTCCTTTCTTGTTAAATAACAAAATTTCGGTAGTTGATTGGTCCGATCTTTTGGCATGTGAACTTTAAATGTATTTTTCGCCTCCTACTTGCCATGGAAATATTCGTCCGTCGCAACTAATCTACCTTCTTAAACAAATATCCGCCTTCTATTTAATTTAAAGAACATTCAAATTTGACTTTAAATAATAATAGAAAAAATGGCTGTAAAATTCTTTACCGAAGATACTTAGAAGCTCAGTCGAACTTCACCGTGCATAACGCGGAGGTATATTCGATATTCGACGCTGCCGGATTCAGTTTACTCAGGATCCGAAACAGTTTTTTAAGTGTGTGCTTGGACCCCTATTTAACAAAAAATGAATACAAAAGAAAAAAAAAATATCTAAAAAAACATTCGAGCAGCCTACATAACTAAAATGCAGATGAAAAATTTTGCTATGATGAAATATGTATTACTAATAGTCTAAAGTTTTTAGTTTTTTACTATGCGTCAAATGCGTTGTGTCTTACCAAGTGATGCAAGTGATTGATGTTCATTTGTTTTTCCAACCATATTATTTCCTGTTGCAATAGTTTGCGGTTGCAATAAAGAATGGGGAGAGGATTGTTGTGATTGGCCTTGCCCTTGCGAATGCATCTTTACTTCGATGCTTGCAGTAAACATACATATGCATGCAATTCAATTTCAAAGTCAAAAATCAATAATGAGCCAACGTCAGATATATGTCCCAGACCCAAATGTTTTAAAATTATTTAGCCGGAAGAATTTTAATAAAATAATATATATTTCTTTAATAAATTGCAACAAGCGACGAGTGAACTTTGAAAACCATCTAATCAAAAAATATTAAAAATATTTTGGGGGCTGGAGATAAGGTATAAAAATAAGTTCTTATCGATAACTCATTTCCTTTCTTAAAAACAAGTGATAGTGTGGCCAGACGCGTGTTCAGCTTTAAAAATACAGTAAGAATGAATTATAATAAAAATATATATGGGTAAATTATAATTAACTAATAACTAACTAATTATATTCAATCATAACAAAATTTACAATATTTAAATGCAAAGGAGAATAAGTACGAATGTCTTTGCAAGTTAGTCAGCTGAAATTCGACATTTTTAATGTTTTAAAACAAGTGTCCTAGCTGAAAATTTTGTTCAATAGTTAAAAATGTAATATTTTGTAATATAAAATGTAATATTTTTGTTTGTTCATTTACCTGGGGAATACATTCCAAAAGATTGTATAAGAATTTGGGAAAAAAATGTTTGAAGTTTATCGTCTCTCTTGGTGGCTTGGTGGACTTTATTATGCGCCTTCAAATCATCGTATAAGCCTAGTACTGAGTTGACGAAAATCCGCTCTTAAAAATCTGACAGCTGTCAAACTCCATATAAAAAAACGGTATAAAAAAAAAAAGAAGAAGAATTTTTGGTCTTCTAAATTTTTCGGGTACTGTGTTGAGGAAAATTTTAGAGCCTAGTACTGAGTTGACGAAAATCCGCTCTTAAAAATCTGACAGCTGTCAAACTCCATATAAAAAAACGGTATAAAAAAAAAAAGAAGAAGAATTTTTGGTCTTCTAAATTTTTCGGGTACTGTGTTGAGGAAAATTTTAGGTCTTGAATTGAATGGCGTTGCCGGATCAAAAAAAATAAACAGCTGATTTTGGGGTCTTGAAATAAATCATTTTATTTATTTGAAGAGCTAAAACATGGAGGGAAAATTTGAAAGAAAAAATTGTCGGACCGAAAAATTTTCGGCGTGCGAGGATAAATTGAAATTAATTAGTGCGGTCAGGGCGAAGCCCATAATATAGGATTTGACCCGCAAGGAGCATTTTAATTCCATAAAATGGCATTGAAATGATTTGTGATTGATTTTTATTTTGATTTTGACCCAGTTTTCTATTTCTTAATCAGCTCCTTAGCGGCTAAATACATCAACAAAACACCAAAATCCAATTGATTTGAATTCATATTTGTTTATTGTTTTTTTGTTTACAAACAACAGCTGTTCAGTATTACCCTTTTTCTTAATTTTGTTGGTCACACTAGCTCGGTAGCCGAATAAAGTGCAATTTCACAAGCGGAATTTCAAGAGCGGATTTTCGTCAACTCAGTACTAGGCTATAACTCCAAAAATGTTTATCGAATGGAGTTCAAGTTATTAAAAAAAGTGATTTAGATGTACATATGTAGATTTAGATTAGAAGAACATGTATTTTGAAAACAATTTATTTTTTTAAATCAATCTGCGGGTAACTCCTAAATTAAATGTTTCTGCGATATATATTTGGTAAAAGTTTTTTAGGAATATATTTATAATTATAATTAAATTACATTACATATGGGTATATATATTATATAATTTATTATTAGATTTTAAATTAAAGTAAGAAGAAAATATGTGATTTAATTTTTCCAAATAATATTGAGTATTACAAAATAAGTAAAATGACTCATGTTTTCTTTTCCTTTTATTGCAGCTATGAACTATTTATGCAAGTCTTATTTGAATAAAAAAAGAAAACAAAAAAGTATTGGGTATAAATGATTCAAATAAAATTTCTATTATCATTATGTTACATATATACATATATTTTTGTTAAATGGCTCTTACTCTGATGCCTCTAATATTGGTTTCGTTACCATAAGAAGTTTTTTACCGCCATTTTTAAATTTTTTGACGAATTTCACTTATTTTATTGTATGAATTATTTTAAACTCGTACAATATACAACTTTGGCTCGCTATTAAACATTTTTCTTGCATTAGTTGAAGCATTGAACACAAAATAAAGGGAAAGAAACAATAAAGAATATAGTTTATCCCGTAAGTGGGGCGTAAATATGCGATGCGTAAATACGCACTCACAAAATGGTCATGAACATAACTGATTTCGGATTTTTACGTAAGTTTCTTATAAGAGTTCTGTTTTGATTAAAATCATTATGGAAAAAGAGCTCAACGGAGTAAAATTATGTCCATTCGGTCGGAAGAGTTTGTTAGATGACTACTCGGATGCCTAGCTTAGAACAACCGAAACGCAGGTTGGGGATAGCGAACGACCTTTCCCAGGTCAGTTATAAATAAAACGAAAGGTCTCATGGAGAACTTTCTCATGTGATCTCACTCGTAAATAAACAGCCCCGGACAACAAAAGGGTATTCGAGATGAAGAGATGCTATCCATGCGCTTGTAAAAACTTTTATGGAAGCCAACAATTTTAAAAATACAACCACGGAGGGGTGATCTAAGAAAAACCAAATTCCAAACCCCAGGTATCGACGAGTGAGGTTGGTCAAAGGCAAAATACGACCGTAAAGATGGCAAGTTAGCCCACCTGTCAGGCTAAAACCGTTACGTCGGGTCCGGTAGGGACCCCCAAAATTGGGAGTGGCTGTAAGAGAGCCATCCAAAACAGCTACTATAGTGAAATTTTTCGTCCCAAGTGCCATGAAGCCACATTCTGGGCAGGGGAAGCTGTTTTGCTAGCAGCTAGCGAGGAACCACTAATATGCGGAGAAGATAACTTCCGGCGAAATTCTTCGTACCCCGAGCGGACTAAAAAGGCGAAGAGCTCTTTGCAGTGGCTAAAATTTGTGGAATGGGGAAGATGCGTGCTTCCACTGTATGGCATTATGCCACAGCCGTGTCACATTTTCAGAACGTGCCAGGAGGGCGTATAGCGAAGCGGTCACGAACGCAGTTGAAAAGGTCATTTAAGCAAATTGTGTGTGAGTCTCTTAGAGTCGATAGACACCTTGTCTAAGTGTTAGGGAAATTGTGGATGGTCAAAACGGTAAACTTTTTTCGTTGTGCTTGTTGGTGACGGGGGAACTCACGTGCATACGATTATATGTTTAGAATAGAGAACAGCAGGAATACATACTTATTTCCTCAGCCATAGAATACAGACGAATGGAATAGAATGAATGAGTGAAAGAGACACAACGAATTGTGTGAGAGGGAGTGAGAGAGTAAAATAACATTCTAACTCATGGGCATTTAATTGCATCGAAACCTAGAGAGTTGGGGTGGGAAGTAAGAACAGTGCTTTTGAAATGAGGAATTTTTTGTTAAGTATCATTAAGCTCTATCGTTAATTTTGGTATTAAAGAAAAAAATTAAATATTGTGACCAGTAAATAAAATTCCATGGAAGTCCGTCCGTCGTTTTGTTATCCGACACGTACGTCACTATTTTCCCCATTAGCGAAATGAATTTCTCATAATAAAATTAATAAAAACATATTTATTTTTATAACAATGGTAATAAAATGAAATTAAAAACAAGAAAGGAAAGCTAACTTCGGGCGGAGCCCTTGCTCTATCATAATATCATAATGAAACCGAGTAATTACAATAAAATATCTAAAAAAATGAAATTTGGCATGACGTAATGTTTTGCCAAAAATAGCTCTCATGTCAAATTTGAACTCTCTAACTATAAAAACACCAAAGTTATACCATTTCCAATCAAACATGTATATGACAGCTATATGATATAGTCCTCCGACCCGGTCGTTCTGACAAACTGCGTGCAAAGGATAGCTTATAGCTTTAAAACCAGGGACCGTAAATAATGATTATGAGTTTAAAAAAATTGAAGCCCAAAACAGTCTCCAAAAAAATTGAAAAAATTGTCATAAGTTAAATTTTCATGGCGAATTCAAAAACAAGATAAATTTTTTTTTCAATTTTTATGAAAAAAATTGATTTTTAATAATTAAAATTAATTTTAATAATAAAAAATTAGTAATAATTATTAAGTATCAATTTTTATATAAAAATTACGCAATAACTTTTATTTTGTAATTTTTATTATATAAATTGGAAAATAAAAATTATTCGATAACTTTTATTTTGAAAATTGAAAATAAAGATTGAATCTATATATCTTTTGATCCGTTGAAGCCAGATCCAATATATATGTATATATATGATCTACACATCAATACCTTTCAGATGGTATATAATAAGTGTGTATATATGTTTATCCGCTTATGTGCCTGTGCAGTATTGGCAGTATTCATAAATAACTATTTATAATAACTATACTATAATAACTAACCCAACTATTGTTGCGGCGGCTGAGAAAGAGTAGTTCATTAAATTATTGAAGCGTGGATAAAATTACAACAATTTATTAGTTGAATTGAATTAATAATGAGTTTCGTCTCCAACAAAAGCTTGAAAAAGTCGCCAAAATAAAGCTGTTCGCTCTGCAATTTTTTGGTAGCCACGGATATCGGCTCCAGCTCCAGCTCCACCTTGTTGGCACATCATTTATGGGCAGCGGTAACGATGTTGCAGCAATTGCTAGCCTTAATGTAGTATATGTTTTATTATTTTTTTATTATTAAAATAATTAATCTTTTGGAAATCTTACCTGAAAGTCGGTGTTCGCAATGTCTTCAATAATTTAATGAACTACTCTTTCTCAGCCGCCGCAACAATAGTTGGGTTAGTTATTATAGTATAGTTATTATAAATAGTTATTTATGAATACTGCCAATACTGCACAGGCACATAAGCGGATAAACATATATACACACTTATTATATACCATCTGAAAGGTATTGATGTGTAGATCATATATATACATATATATTGGATCTGGCTTCAACGGATCAAAAGATATATAGATTCAATCTTTATTTTCAATTTTCAAAATAAAAGTTATCGAATAATTTTTATTTTCCAATTTATATAATAAAAATTACAAAATAAAAGTTATTGCGTAATTTTTATATAAAAATTTATACTTAATAATTATTACTAATTTTTTATTATTAAAATTAATTTTAATTATTAAAAATCAATTTTTTTCATAAAAATTAAGAAATAACTTTTATTTTGTAATTTTTTGCTTTTTTAATTATAACCGTTACAGTCCCTGTTTAAAACGATAGCTTTAAAACTGAGAGACTCGCGTAGAAACAGAGAGACGGACAGACGGACATGCTCATATCAACTCAGGAGGTGATCCTGATCAAGAATATGTATAAGTCCTTTATAGGGTCGGAAGTGTCTCCTTCACTGCGTTGCACACTTTTGGACAAAATTATAATACCCTCTTCAAAGGTATAATAATAAGTGGTTGTCCCGTTCCTGATTTGAACCCGTTTCGCTCTGCACATCAGCCAAGCACTCTACCACAAGGTTATCAAACTTAACTTGTTGCGCTGTGGAACCCTCTTGTTCCATAGAATAATTTTGTTTTTATGAGATGTCCCATCTATGTACTTCATAATCTTTGTTTCAATAAAAAACCGTCCATTTTACGAGACATGTTTCATTTCAGGAATCATGTCAGTTTCCAAGCGAATTCGTTCTTCAGTATGGCGCACTGGAAGGACTTCCAAAAATACTAATATCTTGCTCGAAAATTATTTTTTTGGTAATATTAGTCTATATATATATTGATATAATATTGAACATTTATCTGATATTATTATTATTATATGGCCATGACAACCCTTTTATCGGGTCTCGGCCTAACCCCAAGTGTGGACAGGGTTTCCATCACCTGGTCCTACCAACGCGTTCGGGGTCGTCCTCTCCTTCGTGTCCCAACAATCACCGCATCAAACACCTTACGAGCCGGAGCGTCTTCATCCATATGGGCAACGCGGCCCAGCCATCAAAGTCTTTGAGATTTCACTCGACTGGCTACGTCAACATCACCGTACAGCTCATACAGCTCGTGGTTGTATCGGATGCGATAAACACGTCTACGCAGATTGGACCAAAGATTTTTCGAAGAATTTTCCTCTCGAACACTCCAAGAGAAGCTGCATCTGTCTGCGTCACTGTCCAGCACTCCGCACCATATAGGAGTACTGAAAGAATGAGCGTCTTGTAGAGTGTGGTTTTTGTGCGTCGAGAGAGAGCTCTACTATTGAACTGCCTACTGAGCCCAAAGTAACACCTGTTGGCAAGTGTTATTCCCCGCTTAATCTCCAGACTGACATCATTTGTGCTTGTTATAGCAGTGCCTAGGTAGATAAACTCCTTGACGGACCCAAAGCTATAGTTTTCTGCAGTCAGCTGAGAATCAAGACGCCGCGATTCTCTGCTAGAACACACCATAAACTTTGTTTTCTCCATATTCACTGCTAGTCCTACTTTTGCAGATTCCTTTTCAATAGCCCCGAAGGCTCCTGTAACATCACGCTTGGTGCGGCCAATGATATCAATGTCATCAGCGTAACCAAGGAGCTGGACACATCTGTTGGTTAATATCGTGCCCGTCCGATGTACTCCAGCCTTTCTTATAATACTATCCATTAAAATATTGAAGAGTATACAAGACAGCGAGTCACCTTGTCTGAGGCCACACTTGGTAGTAAAGGTTTCGGATTGGCCACTTCCTACCTTGACAGAGCTGATGGTGTTGCTCAATGTCATTTTGCAAAGTCTAGTCAGCTTTGCTGGTATACCAAGCTCAGACATGGCGGCATATAGGCGATCTCGCCGGGGGCTATCAAATGCGGTTTTGTAGTCGACGAAGAGATGGTACGTGTCGATCTGGTTTTCGTAAGACTTCTCCAGGATTTGGCGCAAGGTGAAAATCTGGTCAACAGTGGACTTGTCAGGCCTGAACCCGCACTATCACCAGCTGTCTTAAACAATTCTGCCGGCAGGCCGTCAGCACCTGGAGACTTGTGGTTTTTAAGCCGTTGGATTGCATCCTTGACTTCGATATGGATCTGATATTGAACATTTTGCTAATATCGGTCTGATATTGAACATTTTGCTTATATCAGTCATCAAAAAACAATTTAAAATTTATCTGGAAAACTGGAGATCTCTTATCTCGCAACAGTCTGGAAATCGAGTTGATCATTTAAAAAAAAAGAAAGGAAGGCTTTAATCGAGTTTCCCGTCTATGTTACACCCTGAACTCATTTCTTCCAACCACACTTCAAGTAACCTTTAAAGTTTAAAGGTATGGATTCTCAGCAAAAAAAATGTTATTGCATACGTTTGCGCTTGGAAAAAACAACCAAAGCCCTCCCCAATCTTAACATTTTAGAAGTTTAAAAAGTCTATTAAACTCTGGCTGAATTTTATTTTTAGTATATGGATGGAATACATATAAATATATCTCCTTTACAAATCGGCAGATTTTTATGAAATTTGTTTTACAGATATTAAATAACTATATAATTAGTTTAGCTTGAAAAGTTTTTTAAAAGTTTTCAACAAACTTGAGCTACCTGGTAATTGTCGGAGTCTCCATGCCAAATCCTATATCTCTGTGTCTTATAGTCTCTGAGATCCACGAGTTCGTACGCTAACGGGCATGGCTACATCAACGCGGCTGTTGATGCTGATTAAGAATATATATACTATTTAAGATAGCCGGAGATGACCATCTCTAAGTTCTCTCGGTCATTAAAACTACCGGGTATAAACATATGGAGTGGTTAGACACACCACTTATATTTTTTAAAAAAGTGAGTTGTTCCGGTAATTCTGAAAAATTCTTTGACAACTGTAGCACTGGAAGTCATGTGCAAAAGGTTTCCGAAATTGTTAAAGGTTCGTCATGCGATGAACTTTTGGTTGCGGCTAGGAGCAGATTATTCAAACCCCGCAAAATAAATTCTGCAAAATTGTTATATTTTTGAGCTTGAATACTAATGTTGTTGGGAATGTAGAAAAAAAGCTGGAGTCGAAAAGCCAGAAGCCCATAACCCCGCCTGATGACGCCCTAGCTCTATATATTGAAAGTGGTTTCACCTAGGCTCTTGAAAGCTAGGAACCGTAATATATATCCGAGCTATAACATTATAAGAAAAGTAAAACAGAAATGTTATTAAGAAAGAATGGTTGTCAGTGAAACTTTAGCAGAAGTTACTTTGCTCCGCCGTGTATTGGTAGATACAACCGTTAAAAGAACCAAATCGTTAAAGAATTAAGACTTGCCCAGAAACTTCACAGATAAATAACAATAACAATTATATTTTAAAGGTTCGGGCCAAATATAAATGGATACGCCGTTTTTATTAATTTTTGGAGTTATTTTTTAATTTGAATCGTTATTGTTCATTTAATTAAATGGTTAGATACCTTAATCTAGTATAAGATAGCTTAGGGCGGAACGCGAGCAAAAGCTCATATGCTTTTAAGTGCGAATTCGCTCCGCTTTTCTGCAATAGATAAGTTAGGCTTAAGATGAGAGAAAAATAGTGAGAACTAATTATAACGTTGAAGAGGCAGCATCTTTCGTTCTTTTTTTTCTCGTTTAATATTTAGCAGCCACCTCTTATTTTTTATTTTTTTATTTAAGAGAGATAAAATAATCTCGATAAACATTTTTTGCGCCCCGGGTAAACTTTCGCAAATATTAAAAAAATGTTAAATAAATAAAAAAAAAAGGTGACAGCGACAAGATGTCATTACAAATAAAATAAAAAAAAAAACCAAAAAAGGTTTCTTGCGACATGTGTGTTAAGTGAAAAACATTTAAATAAATTAACTGCGTCGTGAAATCCAGAAAAAGTCAGGATCCAGGATTATCCATCATCAGCTTCGAAAGACCCATGTCCTGCACCTGCATCTTTTGCAAGAGAAAAGCGTCAGCAAATATTTGTACAAAAATTAAAATTCGAGAAAAGACAAATTCAATTAAAACTGTCTTGTGCTGATATATTGCATCCTCCGACCCACAAACTTGGAGAGCTAGCAGCGGCAAATCGTTGTGAGCGGAAAGAAGAAAAACAGTTCGTTATAAACGTTCGTATCGAATATAGTTTCTGAAATTTAAGAGTGGTCAGATGGTAACACGTGGCAGCATACACCAACTAAACAGAACCCGGCTGTTATAGGGCCCACCAGAGGTGGAGACGTAAGGGAGACTGTAGAACCTGTAGAAACCGGTTTAATGTGTCACCAGAAATTCTAAGATGATAGAAAAAAAGATCGCGGTCGGATTAAATGCAATCGTCTCGAGTTGAATTTTCATGTGGGTCCACGAAACGTTTGTGAGTCTTTTGTGTCAGCACATAAGGATCGTAAATGCGCAGAAAGTCTTTAGTCAGAAAGTATGGTTGTAGTCGAGTCGAGCTTTTACAAGAGTAAGACGTGGTATTGGTGATCAAGTGTGTCAAGTGTATTCAAATAAAAAACCCAAGGCTTTCGGGAAGTTCCTTCACTGTAGGACTTCAATTGTCCTACCTATCTTCACGTTAGCAATCCCCAAGTGAATCAGCTATAGGTGATTCCACAGTTTTTTCTTTTCACAAGCACTGGGTCCCAATCGCTGGTGGTCCACTGATCTCCACGAGGTGATCTACTGTTGAAGCTTTAAGCTTTCAACCGGTTTGTGTCTGAGCTAAGCAAGTGTTCCGCTGCATTCAATACGAGGCATGATCCTGCTTCCACTAGCACACTATCATGCAACCCCACCCCAGGCTGGCAGCAAGTCACCGCAAAGCCAATCAAAGGAGCAGCTAAGAAGAGAGCAGGTACCGCTTTCTCTCCCAAGGTCAGCAAAAAGAAGACAAGCTATACCGCCAAATCTGGAAGCCGTTTCATAACCCTAAGCGACGAGAAAGAAATGGACGTCGGGCCTTCCACTTCACAAGCCACAACGAAGTGCAACGCAACTATATTGCCGGCAAAATCAAACAATTCAGGAAAAGCCCCAAGTCCGAAGGATTATGGTTCCTGGTGTGGTCAGCTTCTCTGCCTTCTGCAGAGAGCTGGATGCTCTTATTGGAGACTCTTACTCCATCAAAGCGCTGAACTCAGGTGACTGCGCCATTCAGTGCAACTCCTCCAACGCCAACAGGCTTGTTGCCAGACACTTCCGCGAAAAAGGAACTGTTTTCACCACCTCGAGCTGCCAAAAGACCGACCCTTTCGCATGGTAATGAGGAGCATTCATCATGACGTCCCATCGGAGGATATTATTGAGTGCCTGCAGGAAGAGGCTCACTGCGTTCTGCGCATTTATACTCTTCGTAATAAAGTAACACAGCTTCCGCTTAACATGAGGTTTGTGGACATCAAGAAGGCTGACAACAACAAGCTTCTTAAGAACATCTCTGCTGGTTGCAGGCACATAGTGATCTGGAAGAAGCCACGCAAGCAATCCGGTCCCGTACAATGCCATAGATGTCAGGAATACGGACATACAAAAGCATACTGCACACGGCATTACATCTGCAAAGAATGCGGAGAAAACCACCCTACCCTGAAGTGCAAGCTTGGAAAAGACGACCCTAGGTGCTGCTTTCACTGCGACAGCTCTCACGCGGCCAACTTCAGAAGATGCCGCAAATATCTGGAAGTCGCATTTAAGCAAAATACTCAATCAAGGCTCACAGCAGCCACAGCATCGAACACGTTACCTTCAACCAATCTCTCACCCAACGTTGGTATGGAATCATTTGCAAGTGTAGCCAGAAGAAACCTACCCATCCCTCACAAAGAGATGGAAAATACACCCCCTTCAACACATTCCACCGAAAACGCCGCTCTGAATGCCAAACTAGAATAGCTTTTCATGAGGCTCGACAGGATAATATCCCTAGTAGAGACTCTAATGAAAGCAATCCTGCAAATGCGTCCACCCTCTTCTACCCTCCGCAATGGGAGCGCTTAAAATAGCCTGCTGGAAGCCCAATGGGATAAGCTAGAAAGCAAACGAGATCATTGCTTTCATAGAGCTTTACGAAATTGACATCCTTTTGTTGTCAGAAGTCCGTCTCTGTTCGCGGTCCACCCTCAGGATCCCTGGTTTCACTTTGCACAAAGCCGATCATCCGGATGACCGGCAACATGGGGGCGCAGCGATCTTCGTTAAGTCAGCCATAACCCATGAACTCTCTTTCACTCTTTCGGAAGAGCACATTTAAGGCGTCTCCATCGAGATATCTGTAAGAAGAGGGAGGTTTAACGTTGCTTCGGTGTACTGCCCTCCTGCTGTCAGGTGGACGGAAGCAGACTTCACGACTTTCCTCTCCAATCTCAGAGATAAGTTTCTTGCTGCAGGTGACTGGAATGCCAAACACAGATGGTGGGGTAACTAGGTCTGTCCTGGCCCATGTCAATGTCGATACTGTAGCAACTGGAGAAGCCACATGCTACCGCTATCGTGCAAATGCCACACCCAGTGCAATTGACTTTAGCATCTCAAAAGGCTTCAGACAACAACAGGTCTCTGTCAGAGCACTCATTGAGCTATCTTCTGACCACCTCCCGTTGCTCTTCATAATAAATGAAGAAGCTCAATTCCATTAAGGAGTCCTCAAAATGCTACCTGCGCATGCAAACGTTGCCACTTTTAAGTCCTACATCGATGGTTACAACGTGCTCAACACACCAATAGAAACCTGCAGCGATCTGGATGCATACGTTGACAGCTTCACCTCCACAATTACTGAAGCCGCCCAAAGAGCTACACCACCTCAGCGCCAATCTGGTCTCCCACCTAATAGAAGGGCGCCAAAACTAACCCCGGAGGCAAGGGCACTCCTGGATCTAAAAAGGCACCTCAGAAGGCAATTCATTTTGTCAGGCGATCCTGCAACTAAGCAGCGTCTATCTAGCATTCCTAATAGACTGCGCAGGTTGCTAGCGAAAACCCGCCAAAAGAACATTGATACCCTGCTGGAGGGAGCTGGCCCGGACAACTGCAGCGATTTTTCGATATGGAAGCTAACGAGAGGAATTAAAAGACAGCCGCTTGTACAATCCCCAATACAGAGCCACATGGCCGCTGGCTTAAGGACGACTCCGACAAAGACAACGCTTTTGCGGAACATCTGTCTGCCACCTTCACTCCTGTTGAACTTCCAGACGCTTCATACCGCGATGAAGTTGCAAACTTCTTACGCGCTCCCTTTCAGCCAGCGCGCCCCATCAGACACACCACGCCGCAAGAAGTCACGCTGCAGTTAAACGCAGTTAAACGGGCCTTCTTCACAAAATCAACGATTCTCCTTGCACACTATTTCGCCATCCTGAGGTCTTTCATTGCCGATCGAACCTTTGTTGTAGCAGTAAGGGACTCACGATCCAGCTTGGCACACATTAACGCAGGAGTGCCCCAAGGAAGTGTACTTGGTCCGTTCCTATTCACGACGTACACGAGGGATATGCCAGTTCCGTCGCTAACCACAGACGTTCGTATGCTTCTAGCTACTTACGCCGACGACACGGCTTTGCTTGCATCCCACTCGTCTCAGCTGTCAGCCTCGGCTGCTGTTCAGGACTGGCTGAATGCGATGGAGCGCTGGACCAAGCAATGGAACATTGCCACGTCACTTTCTCCCTAAGACTTGTGATCGACATCGTACATACCTTCAATAGTGACACTATTAAAAACGCCACCTCTCACTGCTACTAAGGTGTACACCTAGATCACAGGCTCATATAGAACATCCACATCACGGCGATCAAAGCCAAATGTGTTCGCAAACACCAAAAGCTCGACTGGCTCCTGGGATCCAAAAGCCTCCAGCTTTCGACGAAAGTTTTGCTGCTCAAAGCAATCCTCACGCCAATCTGGACGCATGCGATCGAGGTATGGGGAACCGCATCCAAGCACCAGCTAAACAGGCTGAGGATAGTGCAGGTACGTGCTGATCGACGGGCATCCGGACATCCCTGGTATGTGACAAACCAGGCCATCCAAATCGACCCACGCCTTGTTCCGGTGGGCGACCTCCTAAACCAACACAGCCGACGGTACTCGGACAGGCTAACGAGTCACCCAAATCCACTGGCTAGCAGGCTTGCCGACCCGCAAACTCTTAGACGTTTAAAAAGATTTCACCCCAGCGATCTGTCTTCCCGTGTTGTTCACTAAAATTGTGAACTAATGTAAATAATTGTAAATTATTGTATATAGCCTAGGCCCATATACCATATTCACCCCATTTTCTAAGCTCCCGGTTATGTTTAAATGGTTCTGAACGATTCCGGCGACTACAATAAAGTTTAACTTGTTTTAAAAAGAAAGTACGGTTATGCATACGCTGCATTTCATGTAAGCTTCGTATGATGACTCAAATAATGGGAGATTAACCTCTAGACAGACTTTTTGCGCTCCACCCATTCTCCATATGTGGTGTTGGTTTTTGTGGCCCTATTGATACGACATTGAAAATTCTTGAAAGGCCACCCTATAAGTCCAACATTGTCTTATTTGTTTGCTTTGCGTCAAAGAAAGTTCATTTAGAAGTAGTTTCCTACGATTCAACTGATTCCTTTTTGTTGGCTTTTCAAAGGTTTGTTAAGTGTGTGATGGTGTGAAGGGTGTGACTAGTTTGCGTAGAAAGTGACAGACGGACAGACGTATGGACGGAAAGGCGGACATGCTATTATCGTCTCAGGAGGTCATCCTGATTAAAAATATATATACTTTATCCGGTCAAAGACGATCCTTAACTGCTTTGCTCACTTTTGACCAAAATTATAATACCCTCTGCAAGGGTATAAAAAGGTGACAGTAATTCAGTGTTTTTACACAAAAAATATACAAAAATATTCAAAACAAAATCAAAAATCTGCTAGCGACGCGTCTGGGAAGTGTAAATTCAATTAAAATAAATTCACCATGCCTTGCACTTACAACAGGAGTGGTTGTTTCACAACAAGGCCGTTAACTTGGAGTTTGTTCAGCTCGTTGGAGCTGATTCTTGGTTGCGACAAATGAAACGACATTTCTTCACCGCTGAGCATCAGGGAGCAGTGATGAACTTCTCCCTTCTGGAACCCCGTTCTCCACACTTCGGAGGATTGTGGGAAGCAGCTTTATAACTAGCAAAATATTAGGTGCGCAACTAAATTCCCGCTGTTTGTCGATAGATCGCTCCAGCAGTTAGTGGAGATCTATTTTGATATATCGAATACGTGATAAACTTAATGACTTTGTTTATGTGTCATGTACTTTTGGTTGTGGGAATATGTCCGATTTTGTGCCAAATAATCGTCATTTGCCGGAAGTATTTATTTTCTTCTTTCATTCAAAGAAATCGGCAGCTGAAGCATCGACAACTCCAAAAAGTTTACGGAGGTGTTTCCCCAAGTGAAACAACGTGCCGTGATTGGTTTTGTCGCTTCCAAGACGGCGATTTTGATATTAACGACCGTCCGCGTGAAGGAAGGCCAAAAACCTTTTAAGACTGTGAATTGGAGACGATACTCGATAAGGATCCATGTCAATCGCAAGAAGACCTTGCTTCAGCATTGGGAGTGACCCGCCAAGCCATTTGAAAGCGACTTCATGCTCTGGGAATGATTCAGAAAAATTTTTATTAAAAAAACAGCGAGAACTTAGTTGCGCACCTAATATTATTTTATTTTATTTGTTTTACTATTTTATTATTTTTATTTTCGTGCTCTCGCGGTTTCGATTTCTCGGTCGCTCTGCTCCAATCATTATCCCACTCCAGACTTGTGTTTTTTTTAACTTTGCTTTTATTTATTGAATCTTCTTTTATTATCTTTTATCTTTATTCTTTTATTCATTTTGTGACTTACAATAAGTAAGTGTTCTCAATGTCTTCGACCGAGCTCGCTGGACTATGTTAGCTGTTAATTGCTGGCAGCATGTAGAATTTTTATTGTTTTGGTTCTTGGTCACGAGTGAAGGTTCGCTTCAGTGGGCTTTTATTTTCCGAATAATCTCTTACAATTGTTCTTAATATTAAGAAATCTAGTCGCGACGCTGCTAAGTCGCTGCTTCTTTGAAGCGCTGGTGGAAGCGCTGCTTATTATACATAATAGTTATTTAATATATAATTGTGTATATTTGTATGAGGGAGATGCATGTGTAATGCACACCCGCTGACAGACAGCGGTCAGTGGCCGGCGTTTATGCTGACGCGGCTTTGAAGGGCCGGCTGCATTTCAAGTGAAATCATATTACAATGCACTTGAACTGCACTGGAAATTTTTATTTTGTTTACGTTCAAGTGTCAATGCATTATTTGTATATTTCGGTCAGCCACAGAGAGTTGCTGCTAGCGTATTTAATGTTGTTCTGGGTACGGTGTAACTTCGATATATGTGCATACCACAACCTCATAATCCTGGCATTCCCCATTTAACTGGGATTCGTACAACCATATAGGTTTTAATACCGAGTTATACAGCAGGACTTTATATTCAAGGCTAAGGGAAAACCGAGCGTTGATAAGCCAATGAAGGCTGCTGGCTTTTAGCTTTAGTTGTGTTCTTTTGGCTTCAAAGTGCCGGCGCCATTTTAGTCTTTGTCGAGGTGTACTTCTAGATACGTAACTTCGTTTGCTTGCGGGAGTAGAGTGTTATTTTAAACGTAACTAGCTTGCATTTTTGTTCGTTCATTTTAACTCACCAATATGACCGAAATCATGGGTATCGGTCATTTTGAGCTGCTAAGAATCAGCTGTATCACGGCAAACGTAGATGTTGTTAGTCGTGTGTTTGCCAGAATGTTGGCCCTAGCATGCTACCTAAAGGAACTCCAGCTCCAATAACACTGTTACGATAGATAGCAAAACTGCTCCCGCGGCATCCGGCAACGCCGAAGTTGCAGAACCGATAGTTTAAGCGGGTGTTAAATCTCTGTTAACTCAGCCGGTAACCATGTGCCTAAGCTTTCTTTTCTATTTGACACTCGAGGGAAGCGGACGAAAAGTGAGAACATATTAAGATTTAAGATTTGATTGTGAATTGTACCACAATTACTTTACTAGGAATTTAAAGTTCTGCTATCACTGCTTGGAGTGAAAGAGTGGTTACCGACTGTACCACTGTTAGCCCTTGCTGCCCTGTTATAAATGAAGAAAACAATAAACACTTATCAAAACTTCGAATTCCCGCAACATTTCTTTAAATTCTTTTCTGGTATATTCTTGGAGAATACTTGAATCAGAGAGCGAAATCAACATGGAGATGCCTTCTGGATCCGGTGGAGAGGCAAGATTGGTGGCGACATGCTTCTTCTGTGAAGTGGAGGACAAGCACGTGACAGTTGGCTGTATCGGCGCCGGCTGCGTGAGCATGTGCCATCCTAAGTGTGCTGCTCTAGAGGATGGCGGTGTAGGATGGATCTGTGCAGAGTGTGACGTAGACGTCCATGCACAGAACTCGACGTTGATCAGGACAGAAAAGCTGACCAGCCTGACGGCTGGGGACAACCTCCAAAGTTACTCAGGTGGCGACCAGATGAGGATCGGAACTAATGACGTCGACGAGGCCTCGAAGGAAGCGCAGGGCCTGCAGACGGAGCTAAGGTTGTTGGAGGAAAATGATCAGTTGCTGCAGCTGCGACAACAACTTCTACATAGGCGAAAGGCGCTCATGGGCAAGCTCCCAAGGGAGAGGCTATCGGAGACTGGCCACGCAGAAAAGATGCCTGGAGCATCTAGTACACGGTACCAGAATGCTGGTACGGATACAATTGGTGAAGTTGCCGTTGTGGAAGGAAACGGCAGTACGCAGAGAGCCCACGCTGGACCCCCATGGTTCTTTTCTACCAGTGGGGAGAACCACTCAGCTGCTAGGGTCACTAAACCTGTGGGCAGACCATCGTACGAACAATTGACAGCGAGGAAGACTAGCGTGGCTGAGCTGGTGAAGTTTTCCGGAAGGCCGGAGGACTGGCCCTTATTCATCGCAACGTATGAACAGACAACGGAGCTATGCGTATTCACGGATGCTGAGAACCTAATGCGGCTTCGAGGACCAGCCAAAAACGCAGTACAAAGTCTATTGCTGCATGCGGACTGTGTTCAGCAGATAATCGCCACGCTAAGAATGCGATTTGGGCGACCCGAAATTATCATTGACTTGTTAGTGACAAGGATTAAACAATTTCCTCAATTGAGGGAGAATAAGCTTGAAATGCTGGTTGACTTTTCGGTGGAGGTGCAAAATGTTTGTGCTACGATGAAAGCCTCCAAGTTGGACCAGTACTTAAAAAACGCAGCGCTTACGCAGGAGCTAGTGGGCAAGTTGCCATCGATGGTGCAGACGTTTTGGGGAATGCACAAAGCCTCTCTAACAGTGTGTACGTTGGCAGAGTTTAGTACGTGGCTATCGCAGATGGCGGAAGAAGCGAGCCATGTGATAGTCGTCAAGAACGGAGAGAAGGGGCACGGTACATACACACACTGTGCGCCAAGGCTGTCGGCTGTGCACCCGCAATTGCAGAACCCTGCAGGAGTGTCCAGCATTCCTGGAAATGACGATCCGCGATCGCTGGAATGCTACTCGACGGTGTGGCTTGTGCTGGAGATGTTTCCAGAGCCACAAGGTGGAAAGATGCAGCGTCCCCAATCCTTGCGGAATAGATGAATGCCTAGAACGCCATCATCCCCTGTTGCATCGCAGCAGCACGGCTCCCGTCCAAGCTAGGTGCCATGCACACCGACAAGAGGGTGTGGAAATGCTATTCAGGGTATTGCCAGTGACTTTTTATGGAAATGGTAGGCAAGTCAACACGTATGCCTTCATCGACGACGGGTCATCTCTAACCTTGATCGACGCCCCACTGCTAGAAGACCTTGGAGTAAAGGGACAACCGCAGCCTCTATGTATGCAGTGGACTGCCGGCATGCACCGGTATAAGGACACCTCGGTCAGACTCGACTTAAGGATCTCCGGCATTGGCCAAACGAAACTATATGATCTTCTCGACGTTCACTCGGTCCAGTCTCTTGATCTCCCGTCACAGTCGTTGGATATAACCCACCTGAAAGCACAGCACACACTGTTGTGTTCTACCACTGTCCGGATACGACTCAGCACAGCCCAGGCTCCTGATATGTCTCAATAATTGCAAACTGGGGCGCGTGCTTCGCACCAAGGAAGGCACAACAGAAGAACCGATCGCTGAGACGACCGCCTGGGGTGGACGATTAAAGGAAAAAGCTCCAACAGTGTGGGTGATGACATAACCCCAAACTACCACGTGTTTCACATGTGTGCATGTGAAGCTGACGAGAACAAGGAGATCTTGCGCCTGCTTGAGCAGTGCATGTGGTCGGACGGCGGCCCTAGACCGGTGGTGAATAGGAAGAGCGTATCCAATGATGACCAGTTGGCTATACAGCAGCTGGAGAAGAACACGAGGCGTATAAATGACCGATTTGAAACAGGTCTGCTTTGGAGGTATAAAGATAACAAGCTGCCGGATAGTTTACCGACCGCCCTAAAATGGGCACGATGCCTGTACCAGAAACTGACTCGCGGAGCCGGAGCTTGCGAAGGAAATTCGCAGACAGCTAGATGAGTACGTGAAGAAAGGATATGCACGGCCCATTACGTCGGAAGAAGCTGAGGAAAAGCCATATTGGTATCTACCTATCTTTCTCGTGCTAAACGCTAAACAAGCCAGGAAAGCTTCGCATAGTCTGGGATGCGGCTGCGAAGACGGAAGGGAACTCGCTGAACACAATGCTGCTGAAGGGACCTGACCAACTAGCGCAGTTGGTACCAATACTTCACAGATTTAGAGAGAAACGTATTGCTATCGGCGGCGATATCGCCGAGATGTTTCATCAGGTCAGGATACACACAGAAGATCAGAGATACCAACGCTTTGTATTTATAGACCCAAACACACAACGGAGAGAGAACTACGCCATGCAGGTAATGACGTTTGGGGCTAGTTGCTCCCCCAGCTGTGCCCAGTACGTGAAGAACACAAATGCAGAGTCGTTCAAGAAGGAATACCCACGCGCTGTGAAGTGCATATTGGAGAATCACTATGTAGACGACATGCTGGACAGCGTCGACACGGAGGAAGAAGCTATAAGCCTCGCGCGTCAGGTCCACTACATTCATCTTCAGGGCGGATTCCTCATTCGAAACTGGGTATCGAATTCCAGAGAAGTATTAAGCGCACTCGGCGAAGGAGCACCCACGCTAGTGAGACTAGACGAAACAACGGATGGACAGACCGAGAAGGTGCTGAGAATGTGGTGGGACACGAAAGAAGATCTCATCCGCTACCGTGTATCCCCACGATATCGCCATAAAAAACTTCTCCAAGGAAGGCAACGACCCACCAAACGAGAGTTTCTCAGTGTGTTGATGTCTATATATGATCCTTTAGGGCTCATATCCTTCTACGTGATGTATGCGAAAATAATATTTCAGGAAATATGGCGAAGTGGATGTACCTGGGATGACCCCATACCTGAGGCAGAATGGATTATATGGAAGCGATGGCTTCGGTATATCCCGGACGTTGAGAAAATGACCATCCCAAGATGCCACATGAAGGAGTCGCTGATGGATTCAGAAGTGGAGATGCACACCTTCGTGGACGCAAGCGAGAATGGATTTGCCGCCGTGAGTTATATACGATTTCAAAATGAGGCAGGTATCCACTGCAGTCTACTGGTCAACAAAACCAAGGTAGCCCCTCTAAGACCGACATCCATACCAAGGCTTGAGCTCATGGGAGCAGTGCTTGGAGCGAGGTTGGCTCAAACTCTGGAGCTTTCACTTGGCGCGAAGCTGAGCACACGGACTTTCTGGACCGACTCGAGGACCGTGCGGAGTTGGCTGCGATCGGACCAGAGGAAGTACAAACAATTTGTAGCATTCCGTGTGATCGAGATTCTAGACGGTACTAGCGTCAAGGACTGGCGCTGGGTACCTTCCTCCGAGAACGTGGTTGAATGGGCCGAGATTTCTTTGGCAAAAGAGGCAATTTTGGCCGCTGACAGAGGCGGAAGAAGGAGACAAGTCAGGAATGGAATTGAAGGCGCAATTCATCGGCGTATGTGACGGATTCACAAACGTAGGACGCGCGACCCTCGTAGACTCCGAGCGGTTCTCAATCTGGACCCGACTGCTATAGAGTACCGCGAGAACGGTATGTTGTATGAGGCGATCTTTAACGATCGGACATCGAAAATCAGCCAATTTGCCACAGCCACAAGAAGATTCCAGGGTCGCGGAGAGTCTTCTGTGGTTTTACGCTCAGGCGGAGTACTACCAGACGGAGATACGGTTAATTTTACAAGGAAAACCATTGAAGAAGAATATCCTACTATACAAGCTGGGACCGTATATGGATTCCGATGGAGTATTAAAGCTGGATGAACGTGCCAAGATCATCAAGGGAAACGACCGCGTCGTACTCCCCTGCGGCAGCCACATTACGCAGCTTATCATAAAGGAATTTCACCGAAGATTTCTGCACGCTAACCACGAGACGGTGGTCAACGAACTACGACAAAAATTTTGGATACCAAAGCGGAGATCCACCCTTGCTCGGATACGACTTTCCTGCCAACAATGCAAGTTCCGACAGGCGGCACCCAAACCGCCGCGCATGGCGGTACTTTCCTATCCAAGAGTAGCAGCCTTTCATAGACCTTTCAGCTACACGGGTGTGGACTACTTTGGGCCTCTGATGGTGCGGGTCAGACGTTGTTCAGAGAAACGATACGGCGTGCTCTTCACCTGCCTCTCTACAAGGGCAATACATCTAGAGGTAGCGTATTCATTAACAACTGACTCTTGTATTCTAGAGGTGCGCAGTTTTATGGCCCGACGAGGGTGCCCAGTGGAACTATGGAGCGACAACGGCACCAATTTTCAAGGAGCCTGCACGGAGTTGCGTAGGGCGTTTGAAGATGTGGACAAGGATCTACTCTCTCGCGAGTTCACCGGACCACAGATGGCATGGAAGTTCATTCCACCCGCATCTGCCCACATGGGTGGGGCATGGGAGCGCTTGGTGCATTCCGTGAAGACGGCATTGGAATCAATCCTCCTTGACAAACGACCATCGGATGAGTTGCTGAGAGCCGCTCTAATGGAGGCGGAGGCGATCGTCAACTCCCGACCCCTAACATACATCCCATTGGAAGATGAGAACGAAGAATCACTGACACCGAATCATTTCCTGCTTGGAAGCTCAACTGGAAGAGGACTGACGATGGACTCCCTACCCGATGGAGTGCAGCTCAAAAAGAGCTGGATGGAATCACAACAACTGGCGGACTCGTTCTGGAGGCGATGGCTTCATGAATACCTGCCAGTGATCACTAGGCGGACCAAGTGGTGCGAAAAGGCTAAGCCTCTCGTAGAAGGGGGAAGCGGCCACCGCCGCTGTTGATGCCTCCGACGTCATCTATCTCCGATGTCATCTATCTCCGATGTCATCTTTGTTTCCCCTGCACCCCCTGCTGCCGCTGCCCGAGCTGCCGTCGATGTCACTGGAGCTGATGCTGCTGCCACTGTCGTCGTGGATACCCCCGCTGCCGTCCCGGTGCGTTCGACCATCCCGACACGATGCCTGGACAGGATCGTTAAGGGCGGAGCTGACGGTGTGCTGGAGGAAGTCAGGAAAATCAAGGAGGCGTTTGTCAGCTTGGTGACCGACTCCTCATTGAACGCCAAGCAGGCTATGGAGCTGATGTGATGCATCAACAGGTACGACGGCATTGTCCAGGCCCTGATGGTGCGGAATGCAGTGCTGGAGGAAACCAGCAGACTGCGAGCGACAATGCCGTTGCCTGCCCAGATGCCATCAGCGCCAGTAGCTGTGGTCAACCGGCCACCCGTTGGGTACGCATCTGCGTATCCCAGCCTGCCGGCGCCCGCTGCCCCAGTTCCTGCGCCGCGAAAACCACGAGATACGTGGTCGGCTGTGGTGTCCAGTAAGGACCCAAAGCTGACGGGCAGGGAAGTTGCCGAAAAGGTGCGCCGGGAGATTGCTCCTACGCTAGGAGTTCGCCTGCACGAGATGGGAGGGCTTGCGCGTGGCGGAGCTATTATACGCACCCCCTCGTCAGGAGAGATTAAGCGGGTAGTCGCCAGCAGGAAGTTCGGCGAGATTGGCCTTGAGGTCAAGCCGAACACTGCTCAGCGGCCGAAGCTTGTCGTACAGGACGTCGCCACACAGATCGCTCCGGAGGAGTTTATGGCTGAGTTGTTTGCCAACAACCTCAAAGAGGACATCCCGGAAACTGAGTTCAGGAGGGCGGTCCATCTGGACACTAAACCCTGGACGGTTGCCAATGGAGCCACTGTTAACGTGACTTTGGAGTGCGAGCCCAAGGTGCTTGAACTGCTGGAGGGTGGGAGAATTTGTGCACCAGGGCACAGGTGCGGACCTACCATACAGGTCCTACCGTGCCATAGGTGTGTTGGCCTCAACCACAAGGTGGCAGAGTGCAAGCAGAAGGAGAATGTTTGCAGGCAATGCGGACAGGCCGGCCACAGTGCACGTGGCTGCGCGAACCCGGTGGACTGCCGGAATTGCCGCTTTTACGCGCACCCCTCGGGTCACAGCTTGCTGTCCCCGAGCTGTCCAGTGTATGCGGCGGTGCTTGCGAGAGTGAACTCTAGACACTAATGTTTAGCTTCATCCAAGCAAACTGTGGTCGAGGCCAGGCTGCGACTATTGAGCTCGCGGTCCGGCTGAGAGAGTCCGGTTGTATGTTTGCACTGCTGCAGGAGCCATACATTGGCAGCGGGAAGAAGGATGAGCTGCCCGATGGAATGCGGATCTACACCGACCGGAGAGGAAAGGCAGCCATCCTCGTGGATCACCAGGATGTCATCTGTATGCCGATGAAGCCCCTCGCCACCGATTATGGCGTATGCGTGAGCGAAAAAGGGAGTTTTGGTTCCATCTTCCTTTGCTCCGTGTACTGCCAGTTCGAAGCCGAGCTAGAACCGTACCTCAGGTACATGGATGCGGTCCTGTTGCAGGCCAACAGTACCCCCGCAATCCTGGGACTCGACGCGAACGCAGTGTCCCCCATGTGGTTTAGCAAACTCCCTCGGAACCCCGGGGGAAACGCTAACCTCAGACGGGGTGAGCTGTTGTCTGAGTGGATGCTGGAGAATGGGACCGTTGTTCTCAACCTAGCCCGGTGTTCACGTTCGTGAACACCGACGTGATATCGACGTGACAATTGCCAACAATGCAGCATCGATGTGGGCCACATTCGAGTGGAGAGTGGACGAGTGGGAGTTGTGTGATCATAACATGATCACAGTTGTGGCAACACCTACTACCACAAGTACAGTTGAGAACCTAGCTCCTGTACCGTCCTGGAACATCTCCAACGCTCGCAGGCAATTGTTCGAACAGGAGATGGTGAGACGCGCAGCCGATATTCCGGAAGACTTCTCACAGTCGCCGTTGGACCAGCAAGTTTCGACCCTGCGCAGCATGGTGCACGATGTGTGCGACTTTGCGCTGGGAAGAAGGACGCCGAGATCGCCTAGGAGAAGGAGGCCAGGTTGGTGGACCGCCAGCCTGAACACGGTGAGACGCGAAGTCAGGAGACTTCGCCGCCGGCTTCAAAACGCTCGTCGTCGTGGTGACGATGATGCGACTGAGCTTCTTGTGGTTGCGCTGAGGCAAGCCTCAGCCGAGTGCAAAAAGCTCATCCCAAGGGCGAAGGAGGAGAGCTGGAGACGCTTCGTGGGAGAAAACGCACACGATCCATGGGGGCACGTCTACAAGATCTACCGAGGACGCAGAAAGTGCATGGAGATTGGGTGCCTTCGCATTGATGGCGAGCTGGTCACCGATTGGGGTGACTGTGCGCGTGTGCTCCTCTGTAACTTTTTCCCAGTTGCGGAGTCCGATGCACCGATTGCCGGAGCGGAGGATGTCCCTCCGGCCCTCGAGGAAGTAGAGGTTGATGCTTGTGTCGCCAGGTTGAAGAGCAAACGCTCTCCCGGCATGGACGGCATCACAGGCACTATCTGCAAAGCAGTGTGGCGCGCCGTATCTCAGCACCTGATGGCGATATATTCCCGATGCATCCAGTCGGGTTACTTCCCCCGAGAGTGGAAGTGTCCACGTGTAGTGGCGCTGCTCAAGGTGCCCGATAAGGACAGGTGCGAACCCTCGTCGTACCGTGGGATATGCCTGTTGCCGGTATTTGGCAAGGGGCTCGAGGCCATCATGGTCAATCGTGTGAGAGAAGTTCTTCTGGAAGGATGCAGATGGCAGTTCGGATTTCGCCAAGGACGATGCGTCGGACGATCCATTAGTGGCCCATTTATTTGGGATCTGCAGATGGACGTCCTGCTGCGGCGCCTCCAGTCATACTGCGCTTTTAGCGCGTATGCGGATGACCTGCTGCTCCTCGTCGAGGGCAATTCGCGAGCCGCGCTGGAAGGAAAAGGAGCACAACTGATGTCCATCGTTGAAGCGTACGGAAATCGGTGTTACCATTTCCACCAGCAAGACGGTGATAATGCTGCTGAAGGGGTCCCTCGTGCGTACCCCGTGTGTGAGAACCGCAGGAGCGAATCTCCCATACGTACGCAGCTGCCGGTTTCTTGGCATCACGGTCAGCGAGCGCATGTTCTTCACTGCGCATATCGCATCGCTGCGTCAGCGAATGGCCGGAGTCGTGGGAGCATTGGCGCGTGTGCTGTGAGTCGACTGGGGATTCAGTCCTCGCGCCAGGCGGACCATATATGCCGGACTCATGGTGCCCTGTGCTTTATTTGGTGCCTCGGTGTGGTATGTCTTTACGACGCAGCAAGTTGTAGCCAGGAGGCTACTTCTTTCCTGCCAGAGGCTAATCCTTATGGGATGCCATCCGGTATGCCGAACAGTGTCAACCCTGGCACTGCAGGTGCTTGCTGGAGCCCCGCCTCTTGACTTGGTTGCTATGAAAATAGGAATCAAGTACAAGGGGAACGACTGGCTCTACGGCGAAGACATTTCAAGTCTGAGCTGGACGTAAAAAGTCGCGCGCATCGAAGAATGCCTACTGTCGGACTGGCAGACTAGGTTCCAACAAATTCATCCCGGACGTTTCGTACGTATAAAAGAATCCAGACTTTGGATTCTCGATGCGCGCTGGCTTTTTGTGGACAGGGAATGGGTCGTTCAATGCATTTCTGCATAGCCGAGCTCTTAGTGATACTGCCGCATGCTCATGTGGCGATCCTAATGAGGATTGGGAGCACATTTTATGTGTCTGCCCTCTCTATGCAGACTTGCGAGACCTCGATGGACTCGGTCTGCAGCACGTTGGCGGAACCTGGACGTTTGGAAGGATTCTGGAGAGCGGCGGCGAAGAATTCGACTAACATGGCAGGGCCCCCCATCCAAGCTTGTCGCAGCTAAAGGAGTGGGTCACCGAGCCCACAAACTTCGGTGCCACGGATCGGATAGTGTGTCCAAGACACTACCATTGAGGTAGGCCCCCTTGTGGGAGTATCGTGGTGGCTGTGGTTGATACCCATATCGCGGGTAGAGTCCTCGGACTCGACGTGGAGTTGCGTTATACAACTCGGGTGCTGTGACCCATAGATCAGCAGAGGTGATAGATACACTTCGCCTCTTATCCAGAGGGAGTATGCTGCCCGGCAAGCACATACTTGAAAGGTACCAGGCTGGTCGCTATGTACATAGCTATAGCTTCTAGTCTGGGGCGCTGGCAGGCGTACCATCCGTGCCCATGCACTATATACCTCTTGTGGGTATATTCGAGTGCCGTCGTCGTAATCCCTTCAGTGTGGAACACGCCACGTAAAACAAGTTCGGAGAGATCCGAGACGCTCATGTAGAAGGGGATATCGTGTATGTGTGCGATCCCGGACAGCCGCGTAGCCAAGGGCCGAAAGGAAGAATCCTGAAGGTGAACCTTAGTCGGACGGTCAAGTGAGGAGCGCCGCGGAGGACCCAATCTGGCGTTTATACAAGACCCGCGACGAAGCTGGCAGTTCTATCTATCGAGAGTAGTTTGGTAGATCCCTGGCGGAATATACAAGTGAGGAGTGTTACGATAGATAGCAAAACTGCTCCCGCGGCATCCGGCAACGCCGAAGTTGCAGAACCGATAGTTTAAGCGGGTGTTGAATCTCTGTTAACTCAGCCGGTAACCATGTGCCTAAGCTTTCTTTTCTATTTGACACTCGATTTCCTGCTTGGAAGCTCAACTGGAAGAGGACTGACGATGGAGTCCCTACCCGATGGAGTGCAGCTCAAAAAGAGCTGGATGGAATCACAACAACTGGCGGACTCGTTCTGGAGGCGATGGCTTCATGAATACCTGCCAGTGATCACTAGGCGGACCAAGTGGTGCGAAAAGGCTAAGCCTCTCGTAGAAGGGGGAAGCGGCCACCGCCGCTGTTGATGCCTCCGACGCCGACGTCGATGATGTCATCTTTGTTTCCCCTGCACCCCCTGCTGCCGCTGCCCGAGCTGCCGCCGTCGATGTCACTGGAGCTAATGCTGCTGCCACTGTCGTCGTGGATACCCCCGCTGCCGTCCCGGTGCGTTCGACCATCCCGACACGATGCCTGGACAGGATCGTTAAGGGCGGAGCTGACGGTGTCCTGGAGGAAGTCAGGAAAATCAAGGAGGCGTTTGTCAGCTTGGTGTCCGACTCCTCATTGAACGCCAAGCAGGCTATGGAGCTGATGTGATGCATCAACAGGTACGACGGCATTGTCCAGGCCCTGATGGTGCGGAATGCAGTGCTGGAGGAAACCAGCAGACTGCGAGCGACAATGCCGTTGCCTGCCCAGATGCCATCAGCGCCAGTAGCTGTGGTCAACCGGCCACCCGTTGGGTACGCATCTGCGTATCCCAGGCTGCCGGCGCCCGCTGCCCCAGTTCCTGCGCCGCGAAAACCACGAGATACGTGGTCGGCCGTGGTGTCCAGTAAGGACCCAAAGCTGACGGGCAGGGAAGTTGCCGAAAAGGTGCGCCGGGAGATTGCTCCTACGCTAGGAGTTCGCCTGCACGAGGTGAGAGGGCTTGCGCGTGGCGGAGCCATTATACGCACCCCCTCGTCAGGAGAGATCAAGCGGGTAGTCGCCAGCAGGAAGTTCGGCGAGATTGGCCTTGAGATCAAGCCGAACACTGCTCAGCGGCCGAAGCTTGTCGTACAGGTCGTCGCCACACAGATCGCTCCGGAGGAGTTTATGGCTGAGTTGTTTGCCAACAACCTCAAAGAGGACATCCCGGAAACTGAGTTCAGGAGGGCGGTCCATCTGGACACTAAACCCTGGACGGTTGCCAATGGAGCCACTGTTAACGTGACTTTGGAGTGCGAGCCCAAGGTGCTTGAACTGCTGGAGGGTGGGAGAATTTGTGCACCAGGGCACAGGTGCGGACCTACCATACAGGTCCTACCGTGCCATAGGTGTGTTGGCCTCAACCACAAGGTGGCAGAGTGCAAGCAGAAGGAGAATGTTTGCAGGCAATGCGGACAGGCCGGCCACAGTGCACGTGGCTGCGCGAACCCGGTGGACTGCCGGAATTTACGGGCACCCCTCGGGTCACAGCTTGCTGTCCCCGAGCTGTCCGGTGTATGCGGCGGTGCTTGCGAGAGTGAACTCTAGACACTAATGTTTAGCTTCATCCAAGCAAACTGTGGTCGAGGCCAGGCTGCGACTATTGAGCTCGCGGTCCGGCTGAGAGAGTTCGGTTGTATGTTTGCACTGCTGCAGGAGCCATACATTGGCAGCGGGACGAAGGATGAGCTGCCCGATGGAATGCGGATCTACACCGACCGGAGAGGAAAGGCAGCCATCCTCGTGGATCACCAGGATGTCATCTGTATGCCGATGAAGCCCCTCGCCACCGATTATGGCGTATGCGTGAGCGTAAAAGGGAGTTTTGGTTCCATCTTCCTTTGCTCCGTGTACTGCCAGTTCGAAGCCGAGCTAGAACCGTACCTCAGGTACATGGATGCGGTCCTGTTGCAGGCCAACAGTACCCCCGCAATCCTGGGACTCGACGCGAACGCAGTGTCCCCCATGTGGTTTAGCAAACTCCCTCGGAACCCCGGGGGAAACGCTAACCTCAGACGGGGTGAGCCGTTGTCTGAGTGGATGCTGGAGAATGGGACCGTTGTTCTCAACCTAGCCCGGTGTTCACGTTCGATACCTATCACGCACATAGTGATATCGACGTGACAATTGCCAACAATGCAGCATCGATGTGGGCCACATTCGAGTGGAGAGTGGACGAGTGGGAGTTGTGTGATCATAACATGATCACAGTTGTGGCAACACCTACTACCACAAGTACAGTTGAGAACCTAGCTCCTGTACCGTCCTGGAACATCTCCAACGCTCGCAGGCAATTGTTCGAACAGGAGATGGTGAGACGCGCAGCCGATATTCCGGAAGACTTCTCACAGTCGCCGTTGGACCAGCAAGTTTCGACCCTGCGCAGCATGGTGCACGATGTGTGCGACTTTGCGCTGGGAAGAAGGACGCCGAGATCGCCTAGGAGAAGGAGGCCAGGTTGGTGGACCGCCAGCCTGAACACGGTGAGACGCGAAGTCAGGAGACTTCGCCGCCGGCTTCAAAACGATCGTCGTCGTGGTGACGATGATGCGACTGAGCTTCTTGTGGTTGCGCTGAGGCAAGCCTCAGCCGAGTGCAAAAAGCTCATCCCAAGGGCGAAGGAGGAGAGCTGGAGACGCTTCGTGGGAGAAAACGCACACGATCCATGGGGGCACGTCTACAAGATCTACCGAGGACGCAGAAAGTGCACGGAGATTGGGTGCCTTCGCATTGATGGCGAGCTGGTCACCGATTGGGGTGACTGTGCGCGTGTGCTCCTCTGTAACTTTTTCCCAGTTGCGGAGTCCGATGCAGAGGTTGAAGGAAGGAAGTAGAGGTTGATGCTTGTGTCGCCAGGTTGAAGAGCAGACGCTCTCCCGGCATGGACGGCATTTTTTTTTTTTCGGATTGCGCCATTGAGGTGAAAATCTATCCTAGATACTATTGGCCCGTACCAATAGCATGCACGATTCACCGGCATGTCTAGCCGGCGCCTACGTACTAAAGACTCCCCCGCACACACCACAGACCCCGCGGTGCCACTGCTAAGTATTACTTCGAGGGGAAGGGTTGCCTAATCTAGGCATTCTCCCTTAAGCGACGTTCATTTTCGTGTCTTCTTAAGTCGCCCTGTGTATAAGCTATCAACTGGCTTACCCAGTTCCATTGCTCCTGTGAGCTACACATGAATTTCACGAGCTGCTCTGGATCTGGTAGCGATCCGACGGTGGCACGATATCTCCTACAATTGTATAAGATGTGCTCTGGGTCCTCGTCTGCTCCTGGGCAGTTGGGGCACATTGGACTCTCGTCGTGTCCGAATCTATAGAGGTATTTTCTGTACCCCCTGTGACCTGTAAGAAACTGGGTAAGCTGGTAACTAACCTGACCGTTATTCCTTCCGATCCACTCCTGGATGTTTGGTATTAGCCTGTGCGTCCATCTACCTTTGGTCGTTGCGTCCCACCTCTCCTGCCATGAGGATAATGCCGCTTGTCGGGCTGACCTCTTAATGGCCTCTCGTGATGAGTTCCTTCCCCGTTGCCGATTGGCTGCGTAGATTTCCTCCGCTTCATTAGCCAGAATATCAATGGGAATCATTCCGGCTAGAACGAGGGCGGCTTCCTCGGATATGGTTCTAAATCCGGATATGACTCGTAGGGCCGCTAGTCGGTACGATGCCCCTAGCTTTTTCTTAAGCCTCTGATGTCTTCTGATTGACGCAGCCCATATCGGCCCTACGTACAGCAAGACCGACGTGACGACACTGGCTAAAAGACGTCTCCTGCCTTCCTTTGGGCCTCCCACGTTTGGCAGCATCCTTGAGAGTGCTTCTTGGATCCTTGCAGCTTTTATGGTGGAGTACTCCACGTGCGCTCCGTAGGACATCCTGTTGTCCAGCATTACCCCTAGGTATTTAATTGCCTCCTTTGACGTGATGTAGCAATTGCTCACCTGGATGGTAATGTACTCCACCTTCTTCCTGCTCGTGAAGAGAACTGCCTCCGTTTTATCTGCTGCTAGTTCCAGTCCAGAGTCAGACATCCATGTTGAAATTCTCCGTATTGCTTCATTCGCATTGGTTTTCACGTCCTTGGTTTCCTTCGCCACCACGAGCAGCGCCAGTTCGTCCGCGAAGCCGATGAGTTTACATCCCGTCGGTAGTTGGATCCTGAGTACTTCGTCGTATATTATGTTCCAAAGAAGTGGCCCGAGAACCGATCCTTGCGGTACCCCCGCAGTCACCTCATAGGATTTTGGTCCTTCGTCCGTGTCGTACAGCAGCGTCCTGTCTGAAAGGTTACTGGATAAAATTAGTTGCAGGTATTTAGGAGTGCCTGCCAAGAACAAGGCTCGTTGGATACGTGTCCAATTAGCCGAGTTGAAGGCGTTGCGGATGTCTAGTGTTACCATCGCGCAATACTCCTTATCTACCCATTTCCACCGAGTTCCCGCGATGGCTGCTTCCGCAGTGTCGGTCACGGCTTTGATGGCGTCCACCGTGGAGCGCGCCTTACGGAAGCCGTACTGGCTGACCGAAAGCGTTCCTTTGGTCTCAGCGAATTTCGAGACGCGAGTAGCTATGGCCATCTCAAGGACTTTCCCTACCGTGTCTAGGAGACATATGGGCCTGAATCCTGATGGGTCGTCTGTCGCCTTGTTCCCTTTCGGCAGCAGAATGAGGTTCTGCCTCTTCCACTTTTTTGGAAAAGTGCCGTGCTGGAGACACTTGTTGAAGGTCTCAGCGAATACCTCCGGTTTCTCCTGCATGGCCTGCCTCAGGACGGAATTTGGCACTCCGTCTGGTCCTGGAGTCTTTCCAGCCTTAATCTTTTTCGCGTAGCTCCGGATCTCCTCCTCCGTAACTAGCGTAAACGGCTCCCCATCATCGGCTGGTATTGTCTCCCTTTTTGGCGGGTGCTTTGGGAACAGAGCCTCCACTATTTTCCTTAATAAGGTAGGACATGTTGGTCTAAGGTGATCTTGCCCTTTAATCCTTTTCATGACGACCTTGTAGGCTGTGCCCCATGGGTCCACCTCCGCCTCGTCACATATTTTTTTAAAGCATTCCCGTTTGCTTGTTTTTATAGCCAGTTTCAAGGCCCTCTTAGCCGCCTTGAACTCCTCCGCTCTGGTGGCTAGGTCCTCTGAGCCTCTTGCCCTTTGGAAGCGTCTTCTTGCCCGCAGGCAGGCGGTCCTTAGTTGCTGGATGTCCTGGTTCCACCAGTATACTGGTGCTCCTCTTCTGCTGGGTTTCCTCCTAGGCATGGCACTGTCGCAAGCGTGTGCTAGTGATCCTGAGAGTTCCTCCGCTGCTCCCTCCGGGGAGGATGATGAAGTCCGGTCCAGCGTCTGCAGGGTTACTGAGAGTGCTTCTCGGTCCAAACGCGTGTCCTTCCATTTCGGTCCTGTCACCTTGGGAATCCAAGGGAATCCGTTTCCTACTTACCTCCTCCTTAAAAGCGTCGTTGACCTCCCAGTTGCACCTCCTTATTAGCGCGCTGCTAACGAAGGTGATGTCGATGATAGACCCCCGCCCTGCCTTGCTGTACGTCAGCTTTTGGCCTCTATTGGCCAAAACCACGTCCAGTACCGCGAAGTGTTCCAGGAGACTGGTACCCCTCTCGTTCGGTGCTCGGCTTCCCCACTCCGGGGACCAGGCGTTGAAGTCCCCTCCGATAACCACCGGCGATCTGCCTCTTGCATCCGCAACCAAACTTCTTAACATCCTTAGGAAGCGCGAGATTTACCATCTTGGCGGGGCGTAGCAGCTGTAAAATGTATTTACCCCTTTATTTTTGCCCGGACAAAACCTTCGCTGGATGTCCTAATGTCCTGGGGAGCCGTCTCCGTTGACCACAGAGCCGCTCCCTTGCAGCTGCTTGTCAGCCATCCGTTTCCTGCGATGCTCCTATATGGTTCCGAGATAAGGACTACCTGTGTCTGCTCCTCTCTGACCGCCTGCCTAAGCAGCGACTGAGCCGCCTCGCAATAAATATAAATATAAATATAAATATAAATATAAATATAAATATAAATATAAATATAAATATAAATATAAATATAAATATAAATATAAATATAAATATAAATATAAATATAAATATAAATATAAATATAAATATAAATATAAATATAAATATAAATATAAATATAAATATAAATATAAATATAAATGGGACGAGTGGGAGTTGTGTGATCATAACATGATCACAGTTGTGGCAACACCTACTACCACAAGTACAGTTGAGAACCTAGCTCCTGTACCGTCCTGGAACATCTCCAACGCTCGCAGGCAATTGTTCGAACAGGAGATGGTGAGACGCGCAGCCGATATTCCGGAAGACTTCTCACAGTCGCCGTTGGACCAGCAAGTTTCGACCCTGCGCAGCATGGTGCACGATGTGTGCGACTTTGCGCTGGGAAGAAGGACGCCGAGATCACCTAGGAGAAGGAGGCCAGGTTGGTGGACCGCCAGCCTGAACACGGTGAGACGCGAAGTCAGGAGACTTCGCCGCCGGCTTCAAAACGCTCGTCGTCGTGGTGACGATGATGCGACTGAGCTTCTTGTGGTTGCGCTGAGGCAAGCCTCAGCCGAGTGCAAAAAGCTCATCCCAAGGGCGAAGGAGGAGAGCTGGAGACGCTTCGTGGGAGAAAACGCACACGATCCATGGGGGCACGTCTACAAGATCTACCGAGGACGCAGAAAGTGCACGGAGATTGGGTGCCTTCGCATTGATGGCGAGCTGGTCACCGATTGGGGTGACTGTGCGCGTGTGCTCCTCTGTAACTTTTTCCCAGTTGCGGAGTCCGATGCAGAGGTTGAAGGAAGGAAGTAGAGGTTGATGCTTGTGTCGCCAGGTTGAAGAGCAGACGCTCTCCCGGCATGGACGGCATTTTTTTTTTTTTGGATTGCGCCATTGAGGTGAAAATATATCCTAGATACTATTGGCCCGTACCAATAGCATGCACGATTCACCGGCATGTCTAGCCGGCGCCTACGTACTAAAGACTCCCCCGCACACACCACAGACCCCGCGGTGCCACTGCTAAGTATTACTTCGAGGGGAAGGGTTGCCTAATCTAGGCATTCTCCCTTAAGCGACGTTCATTTTCGTGTCTTCTTAAGTCGCCCTGTGTATAAGCTATCAACTGGCTTACCCAGTTCCATTGCTCCTGTGAGCTACACATGAATTTCACGAGCTGCTCTGGATCTGGTAGCGATCCGACGGTGGCACGATATCTCCTACAATTGTATAAGATGTGCTCTGGGTCCTCGTCTGCTCCTGGGCAGTTGGGGCACATTGGACTCTCGTCGTGTCCGAATCTATAGAGGTATTTTCTGTACCCCCCGTGACCTGTAAGAAACTGGGTAAGCTGGTATCTAACCTGACCGTTATTCCTTCCGATCCACTCCTGGATGTTTGGTATTAGCCTGTGCGTCCATCTACCTTTGGTCGTTGCGTCCCACCTCTCCTGCCATGAGGATAATGCCGCTTGTCGGGCTGACCTCTTAATGGCCTCTCGTGATGAGTTCCTTCCCCGTTGCCGATTGGCTGCGTAGATTTCCTCCGCTTCATTAGCCAGAATATCAATGGGAATCATTCCGGCTAGAACGAGGGCGGCTTCCTCGGATATGGTTCTAAATCCGGATATGACTCGTAGGGCCGCTAGTCGGTACGATGCCTCTAGCTTTTTCTTAAGCCTCTGATGTCTTCTGATTGACGCAGCCCATATCGGCCCTACGTACAGCAAGACCGACGTGACGACACTGGCTAAAAGACGTCTCCTGCCTTCCTTTGGGCCTCCCACGTTTGGCAGCATCCTTGAGAGTGCTTCTTGGATCCTTGCAGCTTTTATGGTGGAGTACTCCACGTGCGCTCCGTAGGACATCCTGTTGTCCAGCATTACCCCTAGGTATTTAATTGCCTCCTTTGACGTGATGTAGCAATTGCTCACCTGGATGGTAATGTACTCCACCTTCTTCCTGCTCGTGAAGAGAACTGCCTCCGTTTTATCTGCTGCTAGTTCCAGTCCAGAGTCAGACATCCATGTTGAAATTCTCCGTATTGCTTCATTCGCATTGGTTTTCACGTCCTTGGTTTCCTTCGCCACCACGAGCAGCGCCAGTTCGTCCGCGAAGCCGATGAGTTTACATCCCGTCGGTAGTTGGATCCTGAGTACTTCGTCGTATATTATGTTCCAAAGAAGTGGCCCGAGAACCGATCCTTGCGGTACCCCCGCAGTCACCTCATAGGATTTTGGTCCTTCGTCCGTGTCGTACAGCAGCGTCCTGTCTGAAAGGTGTCCTGTCAGCCATACGGCAAACTATAGAGGATGTATTGTGTATAAGGAGTTAAAGAGTCGCATGCGTCAAGCGACCGCAACGCGCAACCAAAATCCACAGAATGCGTACGTTTCGTCAAAAACCACGCCAGACGTCTTCTTCGCCAAAGCTGCGAGATCCTCATTCGGTCCACTAAACACCACCAACGGCTTCTCCTATGCCGATGCTCTACGATCTGGAAGGGAAATTCCAATTCAGCCTAACTCTCAAAGCGCTCAACAGGCCCCAGAACAGCCACACAGCAAAACGGAAACTATGATGCTTACCCTCCAACAAAGTATGATGGAGCTTATGTCATTCATGAAAACGACCATGCAAACGCTTGTTCAAAACCAGAGCATGGTGATACAGCTGCTCGTAGCACAACAGTCCAAATAATCTATGCAGGCGCTACGAATATCAATGTGGAACGCCAATGGTGTCTCACGGCATAAACTAGAATTGTCACAATTCTTGACCGAAAACCATATTGACGTTATGCTACTGGTGGAAACGCATCTTACAAGCAAATACAACTTTCATATAAGAGGCTACACAATCTACCGCACAGATCATCCAGATGGGAAAGCCCACGGCGGAACTGGAGTTCTAATCAGAGAACGAATTAAACACCATTTTCACAAAAGGTTTGCAACAAACTTCTTGCAGGCCACATCGATACAAATTCAGTCAAGCAACGGAATCCTTTCAATTGCTGCCGTTTACTGCCCTCCTCGCTTCTCAATCTCGGAAGGACAATTTATGGACTTCTACAATTCACTTGGGGATCGATTTATAGCCGCAGGAGACTACAACGCCAAACATACGCACTGGGGATCACGTCTAGTGACTCCCAAAGGAAGACAATTGTACAATGCAATTATAAATGTGAAAAATAAACTGGACTACGTTTCCCCTGGAAGTCCCACATACTGGCCAACAGACTCACGAAAGCTCCCAGACCTTATTGATTTTGCAGTGACAAAAACATACCTCGCAATCTAATAAGTGCCAAAGCAGTCTCGGACTTATCATCAGACCACTCGCCTGTGCTTCTAACGCTTCTTCAAAGCCCAGAAATAACCGAACACCCCTTCAGTCTGACGACGACAAAAACAAACTGGCTAAAATACAAAAAGTACGTGAGTGCCCACATAGAACTCGCCCCGGATTTTAACATGGAATCGGACATCGACTACACTACGAGCGCCCTGGAAGAAGTACTCGTTGCGGCAGCTAAAATCTCTACTCCTCATAGGAAAGAAGTAGACCGAAACAAACACTTCAAATCTAATCAGCAAATCGAACAGCTCGTGCGAGAAAAGAGGCGCACGCGTCGTGATTGGCAAAACAGCAGATCACCAGCTTCAAAACAACGCCTTAAGGAAGCAACCCGATCACTCGACCAGGTTCTTCACCAACAGGAAGAAAATGCACAGCTGAGGTACATCCAGAATCTCTCACCAACAAGCACAAAGTACCCCCTGTGGAGGGCCCACCCAAATCTTAGTGCCCCAATTGAAACGACCACCCCGATAAGAAACTCTTCGGGATGCTGGGCTCGCAGCAACGAAGACCGAGCTGACACATTCGCCACACATCTCCAAAGTGTCTTCCAGCCAAACCCAGCCTCAAATTCATTCCTCCTGCCAGTAATTCAGCCAGAGTCCTCCCCTCAGCCAGCCGCACCTCCATTCCGGCCGAACGAAATCGAAAAAGTCATAAGAGGGCTAAAACCAAAAAAGGCTCCCGGTGGTGACCTATTGACCCCAAAGATGCTGATCGAACTTCCAAAATGCGCTATAGAGGTCGTCTGCAAACTATTTAATGGAATCATTAATCTTGGATATTTCCCAAAAAAGTGGAAGAAATCCATTATTATAATGATACCGAAGCCTGGAAAAGACCACACAATTCCGTCATCATACAGACCAATAAGCCTTCTATCTTGTTTGTCTAAACTGTTTGAAAAATGCTTGTTAACTCGCATAATACCACATCTGGAAGCTTGCAATATCATCCCGGCACACCAATTTGGCTTTCGAAGAAACCATGGAACCATCGAACAAGTGAACAGATTAACATCCGAAATACGCTCAGCCTTCGAACAACGAGAATACTGCAGCGCTATTTTCCTCGACGTATCTCAAGCTTTCGACCGAGTTTGGCTCATCGGACTCATGCACAAAATTAAAACGTATTTGCCAACATACACCCACAAGCTACTGGAATCATACCTCTTCAATAGGGTATTCTCAGTGAGATGCAACGCAGCTACTTCGGGCGACTACACCATCGAAGCTGGAGTTCCACAGGGAAGCGCACTCGGGCCGTGTCTATATGTTTTGTATACTGCGGATATTCCTACGAGCGCACAACTAACAACGTCAACGTTCGCCGATGATACCGCTATTCTTAGTCGCTCCAGATGCCCAACGCAGGCAACAACCCAACTGGCTAATCATCTCACAATAGTGGAAAGGTGGCTGTCCGACTGGCGCATTAAAATAAACGAACAAAAGTGTAAACATATAACGTTTACTCTTAATAGACAAACATGCCCTCCGCTTTTACTAAACGGTATGCAGATCCCGCAAGCTAACGACGTAACGTACCTTGGCGTTCACCTTGATAGACGACTTACCTGGCGTAAGCACATCGAATGCAAAAAGATGCATCTAAAACTGAAAGCCAGCAGCCTACACTGGATCATAAACTCACGATCGCCACTGTGCCTGGACTACAAGTTACTACTGTACAATTCAGTCCTAAAGCCAATCTGGACGTATGGCTCCCAGCTGTGGGGGAACGCGAGCAGCAGCAACATAGACATCATACAGCGCGCACAATCAAAAATCCTGAGAACTATCACAGGGGCACCTTGGTATGTTCGCAACGAAAACATCCACCGGGATCTGGGCATCCTCGCAGTGAAAGACGAAATCCAGAAGCAAAAAGAGTCATACAAAGAAAAACTGTCTTCGCACCCAAATTTTCTCGCTCGGGGATTGACTCGGGTTTCTAGCGTATCCCGCCTCAGACGCAACGACCTCCCAACCCAGCAATCGATTTTTAGGGCCGTCTAACTCCGTATCAGTCAATATGACTGTTAGTTAAGTTAAAAATATAAGATTTGATACACCTCTTGTTAGTCTCGCAAAGAGAAGATTCAAGAAATAAAAGCAACGTTAATAAAAAAAAAAAAAGGTATTTAGGAGTGCCTGCCAAGAACAAGGCTCGTTGGATACGTGTCCAATTAGCCGAGTTGAAGGCGTTGCGGATGTCTAGTGTTACCATCGCGCAATACTCCTTATCTACCCATTTCCACCGAGTTCCCGCGATGGCTGCTTCCGCAGTGTCGGTCACGGCTTTGATGGCGTCCACCGTGGAGCGCGCCTTACGGAAGCCGTACTGGCTGACCGAAAGCGTTCCTTTGGTCTCAGCGAATTTCGAGACGCGAGTAGCTATGGCCATCTCCAGGACTTTCCCTACCGTGTCTAGGAGACATATGGGCCTGAATCCTGATGGGTCGTCTGTCGCCTTGTTCCCTTTCGGCAGCAGAATGAGGTTCTGCCTCTTCCACTTTTTTGGAAAAGTGCCGTGCTGGAGACACTTGTTGAAGGTCTCAGCGAATACCTCCGGTTTCTCCTGCATGGCCTGCCTCAGGACGGAATTTGGCACTCCGTCTGGTCCTGGAGTCTTTCCAGCCTTAATCTTTTTCGCGTAGCTCCGGATCTCCTCCTCCGTAACTAGCGTAAACGGCTCCCCATCATCGGCTGGTATTGTCTCCCTTTTTGGCGGGTGCTTTGGGAACAGAGCCTCCACTATTTTCCTTAATAAGGTAGGACATGTTGGTCTAAGGTGATCTTGCCCTTTAATCCTTTTCATGACGACCTTGTAGGCTGTGCCCCATGGGTCCACCTCCGCCTCGTCACATATTTTTTTAAAGCATTCCCGTTTGCTTGTTTTTATAGCCAGTTTCAAGGCCCTCTTAGCCGCCTTGAACTCCTCCGCTCTGGTGGCTAGGTCCTCTGAGCCTCTTGCCCTTTGGAAGCGTCTTCTTGCCCGCAGGCAGGCGGTCCTTAGTTGCTGGATGTCCTGGTTCCACCAGTATACTGGTGCTCCTCTTCTGCTGGGTTTCCTCCTAGGCATGGCACTGTCGCAAGCGTGTGCTAGTGATCCTGAGAGTTCCTCCGCTGCTCCCTCCGGGGAGGATGATGAAGTCCGGTCCAGCGTCTGCAGGGTTACTGAGAGTGCTTCTCGGTCCAAACGCGTGTCCTTCCATTTCGGTCCTGTCACCTTGGGAATCCAAGGGAATCCGTTTCCTACTTACCCCTCCAAGGGTGAAGTGTATTGCCTGGTGGTCGCTGAAAGTAAAAGCGTCGTTGACCTCCCAGTTGCACCTCCTTATTAGCGCGCTGCTAACGAAGGTGATGTCGATGATAGACCCCCGCCCTGCCTTGCTGTACGTCAGCTTTTGGCCTCTATTGGCCAAAACCACGTCCAGTGCCGCGAAGTGTTCCAGGAGACTGGTACCCCTCTCGTTCGGTGCTCGGCTTCCCCACTCCGGGGACCAGGCGTTGAAGTCCCCTCCGATAACCACCGGCGATCTGCCTCTTGCATCCGCAACCAAACTTCTTAACATCCTTAGGAAGCGCGAGATTTCCCATCTTGGCGGGGCGTAGCAGCTGTAAAATGTAAACCCCTTTATTTTTGCCCGGACAAAACCTTCGCTGGATGTCCTAATGTCCTGGGGAGCCGTCTCCGTTGACCACAGAGCCGCTCCCTTGCAGCTGCTTGTCAGCCATCCGTTTCCTGCGATGCTCCTATATGGTTCCGAGATAAGGACTACCTGTGTCTGCTCCTCTCTGACCGCCTGCCTAAGCAGCGACTGAGCCGCCGACTTATATTTTAAATATAAATATAAATATAAATATAAATATAAATATAAATATAAATATAAATATAAATATAAATATAAATATAAATATAAATATAAATATAAATATAAATATAAATATAAATATAAATATAAATATAAATATAAATATAAATATAAATATAAATATAAATATAAATATAAATATAAATATAAATATAAATATAAATATAAATATAAATATAAATATAAATATAAATATAAATATAAATATAAATATAAATATAAATATAAATATAAATATAAATATAAATATAAATATAAATATAAATATAAATATAAATATAAATATAAATATAAATATAAATATAAATATAAATATAAATATAAATATAAATATAAATATAAATATAAATATAAATATAAATATACATACATATATAATATAACCCTAACGCTAGGCTAGGGTATAGCCCGCGCCGACAGTTATGCTCCATTTGGGGGGCGCTTTTTGATAGCGCCATCTATCGGTGTCTACCGCCCATCCGTCTTCGTTGCCCCACACTGTCAGGGCTGCATTAGTAAACAGCTGACAGTGCATTGCTCTTTTTTGGTGGGTGGCCACGCTCGTGTTCTTTCCGGAGAAAAATCTCACGGAAGCCGGAAGAGCTGCAAAGAGAGTGACCGGAAGAGAAAGTGATCTCCCCATCTCTTACCTTAGCGTTGGCGCCATCAATCCGGACGCGTCCTAACCCGGATTAGGGCGTTTCGAGGCGTGCCTCGATGTTCCCTTTCAGGTAAGACCCTCGCGCACCTGATGAGCACCTTTATGTAACACTGTTTCGTAACACTTATGTAACATGTTTCGCGCAGTGTTACACTGTAACACTTATGTAACATGTTTTGCGCAGGCACTATATGCGGCTTGCGCTTCGGGGAGCGCCACACTACGCGTCTGTCCGCTTCGACCTCCAACCTCCAACCTCCCTATGGACGGCATCACAGGCACTATCTGCAAAGCAGTGTGGCGCGCCGTATCTCAGCACCTGATGGCGATATATTCCCGATGCATCCAGTCGGGTTACTTCCCCCGAGAGTGGAAGTGTCCACGTGTAGTGGCGCTGCTCAAGGGGCCTGATAAGGACAGGTGCGAACCCTCGTCGTACCGTGGGATATGCCTGTTGCCGGTATTTGGCAAGGTGCTCGAGGCCATCATGGTCAATCGTGTGAGAGAAGTTCTTCTGGAAGGATGCAGATGGCAGTTCGGATTTCGCCAAGGACGATGCGTCGGACGATCCATTAGTGGCCCATTTATTTGGGATCTGCAGATGGACGTCCTGCTGCGGCGCCTCCAGTCATACTGCGCTTTTAGCGCGTATGCGGATGACCTGCTGCTCCTCGTCGAGGGCAATTCGCGAGCCGCGCTGGAAGGAAAAGGAGCACAACTGATGTCCATCGTTGAAGCGTACGGAAATCGGTGTTACCATTTCCACCAGCAAGACGGTGATAATGCTGCTGAAGGGGTCCCTCGTGCGTACCCCGTGTGTGAGAACCGCAGGAGCGAATCTCCCATACGTACGCAGCTGCCGGTTTCTTGGCATCACGGTCAGCGAGCGCATGTTCTTCACTGCGCATATCGCATCGCTGCGTCAGCGAATGGCCGGAGTCGTGGGAGCATTGGCGCGTGTGCTGTGAGTCGACTGGGGATTCAGTCCTCGCGCCAGGCGGACCATATATGCCGGACTCATGGTGCCCTGTGCTTTATTTGGTGCCTCGGTGTGGTATGTCTTTACGACGCAGCAAGTTGTAGCCAGGAGGCTACTTCTTTCCTGCCAGAGGCTAATCCTTATGGGATGCCATCCGGTATGCCGAACAGTGTCAACCCTGGCACTGCAGGTGCTTGCTGGAGCCCCGCCTCTTGACTTGGTTGCTATGAAAATAGGAATCAAGTACAAGGGGAAAGACTGGCTCTACGGCGAAGACATTTCAAGTCTGAGCTGGACGTAAAAAGTCGCGCGCATCGAAGAATGCCTACTGTCGGACTGGCAGACTAGGTTCCAACAAATTCATCCCGGACGTTTCGTACGTATAAAAGAATCCAGACTTTGGATTCTCGATGCGCGCTGGCTTTTTGTGGACAGGGAATGGGTCGTTCTATGCATTTCTGCATAGCCGAGCTCTTAGTGATACTGCCGCATGCTCATGTGGCGATCCTAATGAGAATTGGGAGCACATTTTATGTGTCTGCCCTCTCTATGCAGACTTGCGAGACCTCGATGGACTCGGTCTGTAGCACGTTGGCGGAACCTGGACGTTTGGAAGGATTCTGGAGAGCGGCGGCGAAGAATTCGACTAACATGGCAGGGCCCCCCATCCAAGCTTGTCGCAGCTAAAGGAGTGGGTCACCGAGCCCACAAACTTCGGTGCCACGGATCGGATAGTGTGTCCAAGACACTACCATTGAGGTAGGCCCCCTTGTGGGAGTATCGTGGTGGCTGTGGTTGATACCCATATCGCGGGTAGAGTCCTCGGACTCGACGTGGAGTTGCGTTATACAACTCGGGTGCTGTGACCCATAGATCAGCAGAGGTGATAGATACACTTCGCCTCTTATCCAGAGGGAGTATGCTGCCCGGCAAGCACATACTTGAAAGGTACCAGGCTGGTCGCTATGTACATAGCTATAGCTTCTAGTCTGGGGCGCTGGCAGGCGTACCATCCGTGCCCATGCACTATATACCTCTTGTGGGTATATTCGAGTGCCGTGGTCGTAATCCCTTCAGTGTGGAACACGCCACGTAAAACAAGTTCGGAGAGATCCGAGACGCTCATGTAGAAGGGGATATCGTGTATGTGTGCGATCCCGGACAGCCGCGTAGCCAAGGGCCGAAAGGAAGAATCCTGAAGGTGAACCTTAGTCGGACGGTCAAGTGAGGAGCGCCGCGGAGGACCCAATCTGGCGTTTATACAAGACCCGCGACGAAGCTGGCAGTTCTATCTATCGAGAGAAGTTTGGTAGATCCCTGGCGGAATATACAAGTGAGAAGTGTTACGATAGATAGCAAAACTGCTCCCGCGGCATCCGGCAACGACGAAGTTGCAGAACCGATAGTTTAAGCGGGTGTTGAATCTCTGTTAACTCAGCCGGTAACCATGTGCCTAAGCTTTCTTTTCTATTTGACACTTGAGGGAAGCGGACGAAAAGTGAGAACATATTAAGATTTAAGATTTGATTGTGAATTGTACCACAATTACTTTACTAGGAATTTAAAGTTCTGCTATCACTGCTTGGAGTGAAAGTGTGGTTACCGACTGTACCACTGTTAGCCCTTGCTGCCCTGTTATAAATGAAGAAAACAATAAACAATAATCAGCATCTACACGGGCGTCTTTACTCAGGCGGCGCTAAAAAACTTCGAATTCCCGCAACAAACACAATGCGACAAAAAAAAGTGGAGGAACTTTTAAAGTGACATAGTAGGAATTTTTCATTAGGTAAAATATATTACAAAACCGTGTTTGAAATATTTGTGACACCCTCAAAATCTTGATTTATTTAGAAAAACCCGCGTTTGGAGACTTTTTTGCGCTTAAAAGTTCCTAAACGCGTAATTTTTAACCGATTTTAAAAGTTCCGACGTTTTTCAATAGTTTGATGTTGTAGCTTTTGAAAAAAAATACAACTTCAATTTTTTTTACCACGGCAGGAAGCATTGCAAGGAAGTGAGGAAGTCTGGCGTACGCCTTTCCAAGAACACCCCGGTCACCAGCCGCGCAACTACAGACTCCGGACTCGCTAGTGCGTATGCGCGGTGTGTCCCTGGTGAAGCGATAGCGCGACGCACGACCATCGACGGCAACTTCCAATCCTGGCTCGTTAGCGCGTATGCGCGGTCTTCCCAGAGGTAGTGGGGCCGCAACAACCACTGGCAACTCTCAATCTTGGCTCGCTAGCGCGTATGTGCGGTGATTCCACGTTAAGGGGGGGCGACAACCACAGGCAACTCCCAATCCTGGCGCTAGCGCGTATGTGCGGTGTCCAGGTGTAGCGGAGGCAAGTGGGGGCAGCCAGGGTGTTTCCCAGGTGTATCGGGGACGACCGTCCGTAGGCAACACCCAATTCAAAGCCGCTAGCGTGTATGCGATAGCCCGCTAGCGTGTATGGATCCTTGGAGTAGCGGAGGTGCGAAAGTCCGGGGTCGACTCCCAATCCAGGCTTGCTAGCGCCTATGCACGTTTTTTCCCTGGTGTAGCGAAGCGGAAGAGCGCTGCCCAGTCTTTGATCGGTACCTGGCGAACTAAGAGGGTGTTTCGAAGGGTGTTTGGTAATAGTTAGGGAACCTAAGGCAACGCAGCACGAGAAGTAGCAGCGGCGACGGAGCAGCGGTAGCGTCCGGAACACCCGAAATGACCAACTGGAGGTCCGACGACGGAGCTGCGCGGAACCTGGATGAGCAGCAAGAATACGGCGCGGAACCGGTTATTAAGATCAAGCTATTGAATTTTGGGAAAAGCCTCTACATAAAGAATTTGTAAAGTTCTATGCTATTTGTATTATTTCTGGGCTCGGGCAATCACGTCAAACTATAAATTCGGTGGAAAAGACTTACAAACTCTGTCAGCTAGCCGTGGAAGCAGAAAAACAGTTCGTTACACCTGGCGCCAAAATACGTGATTGCATTGAGTCTAGAAGTAACATAGCATAGGAAGGGGAAGGAAAAACTGGATATACACACTTAAAAAGAAGGAGCTGAGCGAAGAGGGCAGAGAACTCGGTCTAGCAGCGGAGGGGACTGTGGAAACCAGTGAGATCCCCGGTGGCGAAGTGGGTCGACGAGTCCAAAGAGGTCAAAGTGATGGCGTTAACGCGCGGGTTCGAGGAGTGGTTCGAACAAAGGTCCACCTCCAGGCAGAGAGCGCCCAGCGAGACTGAGAGACTCATATAGGGCTTCGCGTGAAAATGGCTAGGCAAGTGGGGGACTGGTCGTTTCGGTTCGACGGAACAGGCGACCCGTTGGAGTTCCTCTACCTATTGACGTGGTCCGCAAAAACGTATGGACTCGACATAAACACGATCCCGAGGGCCATGCCAGAGTTACTGTAGGGCAGGGCTCAAAGATGGTTCATCATAAACGACGAAGACTGCCCAACATGGGCCAAATTCATGGCAAGCTTTAAAAACTTTTTCCTGCCGAAAGAATTTTTCGAAAAGCTAGAGGATCAGGTTTGCCAACGGAAGGAACGACGTGGAGAGGCGTTCAAAGAGTACATGGTGGACCTTCAGTCCCTAATGAAGCTAGTAGGAAAAACCACGAAAGAGGTAAAAGAGAGGCTCGTCGAAAACTGCATGCCAAGAATGAAAATTTTTATAAGGCCGTACGCCTGCCCATTCTTAGAAGATGTGATGGGCCAGGCGGGGGAGTTCGAGGAGTTGGCGCAGAAAGAAGAGACCTTTATCGGGCAAGTCGCCACGGAACAACAATGGTGTCACAGTCCACAGGCCGCTGACGAATAGTGGCAAAGAGAGGAACAGCGGCATGGCGAGGCAGCTTTCTGCAGAGGGACCAATAGACCCAGAGATAACAAAGAGACGAGTTCCACAACCCATTCAAAACACACAAAGGACACCAAAGTGGCAGAAAGAGGAACTGCGCCAAGGCCCTCCGGAGGGCTAGCACAGATCGGCTGAGCAACGACAGGAGCGGCAGAGGACAGCAGGGCCAAAGCAGGGTCCTGTGGAGAACCCAGCGCCAGCATGCAACAGATGCGGTGGCATGGGACATTGGGCGAGCGGGTGCTGGAACCCAAGAATGTTGTTCTGCAAGATGTGCGGCACGACAGGGGTAAGGAGCACCGAATGCTGCCAGCAGTCGGGAAATGCGCAGCGGTCCCAGCAACAGAGAGGAGAGCAGGGATCGCACGGTGCTGCCTCTCAAAATTAATAGGAGAACTGTCCGGAGACGAGCAGCATTTGACAGCAACCACCGAGGTCGGAGGCACGGAAGTAAAGGCCTGCTGGATACAAGAGCAATGGCGAGCTTTATCTCTGAGGAACTAATAGAAAGCCCGGAAATCACCGGATATCGCATCGCGACAAGGAGACAGTTGAAGTTGGCCAATGGAAGCCATACGGAGACACGCGCCGCATTCCAGGTAAGAATAAGCTTCGGTGTCAAGACAAAGACCCTGAACCTGCTGGTGATGCCTGGCATGGAGGACAGTCTGGTGCTAGGATGAGAAAGAAACGCCGCTTTATAAAGCCTCATAAAGCAGCGGTATTATCCATAAAACCCAAAAATACAGGGAAAGATAAATGCAAGGGTGGAAGAGCTGCTGGAGAAAGGATGCATCGAGCCCTCGAGTAGCGCATACAGTTCACCCATTGTGATGGTAAAGAAGAAAACGGGTCAATGAATGATGTGCGTGGACTTCCGGCAGATTAACGCAAAATCGATAAAAGATACGCACCCGACACCAGGGACATTTTGGAGCAACTTAGGGAGGGGAGATTCTTCAGCAGCCTTGACTTGAAGGACGGTTATTGGCAGATCTCTCTAGAGAAAGGAAGCGGAAAGTTCACCGCCTTCACCGTACCAGGAGGCGTTTAAGACATTGAAGTCACGGCTGGCAGAGTATCCAGTACTGGCGTGCCCAAATTTTGGGAAAAAATTTTTGCTGGAAACGGACCCTATCGACTATGGCGTCGGGGTGGTCCTGACCCAGGACACCCAGAATGGGGAGCGAGGTATCGCCCTCGCCAGTCGGACGTTGATTGGGGCTGAAAAGAATTACTCAGCAATAGAGAAGGAGTGCCTGGCCATAGTATGGGCGATCAGACAAACGAGACCCTACCTGCAAAGATACCAGTTCGGTCCATTGCCCAGTTCGAATCAGTGAAACATTGAAAGAATTGTCGCTCGATATGGAGTATCAAAGATAATGGTGACGGACAACGGCGTACAGTTCACCAGCCGAAGCTTTAAGAAGTTCCTAGGGAACTTGGCGTGCGCTACCAGTTTACTGCACTATACACGCCGCAGGAGAATCCCACGGAAAGAGCGAACAAGACGGTCAAGACTATGATTGCCCAGTTCGCTGGGAAGAATCAAAGAACGTGGGACGAGCACTGGCCAGAGCTGATGCTAGCAGTAAACTCGGCAGTGTCGGAGTCCACGGGGTATTAGACGTGTTTTGTGACACAGGGCAGGGAGCCAAGGATGCCGCGAGCCCTGTTCGATAAAAACGCCTTAGGCACAGGAGCTGGGAAAGGTGCGCCAACGGAGAACGCAACGAAGCTAAAGGAAGTCTTTGAGATAGTGCGCAGAAACAAGGAGCGAGCGGCCTAGGACCAGGCGCGCCACTATAATTTAAGGTGGCGGAAATGGAGCCCAAAGGTCGGCGGTATAGTGTGGGCGAAGGAGCACCACTTATCAAAGGCGACCGAAGGATTTGCAGCAACACTGGCACCACGGTATGACTGGCCCAAAAGTGCAATGAGCTAAAATGCAAGATGTAGAGCCACCGGTAAGGGAATAAGGAACACAAAACAAAAACAGAAAAGAGAGGAAATCATCAAATCAAGAAGAACCAAGGTACAAAAATTTATATGTATATATAAAATAAAAAAAGAACCAAAGAGGAGGCAAAAAAAACCTGGAGTCGTAACGGGACATTTCCAGTAACGGGATCCGCGTTTACTATAAAAGTAGAGCCGTTGGAGAAGCACGGTCCTTAAAAGAAAAGTTGTTACACACCACGAAAGTTTCAGTAACAATTTCTCGTCTCATCCGACGAGAATGATCTAGAGGTAGTCGGCGAGTCGTCATGGAATCTCCGCAAGGCGAGGGCAGCATGGGCAGTTCAGCGGGCAGCGGATACTGGTAGGCTACGCCGCTGTGGAGAAGCAACATAGTAGCGAGGTGCTGGTCTTAAACCAGACGGTGGAGAGGGAGCGCAGGAGGATCGTGCTGATGACAGCAGCCGTGGACCTGGCCAAGGCAAGGGCCAATCTGGCGGATGCCGTCCGGCAGAGGACCACGTAGAAGTGAGAAAACAGGAGAAAGGACGGCCGCGAACGGGCAATGAAAGTGGCCATGAGGAGAAGGTTAGAGCAGCGGCGGTCACGGCGGTCGCCGACGGGAAAGTGGCATGAGTTTAGATGCAGGGTTAACGCCAGAAGCAGAATCCAGGAGGATTAAAAGGCGCTCTAATCAGTATAAAAGGAGGCATATTCGAGCGAATCAAGATGAGTCTTTTTAGGAAGCTTGTAGCGTTGAGTTGAAGGACCGCCTTTGGAGAATCCGACATTCAAGTGTTATAGAGTTTCTAAAAGGGACCCGGTAGCTTGAGTTAAAGGACTACATTTCGAGAGTCCAACAGCCCAAAGAGAGGAGAGCATAAAGAACGAGCTAGGAAAGGATTCGTTGCAGTACGCTTCCTCTACAAGCCCAGGGTATCGGAGTCGAGTTGGGCCATTCCCGACCACTCTCACTGCCTTGCAAGGAGGTGAGGAAGGTACAAGTCTGGCGTACGCCGTACCGACTTCCGAAATCGCAACCAACAGGCGTAGTCCTGGATAGGCCGACTCGCGAACTCACGCCCAATTAGAAACCAATCGAGAACACCTCGGTCACTAGCCGCGCAACTCCCAACACCAGACTCCCAACGCTCCCAACGCGTGGTGTGACGCCGGTGTAGCGATAGCGCGACGCACGACCATCGACGACAACTTTCAATCCTGGCACGCTAGCGCGTATGCGCGGAGTTCCCAGAAGTAGTGGGGTCGCAACAACCACTGGCAACTCCCAATCTTGGCTCGCTAGCGCGTATGCGCAGTGATTCCAGGTTTAGTGGGGCGACAATCACAGGAAACTCCCAATCCTGGCGCTAGCGCGTATGCGCGGTGTCCGGGTGTGGCGGAGGCGGCATTCAGCAGCTAACTCCCAATCCAGGCTCACTAGCCCGTATGCGCGGTGACGGAGTAGCGGCAGCGACCGGGACACCCGGAACGACCAACAGGAGGCGCCGACGACGTGTCGTATTTTGGGAAAAGCCTCTACATACAAAGTTTGTGAAGTTCTATGCTATTTGTATTATTTCTGGGCTCGGGCAATCACGTAAAATCATAAATTCGGTTAAAAAGACCCATAAGCTAGCCATAGCAAATGGTTGTTAGCGGAAAGAAGAAAAACAGTTCGTTACAGTGATTATTCGAGTCAATACGCATTTTTTAAAGAGTTTAGATAAGCGTAAAAGTAATCTTTTAGGCCTTTACGTCGTGTGAATTGTGTGGTCTTTTCCCGGCTTTGCTATTATTATAAAAATTGGCTTTTTCCATCTCACTGGAAAGTTGCCAAGTATTCCGATAGCATTGAAAAGCTGGGTGATAGTGCAAACGGTTCAATATGGGAGCTCAGTGATCAAGCTGGGAGTTATGATGTCGCAGCCCGGGGATTTTTTCGCATTCAGTTGATTTTTGATTATGTTTACAATTTCGTTTGGGCGAAACTAACTTGGCTCATGTTGAAGTTGAGCGTCGCTTTTCGAGAACTAGCTGTTCGATTTGTAGATTTCTCTTCTTTTTCATTGTGCAATTATAGCTTGAGGTGTTGGAGTTCGAGCTGCAGAGACGATGATTAATGATTGTTCCAATATTCCTATCCGAAGCAGAATTTACCGGACGGGCAAGTGATCAGATGAAATCGCAATGTCTACTATTAAAATGTGTAGTTTTTTGGGGTCTGCCGGCCAGTATGTTGGTGGGCAGGAAAAAACATAGTCGAGCTTGTTTTTGGCTTTTATAATTGCATAATTGTAGTCTCCTGCAGCTATGAAGTGGTCCACTTAAAGGTAATAAGCTTTTCGATTTTTTTGACAAGAACATTGGAACTTTTTTCTCGCATATAAAAAGACGGAGGCTTTGGCTTCCTTTTTTTGACTTCAGTAGATTTGGCCGTCTCAACCTCATAGGAGTCTGCCAAGATTTTAAATCTGTTTGAATTCATGGGCGTTTCTATTGCAGCTAGGCTAGCATTGTTTTTCATTTGTTTAGATTTAGCGATCCACACCAGTCTGCAGTGCCGTTCATCTGAATAGGTTTGAAAAATCGTTCTTACACTTTTCATTATATCTTTGTTCCAATTGGTTTTTTTTCTCTATTTAATTTTTATTTTAATTCTAACTCATTATTTGCAAGAAAAAAATAACGGGAAAAATGCAACAGTTATTTAGAATTTTGCCTTTAACTTGAAATTCTGTAAATTAGCGCACTCTTTCTGGCTCATCTGATTGGGTTTGACAGCTTTGACTTCACTTCGTGTTTGACTTTGTGCGGTATTGGAAGGACTTAAATTCAATTGGATTACAAAATTGTCATCTTTGTTCATCAATATTATGTGAAATGGGCCGTGCAAAATGGTTAACCGATTTTAAAAAGGTCAAATAAAAGGCTATATCGAATTCGGCTTCGATATAGTGTGGCGACGGTTAAGCAAATTATTAGAAGAGACTAAAAATAAAACAAACACCACCCCTTAACGATGCTGGTAAGAGTGCACGACTTCGATGATGCAAGTCTGAGTAAATGTTTGCAACTATTGACTTTGGGCTCGAAAAAAAAAGTTATTATTGTAGTAAACGAACCCAAATCTTGTATGTTAATTCTTTAAATATTTTTTAACAAAATCTTATACAAAATATAACAAAAAAAAAATAGTTTGTCTGATTAAACAGACTTAGGCATTTTTAAGAGCAAAGAAGTCCCGAAAAACCATTTTTTCTAAATAAATCAAGATTGTGAGGGTGTTAAAAAAATTTGAAACACGGTTTTATACTATACTCGACCTAATGAACAATTCCTACTAGGAATTCCTACTCTTTAAAAGTTCCAAATCACTGTCGCACTGTGTAACCAATTACCACAAAATAAATATGATCATTTTATTTATTCAGTTTTTGGAGTTATCATTTATCATTGGATTAACTCGTTTTTCTAAGCAGCAAATTATTACTAAAAACGTTTCTTTTGTCCGTTATTCTACCGCTGCGTTGCCCGGTTATTGTCCGCGTTGCATCCAGTGACGGTCTGAGCACAAGCGCGACATTAAACGCCATTAATAGTAATCTTAAACAAAAATAAAATTAAAATAAATTACAAAAAAAAATAATCCATTTCTGGAATCTGTGAAAGCTTAACGTTGTTTTTATTTCTTGAATCTTCATTTTGAGAGACTAACAAGAGGTGTATCAAATCTTTTATTTTTAACTTAACTAACAGTCATATTGACTGATACAGAGTTAGACGGCCCTAAAAATCGATTGCTGGGTTGGGAGGTCGTTGCGTCCCAGGCGGGATACGCTAGAAACCCGAGTCAGTCCTCGAGCGAGAACATTAGGGTGCAAAGACAGTTTTTCTTTGTATGACTCTTTTTGCTTCTGGATTTTGTTTGCCTTTGGGCAAACCCGTTCACTGCGAGGATGGCCAGATGCCGGTGGATGTTTTCATTGCGAACATACCAAGGTGCCCCAGTGATAGTTCTCAAGATTTTTGATTGTGCGCGCTGTATGATGTCTATGTCGCGTTCCCCCACATCTGGGCTTTAGGACTGAATTGTAGAGTAGTAACTTGTAGTCCAGGCACAGTGGCGAGCGTGAATTAATGATCCAGTGGTGGCTGCTGGCTTTTAGTTTTAGGTGCATCTTCTTGCATTCGATGTGCTTACGCCAGGTAAGTCGTCTATCAAGGTGGACGCAAAGTTACGTTACTTCGTTAGCTTTAGGGATCTGCATACCGTTTAGTGAAAGCGGACGGCTTGTTTGTCTATAAAGCCTAGCATTAGAAGAAGAAGAAGAAATTTGTGCCTCCTAGATTTTGCCGGTACTCTAACGACGAAAATGATGGCTGTAAAATTGAATGGCGTTGCCAGATCAAAATAGTAAACAGCTGATCTCGGGGTGTAACAATAATTCATTTGATTTATTTTTACACCCCAAACATGGAGCGCAAATTGAAAATTTACAAACAACAGCTGTTCAGTATTACCCTTTTTATGGCGTTTCAGCCTTTTCCTTAATTTTTTTGGTCACACTAGCTCGGAAGCCAAATAAAGAGCGATTTCGCTATCTCACGTGTTACAGCTGATTTTCGTCGTCAGAGTACTAGGCTTAAAGCGTAAAGGTTATATGTTTACACTTTTTTTTCGTTTATTTTAACGAACGTTTATTATAATGCGCCAGTCGGACAGCCCCCTTTTAGGAAGCTTGTAGCGTTGAGTTGAAGGACCGCCTTTGGAGAGTCCGACATTCAAGTGTTATAGAGTTTTTAAAGAGGACCCGGTAGCTTGAGTTGAAGGACTACATTTCGAGAGTCCAACAGCCCAAAGAGAGGAGAGCATAAAGAACGAGCTAGGAAAGGATTCGTTGCAGTACGCTTCCTCTACAAGCCCAGGGTATCGGAGTCGAGTTGGGCCATTCCCGACCACTCTCACTGCCTTGCAAGGAGGTGAGGAAGGTACAAGTCTGGCGTACGCCGTACCGACTTCCGAAATCGCAACCAACAGGCGTAGTCCTGGATAGGCCGACTCGCGAACTCACGCCCAATTAGAAACCAATCGAGAACACCCCGGTCACTAGCCGCGCAACTCCCAACACCAGACTCCCAACGCGTGGTGTGACCCCGGTGTAGCGATAGCGCGACGCACGACCATCGACGGCAACTTTTAATCCTGGCACGCTAGCGCGTATGCGCGGTGTTCCCAGAAGTAGTGGGGTCGCAACAACCACTGGCAACTCCCAATCTTGGCTCGCTAGCCCGTATGCGCGGTGACGAAGCAGCGGCAGCGACCGGGACACCCGGAACGACCAAGAGGAGGCGCCGACGACGTGTCGTATTTTGGGAAAAGCCTCTACATACAAAGTTTGTGAAGTTCTATGCTATTTGTATAATTTCTGGGCTCGGGCAATCACGTAAAACCATAAATTCGGTTAAAAAGACCCATAAGCTAGCCATAGCAAATGGTTGTTAGCGGAAAGAAGAAAAACAGTTCGTTACAGTGATTATTCGAGTCAATACGCATTTTTTAAAGAGTTTAGATAAGCGTAAAAGTAATCTTTTAGGCCTTTACGTCGTGTGAATTGTGTGGTCTTTTCCCGGCTTTGCTATTATTATAAAAATTGGCTTTTTCCATCTCACTGGAAAGTTGCCAAGTATTCCGATAGCATTGAAAAGCTGGGTGATAACGGTTCAATATGGGAGCTCAGTGATCAAGATGGGAGTTATGATGTCGCAGCCCGGGGATTTTTTCGCATTCAGTTGATTTTTGATTATGTTTACAATTTCGTTTGGGCTGAACTAACTTGGCTCATGTTAAAGTTGAGCGTCGCTTTTCGAGAACTAGCTGTTCGATTTGTAGATTTCTCTTCTTTTGCATTGTACAATTATAGTTTGAGGTGTTGGAGCTCGAGCTGCAGAGCGATGATTAATGATTGTTCCAATATTCCTATCCGAAGCAGAATTTACAGGACGGGCAAGTGATCAGATGAAAGATCCGATGAATGGCATTTGGCGCTTATCAGATTCTTAGGAATGTTTTTGGAAATCGCAAAGTCTACTATTAAAATGGGTAGTTTTTTGGGGTCTGCCGGCCAGTATGTTGGTGGGCAGGAAAAAACATAGTCGAGCTTGTTCTTGGCTTTTATAATTGCATAATTGTAGTCACCTGCAGCTTTGAAGTGGTCTCCTAGTGAGTTTAAAAACTGCATAAACTCATCTTTAGCTATAGTGAAGCGAAAGGGCCTATAGTGGCCCGAATGCAGAAATGAACTTTTTGAGGCTGTGATGGCCAGTCCTGATTTTAAAGCGCTTTCGTATGTCACATTTTTGTCACAGTTTATGGTCTTAGTGAAGATCTTGCTGCAGTGGAGAAGAAGACTTCAGGGTTTGAGCTGGGAGTTGTCAACTGTTTATTTTGGGTGTTCCCTGTTAAGGATATTAAAGACTGTCTTAGCGCTAAATCCCATCATTTGTAAAGCCTTTGTTATCTCTGTCTTAAGTACGATTGGCAGGCACTTGCTGCTTTTTTGCTGATACGTGTTAAAGTCCTTTTTATTTTCGGTAAAATATGTCGATAATACTCTGTAATATTTCGCCTTTATTTAAACTTCTGCTTCCTGAAAGTTGCCTTTTACAAAAAATATTATGTGGAAGTTATTCAATTAATAAGCTTAATCCACTTAAAGATAATAAGCTTTTCGATTTTGTTGACAAGAACATTGGAACTTTTTTCTGTGTATCTTTCTCGCATGTAAAAAGACGAAGGCTTTGGCTTCCTTTTTTTTGACTTCAGTAGATTTGGCCGTCTCAACCTCATAGGAGTCGGCCAAGATTTTAAATCTGTTTGAGTTCATGGGCGTTTCTATTGCAGCTAGGCTAGCATTGTTTTTCATTTGTTTAGATTTAGTGATCCACGCCAGTCTGCAGTGCCGTTCATCTGAATAGGTTTTGTTAATTGATTTGTTATTTTATTGAAGTTGTCGAATATTGTGAATTTTAGTTTATAGCTGAATTGTATTTTGTAGTTGTTAGTCTCTAAATTTACTCTAAGATAGCTTAGTGCGGAGAGGGAGCGAAAGCTCATATTCGCTCTTGTGCGAATTCGCCCCGCTTCGCCGCAATAGATAAGTTAGGCTTAAGATAAGAGAAAATACATTCGAATTTATAACGTTGATAAGGCACGACCATTTCTTTTCGTTATCGTTTTTTTCGCATTTTTAATATTTAGCAGCCACGCTTTTGTTGTTATTTTGCAAGTGTTAGTTAAAACAATCTCGTTAAACATTTTGGCGCCCCCGGGTGGACAATAGTGAAAATTATTTAAAAAATAAACAAACATAAACAAAGTGAGTGTGACACTGTGTTATTACACACAAAAAATAACTACAATTTAAAGAGCTGCTCGCGACGCGTCTGTGAAGTGCGGAATAAAAAACAAAGGTCACCACGTCGTGAAACCGCCTCAAGCCGCAATCCAGGATCATCACCGCAGGATCATCGCCCCCAGGAACAGGATCTACCTCCATGCCGTGTACCTGCATTGACTGCACAAGGAAAGTGGCAGCGGGATTAAAGGATCCCAAGGCAGAACCGCAGGTATTTGTGCAAAAAATTGAAAGTTGAGAAAAGACAAATTAAATCTTCGTCTTGTGCTGGAATATTGCACACTCCTTTCAGTTCTTGGCGCATACGTTTTTTCGCCATATTATTTAATTATTTTTGGTTTTCGCTAGATATTAAATTAAATATATTTTTTCGTTCGTTTTCGTTTTTGTATTTAATTTATTAATTAAATAATTAAAATACAAAAAAAAAAAAATTTTATTTTGTCAACAATTTTTTATTTTTACTAATTAACAAATAAATTAAAAAATTTTTATTGAAAAATAAAAAAACAAAAAATTTTAAATTTCGTCTCTGTTGTTTCGCTGTTTCGTCGTCTGTTTATTAAAAAATAAATAAATTTTAAAATGGAAAGTAATAAACAGAAACTAAAATCCACGACTCTTGATGAGTTAAGAAGCAGATTAAATGTCAGGGTAGAAAGCATTCGCCGGTTAGAGGAACGTTTGGAAGCTGGGTCAGTTCCGTTAGTGAAGACCGAGCTAGAGTGCAGGCTTCAGGTTTTAAATGAGACAATATTTAAGGCAAATGAGTTGCAAGACCAGCACGAATTTGGAGCCGAGTTGGAAGAATTAGAGATAACAACTAAGGCAAGGGTGATGTCTTTATTAAATGCCTTCACGTTAGCTGAAGAGTCCCCACCAGCTACTGCAATTTCTGCAACCCCAACTCGAACTCGACTTCCCAGTTTGACATTGCCAAAATTCAGTGGAAACTATTCGGAGTTTAAAAATTTCATGAGTCTCTTTGAGACATTAGTAGACAAGGATGTGAACATTCCTGTTATCGAGAAATTTAACCATTTAATTTCTTGCCTCTCTGGTGAAGCCTTAGGAACTATCAAGGCATTCCAAGTCACCGAGAGTAATTATGACAAAGCTATTGCTAGTCTAAAAAGAGTTTACGATAACGAATGTCTCATCTTTGCGAACCAAATAAGCAAATTATTCAGCCTTCCGAAAGTTTCCCAGCCGTCTGCGTCGTCGTTGAGAGGTCTCATCGACACAGTGTCATCGATCTATGGGTCACTATTATCCATAGGAGATGACACTAAAATTGCAAACTCAATGATCATTCATTTAGTTTTGAGTAGAGTAGATCCAGTGACCAGAGAAAAATGGGAAGAGTCACTGGATTATGAGGAATTGCCGCTGTGGTCCGATTTCGAAAAAATATTAAATCGTAGGTACCAGCACCTGTCCGCTGAAGAGACTGGCAAGCCAAAACAGGAGAAAATTGGGTTCGGGAAGCAGCACAATAGGAGTTCATGGGCTTGCTCCGCTTCCAATAAACATGCTTGCAGTTATTGCAACGCACGAGACCATAGTCTTGCCCAGTGTAGTCCGTTCGCTCGCCTTGCTGTAATGCGACGGTTTGAGTTTGTCAAGTCAGCCTCATTATGTTTAAATTGTCAGCGAAAAGGTCACACGGTTGCGAAGTGTAAATCGACTAGGTGCCAAGTTTGTGCAAGATCGCACCACAAACTTCTGCACCGATTTACTGTGACCGAAAATAACTTGGCGTTACCACCACCAAATGAACATCCTCCTCCAGCGCTACATCTTGATGGCCCTTCTACGTCACATGCTTTGCATGCGTCATCTCTAGAAAGGGTTTTGTTAGCGACGTCGATCGTAAGAACTAAAAATGGTGAGCACATATTGGCCCGAGCATTACTTGACTCTGGGTCCCAAATGAACTTCATTACTGAAGAACTTGCTCAACGCTTACAGATCCGTAGGGAGGAATCGTGTATCAACTTGCTTGGAATTGGTCAAGCTAATTCCCAGGTTAAGAAAAAGATACACACTGTGGTGAAGTCAACAATTAATGGTAGTGAGTTTCCGTTCGACTTTTGGATTTTGAGAACTATCTCGGGTTATCACCCTGACCAGTCAGTGAACGTGAAAGATTGGGACCTACCAAAGAACTTGCCGTTAGCAGACCCATATTTCTACAAACCTCAGCGGATAGACATGTTAATTGGAGCTGAGTCATTTTTCGAATTGTTGTCCGTTGGCCAAATAAAACAAGGGCCAAACCATCCCATCCTCCAAAAAACTCTCCTTGGATGGATAGTCTGTCTCTAGCCTGAATTGCCAAGAAGAATTACTCGACCCGATAGATGGCAATTTGAAAAAATTCTGGTCGTTGGAAGAAGTACCAACTTCCAAAAAGCTTTTGTCACCTGAACAAGAGTTATGTGAGGAACATTATCAGGAAAAAAAAACAGTTGTACTGCCTTCAGGTCGATTTGAAGTCAGGCTTCCATTTAAATCGGATCCAAGCGTTTTGGGAAATTTATGGAAGAATACGAATCCTTAGGTCATATGTCCCCTACAAGCAATGATGTTCTTGCTACTCCACACTACGTCATATTCCATCAGTGTGTCTTACGGCCTCAAATCACATCGACCAAATTACGAGTCGTGTTTGATGCGTCTTGTAAGACATCAACACATAAGTGTCTTAACGATCTGTTGATGGTTGCTCCTACCATCCAGGAAGAGTTGTATTCAATTCTGAACAGATTCGCTCTGATAGCTGACATAAAAAGATGTATCGCCAAGTAATGGTAAATGAAGCCGATAGGCGATAGCAGACTCATCAGAGTCCTTGAAATTGTCCAAGCTCAACTCCGTTACATATGGCACTGCGCCAGCCCCATTCCTGGCCATAAGGTGCTTGAAGAGGTTGAGTGAATCTGTGAAAAATACATTTCCTCGAGCTGCCGAAGTTATTGGTTCCGACTTTTACGTCGACGACATGTTAACGGGTGCTGGTTGCATAGAGGAGCTAAAGAAAATTAAGTCTGAAGTAACTCAGGTTCTTGAAAACGCTGGGTTTGAATCTAGCAAGTGGTTTTCAAACTCGCCTGAAGTTACTGCATCCGAGAGCACGGTTAAGCCAATAACACTTTCGGACTCAGAACTGACTAAAGCATTAGGAATTGATTGGATTCCTAGAAAAGATGTATTTAAATTTGAAATTGATGCTTCAGTCATGGGTCAAAGGGCGACCAAGCGGAACATCCTTTCGGTGACATCGAAGCTGTTTGACCATCTTGGCTTATTAAGACCTATACTTAAAAAAGATCCTATTGCAGGAACTTTGGCTAAATAAGCTAGATTTGGATGAGTCAATACCACTGCACTTAAAAACAGCGTGGAACAAAATACAAATTGCCTTGCCGCAATTAGAGGACATCTCAATTCCGAGATTCGTGTGTACCGAGGCGATGTCACCGATTCAAATTCATGCCTTTTCTGACGCATCGATGAGAGCCTATGGAGCCTGCGGGTATATTCGTTGCAAATCTGCAGAAGGTATTAAAGTTTCATTGTTGACGGCAAAGTCCAAAGTAGCGCCGCTGAAGACAAAGACGCTCCCCCGTCTTGAGTTATGTGCCGCTCAACTTTCTCGCAGATCTCTGCCGCAAGATAAAGCCTCTAATAAAACCCGGCAGATATAGTGTCCAGAGGTGGAGACGTAAAGGAGACTGTAGAATCGATCTGGTTTACAGGTCCATCGTTTTTAAAGGAACCGGAAGATAAGTGGCTGACGAGCCCCCGGTTTGATTCGTCACCAGAACTTCTACAGATGGAAGCGAAAAAGAGTGCGGTCGGATTAACCGCAATCGTATCTACCTCAGATTTATTGGAAGTGATAAAAGGTTATTCCTCTCACCTAAAACTGCTGCGAGTGTTCGTTTATATGTTCCTCTTTATAAGGAAATCGAAGAAGTTAGTAGTGAATTCTGATATAGTTCCCTCACCTGTCATCGAGATGATGTCAAGATGAAATAGAAATGATCCGAAAAAATTGTATTGTTGGCCCTAGTCTACAAAACCTAAATCCCTTTCTACACGAATAACACGAGGCTGGGCTTACCTTTTCGTTGTTGAGGGTTGGGGGGCGACTAGCTAATGCTCTTATATCGTACGATGCCAAGTTTCCAGTATTGTTGACAAAACGCTCTTAATTTGTTCAGAGCTACGTCCGATACTTGCATGAGTGGAATTTTCTTGTGGGTCCACGAGCACGTGTGAGTCTTTTGCGACAGCGCATATGAATCGTAAATGCGCAGGAAGTCTGCAGTCAGACAGTACGGTCATGCATACGCTGCTTTAAATGCAAGCCTCGTCTGATGACTCAAATCATGGGAGATTTACCTTAGACAGAATTCGTGCTCTCCGCCCATTCTCCATATGTGATGTTGATTTTTGTGGCCCTATTGATACGACATTGAAAATCCGTGGTAGGCCACCCTATAAGTCCTACATTGCCTTATTTGTTTGTTTTTCGTCCAAGGCAGTTTATTTAGAAGTAGTTTCCGACCTTTCAACTGATTCCTTTTTGTTGGCTTTTCGAAGGTTCGTTGGGCGCCGAGGATGTCCGCAGATCGTGCACTGCGACAACGCGACAAACTTCGTCGGAGCTAGTCGCCACTTCGCGGATCTTCTTCGAAGAATCGAGGCTAAGGTCGACGCAGTCACGCAATACACATCAAGAAAAGGATGCGTATTTGCGTTCATACCACCGCGGGCTCCGCACATGGGCGGACTATGGGAGGCAGATGTGAAGTCTGCCAAGCACCTACTCCTACGAGCGGTAGGGAACGCCAAGCTGACCGCGGAGGAGCTGCAGACCGTCCTCGTTGGAGTCGAGGCCGTCCTGAACTCACGACCCCTGGGGGCTCTGAGTCAGGACCCAAGCGACGGCGAGGCGCTTACTCCCGGGCACCTGTTGACAGGCGGGCCGCTCATCGCCCCACCAGCACCGCGGACCCCGGACCAGCAGGGTCTAACGTGATTGCGGCGATGGCGGCTTGTCTCGTCAATCAAGCAAATGTTTTGGCAGCGATGGTCCCGGGAGTACGTCTTGGGCCTACAGGCGCGGTCGAATTGGCAGCACCAGGAGGACGACATCCGGACGGGCGAGCTGGTCCTGATCGCAGAGGATCACCAGCCGCCACAACAGTGGCTCACGGGACGAGTAGGAGCAACACACGCCGGCGCGGACGGAAGGGTCAGGGTCGCCGTCGTCCGAACTAGCTCTGGAGCGGAATATAGGAGAGCGGTCCACAAGCTGGCGCGGCTGCCAGTTAGTTGAAGCCTGATGGAGGCCTTCAACGGGGCCGGTGTAAATTAATTTGTATTTATTGAAGTCGAAAATTTGTATTTTATTGAAGTCGAAAATTTTGAATTATAGTTATAGCTGAATTGTATTTGTTAGTTGTTAGTCTGTAAATTTACTCTTAGATAGCTTAGGGCGGAGCGGGAGCGAAAGCTCATATTCGCTCTTGTGCGAATTCGCCCCGCTTCGCCGCAATAGATAAGTTAGGCTTAAGATTAGAGAAAGATTAGAAAATATACTCGAATTTATAACGTTGAAGAGGCAAGACCTTTCGTTTTCGCCCAGTTTATTCTTAAATATTAAGCAGCCACCTTTTTGTTTTGTTACTTGAAGTGTGACATAAACTAATCTCGTTATACAGTGGTGGTAACGCCAAGTTATTTTCGGTCACAGTAAATCGGTGCAGAAGTTTTTGGTGCGATTTGGCACAAATTTGACACCTAGTCGATTTACACTTCGCAATCGTATGTCCTTTTCGCTGACAATTTAAACATAATAAGGCTGACTTGACAAACTCAAAGCATTGCATTACAGCAAGGCGAGCGGACGGACTACACTGGGCAAGACTATGGTCTTGTGCGTTGCAATAACTGCAAGCTTGTTTATTGGAAGCGGAGCAAGCCAACGAACTCCTATTGTGCTGCTTTCCGAACCCAATTTTCTCCTGTTTTGGCTTGCCAGTCTCTTCAGCGGACAGGTGCTGGTACCCACGATTCAATATTTTTTCGAAATCGGACCACAGCAGCAATTCCTCATAATCCAGTGACTCTTTTTATTTTTCTCTGATCACTGGATCTACTCTACTCAAAACTAAATGAATGATCATTGAGTTTGAAATTTTAGTGTCCATTTATCTATGGATAATAATGACCCATAGATCGATGAAACTGTGTCGATGGGACCTCTCAACGACGACGCAGACGGCTGGCAAACTTGCAAAGATGAGACATTCGTTATCGTAAGCTCTTTTCAGACTAGCAATAGCTTTGTCATAATTACTCTCGGTGAATTTGAATGCCTTGATAGTTCCTAAGGCTTCACCAGAGAGGCAAGAAATTAGATGATTCAATTTCTTGATAACAGGAATAATAGGATGTTCACATCCTTGTCTACTAATGTCTTAAAGAGACTCACAAAATTTTTAAACTCCGAATAGTTTCTACTGAACTTTGGCAATGCCAAGCTGGGAAATCGAGCTCGAGTTGGGGCTGCAGAAATTGCAGTAGCTTGTTGGGACTCTTCAGCTCAAGTGAAGGCGTTTAATAATGACAACACCCTTGACTTAGTTGTTATCTCTAATTCTTCTAACTCGGCTCCAAATTCATCTTCCTCATCTAATTGCTCGATCTGGTCTTGCAACTCATTTGCCTTAAAATTGTCTCATTTAAAACCTGAAGCCTGCACTCTAGCCCTAGCTAGCATTTAAAAAATTTTTAATAAATAAAAATAATAAAATATAAATGAAATAAACAAAATAAAAACTTTTAATAAAATCCAATAATTTTATTTTTCATTTTAATTATTTAATTCATAAATTAAATACAAAAACGAAAACAAACTAAAAAGATATTTAATGATAGCTCGGTGCGTCTTGAGGAAAAGTTTTGTCGACCGTGTCTTCGTGTGAATCTTTGTGAGCGTAGCTACTCTTCTTCTATCTCCCTATCAATGTTGCATGTGGAGAATAGCGTTGTACTTGTTGGAGACTGATTAACTCCAACCGATGTGATGACCCAAGTATCGAGGATATGGCAATAAGATTGCCCATGTTGTCGTGCATCTTTTGGCCCGTTAGCGTGGTCCAAACGTAGTCGCTCCCTAATAGAATGTCTATCCGAGCCACTGATGTGAAGTCGATAGCCGCCATCAGAAATCCATGAAACACCTTGAGCGATGGTGGATCGTTGTTGTTTCTCTGCAAAGACGATGTAATATTACTGAGAACGTGTGCAGTAATTTTCAGTGGCTGTGAGTGCCTGTGGGTCGTGATTTGAGATTCAGCTGTGCAACGTTCCAAAATGAATAGCATCTCAGAACCACTGTCCTATAGAAGCCGGTAGTGTGTAAATGTTCCATTTGCGTTCTGAAAATATACCAATGCAGTCGGTACTATACCTTAGCGTGCTTATGCAGCCGATTGTGAGCCATATATTTATTCATTCGTTGCCATCAGACTAATCTGGATGCACTGGTAAAGGGTTTCTTCGATCTCGATCAAACCAGCTCTGAGAGGACCTTATAAGCAGAAGAACAATGGTGTGAGGATCATTTCCAACGTACCTGCACCCGACAACCCAATGGAAAATACCTAGTCCGGCTTCCGTTAAAAACTGAATTTGATAAGGAACAAGTCATGGGAAAGTCATCTCACCAAATTGCACTCAATAGATTCCACCTATTAGAACGTCGGCTAAACAGAAACGACACACTTAAAAAACAATATCACTCCACCATCAAGGAATATTTTGATCTTAAGCAACTCGCCAAAGTCACTACTGCAGAAGCAAAACGAAAAAATAATTAATTAATATGGCGAAAAAGATGAAATAATTAATTAATTAATTGATAGTCGAATAATGTTGATAGTCGAGGCACTGAGTATCCAAAAAAATAGTTAGTTGCCAATGACACCGAAAAAGGTGTATACTTAACAATTATAGGGTAGCGCGTCACTTGGCATTCCGGTAAAATAAAATGCTCCAAACTAATGCATATACATAAATACATATATAGCAGCGGACAACGGTTGAAGCGAAAACGAAAATTTTATCGCTGCATATATTTGTATGTACGCTCAATTATTTATGCACGTAATATATGTATTATATATGTACATATATGGTATTTGTATATAAATAAATGTTTGGCTGAACTAAACTTAACTATTTTGTTTTTGGCGAGGCAGGCAGTTTGTTAATTATTTTAATCAAACTATTCGAATTGTTAGCTCTACTAATTTCAAGATCGTATGCGCCAAGAATTGGATGGTGCCATGTTCCAGCATAAGACGTAGAGATCTATTTTTTTTCAAAAGCTACAACATTTAACCATTGAAAAACGTAAAAAAAAATTTAAATCGGTTTAAAATTATGCGCTAAGGAATTTTTAAGAGCAAAGAAGTCCCGAAAAACCGTTTTTTTTAAATAAATCAAGTTTTTGAGGGCGTTAGACAAATTTCAAATACTTTTTGAAACTATATACTATATTCGACCTAATAAACAATTCCTACTAGGAATTCCTCTTCTAAAGTTCCTCCAAATTTTTTTTTTGTCGCACTGTGTAATTTATATTAAAGAAAAAACACGTCAATTATTCAACAAAAAATTTCTCGCCTCCCCTTCTGGATATTAGACCTAGCAAACAAGTTGACGTGGAAAAGGCAAGGTTAACTAAGAAAAATGTAAATTGCTCTATTAGTGCGGAAGAATTGAACAAGCTACAACATACTTACATCTATACATAAGCAGCCTATCCACAGGCGAGCATGGTGTGCTTTCCCGTTGATGGTAGTGTTTGTCGTTAAATTGTTCTCCACAATGCTCGCATGCAAATTGAAATTAATCTATTTTGCCTATGTTGGCACAGGGTTGGCTGCTTTACATCGACATAATACTAACTTTATTACAAAATCCGTCTCAAAGTTTAAATTAAAAATCTAAAAAACCTAAAAAGGCTTTTTTAAAATGATAATGTCAAAAAATGTCTAAAATAAAGTGGCCCCAATAGAGGTGTGTACAGCTGTGAAGCTCGACATTAACATAAACCAGTGGTTGACAGGACCCTATTCAAGGGGTATAGGAAGTTTCACAGCCCGAGCTCTGCCGGTCACACACAGTATAAAACGTATAAAACGTCATGCTTACAGCTTACTTTCTTCTATTCGTTACTAGTACTAATGCATTAAAATGATATCAATGTATTGCGTGCCGACCACTGACATAAACACATAAGTACGAAAGAATGGTAGTTTTGCACGGTAAACGGTGCTAAAATACTGCGCCAGGGCTCTGTGCAAACCTCTTCTAAGACTTTTCAACTTATCTTTGGAAACCTCGATTTTCCCCTTAAGTGGAAGGAATCATTTATAATTCCCCTACATAAAAAAGGGAAAAAGTCCGAGGCTGCCAACTACAGAGGCATCTCTAAGTTGTCGGCAATTCCAAAGTTATTTGAAAAACCTTTTGCAACACCTTTGCTCTTCGATCCGATCGTTCAAAAAGAATAATTGAGGCTTAAGTTGGGTGGTGTGAATTGGATTATTTCTTTATTCCAGCAAGGACGGGGAAACGTTTTGATTTCAGGAGGGTAATTTTACAGCCAGCGGTTGGCGTGCGAACTCCATCAATTACCAATGGTAATAAAAAATTGAATGAATATTCAAGAACCAGTCCCAAATCAACCAAAAAAAATTCACCAAAATTATTCAAACTTCAAAGTTTGAAAATTATTCAAATTATTCAAAGCTAACTTCGGCGCCGGCCGAATATATACCCTTGCAGTTAAAACCGGATATATATCGCAAACATCGAATATAGTTGGCCGATCCTTATGAAAATATCATAATAAAACAAATTAATTACAATAAAATATCTAAAAGCAAAGTCCCAAGCTTCAAAAATTCCAAAGTTGATATTTCTACCAAAAACCATTTCCGATCGTTCAAATATATGTCAGCTATAAGATATAGTCGACCGTTCTTTATGAAATTTGGTAGGTTGGATCAACTGACCAAAAATAAAATATCTAATAAGTTCCAGATTTCTATCTTTAAATTATAATTATTTATTTCCAAAAATCGTAAAAATCGTGTCGTATTATTTTGCCAAAAATAGCTTTACTGTAAAATTTAAACTCTCTAACTCTGAAAAAACACAAAAATTAAACCATTTCCGACCAATTAGTTATATGGCAGCTATAGGATATAGTCGGCCGATCCGGGCCGTTCCGACTTATATACTGCGTGCAAAAGAAAGAAGGGTGTGTGCAAAGTTTCAAGTCGATAGCTTTAAAACTGAGAGACTAGTTCGCGTAGAAACAGACAGACAGACGGACAGACGGACAGACGGACCGACGGACAGACGGACAGACGGACAGACCGACATGCTCATATCAACTCAGGAGGTGATCCTGATCAAGAATATATATACTTTATAGGGTCGGAGATGTCTCCTTCACTGCGTTGCACACTTTTGACCAAAATTATAATACCCTCTGCAAGGGTATAATAAATAGCAAAAAAAATTAATCCATTTCTGGAATCTGTGCAAGTTGCTTCTTCTAGATGGCTAAAATTTTTGTTTGCATATGTACTTTTTGAAAATCTGGTGGTCTTGCATGATTCTTTAAAATCAGCTGAGAAGGTTCATTATGGGCATGCTAAATGGTTGACTGGGTGAGTAGGAAAATTTTGGTGTTGGTTTTTAAGGCCACTCGCGTGATCCAGCTTGGCACACATCCACGCAGGAGTGCCCCAAGGAAGTGTACTTGGTCCGTTCCTATACACGATGTACACGAGTGATATGCCAGTTCCGTCGCCCACCACAGACGCTCATATGCTTCTGGCTACTTACGCCGACGACACGGCCCTGCTTGCATCCCACTCGTCTTAGCTGTCAGCCTCGGCTGCTGTTCAGGACTGGCTGAATGCGATAGAGCGCTGGACCAAGCAATGGAACACTGCCATAAATTGCAGCAAGTCGGCATGCGTCACTTTCTCCCTAAGACTTGTGATCGACATCGTACATACCTTCAATGGTGACACCATTAAAAACACCACCTCTCACTGCTACTTAGGTGTACACCTAGATCACAGGCTCATATAGAACACCCACATCACAGCGATCAAAGCCAAATGTGTTCGCACTACAAAAGCTCGACTGGCTCCTGCGATCCAAAAGCCTCCAGCTTTCGACGAAAGTCTTGCTGCTCAAAGCAATCCTCACGCCAACCTGGACGTATGCGATCGAGGTATGGGGAACCGCATCTAAGCACCAGCTAAACAGGCTGAGGGTAGTGCAGGCACGTGCTGCTCGACGGGCATCCGGATTTCCCTGGTATGTGACAAACCAGGCCATCCAAAACGACCTACGCCTTGTCCCGGTGGGCGACCTCCTAAACCAACACAAACGACGGTACTCCGACAGGCTAACGAGTCACCCAAATCCACTGGCTAGCAGGCTGGCCGACCCGCAAACTCTTAGACGTTTAAAGAGATTTCACCACAGCGATCTGTCTTCCCGTGTTGTTCAATAATATTGTAAACTAATGTAAATAACTGCAAATTATTGTATATAGTCTAGGCCCATATCACATATGTTCCATATTCACCCCATCTTCTAAGCGCCCGGTCATGTTCAATTGGTTCTGAACGATTCCGGCGACTACAATAAAATTTAACTTGTTTTAAAAAGGGCTGGATGGCTGGCTGGCTGGTTCGTTTCCTTGGCAAAAAAAAGGCCACTCGCAAAATAAATGGAATTATTTAGCGATAGAGGCTAGGTTCACCATAGACCAGGAAGTGATTCGGCGCTCCAACTTGTTGCCCGCTCATTCAACGCTAGCGAATTCGTCCAACGTAGAGTAGAAAAGATGCAGCGCCTGAGGTCTTGTTTTAATGATTCCGCCCTCGAAATAGTTTAGTCATTGGAATTGACGGACCTCATTAACGACGTTGTCGTGTCGTTTTTTTTTTTTTAACGTTGTTTTTATTTCTTAAATCTTCATTTTGAGAGACTAACAAGAGGTGTATCAAATCTTTTATTTTAAACTTATTTAATAGTCATATTGACTGATACAGAGTTAGACGGCCCTAAAACTCGATTGCTGGGTTGGGAGGTCGTTGCGTCCCAGGCGGGATACGCTAGAAACCCGAGTCGGTCCTCGAGCGAGAACATTAGGGTGCAAAGACAGTTTTGACTTTGGGCAAACCCGTTCACTGCGAGGATGGACAGATGCCAGTGGATGTTTTCATTGCGAACATACCAAGGTTCCCCAGTGATAGTTCTCAAGATTTTTGATTGTGCGCGCTGTATGATGTCTATGTCGCGTTCCCCCACATCTGGGCTTTAGGACTGAATTGTAGAGTAGTAACTTGTAGTCCAGGCACAGTGGCGAGCGTGAGTTTATGACCCAGTGGTGGCTGCTGGCTTTTAGTTTTAGGTGCATCTTCTTGCATTCGATGTGCTTACGCCAGGTAAGTCGTCTATCAACGTGGACGCAAAGTTACGTTACTTCGTTAGCTTTAGGGATCTGCATACCGTATAGTGGAAGCGGAAGGCTTGTCTGTCTATAAAGCCTAGCATTAGAAGAAGAAGAAGAAATTTGTGCCTCCTAGATTTTGCCGGTACTCTAACGACGAAAATGATGGCTGTCAAATTGAATGGCGTTGCCACATCAAAATATTAAACAGCTGATCTCGGGGTGTAACAATAATTCATTTGATTTATTTTTACACCCCAAAAATGGAGCGAAAATTGAAAATTTACAAACAACAGCTGTTCAGTATTACCCTTTTTATGGCATTTCAGCCTTTTCCTTAATTTTTTTGTTCACACTAGCTCAGAAGCCAAATAAAGAGCGATTTCGCTGTCACACGTGTTACAGCGGATTTTCGTCGTCAGAGTACTAGGCTTAAAGAGTAAAGGTTATATGTTTACACTTTTTTTTCGTTTATTTTAACGAACGTTTATTTTAATGCGCCAGTCCGACAGCCCCCTTTCCACTACTATTAGATGATTTGACAGTTGGGTTGTTTCGTGCGTTGGGCGTCTGGAGCGACTAAGGATAGCGGTATCGTCGGTGAACGTTGACGTTGTTATTTGTGCGTTCGTAGGAATATCCGCAGTATATAAAACATATACCCACGTTCCCAGCGCGCTTCCTTGTGGAACTCCAGGTTTGATAATGTAGTCGCCCGAAGTAGCTGCGTTGCATCTCACTGAGAATACCCTAATGTAGAGGTATGATTCCCGTAGCTTGTGGGTTGCAAATACGTTTAAATACGTTGGAAAATACGTTTTAGTTTTGTGCATGAGTCCAATGAGCCAAACTTGGTCGAAAGCTTGAGATACGTCGAGGAAACTAGCGCTGCAGTATTCTCGCTGTTCGAAGGCTGAGCGTATTTTGGATGTAAATCTATTCACTTTCTCGATGGTTCCATGGTTTCTTCGAAAGCCAAATTGGTGTGCCGGGATGATATTGCAAGCTTCCAGATGTGGTATTATGCGAGTTAACAAGCATTTTTCAAACAATTTAGACCAACAAGATAGAATTATTGGTCTGTATGATGACGGAATTGTGTGGTCGTTTCCAGTCTTCGCTATCATTATAATGATGTATTTCTTGCACTATTTTGGGAAATAGTTTGCAGACGACCTGTATAGCGCATTTTGGAAGTTTGATCAGCATCTTTGGGGTCAATAGGCCATCACCGGGAGCCTTTTTTGGTTTAAGCCATCTTATGACTTTTTTGATTTTGTTCGGCCGGAATAAAGGTGCGGCTGGCTGAGGGGAGGACTCTGGCTGAATTACTGGCAGGAGGAATGAATTTGAGGCTGGGTTTGGCTGGAAGACACTTTGGAGATGTGTGGCGAATGTTTCAGCTCGGTCTTCGTCGCTGCGAGCCCAGCATCCCGAAGAGTTTCTTATCGGGATGTTCGTTTCAATTGGGTCGCTAAGATTTGGGTGGGCCCTCCACAAGGGGTACTTTGTGCTTGTTGGCGAAAGATTCTGGATGTACCTCAACTGTGCATATTCTTTCATGTTGGTGAAAAAGCCTGGTCGAGTGTTCGGGTTGCTTCCTTAAGGCGTTGTTTTGAAGCTGGTGATCTGCTATTCTGCCAATCACGACGCGTTCGCCTCTTTTCTCGCACCAGCTGCTCGATTTGCTGATTAGATTTGTGGTATTTGTTTCGGTCTACTTCCTTCCATCTCTACTCCATCTCTATGAGGAGTAGAGATTTTAGCTGCTGCACTGCCGAGTGCTTCTTCCAGGGCGCTCGTAGTGTAGTCGATGTCCGATTCCATGTTAAACTCGATTTCTATGTGGGCACTCACGTACTTTTTGTATTTTAGCCAGTTCGTTTTTGGCGTCGTCATGCTGAAGGGGTTTTCGGTTATTTCTGGGCATTGAAGAAGCGTTAGAAGCACAGGCGAGTGGTCTGATGATAGGTCCGTCACTGCTTTGGCCCTTATTAGATGCGAGGTATGTTTTTTGTCACCGCAAAATCAATAACGTCTGAGAGCTTGCGTGAATCTGTTGGCCAGTATGTAGGACTTCCAGGGGAAACATAGTCCAGTTTATTTTTCAAATTTATAATTGCGTTGTACAATTGCCTTCTTTTGGGAGTCACCAGACATGATCCCTAGTGCGTATGTTTGGCGTTATAGCCTCTTGCGGTTATAAAATGACCCCCAAGTGAATTGTGGAAGTCCATAAATTATCCTTCCGAGATTGAGAAATGAAGAGGGCAGTAAACGGCAGCGATTGAAAGAATTCCGTTGCTTGACTGAATTTTTATCGATGTGGCCTGCAAGAAGTTTGTTGCAAACCTTTTGTGAAAATGATCTGTCCCATCTGAATGATCTGTGCAGTAGATTGTGTCGCCTCTTATTTGAAAGTTGTATTTGCTTGTAAGATGCGTTTCCACTGCGTGTCGCCTCTTATTTGAAAGTTGTATTTGCTTGTAAGATGCGTTTCCACTAGTAGCATAACGTCAATATGGTTTTCGGTTAAGAATTGTGACAATTCTAGCATATGTCGTGAGACACCATTGGCCTTCCACATTGATATTCGTACAGCCTGCATAGATTATTTAGACTGTTGTGCTACGAGCAGATATATCACCATGTTCTGGGTTTGAACAAATGTTTGCATGGTCGTCTTCATGAATGACATAAGCTCCATCATACTTTGTTGGAGGGATAGCATCATAGTTTCCATTTTGCTGTGTGGCTGTTCTGGAGCCTTTTGAGAGCTTTGAGAGTTAGCCCGAATTGGAATTTCCCTTCCAGATCGTAGAGCATCGGCATAGGAGAAGCCGTTGGTGGTGTTTAGTGGACCGAATGAGGACCTCGCAGCTTTGGCAAAGAAGACGTCTGGCGTTGTTTTTGACGCAATGTACGCATTCTGTGGATTTTGGCTGCGCGTTGCGGGTGCTTGACGCAAGGTTGTTGCCACAACTTGCATTTGAACAAGTTGGACGTGGAAAAAAAAAATGTTTATCGAGCACTTACTTAGCAAGAGTACTGAAAGGGGCACACACTGTAACACTTTGTCGCAAAGTTAACTTAATTTGAGGTCTCGATCATAACCTTAGTGGCCGAAATGCAAAACTCTCGCTGTTCCTTAGCCGCACGCCGAAACTACTTATGTCGGCATAAATGTAATACGAGCGGACTTCTTATTTGTGCATATACCTCCGCCTAAGCGATCATAGCTTTATATTTAAGAATACATAACCGTCTCTTCGCTGCCGCTGTTGGCAGCGCAGCTACAAGACTTTAGACTTCCCTACCTCCTTAGAATATTGTATAGGAGAAGAAACTCTTAGGAGCTTGGAGCGGCAACAGCGGCTGCTCCAAACAATAGATCCAAATAAGAGATCCAAGTAAAGAACTGGATGGGATTCTTGCTGGAGGAGGAAACATATTACATGGCGACGGTGACATCGATGGAAGGACATCGAGGGACATCGAAGGACACTAGCAGAAAACATTCAATAAACAAGGGTCGTTTCTGTTCTCTGGTTTCTGTTCTCGTGTACAGGTACATCGCCTCTGTCAACAAAGCAAAATTTACAAGCTGAACTTGAGTTTCTAAAAAACAAATAACGCATATAACATTCAAGCAGCAAATCTTATTTTCAGTCCGTTTTTTTCTGAGAACAACTTATTATCTGGTCTTTTAAAGGTCAAACCCATTTATTTGCCAGGCCCCGATGGCGTACCAGGCTGTGTGCTAAAATACTGTGCCAGGGCTCTGTGCAAACCTCTTCTTAGACTTTTCAACTTATCTTTGGAAACCTCGATTTTCCCCCTTAAGTGGAAGAAATCATTCATAATTCCCCTACATAAAAAAGGGAAAAAGTCTGAGGCTGCCAACTACAGAGGCATCTCTAAGTTGTCGGCAATTCCAAAGTTATTTGAAAAATTAATTACCCCTCATTTGCAACATCTTTGCTCTTCGATTATCAATCCTTGTCAGCATGGCTTTATTAAGCGTCGCTCCACCACCACAAACTTATTGGAGTTGACATCCTTTGTCATAGATGGCTTTTGTAAGGGATATCAAACCGATGTAATTTACACAGACATCAGCAAAGCATTTGATTCAGTTAATCACTCACTCTTGTTAAGTAAACTGAATATGCTGGGTTTTCCTAAAGACCTCTTAACGTGGATCTCCAGCTACCTAGATGGAAGGACACAAAAAGTCTTATTTAAAAACATACAGTCCCGTCTGTTCCGTGCTACATCCGGCGTCCCTCAAGGAAGTCATCTTGGCCCGTTATTATTTACGCTTTTTATAAACGACTTGCCCCCTGCTTTAACGAACTCTCTAGTTCTTATGTATGCAGATGATGTAAAGCTTTTTCTTCAGTACAAATCCATCTCTGCCCAATGCAGTCTTCAGTCTTACCTTGATAACTTTCAAGAATGGTGTTTAGCTAATTATCTAACACTTAATGGATCAAAATGCTAGCATATGTCTTTTTATCGTTCTTGCCCTCTGCAAGCTAGTTATTCTATTAATGGAATTGCCTTAGAAAAATTAACCCAGGGTAATGATCTCGGCATCCTATTAGACAAAAAACTTAAATTTGCCGACCATATTTCCTTAATGGTTAATAAGGCTAAAGGAGTCCTTGGTTTTATCAAAAGGTGGTCAAAAGAATTTAATGACCACTATATAACCAAAACATTATTCATTTCTTTGGTCCGTCCTATACTGGAGTACGGTTCATGTGTCTGGAGTCCCCAATATGAAATACATCAGGACCGCATAGAATCCGTACAAAAGAATTTCCTAACTTTTTCACTTAGAGGTCTAAGCTGGGATGCAAATCTTCACCTTCCATCTTATAATAGTAGACTCTTACTCATAAACTTACCTAGCTTAACAAATCGTAGGACAATGCTCGGTGTAGTCTTTCTGCATAACCTTATTAACGGGGATGTAGATAGCCAGCATTTACTAAAACGCTTAAACTTTAACATTCCTATTAGAAGGACTCGAAACTTTAGTCCTCTGTTCCTCAGCCGTTGTAGTTCGACATATGCACTGCATGCCCCTTTTAGGGTATTATGTTCAAAAAAATTCAGCACCAAAGAAGCCATCTCAACAACGGTTAAATATTGTTAGCATGGCCGCCTCAAAACAATATTGGAAGCAGGATATTTTGCAACCATTAATGAAGCCGTCCATATAATGCAGTACTGAAACGACAGGCAATGCCAATTCCATATTGTACACTATAGGTGGAGAACTATCGATGGCACTATCGGAACAATCGATGGTTTGCCACTATCGATACGCAATCGATAGATGCGCGCACTCTCGATAGTGGTCAATCGCTATCGTCGATTGTTGTCGATATTTTGGGTTTCCCATCTCTAAATTAAAAGTGTAAAAGAAAGGAAATTGCGCGAATTTGTTACAGAGTTTTATAAATTGTTATTAAAAACATAATGGATCGTTTTCTTCAAATAGGTATGTCGGGTCAAGCAGCAGCACGGTGTTTAATGTTTATGTTTAAATAATGTTTAAATAATGTTTATGTAATGTTTAGTGTAATAATTAGTTATAGTTTATTTATTAAGCTAAAGTATGGATATATCGCCTTAGTTGGTCGCAAGCCGACTCTTTCTCGGCCGCTCGACTTCAACGGGCCTATTTTAAGAGAGCTTTAGCTTCGCAATCACTATGTCGGGCCGCCCTCTCCACTATCGAGAGCTTTAGCTACGCGTATGTCTAGTCGAGCTGCACTCTCTGTCCATATTATTAGTCACTGCTTAGCACCATAAACTGGATGATCACAATGGTTGATCCCAGTTTCATCTGCCTGCAGCATAAATAAAATATAACGTACTATAATTAAATTCGTCTTTCATTTCCCGGCATTGAAAACTCTCAATGACCAAACAAGGTAAGATATTGTTATTTTGTTGTTATATTGTAATTTTTTATTATAAAGTTAAAAGCCAAATTTTGTGTGACAATAAGAAAAGTGCTATTACGGTTCGTTGTGAAATACATACGCGTATATACATACATGTTATCCAACTCATAAATTGCCTCACCAAATAGGCAATGTAAACATTATTTGCAAAACGCAGTAGCCCCTGCTGAATGCGTCCTGCCATTTCTTATCTTGTCTCCTAATTTCCCCTAACTCGTTTCTGATGATCCCCAAATGATTATCCAGACTAAACATCAAGCTCCACTTGTAAACATTCCCATAAAATTTTCCATGGCCCAAGCCAGAAATAAACATTAGAGCCGACTCGCCGTCACCAGTCCAATTGGATTGATCTTCCGATCTTATCACTCTTCACCAATGACTCAACTACTACATCAGCAAATTGTCCCTTTGTCTTAGAATCTTTTAGGGCAATTGTTTATTCTCTCCAAGTACCCTTTTGGGTTATTTCTCTTAAGCTGAGGTTTATTGGTTATCTGGCAATTAAAAGAGCAAGCCTTTCACATACAATCGGTCTAGCCTTTCTAACTTTATTTCTATTTGGAAATAAAGTTTTTGAAAGAAATAAGAAATAATGATCAATAAAACCATAATGACATATGGTAAAGAAAGCGAAATTACAAAAGAAACTAATATAGTAATTATGAGCAATGCTCTAAGAATCTTTATTTCTGGTCTAAATGGATCAATAGCAGAGACGCTTTTCTCGCTAAATCCACCCGACCTTCCAAACGCCTTAGCAAAAGTGCAAGAACTATAATCTAATAATTTTGGAGCACAATTCGCCATTAGATATTATGGCTTTCAAAATAAAATCCGAAGGCAAAATAATTTAATTATATAATAAAATATAATAAAATAATTAATAATTAAGGTTTAATTCGGTCCAACCAAAACAAAATTTTAACAAACCTTAAAATCAATGGGGAAACAGCCAAAACCAAAGTTGGCCCCAAAAGACTAATTTCGGCCAGAATAACGTTCAGGGACAGCAAACCCCGGAACCAATGGAAGTCGAAATGGAACAAAATTATAGCCGTCCTTCTAATAATAATCCACAAAACTTTGCTAATCAAGCAGCTGGCCCAAGTCATTTTCCAAGTAAAGCGAGAGCTTGAGAATACAGTAAATCAACCACAATATAAAACCATGAAAGTTAATAATATTTAGGAGGACCATTTTTTTTGGGGAAGAGCAAGAGTAAGATTACCTTACTTAATACGATTTGACAAAAAAGAAAATAAAAATTTTATAGTACTACCACTTGTTACATTAAAAAGGGAATATATTTAAATAAAAATGAGCTCCCTATTTATAAAAGGGTTTCAACCGTAAACGGATGCTCAATAATAAATTATTATCACATGATAACAATTCAATATTAAATATATCTTTTATGAAATCGAGAGCTTAGAAACTGACTTTTAGTCGGTTATAATCTACTTAAAAAAATTGGTGCTACAATCGAAAACAAAAAAGGAGTTATACAATATCATGAGAAAGAGGAAAAATTACTTTTTCACAATAAAGTGTGTAAAGAAAATCTATGCCACACCGAGGGAAAATGTAATCACCCTCTGAACGAATTCTTAATAAACAAATATTTTAACCAGTTAAAACAAATTAAATCAAATTCAGTCTGCGTCGAAACAAGCGACTATAACTACAGCTCCGAATCAGAGCGTTCAAAGGATTTTAGTTCAATAAAATCCTTCCAATCAAAAAATGAAGATCTAAGGACAATAACCTCACAATCTACTTCAGGCAACAAAAAAAATAAAAAACATTGCCTAAACAATATAAAATTGAAATCAGAAAATGATATGGAAGAATTAAGAAGCATAATAGTAAACCATATCAAAGATGAACACTCTAAAATAAACATGCAACTTCCTTTCCGCACTGATATTAGAGGGGAAATAAACTTAGAACATGATAGACCCATATATGGTAAGCAATACCCATATGCCAAATCTGTAGCAGAATTTGTTAACAAAGAAATTAAAAGAATGTTGTCCGAAAAAATCATACAACCTAGCAGGAGTCCGTATAATTCTCCAGTTCTTGTAGTTCCAAAAAAAGGATACAATGAAGATGGCAGTCCAAAACTATGACTTGTCATTGATTTTAAAAAATTAAATGAAAACACAATTCCCAATAATTCACACTAAATACCCTATGCAGGATCCATCTGTTATATTAGCTAATCTGGGAAAAGCAAAATTTGTTTTCCACAATTGACCTGGAATCAGGTTTTCATCAAATATTAATGAGAGAATCCGACATTCAAAAAACGTCTTTTTCTATAAATAACGGTAAATACGAATTTTTAAGAATGCCTTTTGGCTTAACTAACGCTCCAAGAATCTTCCAACGAGCAATGGATAACATTTTATGAGATCAGGTTGGAAAAACTTGCCACGTCTATATGGACGATATAATAATTTTCTCAAATTCAGTAGAAGAACATTTTAATGATTTAACTAGAATAATAAATATCCTTTTAGAAGCAAATATGAAAATTTCTTTGGAAAAATCGAAATTTTTTTCGCAAGAAACCAACTTTCTTGGATACGTAGTCTCTTATAATGCAATCAAAACAGACCCAGTTAAAATCGCAGCAATACAAAATTACCCAATTCCAAAAAATATCAGAGAGCTTTCTTGGCCTAACAGGTTATTATAGAAAGTTTGTCCGTAATTATGCTAACATAGCAAAACCACTCACCTCATATTTAGGAGGCCATAATGGTAAAATATCTAAAAATATGTCGAAAAAAAAATGTCGGTACAGTTGGACGAACCAGCTGTAAAAGCATTCAATGAACTTAAGCAAAACCTAACTAATCAACTTGAATTAGTACTACCAGATTATAGTCAAAAATTCGTTCTTACAACAGACGCATTGTTCTGTCACAAGAGGGTAAGCCTATAACCTTTATATCAAAAACCCTCAATAAAACAGAACAAGCATACGCCACAAACAAAAAAGAATTATTAGCAATTGTTTGGGCATTAAAATACCTAAGAAACAACTTATATGGCGTGGTTGGAATGGAAATTCACACCGATCATCAGCCATTATCGTACTCAATATCTGACGCAAACCCAAATATTGACATGAAAAGTGTCTATTCATTCATACAAAGTTTTACACCAAAAATTCAATACAAACCAGGTACACCTAATGCTGTAGCGGATGCCTTATCCAGAGTCCAAAAAAACAATTTGTCAGACGCAGATATATCAGAGGATAGCTCAGATGAAAATACAATTCATTCTGCAGAAAGCAGCTTTAAAATATAATCGAAGCAACTTATAAACCACTTAACCAATTCAAAATTCAACTCTTAATCACTACTGGCAGATTAACAGTCCACGAATCAATAAATGTCTTCAGTAATGTTAGACATATTATTGAGTATGATACTCCAGAGAATTTAGTAACGTTACTAAAAGAATATATTTTACCAAATATAACCATAGGCCTGCAGTGTACCCTACAATACCTTTACTTATTGCAAAAACCACTGAAAGAAAATTTCGGAAAGAAAGAATTTTTGTACAAGACGAGGAAAATGAGGAAGATAAGGCAATAATTATTGAAGAGACTCATTGTCGCGCCCATAGAGGATTAGAGGAAAATTACAAACAAATATCTTGACTTTATTATTGGCCAAAATTATTTGTAAAATTAAAAGAATTATTAAATTTTTAAGAATTTTTAAAATTAATTAAAAGAAGAAGTAGAAGTGCACTTTGCACACTACAGATCCAAGACATAGCACTTCCAATGGTCAAATTGAAAGGGCACATTCAACACTCACAGAGATTGCTATATGTATCAAAGATGAATACCATCTAACAGATTACTCTGAAATAATCATAAGAGCAGCTCAAAAATAAATCAGAGCATTCACTCAGTTACCAAAAAAAACCCATTGGATATACTATACAACAAAATAAACCATGAGAATATACCAAACATTCTCTAACAAGCTCAAACAGTTATGCTAGCAACACATAACAAAGACAAAAAACAAAAAAACTATAATGTAAGAGAAGTAATTTATGAAAAACAAGAAAGGAAAGCTAACTTCGGGCGGAGCCGAAGTTGATATACCCTTGCAGCTAAAACCGGATATATATCGCAAACATCGGATATAGTTGGCCGATCCTTATGATTACATCATAATAAAACCAATTAACTAAAATAAAAAATCTAAAAAAAATGTCCCAAACTTCTATCTTCAAAAACACGAAAGTTGGGTCATTTCCGATCGTTCAGTTATATGGCAGCTATAAGATATAGTCGGCAGATCCTTATGAAATTTGGCATGTCGTAATGTTTTGCCAAAAATAGCTTTCCTGTAAAATTTGAACTCTCTAACTCTAAAAACACCAAAGTTATACCATTTCCGATCAATCCGTTATATGGCAGCTATAGGATATAGTCGGCCGATCCGGGCCGTTCCGACTTATATACTGCGTGCAAAGGAAAGAAGGGTGTGTGCAAAGTTTCAAGACGATAGCTTCAAAACTGAGAGACTAGTTCGCGTAGAAACAGACAGACAGACAGACGGACAGACAGACGGACAGACAGACGGACATGCTCATATCAACTCAGGAGGTGATCCTGATCAAGAATATATATACTTTATAGGGTCGGAGATGTCTCCTTCACTGCGTTGCACACTTTTGGACAAAATTATAATACCCTCTGCAAGGGTATAAAAATATGGGGAAAGAAACAAATTAAAACCAAGATATAAAAAACAGGTAGTTAAGGAAAACCAGGGTAATAAAGTAATAATATACAATAGGAATAGAATAGTTCACAAAGATAATATTAAGTCTTAAATTTTTTTCTCTAACTTACAGATAACAATGCATTCCGCAATACTTCTATTACTGATCATAGTTACAACAAAATCCGAAATAATTAATAATTCGAATCATGATTTCTTTCTTTATAAAGACAATAACGACGTTTTGACCTATGACTCATATGCTGAGCTATTTCATGTTACCAGCATTAGTTTCTATAAAGAAATTATGAACACAGAGCTTAACTACATAAAGAATACTAATAATGATAAATTTAACTGGGAAATTTCATATAATTTAAGAACTCTAGATTTAATTCTATCACAATTATTGCCAACAAGATCTAAGAGAGGTATTAATGAATTTTTTTTTTTTTTTTTTTTTTCGCGGTCTTTCAGTATTTGGAAATGGCTTGTGCATCAATAAGAGCATCAGCTAGCATTCCTGTATTCATCATAAAGCTTAGAGGCCCAGACGACCGAGGGGCGCTCGAGAAACGATTTGTTAGTACATATTAAGCTAATTGAAATTTGTTAAGCTAAGAGGAGTTAGTAAGGAAATTTAAAATTCTATATTTTAAATTAGAGGGACTGGAAAGAGATGTAATAAAGTAGAGACCATTGTAGTTCGAACATAATACCCTAAAAGGGTCATGCAGTGCATATGTCGAACTACAACGGCTAAGGAACAGAGGACTAAAGTTTCGAGTCCTTCTATTAGGAATGTTGAAATTTAAGCGTGTTAGTAAATGCTGGTTATCTACATCCCCGTTGATAAGGTTATGCAGAAAAACTACACCGAGCATTGTCCTACGATTTGTTAAGCTAGGTAAGTTTATGAGTAAGAGTCTACTATTATAAGATGGAAGGTGAAGATTTGCATCCCAGCTTAGACCTCTAAGTGAAAAAGTTAGGAAATTCTTTTGTACGGATTCTATGCGGTCCTGATGTATTTCATATTGGGGACTCCAGACACATGAACCGTACTCCAGTATAGGACGGACCAAAGAAATGAATAATGTTTTGGTTATATAGTGGTCATTAAATTCTTTTGACCACCTTTTGATAAAACCAAGGACTCCTTTAGCCTTATTAACCATTAAGGAAATATGGTCGGCAAATTTAAGTTTTTTGTCTAATAGGATGCCGAGATCATTACCCTGGGTTAATTTTTCTAAGGCAATCCCATTAATGGAATACGTAGCTTGCAGAGGGCAAGAACGATAAAAAGACATATGCTTGCATTTTGATCCATTAAGTATTAGATAATTAGCTAAACACCATTCTTGAAAGTTATCAAGGTAAGACTGAAGACTGCATTGGGCAGAGATGGATTTGTACTGAAGACAAAGCTATACATCATCTGCATACATAAGAACTAGAGAGTTCGTTAAAGAAGGGGGCAAGTCGTTTATAAAAAGCGTAAATAATAACGGGCTAAGATGACTTCCTTGAGGGACGCCGGATGTAGCACGGACCAGACGGGACTGTATGTTTTTAAATAAGACTTTTTGTGTCCTTCCATCTAGGTAGCTGGAGATCCACGTTAAGAGGTCTTTAGGAAAACCCAGCATATTTAGTTTACTCAACAAGAGTGAGTGATTAACTGAATCAAATGCTTTGCTGAAGTCTGTGTAAATTACATCGGTTTGATATCCCTTACAAAAGCCGTCTATAACAAAGGATGTCAACTCCAATAAGTTTGTGGTGGTGGAGCGACGCTTAATAAAGCCATGCTGACAAGGAGTGATAATCGAAGAGCAAAGGTGTTGCAAATGAGGGGTAATTAATTTTTCAAATAACTTTGGAATTGCCGACAACTTAGAGATGCCTCTGTAATTGGCAGCCTCGGACTTTTTCCCTTTTTTATGTAGGGGAATTATAAATGATTCCTTCCACTTAAGGGGAAAAATCGAGGTTTCCAAAGATAAGTTGAAAAGTCTTAGAAGAGGTTTGCACAGAGCCCTGGCGCAGTATTTTAGCACACACCCTGGTACTCCATCGGGGCCTGGCGAATAAATGGGTTTTACCCTTAAAAGACCAGATAATAAGTTGTTCTCAGAAAAAAACGGACAGAAAATAAGATTTGCTGTTTGAATGTTATATGCGTAAGGCTGATCAGTCAATTTAGGAGGAGAATAAGTTGTTTGAAAAAATTCTGCGAATAGATTGGCAATGGCCATATCAGAAGTCGCAGAGGAATTTTCAAACGTAAGCAGGGGTGAAAAAGATACGTGTTTACGCTTAGTGTTTACAAAATTATAAAACTGCTTTGGATCCTGAGTAAATTGAATCCGGCAGCGGTCAATATAATTCCTATAACATTCAGCGTTATGCACGGTAAAATTCGACCGAGCTAGTAGGTATCTTGAGAAATCAACACTACTGCAGGTTTGTTTATAAAAGCTTAGTAAAAGCTTATTTTTTTTATTTTTTAAGTTAGCGAGGCACCTTGTAAACCAAGGAGGATTTGTTGAAGCGGACGGATATTTCCAAGGCACACATAAGTCAAAAAATTTATTTAAAGTAAAATAAAATTTTTCTAAAGTGACATTAAGATCAGTGCACGCCAGAATATCAGACCAGTCAAATGTATCGATAAGGCTATTAAGTTTCTGAAAATCAGCTTTACGGAAACAGCGAATCTTATTTACCACGCTCGGAGACATCTGATCGATACCAGGAGTGGTTTCGATTGAGACCTCCAGCGTGGGGTGATATGGATCCTCTGGGGTTGAAAGGGGAAAAGCTCTGGAGAGAGCAGTACCATCAGGATCAGATACAAAACATAAGTCTAAAAGCCGACCTAGCGAATTTCTAACATGATTGATCTGACCTAGGGACATGTCAAACATGCCCGCGGTGAAGTCATGGTAAGTTATAAGTGACAAAGATGGTGAGTTATCGACGTTGGACCACTTTAATTCTGGGATATTAAAGTCGCCCACCGCTACGAGTTGGTCACGATCCGTCATAAGATTAGAGACGTATCGAATAGCGGACAAATGCTGCCAATATGTGGGCGGTTCAGACATAGGAGGTATATATGAACATGTAATGTATAAAGCTTTCACGGACATAGTGATTTTAACGCAAATAAATTCTATGTCACCAAACTCTTGGGATTTCACCTCTTCAGAAGCAAAAGTAGAGGCTACCGAAATGAGGACTCCACCTCCTCTTCGCTGAGATCGATCCCGTCTAAAAGTGGTGTACTTACTTGGAAAAACTTCGGAGCTAAAGATCTCCGGATTTAACCAAGTTTCTGTAAATGCTATTATATGGGATGCAAAGAAAGAACTATCAGAATATAGCTTGGGGAGTTTGCTACGTAGCCCCCTAGTATTCTGATAGGTAAGAGTTAGTGAGGAAACTAGTTTTTTGGGTTAGTGGCCAAAGAAGAGGTGGAAGTCTTTCTTTGGGAAGTCTCACTCCCACTGGTTTATTAACTTTTTTTTTTACGGAACTAGGCTGATGTTCTTGGACGAAAAGATTCTCTGGCCAAAAACTGGGAAGACAAATCGTCTTGAACATCAGCGCGGGCACACGAATCTTGAAAGAAGACGTGCCCCGTGTATAATTATATTTAAATGTAGTTATGTCCACCACCTTTATATCGGCTTTAGTTTTGGCTTTGGTATAAGCCGAGATATCAATCTCTGAAGTATCAGGGGCAAGCCGAGAAACAAATATATGTTTCGATGGAGGAATCACCTGTAAGGGTTTTGGTGTCGCAGGTACAAGAACTGCAGCATCAGTCGGTGCCGGTGGTCCGGACTGTGGAATACCCTTTTGGTAAAAATTCGCTTGGGGAATTGGATTGGTCATTTAGGGATATAAGGAACAATGATAAACTATTTTACGGCCCTTTGTTACCCCTTTCAGGTGTTCACGGTTAATGTACGCTGATGAATTCAATGCTTGCTTAAAATCATCGCAACTGTGGCGTAATGTTGAAAAAGAACTGACCAAGAATATGTGCGATCAAATGCTTCAGGATCCATCCTTTCTCTAAACAACTGTTAAATATTGGCGAGGGGAATTTTGCTGTACGTGAAAATACTGGATGTACTTAAAATACTGAAAAACATTTATTAACCAAAATAAATGAAGAAAAAACAGCTAGCCCTTATAGAAAACAAAAAGGGCAAAACAACGTTTGACGGGGTCGCTAGTAAAATATAATAAAAAAATTAATAATTAAGGTTTAATTCGGTCCAACCAAAACAAAATTTTAACAAACCTAAAAATCAATGGGGAAACAGCCAAAACCAAAGTTGGCCCCAAAAGACTAATTTCGGCCAGAATAACGTTCAGGGACAGCAAACCCCGGAACCAATGGAAGTCGATCCTTCCATACAGTTCGTAAACCGACTTTTGGCAATATAATCGTCAGGGATATACCCCAAATTTTAGCACAAACCAAAACCAAGATTGTCCGTATTTAGGTCGACCAAACTATTATCCACACAAACTTTGCAAATCAAGCAGCTGGCCCAAGTCATTTTCCAAGTAAAGCGAGAGCTTGAGAATACAGTAAATCAACCACAATATAAAACCATGAAAGTTAATAATATTCAGGAGGACCATTTTTTTGGGGAAGGGCAAGAGTAAGATTACCTTACTTAATACGATTTGACAAAAAAGAAAATAAAAATTTTATAGTACTACCACTTGTTACATTAAAAAGGGAATATATTTAAATAAAAATGAGCTCCCTATTTATAAAAGGGTTTCAACCGTAAACGGATGCTCAATAATAAATTATTATCACATGATAACAATTCAATATTAAATATATCTTTTATGAAATCGAGAGCTTAGAAACTGACTTTTAGTCGGTTATAATCTACTTAAAAAAATTGGTGCTACAATCGAAAACAAAAAAGGAGTTATACAATATCATGAGAAAGAGGAAAAATTACTTTTTCACAATAAAGTGTGTAAAGAAAATCTATGCCACACCGAGGGAAAATGTAATCACCCTCTGAACGAATTCTTAATAAACAAATATTTTAACCAGTTAAAACAAATTAAATCAAATTCAGTCTGCGTCGAAACAAGCGACTATGACTACAGCTCCGAATCAGAGCGTTCAAAGGATTTTAGTTCAATAAAATCCTTCCAATCAAAAAATGAAGATCTAAGGACAATAACCTCACAATCTACTTCAGGCAACAAAAAAAAATAAAAAACATTGCCTAAACAATATAAAATTGAAATCAGAAAATGATATGGAAGAATTAAGAAGCATAATAGTAAACCATATCAAAGATGAACACTCTAAAATAAACATGCAACTTCCTTTCCGCACTGATATTAGAGGGGAAATAAACTTAGAACATGATAGACCCATATATGGTAAGCAATACCCATATGCCCAATCTGTAGCAGAATTTGTTAACAAAGAAATTAAAAGAATGTTGTCCGAAAAAATCATACAACCTAGCAGGAGTCCGTATAATTCTCCAGTTCTTGTAGTTCCAAAAAAAGGATACAATGAAGATGGCAGTCCAAAACTATGACTTGTCATTGATTTTAAAAAATTAAATGAAAACACAATTCCCAATAATTCACACTAAATACCCTATGCAGGATCCATCTGTTATATTAGCTAATCTGGGAAAAGCAAAATTTGTTTTCCACAATTGACCTGGAATCAGGTTTTCATCAAATATTAATGAGAGAATCCGACATTCAAAAAACGTCTTTTTCTATAAATAACGGTAAATACGAATTTTTAAGAATGCCTTTTGGCTTAACTAACGCTCCAAGAATCTTCCAACGAGCAATGGATAACATTTTATGAGATCAGGTTGGAAAAACTTGCCACGTCTATATGGACGATATAATAATTTTCTCAAATTCAGTAGAAGAACATTTTAATGATTTAACTAGAATAATAAATATCCTTTTAGAAGCAAATATGAAAATTTCTTTGGAAAAATCGAAATTTTTTTCGCAAGAAACCAACTTTCTTGGATACGTAGTCTCTTATAATGCAATCAAAACAGACCCAGTTAAAATCGCAGCAATACAAAATTACCCAATTCCAAAAAATATCAGAGAGCTTTCTTGGCCTAACAGGTTATTATAGAAAGTTTGTCCGTAATTATGCTAACATAGCAAAACCACTCCCCTCATATTTAGGAGGCCATAATGGTAAAATATCTAAAAATATGTCGAAAAAAAAATGTCGGTACAGTTGGACGAACCAGCTGTAAAAGCATTCAATGAACTTAAGCAAAACCTAACTAATCAACTTGAATTAGTACTACCAGATTATAGTCAAAAATTCGTTCTTACAACAGACGCATTGTTCTGTCACAAGAGGGTAAGCCTATAACCTTTATATCAAAAACCCTCAATAAAACAGAACAAGCATACGCCACAAACAAAAAAGAATTATTAGCAATTGTTTGGGCATTAAAATACCTAAGAAACAACTTATATGGCGTGGTTGGAATGGAAATTCACACCGATCATCAGCCATTATCGTACTCAATATCTGACGCAAACCCAAATATTGACATGAAAAGTGTCTATTCATTCATACAAAGTTTTACACCAAAAATTCAATACAAACCAGGTACACCTAATGCTGTAGCGGATGCCTTATCCAGAGTCCAAATAAACAATTTGTCAGACGCAGATATATCAGAGGATAGCTCAGATGAAAATACAATTCATTCTGCAGAAAGCAGCTTTGAAAATATAATCGAAGCAACTTATAAACCACTTAACCAATTCAAAATTCAACTCTTAATCACTACTGGCAGATTAACAGTCCACGAATCAATAAATGTCTTCAATAATGTTAGACATATTATTGAGTATGATACTCCAGAGAATTTAGTAACGTTACTAAAAGAATATATTTTACCAAATATAACCATAGGCCTGCAGTGTACCCTACAATACCTTTACTTATTGCAAAAACCACTGAAAGAAAATTTCGGAAAGAAAGAATTTTTGTACAAGACGAGGAAAATGAGGAAGATAAGGCAATAATTATTGAAGAGACTCATTGTCGCGCCCATAGAGGATTAGAGGAAAATTACAAACAAATATCTTGACTTTATTATTGGCCAAAATTATTTGTAAAATTAAAAGAATTATTAAATTTTTAAGAATTTTTAAAATTAATTAAAAGAAGAAGTAGAAGTGCACTTTGCACACTACAGATCCAAGACATAGCACTTCCAATGGTCAAATTGAAAGGGCACATTCAACACTCACAGAGATTGCTATATGTATCAAAGATGAATACCATCTAACAGATTACTCTGAAATAATCATAAGAGCAGCTCAAAAATAAATCAGAGCATTCACTCAGTTACCAAAAAAAACCCATTGGATATACTATACAACAAAATAAACCATGAGAATATACCAAACATTCTCTAACAAGCTCAAACAGTTATGCTAGCAACACATAAAAAAGACAAAAAACAAAAAAACTATAATGTAAGAGAAGTAATTTATGAAAAAAAATATGGGGAAAGAAACAAATTAAAACCAAGATATAAAAAACAGGTAGTTAAGAAAAACCAGGGTAATAAAGTAATAATATACAATAGGAATAGAATAGTTCACAAAGATAATATTAAGTCTTAAATTTTTTTCTCTAACTTACAGATAACAATGCATTCCGCAATACTTCTATTACTGATCATAGTTACAACAAAATCCGAAAAAATTAATAATTCGAATCATGATTTCTTTCTTTATAAAGCAGTGGTGGGCAATCTCTCATTTTACATAGCACGCGAGTATAGGGTAGGAAATTCTGCCGCAGCGCTGCCGGCACACTGACACTGTGAGCATTCTCAATTTTTTTTAGAAGCTCTCTCATTTGCTCTCATTTTGACTCATTTGACAGCCCAAACTTAAAAATCAAAATGTTTCCACTGAGAAAAATTGGGTTGAAAAAAGAAAAATCGTTCAGAAATTGGGTTGGAAAAAGTTTTCTTCATGGAGAATATAGATAGGGAAGCGTGGTTTTTCATTTGTTTAAGAAATGTTGCTAGAAAAGATGTCTTTGAAATAAAATACACTATTTTAGTTCCCATTCAAACTTTTGAAAAACGAAAAATGAAATAAAAAAATACGTTTTTTTTCGCTCAGTGAATTCTCTGCTCTCATTGTTTTTCTCTGCTACGCACACACTCAAATTTTAAACATGTGTTAGTTTTGCCCACCACTGTTATAAAGACAATAACGACGTTTTGACCTATGACTCATATGCTGAGCTATTTCATGTTACCAGCATTAGTTTCTATAAAGAAATTATGAACACAGAGCTTAACTACATAAAGAATACTAATAATGATAAATTTAACTGGGAAATTTCATATAATATAAGAACTCTAGATTTAATTCTATCACAATTATTGCCAACAAGATCTAAGAGAGGTATTAATGAATTTTTTTTTTTTTTTTTTTTTTTCGCGGTCGTTCAGTATTTGGAAATGGCTTGTGCATCAATAAGAGCATCAGCTAGCATTCCTGTATTCATCATAAAGCTTAGAGGCCCAGACGACCGAGGGGCGCTCGAGAAACGATTTGTTAGTACATATTAAGCTAATTGAAATTTGTTAAGCTAAGAGGAGTTAGTAAGGAAATTTAAAATTCTATATTTTAAATTAGAGGGACCGGAAAGAGATGTAATAGAGTAGAGACCATTGTAGTTCGAACATAATACCCTAAAAGGGTCATGCAGTGCATATGTCGAACTACAACGGCTAAGGAACAGAGGACTAAAGTTTCGAGTCCTTCTATTAGGAATGTTGAAATTTAAGCGTGTTAGTAAATGCTGGTTATCTACATCCCCGTTGATAAGGTTATGCAGAAAAACTACACCGAGCATTGTCCTACGATTTGTTAAGCTAGGTAAGTTTATGAGTAAGAGTCTACTATTATAAGATGGAAGGTGAAGATTTGCATCCCAGCTTAGACCTCTAAGTGAAAAAGTTAGGAAATTCTTTTGTACGGATTCTATGCGGTCCTGATGTATTTCATATTGGGGACTCCAGACACATGAACCGTACTCCAGTATAGGACGGACCAAAGAAATGAATAATGTTTTGGTTATATAGTGGTCATTAAATTCTTTTGACCACCTTTTGATAAAACCAAGGACTCCTTTAGCCTTATTAACCATTAAGGAAATATGGTCGGCAAATTTAAGTTTTTTGTCTAATAGGATGCCGAGATCATTAACCTGGGTTAATTTTTCTAAGGCAATCCCATTAATGGAATACGTAGCTTGCAGAGGGCAAGAACGATAAAAAGACATATGCTTGCATTTTGATCCATTAAGTATTAGATAATTAGCTAAACACCATTCTTGAAAGTTATCAAGGTAAGACTGAAGACTGCATTGGGCAGAGATGGATTTGTACTGAAGACAAAGCTATACATCATCTGCATACATAAGAACTAGAGAGTTCGTTAAAGCAGGGGGCAAGTCGTTTATAAAAAGCGTAAATAATAACGGGCCAAGATGACTTCCTTGAGGGACGGTGGATGTAGGACGGACCAGACGGGACTGTATGTTTTTAAATAAGACTCTTTGTGTCCTTCCATCTAGGTAGCTGGAGATCCACGTTAAGAGGTCTTTAGGAAAACCCAGCATATTTAGTTTACTCAACAAGAGTGAGTGATTAACTGAATCAAATGCTTTGCTGAAGTCTGTGTAAATTACATCGGTTTGATATCCCTTACAAAAGCCGTCTATGACAAAGGATGTCAACTCCAATAAGTTTGTGGTGGTGGAGCGACGCTTAATAAAGCCATGCTGACAAGGAGTGATAATCGAAGAGCAAAGGTGTTGCAAATGAGGGGTAATTAATTTTTCAAATAACTTTGGAATTGCCGACAACTTAGAGATGCCTCTGTAATTGGCAGCCTCGGACTTTTTCCCTTTTTTATGTAGGGGAATTATAAATGATTCCTTCCACTTAAGGAGAAAAATCGAGGTTTCCAAAGATAAGTTGAAAAGTCTTAGAAGAGGTTTGCACAGAGCCCTGGCGCAGTATTTTAGCACACACCCTGGTACTCCATCGGGGCCTGGCGAATAAATGGGTTTTACCCTTAAAAGACCAGATAATAAGTTGTTCTCAGAAAAAAACGGACAGAAAATAAGATTTGCTGTTTGAATGTTATATGCGTAAGGTTGATCAGTCAATTTAGGAGGAGAATAAGTTGTTTGAAAAAATTCTGCGAATAGATTGGCAATGGCCATATCAGAAGTCGCAGAGGAATTTTCAAACGTAAGCAGGGGTGAAAAAGATACGTGTTTACGCTTAGTGTTTACAAAATTATAAAACTGCTTTGGATCCTGAGTAAATTGAATCCGGCAGCGGTCAATATAACTCCTATAACATTCAGCGTTATGCACGGTAAAATTCGACCGAGCTAGTAGGTATCTTGAGAAATCAACACTACTGCAGGTTTGTTTATAAAAGCTTAGTAAAAGCTTATTTTTTTATTTTTTAAGTTAGCGAGGCACCTTGTAAACCAAGGAGGATTTGTTGAAGCGGACGGATATTTCCAAGGCACACATAAGTCAAAAAATTTATTTAAAGTAAAATAAAATTTTTCTAAAGTGACATTAAGATCAGTGCACGCCAGAATATCAGACCAGTCAAATGTATCGATAAGGCTATTAAGTTTCTGAAAATCAGCTTTACGGAAACAGCGAATCTTATTTACCACGCTCGGAGACATCTGATCGATACCAGGAGTGGTTTCGATTGAGACCTCCAGCGTGGGGTGATATGGATCCTCTGGGGTTGAAAGGGGAAAAGCTCTGGAGAGAGCAGTACCATCAGGATCAGATACAAAACATAAGTCTAAAAGCCGACCTAGCGAATTTCTAACATGATTGATCTGACCTAGGGACATGTCAAACATGCCCGCGGTGAAGTCATGGTAAGTTATAAGTGACAAAGATGGTGAGTTATCGACGTTGGACCACTTTAATTCTGGGATATTAAAGTCGCCCACCGCTACGAGTTGGTCACGATCCGTCATAAGATTAGAGACGTATCGAATAGCGGACAAATGCTGCCAATATGTGGGCGGTTCAGACATAGGAGGTATATATGAACATGTAATGTATAAAGCTTTCACGGACATAGTGATTTTAACGCAAATAAATTCTATGTCACCAAACTCTTGGGATTTCACCTCTTCAGAAGCAAAAGTAGAGTCTACAGAAATGAGGACTCCACCTCCTCTTCGCTGAGATCGATCCCGTCTAAAAGTGGTGTACTTACTTGGAAAAACTTCGGAGCTAAAGATCTCCGGATTTAACCAAGTTTCTGTAAATGCTATTATATGGGATGCAAAGAAAGAACTATCAGAATATAGCTTGGGGAGTTTGCTACGTAGCCCCCTAGTATTCTGATAGGTAAGAGTTAGTGAGGAAACTAGTTTTTTGGGTTAGTGGCCAAAGAAGAGGTGGAAGTCTTTCTTTGGGAAGTCTCACTCCCACTGGTTTATTAACTTTTTTTTTACGGAACTAGGCTGATGTTCTTGGACGAAAAGATTCTCTGGCCAAAAACTGGGAAGACAAATCGTCTTGAACATCAGCGCGGGTACACGAATCTTGAAAGAAGACGTGCCCCGTGTATAATTATATTTAAATGTAGTTATGTCCTCCACCTTTATATCGGCTTTTGTTTTGGCTTTGATATAAGCCGAGATATCAATCTCTGAAGTATCAGGGGCAAGCCGAGAAACAAATATATGTTTCGATGGAGGAATCACCTGTAAGGGTTTTGGTGTCGCAGGTACAAGAACTGCAGCATCAGTCGGTGCCGGTGGTCCGGACTGTGGAATCCCCTTTTGGGTGACCCTAATTGGGGTTTCGTTCCCTAGGACCTGTGGCATCACTTGAAGGGATGCCATGGCGGACATATCGGACAATTGCTCGTTATCCCTGAGAAATTCGGACGAATTTTTCTCAGTTCTAGCCCTTGGGGTGGCCAGAGATATAAGCGGCTGCATTAATGTCGGCTGAGCAGGCTGAGGCGGATCAGAAAAAGCGGATTTCTTACGCTTAGGGGACTCATTTAGCAGCTGAAGGCCACTAAACTGAGTGTCCAGCGCACAGAGCTGTTCATTGATTTTACGAAAACCAGTGATCAGCTCTTTAAATCCATTTTTGGTCTGTCTCATGAACGACCTCATTTCGCCTTGCACATCACAACAATAATGTATCCCAGACCTACGGGAAATGGCATCCGAAACTGATGCAGTGAAACCGGCACACTTGGCGTGCACGACGTTTTCACATAACCAGCAATGGATGCTAGGCTGCGATGTGGAAATTGTCTTGTTACAAGACTTAATGGCACAGACCAGTTTAAATTCCATTTTATTTATTTATTTTTTTTTTTATTTAATAAGACAAAAATTAATATTTAAAAAGTTAAAAAACACAATACCTTGAACCACTGTGCCGAACAAGAAGACGAAGCGGGAGCTTTGAAAGTGTGCAAAAGAGAAATGCAGAAATATAGATAAGCCGGGGAAGAAGCAGAGCTGAGCTATGCTTGGAATAGAATTTAGACAAATTATTAATTCGACTCCAAATATACCACAGCACTCGCGAAGCGATACGGTTTAGGCTTTAAGATTGTTAAGATTCACAAGATTTAATTCACAAAGTATGTAAACACCGGTTTACCAATATTTATCAAAAACGCAGTGCGCACAAAAAAAAAAGACCGTTCGCTTGAAAGAAAGAGAGGGAAGTCTCTTAGGGACGGAATTAGGAACGGTTTTAAAATGGTTAGCTGGTACCCCGGACCATGATGTAACAATTGAAAATAAAATTAATGAATTAATTGATAACAACAAGAAGCAACAAATAATAAATGTCAAATTTTTTTATGAAAAGCCTAGTTCATAAGCCTAAAATCGGTTTTTACAAGCCAAGAGTTACCTCTAAGAAAACATCGTTTACATTTAATAACTTATGATCTTTAAAATTTTATTGTTACAATTACATTGGCTAAAAAGGACATTTTTAACACAAAGATATTAAATATAGATGATATTCAAGAAATATATAAATACGAATCAAACCCTGTAGTAATCACGAATTTATTGGGCATTTCTGAATTCAAAATTGCTTTGCACAAAGAATTATTTGTAATCTATTTAAAATATCCCATTATAAAAAATAGAAGCGATACATATTACGCAAGAGCTATTTCTCATAATGATGGAAAATTACTGTTAAGCAATCAGGTAGATAAATGCGACAACACTTATTATGAAATAAATAATTTCAAAAAAGAACTATTTAATAATTATTGTGTTTTAAGCAAAGAAAAATCATGTTTCACTCGCTTATTGAACGGTGAAAAATCAATATGTAATAAAATAAGAGAAAAAAATAAACAAATAGATATAATTCAGGAAGGTGCTATTTTAGTAAATGGAAATAATATTGTAAATGACTCTTGCCTAATAGGGTCTTATTTAATAACATTCAATGGCACCACAATAATTAATAATATATCATATTCAAACGTAGATAATAAAATATTCGAATATGTTACAGCCCACAATTATAATAATTTTGAAATAGCCGAATATATAATATCCAACAATTCGGAACTATCATTTGATAACAAAAATACCCTATATCCTTTTATTCAAATTAAAGAAACCAGAATACCACTAACATTAATTGTAATCACACTAATTTCAACATATATAATTTGGTTATTATTTTAAAAATTAAGAAAATATTGCAAAACCATTAAACCACGGCTTAGCAATATTTTAAAAACCAATAAACTGTTCGATCAAGAAATCCCGCATGAAGAAATAATCGTAGCAGAAGTAACAGCTCAATTAAACTCCAGGACTGCACTGTCATATAATAATTCAGTTGTTCCGGGTATGGATAATATTTCGGGTTTTTATTTAGATGGAGCAGCAAAGGTGCCGCTCCAACATTTAGATGGAGCAGCTGAGGTGCCGCTCCAACGATCAAAATGTCTCTGTTCTTTTACAATATTTCTTAAGTCTAAGTAAGGCTAAGTCTCGTACCAGCGCTGCTCGCAGACGGCGGCAGAGAGACGGCTATGTACTTATGTATAAAGGAATATGCTAATATACGTTGTTATGCAGGGGTATGCATATGCTGAACGTTTGTTACAATTATGCCGACACTAACACTTTCTGTGTGCGGGCTAAGCCATAAGGACTTTGAATATGTATGTAAGCACTGCAACAACGTGTTACAGTGCGCACCCTTTAAGTACTTTCGGTACAGTGGGTATTCAATATATGTGCATACTACATCTCGCTCCTTTTGAAAAATAACGTAATATAATGAAGTTATTTTTATAACAAAAATTTCTAATTAATACATCCTTTTTTTTATTTGTTTTTTTGTTGTTGTATTATGTTATTAGAATCAAAGAAAATGAAATTATTAAAAGAATATGTGTATTTATTTATCTATGTAAATATGTGTGTCTTTGTATGGCCTTACTAAGTGAAATTTATGAAATAAAGATTTTTATTCTATCCTTATGAACTGTTTGTTTCTTATGTTTATTATTTGATATTACTATGTTTAGGGTCTAACTTATGACCTGTCTCGTTTTTTAATAAAACTTTGTCACCTACTGATAAATCTATATCGCTTACTTTATGATCGTATAGTGGTAGTTTATTTATATTCTTATTTGTTTCTAACATAACTCTAGCTCTTTTATAGTTTACTTATAATCTATACTTACTCTCCTTAGCATAGTCATCTATATTATATAGTGCTTTTACGCTATCTATGCTATTAAAATGTTTTGGCAAACTACTTCTACCGAGTACTAGCTCATATGAACAATAAGTATGTGCCATAGAGGGGGTCGTGTTGAAACAGAAGACAAAATATTGAAGCCATACGTCCCAATCAGTTTTATCAACCGATATGTAAGATCGTATGTACTCATTGAAAGTTCTATGACTTCTTTCTATTGTTCCAACTATCTGGTGGTGGTGTGCTGTGGATGTAATATTTGCAATATTTAAATATTTGCACAAATCGTCTATAATAGAATTCTTATATTCTTTTCTCATGTCCGTAATGAACGTCTTCATTGGACCGTACTTCAGGATAAAGGATTCAAATATTGCTTTAGCGACAGTATTGGCATTTTTATTCGGAACAGGTATGGCAACTAAATACTTAGTTAAATCACATAATAAAGTGACGGCATACTCATTGCCATTTTCTGATTTTGGCAGTGCACCATTAGTGTTCACTATCACTCTGTCGAAAGCATTTATTGGTGTGTCTGTAATTGTTAAAAGGGTCTTTGTGTGCTTAGTTATTTTGGCTTTCTGGCATTTTTGACATTTTCTTACGTACTCAGTTATATCTTTAGACATGCTTTTCCAGTAATAGTGTCTTTTTACTTTGGCCAAAGTTTTTGATATGCCAGTATGACCTCCTTGAATTGGATCATCATGAAATGTAGACAAAATTGCTTCTTTTTCTTTTAAATTTGTTATTTGGGTCACCGGGTTGAGTAGCGCTACTCTTAATGTTTTCAATATTTTATTGCCCATTAATTTGAATTTATCTATTGAAGTATATTCAAAGATATTTTCCCACGGTGCCACTTAGAGTTGTCTGATTTTATGTATACCGGCTTACATTTCAAGCTTTTGGAAAAATTGATCTAAATCAATAAATCCATTAGTGTATAAATCGCTAACATCATATCTTGCAGTAATTTTTCTGCCTTGTCACTACTTCACTAGGTCACTACTTTACGTACTTCATCATTGTTTATGACGTCGTATACGTTGGGCTTAGAAGCTTTATTTAAAGATTGCATTGGCAATTCTTGTTCTTGATTTTCCGCGCGGAATTTTTGTTTACTTTTATATCTAGTAGTGACTTTTAATATATTTCTGGTTATATTTTGTAGATCTTTGATGGTTACCCTTGATAACGCATCAGCTACATGATTATCTTTTTCCTTTAAATATTCGTCTGTAAAGTCGTATTCTTCTAGTTCGAGCCTCATACATGTCAGTTAAGAACTGGGGTTGGTCATTTAGAAAGGTATATTAAAGGTCTATGATCTGTTCTTATTAAGAAATGTTTTCCATATATATATGGTCTGAAATGTAATATCGCCCAGTGAATTGCAGCTATGTAATTCCTGCTCAGTAGTACATTTGTTACTTTCACCTTTTGTAAATGCTCTTGATGCGTATGCAATGGAAAGTTGAAAGTTTTGAGTTAAAACCGCTCCACATGCTTGCTTACTTTCATCTGTTATTATACGGAATTCTTTAGTGAAATCTGGATATTGTAGCAAGGTAGGTTCCATAAAGCCCGTAGGCCAAAAATAAAAAAACCAAAGTCCAAATTTTGACTTTAAATGTACCAATTCTTATTTAAAATTGGTCTAGCTATTTGAATTTATTCATCTTTTTGTTTTGCTCTGTCTGCCCGCTTCAAGAATAGCATCGAAAAAGATAGCATGATATTCATTGTGTATTGCAGCGTAAGCAACGTGCAAGTGAAGCTCTCCGCAAAAAATTTGTTAAACATTTTTAAAACAAGTGTTTGTGCCATGGAAGTTATTAATATTTTAAAGAAAGGTATTAACTTTCTTTTTACAATAAGAAGTATACCATATGTAGTTTTTATTGTGTTTTGTGTAAATCATTGTTGTATTTAGTACATAATTGTGAACGTTCTAAGTTTGTCTTTTCTGTGTTTGGTTAAAGTTTTAGTTGTGATGGCACTCTTTGGCATTCACAAATCTTTTTGTATAATATTCTTAAGCATTTTAAGAATATAAGAAAGTTTAGTTCAAGTGCCGTAAGGTGCCATGCGGCTTACAAATTACAAAAAGGTAACCTAACCTCAATTTGAAAAAACCGGATATATATCGCAAGAATCAGATATAGTTCGCCGAACCTTATGAAAATATCATAATATAACCAATCTATTACAATACAAAATCTAAAAAAAAGTCCCAAACTTCTATCTTCAAGAACACCGAAGTTGGTATTTCTACCAAAAACCATTTCCGATCGTACAGTTATATGTCAGCTATAAGATATAGTCAACCGATCGTTATGAAATTTGGTAGGTTGGATCAACTGACCAAAAATAGAATCTGTACGAAGTTTCAACTATCTATCTTAAAAAGCACAAAAGTGGGGTCATTTCCGATCAAACATTTATGTGGCAGATATAGGATATAGTCGGCTGATCTGGCTGATTTTAACATATAATTTTAGAATAAAAATATAAATATTTTGTGCCAAGTTTCCAGTCCCTACCTCTACTAGAAGTATTTTTGGCCGCTCTCTTCATACAAGCCGGACCACTGTGCGTAAGTTTGGTTTTTAAGTATTGGAATGCATTTTCACACTCATCCGTCCATTTAAAAGGAACATTCTTTTAACATAATCTTGTTATGTGCCGTGAATAATTGGCGAAATTTTTTATAAAACTTTTATAATAGTTACAGAATAGCACTGTCCGCGTCGTGCGGAACTGGGTAGTTCATAATGACATCGTATTTCTTTTCATCTGGAAGTATTCCTTTATAAGTGCATTTATGACCTAGAAAAGTCACTTCATGCATAAAAAATGAACATTTTTCTGGATGTAGCTTTAGGTTTAGGTTGTATTTCCTACATTTCTCAAAAACATCTGTTAAGTTCTTAAGTATATGTTTTTCGGAACAACCGATTACTATTAAGTCATCCATATAAAGAAATGCTTGAGAAGGTTCTAGACCAGAGAACACAATAGTCATCATTCTCTGAAACGAATTAGGAGCTATTTTTAATCTGAAGGGTAATCGCGTGAAGCATTATGAGCCGTTGCTCGTTGAAAAAGACGTTATACCTTTTGAACCTTTTTAAAATTAGTTGTGGTTATTGATTCGGTTTTCAATTCGAATATATCGCTATACTGGGTGCATAGGCTAGTAAGCTGCGACTTGAACTGTGGAGGGAAGTTTTTTAATAGTTGTGATAGTACGGATTTTTTTCTATTGTCTGGATTTGTGTTGACTACATCGTAGTTCGAAAGTGATTCATATGTTAGGTTATCTGTACTGACCACTTGGTCGGTATTTGTTGTGTTTAATAGTCTTATGAAGGCATTATTGGATGTTGCTATGGTATTAGCAACGTAAATACCATGTTGAATTTTCTGATTTGGAATTAATACACTGTCTGCTTTTGAATTAAGTTCAATTTTCCGAATAACTTGAGATCTTGCTGGCAGAAGTATTGAATTATTGCCAGAACTATGAGCTATTGGTACTTTAATTGGAAATTTTAAATTATTGGGTCTAATTATAAGCCAATCTTCAGATGGCTTGAAGTCTAATTTACAGTTATTTTTTTTTTATAAATTCGATGCCTATTATTCCATCGCATGGAATTGGGAAATGTCAATTTAGGATATAAAAATCGTGTGGAATTATGTATTTGGTTGTCTGTATCTCTATAGAAACTTAACCTTTGGATTTTATTATTTCTTGACCTATGCCTTTTATGTCTATGATGTAATCATCTTGGATGTTTTGGAAGTTATCCGAAGTTTCTTTTGAAATGGAAATGTCTGCATCTTTGTCTATTAAAAAGATAAGTTCTTTCCCAGTAGCTACATCAAAAAAATGAAACGAATATATTTTGGCTGAGATGGTGTGAACTCTGACTTCTTTTATTGTTGAGTATTTAAAGGGCTTTGGGAGTTTTCCGATGTGTTTTGATTATTATATTGGGTCATTCTTACATTGCTTTGGTTATTGGCATTGTGGCCTCGGTTCGAGTTACCACCGCCTCTATAGTTTCCTCTATATGGGTCTCGTCCTCTATTGTTATATTGGTAATTGTTGTTATAGTTATCGTTTTTGTAGTTATTGTGGTTGTAGTTATTGTGATTACCACGAAAACTACCTCTATAACTTTCACGTTCGCGATTTGATCCGCGCTGTGGATAATTCTTAAAATATAGGACGGTGTTTGACTGTCCAGTTGCTTCAGTGCAACTATTGACAAATTTGGAAACGGCTTCGTTCATAGTACTAAATGTGCCAGCTTGCTTGATAAGTTTTACCTTATCGATTGTGCAATTTTTAGTCATTGCTTTTACTGCATGCTTCATGGAATAACTCCTGGCTAGCTCTTAAGCAGTGGTCGGCACGGCCCTATCCCTCTGGTCGGCACGGCCGAAATTTCTCTGCCCGAGCTCTTCCACACACACACAGTATTAGTGTGTGAAATAATAAAAGTTATTCCCTTCAGCACCATACCTCAAGAATTGCCCCCCAAGGAATCCTCGGGGTATGTTTCATACAAACCATCAAGGAATTTTCATAGAAGAGTTCCTCGCATCGAGGAATTCGAACACCTCAAGGAATACTGCAGGATTCCTGCAGTTATTCAAAGAGCATTTCGAACTAAATACCCCAGGGAATCCCTGGAGTATACTCTGAGGAATTTTTAAGGAAATAAATCTGTAATCTGAGGAATCTGTAAGGAATTTCACCATATTGGTCACTGCGGTGGTCTGCAAAAATTAATTAGGCATTTTTTTATATTTAATTTATAAATATTATACTTACACATTCTTCCTTCATGCCGCGGCCTCAGGCGAAATCTAAGCCTGCCAATGCCTCGTCGGTGCTGGTGGCCTTGCTAATAAATAAGTTCATTATATGCACTACTCACCAGAATTAGTTATTATAACCAGGTCACTTAAATGTTTTTTAAAAAATTTAATCAAACGCAACAAACAAACGCGTGTAATTCATATGCAACTTGAACATCAAATGCAAAGAGAAGGGGAGAGGCAAGACGAAGCCGAAAATTGACAACCGATAATTCTGGCGCGTGCCAGGGTATAGTCGACCAACGCAATGCCTTGTAATTAGAATCGCACAAGGCAAATAATCAAACATGAACATTTTGGCTTTGCCCAAAGCCAATTATTAATACATTTCAATATACCATATGATTAGATAAGAAAAATTAATTAAATATAATCTTAAATATATATAAATATTTCCACATATTTTAAAAAGGGTATTCTGACGTCGCTTCCATTCATTTGGTTTTCGACACCGATTTTTTTTCTCTCCCTTCCCTCCATCTATATCTCTCTAATTGTCTCTCTGTCGCGTGCCTCTGCACCGAAAATATGACGTAGAAGCTTCGAGAATCATCGTCGAAAACCGAAAGCAGGTAGAAGTTTCGTTTCCCCATTTCGTTTCGGACTTGAGTAAACAAAGCCCATGCAATTTTTTTTTGTTTTTCGAACATGTCGCCAGGAAAAGTCGGGGAAGGAATTTTGGTACTGAAGGGTTGTGACAGCCTACTTTTTGCTATTCGTTACTAACACTAATGCGTTTAAATCATATCAATGTATTGGGGTGCCGACCACTGCTCTAAAGGTAAACCATCTGATATATATGCACCTTCTAAGGCTTTCGTCATCTGCTCCATTTCTTGTATGTATTGGTTAGCAGTTTTATTGCGCTGCAGTAAGTTCATCAGCTTCGCTGATAATACCTCAACAGTTTCGCCTTTGACGTTGCCTCTTAGTCTGGAAATCACCTCAGTAGTTGTTGTTTAATTACCGATTATATTTCTGGCGACACCTTTTAGCTTTGTTTTAATTATGGAGACAGCTAATTCCTCGTGCTCGCCTTTTATTGATTCTATTATTTGTTGTTTCATTACCGATTATATTTCTGGCGACACCTTTTAGCTTTGTTTTAATTATGGAGACAGCTAATTCCTCGTGTTCGCCTTTTATTGATTCTATTATTTGTATTTCTATTATTAAATTTTCAGCCTTACCATCAAAACTGGTATAAGCTTGGACGCTGTATTAATAAAATCAATATTTTATTGTGCCATTGTGATGGATTTACTTATTTTATTTTCTATTGCACTCGAAGTATCTGAATTTGTTGAATTATCCAGATCAGTGTATACCGCCGGAATAGTAAGATTATGCAAATCTTCATCTTCTATTTTGGGGTTTACTTTGGAAAGCTCTTCTGACTCCGATTCGTTCGTTTTTGTTGATTCCGGGCCAGGTGCAGTGTCAACTGCTATTGGAGTGTTTAGAACGGTTGGTAACGATATTTCTAAACTGAACTTTTGTTTAACAAATATTAAATTGGATCGTAGTCGTATCATTAAATATATCATATCATTATCATTAAATATTAAATTGGATCGTAGTCGTATCAAAGTTTCGATACCTGTGACCAATTATCTTGATTTAATCTTTCCCTATGATCATGTATTAGCATTCGCGCTTCATTAAAGCACTCTACTAATATTTCAACGTGCTTCCTAACCGTGTTTTTTTGAATAGGTCTATTCTGAGTTAGCGACTTGTACGATCTGTCAAAATTAGTTTTAATGTTTGATAATTCCTAGTACAATTTGTTCCATTCCATGCCTTTAGTTTAGCCATACTTTGTAAGAAGAATTACGTAATATATTTTTATAATTATTTTTTGTTATTTCATTTTCTTAGATTTTAGGTGTTGACATTTATGTGTAAAAATTTTTGTTTGTGCTGTTTTTTTTTAGATTTTGTCCAGGTCATTTGCTTGACTCTGGAATTTTTTCTTCAAACATTTGTTGTGTAATTTATACAATTTTAGTAATACGCTTGCCAACATTATAATAATGATTATCACTAACAATATTGTGATTGTTCGAAGATCGAAGTCCGTGGAATCTAAAACTTTTGTATCTACCAAACTCATTTTAGATATTGTATCTATTTTTCTTTTTTCAATTTCTATTTTATTTTCCTTCCTTCCTATTCCTTCCTTTCCTATAATGTTTCTAGGAAGTAATAGTCAGAATCAGTTATTTGATCTGTTTTACTTATGCTATTACTTCTCATAAGAAAAGAGTGAAGAAATTTAAAAAAAAACTTAGTTTTTCTCTAACATCTTTTTCCTACCTATTAGTTGTACGGCTATACGGGCCATACTTTCTAATTGAGCAAAAGAGGTTCCGCCCAATTTTTCAAAATATTATATTATTTTAAAAAAATATGCATCGTAGTGCAATCAAAAAAAATTATGCGACGCAGTGCATTAGTAAAAAAAAAATTTTCAGCTCGGTTGGTTTCCTTTCTTCCTTCTACGTTAGCTGGTCGTCGCCGGTTTGGCTATGCTGACGCTCCCACGGTGGCGCAGGAGGTGGCGCATTCCCGTACTTTATTTGCTGCTGCTGCTGTCCGGGGCCTTTTGGGCTCAGGCGTTACCGGTGCCGGTCCTCGCACAGGTGCGGTTGCAGTGGGGGCTTTCCAGTGGTCTAGGGCAATCCTTCGGGCATGTCTTTTAAGACGTCTTAAAAAAAGACGGGCATGTCTTTTTTAAGGTAATGGCTTGGGTGATGGAGGTTTTGTTGTTATTAGTGTTTCATTAACTTTTCTTTTTGGGCGTTTATTACTTATTAATTTGTCTTGCAGAAAATCAATTCTGTTTGCAGTTTTTGGGCCGTAACCCACGCAGGAGGTGGAGTATTTACGTAGAGTAGTCACTTTAAGTGTGCTACCTTTTTTTTTATCTTTTTCGCAACTCCTCCGCGTTTGCCCATTGCTTTCACTTTACTCACTCAGATTTTTTCGTCAATGTATCTATTTCACAATTTCCAGTTTAAGTTTTTGTAATTATACCCTTGCAGAGGGTATTATAATTTTGGTCAAAAGTGTGCAACGCAGTGAAGGAGACATCTCCGACCATATAAAGTATATATATTCTTGATCAGGATTACCTCCTGAGTTGATATAAGCATGTCCGTCTGTCCGTCTGTCTGTCCGTCTGTCTGTTTCTACGCAAACTAGTCTCTCAGTTCTAAAGCTATCGACTTGAAACTTTGCACACACCCTTCTTTCCTTTGCACGCAGTATATAAGTCGGAACGGCCGGGATCGGCCGACTATATCCTATAGCTGCCATATAACTGATTGATCGTAAGTATAACTTCGGTGTTTTTAGAGTTAGAGAGTTCAAATTTAGTACGAATGGTATTTTTGGAAAAATAATACGACAAACCACATTTTATCAGGATCGGCCGACTATAAGATATAGCTATAGATATAATTATATAACTGAAAAATCCAAAATTGCCCATCTTTTGTGTTTTTGAAGATAGAAAAGAAAAACTTCGTACATATTATATATTTGGTCAGTTGATCCGACCTACCAAATTTCATAACGATCGGTCGACTATATCTTAAAGCTGCCATATAACTGAACGATCGGAAATTACTCAACTTTCGCGTTTTTGAAAATAGAAAGTTTAAACTTCTATTTTCAAATAATTTCGCGTAAAGACCGGCTGACTGATCCGACCTACCAAATTGAATAAGGATCGGTCCACTATATCCTGTAGCTGCCATATATCTGATTAATCGGCTTTTTTATGAGCGTCGATATATATATTTTTTTTGTATGAACTAGTTGAAAAAAAGTATTGAAGCTGGTTTCCGTGATGTTTATTATGAATCCTCACATACTCAGCCCCCTCACCACGACAAGGTCTCAATCCACGAGAGGGAAATATTATAACTTAAATCTATATTGCACATTATAGAAAAACAAATTATTACAATATTTAAATAATATACAAATCTCTTATTATTATAATAAAATATATAAAATTCGTATAAATAAAAAAAAATAGGAAAATAATAAATAAATTAATAAAAAAATCTTAGCTATATTTAAGAAAAATTCATTATGACTATAGGTCGTTTTGTACGTAAGAGCCACAACATTCCTAAGCTCATTTTCAGCAAAAATCCAATCAATTTTCGTAAAATGTTTTGTAGTTGCACAATTATTGATTGGTATAAGGTTAACTTCATTTAAAGCTTCCTCCAGTCGATCAGTGGTTGTAGATCTACATACATTAAAATCTCCTAATATTACCAATTTGCTATTAATTTCTAAGCTGCGTATCCTTTCTACATCCACCATAAATTCATTTCGAAATTGTGTTATAGGAAAAGAAGGATTCCTATAAACAACAATAAAGGATGTATCGAGATATTTGAATGCAATTGATTGGTATGTAGTTCTTGAGCTTAAAGACTTGTTTGTCTCAAACAAGAAAACTACATTTTCGGCAATATTTTGCTTGGCATAAATTATAATTCCATTTTTGCCAATACCATTCAATCGATTGCTATCAATTCTTCTTATAATGTCGAAACCTTGTAAAGAAAAGTCTTCGCTGGGAAGAGTCCAAGTTTCGACAAAACAAAGAAAATTTGCAGAACAAATAATAAGGTCGTTGAAAATATCTTCGCGATGGCTTTGAAGGGACTCAACATTTTGGTAATATAGGGAGATTTCTTCATTACTTCTGACCAAAACTTCATAATGCGTAGTCAAGAACTTTTCCTCTCTTAACTTTTGAAGTTCATCTTGGACATTTGGGGCTCCAAATCTTGTTGGAGGAACAAAGTCGCCTAGAAGGAAAAGTCCTGATGCGCTCGTGGCCCTGCTGCATCCAACATATAGCGAAGCTCGCTTGATGCCTCTTTTAAGATGCACGGCGACTTTGCTATATGTTGCTCCTTGGCTTTTGTGGATAGTAATAGCCTCAGCAGGAACAATTGGGAATTGCTTTCGGTCGACAGAAGCATGCTCGGATCTTCCACATTGAAAAACTCGAGAGGCTTTTAATATTGGAGTCCATTCGGGATCGGGACTGTTCCGAACTTTTGATCTGGCAATAGCGCCAACCGTGGGTTCAAAAAATTTAATCCAAAGTCGCGTCACTAAACTTGAGCCATTCACTAAGCAATGGTCGATTTGCATTAGCTGACCAGTTGCTCCATTTACAAGTCCGTCACTTGTGTCTATATTGACGGTTACCATATACTTAGCAGTTGTTTTGAGATGAAGAACATTTGGCAAACCCTGTGTTTCAGAGGTTTTCATATTTTGAGCATATCTTAACGTGTTTTCTCTGTTTCGTCCAGATATGTTCGCAGTTTTCACTGTATCAACAGCAGTGGAAACCAACTCTTCCGTCCCAATTTGCGCAAGTTTTATGGAATTGTAATTGTTAGCTTCTTCGTTAGAAGCAAATAAATGAATAGCATCATCAGGAACCTCGCTGGGTGAAACAACTCTTTGTTTTAGGAGCTCTATATCTGCAATTATCATGCAAGCCTCAGATAAATGATTCAGGGCTTGAGCAAATGCATGGTCGCCTCTTTGGCGCATTATTTCTGTGAGCTCAAAATACTTAAAGTTGCTCCATAGGCTATTTCCTGCTAAAACGCTATAAGGATTAACTGTCCTTTCCGAAACTATCCAACTGTCTCCAACTGGGGAAAGCTGCTTTAGATCTCAAAAAACTATAATTGATTTTCCACCAAAACTTAAGTCAGGGCTTCGGAAAATTTGACGAAGCCTTTGATCCAAAAATGAAAGCATTTTAGAACCAACCATAGAAATTTCATCAATTATAATCAATTGGAGATCGATCAACTTGCAATGAATTGTATTTAAACTGTCATTGCTTAAAGGTCTTAAGGGACCTGAAGCTTGATTCATTGGAAGAGAAAACACTGAATGCAGTGTCAGTCCTCCAATACCAAAAGCAGCTTTTCCAGTTGGAGCACATAATAAAACCTTTGCCGAATCCGTAGCACCAGGAAGCTTATTTGCTCGCCAAGTCACAGACTGATAGATGGTAGAAATCAGTCTGCTTTTTCCTACACCGGCCCCTCCACTAACATATTCGTAAAAAATATTTTTAGAAACAACATTATGCATCACATGTGCATAATATTGTCTTTGCTTATGGTTGAGGGACCGAGTTAGCGAGCAAAGGTCATCATTGGAAACTAACGGGGGGAGTCTAATTAAATGAAGTTCGCCGTCTTCTTCAGGGTTGTTTACCGCATTGTCATCCTGAAGAATATTTACGTTCCGCTCTATATTTGGTACTGCCAAAGCTCTAAACTCTTCGTCTAAAAATTGGGAGGCAGGTTCTTCCGCAACAGGAGCATTATCTCCCCTATCCTCTTGCAAATCTTCTAGAACTCTTTCTAACTCCATATTATCAAACACATCATAGTTCCTTTTTTTTGTCTTAATGGCTTCGTGGTTTGCTCGGAATGTGTTTTCAATGTCGTTGGAAAGAAGTTGAGCTTCTTTATTTCGCCAAGGATAGAAGAGCATTAAATGCTCTCGGAAATAATCGGAAGGTGAAGAGTTAATGCTAAAGCGAACCCACCTTAGAATCAGGGGATTTTTTTTCAGGGGCGTTTCTTAACGCAACCAGACCCATCCATCAGTGGATAGCTTTGCTCAGCAACTTCATCTTCGTCATCTACCTCCACATCATTTGCTTCATCATAGTCTTCCCTATGATTAGCGGCAGATCATGCATTTCGCTTGATAAATCTGTACCAAGTTGCGAAATCTGCTAAACAAATTCCTTCCAACTGCTCATGCCTTTGCACATATCGGCCAAGAATATTACGCTCAAAAATATCCACCGAGTTGTTTGGTAGTCGCTCTAATTCTTCATTTGAGCGAGTCAATCTAGTTCGTTTGTCTGGATGGCAAGTGTTTATAAAAATAGTACCTCTCCGCCTAACTTTATTTGCCGCTGTTTGCTTTATTGTGTCCCAGCTGATGTTCTTCCGGGATATTTCTAGGAGTGCTGTACGGCGCCAGGTCATCTTTGGGCGACCCACTCTTCTGCTTCCTTGTGGGTTCCATTCCAGAGCCATCCTTACGATGCTTCGTGGTTCCTTCCTCAGTGCGTGGCCAATCCATTTCCATTTTCGTTTCTTTATTTGCTCCTGGATTGGGACCTCTCCTGTGCAGTGCCATAAGTCCTCATTGGATATTCTATCAGGCCAGAATAGCCCAAGTATTATTCTTAGGCACTTATTAATGTAAGCCTGCAACTTCATCAATATCCTTTGAGTGGTCAGCCACGTCTCCGATCCGTATAGCAGTATGGATTTTACACACGAGTTGAATATGCGCAGCTTTGTTTTTCTGTTTATCTGCTGGTTTCTCCATACTCGGTGTAGTCTTCCAAATGCAGACCTCGCTTTGCGCAGTCGGTTCTCCACATCACTTTCCACTCCACCATTTGATGTTATGATAGTACCGAGGTAGGTGAAGCTGTCGACGAAGTCGATGGTATTATCTCCGATTGTGATGTTGTTTGTGTTGAAGTTGTTGATCCGCATAGCTTTCGTTTTTGATGCGTTGATCTTTAAGCCTACTGCGCTGGCTCGGATCTCGAGGTCCCTAGCTTTGGCTTGAATGTCTTCGAATTTGTGAGCCAAGAGACATATGTCATCCGCGTAATCCAAGTCTTTTAGATGTCGGGTGAAGTTCCAGGTGATTCCGCGTCTGTTCATGCATACTTCTCTCATAATTTCGTCGACTACCAAGTTGAACTGAAGTGGTGATAGAGGACATCCTTGCTTGACGCCTGTGTTCGTCTGGAAGGGTGCACTAATTTTCCAGTTGGGCAGTACCGCCAGTTCAGCATCATCATACATAGCTTTCACTATGTTTATGATTTTCACTGGCACTCCCTTTCTTGCAAGTGCCCTCCATATCGCTGCTCTGTCTACCGAATCGAATGCCTTCTGGAAATCTATGAACAGGAGGTACAGCGGCGAGCGCCATTCCACAGTTTGTTCGGTTATTGCGCGTAGTGTGTTTGCCTGGTCTACGCAGCTCCTGTGTGGTCTGAAACCTCCTTGTTCATCTCGTATTGTTGGCTCTATTTTTTCCTGAAGACGTTCGTTTAGTACAGTGGCTAGTACGTTGTAACTTGTGTTCAACAGGGTAATGCCTCGCCAGTTGTTGCAGTCACTGAGGTCTCCTTTCTTCGGTAGCTTAATGATGATTCCTTTTTTTCCAGGATGTTGGGATCCGCTCACTTTCCCATATATTATTGAAATGTGGATGCAGTGTTTCGGCAATTAGTTGCGTGTTAATCTGGAGAAGTTCGGCCGGTATGCCATCATCTCCAGCCGCTTTGTTGCGTTTTAATTTCTTGATTGCATCCTTTATTTCTCTAATTGATGGTGCCGTGGGTGATATTCTGAGGTTATTGCTCGGTACAATACTCCTGAAGTTATCTTGCGTGCTGCTCGGTTGTTCTGTGCAGCTGATCTCCATAAAGTGCTGTCGCTATCTCTGGAGTTGTGCCGCATCATCAGTAAGGAGTCTTTCATCTGTGTCCCGCACTGGTTGGGTTCGTCTATGGCAGCTTCCGGTCAGTTGACTAATTATCTGGTACAGTGAGCGCATGTTGTTCGTGTTGGCTGCGCTTTCTGCATTTTCAGCGAGCCTGTCCAGAAATTTCCTTTTGTCGTTTCGTGCTGATTTCTTCACCATCTTGCACAGCTCTTTGTGTTCGTGCGAGCTCTGCAGTCATGATCTGCTTTCGACTTTAGGCTGTTCCGTTTGCTGATAAGTTCCCAAGTGTGCGCTGATATCCAATCCGTGCGCCTGCGTTGTCGGGTGCCAAGCATCTCCTCCGCGGTGCTCCTCAGTATACTGCATGTTTGTTCCCATGAGTGATTCAACGGTTGTGTTGTCATCTGTTCACGCAACGTTGTGGCCATTCTGGTGGATAGGTTGGAGTCACTCAGCCGTTGTATGTTAATGGGAGGCGGTCTTCTTGTGGTCCTGTTGACAGTGTTGCTATTTCGTCTGAGCTTGGTTAAAAGCTCTCCGATTATCAGCTCGTGGTCACTGTCGATAGACGCACCTTTCCTATTTCTAACATCCATTAACGAGCGTCTCCATTTCCTACTTATGCAAATGTGGTCGATTTGGTTGCGAGTATGTCCATTCGGAGAGGTCCATGTGTATTTATGGATTTCCTTGTGGGGGAATACAGTGCCACCAATAACCAGTTGGAAGGTCTGACATAAGTCGATTAGCCTGTCACCATTATTGCTGCGTGTGCCAACACCATGTCGGCCCATGATTGTTTCCAATCCGACATATGCAGACCCAAAATATTGTAAGCTGCTTCTTGGGCCGATATTTCTGTAGCGTTAATAAACTTATTCCCTAGGTGCTGTAATAGCCGAGGGAAATAATCCTCATAAAAGGAATTCTCGGTGAAATAAGGCGTTCTTCGAGGCAGGTGAGTTTATTTAGGTGAAGTGATGTGTTTATCCGTTGCTCCTGTGTTCTTGCTATGGGATTTCTCCTGGTTGCTCTCCGGTTATTGGCGTCCCTCTCCCGTTCTCGCTGTCTGTCCTCAGAATGCCTTCGCCGCTGTCGATGCTCTTCAGTATTCCTTTGCTCTTCAGTATTCCTTTCCTGTTCTCTTGCTCGTTCCTCTGAGTCCTCGCGATGAGCAGCTCGCGCTGCGGCGTCCCGAATCCGCTCTGAAATTCGAAATGTCGGATTCGTCCTCCGGGAGGCATGCTCAGCAGTATTTTGCACCTGCTCTCGTCGCCTCTCCTCGGGGTCCTCTCGACGGATCGCGTGTGCATCCATGTCCCGAATGCGTTCCGGAATTCGAAACTCCGGAATATTCCTCCGAGTAGAGTGTTCAGCAGTGTTTCGCAACTGCTCTTGTCTTCGCTCCTCAGAGTCCTGTCGACGGGTCGCGCGTGCCTCCATATCCCGAGTCCGCTCTGAGACACGATAGTCGAGGTCCTGTCGAAGATTTGAATGCCTTCCAGCATCCTGCATACGCTCTACAGAACGGATTTCTGGATTAGTCCTCCGAGACGCATGCTCAGCAGTGTTTTGCAACTGCTCTTGTCGGCGCTCCTCAGAGTTCTCCCGACGAGTTTAATGGGCTTGTGCGTCCCGAATCCGTTCAAGGTTGCAAACCCTTTCGCTTCTTCTCCGCTGCGCACGTGCAGTGGAATCCTGAACACGATTTTCTTCTCGTAAGTTAGGGTTATTGTCTCGAACATTGGCGATATGTGCGAGTTCCGAGCTTTTATTTGGGACGCATTCCGTTCATAGTGGGCTCTGCTGTGGTTAAAAGCAGCTTGGCGGCTTTGCTCCTGGGGCAACCGTGATACGCGTGGCATTTTGTATAGTCCTGTATGAAAAAAAAACGAAAATTATGGAATTATAGTATGTAAAATCACCTACATGGAATGCCGTCCACGGGTGTAAGATTTTAAGAGAATTTAAAAGTTAATACACTTACCAAAGTTTGTGTTTCAAATATTACTTGAAAAAAATTTTAAGCACGTTATTAACGTACTTTTAATTTTTTATCACTTGTAAAAATACTTCAATTTTTGGCACTGGTAAATATTACTTTCTCACACTTTACATTTGGCACTATTCAAAAATACTTCTGCTCTCTTTAAATTTTTGCACTTGTAAAAATACTTTTTACAGACTGACAGAGTAACGTCATCACTCAGTAAATTTTTGTCATTGACTGATCTGGGGATTAAGGGATTTCTGAATATATAGCCAAGCTAGGTAATATCCAAACAAAAAAGAATTATCCCTTGACCCTTTAAAGGTTCCCTAGATTACCCTTTTTAAAAAAGGCAATAAAAATGAATTTTTCTTTTTTGTACCTGTGCTACCTGTTGTGCAATTTAGGTGTTTTAAATAATTCGAGTCTTAATTTGTAGTGCTATTTTTTCCGATTCGACCAATCAAAAAAAGGTATTACCTGATATTGTACAGTAAGAAAGTCACTCTATGAATTGCACTCATACCTGCGTTGCCGGTTGCGCAATTAAGGTCCTTTAAACAATTCTGACCCCTTGCACGTGTTCATTGAAAATTAAACCAAATGACGGTCTACCACATTTTACCTGTTAACCAGGTTAAAATGGGATAATCCCATGGATGTCTTTAGTGTTGTCCGAAAGTAAAGGGTTGAAAATTAAGAATGTAAATTATTGTTGTACTTTCACTCCCAGTATTATAAAAAAGGCCAGACGAAAAGGGTAGATATGTCAAATTCAAAGGAAGTATAGGTGTAAAGAATGCATCATATGGTTCATATACAGAATATTCTGCAAGGGTATATAAACTTCGCCTCCGCCCGAAGTTAGCTTTCCTTTCTTGTTTTTTTTTTGTGTTTGTCCAGTTTTTTTTATATCATGTATTAGCATTCCTTCCATCGCTGTCACGTTCGCCTTGTCATATAATAATTCAGTTGTTGAGGCGCGAGGGGTATGCATATGCTGACCGTTTGTTACAATTATGCCGACACTAGCACTTTCTGTGTGCGGGCTAAGCCATAACGATCGGTTCATATTTCGGCCACTTAGGTTTTGTGACCGGGACTTTGAAATATGTAAGCACTGCAGCAAAGTTTACAGTGCGCACCCTTTAAGCAGTTTTGGTACAGTGGGTATTCAATAGATGTGCATACTACAGCACCTTCATTTGAATCGGGACGCTTCAATTTAGAATTTAGAAATCGGGGTGTGTTATCCAACTCATAAATTGCCTCACCAAATAGGCAATGTAAACATTATTTGCAAAACGCAGTAGCCCCTGTTGAATGCGTCATGCCATTTCTTATCTTGTCTCCAATTTCCCGTCACTCGTTTCTGATGATCCAGACTAAACACCCAAATGATTATCCAGACTAAACATCAAGCTCCACTTGTAAACATTCCCATAAAATTTTCCTGGCCCAAGCCAGACATAAACATTAGAGCCGACTCGCCGTCACCAATCCAATTGGATCGATCTTCCGATCTTATCACTCTTCACCAATGACTTAACTGCATCAGCAAATTGTCCCTTTCTCTTAGAATCTCTTAGGGCAATTGTTTATTCTCTCCAAGTACCCTTTTGGGTTATTTCTCTTAAGCCGAGGTTTTTTGGCAATTAAAAATTGGCAGTCTTATTTGGGGAACAAGCCGTTCTCATACAATCGGTCTAGCCTTAAGCGTTTAAATAAAGTTTGTGAAACAAATAAGAAATAATAAATAAAGTTTTTTAAAATAAAAAATAAGAAATTAATTTTTAAAAAGTGAACTTCGGGATTAATTTAATTTACATGCGTTTCTTTTTCAAAAAGATAAATACATAATAATAAAAATATACATTTAAATAAAGGAAAACGCCAAACATCCCCAACTGCCAATAGAGCCATTACGGACAAAGAAATATGCGAGTGCAGCAGCACTGACAGTGAAGATGTTGCAACAGAGCTACCATAACGCAAAAGAAATTCCAAAATTTCACGCGTATGGAAATATTTTAAAAGCTCTGAAGATAAGAAATTTGCAAAATGTCTTTCGTGTGGAAAAGAGTACAAAACTAGCGGGAATACATCAAACTTACGAGATCACTTAAAAGATTTCACCCGACATTGGATACTCAAGCAGGGATATCCCTTGCTTGGATACCTAGAGCTGCTACTTGTGGATGGAATATCCCATCCACAAGTGGCAGCTCTAGGTCGAGTATGCAATCTGTGGCTTCTTATTTTAAGAGAGCCATATTGTATGACTTAAACTCTAAGCGCAAAAATGATATTGACCGGGCATTAACTGAAATGATCGCTGAGGATGTGCAGCCTTACAGTATTGTAGAAAATAAAGGATTTGTAAGGTACTCACGGGTATGATTATACAGTGACTCCGTGTCCTTCTCCGCTACATGTGCATAATATTGTCTTTGCTTATGGTTGGGGGACCGAGTTAGCGAGCAAAGGTCATCATTGGAAACTAACGGGGGGAGTCTAATTAATTGAAGTTCGCCGTCTTCTTCAGGGTTGTTTACCGCATTGTCATCCTGAAGAATATTTACGTTCCGCTCTATATTTGGTACTGCCAAGGCTCTAAACTCTTCGTCTAAAAATTGGGAGGCAGGTTCTTCCGCAACAGGAGCATTATCTCCCCTATCCTCTTGCAAATCTTCTAGAACTCTTTCTAACTCCATATTATCAAACACATCATAGTTCCTTTTTTTTGTCTTAATGGCTTCGTGGTTTGCTCGGAATGTGTTTTCAATGTCGTTGGAAAGAAGTTCAGCTTATTTATTTCGCCAAGGATAGAAGAGCATTAAATGCTCTCGGAAATAATCGGAAGGTGAAGAGTTAATGCTAAAGCGAACCCACCTTAGAATCAGGGGATTTTTTTTCAGGGGCGTTTCTTAACGCAACCAGACCCATCCATCAGTGGATAGCTTTGCTCAGCAACTTCATCTTCGTCATCTACCTCCACATCATTTGCTTCATCATAGTCTTCCCTATGATTAGCGGCAGATCATGCATTTCGCTTGATAAATCTGTACCAAGTTGCGAAATCTGCTAAACAAATTCCTTCCAACTGCTCATGCCTTTGCACATATCGGCCAAGAATATTACGCTCAAAAATATCCACCGAGTTGTTTGGTAGTCGCTCTAATTCTTCATTTGAGCGAGTCAATCTAGTTCGTTTGTCTGGATGGCAAGTGTTTATAAAAATAGTACCTCTCCGCCTAACTTTATTTGCCGCTGTTTGCTTTATTGTGTCCCAGCTGATGTTCTTCCGGGATATTTCTAGGAGTGCTGTACGGCGCCAGGTCATCTTTGGGCGACCCACTCTTCTGCTTCCTTGTGGGTTCCATTCCAGAGCCATCCTTACGATGCTTCGTGGTTCCTTCCTCAGTGCGTGGCCAATCCATTTCCATTTTCGTTTCTTTATTTGCTCCTGGATTGGGACCTCTCCTGTGCAGTGCCATAAGTCCTCATTGGATATTCTATCAGGCCAGAATACCCCAAGTATTATTCTTAGGCACTTATTAATGTAAGCCTGCAACTTCATCAATATCCTTTGAGTGGTCAGCCACGTCTCCGATCCGTATAGCAGTATGGATTTTACACACGAGTTGAATATGCGCAGCTTTGTTTTTCTGTTTATCTGCTGGTTTCTCCATACTCGGTGTAGTCTTCCAAATGCAGACCTCGCTTTGCGCAGTCGGTTCTCCACATCACTTTCCACTCCACCATTTGATGTTATGATAGTACCGAGGTAGGTGAAGCTGTCGACGAAGTCGATGGTATTATCTCCGATTGTGATGTTGTTTGTGTTGGAGTTGTTTATCCGCATAGCTTTCGTTTTTGATGCGTTGATCTTTAAGCCTACTGCGCTGGCTCGGATCTCGAGGTCCCTAGCTTTGGCTTGAATGTCTTCGAATTTGTGAGCCAAGAGACATATGTCATCCGCGTAATCCAAGTCTTTTAGATGTCGGGTGAAGTTCCAGGTGATTCCGCGTCTGTTCATGCATACTTCTCTCATAATTTCGTCGACTACCAAGTTGAACTGAAGTGGTGATAGAGGACATCCTAGCTTGACGCCTGTGTTCGTCTAGAAGGGTGCACTAATTTTCCAGTTGGGCAGTACCGCCAGCTCAGCATCATCATACATAGCTTTCACTATGTTTATGATTTTCACTGGCACTCCCTTTCTTGCAAGTGCCCTCCATATCGCTGCTCTGTCTACCGAATCGAATGCCTTCTGGAAATCTATGAACAGGAGGTACAGCGGCGAGCGCCATTCCACAGTTTGTTCGGTTATTGCGCGTAGTGTGTTTGCCTGGTCTACGCAGCTCCTGTGTGGTCTGAAACCTCCTTGTTCATCTCGTATTGTTGGCTCTATTTTTTCCTGAAGACGTTCGTTTAGTAGAGTGGCTAGTACCTTGTAACTTGTGTTCAACAGGGTAATGCCTCGCCAGTTGTTGCAGTCACTGAGGTCTCCTTTCTTCGGTAGCTTAATGATGATTCCTTTTTTCCAGGATGTTGGGATCCGCTCACTTTCCCATATATTATTGAAATGTGGATGCAAAGTTTCGGCCATTAGTTGCGTGTTAATCTGGAGAAGTTCGGCCGGTATGCCATCATCTCCAGCCGCTTTGTTGCGTTTTAATTTCTTGATTGCATCCTTTATTTCTCTAATTGATGGTGCCGTGGGTGATATTCTGAGGTTATTGCTCGGTACAATACTCCTGAAGTTATCTTGCGTGCTGCTCGGTTGTTCTGTGCAGCTGATCTCCATAAAGTGCTGTCGCTATCTCTGGAGTTGTGCCTCATCATCAGTAAGGAGTCTTTCATCTGTGTCCCGCACTGGTTGGGTTCGTCTATGGCAGCTTCCGGTCAGTTGACTAATTATCTGGTACAGTGAGCGCATGTTGTTCGTGTTGGCTGCGCTTTCTGCATTTTCAGCGAGCCTGTCCAGAAATTTCCTTTTGTCGTTTCGTGCTGATTTCTTCACCATCTTGCACAGCTCTTTGTGTTCGTGCGAGCTCTGCAGTCATGATCTGCTTTCGACTTTAGGCTGTTCAGCTTGGCGACTTTGCTCCTGGGGCAACCGTGATACGCGTGGCATTTTGTATAGTCCTGTATGAAAAAAAAACGAAAATTATGGAATTATAGTATGTAAAATCACCTACATGGAATGCCGTCCACGGGTGTAAGATTTTAAGAGAATTTAAAAGTTAATACACTTACCAAAGTTTGTGTTTCAAATATTACTTGAAAAAAATTTTAAGCACGTTATTAACGTACTTTTAATTTTTTATCACTTGTAAAAATACTTCAATTTTTGGCACTGGTAAATATTACTTTCTCACACTTTACATTTGGCACTATTCAAAAATACTTCTGCTCTCTTTAAATTTTTGCACTTGTAAAAATACTTTTTACAGACTGACAGAGTAACGTCATCACTCAGTAAATTTTTGTCATTGACTGATCGGGGATTAAGGGATTTCTGATCCCTTAGCCAAGCTAGGTAATATCCAAACAAAAAAGAATTATCCCTTGACCCTTTAAAGGTTCCCTAGATTGCCCTTTTTAAAAAAGGCAATAAAAATGAATTTTTCTTTTTTGTACCTGTGCTACCTGTTGTGCAATTTAGGTGTTTTAAATAATTCGAGTCTTAATTTGTAGTGCTATTTTTTCCGATTCGACCAATCAAAAAAAGGTATTACCTGATATTGTAGAGTAAGAAAGTCACTCTATGAATTGCACTCATACCTGCGTTGCCGGTTGCGCAATTAAGGTCCTTTAAACAATTCTGACCCCTTGCACGTGTTCATTGAAAATTAAACCAAATGACGGTCTACCACATTTTACCTGTTAACCAGGTTAAAATGGGATAATCCCATGGATGTCTTTAGTGTTGTCCGAAAGTAAAGGGTTGAAAATTAAGAATGTAAATAATTGTTGTACTTTCACTCCCAGTATTATAAAAAAGGCCAGACGAAAAAGGGTAGATATGTCAAATTCAAAGGAAGTATAGGTGTAAAGAATGCATCATATGGTTCATATACAGAATATTCTGCAAGGGTATATAAACTTCGGCTCCGCCCGAAGTTAGCTTTCCTTTCTTGTTTTTTTTTGTGTTTGTCCAGTTTTTTATTATATCATGTATTAGCATTCCTTCCATCGCTGTCACGTTCGCCTTGTCATATAATAATTCAGTTGTTGAGGCGCGAGGGGTATGCATATGCTGACCGTTTGTTACAATTATGCCGACACTAGCACTTTCTGTGTGCGGGCTAAGCCATAACGATCGGTTCATATTTCGGCCACTTAGGTTTTGTGACCGGGACTTTGAAATATGTAAGCACTGCAGCAAAGTTTACAGTGCGCACCCTTTAAGCAGTTTCGGTACAGTGGGTATTCAATAGATGTGCATACTACAGCACCATCATTTGAATCGGGACGCTTCAATTTAGAATTTAGAAATCGGAGTGTGTTATCCAACTCATAAATTGCCTCACCAAATAGGCAATGTAAACATTATTTGCAAAACGCAGTAGCCCCTGTTGAATGCGTCATGCCATTTCTTATCTTGTCTCCAATTTCCCGTCACTCGTTTCTGATGATCCAGACTAAACACCCAAATGATTATCCAGACTAAACATCAAGCTCCACTTGTAAACATTCCCATAGAATTTTCCTGGCCCAAGCCAGACATAAACATTAGAGCCGACTCGCCGTCACCAGTCCAATTGGATCGATCTTCCGATCTTATCACTCTTCACCAATGACTTAACTGCATCAGCAAATTGTCCCTTTCTCTTAGAATCTCTTAGGGCAATTGTTTATTCTCTCCAAGTACCCTTTTGGGTTATTTCTCTTAAGCCGAGGTTTTTTGGCAATTAAAAATTGGCAGTCTTATTTGGGGAGCAAGCCGTTCTCATACAATCGGTCTAGCCTTAAGCGTTTAAATAAAGTTTGTGAAACAAATAAGAAATAATAAATAAAGTTTTTTAAAATAAAAAATAAGATATTAATTTTTAAAAAGTGAACTTCGGGATTAATTTAATTTACATGCGTTTCTTTTTCAAAAAGATAAATACATAATAATAAAAATATACATTTAAATCAAGGAAAACGCCGAACATCCCCAACTGCCAATAGAGCCATTACGGACAAAGAAATATGCGAGTGCAGCAGCACTGACAGTGAAGATGTTGCAACAGAGCTACCATAACGCAAAAGAAATTCCAAAATTTCACGCGTATGGAAATATTTTAAAAGCTCTGAAGATAAGAAATTTGCAAAATGTCTTTCGTGTGGAAAAGAGTACAAAACTAGCGGGAATACATCAAACTTACGAGATCACTTAAAAAGATTTCACCCGACATTGGATACTCAAGCAGGGATATCCCTTGCTTGGATACCTAGAGCTGCTACTTGTGGATGGAATATCCCATCCACAAGTGGCAGCTCTAGGTCGAGTATGCAATCTGTGGCTTCTTATTTTAAGAGAGCCATATTGTATGACTTAAACTCTAAGCGCAAAAATGATATTGACCGGGCATTAACTGAAATGATCGCTGAGGATGTGCAGCCTTACAGTATTGTAGAAAATAAAGGATTTGTAAGGTACTCACGGGTATGATTATACAGTGACTCCGTGTCCTTCTCCGCTACATGTGCATAATATTGTCTTTGCTTATGGTTGAGGGACCGAGTTAGCGAGCAAAGGTCATCATTGGAAACTAACGGGGGGAGTCTAATTAATTGAAGTTCGCCGTCATCTTCAGGGTTGTTTACCGCAATGTCATCCTGAAGAATTATCCCTTGACCCTTTAAAGGTTCCCTAGATTACCCTTTTTAAAAAAGGCAATAAAAATGAATTTTTCTTTTTTGTACCTGTGCTACCTGTTGTGCAATTTAGGTGTTTTAAATAATTCGAGTCTTAATTTGTAGTGCTATTTTTTCCGATTCGACCAATCAAAAAAAGGTATTACCTGATATTGTACAGTAAGAAAGTCACTCTATGAATTGCACTCATACCTGCGTTGCCGGTTGCGCAATTAAGGTCCTTTAAACAATTCTGACCCCTTGCACGTGTTCATTGAAAATTAAACCAAATGACGGTCTACCACATTTTACCTGTTAACCAGGTTAAAATGGGATAATCCCATGGATGTCTTTAGTGTTGTCCGAAAGTAAAGGGTTGAAAATTAAGAATGTAAATAATTGTTGTACTTTCACTCCCAGTATTATAAAAAAGGCCAGACGAAAAAGGGTAGATATGTCAAATTCAAAGGAAGTATAGGTGTAAAGAATGCATCATATGGTTCATATACAGAATATTCTGCAAGGGTATATAAACTTCGGCTCCGCCCGAAGTTAGCTTTCCTTTCTTGTTTTTTTTTGTGTTTGTCCAGTTTTTTTTATATCATGTATTAGCATTCCTTCCATCGCTGTCACGTTCGCCTTGTCATATAATAATTCAGTTGTTGAGGCGCGAGGGGTATGCATATGCTGACCGTTTGTTACAATTATGCCGACACTAGCACTTTCTGTGTGCGGGCTAAGCCATAACGATCGGTTCATATTTCGGCCACTTAGGTTTTGTGACCGGGACTTTGAAATATGTAAGCACTGCAGCAAAGTTTACAGTGCGCACCCTTTAAGCAGTTTCGGTACAGTGGGTATTCAATAGATGTGCATACTACAGCACCATCATTTGAATCGGGACGCTTCAATTTAGAATTTAGAAATCGGAGTGTGTTATCCAACTCATAAATTGCCTCACCAAATAGGCAATGTAAACATTATTTGCAAAACGCAGTAGCCCCTGTTGAATGCGTCATGCCATTTCTTATCTTGTCTCCAATTTCCCGTCACTCGTTTCTGATGATCCAGACTAAACACCCAAATGATTATCCAGACTAAACATCAAGCTCCACTTGTAAGCATTCCCATAGAATTTTCCTGGCCCAAGCCAGACATAAACATTAGAGCCGACTCGCCGTCACCAGTCCAATTGGATCGATCTTCCGATCTTATCACTCTTCACCAATGACTTAACTGCATCAGCAAATTGTCCCTTTCTCTTAGAATCTCTTAGGGCAATTGTTTATTCTCTCCAAGTACCCTTTTGGGTTATTTCTCTTAAGCCGAGGTTTTTTGGCAATTAAAAATTGGCAGTCTTATTTGGGGAGCAAGCCGTTCTCATACAATCGGTCTAGCCTTAAGCGTTTAAATAAAGTTTGTGAAACAAATAAGAAATAATAAATAAAGTTTTTTAAAATAAAAAATAAGAAATTAATTTTTAAAAAGTGAACTTCGGGATTAATTTAATTTACATGCGTTTCTTTTTCAAAAAGATAAATACATAATAATAAAAATATACATTTAAATCAAGGAAAACGCCGAACATCCCCAACTGCCAATAGAGCCATTACGGACAAAAAAAAGAAAAATATGAGAACGAGTGCAGCAGCACTGACAGAATTTTTCAACCATTTGAAGATTTTAAAATTTTATTTTTAATTTGTTGTCAAACAAAAGAGCAATACCATTTAAAAATATTAGTTTTTTTTTTTTTTTACTTTTCTTTCAGCAATTTTCTTTAATTTCTTCTCTTTTTTTTTTTTTAAAAAATTTTTTTTACAACACAAAAAAAAAAAAATTACAAAAAAAAAAAAAGGAGAGTGGAGAAAAAGAAAGAGAGAAGATGTTGCAACAGAGCTACCATAACGCAAAAGAAATTCCAAAATTTCACGCGTATGGAAATATTTTAAAAGCTCTGAAGATAAGAAATTTGCAAAATGTCTTTCGTGTGGAAAAGAGTACAAAACTAGCGGGAATACATCAAACTTACGAGATCACTTAAAAAGATTTCACCCGACATTGGATACTCAAGCAGGGATATCCCTTGCTTGGATACCTAGAGCTGCTACTTGTGGATGGAATATCCCATCCACAAGTGGCAGCTCTAGGTCGAGTATGCAATCTGTGGCTTCTTATTTTAAGAGAGCCATATTGTATGACTTAAACTCTAAGCGCAAAAATGATATTGACCGGGCATTAACTGAAATGATCGCTGAGGATGTGCAGCCTTACAGTATTGTAGAAAATAAAGGATTTGTAAGGTACTCACGGGTATGATTATACAGTGACTCCGTGTCCTTCTCCGCTACATGTGCATAATATTGTCTTTGCTTATGGTTGAGGGACCGAGTTAGCGAGCAAAGGTCATCATTGGAAACTAACGGGGGGAGTCTAATTAATTGAAGTTCGCCGTCATCTTCAGGGTTGTTTACCGCAATGTCATCCTGAAGAATATTTACGTTCCGCTCTATATTTGGTACTGCCAAAGCTCTAAACTCTTCGTCTAAAAATTTGGAGGCAGGTTCTTCCGCAACAGGAGCATTATCTCCCCTATCCTCTTGCAAATCTTCTAGAACTCTTTCTAACTCCATATTATCAAACACATCATAGTTCCTTTTTTTTGTCTTTTTTTTTGTCTTAAACTTCGGCTCCGCCCGAAGTTAGCTTTCCTTTCTTGTTTTTTTTTGTGTTTGTCCAGTTTTTTTTATATCATGTATTAGCATTCCTTCCATCGCTGTCACGTTCGCCTTGTCATATAATAATTCAGTTGTTGAGGCGCGAGGGGTATGCATATGCTGACCGTTTGTTACAATTATGCCGACACTAGCACTTTCTGTGTGCGGGCTAAGCCATAACGATCGGTTCATATTTCGGCCACTTAGGTTTTGTGACCGGGACTTTGAAATATGTAAGCACTGCAGCAAAGTTTACAGTGCGCACCCTTTAAGCAGTTTTGGTACAGTGGGTATTCAATAGATGTGCATACTACAGCACCTTCATTTGAATCGGGACGCTTCAATTTAGAATTTAGAAATCGGGGTGTGTTATCCAACTCATAAATTGCCTCACCAAATAGGCAATGGAAACATTATTTGCAAAACGCAGTAGCCCCTGTTGAATGCGTCATGCCATTTCTTATCTTGTCTCCAATTTCCCGTCACTCGTTTCTGATGATCCAGACTAAACACCCAAATGATTATCCAGACTAAACATCAAGCTCCACTTGTAAACATTCCCATAAAATTTTCCTGGCCCAAGCCAGACATAAACATTAGAGCCGACTCGCCGTCACCAGTCCAATTGGATCGATCTTCCGATCTTATCACTCTTCACCAATGACTTAACTGCATCAGCAAATTGTCCCTTTCTCTTAGAATCTCTTAGGGCAATTGTTTATTCTCTCCAAGTACCCTTTTGGGTTATTTCTCTTAAGCCGAGGTTTTTTGGCAATTAAAAATTGGCAGTCTTATTTGGGGAACAAGCCGTTCTCATACAATCGGTCTAGCCTTAAGCGTTTAAATAAAGTTTGTGAAACAAATAAGAAATAATAAATAAAGTTTTTTAAAATAAAAAATAAGAAATTAATTTTTAAAAAGTGAACTTCGGGATTAATTTAATTTACATGCGTTTCTTTTTCAAAAAGATAAATACATAATAATAAAAATATACATTTAAATAAAGGAAAACGCCGAACATCCCCAACTGCCAATAGAGCCATTACGGACAAAGAAATATGCGAGTGCAGCAGCACTGACAGTGAAGATGTTGCAACAGAGCTACCATAACGCAAAAGAAATTCCAAAATTTCACGCGTATGGAAATATTTTAAAAGCTCTGAAGATAAGAAATTTGCAAAATGTCTTTCGTGTGGAAAAGAGTACAAAACTAGCGGGAATACATCAAACTTACGAGATCACTTAAAAAGATTTCACCCGACATTGGATACTCAAGCAGGGATATCCCTTGCTTGGATACCTAGAGCTGCTACTTGTGGATGGAATATCCCATCCACAAGTGGCAGCTCTAGGTCGAGTATGCAATCTGTGGCTTCTTATTTTAAGAGAGCCATATTGTATGACTTAAACTCTAAGCGCAAAAATGATATTGACCGGGCATTAACTGAAATGATCGCTGAGGATGTGCAGCCTTACAGTATTGTAGAAAATAAAGGATTTGTAAGGTACTCACGGGTATGATTATACAGTGACTCCGTGTCCTTCTCCGCTACATGTGCATAATATTGTCTTTGCTTATGGTTGGGGGACCGAGTTAGCGAGCAAAGGTCATCATTGGAAACTAACGGGGGGAGTCTAATTAATTGAAGTTCGCCGTCTTCTTCAGGGTTGTTTACCGCATTGTCATCCTGAAGAATATTTACGTTCCGCTCTATATTTGGTACTGCCAAGGCTCTAAACTCTTCGTCTAAAAATTGGGAGGCAGGTTCTTCCGCAACAGGAGCATTATCTCCCCTATCCTCTTGCAAATCTTCTAGAACTCTTTCTAACTCCATATTATCAAACACATCATAGTTCCTTTTTTTTGTCTTAATGGCTTCGTGGTTTGCTCGGAATGTGTTTTCAATGTCGTTGGAAAGAAGTTCAGCTTCTTTATTTCGCCAAGGATAGAAGAGCATTAAATGCTTTGGCACTTTTCAAAAATACTTCTGCTCTCTGCACTTTTAAATTTTTGCACTTGTAAAAATACTTTTTACAGACTGACAGAGTAACGTCATCACTCAGTAAATTTTTGTCATTGACTGATCTGGGGATTAAGGGATTTCTGAATATATAGCCAAGCTAGGTAATATCCAAACAAAAAAGAATTATCCCTTGACCCTTTAAAGGTTCCCTAGATTACCCTTTTTAAAAAAGGCAATAAAAATGAATTTTTCTTTTTTGTACCTGTGCTACCTGTTGTGCAATTTAGGTGTTTTAAATAATTCGAGTCTTAATTTGTAGTGCTATTTTTTCCGATTCGACCAATCAAAAAAAGGTATTACCTGATATTGTACAGTAAGAAAGTCACTCTATGAATTGCACTCATACCTGCGTTGCCGGTTGCGCAATTAAGGTCCTTTAAACAATTCTGACCCCTTGCACGTGTTCATTGAAAATTAAACCAAATGACGGTCTACCACATTTTACCTGTTAACCAGGTTAAAATGGGATAATCCCATGGATGTCTTTAGTGTTGTCCGAAAGTAAAGGGTTGAAAATTAAGAATGTAAATTATTGTTGTACTTTCACTCCCAGTATTATAAAAAAGGCCAGACGAAAAGGGTAGATATGTCAAATTCAAAGGAAGTATAGGTGTAAAGAATGCATCATATGGTTCATATACAGAATATTCTGCAAGGGTATATAAACTTCGGCTCCGCCCGAAGTTAGCTTTCCTTTCTTGTTTTTTTTGTGTTTGTCCAGTTTTTTTATATCATGTATTAGCATTCCTTCCATCGCTGTCACGTTCGCCTTGTCATATAATAATTCAGTTGTTGAGGCGCGAGGGGTATGCATATGCTGACCGTTTGTTACAATTATGCCGACACTAGCACTTTCTGTGTGCGGGCTAAGCCATAACGATCGGTTCATATTTCGGCCACTTAGGTTTTGTGACCGCGACTTTGAAATATGTAAGCACTGCAGCAAAGTTTACAGTGCGCACCCTTTAAGCAGTTTTGGTACAGTGGGTATTCAATAGATGTGCATACTACAGCACCATCATTTGAATCGGGACGCTTCAATTTAGAATTTAGAAATCGGGGTGTGTTATCCAACTCATAAATTGCCTCACCAAATAGGCAATGGAAACATTATTTGCAAAACGCAGTAGCCCCTGTTGAATGCGTCATGCCATTTCTTATCTTGTTTCCAATTTCCCGTCACTCGTTTCTGATGATCCAGACTAAACACCCAAATGATTATCCAGACTAAACATCAAGCTCCACTTGTTAACATTCCCATAAAATTTTCCTGGCCCAAGCCAGACATAAACATTAGAGCCGACTCGCCGTCACCAGTCCAATTGGATCGATCTTCCGATCTTATCACTCTTCACCAATGACTTAACTGCATCAGCAAATTGTCCCTTTCTCTTAGAATCTCTTAGGGCAATTGTTTATTCTCTCCAAGTACCCTTTTGGGTTATTTCTCTTAAGCCGAGGTTTTTTGGCAATTAAAAATTGTCAGTCTTATTTGGGGAGCAAGCCGTTCTCATACAATCGGTCTAGCCTTAAGCGTTTAAATAAAGTTTGTGAAACAAATAAGAAATAATAAATAAAGTTTTTTAAAATAAAAAATAAGAAATTAATTTTTAAAAAGTGAACTTCGGGATTAATTTAATTTACATGCGTTTCTTTTTCAAAAAGATAAATACATAATAATAAAAATATACATTTAAATAAAGGAAAACGCCGAACATCCCCAACTGCCAATAGAGCCATTACGGACAAAGAAATATGCGAGTGCAGCAGCACTGACAGTGAAGATGTTGCAACAGAGCTACCATAACGCAAAAGAAATTCCAAAATTTCACGCGTATGGAAATATTTTAAAAGCTCTGAAGATAAGAAATTTGCAAAATGTCTTTCGTGTGGAAAAGAGTACAAAACTAGCGGGAATACATCAAACTTACGAGATCACTTAAAAAGATTTCACCCGACATTGGATACTCAAGCAGGGATATCCCTTGCTTGGATACCTAGAGCTGCTACTTGTGGATGGAATATCCCATCCACAAGTGGCAGCTCTAGGTTGAGTATGCAATCTGTGGCTTCTTATTTTAAGAGAGCCATATTGTATGACTTAAACTCTAAGCGCAAAAATGATATTGACCGGGCATTAACTGCAATGATCGCTGAGGATGTGCAGCCTTACAGTATTGTAGAAAATAAAGGATTTGTAAGGTACTCACGGGTATGATTATACAGTGACTCCGTGTCCTTCTCCGCTACATGTGCATAATATTGTCTTTGCTTATGGTTGAGGGACCGAGTTAGCGAGCAAAGGTCATTATTGGAAACTAACGGGGGGAGTCTAATTAATTGAAGTTCGCCGTCTTCTTCAGGGTTGTTTACCGCATTGCATCCTGAAGAATATTTACGTTCCGCTCTATATTTGGTACTGCCAAGGCTCTAAACTCTTCGTCTAAAAATTGGGAGGCAGGTTCTTCCGCAACAGGAGCATTATCTCCCCTTTCCTCTTGCAAATCTTCTAGAACTCTTTCTAACTCCATATTATCAAACACATCATAGTTCCTTTTTTTTGTCTTAATGGCTTCGTGGTTTGCTCGGAATGTGTTTTCAATGTCGTTGGAAAGAAGTTCAGCTTCTTTATTTCGCCAAGGATAGAAGAGCATTAAATGCTCTCGGAAATAATCGGAAGGTGAAGAGTTAATGCTAAAGCGAACCCACCTTAGAATCAGGGGATTTTTTTTCAGGGGCGTTTCTTAACGCAACCAGACCCATCCATCAGTGGATAGCTTTGCTCAGCAACTTCATCTTCGTCATCTACCTCCACATCATTTGCTTCATCATAGTCTTCCCTATGATTAGCGGCAGATCATTCATTTCGCTTGATAAATCTGTACCAAGTTGCGAAATCTGCTAAAAAAATTCCTTCCAACTGCTCATGCCTTTGCATATATCGGCCAAGAATATTACGCTCAAAAATATCCACCGAGTTCTCCAGCCGCTTTGTTGCGTTTTAATTTCTTGATTGCATCCTTTATTTCTCTAATTGATGGTGCCGTGGGTGATATTCTGAGGTTATTGCTCGGTACAATACTCCTGAAGTTATCTTGCGTGCTGCTCGGTTGTTCTGTGCAGCTGATCTCCATAAAGTGCTGTCGCTATCTCTGGAGTTGTGCCTCATCATCAGTAAGGAGTCTTTCATCTGTGTCCCGCACTGGTTGGGTTCGTCTATGGCAGCTTCCGGTCAGTTGACTAATTATCTGGTACAGTGAGCGCATGCTGTTCGTGTTGGCTGCGCTTTCTGCATTTTCAGCGAGCCTGTCCAGAAAGTTCCTTTTGTCGTTTCGTGCTGATTTCTTCACCATCTTGCACAGCTCTTTGTGTTCGTGCGAGCTCTGAAGTCATGATCTGCTTTCGACTTTAGGCTGTTCAGCTTGGCGGCTTTGCTCCTGGGGCAACCGTGATACGCGTGGCATTTTGTATAGTCCTGTATGAAAAAAAACGAAAATTATGGAATTATAGTATGTAAAATCACCTACATGGAATGCCGTCCACGGGTGTAAGATTTTAAGAGAATTTAAAAGTTAATACACTTACCAAAGTTTGTGTTTCAAATATTACTTATTATTAAATTTTAAGCACGTTATTAACGTACTTTTAATTTTTTATCACTTGTAAAAATACTTCAATTTTTGGCACTGGTAAATATTACTTTCTCACACTTTACATTTGGCACTTATCAAAAATACTTCTGCTCTCTTTAAATTTTTGCACTTGTAAAAATACTTTTTACAGACTGACAGAGTAACGTCATCACTCTGTAAATTTTTGTCATTGACTGATCTGGGGATTAAGGGATTTCTGAATATATAGCCAAGCTAGGTATTATCCAAACAAAAATGAATTATGCCTTGACCCTTTAAAGGTTCCCTAAATTTCTCTTTTTAAAAGGGCAATAGAAATGCATTTTTCTTTTTTGTACCTGTGCTACCTGTTTTTCTGATTGACCAATCAAAAAAAGGTATTACCTGATATTGTACAGTAAGAAAGTCAATCTATAAATTTCACTCATACCTGCGTTGCCGGTTGCGCAATTAATGTCCTTTAAACAATTCTGACCCCTTGCACGTGTTCATTGAAAATCAAACCAATTGACGGCCTACCACATTTTACCTGATAACCAGGTTAAAATGGGATAATCCCATGGATGTCTTTAGTGTTGTCCGAAAGTAAAGGGTTGAAAATTAAGAATGTAAATTATTGTTGTACTTTCACTCCCAGTATTATAAAAAAGGCCACACGAAAAAGGGTAGATATGTCAAATTCAAAGGAAGTATAGGTGTAAAGAATGCATCATATGGTTCATATACAGAATATTCTGCAAGGGTATATAAACTTCGGCTCCGCCCGAAGTTAGCTTTCCTTTCTTGTTTTTTTTTTGTGTTTGTCCAGTTTTTTTTATATCATGTATTAGCATTCCTTCCATCGCTGTCACGTTCGCCTTGTCATATAATAATTCAGTTGTTGAGGCGCGAGGGGTATGCATATGCTGACCGTTTGTTACAATTATGCCGACACTAGCACTTTCTGTGTGCGGGCTAAGCCATAACGATCGGTTCATATTTCGGCCACTTAGGTTTTGTGACCGGGACTTTGAAATATGTAAGCACTGCAGCAAAGTTTACAGTGCGCACCCTTTAAGCAGTTTCGGTACAGTGGGTATTCAATAGATGTGCATACTACAGCACCATCATTTAAATCGGGACGCTTCAATTTAGAATTTAGAAATCGGGGTGTGTTATCCAACTCATAAATTGCCTCACCAAATAGGCAATGGAAACATTATTTGCAAAACGCAGTAGCCCCTGTTGAATGCGTCATGCCATTTCTTATCTTGTCTCCAATTTCTCGTCACTCGTTTCTGATGATCCAGACTCAACACCCAAATGATTATCCAGACTAAACATCAAGCTCCACTTGTAAACATTCCCATAAAATTTTCCTGGCCCAAGCCAGACATAAACATTAGAGCCGACTCGCCGTCACCAATCCAATTGGATCGATCTTCCGATCTTATCACTCTTCACCAATGACTTAACTGCATCAGCAAATTGTCCCTTTCTCTTAGAATCTCTTAGGGCAATTGTTTATTCTCTCCAAGTACCCTTTTGGGTTATTTCTCTTAAGCCTAGGTTTTTTGGCAATTAAAAATTGGAAGTCTTATTTGGGGAACAAGCCGTTCTCATACAATCGGTCTAGCCTTAAGCGTTTAAATAAAGTTTGTGAAACAAATAAGAAATAATAAATAAAGTTTTTTAAAATAAAAAATAAGAAACTAATTTTTAAAAAGTGAACTTCGGGATTAATTTAATTTACATGCGTTTCTTTTTCAAAAAGATAAATACATAATAATAAAAATGTACATTTAAATAAAGGAAAACGCCGAACATCCCCAACTGCCAATAGAGCCATTACGGACAAAGAAATATGCGAGTGCAGCAGCACTGACAGTGAAGATGTTGCAACAGAGCTACCATAACGCAAAAGAAATTCCAAAATTTCACGCGTATGGAAATATTTTAAAAGCTCTGAAGATAAGAAATTTGCAAAATGTCTTTCGTGTGGAAAAGAGTACAAAACTAGCGGGAATACATCAAACTTACGAGATCACTTAAAAAGATTTCACCCGACATTGGATACTCAAGCAGGGATATCCCTTGCTTGGATACCTAGAGCTGCTACTTGTGGATGGAATATCCCATCCACAAGTGGCAGCTCTAGGTCGAGTATGCAATCTGTGGCTTCTTATTTTAAGAGAGCCATATTGTATGACTTAAACTCTAAGCGCAAAAATGATATTGACCGGGCATTAACTGCAATGATCGCTGAGGATGTGCAGCCTTACAGTATTGTAGAAAATAAAGGATTTGTAAGGTACTCACGGGTATGATTATACAGTGACTCCGTGTCCTTCTCCACTACATGTGCATAATATTGTCTTTGCTTATGGTTGAGGGACCGAGTTAGCGAGCAAAGGTCATCATTGGAAACTAACGGGGGGAGTCTAATTAATTGAAGTTCGCCGTCTTCTTCAGGGTTGTTTACCGCATTGCATCCTGAAGAATATTTACGTTCCGCTCTATATTTGGTACTGCCAAGGCTCTTAACTCTTCGTCTAAAAATTGGGAGGCAGGTTCTTCCGCAACAGGAGCATTATCTCCCCTATCCTCTTGCAAATCTTCTAGAACTCTTTCTAACTCCATATTATCAAACACATCATAGTTCCTTTTTTTTGTCTTAATGGCTTCGTGGTTTGCTCGGAATGTGTTTTTAATGTCGTTGGAAAGAAGTTCAGCTTCTTTATTTCGCCAAGGATAGAAGAGCATTAAATGCTCTCGGAAATAATCGGAAGGTGAAGAGTTAATGCTAAAGCGAACCCACCTTAGAATCAGGGGATTTTTTTCAGGGGCGTTTCTTAACGCAACCAGACCCATCCATCAGTGGATAGCTTTGCTCAGCAACTTCATCTTCGTCATCTACCTCCACATCATTTGCTTCATCATAGTCTTCCCTATGATTAGCGGCAGATCATGCATTTCGCTTGATAAATCTGTACCAAGTTGCGAAATCTGCTAAACAAATTCCTTCCAACTGCTCATGCCTTTGCACATATCGGCCAAGAATATTACGCTCAAAAATATCCACCGAGTTGTTTGGTAGTCGCTCTAATTCTTCATTTGAGCGAGTCAATCTAGTTCGTTTGTCTGGATGGCAAGTGTTTATAAAAATAGTACCTCTCCGCCTAACTTTATTTGCCGCTGTTTGCTTTATTGTGTCCCAGCTGATGTTCTTCCGGGATATTTCTAGGAGTGCTGTACGGCGCCAGGTCATCTTTGGGCGACCCACTCTTCTGCTTCCTTGTGGGTTCCATTCCAGAGCCATCCTTACGATGCTTCGTGGTTCCTTCCTCAGTGCGTGGCCAATCCATTTCCATTTTCGTTTCTTTATTTGCTCCTGGATTGGGACCTCTCCTGTGCAGTGCCATAAGTCCTCATTGGATATTCTATCTGGCCAGAATACCCCAAGTATTATTCTTAGGCACTTATTAATGTAAGCCTGCAACTTCATCAATATCCTTTGAGTGGTCAGCCACGTCTCCGATCCGTATAGCAGTATGAATTTTACACACGAGTTGAATATGCGCAGCTTTGTTTTTCTGTTTATCTGCTGGTTTCTCCATACTCGGTGTAGTCTTCCAAATGCAGACCTCGCTTTGCGCAGTCGGTTCTCCACATCACTTTCCACTCCACCATTTGATGTTATGATAGTACCGAGGTAGGTGAAGCTGTCGACGAAGTCGATGGTATTATCTCCGATTGTGATGTTGGTTGTGTTGAAGTTGTTGATCCGCATAGCTTTCGTTTTTGATGCGTTGCCTACTGCGCTGGCTCGGATCTCGAGGTCCCTAGCTTTGGCTTGAATGTCTTCGAATTTGTGAGCCAAGAGACATATGTCATCCGCGTAATCCAAGTCTTTTAGATGTCGGGTGAAGTTCCAGGTGATTCCGCGTCTGTTCATGCATACTTCTCTCATAATTTCGTCGACTACCAAGTTGAACTGAAGTGGTGATAGAGGACATCCTTGCTTGACGCCTGTGTTCGTCTGGAAGGGTGCACTAATTTTCCAGTTGGGCAGTACCGCCAGTTCAGCATCATCATACATAGCTTTCACTATGTTTATGATTTTCACTGGCACTCCCTTTCTTGCAAGTGCCCTCCATATCGCTGCTCTGTCTACCGAATCGAATGCCTTCTGGAAATCTATGAACAGGAGGTACAGCGGCGAGCGCCATTCCACAGTTTGTTCGGTTATTGCGCGTAGTGTGTTTGCCTGGTCTACGCAGCTCCTGTGTGGTCTGAAACCTCCTTGTTCATCTCGTATTGTTGGCTCTATTTTTTCCTGAAGACGTTCGTTTAGTACAGTGGCTAGTACGTTGTAACTTGTGTTCAACAGGGTAATGCCTCGCCAGTTGTTGCAGTCACTGAGGTCTCCTTTCTTCGGTAGCTTAATGATGATTCCTTTTTTCCAGGATGTTGGGATCCGCTCACTTTCCCATATATTATTGAAATGTGGATGCAGTGTTTCGGCAATTAGTTGCGTGTTAATCTGGAGAAGTTCGGCCGGTATGCCATCATCTCCAGCCGCTTTGTTGCGTTTTAATTTCTTGATTGCATCCTTTATTTCTCTAATTGATGGTGCCGTGGGTGATATTCTGAGGTTATTGCTCGGTACAATACTCCTGAAGTTATCTTGCGTGCTGCTCGGTTGTTCTGTGCAGCTGATCTCCATAAAGTGCTGTCGCTATCTCTGGAGTTGTGCCGCATCATCAGTAAGGAGTCTTTCATCTGTGTCCCGCACTGGTTGGGTTCGTCTATGGCAGCTTCCGGTCAGTTGACTAATTATCTGGTACAGTGAGCGCATGTTGTTCGTGTTGGCTGCGCTTTCTGCATTTTCAGCGAGCCTGTCCAGAAATTTCCTTTTGTCGTTTCGTGCTGATTTCTTCACCATCTTGCACAGCTCTTTGTGTTCGTGCGAGCTCTGCAGTCATGATCTGCTTTCGACTTTAGGCTGTTCCGTTTGCTGATAAGTTCCCAAGTGTGCGCTGATATCCAATCCGTGCGCCTGCGTTGTCGGGTGCCAAGCATCTCCTCCGCGGTGCTCCTCAGTATACTGCATGTTTGTTCCCATGAGTGATTCAACGGTTGTGTTGTCATCTGTTCACGCAACGTTGTGGCCATTCTGGTGGATAGGTTGGAGTCACTCAGCCGTTGTATGTTAATGGGAGGCGGTCTTCTTGTGGTCCTGTTGACAGTGTTGCTATTTCGTCTGAGCTTGGTTAAAAGCTCTCCGATTATCAGCTCGTGGTCACTGTCGATAGACGCACCTTTCCTATTTCTAACATCCATTAACGAGCGTCTCCATTTCCTACTTATGCAAATGTGGTCGATTTGGTTGCGAGTATGTCCATTCGGAGAGGTCCATGTGTATTTATGGATTTCCTTGTGGGGGAATACAGTGCCACCAATAACCAGTTGGAAGGTCTGACATAAGTCGATTAGCCTGTCACCATTATTGCTGCGTGTGCCAACACCATGTCGGCCCATGATTGTTTCCAATCCGACATATGCAGACCGAAAATATTGTAAGCTGCTTCTTGGGCCGATATTTCTGTAAGCCTGTAATATTATGTAAGCCTAGAATATCTCTATTATAAGCATTGAGCAGTCGGTCGGAGAATTGTTTGCGAAGAAAAATTTGTGGCTTTTTCAAGCTGGAACGTAAGGCTAATCTGTAGGCTTCAAAATTAGTTTCAAGGTGGGTCAGAAAATAGTCAAAATTATTATATAAAGCTGCGATTTCATTAGAAATAGTACTTAAAGCTTCCTAAATTTTTTTGAACAAAGTTTTATATTCTTCAGCATTGACTTCGTTTTCTTCTTATGAATGCAGAGGAAGCGTTTCGGGCATAGGAGGATATGGCATATTAAATCGTCAGAACTCCTGTCCGCGTAACTCTCTCAGGCAGGAAGCACTATGCTTGTGGCGTTGATACTGAATTACTTCTTGTAGCTCAGGATCGTCTCCATTTGTAGTAATAAACCTATCGATAAAGTTTGTTACCTGCTCGGTATTTTCGACGTCTTCGAGCTTAGGAGCACCAGCAAGCCAGTACATGCCATGAGAGTGCGGAGATCCTCTGTGCTGGAATTCGATTCTCCAATAAAAATGGGAAAGATTGAATTCCCCAAAAATATCGGTTTTGAACAATTTCATTAATTGCCATAACCTATAATCGAAGTACCGGGAGCACGTCACTGGATCGGATCGGATTAACCGAGCCTTTTCGGAGCTGGAAAGAGCTGCCGCTTCTTCCTCGCTTTTAGCCCTAAGTTCATTCCACTTAGTTTCAGCAGCGGAAAGAGTAATGAAAAATGTTGGCAACCCAAATTGTCGAATCATAGCTACAACTTTTTTTTCTCAGCCTCCCAATGAGCTGGTGCAGACCGTAAGCCTTTAAGAATGTGGTAGCCATCATCATGTTGAACAAGTCTGTCAACAAATGACTCATCCCGCAAATTACCAGCAGTAACTGCACCTGACTTTTTGCGTGAAGCAATTCAAATAGAATTTTGAATGCGCTGCATTTTGTAAAATTTATACATGTATAAAACTTTAGGAACTACAGCGCAACGACGGTCATAAAAACGGATTTGGGATCTGGCTTTTTTCGCATAGGTTGTATTTCCTTTAAATATTTCTCCGCAAGAAATAGTTGGAAAGGAATGTTCCTCTGCGTCTTCGTCAAGCGTTAAGCTTATTGGCCGACGGCCTTCACCCGGTGCCAATGCAATGCGCTGAATTGCTGTATCATTATTTTCCAAAATTGTTTCATGGCCTCCGGGGTTTAAATTTTCTTCGAGCTCTGCAGCATTTTGGGATAGGTGTTGCTGCTGAAGAAGTTGCTCTACTGCTTCGCGATCAGATTCATCCGCAATAAAAGGAATTTCATTAATTCCTTGAAGTCCTGCTAGCCAAGATTCGTTCAGTGAAATGTTGTGCTTTCTGTAGAGCTCGGTATTCACTAAGTACCGTACAGCTTCAAGGACGCGAGCGGGTCGAATAGTTTCAGTCATGAAATTGTGAGCGTACTCTAGTCTCCTTTCTAATGGACTTGGATGACATGGGTAGAGTCCAAAGAGCGCGGAAGCGCAGTCACAATATCAGGAACTGAAATTGGAACGTTCACTACTGCCCCTCTGATGCCGCATTGCCTTTCATAGCCGAGGGAAATAATCCTCATAAAAGGAATTCTCGGTGAAATAAGGCGTTCTTCGAGGCAGGTGAGTTTATTTAGGTGAGGTGATGTGTTTATCCGTTGCTCCTGTGTTCTTGCTATGGGATTTCTCCTGGTTGCTCTCCGGTTATTGGCGTCCCTCTCCCGTTCTCGCTGTCTGTCCTCAGAATGCCTTCGCCGCTGTCGATGCTCTTCAGTATTCCTTTGCTCTTCAGTATTCCTTTCCTGTTCTCTTGCTCGTTCCTCTGAGTCCTCGCGATGAGCAGCTCGCGCTGTGGCGTCCCGAATCCGCTCTGAAATTCGAAATGTCGGATTCGTCCTCCGGGAGGCATGCTCAGCAGTATTTTGCACCTGCTCTCGTCGCCTCTCCTCGGGGTCCTCTCGACGGATCGCGTGTGCATCCATGTCCCGAATGCGTTCCGGAATTCGAAACTCCGGAATAGTCCTCCGAGTAGAGTGTTCAGCAGTGTTTCGCAACTGCTCTTGTCTTCGCTGCACAGAGTCCTGTCGACGGGTCGCGCGTACCTCCATATCCCGATTTCTGGATTTGTCCTCCGAGACGCATGCTCAGCAGTGTTTCGCAACTGCTCTTGTCGGCGCTCCTCAGAGCCTTCCCGACAAGTTGAATGCGCTTGTGCGTCCCGAATCCGTTCAAGGTTGCGAACCCTTTCGCTTTTTCTCCGCTGCGCACGTGCAGTGGAATCCTGAACACGATTTTCTTCTCGTAAGTTAGGGTTATTGTCTCGAACATTGGCGATATGTGCGAGTTCCGAGCTTTTATTTGGGACGCATTCCGTTCATAGTGGGCTCTGCTGTGGTTTAAAGCAGCTTGGCGGCTTTGCTCCTGGGGCAACCGTGATACGCGTGGCATTTTGTATAGTCCTGTATGAAAAAAAAACGAAAATAATGGAATTATAGTATGTAAAATCACCTACATGGAATGCCGTCCACGGGTGTAAGATTTTAAGAGAATTTAAAAGTTAATACACTTACTTAAGTTTGTGTTTCAAATATTACTTGAAAAAAATTTTAAGCACGTTATTAACGTACTTTTAATTTTTTATCACTTGTAAAAATACTTCAATTTTTGGCACTGGTAAATATTACTTTCTCACACTTTACATTTGGCACTATTCAAAAATACTTCTGCTCTCTTTAAATTTTTGCACTTGTAAAAATACTTTTTACAGACTGACAGCGTAACGTCATCACTCAGTAAATTTTTGTCATTGACTGATCTGGGGATTAAGGGATTTCTGAATATATAGCCAAGCTAGGTAATATCCAAACAAAAAAGAATTATCCCTTGACCCTTTAAAGGTTCCCTAGATTACCCTTTTTCAAAAAGGCAATAAAAATGAATTTTTCTTTTTTGTACCTGTGCTACCTGTTGTGCAATTTAGGTGTTTTAAATAATTCGAGTCTTAATTTGTAGTGCTATTTTTTCCGATTCGACCAATCAAAAAAAGATATTACCTGATATTGTACAGTAAGAAAGTCACTCTATGAATTGCACTCATACCTGCGTTGCCGGTTGCGCAATTAAGGTCCTTTAAACAATTCTGACCCCTTGCACGTTTTCATTGAAAATTAAACCAAATGACGGTCTACCACATTTTAACTGTTAACCAGGTTAAAACGGGATAATCCCATGGATGTCTTTAGTGTTGTCCGAAAGTAAAGGGTTGAAAATTAAGAATGTAAATAATTGTTGTACTTTCACTCCCAGTATTATAAAAAAGGCCAGACGAAAAAGGGTAGATATGTCAAATTCAAAGGAAGTATAGGTGTAAAGAATGCATCATATGGTTCATATACAGAATATTCTGCAAGGGTATATAAACTTCGGCTCCGCCCGAAGTTAGCTTTCCTTTCTTGTTTTTTTTTGTGTTTGTCCAGTTTTTTTTATATCATGTATTCGCATTCCTTCCATCGCTGTCACGTTCGCCTTGTCATATAATAATTCAGTTGTTGACGCGCGAGGGGTATGCATATGCTGACCGTTTGTTACAATTATGCCGACACTAGCACTTTCTGTGTGCGGGCTAAGCCATAACGATCGGTTCATATTTCGGCCACTTAGGTTTTGTGACCGGGACTTTGAAATATGTAAGCACTGCAGCAAAGTTTACAGTGCGCACCCTTTAAGCAGTTTTGGTACAGAGGGTATTCAATAGATGTGCATACTACAGCACCATCATTTGAATCGGGACGCTTCAATTTAGAATTTAGAAATCGGGGTGTGTTATCCAACTCATAAATTGCCTCACCAAATAGGCAATGGAAACATTATTTGCAAAACGCAGTAGCCCCTGTTGAATGCGTCATGCCATTTCTTATCTTGTCTCCAATTTCCCGTCACTGATCTCTGATGATCTGATGATCCAGACTCAACACCCAAATGATTATCCAGACTAAACATCAAGCTCCACTTGTAAACATTCCCATAAAATTTTCCTGGCCCAAGCCAGACATAAACATTAGAGCCGACTCGCCGTCACCAGTCCAATTGGATCGATCTTCCGATCTTATCACTCTTCACCAATGACTTAACTGCATCAGCAAATTGTCCCTTTCTCTTAGAATCTCTTAGGGCAATTGTTTATTCTCTCCAAGTACCCTTTTGGGTTATTTCTCTTAAGCCGAGGTTTTTTGGCAATTAAAAATTGGCAGTCTTATTTGGGGAGCAAGCCGTTCTCATACAATCGGTCTAGCCTTGAGCGTTTAAATAAAGTTTGTGAAACAAATAAGAAATAATAAATAAAGTTTTTTAAAATAAAAAATAAGAAATTAATTTTTAAAAAGTGAACTTCGGGATTAATTTAATTTACATGCGTTTCTTTTTCAAAAAGATAAATACATAATAATAAAAATATACATTTAAATAAAGGAAAACGCCGAACATCCCCAACTGCCAATAGAGCCATTACGGACAAAGAAATATGCGAGTGCAGCAGCACTGACAGTGAAGATGTTGCAACAGAGCTACCATAACGCAAAAGAAATTCCAAAATTTCACGCGTATGGAAATATTTTAAAAGCTCTGAAGATAAGAAATTTGCAAAATGTCTTTCGTGTGGAAAAGAGTACAAAACTAGCGGGAATACATCAAACTTACGAGATCACTTAAAAAGATTTCACCCGACATTGGATACTCAAGCAGGGATATCCCTTGCTTGGATACCTAGAGCTGCTACTTGTGGATGGAATATCCCATCCACAAGTGGCAGCTCTAGGTCGAGTATGCAATCTGTGGCTTCTTATTTTAAGAGAGCCATATTGTATGACTTAAACTCTAAGCGCAAAAATGATATTGACCGGGCATTAACTGAAATGATCGCTGAGGATGTGCAGCCTTACAGTATTGTAGAAAATAAAGGATTTGTAAGGTACTCACGGGTATGATTATACAGTGACTCCGTGTCCTTCTCCGCTACATGTTACTTACCCTTTAAATTTATTATTATCACAGGTGTTAGATCCGAGATACAAATTGCCGAGCAAAACACATGTAAGGGATGTATTAATGATGAACCTGTATTAGGAAACCTCCGGAAAGCTGGCAACTATTTTAGAAGGCACTATAAACGTTGCAATTACATGCAACTTATGGACATCATGCGCCAACTCAAGTTTTTTGACAGGGACAGTTCACTTTGTCCACGACTATGCTTTGAAGACAGCATCGTTAGCCACCAAAAAACTTTTGGATGCTACTAACCATTCGGCAAATAATATTGCAAATACGTTGCAAGAAATGTTATCGCAGTGGAACGTCCGTGAAAAAACAGTTTGCATTGTTACCGACAATGCCGCATCAATGCTCAAGGCGTGTGATTTTCTGAAAATAAGAAATCTCACCTGCTTCGCCTATACGATCAACCTGGTTGGCCAAGATGGACTTAAAACGCACACGAAAGCTTCCCATATACAAGGTGGGCCACGTAGCGGTCACTTTTTGAACTAATAGTTATTTCGAGAACGTCACCACATATGTCAGTCGCATATTGATAGTTGTTCAGTATATCAACTCCGGTTCACAAATGAAACGATTCTCGAACGAACAACGCTGGGAAATGGTAAAATTTTACTTCCAAAGTAACAAATCAGATTTGGACGAAAAATCATCTTCCCGGACGAGGCGCATTTCCATCTTGGCGGCTATGTTAATAAGCAAAACTGCCGTATCTGGGGAACGGAAAACCCTCATGTGATCGTGGAGAAACCAATGCATCCCGAACGAGTGACTGTTTGGTGCACATTATGGGCTAGTGGTATCATTGGGCCGTTTTTCTTCAAAGACAGTGCGGGAAGAGCCGTTACGGTCAATGGCGTGCGCTACCGAGCCATGATAACCGATTTTTTGTGGCCTATTATCGACCAAATGGACGCGGAAGACATTTGGTTTCAACAGGATTGCGCACCGTGCCACACAAGCAATGCCACAATCGATCTTCTGCGCGAGAAGTTCGGCGAACGCGTTATTAGCTGGCGCGCCGAGGTCGCTTGGCCGCCTCGTAGCTGCGATTTGACGCCATTGGACTATTATCTCTGAGGTGCCGTTAAGGATAAATCTTATGTCAAGAATCCACAAACAATTGAGGACCTGAAAGCCGAAATCAGCGAAGTTGTTGGCCAGATAAAGCCCTACACGCTCGAGAATGTTGTCAAAAATTGGTCAGATCGCATCGGCTACTGCCAGCCACGGCAGCCACATGAATGATGTTGTGTTCCATCATTAAACCGGAAGACTTAGGCTTTACAATAAAATTGTCCATTTCAAAAGGTAATTTTTAATTGGCCCACCCGTTACGTTGCTTCAAGAAATGCGTACAAGGTGGAATAGCTTTTTTTTATGATCCAACGAATTTTGGCAACGAATGATGCTATTAATAATGTGTTATTATCAACTACAAACGCACCATTCCCTTTAACTGCGTAGGAAATTCAAATATTGAAAGAAGTAGAAAAAAAACTTGCGCTCTTTCAAGAAGCCAGCGAAAAGGTTTCGGGTGGAACGTACGTTACCATTTCCTTAATAATACCCACGACATACATTTTGTGCCGAAAGTTAGAACGCATTTTCCCAGATTTGGAGACTGTAGAGGGAAAAACCATTATAAACAAATTATTGGTCGGAATAGGAAAACGCCTGTCCATATACGAGACGTGGCAACTTCCAAGAATTGCAACTCTTATTGATCCACGATTGAAAAAAAAATGGGTTTCAAAGCTCCAAAAATGCGGAGCATACAGGTGACTTTTTGGATAAGGAGTTGGCCGCGTTGGCAATATGCAAAAAAAAATCCAACGAAACGGAAATCTCAACTGTGGAGGAAAACGAATAAGTCATTTTTTGATGTAATACTAAAAAGTCATGCTAAACAACATGCCAAAATTGATTCTTTTGTTATGAGACAGCAGTATATGGATCCCATATTATGGATCAAGGTTAATTTAAATAGCTAAGTAAATACGATCAAACATAATCCACATATTAAATAAATTTCTAGATGAATCAGAACGACTTTCCAGAAATGAAAATACTCTTTTTCAAATATCTCTGTATACCCGCAATCTCTTTAGAGTCGGAGAGAGTATTCAGCAAAGCAGGACAAGTAATATCTAATAGGCGTACAAGGCTTAAAGACGAAAACGTTAATGTCTAGCTTTTTCTTAACCAAAATTATTGGTTGAAATAAATATATAAATTTATAAAAAGTAGTTAAGGTAAGCCTAAAAAAACAAAATCATATTATTCGAATAATAATTATTTATTTTTTTCAGATAAAGATTGGAAAACCAATGTCATACTTTATAAATAAATACTTTATAAATAAATAAATATCATTAGAAACACTAATTAAATTTTTTTTGAGTGTACTCTGCACTATCGACAACTATCGCCGATAGTCGATAGTTTATGAAAACTATCAAGCGCTATCGATGGCGCAGACTATCGATAGTTCTCCACCTCTATTGTACACCCATCGAGGAAATAATTATCGCGGTAATAATTACAAAAACAATTATCGCTGTAGAGGTAATAATCGAGGTAATTATAACAATACCGGATATTACCAAAATAACGGATATAGCAATTAATATAGAAACAACAACCGTGGTGGAAACAACAGTGGAAACCACAATGGTAATGGCAATAATAGCCACAACCAAAATAACAATGTTAGAGTAGCCCAGAACAGGGAAACTCTTAACCCTCAGATATTCAGCAGTTTAAAAATATGCGGTTCATACCATCAATCTTAGTCAAACAATCTTAGTTTAAATATATTTTTAAACTTTTTCAATGTAAGGAAAAACAAAAAAAACTTGTAATTTTAATAGATACCGGTGCAGACATATCTCTGTGAAACAATTCCGATATCTTTCATGATATCCAAATAAATAAGAAAATCAATATTCGAGGCATAGGTCTAGACCAGTGGTCGGCACACCAATACATTAATAAGATTTTAACGTATTAGTGTCAGTTACGAATAGCCCCTTCAGTACCAAAATTCCCTTCCCGGCCTTTTCTTGGCGACATGTCCGAAAAACAAAAATAAATTGCATGGGCTTCGTTTACTCAAGTCCGAAACAAAAGGGGAAACGAAACTTCTACCTGCTTTCGGTTTTTGACGATGATTCTCGAAGCTTCTACTTCATATTTTCGGAGCAGCGGCACGCGACAGAGGGACAATTATAGAGATGTAGATGGAGGGAAGGGAGAGAAAAAAAATTTGTGTCCAAAACCAAATGAATGGAAGCGACGTCAGAATACCCTTTTTAAAATATGTTGAAATATTTATATATATTTAAGATTATATTTAATTAATTTTTCTTATCTTATCATATGGTATATTGAAATGTATTAATAATTTGCTTTGGGAAAACCCAAAATGTTCATGTTTGATTATTTGCCTTGTGCGATTCTAATTACAAAGCATTGCTTTGGTCGACTATACCCTGGCACGCGCCAGAATTTTCTGTTGTCAATTTTCGGTTTCGTCTTGCCTCTCCCCTTCTCTTTGCATTTGATGTTCAAGTGGCACCAAAAGCACACGCGTTTGTGAAGAAAAGTTTAAGTGACCAAAAAACTAATTCTGGTGAGTAAAATTAAAAAGTAATGTGGATATATGTAATTAAGTTATTTATTAAATACCGAGCGGCCGTTCAATATATGTACATATGTACATATATTTATTAAACGGCATTTTCCGCTCGGAAACGTGGTTCATATTTATATATGAACATTTCATTTTTCAATATATATACATATGTACATATACATATTTATTAAACGGCATTTGCCGCTCGGAAACGTGGTTCATATTTATATATGAACATTTCATTTTTGCAGACCACCGCAGTGACAAATTTATTGAAGCGCGGCCCCTTGACAAAATCTTTAAAAAAAAATATTGTTGAGGAGCTGATCGTCCAATATAAAAAAAAAAATTGAAGACTTTCTCAAATTTTTATGGAGTTTTGATCGGTATGTATTTTAATTACAAATAATGAAGCAATTTTTTTTTTTTTTTTCCTTGTTACTCCTCTCGGGAGCTTAGGGCCTCTACAAGGGCTCTCCACCTAACTTTATTTGCCGCTGTTTGCTTTATTGTGTCCCAGCTGATGTTCTTCCGGGATATTTCTAGGAGTGCTGTACGGCGCCAGGTCATCTTTGGGCGACCCACTCTTCTGCTTCCTTGTGGGTTCATTCCAGAGCCATCCTTACGATGCTTCCTGGTTCCTTCCTCAGAGCGTGGCCAATCCATTTCCATTTCCGTTTCTTTATTTGCTCCTGAATTGGGACCTCTCCTGTGCAGTGCCATAAGTCCTCATTGGATATTCTATCTGGCCAAATGTAAGCAATATCTAATTTTTATTTATTTTATTTACAGATAGTATATCTAACGTGGCTCCGGGGAACTCGCCGGAGAAAGTTTTGTGACACGTAAAAAATAATAACAAAAAATAAATAAAATAAATAATTTGTAAAAATTACTAATATATTTATTTATTCAAATTAAAAAATTAATTAATTAATTTATTTATTCGACGCAGTTAAATTGTTTTTTCAAAATTTTGCCACTCCTTCTTCTGCTCCCACCGCAAAACTCTGTATCTTAACACAATTTAACGACTTATTTGTGCAAGAGGATTCACTCAGACAGGAGGCTTACCTGGAGGCCCCATCTGATTAAGAAGAGGAAACAGGCTGATCAAAGACTTCGATCCTTCTACTGGCTCATGGGTAGGAGATCGAAGATGAGAACTTCCACGAAACTTCTCATCTACAAGGCCATAATACGCCCAATCTGGACGTACGGCATACAGCTCTGGGGCACTGCGAGCAAGACGAATGTCCGAACTATACAAACGTTCGAAAATAGAGCCCTTCGAATCGCCACCGGGGCCCACGTCTATCATGACAATCGCACCATCCACGAGGTTCTCAATTTCCCTTGGGTCAAGGACGAGATCCAAAGAAGCAGCGCACGTTACATGCAGATGCTTCATAATCACCCGAACCTGTTGGCCAGCTCCCTGCTGGACAACAGCGATCAGCCCAGAAGACTAAAAAGGACACACCCGCTGGACCTCCCCTTACTACTCTAATTTATTTCTACCATATTAATATTTAAAATTATCTATAAGTGAAGTTTATGTGATAAAATTTAATGGTTGTCCCTAAAGGATAGTTTTAAATAAACGTTATCCTGCTATTACAAAAAAAAAAAAAAAAAACATAAGAAGATTATATAGGAAAAATTTAAAATTAGAATGGTGTAATGGGTAACGAACTATCAGGCTAGATGTTGAACTCCCGCTTTTGGCCCGCACGTTCGATGGTTCCGGCTCTGGCTCGTCGGTGGCGTGGTGTTAGGGTGTTTGGCCAATCACGGGTGCCTTTTCAGGACTTATTATTATTTAATAAAAATAAACGTGCGAGAAGAGATGACGAAATAAGCTACCGGAGGAGCTATGATCGACAACTGAGAAAATTAGGACAAGAAAGGATAGAAAAAGAAGAAGACAAATTTGTGCGATCGGACAATATACCACTCCTTGATGTTCTAGGAGCTAACGAGGCCCACCCTTCCTTGATCATGGTTTTTCCGTGTAAATTTAAAATTTTCCCACGATCCCTTTGTTTGGCAAGCGCTACTGCGGCGGGTTTAGGAAATCAAAAAAAAAATTATGATTTTACGCAAACATTATAAAATAGTTTATTAATGCTAAAATGGACATGATAAAATTTTCTGGGTTTCGCTTCGTTTCTTTACATCTAATATTTTAAGGAAAATTAAGTAAGGCGGAAAAATTTTATAAATATTTAAATATGGGGTATGAAAATGGCTTAAATATAAAAAAATGGGTTTTCAATAAAAAAAAAAGACAAAGAGAAATATAATTTAACATCAATTTAAGTTATAAGTGGTAAAATGGGAAAACGTGAAAACTTAACATAGAAATAAGAACAATTATCAAATGGGATACTTCAATGCAATATTATTTAGGTTTTAAGCAAACTCACTTTGTTTTTTTTTTCTGCATCCACCGCCGAAAGCTTTCGCTGGTTGCTGTGCTGTGAGAAATATTTATCGCACAAAACAAGAAAAAAATATGCCAAAAAATAATAATTCATTTTCATCAAATAAAATGATTTTTTCCTAAAGAGGAAAATTTTTCTTCGTTTAAATCTTGTTCACTCACTTTTCACCTATATTTACACTTATCCCCTAATTTTCAATTATTTTTCTCTTCTGTTACAGTAAAAATTAACTTAAAAGTAAGCTCCATACAATTATTTCCTGATTACTTATGCTATCCCTTTCAGTACTCTCACTAGAGTTCATTGAACCCTCTGGGGAACATTTGGGAACTATGCTCTATCGCACCTCCTCAACCGAGATTATCCACAGCGTGCTATCACCTATTTCGTTTTGGGTGACAAAACTGCAGCGGGGCTACTGCACCGACTCCGTCCGTCTCGCTTACTCCTTCATCCCAACGTGGAATGGGGGGCCTGAATATCGCACCAATATCACCAGATTTTATTGCAGCCGGTGCGGATGGAAGAGATTTCTATCAAGGGATTTTTTTTTTTGTTGTTTGAATTTTTAGATTGGTCTTTAACCGCTTATAACTACTTAGATATTACATAGCTCCGGTGTTACCTAGCTAACCAATTTTTCTGAGCTAGGTGGAGGTTGAGGTTAGGTTTAGTTAGGGGTCACATCTTCACACTAACCCTCTAGAAAAAAATTCCCTTTTTAACTGCTTAGCTTAATTTAAATTGTCTTAAAAAAAATCCGACACTGGAGTCTCCTTCCGCCGAGGACCTCCCTGCAACCGCACCAGGGGATTCGCCAAATTCCGTCGCGACTTCGATGGTTGTGAACCGCGGACTGATCTGGTCCCAGAGCTTTGGCTCTTTCGCTTGGTTGTTCTGCACTTGGGAGCGATGTTGTTGCAGGCCTAGCCAAAATAGATTACGCGGACTTAGGAAATCTCCTCTCTTATAATAACTATTGGTCCCCCAAACGCTTACCTCCAGAGTCAGTACCAACTGACTAAATTCCCAATTTTCACACTTTTTCTGCTTCAAACTTTTTTTCGATTTAAGTTTTACCACTTTAAATTGCACTGGTCTGAGTCTCGATGTGAAAAGAAAGAACCTCCAGCCGAGTGATACGAGGAACCCAGGACCAGCTATTCGGGAGTTCTTTTTTCCTTTTGCAGAGTGTACACGGTTAAAAATTTCTCCACCCATTTCTCTCGCTGAGTAAGAGCGCTGCCACTAACAGTCCCTAAGCCTACCCGTTTTCTTCATGACAGTTTTAGAGCCAGTCGCTTCCAAACCGCATTAGCAATCCATCAGATACAAGCCTATACAAAATCGCCCCCGACCAAAATCTGGCTTGGGGGTGCATTTAATCTTCTCAACCCACAAGGCTGACCACTTGTAGCTAAGCCTGGCGAATATCTTTCCCATGGTACCGGCAGACAAGCTTTCCACTCAGATCCTCTAGTTCATATATTGAGCTTCATATCTTCCTTCTCATTCTAGCCTTTACAAATATGGGAGCTAGCTTAGAATTGTAACCCGCCTGAAAACAGCTCTGTTTAAAATTCCTCCGATATAGTTCCTGCCCAACTTTGTAAGATACCTCACGCGCCCTAAGGTTGTAATATCGCTCATTCCTCACAAATTGCTTTCCCAATGTTTCAGCTGCTTTCTTTCTGATAATCTCTAGAGAGTCCTCCCGGCTAGCTGCTTTGTAGCTGCTAGTAGCTAGTAGCTGCTTTGTCCTCTAGCATCGCCAACTTCCTCAATAAGGAGTACGTTGCCCCAGAGGTAATCATCTGCTGGCCAAAAACCATATAATAAGGTGTGGATCCCAGACCGGAATGAGTTGCTGACCTCAGCGCACAGCTGATTTTACTAAGATTTTCATCCCAGTCCTTTTGATCGCTGCGAATGTAAGCACGAATGCCAGCAATCACAGATCGATTTACCCGCTCCGAAGCATTAGCCTGAGGAGCGTGCACCGCCGTTAAAGTGTGCGTGATACGATGACTCCTAAGCATACTCTGAAATTTGTCGGATCTAAACTGCGACCCGTTATCGGAAACAATGCTCTCTGGAACCCCAAATGTGTGAACCCCAAATATCCTCTTCTAAGTACTTTAGAACAACGTCCGCTGTAAGTTTCTTTACGCCTCTAAGGAAAAAAAATTTGGAATAATGATCAAGCACAATGAAAATCCCTATATTCCCACTACGAGACCTAGGATAAGGGCCTAAAAAATCTATGTAGAGACGCTGGAAAAGCCTCTGCGTTTCGACTGCCTTTCCCATAGGTGGCCTCAATGCCCTATTTGGTGCTTTAGTCATCCTACAGGTTTCACAGGCTGAAATGTAGTCCTTCACATCATTCACCATTCCTGGCCAGAAATAATATCGCCGAATTCTCTCCAAAGTCTTGTGAACACCGCCGTGAGACGCCAATGGATCGTCATGCGATTTCTTTAACACCTCCTGAATCAAAGCCTTCGGTATCCACAATTTCCATGCGCACGCATCATTGAGTAGTTCGCCTTTTCGAATGTACGGTGCGTCGATACCCCAAGGAATCCACGATTCTCAGATCCGGAAAGTTAGCTAAATTACTTTTAATTCCCTCTATTAACTGAATATAGTCTGTCGGGTCAAGCCGCAAGCAACTAATTTAAACACAACAATTAATAAGTAACTGATGTTTTTCTGGTCGCAAGCCGACTCTCTTTCGGCCGCTCGGCTTCGCTACTTCGGCGCTTATAGTTAGCGAGCATCCGCTCAGCCTATTCTGCAAGGTTGGCGCCACTCTCGTTCGTCTTCTTACCGCGCTCGCATCCTAAATTGGATTTCAAATATTGTACATAAATCCTAATTTCATATGCGGCCTGAATAAAGTTTATAACGTTGAAATTAATTAAATTTTCATTTTTATTTACGGCACCGAAAACTCTCGATGACCAAACATTGGTGAACCCCGACGTGATCGTTAATATATTCATATACACATAAACAAATTACTAAAACAAAAACAAAACAATTTTGTAAACAGTGTTATGTGAAATTATCATTATCGAATTATCATACGTGTCTAATAAGTTTATTTAAAATAATAAACAAATTATAATATATTATTATATTATACATACATACAGGCATAAACATAACGGTAGTTCACAAGCACACATACATATTTACGATCCACAACGCAAGTGCATTCGCCCGCGCATAGACTTCATACAAACATACGATCCACAACGTAAGTGCATTCGCTCCCACATAGCTTCATATATATATACATTCCACAATTCCGCTACGGTTCTGAGCGCACAGTGGGGCAGGTCGTGTTCGCCGCGAGCAAATAAAATTTATTTCGGTTGTTCGGAACTGAATATAATAAATCATGAACTCCAGCGGCGCCGTCACAGGAGCACCCATTCCAACCCGGAGTGCAATTTTTAAAGTGCAAGGCCCAGGGTATTCTCCAGGACTTACAGAGGATCCAAGGAGCTCTTCAGCCTATTTCCAAGGTGGATGATGCCATGCTACACGTCCGACATGGTCAGATAGCCACCATGTTCAGCGACTTCAAGGCCATCCACGGGGAGCTTGAGGATTTGGACATTTTGCAGATCAGCAGTGACCTTCGATGGACTGTTTCGGAGCTCGTAGCGACGATGCAGGCGGAAATTGAGCACGAGACGACCCTTCGCTCATCTCGAATTGCTTCCCACTCCACCCTTGCCAACGGAATGTCCACCATGCAGGCTGACCCAGGGTTAGGTCAAAGTTTTCAAGTGCTGCCTCCTTTGCCGCTCCCTACGTTCAGCGGTGGATACTCGGAATGGGCTGAATTTTACTCGATCTTCTCTACCATCGTCGGCAGCAATCCTCGTATTAGTAAGGTGGAAAAGTTGCAAAGGTTGCGATCTTGCTTTCGAAGCAGTTCGTTCCTTGGAAGTCTCCGACGAGAACTATGATGTTGCGCTGAATTTAGTGGAGAAACGATTTAATAACCGTCGCTTAATATTTCAGGCACACGTGAACGAGGTTCTGGGCCTCAGTCTTTTGGAAAGTGGCTCAATAGCAGCTCTTCGAAGTCTTTCGGATAAATTTAATGCCCATATGCGAGCCTTAAAGAATTTGGGTACTTCAGTTCAGATCGCCAGCTGCATCATCGTCCAAGTTCTGCTTCAAAGATTGGACCCAGCTACCCAGGCCAAGTGGGAGGAGAGTCAAAACTCCTCAGGTTCAGACGCCATCCCTACTTGGGAGTCGATGGCCGAGTTTTTGGAGCAGCGGTGTAGGACGCTGGAGGCTATGGACGTGGCCATGGCTGCATACGCCCCGGGCGCTCCTGTGGGAAGGCGTCGAGGTGCAATTAATGGAAGATCATCCTTTATCGTTACTAATTCGCTTCCCTCTACCTGTGCTCTATGCGGCGGATGGTCCCATATAATGTCTGCATGCCCCCGATTTCTATCAATGCCCCCTGAGATTCGCCTTGGTGAGGCCAGGCGACTCGGTCTTTGTCGGAAGTGTCTGCAAACGGGCCATCACATGCGTGAGTGCCTCGCTGCTAGTTGTCGCAGTTGTGGAAGGAGGCATCACAGCCTGCTGCATTTCCTGGAGCCGCCGGCATCTAGCGGCCAGCCTTTGGTTGGTCCTCCCACGTCAGCCATAGCCGAGATCGCCGACCCTGCAGCCTCTTCGCCGTCCACTGCTAATGCACTAGTTGCTCAAGGTCACAGCGGCGATATATCGTTGCTTGCTACAGCGAACATTTTTGTTCGTAGTCGCGCTGGATCCCTTGTTCCATGCCGAGCTTTGTTGGATTCTGGATCTCAGGTGCACGTGATCACTTCCCGGCTGGCAAGTCAGCTGCAGCTCCGAAGGTACAAATCATTCATGGCGGTGTCTGGTATTGGAGATACCGGCTTTGCGACAGATGGATTCTCTGTTGATGTTCTCCTACGTTCTCACTGTTCCGAGTACTCGGCCCTGGTTAACGCCGTCATCGCCGCCAATATCACGGACCTGCAGCCTAGCTTCAGTTTGGATGTCTCCAGCTGGAATATTCCTGGCAATCTTTCTTTGGCTGATCCTGAATTTTTCCGCCCACAGCGCACCGACCTTCTTATCGGAGCCAGTCTGTTTTATGAGCTGTTGTGTGTTGGGCAAATTAAGCTCTCAGCCGGCCTGCCATTGCTGCAGAAAACTCAACTTGGATGGGTCGTGTGTGGAGGCGGTTCACATGTCCAGAGAAGGTCACTCGTTTCCACTGCCCACAAGGATGTTCCGGAGAGCGCAACAATGCTAGATGATCAGCTGGATTCTTTGCTCCGCCGGTTTTGGGAAATCGAAGACTGCTCCGAGCCTATTGTGAAGCGGACGAAGGAAGAGCTAGATTGCGATGCGCATTTCGTGCAACATGTTGCTCGGCTGGATTCCGGCGCTTACGCTGTGCGGCTTCCGTTAAAATGCGGCTCTAAGCTGTTGGGAGAGTCGTACCCCCAAGCCGTTCGACGATTTCTTTCCCTCGAAAGGAAGCTCTGTCGCCGTCCTCAACTAAAGGAGCAATATACTGCCTTCATAAAGGAGTATCTGGAGTTGGGTCACATGTCTCCAGTCCCTTCTGATGCGAGCGTCACTGGCCAATACTTTCTTCCACACCATTGTGTTTTAAAGGAGGACAGTTCAACAACCAAGCTCAGGGTTGTCTTTGATGGATCTGCTGTCACAACTTCTGGGTATTCATTGAATGACGTGTTGATGTCTGGCCCAGTTATTCAGCCAAAGTTACTGCATATTCTGTTAAGGTTCCGATGCCATCGGGTGGCCATTACTGGAGATATTTGTAAAATGTATCGTTGCGTCAGGGTTTTTCCTGAGGACAGCTATCTTCAGTGTATTCTTTGGCGGGATTCCACCCAGGATGAGTTACAGGTTTTTAAGCTGGACACGGTCACCTACGGAACGAAGCCTGCCTCATTTTTAGCAGTTCGGACCATGCATCAGTTGGCAGATGATGAGCAAATAATGTTTCCAAGGGGGGCCGAAATTCTGCGTCGCGACTTTTATGTGGATGATCTGCTTTCCGGAGGCGACTCTATAGATGAAGCTATTAGCATAATGCAGCAAACATCCGCGATCCTTGCCAAAGGCCAATTTCGGTTAAGGAAGTGGTGCTCCAATGTTGCTGACGTGCTGGATAGGGTGCCTGAAGAAGATCGGGAGTCTTTCCTAAAGTTTGATGATGGTAGCAACTTCACAAAGACACTGGGTCTTGCTTGGGATCCTGCAACTGACCGCTTGCTATTTTCTTTTGAAGGGATTCAGTCAATCTCAAAGCCCACTAGGCGCATTGTGCTTTCTTCAGTCGCTCGGCTTTATGACCCCCTAGGCCTTGTTGGTCCTGTAATTTCAAAGGCAAAGATCTTTCTTCAGAAGCTGTGCCGTGAGAAGTTGTCCTGGGATGAAAGTCTTCCTCAAGCTCTTCACTGCGACTGGAATATGATTTGTAGCAGCTTTGGTAGTACGCAGCGCGCCGAATTCCCGAGATGGGTGCTAACATCGAAATCCGAGTTGGAGGTCCATGGATTCTGTGATGCCAGCATTGAGGCGTATGGGGCATGCGTTTATGTCGTGTCCAAGGGCGCAGGATGTGCAAGCTATTTACTCTGTTCGAAGTCCCGAGTTGCGCCGTTGAAGACTGTTACGGTGCCTAAGCTGGAATTATCGGGAGCCGAGTTGTTGGCTCGACTTATGTCGGAAGTAGAGCAGTTGAAGGTCTACGTTGGAAAGTATTTTTGCTGGTGCGATTCTGCTGTGGCTCTGTCTTGGATTCGAGAAGAACCCTCTCGGTTTAATGTTTTCGTCGCCAATCGAGTTTCGACCATTCAGAAGCTAACTAGAGAAATGGAGTGGCGGTATGTTCCCACTTCTTTGAACCCAGCAGATATCCTGTCGCGTGGTGCTCTTCCCAATGAATTGGTTGAGAATAAGCTGTGGGCTCATGGTCCTCCGTTTCTCGTTGGATCCCAAGAGACGTGGCCAACCGCGGTCCCATCTGAGAGATCAACCCTGGAGTTGCGTGCAAGGGTCCTGCTCATTCAGTCTCCATACGTGGATATAACAGCGGTTTCTAAGTACGCTAATTCGTTTTCAGCACTGCAAAGGGTATTCGCTTACGTATACAAGTTTTCTCAACGAATTCGCCACAACGGTGTTACGGCTAGCGATATAAAATCTGGAACACAGCTGTTATTGCGGCTAGTGCAACGTGTGCATTTTTGGGAGGAAATAAAGGCTCTTCAAAATGGAAAAGACATAGCGGTATCCAGTGCCCTTGCCTCATCCTCTCCCTTCTTGGACAAATTTGGACTGTTGCGCGTAGACGGTCGGCTAAAAAATTCGTCGTTGGATTTTGATAGTCAGCATCCAATTATACTTCCAAGAAGCCATCCAGTTACGCGGGCTATAATTGTTGACCTCCATGAGCGAAATTTACATACGGGACCTCGCGCACTGTTGGCAATTATTCGGTCCCAATATTGGCCAATTGGGGGGAGAAAAACCGTGACGAAGGCATTACACAAATGCATCCGATGCTTCCGGACTAAGCCTCGGCTGTTGCAGCACATTATGGCTGATCTCCCGGAGGAAAGAGTTAGCGGCTCCCAGGTCTTCGGAGTCACTGGTGTTGATTTTTGTGGACCGTTCTATTATAAGCCGGAAGTGCGTAATAAGGCTCCAGTAAAATGTTACATTAGCATTTTCATTTGTTTTGCTACCAAAGCCGTCCACCTGGAGCTTGTAAGGGATCTGTCCACAATGGCTTTTTTGCAGGCTTTGGAGCGTTTTATATGCACCCGCCGAAGTCCTCAACATATTTGGTCTGACAACGCAACCAACTTTGTTGGAGCCAAAAACGAGCTAAAGGAGCTGCGCCGATTATTTCTAAGCGAAGAGCATCAACGGTCACTGCTGGAGTTTTGCTCTATGGAGTCCATCGAATGGCATTTTATTCCTCCTCGATCTCCGCATTTCGGTGGTCTGTGGGAAGCGGCTGTTAAAACCGCCAAGCACCATTTTTACCGAGCTGTCGGATCTGCAGTTCTGGGATTCGAGGAGCTGCGAACGCTGCTGTGCCATATTGGGGCTGTTATAAATTCACGACCCTTATTGTCTCTTTCAGAAAATCCTGCAGACCTTGATGTTCTGACCCCGGCTCATTTTTTAACTGGTGGTCCGTCAGTCAGCTTTATCGAGCCTGATGTCACAAAGCTGAACTTCAACCGGTTGGACGGCTGGCAGCGCGTGTCTTTCCTGCAGCAGTCTTTCTGGTCCCGATGGAAGGAGGAGTACCTAAGTCTTCTCCAGCAGCGCTCCAAGTGGCGCGCCTCCGGTCCTGCCTTGGCCCCGAACGATGTGGTGCTAGTAAAGGACGAGAACCTACCTCCGATGAAATGGCCGCTTGCGAGAATAATGGAGTTAATCCCTGGTCGGGATGGTATCTTTCGAGTGGCGGTGATAAAAACCTCATCTGGAATTACCAAGCGAGCAGTGACTAAGCTGTGCCTTTTGCCCCTTAAGGATGAAGTTGGAGTAGAAACCCCAACTGGGGGAGAATGTCGGGTCAAGCAGCAAGCAACTAATTTTAACACAACAATTAATAAGTAACTGATGTTTTGCTGGTCGCAAGCCGACTCTCTTTCGGCCGCTCGGCTTCGCTACTTCGGCGCTTATAGTTAGCGAGCATCCGCTCAGCCTATTCTGCAAGGTTGGCGCCACTCTCGTTCGTCTTCTTACCGCGCTCGCATCCTAAATTGGATTTCAAATATTGTACATAAATCCTAATTTCATATGCGGCCTGAATAAAGTTTATAACGTTGAAATTAATTAAATTTTCATTTTTATTTACGGCACCGAAAACTCTCGATGACCAGAAGACTTAAAATGTTCTGAGTCGATATCCACCAGCAACTCGTTATTAAAATCTATTGCCGCTATCTGTTCCTGTTCGACTCTAGACAAAGCGTCGGGAACCACATTTAACTTCCCCTTTCGATGCTGGATTGCGAATCGAAACCCTTGTAATTTTAACGCCCACCGTGCCAATCTAGTATTTAGATCACCCTGCGACATCAGCCACTTCAAGGACGCGTGATCCGTGATGACGGTAAATTCCAGTCCTTCGACATATGACCGGAATTTTTGTATGCTTACTAAAGCCGCAAGGCACTCCTGCTCTGTCACTGTGTAATTCCTTTGTGCTTTATTTAATTTCTTAGACACAAAAGCTATAGGTAATTCATCCCCGGTGACTTACCTACTTCTGCACTAGGACTCCTCCTACTCCAGTTTTACTAGCGTCACAGTGTAGGAAAAACGGTCTTTCAAAGTCTGGTGTCTGTAATACCGGCGCACTTCCTAACATAGCCTTCAACTTCTCAAATGCCTCTTTACCTTCCTGGGTCATCACAAATTTTCGCTTGTTTTGTAAAAGATCGGTCAAAGGAGCCGATACTGACGCAAAATTGTTTATAAATTTCCGGTACCACCCGGCTAATCCCAAAAAGCTTCTTAACGCTTTGAGTGACGTTGGTAATGGAAAATTTGAGATCGCCGAGACTTTGTCGGGGTCCGTTTGAATACCACCCTCACCTATTATGTGGCCCAAATATTTTACGGTTCGCCTACAAAATTTGCTCTTTTCCACATTCAAGGTTAAGTTAGCTTCTTGGATCCGTTTAGCTACAGTCTCCAAAACTTCTAAATGCTTCTCAAACGTATCTGAGATAACCAATAAATCATCCAGATATACAAAAACTTCGTTTTTAAGTGTTGCAGGTATTACCTTGTCCATTAACCTCGTCATAGTTTGTGGAGCGTTGCAGAGGCCAAAAGGCATAACTTTATAATGATACAAAGGCCGCCCTGGTATAGTAAATGCAGTTTTCGCTTTTGATAGAGCATCCAAAGGGATTTGCCAAAACGCGTCTTTTAAGTCAAGGCTACTTATAAAATTTGCCTTAGGTAACCGGCTAAGTATGCCATCGATCTGAGGAAGCGGATATGCATACTTTTCCGTTACTGCGTTAACCTTTCGGCTATCGAGGCACACTCTTACTTTGCCTGGCTTTTGGACCAGTACTACTGGCGAAGACCACGGACTGTCGGACTCCTCAATAACCCCAAGTTTTAGCATCCTATCAACCTCGGCATATAGCAATTTTTTAATGGCCGGCGATACTGGGAAATGCCGTTGCTTAATAGGCTTCGCTGACCCAGTGTCTATTGTATGCATTAAAACGGAGGTCCTACCCAGTCCCGATAACGAAAATGATGGAAAGCTTTTAATAACTTTTTCTTGTTTAATTTGCTGCCATTTCGATAACGAGTGCTGCTCCGCATCTCCTGAGATCTCTGAGATAGCTAGGGTCGGCGGCAACAGTTCGTAAGCTGTCCAAAAATCTATTCCTAAGTAAATATCTTGCCTTAGAGAGGGGATTATATGAAATTCTAATTCTCTTTTTATTCCTTTATATTCTATCTCTGTCTTAAATTTACCTATTATTTGTTGCTTGTTTCCATCGGCAGTACACGCACCAGCTAAAACCTTTTTAAAAGGCTTTCTACTGCATATATACTCCTCAGCCGGATGCCCACCTATACACGATATAGCAGCGCCTGTATCTAGCAACCCTCTTCTCTTCTTTTCTAGTAAAATAACTTCTGCGTACGGCCTATTGTCGCCTAAATTTTTTCTAATACTAGCAATTTTTTTTATTGTTTTCCAGAAATTTTTTTGTCGCCGACTGTTTCGCGAGACAGACCTAGCCTCGGGCTTCAGCGTTGGCAAGTTTAATGTTCGGAACTTTTCCAGCTTAGTATGCCAGACTTGCAATCCTAAATCTCCGGAAGGTGAATTTTCTACACTAAGCGCTCCCTCCCCTCTAATTAATGCTGCTCCTCCAAGCCTGACTGTCGGTTGGGAACACTTGCTTTGGAACGCGGTGTTGCAGTGTTCCTGTGAGAGTTTTTTGTACATCTCTCACAAGAGGGTTTATACGCGTTAGGAAGACCACAACCATAACAAAAGATTTTCCTTTTTGATGCGCAGTCTTGGTATCTATGCCCTTCCTTTCTGCAGTTCCAACATACCAAGGAAAATGCTCCTATCTCTTCTTGAAGTTCATCTTCCCCAAATTCTAATGCATCGTCGCCTTCCACCTCTTCGCAAAGTTCACTTATCGGTTTCCTTAGAGGGAGTGGTTTTTGGTAACCATGGTGTTTACGCATCTCTTCTATAAAGAATTCGCTTCTTCTAACCGTATCCCTCAAATTCTACATGGACTTGAAATTTAAATTCAGAATCTCATGCTGGATTTCTGGACGTAAATTGCGCCCTACTATTTCCACCAGTGTTTCGTCGGATATGGGCTGGCTAAGTCGGTCAGTAAGCTTTAAAATGGAATCATAAAAGCTTTTAAACGATTCCTTAAATCTCTGTTTTCTGTCCCTCATCATCTGACGGATATCTACCGGTAAATTCTGACGGTAAATTGCGCCGTACTATTTCCACCAGTGTTTCGTCGGATATGGGCTGGCTAAGTCGGTCAGTAAGCTTTAAAATGGAATCATAAAAGCTTTCAAACGATTCCTTATCTCTCTGTTTTCTGTCCCTTATCATCTGACGGATATCTACATCGGTCCTTGAATCCCGGAATTGCTTCCTTAAGGCTGCACAAAGCTCCTGCCATCTCACCACTTTTTTTTTTTTTTTTTTTTTTTTCGGTCTTTCAGAATTTGGAAATGGCTTGTGCATCAATAGGAGCATCAGCTAGCATTCCTGTATTCATCATAAAGCTTAGAGGCCCAGACGACCGAGGGGCGCTCGAGAAACGATTTGTTAGTACATATTAAGCTAATTGAAATTTGTTAAGCTAAGAGGAGTTAGTAAGGAAATTTAAAATTCTATATTTTAAATTAGAGGGACAGGAAAGAGATGTAATAGAGTAGAGACCATTGTAGTTCGAACATAATACCCTAAAAGGGTCGTGCAGTGCATATGTCGAACTACAACGGCTAAGGAACAGAGGACTAAAGTTTCGAGTCCTTCTATTAGGAATGTTGAAATTTAAGCGTGTTAGTAAATGCTGGCTATCTACATCCCCGTTAATAAGGTTATGCAGAAAAACTACACCGAGCATTGTCCTACGATTTGTTAAGCTAGGTAAGTTAATAAGTAAAAGTCTGCTACTGTAGGATGGAAGCTGAAGATTTGCATCCCAGTATAGACCTCTAAGTGCAAATATTAAAAAGTTCTTTTGTACGGATTCTATGCGGTCCTTATGTACTCCATATTGGGGACTCCAGACACATGAACCGTACTCTAGTATAGGACGGACCAAAGAAATGAATAAAGTTTTGGTTGTATAGGGGTCATTAAATTCTTTTGACCACCTTTTAATAAAACCAAGGACTCCTTTAGCCTTATTAACCATTAAGGAAATATGGTCGGCAAATTTAAGTTTTATGTCTAATAGGATGCCGAGATCATTAACCTGGGTTAATTTTTCTAAGGCAATCCCATTAATGGAATACGTAGCTTGCAGAGGGCAAGAACGATAAAAAGACATATGCTTGCATTTTGATCCATTAAGTATTAGATCATTAGCCAAACACCATTTTTGAAAGTTATCAAGGTCAGACTGAAGACTGCATTGGGCAGAGATGGATTTGTACTGAAGACAAAGCTTTACATCATCTGCATACATAAGAACTAGAGAGTTCGTTAAAGCAGGGGGCAAGTCGTTTATAAAAAGCGTAAATAATAACGGGCCAAGATGACTTCCTTGAGGGACGCCGGATGTAGCACGGACCAGACGGGACTGTATGTTTTTAAATAAGACTCTTTGTGTCCTTCCATCTAGGTAGCTGGAGATCCACGTTAAGAGGTCTTTAGGAAAACCCAGCATATTCAGTTTACTCAACAAAAGTGAGTGATTAACTGAATCAAATGCTTTGCTGAAGTCTGTGTAAATTACATCGGTTTGATATCCCTTACAAAAGCCGTCTATGACAAAGGATGTCAACTCCAATAAGTTTGTGGTGGTGGAGCGACGCTTAATAAAGCCATGCTGACAAGGAGTGATAATCGAAGAGCAAAGGTGTTGCAAATGAGGGGTAATTAATTTTTCAAATAACTTTGGAATTGCCGACAACTTAGAGATGCCTCTGTAGTTGGCAGCCTCGGACTTTTCCCTTTTTTATGTAGGGGAATTATAAATGATTCCTTCCACTTAAGGGGAAAAATCGAGTTTTCCAAAGATAAGTTGAAAAGTCTAAGTAGAGGTTTGCACAGAGCCCTGGCACAGTATTTTAGCACACAGCCTGGTACTCCATCGGGGCCTGGCGAATAAATGGGTTTGACCCTTAAAAGACCAGATAATAAGTTGTTCTCAGAAAAAAACGGACAGAAAATAAGATTTGCTGCTTGAATGTTATATGCGTAAGGCTGATCAGTCAATTTTGGAGGAGAATAAGTTGTTTGAAAAAATTCTGCGAATAGATCGGCAATGGCCTGATCAGAAGTCGCAGAAGAATTTTCAAACGTAAGCAGGGGTGAAAAAGATACGTGTTTACGCTTAGTGTTTACAAAATTATAAAACTGCTTTGGATCCTGAGTAAATTTTATCCGACAGCGGTCAATATAATTCCTATAACATTCAGCGTTATGCACGGTAAAATTCGACCGAGCTAGTAGGTATCTTGAGAAATCAACACTACTGCAGGTTTTTTTATATTTAAGTAAAAGCTTATTTTTTTTATTTTTTAAGTTAGCGAGGCACCTTGTAAACCAAGGAGGATTTGTTGAAGCGGACGGATATTTCCAAGGCACACATGAGTCAAAAAATTTATTTAAAGTAAAATAAAATTTTTCTAAAGTGACATTAAGATCAGTGCACGCCAGAATATCAGACCAGTCAAATGTATCAATAAGGCTATTAAGTTTCTGAAAATCAGCTTTACGGAAACAGCGAATCTTATTTACCACGCTCGGAGACATCTGATCGATACCAGGAGTGGTTTCGATTGAGACCTCCAGTGTGGGGTGATATGGATCCTCTGGGGATGAAAGGGGAAAAGCTCTGGAGAGAGCAGTACCATCCGGATCAGATACAAAACATAAGTCTAAGAGCCGACCTAGCGAATTTCTAACATGATTGATCTGACCTAGGGACATGTCAAACATGCCCGCGGTGAAGTCATGGTAAGTTATAAGTGACAAAGATGGTGAGTTATCGACGTTGGACCACTTTAATTCTGGGATATTAAAGTCGCCCACCGCTACGAGTTGGTCACGATCCGTCATAAGATTAGAGACGTATCGAATAGCGGACAAATGCTGCCAATATGTGGGCGGTTCAGACATAGGAGGAATATATGAACATGTAATGTATAAAGCTTTAACGGACATAGTGATTTTAACGCAAATAAATTCTATGTCACCAAACTCTTGGGATTTCACCTCTTCAGAAGCAAGAGTAGAGTCTACCGAGATGAGGACTCCACCCCCCCTTCGCTGAGGTCGATCCCGTCTAAAAGTGGTGTACTTACTTGGAAAAACTTCGGAGCTAAAGATCTCCGGATTTAACCAAGTTTCTGTAAATGCTATTATATGGGATGCAAAGAAAGAACTATCAGAATATAGCTTGGGGAGTTTGCTACGTAGCCCCCTAGTATTCTGATAGGTAAGAGTTAGTGAGGAAATTAGTTTTTTGGGTTAGTGGCCAAAGAAGAGGTGGAGGGTTGGTCAGTGGTTCCGATATTGGGAAGTCTTACTCCCACTGGTTTATTAACTTTTTTTTTTACGGAACTAGGCTGATGTTCTTGGACGAAAAGATTCTCTGGCCAAAAACTGGGAGAACAAATCGTCTTGAACATCAGCGCGGGCACACGAATCTTGAAAGAAGACGTGCGCCTTGTATAATTATATTTAAATTTTTGTATGTCCTCCACCTTTATATCGGCTTTAGTTTTGGCTTTGATATAAGCCGAGATATCAATCTCTGAAGTATCAGGGGCAAGCCGAGAAACAAATATATGTTTCGATGGAGGAATCACCTGTAAGGGTTTTGGTGTCGCAGGTACAAGAACTGCAGCATCAGTCGGTACCGGTGGTCCGGACTGTGGAATACCCTTTTGGGTGACCCTAATGGGGGTTTCGTTCCCTAGGACCTGTGGCATCACTTGAAGGGATGCCATGGCGGACATATCGGACAATTGCTCATTATCCCTGAGAAATTCTGACGAATTTTTTTCAGTTAAGGCCCTTGGGGTGGCCAGAGATATAAGCGGCTGCATTAATGTCGGCTGAGCAGGCTGAGGCGGATCAGAAACAGCGGATTTCTTACGCTTAGGGGACTCATTTAGCAGCTGAAGGCCACTAAATTGAGTGTCCAGCGCACAGAGCTGGTCATTGATTTTACGAAAACCAGTGATCAGCTCTTTAAATCCATTTTTGGTCTGTCTCATAAACGACCTCATTTCGCCTTGCACAGCACGACAATTTTCGCAACAATAATGTATCCCAGACCTACGGGAAATGGCATCCGAAACTGATGCAGTGAAACCGGCACACTTGGCGTGCACGACGTTTTCACATAACCAGCAATGGATACTAGGCTGGGATGTGGAAATTGTCTTGTTGCAAGACTTAATGGCACAGACCAGTTTAAATTCCATTTTATTTATTATTATTTTTTTTTTTATTTAATAAGACAAAAATTAATATTTAAAAAGTTAAAAAACACAATACCTTGAACCACTGTGCCAAACAAGAAGCCGAAGCGGGAGCTTTTAAAGAGTGCACAAGAGAAATGCAGAAAATATAGATAAGCCGAGGAAGAAGCAGAGCTGAGCTATGCTTGGAATAGAATTTAGCCAAATTATTAATTCGATTCCAAATATACCGCAGCACTCGCGAAGCGATACGGTTTAGGCTTTAAGATTATTATGATTCACAAGATGCAATTCACAAAGTATGTAAACACCGGTTTACCAATATTTATCAAAAACGCAGTGCGCACAAAAAAAACACGACCGTTCGCTTGAAAGAAAGAGAGGGAAGTATGACTCCTACGATCTTATGATGACGCCAAAAAAAATCAGAGGCCTTTCCTTTAAGTAGCATATTTGCATTCCCGCATAAAAGTGAGAAATTCCCCTCTAATGTCTGATGTGTCAGAGCCTCGACTCTGTAGATGAAACTATCTACCCCTATAATGTCGCCCGCTCCCGAAAACCTTAATTTCCAGTTCGATAAAATGTGACCCACTTTGTCGGGTCTTTGTGCTAAATCCGAGCTGAGGGATCTGGAGCTATTGGGTCTCAGTGGAACTGTATACCGTTCTTCGTGTGGCATGTTAATTCCCAAAACCTACTCTAGGGAGGAATTCCTACTTGTATTAGGATTTACCGTTGCCCTTTGCTGGTCTATATTGCTTATTTGCGCTTCTACATTTGTCTGTATTAGATTTGCCATCCTCTCCGTAAGCTGAGTTAGTAGCTCGTTTTGCATTGCCTTTAAGGCTGCAGAAATTTCTGTAGTTATTTGGCTCATTTCTTCTGCTGGTGTATTAGCATCTGTGTTCTGATCCTGCCTTGACCGCTCCTGGCTGGTTGAAGCTGACAAGTCCACCTCGCTTCCACTACGCGAAATAGTTTCGAGCCTTGTACGCTGCCTGGTTTGAATTGCTGACGTCGGAGGTTGTGAAATTCGTTGATCGATACAGATCGAATCACAAATCGGACAAGTTCTCTTGACTGCCAAATGTGTCCTTAAGCACGCTTTATGGAAGACATGCTGACATGCTATGGAAGACTTGGATTTATAGCTATCGACTGCCCTAATCTCAGAGCTACATAAGCTACACTCAGAACCAGGAGGAGGTCCCTCTTTTTGAGGTGATCGATCCAGACCCATAAATGTCTAAGTATAATTATTACCTATTACTATTATTACTTTTTTTTTCTCTGTTACTAATGATGAATGAGGTAATACTAAAAGGATAAATTTTTAAAATATATAATAAAAAAAAAATTGTTATTATTTTTTTTTTTTCCCCCAATTAAAAGTAGTTTTGATTTCCACCACGCACTTAGCAACGCTGCCTATTAACGACCGTCTTCACAAAATTGTTGATAAAAATAAAAAAAGTAGACTTGAATCAAGTAATGATTTGTGGACATGAGGCCTTATGTGTAAATATGAATCTTCATGTTCTCCATGCAAATCTATTGCTCGATTTACTCAAGGAAATGGTTCTCATCAGAACTTTATCCGTGGTCGCGAGCTCCACCTAAACGTAGAGTCAACGCGCATTCCAAGCGTCTTAAGCTCTTGAAGAATAACCAAAACATTTAGGATAAAATAAAAATTAATGGGGAGCTATTACTGAGGCTAAGTGGTCAATAGCCAGCTGCTAGCAGCTAAGCGACTGATTCCAATTCTTATGTCTCAGGTAGCCCACCACTTTTCTTTCTCCACCAATTGTCACTTTCGAACCCACATCTCACCGGACAGGATAACCGCCTAAGGCTGAGCATCCTGTGTTCCAAATGGAGATCCAGAAACAAAAACGACATACGACGACCAAGAAACTAGATAGTTGCCGATGAAGTATGTGATGCTTACTTTACTGACACCTGACCCAATTAATCGATCAGAAGAATAATAAATAAATTTAGGCTATAGAAAGAAACAGTTACGGTATAAATTGTAGTGAGTTTCCTAGACTTAATATCCTTTCAAAAATTTCAAATAAAATCTAGCTTCACCGTTGGGCGCCAAAATAATTAATAAGATCTTACTAATAATTATTCATTGCTGCAATGGGTAACGAACTATCAGGCTAGATGTTGAACTCCTGCTTTTGGCCCGCACGTTCGATGGTTCCGGCTCTGGCTCGTCGGTGGCGTGGTGTTAGGGTGTTTGGCCAATCACGGGTGCCTTTTCAGGACTTATTATTATTATTATTTATTTTTTTTTTTTTATCAATCAATCAATAGTTATATTTAAAATCTGTCCTAAGTTATGGACAATAATTAAATTGTATAATGGGACCTTAACTTAATGAAATTGAGTAGTACAATGTTTTCTTATCCTAGGAAACTAATTTTAACAGTAAACCTTAGCGATAGAATTCAAGTTAATTATTGTCGGGCCCTTTAGTGGGCCTTGTTATTTTACAACTGCAGCTCAGTCCCGTTCGCCCGAGTGGCAGAGGTCCAGTGGGTGGGTCCGTTTCAGCCTCCTTGTGGTGTAGCTGTTGTCCAGAAGATTGATGGCCTCAGGGTTAGGATGTCGGTCCAGCCTTACCACGTACCTATTGGCGAATCGCTGAATTTCTTCGCTTACATATGGGACTCTCAGTTGGGCGTGGATTGTCGCATTGTCGTGGAACGTATGAGCACCAGTTAAAGTTCTTAGGGCCTTGTTTTGGGCGATCTGGATGATCCTTCGGTTGCTTAGACACGCCGTCCCCCATAGCTGGATACCATAGGTCCAGATTGGCTTTACAATGGCCTTATATATAAGGAGCTTGATTCATAGCTTCAGCCTGGACCTCCTTCCAATGAGCTTTATTATTATTTAATTAAAATAAACGTGCGAGAAGAGATGACGAAATAAGCTACCGGAGGAGCTATGATCGACAACTGAGAAAATTAGGACAAGAAAGGATAGAAAAAGAAGAAGACAAATTTGTGCGATCAGACAATATACCACTCCTTGATGTTCTAGGAGCTAACGAGGCCCACCCTTCCTTGATCATGGTTTTTCCGTGTAAATTTAAAATTTTCCCACGATCCCTTTGTTTGGCAAGCGCTACTGCGGCGGGTTAAGGAAATCAAAAAAAATTATGATTTTACGCAAACATTATAAAATAGTTTATTAATGCTAAAATGGACATGATACAATTTTCTGGGTTTCGCTTCGTTTCTTTACATCTAATATTTTAAGGAAAATTAAGTAAGGCGGAAAAATTTTATAAATATTTAAATATGGGGTATGAAAATGGCTTAAATATAAAAAAAATGGGTTTTCAATAAAAAAAAGACAAAGAGAAATATAATTTAACATCAATTTAAGTTATAGGTGGTAAAATGGGAAAACGTGAAAACTTAACATAGAAATAAGAACAATTATCAAATGGGATACTTCAATGCAATATTATTTAGGTTTTAAGCAAACTCACTTTGTTTTTTTTTTTCTGCATGAGAAATATTTATCGCACAAAACAAGAAAAAAATATGCCAAAAAATAATAATTCATTTTCATCAAATAAATTGATTTTTCCTAAAGAGGAAAATTTTTCCTTCGTTTAAATCTTGTTCACTCACTTTTCACCCATATTTACACTTATCCCCTAATTTTCAATTATTTTTCTCTTCTCTTACAGTAAAAATTAACTTAAAAGTAAGCTCCATACAATTATTTCCTGATTACTTATGCTATCCCTTTCAGTACTCTCACTAGAGTTCATTGAACCCTCTGGGGAACATTTGGGAACTATGCTCTATCGCACCTCCCCAACCGAGATTATCCACAGCGTGCTATCACCTATTTCGTTTTGGGTGACAAAACTGCAGCGGGGCTACTGCACCGACTCCGTCCGTCTCGCTTACTCCTTCATCCCAACGTGGAATGGGGGGCCTGAATATCGCACCAATATCACCAGATTTTATTGCAGCCGGTGCGGATGGAAGAGATTTCTATCAAGGGATTTTTTTTTTTTTGTTGTTTGAATTTTTAGATTGGTCTTTAACCGCTTATAACTACTTAGATATTACATAGCTCCGGTGTTACCTAGCTAACCAATTTTTCTGAGCTAGGTGGAGGTTGAGGTTAGGTTTAGTTAGGGGTCACATCTTCACACTAACCCTCTAGAAAAAAATTCCCTTTTTAACTGCTTAGCTTAATTTAAATTGTCTTAAAAAAAATCCGACACTGGAGTCTCCTTCCGCCGAGGACCTCCCTGCAACCGCACCAGGGGATTCCGTCGCGAAAATTCCGCCAAATTCCGTCGCGACTTCGATGGTTGTGAACCGCGGACTGATCTGGTCCCAGAGCTTTGCCTCTTTCGCTTGGTTGTTCTGCACTTGGGAGCGATGTTGTTGCAGGCCTAGCCAAAATAGATTACGCGGACTTAGGAAATCTCCTCTCTTATAATAACTATTGGTCCCCCAAACGCTTACCTCCAGAGTCAGTGCCAACTGACTAAATTCCCAATTTTCACACTTTTTCTGCTTCAAACTTTTTTTCGATTTAAGTTTTACCACTTTAAATTGCACTGGTCTGAGTCTCGATGTGAAAAGAAAGAACCTCCAGCCGAGTGATACGAGGAACCCAGGACCAGCTATTCGGGAGTTCTTTTTTCCTTTTGCAGAGTGTACCCGGTTAAAAATTTCTCCACCCATATCTCTCGCTGAGTAAGAGCGCTGCCACTAACAGTCCCTAAGCCTACCCGTTTTCTTCCCGACAGTTTTAGAGCCAGTCGCTTCCAAACCGCATTAGCAATCCATCAGATACAAGCCTTTACAATGGACAACAGAATGTCAAAACGCTTTGAACATTTTAAATCAGAATTAAAAAACCCAACTCTGTTGGGTCTTTAACCCAAAAAACCCAAAAAGTTTTTCATAATCACAGATGCTAGCAAATACGCTTTTGGAGCAGTCCTAACTCAAAACAAAAATGAACTACAGCTTCCAGTTGCATCAAGATCCTTTACGAAAGGTGAAAGCAACAAGAGCACTACAGAACAAGAATTAGCAGCTATTAAATGGGCAATAACACACTTCAGACCATATATTTATTGTAGACATTTTACTGTTAAAAGAGACCTCAGATCACTTATTTACTTATTTTCAATGGTAAATCCCAGTTCCAAACTAACACGAAATTTGACTTGAATTAGAGAAATATCATTTTACGGTGGAGTATCTAAAGAGTAAAGATAATCATGTAGCCGATGCGCTCTTTAGAATAATAATAATCACAGACTTGAAAAACATACAATTAAATATTCTAAAAGTCACTGTTTGGTCATTGAGGGTTTTCAATGCCGTAAATAAAACGCAGAATTGAATTAATTTTGAACGTTATAAATTTTTATTCCTGCATGCAGATGAAGCCGGATGATCCGCAGATAGACCAGTTTATGGTGCATGCAGGGACTCAAGTAATATACAGAGAGGGCGGCCCGACTGGTCTCTGCGAAGCTAAAGCTCTCGATAATGGAGAGGGCGGCCCGACCTAGACATTGCCGAGCTAAAACTCTCTATAGAAAGCCCGTTGAGTCGAGCGGCCGAGATAGAGAGTCGCCTTGCGATCAACAAAGTTTTTTTACACACTTAAGCCTAATAAATAAACATTACACTAATCATTACACTAAACATTAAACGCCGTGCTGCTGCCTCACCCGACAGTCACTATCATAAACACGAGTAGACAAAAATCGTGCGCAGAAAAAGAACAAAAAGGCCTTCTATAAAGAATTCGCTTCTTCTAACCGTATCCCTCAAATTCTACATGGACTTGAAATTTAAATTCAGAATCTCATGCTGGATTTCTGGACGTAAATTGCGCCGTACTATTTCCACCAGTGTTTCGTCGGATATGGGCTGGCTAAGTCGGTCAGTAAGCTTTAAAATGGAATCATAAAAGCTTTTAAACGATTCCTTAAATCTCTGTTTTCTGTCCCTCATCATCTGACGGATATCTACCGGTAAATTCTGACGGTAAATTGCGCCGTACTATTTCCACCAGTGTTTCGTCGGATATGGGCTGGCTAAGTCGGTCAGTAAGCTTTAAAATGGAATCATAAAAGCTTTCAAACGATTCCTTATCTCTCTGTTTTCTGTCCCTTATCATCTGACGGATATCTACATCGGTCCTTGAATCCCGGAATTGCTTCCTTAAGGCTGCACAAAGCTCCTGCCATCTCACCACTCCTACGATCTTATGATGACGCCAAAAAAAATCAGAGGCCTTTCCTTTAAGTAGCATATTTGCATTCCCGCATAAAAGTGAGAAATTCCCCTCTAATGTCTGATGTGTCAGAGCCTCGACTCTGTAGATGAAACTATCTACCCCTATAATGTCGCCCGCTCCCGAAAACCTTAATTTCCAGTTCGATAAAATGTGACCCACTTTGTCGGGTCTTTGTGCTAAATCCGAGCTGAGGGATCTGGAGCTATTGGGTCTCAGTGGAACTGTATACCGTTCTTCGTGTGGCATGTTAATTCCCAAAACCTACTCTAGGGAGGAATTCCTACTTGTATTAGGATTTACCGTTGCCCTTTGCTGGTCTATATTGCTTATTTGCGCTTCTACATTTGTCTGTATTAGATTTGCCATCCTCTCCGTAAGCTGAGTTAGTAGCTCGTTTTGCATTGCCTTTAAGGCTGCAGAAATTTCTGTAGTCATTTGGCTCATTTCTTCTGCTGGTGTATTAGCATCTGTGTTCTGATCCTGCCTTGACCGCTCCTGGCTGGTTGAAGCTGACAAGTCCACCTCGCTTCCACTACGCGAAATAGTTTCGAGCCTTGTACGCTGCCTGGTTTGAATTGCTGACGTCGGAGGTTGTGAAATTCGTTGATCGATACAGATCGAATCACAAATCGGACAAGTTCTCTTGACTGCCAAATGTGTCCTTAAGCACGCTTTATGGAAGACATGCTGACACTTGGATTTATAGCTATCGACTGCCCTAATCTCAGAGCTACATAAGCTACACTCAGAACCAGGAGGAGGTCCCTCTTTTTGAGGTGATCGATCCAGACCCATAAATGTCTAAGTATAATTATTACCTATTACTATTATTACTTTTTTTTTCTCTGTTACTAATGATGAATGAGGTAATACTAAAAGGATAAATTTTTAAAATATATAATAAAAAAAAAATTGTTATTATTTTTTTTTTTTCCCCAATTAAAAGTAGTTTTGATTTCCACCACGCACTTAGCAACGCTGCCTATTAACGACCGTCTTCACAAAATTGTTGATAAAAATAAAAAAAGTAGACTTGAATCAAGTAATGATTTGTGGACATGAGGCCTTATGTGTAAATATGAATCTTCATGTTCTCCATGCAAATCTATTGCTCGATTTACTCAAGGAAATGGTTCTCATCAGAACTTTATCCGTGGTCGCGAGCTCCACCTAAACGTAGAGTCAACGCGCATTCCAAGCGTCTTAAGCTCTTGAAGAATAACCAAAACATTTAGGATAAAATAAAAATTAATGGGGAGCTATTACTGAGGCTAAGTGGTCAATAGCCAGCTGCTAGCAGCTAAGCGACTGATTCCAATTCTTATGTCTCAGGTAGCCCACCACTTTTCTTTCTCCACCAATTGTCACTTTCGAACCCACATCTCACCGGACAGGATAACCGCCTAAGGCTGAGCATCCTGTGTTCCAAATGGAGATCCAGAAACAAAAACGACATACGACGACCAAGAAACTAGATAGTTGCCGATGAAGTATGTGATGCTTACTTTACTGACACCTGACCCAATTAATCGATCAGAAGAATAATAAATAAATTTAGGCTATAGAAAGAAACAGTTACGGTATAAATTGTAGTGAGTTTCCTAGACTTAATATCCTTTCAAAAATTTCAAATAAAATCTAGCTTCACCGTTGGGCGCCAAAATAATTAATAAGATCTTACTAATAATTATTCATTGCTGCAATGGGTAACGAACTATCAGGCTAGATGTTGAACTCCCGCTTTTGGCCCGCACGTTCGATGGTTCCGGCTCTGGCTCGTCGGTGGCGTGGTGTTAGGGTGTTTGGCCAATCACGGGTGCCTTTTCAGGACTTATTATTATTATTATTTATTTTTTTTTTTTTATCAATCAATCAATAGTTATATTTAAAATCTGTCCTAAGTTATGGACAATAATTAAATTGTATAATGGGACCTTAACTTAATGAAATTGAGTAGTACAATGTTTTCTTATCCTAGGAAACTAATTTTAACAGTAAACCTTAGCGATAGAATTCAAGTTAATTATTGTCGGGCCCTTTAGTGGGCCTTGTTATTTTACAACTGCAGCTCAGTCCCGTTCGCCCGAGTGGCAGAGGTCCAGTGGGTGGGTCCGTTTCAGCCTCCTTGTGGTGTAGCTGTTGTCCAGAAGATTGATGGCCTCAGGGTTAGGATGTCGGTCCAGCCTTACCACGTACCTATTGGCGAATCGCTGAATTTCTTCGCTTACATATGGGACTCTCAGTTGGGCGTGGATTGTCGCATTGTCGTGGAACGTATGAGCACCAGTTAAAGTTCTTAGGGCCTTGTTTTGGGCGATCTGGATGATCCTTCGGTTGCTTAGACACGCCGTCCCCCATAGCTGGATACCATAGGTCCAGATTGGCTTTACAATGGCCTTATATATAAGGAGCTTGATTCATAGCTTCAGCCTGGACCTCCTTCCAATGAGCTTTATTATTATTTAATTAAAATAAACGTGCGAGAAGAGATGACGAAATAAGCTACCGGAGGAGCTATGATCGACAACTGAGAAAATTAGGACAAGAAAGGATAGAAAAAGAAGAAGACAAATTTGTGCGATCAGACAATATACCACTCCTTGATGTTCTAGGAGCTAACGAGGCCCACCCTTCCTTGATCATGGTTTTTCCGTGTAAATTTAAAATTTTCCCACGATCCCTTTGTTTGGCAAGCGCTACTGCGGCGGGTTAAGGAAATCAAAAAAATTATGATTTTACGCAAACATTATAAAATAGTTTATTAATGCTAAAATGGACATGATACAATTTTCTGGGTTTCGCTTCGTTTCTTTACATCTAATATTTTAAGGAAAATTAAGTAAGGCGGAAAAATTTTATAAATATTTAAATATGGGGTATGAAAATGGCTTAAATATAAAAAAAATGGGTTTTCAATAAAAAAAAGACAAAGAGAAATATAATTTAACATCAATTTAAGTTATAGGTGGTAAAATGGGAAAACGTGAAAACTTAACATAGAAATAAGAACAATTATCAAATGGGATACTTCAATGCAATATTATTTAGGTTTTAAGCAAACTCACTTTGTTTTTTTTTTCTGCATGAGAAATATTTATCGCACAAAACAAGAAAAAAATATGCCAAAAAATAATAATTCATTTTCATCAAATAAATTGATTTTTCCTAAAGAGGAAAATTTTTCCTTCGTTTAAATCTTGTTCACTCACTTTTCACCCATATTTACACTTATCCCCTAATTTTCAATTATTTTTCTCTTCTCTTACAGTAAAAATTAACTTAAAAGTAAGCTCCATACAATTATTTCCTGATTACTTATGCTATCCCTTTCAGTACTCTCACTAGAGTTCATTGAACCCTCTGGGGAACATTTGGGAACTATGCTCTATCGCACCTCCTCAACCGAGATTATCCACAGCGTGCTATCACCTATTTCGTTTTGGGTGACAAAACTGCAGCGGGGCTACTGCACCGACTCCGTCCGTCTCGCTTACTCCTTCATCCCAACGTGGAATGGGGGGCCTGAATATCGCACCAATATCACCAGATTTTATTGCAGCCGGTGCGGATGGAAGAGATTTCTATCAAGGGATTTTTTTTTTTTTGTTGTTTGAATTTTTAGATTGGTCTTTAACCGCTTATAACTACTTAGATATTACATAGCTCCGGTGTTACCTAGCTAACCAATTTTTCTGAGCTAGGTGGAGGTTGAGGTTAGGTTTAGTTAGGGGTCACATCTTCACACTAACCCTCTAGAAAAAAATTCCCTTTTTAACTGCTTAGCTTAATTTAAATTGTCTTAAAAAAATCCGACACTGGAGTCTCCTTCCGCCGAGGACCTCCCTGCAACCGCACCAGGGGATTCGCCAAATTCCGTCGCGACTTCGATGGTTGTGAACCGCGGACTGATCTGGTCCCAGAGCTTTGCCTCTTTCGCTTGGTTGTTCTGCACTTGGGAGCGATGTTGTTGCAGGCCTAGCCAAAATAGATTACGCGGACTTAGGAAATCTCCTCTCTTATAATAACTATTGGTCCCCCAAACGCTTACCTCCAGAGTCAGTGCCAACTGACTAAATTCCCAATTTTCACACTTTTTCTGCTTCAAACTTTTTTTCGATTTAAGTTTTACCACTTTAAATTGCACTGGTCTGAGTCTCGATGTGAAAAGAAAGAACCTCCAGCCGAGTGATACGAGGAACCCAGGACCAGCTATTCGGGAGTTCTTTTTTCCTTTTGCAGAGTGTACCCGGTTAAAAATTTCTCCACCCATATCTCTCGCTGAGTAAGAGCGCTGCCACTAACAGTCCCTAAGCCTACCCGTTTTCTTCCCGACAGTTTTAGAGCCAGTCGCTTCCAAACCGCATTAGCAATCCATCAGATACAAGCCTTTACAATGGACAACAGAATGTCAAAACGCTTTGAACATTTTAAATCAGAATTAAAAAACCCAACTCTGTTGGGTCTTTAACAAAAAACCCAAAAAGTTTTTCATAATCACAGATGCTAGCAAATACGCTTTTGGAGCAGTCCTAACTCAAAACAAAAATGAACTACAGCTTCCAGTTGCATCAAGATCCTTTACGAAAGGTGAAAGCAACAAGAGCACTACAGAACAAGAATTAGCAGCTATTAAATGGGCAATAACACACTTCAGACCATATATTTATTGTAGACATTTTACTGTTAAAAGAGACCTCAGATCACTTATTTACTTATTTTCAATGGTAAATCCCAGTTCCAAACTAACACGAAATTTGACTTGAATTAGAGAAATATCATTTTACGGTGGAGTATCTAAAGAGTAAAGATAATCATGTAGCCGATGCGCTCTTTAGAATAATAATAATCACAGACTTGAAAAACATACAATTAAATATTCTAAAAGTCACTGTTTGGTCATTGAGGGTTTTCAATGCCGTAAATAAAACGCAGAATTGAATTAATTTTGAACGTTATAAATTTTTATTCCTGCATGCAGATGAAGCCGGATGATCCGCAGATAGACCAGTTTATGGTGCATGCAGGGACTCAAGTAATATACAGAGAGGGCGGCCCGACTGGTCTCTGCGAAGCTAAAGCTCTCGATAATGGAGAGGGCGGCCCGACCTAGACATTGCCGAGCTAAAACTCTCTATAGAAAGCCCGTTGAGTCGAGCGGCCGAGATAGAGAGTCGCCTTGCGATCAAAAAAGTTTTTTTACACACTTAAGCCTAATAAATAAACATTACACTAATCATTACACTAAACATTAAACGCCGTGCTGCTGCCTCACCCGACAGTCACTATCATAAACACGAGTAGACAAAAATCGTGCGCAGAAAAAGAACAAAAAGAATTGCATAAGCAATCTATACAAAAAGCTTCAGAGCCCCACGTATATGAAGTCTTTAATAATGATGAAGTACGTAAAGTAGTGACCTTACATGTAGATAATAATAAGTGTTTATTAAAGCACGGAAAGAAAATTACAGCAAGATATGATGTTAGCGATTTGTATACTAAACAACCCCTAAACTTAGGTCAATTCTTTCAACGGCTTGAAATGCAGGTATTCACAAAATTAGCCAACTCAAAGTGGGACCGTGGAAACATATATTTGAACATGTTTCAACTGATAATTTTCAAAAAAATACCGGCAGAAAGAAGCTATATTGTCTACATTCCATGATGATCCAATGCAAGTTGGTCATACAGGCATTACAAAAACCTTGGCCAAGGTCCAGAGACACTATTACTGTAAAAATATGTCCAAAGACATACAAAAATACATAAAGAAATGTCCTAAATGCCAATAGTCTAAAACGACTAAACACACTAAGACACCATTAACCATAACCGAAACTCCGGAAAGAGCCTTCGATAGAGTAATTGTGGATACGATTGGTCCAAAATCCAAAATCTAGTAATGGGAACGAGTACTTGTGGAGTAATGTGGAATAATGGAAACGACTTCATCATTATTAAAGACTTCATATACGTGGGGCTCTGAAGCTTTTTGCCTTGGAGATGAAAAAAAAATCGATGTTGCCGATGCTTTAAAAATATTGATGTTGGCATCGGTGTTTTCCCACCTCTAGTAAGGCAAGCCAAATTGTTTCAGAGAGGCGAACCCGTCTGAACCAATACTTTTGGTAAAAACAAACAAATATTTTCTGCTATAATTAAAAGAAAAATTTGTGTATATATCGGGCGATAGTATCGATGACCATCGATGACACTATCGATACTATCGATTGCTTAAAATTTACTATCGTTGAATATCAATGGCGTCCACTATCAATAGTTCTCAACCTCCAATCTGGTGTTCTGTGGTCGTCTGTGAATGGCTTCGTCATTGATGGTTTGCGTAGTCTTCGTAGGTCGTCATGTTTGTCGCGTGCTGTAAGTATTCGTAACTCTCCCAGATAACAATTTCATTGTCTTCTATCGGGATGTAGCGTTCTTGTAGTCGTTTTATTTAATTGTGGCGTCCGCTTTCACAGTCCGATATTATAAAAATGTTAAGATATTCTCGTAATAAAATAAAGAATAAAAAATATCATATTAAATAGTTTGTCCTTGTAGACCACCTTCCTTTTAATAAGGACCTTGGTACCCAGGTCTGCGTCAATAATTTCACAGTGGCTGTACATAGAGCTCTAAGAGCTCTTCGCCCGACGAAAAATTATATATCCATATACATAATTGTGGGCAATGTAATAATTTTCCTGCCATACCTTTTGTCTACATCAGTGGTCGGCACCCCAATACATTGATATGTAGTATATGTATACATATACATGATATGTATATGTACATTGATAGTAACGAATAGCAGAAAGTAGGCTGTGAGCATGACGTTTCACACATTTATATTGTGTGTATGTGGCAGAGCTCGGGCAGAGAAATTTCCTATGCCCTCGGGATAGGGCCGTGCCGACCACTGGTCTACATACATAATTTAAAATGTATTAAAAAGCACAGATTGTAAATTAAAAAAGTTGTGTAAGTGTAAGATTTCAAAAACAAAATAAAAAAAATATTTCAATTCAATTTCTTTACTAAAAAAAACTTAAATTTACAAAAAGTGCGTGATACTAATAAGGAAGAGATTTTTAAGAGTCCAGGAAAGATACCTTATCAACTAATAATAGACAATGGGTAGTGACCAATTGTTTGGTGTTTCCAATATTGAAGTGTACGGGAAAAAATACAAAACCGTTTACAATTTCTTAACCTACAAAAATAAAAATTTAGGTCTAACTTACAGCTAAACGTTATAATCTAAGGCTAGATCGTTTAAATGAGGGTACGTGGAGTTCTGGCATCTTATGTAGAAACCACGAGTAAGGCGTGGAAGTCTATCTGAAACTAGTCGTCGAATTTCAGCTTGTCTAGTATTAGTCCTAGATATTTGACGCCAGGTCAGGTCCAGAGACACTATTACTGTAAAAATATGTCCAAAGACATACAAAAATACATAAAGACTAAACACACTAAGACACCATTAACCATAACCGAAACTCCGGAAAGAGCCTTCGATAGAGTAATTGTGGATACGATTGGTCCAAAATCCAAAATCTAGTAATGGAAACGAGTAGGCAGTAACACTCATCTGCGATTTAACTAAATACTTAGTAGCTATACCATTACCAAATACGTGTGCAAATACAGTAGCAAAAGCTATATTTGAAGATTTTATTCTAAAGTACGGTTTATTATGGACATGGGAACGGAATATAAAAATTCAAATATTGAAGATCTATGTAGAAAATTTAAACATTGAAAACATAACTTCGACTGCACATCACCACCACACTGTAGGTACCGTGGAGCGAAGCCACAGATCTCTCAATGAGTTCATTCGTTCATACATCTCAGTTAACAAAACGTATTGGGATGTATGGCTACAACACTTCGTCTATTGTTTTAATACAACCCCCTCTATGGCACATGACTATTGCCCATATGAGCTAGTTTTTGGTAAAACGTCAAATTTACCATAACATTTTAATAGCATAGATGTTAGATAAACCCCCTTTATAATATAGAAGATTATGCTAAAGAATCAAAATTCATATTAGAACAGGCATTTAAGAGAGCTAGACTAATGCTAGAAGCTCATAACCTAAAAGAAAAATTATTTACGACAAAACTAGTTTAGATTTTAATTTAAAAATAGGAGATCAGGTTTTATTGAAAAATGAAACGGGACATAACCTAGATTTTAAATATACAGGTTCCTATAAGGTAGAACAAATTTTTATACCCTTGCAGAGGGTATTATAATTTTGTCCAAAAGTGTGCAACGCAGTGAAGGAGACATCTCCGATCCTATAAAGTATATATATTCTTGATCAGGATCACCTCCTGAGTTGATATGAGCATGTCCGTCTGTCCGTCTGTCTGTCCGTCTGTCTGTCCGTTTCTACTCGAACTAGTCTCTCAGTTTTAAAGCTATCGTCTTGAAACTTTGCACACCCTTCTTTCCTTTGCACGCAGTATATAAGTCGGAACGGCCCGGATCGGCCGACTATATCCTACAGCTGCCATATAACTGATTGATCGGAAATGGTATAACTTTGGTGTTTTTAGAGTTAGAGAGTTGATTGACATGATCAAATTTGACATGAGAGCTATTTTTGGCAAATTATTACGACATGCCAAATTTCATAAGGATCGGCCGACTATTTCTTATAGCTGCCATATAACTGAACGATCGAAATTACCCAACTTTCGTGTTTTTGAAGATAGAAAGCTTAGTACATGGAACTTAGTACATATTCTATTTTTGGTCAGTTAATCCAACCCACCAAATTTCATTAGAATCGGCCGACTATATCCTATAGCTGCCATATAACTGAACGATCGGAAATGGTACTTGGTAGAAATACCAACTTTCGTATTTTTGAAGATAGGAGCTTGGGATTTTTTTTTTAGATTTTTGATTGTAATTTATTGGTTTTATTATGATGTAATCATAAGAATCGACCAACTATATCCGATGTTTGCGATATATATCCGGTTCTAACTGCAAGGGTATATTAACTTCGGCTCCGCCCGAAATTAGCTTTCCTTTCTTGTTTTTTGTTTTTTTTTTTTTTTTTTGTAATTGCAGGGTAACGTTTATTTAAAACTGTCCATTAGGGACAACCATTAAATGTTATCACATAAACTTCACTCATAGACAATTTTAAATATTAATATGTTAGAAATAAATTAGAGTAGTAAGGGGAGGTCCAGCGGGTATGTCCTTTTTAGTCTTCTGGGCTGCTCGCTGTTGTCCAGCAGGGAGCTGGCCAACCGGTTCGGGTGATTATGAAGCATCTGCATGTAACGTGCGCTGCTTCTTTGGATCTCGTCCTTGACCCAAGGGAAATTGAGTACCTCGTGGATGGTGCGATTGTCATGATAGACGTGGGCCCCAGTGGCGATTCGAAGGGCTCTATTTTCGAACGTTTGTATAGTTCGGACATTCGTCTTGCTCGCAGTGCCCCAGAGCTGTATGCCGTACGTCCAGATTGGGCGTATTATGGCCTTGTAGATGAGAAGTTTCGTGGAAGTTCTCAGCTTCGATCTCCTACCCATAAGCCAGTAGAAGGATCGAAGTCTTTGATTAGCCTGTTTCCTCTTCTTAATCAGATGGGGCTTCCAGGTGAGCCTCCTGTCTAGGGTGAATCCCAGGTACTTGGGATTGTCTACCTGTGGGATTAGAGAGCCGTTAAGGTTAACTGGAGGGCAGTTGTCTTTGCAGAGAGAAAATGTGGAGGCAGTGGACTTCTCATTATTGACGGCAATGTTCCATTGCTTTTGCCAATCGCTGCGCAAGTCAAGCTGCAATTGCATCGTTTCGGCTGCCCCAATGCGCTATCGGCGGTGGAAAGGAAGGCGGTGTCCTCTGCATAGGTTGCTGCGAGCAGGTCAGGCCTCTGAAGAACAGGGAGGTCGGCCGTGTATGCATTGTACATCAACGGGCCAAGAACGCTGCCTTGGGGTACACCAGGGTGAGCTTCTCTTATACCGGAGATGGCCTCGCCACATCTAACAGCAAATTTACGGTCTTCCAAGAACGACTTTAGGAACTGGAAGTATGGTCGGGGTAGGCCAGTCTTTAATTTATATAGAAGACCGGGATGCCAGACTCGGTCAAACGCCTGCTTCACGTCCAGCATGACGGCCATGCAGTACTTCTTGGTTTCAAACGCGTCCAGGATGCACTGCACTACCCGATGGCACTGCTCTTGCGTACCGTGTCGCCGCCTGAAGCCAAACTGAAGCCAAACACTCCTTCAAGTATTTTGGAGAGCATTGGTAACAAACTTATTGGTCGGTAGGACGAAAGGTTTGCTTCGGTTTTCCCGGGCTTAAGTATCATAGTTACCTGGGCACGTTTCCATGTGGACGGAAAGTACCCTATCTCCAAGCATCTATTATAGATCCTCGTAATTAGCTGAATGCTTGGAGGTGGTAACATTTTTAAAGCAATTGCATTGATACCATCATCGCCCGGGGCCTTGTTGTTGCTCATGATGGTTATGAGCTCAGCTGTTTCCTCCTCAGTCACTGGTGGTATTGAATCGGCGTCCCTGGAAGGCTCGGCTAGCAGACGGGCAGTTTCAGCAGCATCCACCGGTGAGCAGCGATCGAAAGGCGTAAAGACACCTTCGAGGTGTTCGGCGAAAGCGTTGGCCCTGTTCATTTCCGATCTGCACCAGCTGCCGTCGGTTCTTTGTACAGGTGGGATCCTTTTCAGCGGCTGTCTGATAGATTTGGTGACTCGCCATAAGTTATGTTGAGGGTCGCCTGGCTCAAGTTGTTCGACGAACCCGTCAAAGGCCTGCTTTCTTAGTCTTGCCAGCGTTTCTGTCAGACATTTGGTCGCTCTATTGAAGGCGGTTTTGTCCAAAGGATTCCTCGAGAGTATCCACACTCTTCGGAGTCATCGCTTTTCAAGTTTGAGTTCTTCGACTTCTGGGCTCCAAAAATGGATGTCCCTGTCAGTGGCTCTTGGGCGGTTGGAGGGCCTTGGTGCTGCTTCAGAAGCTGCCGCCTGAATATGGGCTGTTAACTCTTCTACAACGGTGTCGATGTCAACCGGGGAGTCAAGTGTCGGGCTGGGGTCAATAACGTTGTACAGGTAAGATTGGTACTTGTCAACGTCTGTTGTCTTGTAGATCAGCTTTTTGCGGGCTGACCTGAGCAAGGCTAGGGTGAAAAGTGACACCGCAAAGGCGCTGTGGTCCGAGAAGAGGTCTTCTACTTCTCTCGCTTGAATTCCGGCAGAATCCAGTCCTCCGGAGATGGCGAAGTCTAGGACATCTGGGATTTTGTGGGGATCCGTAGGCCAGTATGTGGGTGCACCGGTTGCGTGACAGCTCAAGTTTCGGGACTGAATCTGCCTGTATAGGGCCGAGCCCTTTGGTTTCGTAATCCTGGAGCCCCACCAGGGGTGTTTAGCATTAAAGTCCCCTCCGATTATGAACTTGGGGCCGAGGCAATCCAGTAGCAAGCCGAATTCCTGTTCGTGGATGTTGTGCCTGGGGGGCAATATGCTGCAGCGATTGTTATGTCACCGTTGGTAGTGGAGATTTTAATTTGGGCACATTGCACCCAGTCTTCGCACATGGCTGGAAGTGCCTCATACGTGATGCAGCTGCGAATAAGGATGGTCGCGCCCCTGTGACCTCTACCGTTCGGGTGGTTAGCGGCAATAACGTCGTATCCTTTAATAGTCAAGTATGATCTGTTGGTAAAATACGTTTCTAATATGGGGAGAACGTCTTCTTGGTGGGTCTTGCAATATAGCTCGACCTCTGGCCTTCTTTTTACCAGGCCGTTAGCGTTCCATATGGTTATATCTAATTGCGTATGCATAAGGATTTGCAAACGGTGGCCATCATTTGGGCTATTTGGCTCAAGACCTTCTCCATCATGCGCTCAAACATAGATTCCATCCTAGCCATTAGGGCGTCCATTGGATTACTTGGAAGACTGGGATCGGGATTGGGGTTGGAGTCAAACTGTGGTGCTCCGTTTTTGGCTGCGCAAGCATAGCTAATGTTAGGGTTAATTTTGCTGAATTGAGGTTGCTGGCGTCTTAGGGCAGTCTGCTTGGGGGCGAACGTGCTCTTCGCCTTTTTGTAAGCTGGACAGCCCTTGTAAGAGGCCGCGTGTGATCCGTCGCAGTGGTGGCAGACGGCTGGTTCACTGGAGATTTTGGTGCATTCGGACGATGGGTGCCTATCACCACACTTTACGCATCTGTACTCCAGATGGCAGTACCGTTTCGTGTGACCGAAGCCCTGGCAGCGATGGCATTGGGGCACATCGTCGAATTTTTTTGGTGGCTCAACCGTAACCACCGAGCTGCATAGCCGCTTGACTTGAAAGGCCTCCTTGTTGTTTTTGGCTGGCTCAAGGTTAATAAAGAAAATGTTTAGTGGCTTCTTTGTACCTTTTTGCGTAGGATTGTGTATATCCCTGACTTTGTGTCCATGGCTGCTGAAACCCAACTTAATATCCTCCGGGTCGGTGGAGAAGTGGAGGCCTTTAACGACGATCCGATAAGCGCGCTCGTCTCGGGGCTGGAATGTGTGGTATCGATGGTTATTTTCGCTCAGGAACTTTTTCAGAGTTGAGTAAGTATCCTTGTCTGTAGTCATGACGCGAATTGTGTTGTTAGTGCTTGCCTTGTAGGTCACTTCAACATCCCCGCCTAAGAGGTGGGAAATGTCTTTGGAAAGGCCCTTGATGCTGGATACGTCCGGGATAAAAATTGGGGGCGGTTTGATGATTTTCGCCGTTTTTACCACAGATTGCTTGGTCTTCTTGTCATCTTTTTTCTTCATAACGTCAACCTCCATGTCGCTGACACGATCTTCATCGTCTAAATCAGATTGAATTGCATAATAATTTTTTCAATATTAGCTTTAAGTGCAGCTCTGGCTGCTTCGCTGGTGGTAGGTTCGTCTTCCATAATAGGTTTTTTAGCAGACTTCCACTTCATTTCTCCATGCTCGGAGTCGCTGGAATCGTCATCTTGAAAATTGAATAGGCTTTATTTTGATGGAACTGGGAGGGTCTTGCCAGCCCATTGAGTTGGTTTTGCCCGAGAATGTCCCCAAGATTAAGTAAATAAGAGTGGTTTTATATTTGTTTGGTGGTTGGAAAAAATTTTAAATTTTTCTTTTTATTTTTTTTTAACAAACAATAAAACGATGCTTTCGGTTCAAAGCCTACCGGACTATTATCAGGTAGAACAAATAGAAGATAGAGATAACATAACTATATCAAAGAATAAAAATAAAAAACAACTAGTACATAAAGACAGATTAGAACATTGTATTTCATAATCAATTTTAATTTCATAAATATATCACGTATGGCCATACATACAAATATAAAAAAATTATATAAGGATGCACATAAAACAAGAAAGGAAAGGGGCTAATTTCGGGCGGAGCCGAAGATGATATACCCTTGTAGCTAAAACCGGATATATATCGCAAACATCGGATATAGTTGGCCGATCCTTATGAGGATATCATAATATAACCAATTCTTTACAAAAAAAAATACCAAACTTATAACTTCGAGAACACCAAATTTGGTATTTTTACCAAATACCATTTCCGATCATTCCGTTATATGGCAGCTACAAGATATAGTCGGCCGATCGTTATGAAATTTGGTAGGTCGGATTAACTGACCAAAAGTATCTGTACTAATCTGTACTAAGTTCCAGCTTTCTATCTTAAAAAAACACGAAAGTTGGGTCATTTCCGATCATTCAGTTATATGGCAGTTATAGGATATAATTGGGCGATCCTTATTAAATTGGGCATGGCGTATTTTTTTTGCCAAAAAAAGCACTTACGCCAAATCCGAACTCCCTAACTCTTAAAACAACAAAGTTACAACATTTCCGATCAATCAGTTATACGAATAAGTCATCTACCCTCAGTGCGCAAAATGTTAGAGAAAATAATTAAATTGAGGCTTATCCAGTTCCTCGAGGATAATGCCTGCCTACTTTTTGTTTCAATTTGGGTTCCGGCGTGAGCACAATACGGTCCACCATCTTGTAAGAATAAAAGAAACCGTAAAATGTGCATTCTAAACTTTCCCCCGGAAATCATTTAGATAGTGAAGAACTTTCTTTCCAATCGTCGTTCTCAGTACACATAGAAAGTGCAACGTCTTCTATAAAATACATTCCAGCAGGCTGCCTGCAAGGATCCTGCCTTTCTCCAAACCTGTATAACATATTTACAGCAGATTTTCCAGTTCTGTCCGGTTGTTCCATGTCGGTATTCGCTGATGACACAGCTATTTTAAGCTAAGGTAGACTAGCTTCGGATATCACCAACAAATTAACTCGAGCTTTTGAACAAACTAACTTATACTTCCGAAAATGGAAAATCCTCGTGAACTCTGATAAAACCCATACAATCTACTTTAAAAGAAAACGGAAAAATATCTACGTTTCGATTGGAGCAATCAAGCTAGGGAATACTTATGTCAACTGGGAACCTGGCGTCAAATATCTAGGACTAATACTAGACAAGCTGAAATTCGACGACTAGTTTCAGATAGACTTCCACGCCTTACTCGTGGTTTCTACATAAGATGTCAGAACTCCACGTACCCTCATTTAAACGATCTAGCCTTAGATTATAACTTTTAGCTGTAAGTTAGACCTAAATTTTTATTTTTGTAGGTTAAGAAATTGTAAACGGTTTTGTATTTTTTCCCGTACACTTCAATATTGGAAACACCAAACAATTTGTCACTACCCATTGTCTATTATTAGTTGATAAGGTATCTTTCCTGGACTCTTAAAAATCTCTTCCTTATTAGTATCACGCACTTTTTGTAAATTTAAGTTTTTTTTAGTAAAGAAATTGAATTGAAATATTTTTTTTATTTTGTTTTTGAAATCTTACACTTACACAACTTTTTTAATTTACAATCTGTGCTTTTTAATACATTTTAAATTATGTATGTAGACCAGTGGTCGGCACGGCCCTATCCCGAGGGCATAGGAAATTTCTCTGCCCGAGCTCTGCCACATACACACAATATAAATGTGTGAAACGTCATGCTCACAGCCTACTTTCTGCTATTCGTTACTATCAATGTATATATTCATATCATGTATATGTATACATATACTACATATCAATGTATTGGGGTGCCGACCACTGATGTAGACAAAAGGTATGGCAGGAAAATTATTACATTGCCCACAATTATGTATATGGATATATAATTTTTCGTCGGGCGAAGAGCTCTTAGAGCTCTATGTACAGCCACTGTGAAATTATTGACGCAGACCTGGGTACCACGGTCCTTATTAAAAGGAAGGTGGTCTACAAGGACAAACTATTTAATATGATATTTTTTATTCTTTATTTTATTACGAGAATATCTTAACATTTTTATATTATCGACTGTGAAAGCGGACGCCACATTAAAATAAACGACTACAAGAATGCTACATCCCGATAGAAGACAATGAAATTGTTATCTGGGAGAATTACAAGTACTTACAGCATGCGACAAACATGACGACCTACGAAGACTACGCAAACCATCAATGACGAAGCCATTCACAGACGACCACAGAACACCAGATTGGAGGTTGAGAACTATTGATAGTGGACGCCATTGATATTCAACGATAGTAAATTTTAAGCAATCGATAGTATCGATAGTGTCATCGATGGTCATCGATACTATCGCCCGATATATACACAAATTTTTCTTTTAATTATAGCAGAAAATATTTGTTTGTTTTTACCAAAAGTATTGGTTCAGACGGGTTCGCCTCTCTGAAACAATTTGGCTCGCCTTACTAGAGGTGGAGAAACACCGATGCCAACATCAATATTTTTAAAGCATCGGCAACATCGATTTTTTTTCCATCTCCAAGGCACATAAATAAAGATTGATTCAAGATTGATTGTACCCGAGCTTGTGGTGCAGTCTCTTTATCTCAAGCACATGCCTTCAAGGGCGTCCATTATAAAAGTAGGTCAAGGACTTGTGTACTAGAGCAAGTATATGGCTCTATAGTATACAAGTATAAGTAACTTTAATGCAAGGCATTTATAAGCCGTCCCTTTTAAGGCATTGGCGCACTTTCTGCATTTGTGTTAGCGCTGAATTATTGTATGGCAGGCTGTTGAACGCATCAACCTGTCGACCTAATCTATCAGGTAATAGACATACAGCTCTCATACATAAAGCTCTCTTAAAATAGGCCCGTTAAAGTCTAGCGGCCGAGAAAGAGGCGGCTTGCGACCAACTAAGGCGATATATCCATACTTTAGCTTAATAAATAAACTATAACTAATTTAGCGGCTGCTGCCTGACCCGACAACCCACTTACAAAATATATTTAGACCAGTGTGCCAATACAAATACATTCACATGTTAGACTTGCATTTGTGTAGAATCATAGCTCGCAAATAACTTTTAACCGATTGCTGGGGTTTCAAAATATGTGTTGTTGAATGAGTCTTTGAGCAACAAGTCTGAAAGCAACCGCTTTGTTTGTTGCTTTGTTCGTATAAAAATTTTGCTCTCGCTCAAATGACGAGCAATATTTTCTGTTCCCATTTGCTATGTTCTTTCCAGGACCGTTTGACTTTGTGAATCGATTCAAAACGTTTTTTTGCATATATGTGTGTATGTGAATGTGTTGTTTCATTTACCTTTGTGACATTTGTATATTTCGAAAAAATAATTAAAACGAAAATGGGACGGGAAATAAACAAAATTAAAACGACGATATACTACATTATTATACAAGTATAAGGCTAAAATCGCCGAACTTGAGTGCGCTTGCACATGTAGTCTTGGCCATCCCGGCTACTCAAGTATCTTTTGAGAGAGCATTTTCAGCTTTTCAATTTATTCTAAGCGACGACGAAGTTCAATAAATACCCAAAACCGTTTCTCTTTATTGTTGTGCTAAACTTTAACACAAGAATTGAATACGATTTTAAATACAAAATCCAAAGATTATGTTTCAAGCGATCGGACCCATGAAATTACGAGATAAACCGCATGGGGTAAAACCGATCCCTAGCAGCCTAACACAAATACAAGTGGTGCGCTTATCGCACTTAAGAAAAGTCACATAGCAGGTCAGCGTGCAGTGCGTTGATAAGTAGTTTAAAATAGATTTAAGATTTTCATGTATCTTTCTTGTTAAAGAATTGTACGAAATAAAAACAGTTTTCAAAAGGAACTCATTGGAGTAAGACCTATTTTTTTGGGGCTCCCCTTAACAATGAGGGTCTCTGGCCGAACGTCATACCTCTCAGTGAGCGTTGTTCTGTAGGCGAGCATTTTACGAATCTTTCAAGGTAAAACACTCAACCGAAAACCAAAATCAAAAGAAAGAAAGTCTCCTGCTCTACAAGAGAGTGATTGTCAAAACATTTTTCGGTTTTTCTCATAAACTGAACATAAGGTTAAAAAAGGTTAAAAGTTATTTGCGAGCTATGAGATTGACACATCGTAAGTACATATATCATTTAATTTCATTATAAATTATTAATAGAATATTGTTATTTGAGTGAATCTTGTTGGTGATACTGGGGTAAATTGTGGTAGTTAAGCATGGACAGATTTTTTAAAAAGTAAGTATTAAAAATCCCTACTTATCTTACGTATTTTTGTATTTACATACACATTTGGATAGGTGCATTTCGTATGCATTTCGGCTGAATAGCACATGCACTTTTGCTTTTTCATTGAATTGGCATTAATACAGTTTATTTTGTATAGGAGCAGAAAGCGAACAGCCCTATTAGGATCAAAAGAGGAGGAGGCGTAATGTGTCTATAGCGTGGGATCACTTCAAAAAAAAACAGCGAAAAACGCATGGAAAAATAGAAAATAGAATAGAAAATCTATTGTGGTAAGGCAATTAAGACTTGTGGAAACACCATAAATCTAATGGACTACTATAAAGTCGAAACTTGACAGAAAACAAACGCATTAGAAAAGTTTGTCGAAAAAAAGGGAAGGGTACATTACAATTACGTGCCGCTTTGAATCAAATAGTTTTAGGCTCGAGTCGGCGATTTTAGCAACAAGGCAACTTCTTGACACTACAAAATACAACGCTAATGATTGGGGTGTCACGAATATTTTTTGAGACGCTAACTATCGGTTTCTCCATCGATAGTGGTTTGGCCACTATCAAAGGTGTCTGCTTCTATTGCTGGTGGGTCGATAGCACCTGATGGTGTCGATAGTGCCATCGATTTTTCTCCACCTCTACACCAGTTATAGCAACGGACCTTAGGCATATTCGCAAGTTGCTGACTACCCTAAAAATCCATCATCGGGCTGCAGGGCCGGATTAAGCACTGGGCAAACGGGGTAGCTGCCCCGGGGCCCCCACAAATTAGGAGCCCTCAAAAATTAAAAAAAAAAATTAATTTCAAATTTTAAATATATGAATATATATTGTGTATATATATTCATATATATATGAATATATATATATACATAATTTTAAATATATGAATATATATATGACGTTTGAAGTTCCACTCTATTCCTCAGGAATAAAAATATTGTGATTCTAAGTATAGTTCTCACGAAGAAAACGTGGACTTCAGATTTTGGGTATGGAAAACGGAACTCAAAACAATATCTCTGTCTTTATTCGTCACGACTATACTCAGCAAAAGCGCCCAATGTGAAGGCCCTTTGTTTATATGAAATATTATCTTGAAGCCAGTTCGTAGTATACAAGCAGTGGAGAGAACTGTTCGCCGTTTCTATTCAGCCTCAAACAAATTTCAGAAAATTTACTGTTGTGCAATTTACTGTTACAGTGCCCTTCTCGATGTCACGGGAATCGTTTGATAATAATAATTGTGTTTTATAATAATGACTTGGAATCTTCGTTGGCAAGTGAATTGATTCAGTTCGTATCCCTGATTGATACCTGCCGAGAGCAGCGTCAGTCCAACGAATCAAAAGAGATGTTCTATTACAGGATTTTGGCGGAAAGTAACTTTGGGACTGGGTTTCCTAACGTCCAAATTGCATAACGAATTTACTTGGTGTTAATGGTCTCTAACTGTAGTGGTGAGCGTTCCTTCTCAAAGACAAAAATAATAAAAAACAGATTAGGCACAACCAGGAGTCAAGAAACTCAAGAGCGTCTATGGTTATCTCTGCTCAGTATTGAACATGAATTGCTACGAGAATAAGATTTTACCGAGATTATCGATGATTTTGCATCGAAATGTGCTAGGAAAGTTTATTTAGCTTAACTTAATTAAATCTTGATGACGTGCCAAAGAAGGATAACTTATTATTATTAGTATTCAGAGATTTGTACCGGAGTAAAAGTCTGAAGATATCTTTAACAAACATCAAATAATATATATAGATATGGATATATAATCTGTTGATTCATTATATGTATGACTTGTATGGTTAATTTATCTGTTGGAAAATATGTTTATAAAAGTCAATGCTTTTATTATTTTAGATTTGTAAGGGTTAGGGGGCCTCCACGTTATTAATGCCCCGGGGCCCCCACAATTGTTACTCCGACTCTGTCGGGCTGCTAGAAGTAGAGCTGGAAAATTATCGATGTTCACCTACATCGATATTTCGATGTTTTTCAGAAAATATGACAAATATGTACATCCTAATCATAAACCCAATACATACATACAAATCACATCCTTTATCATATTTTTGGCGTTATCTGTGACCATAGCCGTAACCTTTCCAACAACTTTTCATTCCTTGATAGCTTTGCGTATACTGTTTGATATCTTTTCCCAAGAGTGATTCGTTTCGTCGAGTAGCTTTTCAGTGGAGAAAATAGCATTGCGTAATTCAAAATTTGGCTGTTCTGCCATCAGTCGACTTATCAAAAAAGTTCCTTACGGAAAATTGACCATATTTTTCCCTCTTATTTGGGATCGTGCTGCCGACATCGTTTTTTTCCTCCTGACATGCAACTATATTGGACCAAAATGCCATTACAAGTAATATGATTGTACCTTATTACCCTAATTACCATTCCTGTTCTGTTCTTCCTTGACGTATTAATTTTATTGGTAGTGCTCTCAAAGTTATTGCAGGTACGCCTGACATTATTGATTGAAAGCAGGTAAGATTCAATCAGAACCGGTTAATCAGGGCAAACGAACGTCAAACAGAATTATACATATATAAAGTTTCAGGAACGTCCAAATGAGCTCGCTAAAGCAATGAATCAGATTCAAAAATAAGAAACATATAAAGAGACACACTTGTTAAAAATCACATAAGCAAAAATAGAATCACCATCACAGACCAAGAAAACATTCTTATGGGCCTAACCCTAACAAAATTAAATATTGAGAATTCTGATTAAAGCAAAGACAAACATTCTATTAACATTAACATTAGTGTGGTCGAAATTATAGAAGAATCTATCATAAATGTTTTTAAATATGCTGACATTTTGCATTTCCTCATTAAATTTCCTAACCCTAAGGAACCCTAATCTTCCTACACTCTAACCGGTTCAACGCCATAGTAAAATCCTGAACTTCGAGAGCGGATATTTTGTAGCCGTATGCCCAAAACGGAATCGAAATATCGGAGACTGCAAGACAACGGTAGGCGCCGCATTCTAAACGGAACTAAAAAACGGCACATGCGCTCAGCAAAAAGGGGACATCACGCACTGCTCGCGCACCTAGACCCAGTCGCTATTGTGGATCACGGCACCTTCATCATCAACGATGAGCACTTGCGCAACAAGTGATCGTTCCTGGCCGGATAAAAAATGCTGACACCGATGTTGAGCGAAGTGATAAATAAATAAAGAACATAATAAACTTATTAATTAATTATTAATAACAACTAACGTCGTTAATGCAATTAAATTTATGTTGTGTCGGAGGAACGTTGGGGTGTTACTTTTTTTTCGAATATTTCCCTAGTCTCCACATATTTCGCATTCATGGTACCAAAATGAAAGCCAATTTTATGTTTTTGCAAAAATGCGGAAATTGTTAAAAAAAAAATTACCAATATTTTCAGACGATTCTGGTAAAAAGGATGCAAATACATCTTGAATTTTGTGTCTTGTAAAGAATTTCACGCTGATGTAAAAGAATTTGAATCTCTTAATCTCGAGATTATTTACTACTCAGATCTCTTGCGCCATAGCATGTTGGTTGTGGAGCCATAAAAACTCGAAAGCGACAAGAAAGAAGTAAGGTCAATAGCTAAATTTGTGCTGGAGTTTCATTCGATTGTTAGTTTCATTAATATGGGACTGCATCGGTACATATTTTTGCCTCAGCCTCGGAATGTATGCGTATGGAATAGAATAAATGAGTACAAGAGAATTGGGTTAATGGGAGTGAGAGAATTAGAAAGCATTCGAACTTGTTATCATTCTTTTGTTTTGATTTCGAAAGATCCAACTCGTAGCAAATAGAATGCTTTCGACATCCCAAATGCAGCACACACTCTATCAATTAATACATTTTTTTGTTGTTTTTTTTTGTTAGGTACATTACAAGAGGCACGACAATAAAAATAAACGACATAAAAATATATAAGTAATTTAAAAAATAAACATTCCCTCTGAGATTTTTTTTATTCAAGAAATTTGATTGACAAATATTTCCGAAGCAAGCAAACCTTAACGTGCACGTGAAGACACTATACACTGGTCGGCAAATATATTTTGTCATTGTATTCGTTTGAACATTAGACTCTCTAATTAAGTACGGGTGCGTTGGTAGAACCGAAGTAGAAGATGAAACAGAAGAGCAAATTAATAACTGTAAAAATATTTCGTCAAATGTCTTTTGTTTTTTCGTTCTGCTGATAAGAATGTCGAATAAGAAAATAAGAAATGCAGCGGCAAATATATTTTGTCATTGCGTGATTTAGTTGTTTCTGGGCAAACTAAAAATGTAGTTCAATAATAAAGTCAATTTTTTAATATCTAAAATGGTTAAAAAATCTGAACTAAGTCCTAAAACATCACTAAGGAATGTAATTTGTATAATAATTATAATCTCGTCAGACAATTTATTATCTAATCAATAAATATAAACATTTAATAATGTGATCAATATTCGACTCAAGGGCTGTTAAGAGGAGCCCTAAATAAATAGGTCTTACTCCAATGAGCTCCTTATGGAAAACTGATTTTATTTGGTAAAGTTCTCTTATAAGTACGATACATGAGAATCTTAAAACTATTTAAAACTACTTGTCAATGCACTGCACGCTGACCTGCTATGCGACCCTTTCTCCAGTGCGATAAGCGCACCACTTATGTATGTGTTTGTGTTAGGCTGCAGGGGATCGGTTTTGAACCATCTGTTTGACTCATATTTCATGGGTCCGATCCCTTGAAACTCTAACTTAAGAATTTCTATACAAAATAGTGTTCAATGCTTGAACAAGGGCAGAAATCGAAAGACAGGACCTGATGCAGACCGTCTTGCAGACACGGACGAACACGACGAAACACGGACACGAACAAAAGTGTTCCCATAGCGGGTTCCACAGCGCGACGAACGAGAGATAGCCGAGTGGTAGAGTGCTTTGCTGACGTGCGGAGTCATCAGGCTCGACATCAACTTTTTTTTTAATTTATTTATATTCTTTTTTTTGAAGTGTTTTCCAAAATTTATAATACAATCAAGAAAAATAAAAAATTTTAAAATCACCTTAACATTTTTTCGGTTTGAAGTTGAACCCGACAAACGACAAACGGCTGAAATATGAGAGAGGTGAAAGAGAGAATTCCATTTTTAGAACGTAACATCTTTGAAATAATGGAACTTTGAAACGTTTACACCGAACCTGTGTGAGAGCAAAGATTATAAAGTACATAGATGGGACATCAGGGCCCAAAACGGTCAACTTTTTTCGTCGCGCTTGTTGGTGAGGGGGGAACGCACTTGCATACGATTATATTTTTAGAACTCTTACATGTATCCTCTTAAGATACATGTAGTATCCGTCAACAAAAACGTGAACCTTTGTATTTAGTATGTGTGACTGCTCGCACGACGGCGTAAAAAGGATTTGGCTTCCAAATTTCAATTTCTCGTTTCTGTTTTCCATGCGCCGATGTGGTAGTTACAACAAATGGTAGAACAAATAGTATATTAAATCGTTGCAGATCTGTATCTAATTTTTTTGTGTTCAAATCCTCGTAAGGACTTTGAACTATTTCTTTCTTTCATAATTTTTTTTTTTTTTAATTTTTTTTAATTGTAATATTTTTCTTTAATTTTACAATTTTAAAATTGTTTTATTCTTCATTATGTCCCGCTAATAAAAAGCTAATAAAATTTCAAGGGTTTCCTTCCGGAATTTTGTCATCCGACACGTCCGTCACTTATTTTTACAACAATTGTAATAGAATAATAATAACGTAAAAATTAAAAGTAAAAAAAAAATTAATAAAAAAATAAGAGTAAATATAAAAAGAATCATAAAACTAAAACTTTATCAAAATTAAAACAACCGCCCGCTAATGAAATCGAACCCAGGACCCCATGAATAAGGACCGCGCACTATCCATGTAGGCTACCATCGAAGTTGATTTTATGATACTTAAAATTGGTGTTAAAGGAGGCGCTAGAATCCATACCAAAAACAGAGCTGACGAGTAAGAAAAGTAAAAGATATTTCCGATATTTCCGAAAAGATATTTCCGATATTTCCCGCTCGTTCCAGCGGGTTCCCCTGCTGGAACCCGCCATAAAAAATATTTCTTTGTATGAGACGTCCCATCTATGTACTTTATAATCTTTGGTGAGAGCAAAGAAATCAGAAATATCTTCAGAATATCTTCTTTTATAAGTAAGGTTGACTCAATTTTTATTAAGTGAATTTTACATTTATGATTATTATTATAATATTAACTTTAATTATTATTTTTTATTGCATTCTATTACAATTTTTTTAAAAATAATTATATTGTTATTAATTTTATTATGAGAAGTTAGCGGAATGGAGAAAATAGTGACTGATGTGACGGATGACAAAATGACGCGCGGACTCCCTTGGATATTTATTTACCAGACATGATTTTTAAATTTTTTCTTAAATACTAAAAATAAGGATAAAGCTTAAAAATAATAATAAAAAATAAAAAGCAACTACTCTATGCATTACTCTACCACCCTGACTTGAGTGGTAACGATCAAAAATACTATTTGTTCTACTACTACATCGGCGCATTGTAACCCGAAACGATGAGAAATTGAAATTTGGAAGCCAAAACATTTGTACGCTGTCGTGCAAGCAGTGCACACATGCACACATCCAACCCATGAAACGATTCCACTTATGGACTTAATAGAAACATTTTAAAATTCAATCTCAGCTATATAGCCTTTGCCTTTGTATAAAATACTGCCCTTGAATTTTTTATTACCTTCAAGAATTTTTCATTAGCTTCGAGAGCCGCGCTTGACCGTCTTGCTAGATAAATAAACCAAGCTTCCGTTCTCACGATCGAAGCCCAAAGAATTGCGTTCTAAGTTCAGATCATATTGCGTTCCGATTTTCAATCAAATTGCATCGCGCAGAATAATTTAATTTCACAACGAGATGCTACAGTTTCAGCATAAGCTTTTATTGAAATCAAAAAGAAAAGTTCTGGAAGCTTAAGAAAGAAATGCTTCTGGCCGAGGTTAGTTGGAGAAGATTTTAGAATTAAGAGGGAGTTTATTTTTGAGATCCGAACCGACCAGAAGAATTAATTGAAAAAAGTATAAGAGCAGTGAATTAAATAAGTTCGACCTATCAATAAATTGTAATAGTGAATAAGTGATAAAAAAAATAAAAAGATTAATTTCTTTTATCAATTCACTAGTAAGAAACTTAATTCGCATACAAAGGCACACCTTTTTTTTGCACATTCATGTAAAGAGTTCTAAAAATAAAAGCGTTTGCACTTGCGTTCCCCCCTCACCAACATGCGCGACGAAAAAAAATACCGTCTGGTTGTATCTATGGTAAATATAACCATTTTATTTCAATAAAAAATAAAAAAAAAGTCCCAAGCTACTATCTTCAAAAATACCAAAGTTGGTATTAAAGGAGGCTCATTGGAGCGAATCGGGAAGAGTCTTAGGAAGCTTGTAGCGTTGCGTTGGAGGACCGCCTTTGGAGAGTTAGACATTTAAGTGTTAGAGCTCTCCGCGTGCTCCGGAGCTTCGGAGTGCTCTCACTTGGTCTCTCACTTGGGCGTGAGTTCACAAGTCGGCCTATCCTTGTTTCGCAGGACCACGCCTGTTGGTTGCGATTTCAGGAGTCGGTAAGGCGTATGCCAGACTTATCCTTTCTTCACTTCCTTGCAAGGCTACTCTGCCGTGTTCGGGAATGGCCCAACTCGACTCTGATACCCTGGGCTTGTAGAGGAACCGTCCGGAAACCGTCCGTCCTCACTTGTTCTTTACGCTCTCCTTGCGTTTGGCTGTGGGACTCTAATGTACCTTGGCGTCCATCTTGATAAACGACTTACCTGGCGCAAGCACATCGAATGCAAAAAGTTGCAACTAAAACTGAAAGCCTGCAGCCTCCATTGGATCATAAGCTCACGTTCGCCACTGTGCCTGGACTAAAAGTTACTTCTGTACAATTCAGTCCTAAAGCCAATCTTGACGTATGGCTCCCAGCTGTGGGGGAACGCGAGCAGGATCAACAAAGACATCATACAGCGCGCACAATCAAATATCTTGAGAACTATCACTGGGGCACCTTGCTATGTTCGCAACGGAAACATCCACAGGGATCTGGGCATCCTCGCAGTGAAAGACAAAATCCAGAAGCAAAAAGAGTCATACAAACCCAGAGTCATACCTCCAAACCCAGCAATCAATTTTTAAGGCCGTCTAACTTGTATCAGTCAATATGACTGTTAATTAAGTTAAAAATATAAGATTTGATACCCCTCTTGTTAGTCTCGCAAAAAGAAGATAAACGATTTTTTAATATGTATATATATCTATACTAGCTGACCCGGCAAACGTTGTTTTGCCACCAGTTGACTTCATTATTTCTGTACAAAATTTACTCAGTTCTAGACTTATGTATTATAAAGTCATCTGGAGCGCTGTGAACCATGAGGGAATATAAAAATAACAAAAGGCAAACATTATTTTTAAGTTATTACTTGATCGTAATTCAGCAAGTCAATCTGTTGGTGCTATAGCGTGAACAAGATTTTTTGTTTAGCCAACATCTTTAGCCAACACAAACATGCTGGATGGTTTACCCACTCGAAAACATGCCACGTATAATTGTCCGTGTGAAAAACATATTGTTTTTAAATCTAAGCCACAATTAGACATCGTTTGACCTTGGGATTTGTTGATAGTCATTGCAAATGCCAATCTAATCGAAAACTGATTACGTTTGAATTGAATTGGCGCATCTGTAAGTATAATAGGAATCCGTGGTGTTAGTATATTTTCACCTCTGAACTTTCTATTTAAAATGCTGCATTCGATCACGTTATTCATTAATTTTTGAATGACTAATCGCGTCCTGTTGCACAGTCGGGGCGGGTTCAAATTACGAGGTATGATAATCGCAGATCCAACCTTTAAATTTACATGATGCTTTGCCGTGCCTTGCAAATCCAGTAAGCTTAAAAACTCTGTGGGAAAATTTACTGCTTCGCTGTCGTCGCTTTTCCTGATGCGCAACACATCCTTCTGGCTCATTTTTGAATTTCAAAGCATGACAATGCGGACATTCCTTGTCCATAGCTCCAATTACCACTTTTAAGTGAGCATAATACTCAATATCAGGCACATACTGGAATGGTAGATGAAGCAATGAATCAGATATAAATGCTCAATGTACCTGTTGTCGTTTATTGGTCATTTGTTCTGCGTCTATAAACTGTGAAACGGCGTGATTGTCGTTGTTATTATCTTCTGACTTCATTGCGTTCAGCTCGTGTATCTTCTGGCTCTTCTTGATGCAATTGCGCTATTCTAATACGTACATCAGTATTTTGTTGCTGGATTTGTTCTTCGGTTCTTTCGTATCTTCTATTTCGCATATTTCGAGATTTACTAGTATCACGGCTCAAATCACCCCCTTTGCATTTTCTTGGCATTGATAACTGTACAAAACACTCATAAATAGAATTAATGTATTTACTTAAGGGGTTATATACCTTCTTTGTCGAAGAAAAAGTTTAATTACAGGGATGTTTTAATTTTTTGATAGTACACTTTATTAACAATGTTTGTGCAAAATTTGGTGGAAAAATATTAAATAGTTTTTAAGAGGTGGCTGTTTCCCTTAGAGCCTTTTTTTTTTTAGAGCCTTGCGGTGACAGTTCCCCAGGTCGAACAGGTCAACTTAAACCATAAAAGTAAAAAAATTTCATTAGTTTAGTGTATTTCCTTGTGCTTGAACGATCGATTTTGAAATTTTTATTTTTTTTATTCATACGGGAACGTTTTATGCTAAAAATAAACTTTTTGGTCTCTAGAATTTTCACTAAAAAATTCATTTCGGCGAAAAAAAAGTTTGTGCGTGAAAAGTCGATCGTTCAAGCACAGAAGAATTTCATTACGAACATTTTAATTTAAAATTTGAAGTAAATCGGTTCAGTAGTTTTCCGCCAATCGATGTCACCGCAAAGTCATTTTTCAAGAAACACCATTTCGAGATATTCGCGTTTAAAGTTTCAAGTTCGCGGTTAGGAGCGCTGTAACTTTTTTTCTACTGCTCCAATCTCTATGAAAATTTGGGAAAATGTTCTTAAGGAGTTTTTCTTCAAGATAAAGCAATAAAAAAATTTTAGATTTTTTGAAAATAAAAAAGGTATATAACCCCTTAATGATGAAGGATTTTTTTCCCCAGTTTAAATTGAGTTAAAATGCTATGGTAGCGTGAGTTTGTCAGAGTGATGAGGTAGTAACTCACTTTATATGCGATTTTTGGTATGTCGAACAGGTTTGAAGAGGATGAAAAATGGATGTCTTCATTTTCATCTTCGGCTTTGTCTTCGTCTCAGCGCGCACTATGTTTAAAGCCTTAGAGATCGGTTTTGTCAAATGCCGAGATAACCGAACTGCTTGGCCTGGTAAAGGAAAATAATTATATATAATATAAGCTCGATGGGAAGACTAAGCGAAGCAACCTGGTTTGCAGGGGTCTCGCAGAATCGATGATGTCTAAAAATATGACACAATCCGGAGACCAAATAAAAAGTAAGCTGCAAATGTAAAAGAAAACATATTTTGAAGTGAAACGTAGCAATGCAGTCAGTGGGGCGGCCAGAAAAACGTGCACACACTTCGTGGAGCTTGATGAGAAGATGTATAGGACTCGCCCGGTGCCCGGCCTTACCAAAGGATTCTAGCGTCTAAGCATACACGTAAGCATGCATAACTTTATTTGTGAAGTTCAGAATTCCCTTTCAGTAAAAACCTGTTCAATCTAAAATTATGATTGGAAGGTTCACGATCGAGCGATAAAGTAAAGCGGGCGCGGCTCATCGCTTGATGATGAGGACCGATCGAGAGAGACCGCGATACAGCGACATAACACTAGCACATGACGGCAGAAGCAGGTCGAATGTACGGGAGTAGGCGACGCGAAAAGAGACATTGGAATGAACGCAAGCAAGCGGAAACCGAGGGCAACGATGCCAAAATAGATAAAGTGAAAGAATGGCGTTAAAGTCGGTTTTTGGTGTCAATAAATTATTGCCGAATAGATTTTCCGTCGGCTGTATGCTAAAACTTTAATGCAGATCTAGAATGCATTTGTATTAATTCGCAACAGCCCTTAAATGATAACTTTTAATATTCAAAACAATAAAATTATGATTTTGAAATACATATATTGTTGGGTCAAGCAGCAGCACGGCGTTTAATGTTTATGTTTAAATAATGTTTAAATAATGTTTATGTAATGTTTAGTGTAATGATTAGTGTAATGTTTATTTATTAGGCTTAAGTGTGTAGAAAAGCTTTGTTGATCGCAAGCCGACTCTCTCTCGGCCGCTCGACTCAACGGGCTTTCTATAGAGAGTTTTACCTCGGCAATGTCTAGGTCGGGCCGCCCTCTCCACTTTCGAGAGCTTTAGCTCGGGGTGACTTGTCGGGCCGCCCTCTCTCTGTATTTACTTGAGTCCCTGCATGCACCATAAGCACCACCACTGCGGATCATCCGGCTTCATCTGCATGCAGGAATAAACATTTGTAACGTTCAAAATTAATTAAATTCGTCTTTTTATTTACGGCATTGAAAACGCTCAATGACCAAACATATATATTATATATGACGGATGACCGGGAATGTCCTCCATAGTCCTTTAAACTTTTCTTACTTATGCGCGAGCACAGCGAGTTCCGCTCACCTACGTTACCCAAGCCAGAATGAATCTACTCTCCTCGATCATTACGCTCAACCCTGCTTTCGCAGCATTCTCTCTTTCTCGAGTCGAGCCTATATCGTTATCTCTTTTCATCTCACGACTTTCGGTAACTCGTCAACGGACCTCACTCATCAGCAGAGACTATCACCGTCTCTGCTGCTATGCCCTTCGCATTCTGTACTTTCCTGAACTAACTGTTTCCCGACACGGCCTTCCTGACCTATCACACGTCCCTGTGTGTTGCACTTCAAAATCGCCAAACTAACTAGGAAAACATCGGTTATATTGGTTTTTACATTCAAAGCCTTACATTTAATTTATTCATTGATTCGTTTTATCATTATTCTTCTACGCAGTTACAAACTATGTGAGTCGCTTTCCATAGACAATTCCAGCCATTAACATAAACTTCTTATTTTCATTCATTTTTCCTTTTTTTTTTTTTTTACATTTTTTTTTTTTTTACCGAGCCATTCTTATTTCTAAACAATCTTATTTCTAATCATTTACTTAACTTAAATTTTGTCAATTTCATTTATCATCGTCGTGCAAAAATATGCACCAGGTCACTAAGACCATTCGGTCAACATCTCCCCTTTTGGGACACAGACGCACATTCACTTGTGCCGTCTTCATTCTCTTTCCCCTCTTGGGACACAGACGCATACTCACTCGGGCCGTCTTCATTCTCTTTCCCCTCTTGGGACACAAACGCACATTCTCTTGTGCCAACCGCAGGCTCTCCCCCATTTTGGGGCTCGTCACTACCTCTTATTTCTCCTGTTAATTCGCTGGTTAATTGTCTATTCGGTAGCGCTCTCAGAGACTCATGAGAGTATTTATATGTCCGCTTATTGACTAAAGATTTCAGTTCGTATCTATCTCCATCTAACACTCTGACCACTTGAAACGGACCCTTAAACTTGGGATCAAGTTTTGTCTGATGGCGCTCTTCAGCTTTCAGCAAAACATAATCCCCTACCTTATGCGCAATAACCTTCGCCTTGTTCTTATCAAATCTTTCTTTATCGTACTGTGCATTTTTGTCCATGTTTCCTTTAGCTTCTATTCTAGCATTTTCTCTATTCACTATATTATCTTCTTCATTTATTTTCAGCATACCAAAAGGCCTAGCCTCTTTCCCTATTAGTAACTCTAGAGCACTAGATTTTGTAACTCTATTTGTGGAGCAATTCATGGCTAACTGAATATCTTGTAATGCATCCTGCCAAGAACGCTCACTAGTTTCTACAGCAGTTAGCATAGATTTTAACGTGCTCATCACACGTTCCACCTGTCCATTAGCACGGCTTGCGCCCGTGGCTATTAAGTGCAAGTCAATTTTATTTGTTGAGCAAAATTCACGGAATTTACCACTAGAAAAGCTCTTGCCTTGATCTGCGATGATTCGACTGGGAACTCCAAAGAAAGATATACCTGATTTCACAGCTTTAATGCAATTTTCTGAGTCTAGATTAAGAGTGTGATACAAGTGAACAAACTTTGTAAATGCATCTACCTGTACAATAATATATTCCTTCAGGTCGTTTTTCCCGCTGAGCTTGCCACTTATGTCTACGTGGATAGTATGCCAGGGTATACTAATCTTAGGTATGGGGTGCAGTTCCATTTGTGCCTTTCCAGAAGGGGGCTTAGATAATTTGCAGGTTATACAATTTTCAACGAACTTCTTGACATATTTAGACATATGTTCGAACCAGAATTGTTCATAGACATTGTCTAGAGTCTTCTGCCACCCTAAATGCATCATAGCCTCATGTACATGGTTTATAACGGACCACCTAAACGCCTTTGGAATCACTGGTAAACAACGAGTCTTGCCATTACGTTGTATCTTGCGATATAATAGCTCAGTTCTAATTTCATAAGTTTTCTTTACATCTGTCTCTATATCTTCGCTTTTTAACTGGTCCATGATTTTTATTATGCTATCATCTGGTTGCTGTTCGGCTATCAGCCAATTATTTGTTATTGCAGCTAGATCTACACGAACCTCTGCTCTATGGATGACAGTTGAGACTACAGGAATTGGATTGCGCGATAAAAAGTCCACATGTGCCATTTGGCTACCCTTTCTATACTCAATGACAAATTCAAAAGCCTGTAAATACCCCCACCAGCGGTGTACTCTTGGGGTCAATTCAGCTTTCTTTTGTGTCGCTTTTAGTGAATTGCAATCGGTGTATACAGTGAATTTTCTACCATATAGATAATGTCTGAAGTGCTTCACTGCATTGTAAACGGCTAAAGTTTCTAGCTCATATGAGTGATATTTAGCTTCGGATACTGTTGTGCGTTTGCTAAAATATTCAACTACTCTTTGTTTACCGTCTATTTTGTGTATTAACATTGCGCCATACCCATCAGCACTGGCATCTGTATGCAATTCGATTTGGAGCTCAGGGTCAAAAATTTTCAGTACAGGGTCAGTCGTCAGTACTTTGATAATCTTTTGTCGGATCTGCTCATGCTCCTCTTTCCAAATAAACGTTTTAAGCTTGGAGGTCAACTCATAAAGCGGCTTCATCTGCTCTGAGAACCGCGGGACAAAATGTCTGAAGTACGATGCCAGGCCTATAAATTGCCTTAACTGCGTTACAGTGGATGGTGGCGACAGAGCAGTCAGGGCTTCTATCTTACTTGGATTCGGTTTAATTTCACTATCTTTAATATAGAATCCTAGGTACTCTACTCCTGTACGAAGAAAGGCGCACTTCTTTATATTAAATGTAAAACCTGCCTCAGACAAGACTCTCAGAACTATACCTAACCTTTCATATGCTTCCTCCTTTGTTTCTGCTACAATCAGCACATCATCTATGTAGACTACTACGTAGGAATAGGCTAAGTCACCCAGAGCTCGCACTATGGCACGTTGAAATATCGAAGATGCATTTTTTAGCCCAAATGGCATCACCAGAAATTCATACTGACCCTCTGGGGTGACGAATGCTGTTTTTTCCGCTAAAATCCGCTGGCCATGTCTAGAGTGGAAAAATATTTTCCGCCTCGCAAGCGATCTATCTGATCATAAATCAATGGCAACGGGTACTTATCTGAGACAGTGTTTGAATTTAGCTCACGAAAATCAATGCACAGCCTGTCGCTGCCATCTTTCTTTTTAACTAATAGCATTGGACTTGCAAATGGCGAATTGCTTGGACGGATCACATTGGATTTAATCATTTGGTCTATTTTTTCCCTAACTAATAGCTTTTCATCTGCACTAAGTCGATATGGGCGCCTTTGAACAGTTTTATTCTCATCTTTCAAACGAATTTCTAATGCCCCTGTGGTTACGCGCTTAGTTGGAATTCCATTTATAAAATTGCCAGAGTATTTTTGCAATACGTTCTTTAGTTTACATTTTTCAATTTCACTTAATTCTATGTTGGTATCAAGTAAATTTTCAAAATTAGATGTATCTTCATGTATAGCATTAATAATCTTAGTTTTGTAAATATTTAGTTTGTCTGTTTCGATCATAACACCAAAACCAAGATGGAATATATCTTGACCGATCATTACGTCATGCTTTAAATAATTGTCTAATACTACATGGAACAAGATTTCTAAATTAAATTCGGATATTTGAATCGTAGACAAAATCTGCAAATGGCTCTTAACAATATTGTCGCCAATTCCTCTTAGTACAATTAAATTATTAAATCTTTTTCCAGCAATTTTGTTACTTAATTTTTCCTTAATCAAGGAACACTCGGCGCCAGAGTCAAAAAAAAATGGAAAGATCTCACCCCTTTGATGGAATAAGCCTTTGGGCTGAAGAACTGGACATATGTCGACGCGCTTCTCCTTGTACTCGCCGTGTCCACTAGTACTGCCTTTGGAGCATACAGAAGCAATATGTCCAACCTCACCGCACTTGTAGCATCTTATGTTTGAACGCTCCTTTATTCCGGACACACTGCTTCCACTCTGATTCTTTCCTTTGGTGAACGATGAGCTCTCCATGCGAGCACGGCACTGGGCATATTTGTGGCCAATCTTTCCACAATAATGGCATTTCACCTGCATCTGCATTCGTGGTTTCTTCTTGTCCGAGCTTGACGAATTTTCATCATTTTCGTGTTTGCGCTTCTTGAAGGCGTAAGCTTGCAGCTGCCGCTGTAGTTCATTGCGCGTCGTTACATTCGTCGTAAAGACCCAACGCAGTAAATTAGTGTCAATTTGCGTCATGTGGGCTAACGCTATTGACACCGCAATCTCCTCCAGTTCCGTCGACTTCCACTTGGATAGCAACAGCGTAACTATGCGACTGCCATATTCTGCAAAGCTTTCTCCAGATCTGGGATGCCCGTTTAAAACATTGATCAGTACGGCAGCCGTTGTCTCAATGCCCACGAATCGCTGGATGAACAGTTCCCTGAATTGGGTCCAGGTGATGCCAGCAAAGCAAACCTGGGACAGCCATTGCGAAGCACTGCCTTCCAACGCTTTGCTTAGTGCTATTACTAAGGCGCTGCCTTCGAGTGTATTATCTGCGAAGATCAAATCGACCGTAGTGCACCATGCTGATGCATCTGTTCCAGCGCCATCGGGATTAAATTTGGGTAGTGTCACGTGCGTGGTTTTCCCATCCGACGCCGAGGCTCTTGGCGCCTGCATGGTTTTTATAATTTCCATGAGATTTTTGTTTTGCTCCTCCAGCGCTGCCATATATTGAGCGGAGCTGTGCTCTTGTAGCGAAGGCGATCCCACTTCTGATGACGGATGACCGGGAATGTCCTCCATAGTCCTTTAAACTTTTCTTACTTATGCGCGAGCACAGCGAGTTCCGCTCACCTACGTTACCCAAGCCAGAATGAATCTACTCTCCTCGATCATTACGCTCAACCCTGCTTTCGCAGCATTCTCTCTTTCTCGAGTCGAGCCTATATCGTTATCTCTTTTCATCTCACGACTTTCGGTAACTCGTCAACGGACCTCACTCATCAGCAGAGACTATCACCGTCTCTGCTGCTATGCCCTTCGCATTCTGTACTTTCCTGAACTAACTGTTTCCCGACATATATTAATATTTATATTTAAATTTACTGAATTTTTATATTTTTATTTATTTATTTAGGCCGCAAAGTTAAAAATATTTTATTGTTGTGCAATACTAAACGCTCATGCATTATGTTAAAATTTCTTCACTCAATTATTTTTTTATGGTGACCACAAAAATATATTTTGTTATGTAAGCCTGAAAAAAAAATTTGGTTTTTCAAAATAATAAAACTTAACAAAGTTTAATCGTATGCTAAAATCGTATGTATGTTTAAGCTAAATTATATACAAAAATGAACGCAGTAATGGAACCTTATTCCTAAAATTGTGAAGTAGTTAAATATTTAATATTCTCTTTATGATATTTAATCTCTTGTTGTTGTTTTTAAATGAACGATGTTAACTGCGGGTTCGGTGTCTTAGGGCGAATCATCATAGTGGATTTTTTCAGTGTGTAGTCCCATCCCCTCCAACGAAACCAAACAATTCCTTGACGAGCAGTTAAATCTTGAGGGTCGTGCAGATATAGTCCATTTAATCCACGACCGCATGACTTCCACCACCAGCCACCCTATTAGAAGAAAAAATGTATTTTAATATATGAACTATATTTGTCTAATAGATTAGGTTCGGTTCTTTAGAAACTAGGTTCGGTCAACTATACAGAAACTAGATTAGGTTCGGTCAACTATACAGAAACTATTCTAATTTTGAAACGCGATTGACACCAAAAAATTAAGTTTAAAATTTATTATTTATAAACTAGAAACCTAGTGGGTACTTCTAGAAGTGGGAAGACAATTTTTATACCCTTGCAGAGGGTATTATAATTTTGGTCAAAAGTGTGCAACGCAGTGAAGGAGACATGTGCGACCCTATAAAGCAGTGCTCGGGCAGAGAAATTTCCTATGCCCTGGGATAGGGCCGTGCCGACCACTGCTATAAAGTATATATATTCTTGATCAGGAGCACCTCCTGAGTTGATATGAGCATGTCCGTCTGTCTGTCTGTTTCTATGCGAACTAGTCTCTCAGTTTTAAGCCTATCGACTTTTGACTGCACATATCGGATCGGCCGATTATATCCTATAGCTGCCATATAACTGATTGATTGGAAATTCTATAACTTTGGTGTTTTTAAAGAATCGAAGTTTTTGAGAAACTTCAGTTTAAACTTCTCTCTCTTCCTCTTAAGCGAACGATCGTGTTTTTTTGTGCGCACTGCGTTTCTAAATATTGGTAAACCGGTGTTTAGTAGCTTGTGATTTGAACTTATGAGAATCTTAAGTTTAAACTTAAACCGCATCGCTTCGCGTGTGCTGGTATATTTGGAGGCGAATTAATAATTTGGTCTCTATCGAAACCATTCCTGGTATCGATCAGATGCCTCAATGCGTGACAAATAAGATTCGCTGTTTCCGTAAAGCTGATTTTCACAAACTTAATAGCCTTATCGATACATATGATTGGTCCGATATTCTGGCATGCACCGATCTTAATGTCACCTTAGAAAAATTTTACTGTACTTAAAATACATTTTTTGACTCTTGTGTGCCATGGAAAAATCCGTCCGCTTCAACAAATCCTCCTTGGTTTACAAGGTTCCTCACTAACCTAAAGAATACTAAAAATAGGCTCTTACTGAAATATAAAAAAAACTGCAGTAGTATTGATTTCTCAAGATATCTACTAGCTCGGTCAAATTTCCGTGCATAACGCTAAATGTTACAGGAATTATATTCGTCGCTGCCGTATAAAATTTACTCAGGATCCCAGTTTTGTAATTTTGTAAACACAAAGCGTAAAAATGTATCTTTCCCACCACTGCATACGTTTGAAAATTCATCTGCGACCTCTGATCAGGCAATTGCACAGTGGTTGATTCCATAGGCCAAAAATAAAAAAAGTCATAGCAACAAAAATTTACGAAAAGTAAAAAAATCGTTACTAAAATGTCCAAGCTTCTTCGTTGTATACCAGATTTTTCTGGAAATCTAACGGTTCTTTCTAAAAATAGAATTAAAGCTGTGAACACGTGTTCTTTTGTAAAGCGCAGCTGCACGCATCACGAATATTTCACAACAAAAGTAATAGAGCTGTAAAAACATCGATATTTGAATACATCGATACTTTCGATATTGATATTTCAAAACATCGATATATCGCGATATATCGTATTTTATAGGTAACAACAAAAAAAAACAAAACAGTTATTTTTTTTCATTATTTTTATTGTATTCCAAGAATATGCATTTATTTTAACATAAATTTAAGCAATATGGGAGATCAAGCTTTACGATTATCACATATTATGATTTTTGTTGATAAAGAGTAGTTTATCAACTTTTTTTGGCTTAAGACAGCTCCTTCTATCCGACAACCCATATCCGACTCACACGAGGAAGCTTAAACACTTAAATAGCGTTTGGCGAGTTTTTGTAAAGCTGTCATTCTTTCAAAACATTTACTTTCCAATATGGAAGAGGTTCTTTATCTTCCGAAAGGTTTATGGTCGCACTCCGGACCACCAACACCACCAGTTAGAATTTATTACCAGCCTAGTGGTTGAGCACGATATATCGATACTCCAAAATATAAATCGATACTAACGCAAAAAATAGAAACATCGATACATCGATATTAGTATCGATGCTTTTACAGCTCTAAAAAGTATACTTCAAAGTGTTCAGTCAACTAATTACGCTGCTCAATTTATATTATATAAAATGGATTTTGAAGTTAAAGATATTATTTTTAAGTTTCAATATTTATAAACGCTAACTTGTGTTGTCGTTATTAAAAAATTAATTATTCACTTTGTTATATTTTTAGTATCTTTTGTATTCGTCTTTTTTATGTTTACGTAAAGTTTTAATTGTGATCCCCCGAAATCCCCCGATTCATTTTTTTGTCAGTGTATTTGTTAATATATTAAGGTATAAAGAAAGGTAAAGCTAGCTGCCGATATTTGCGGATGTGTGCGTAATCAACAATATTCTAACATCATCTCTTATTTTCTTCAAGGTCGATGCAGCTGTTTTGCATTGTAGTTGTGCTGTCTTTGTGTTCGTCTTTCGCGTTTTATGTTCTTATTAGCTTTAAATTTTAATTTTAATATCGTTTTTTTATACCCTTGAAGAGGGTATAATAATTTTGGTCAAAAGTGTGCAACGCAGTGAAGGAGACATCTCAGACCCTATAAAGTATATATATTCTTGATCAGGATCACCTCCTGAGTTGATATGAGCATGTCCGTCTGTCTGCCCGTCTGTCTGTCCGCCTGTCTGTTTCTACGCAAACTAGTCTCTCAATTTTAAAACTATCGTCTTGAAACTTTGCACACACCCTTCTTTCCTTTGCACGCTGTATATAAGTCGGAACGGATCGGTCGACTCTATATCCTATAGCTGCCATATAACTGATTGAAAGCTGCCATAACTTTTGGTCAGTTGATTCGACCTACCAAATTTCATTAGGATCGGCCGACTATATCCTATAGCTGTCATACAACTAAACGATCGGAAATGGTATTTGGTAGAAATATCAACTTTCGTATTTTTGAAAATAGAAGTTTGGGACTATTTTAGATTTTGTATTGTAATAAATTGGATTATATATTCCTTTTCCCATAAGGATCGGCCAACTATATCCGATGTTTGCGATATATATATTCGGTTTTAACTGCAAGGGTACATAAACTTCGGCTACGCCCGAAGTTAGCTTTCCTTTCTTGTTTTTTATTAATTTAATTTTGGTAGCTGACTCTTCTCAATGTGTCTTCACTCGGTTGTACATATTCAATTATTGGTGTACAGCAATCGGCACCAATGCAGAAAAATTACGGAAGGTCATCGATCACGTAAACAGCAGTATTGAAGACATTGGCTACGTGTCCGAGATGGGCGTGCTAACGAAATGTATTGGATAAATTTGCAAAACAATTGATTTTTTTTGGAAACAATATTACCGCAAAAAGGCACCAGTTCTTAAGTTCCAATCTAATTGGCTTAACGAAAAGGAAACAATTTTATTGAATCGCTCTCCTAGTAAGCCTCAAGAAATGATCAAAACTAGGTCAATCTGATCAAGGTCAATCAGTCCGCTGCGGATGACATACATACGTTGAGTTTACAGGCAACCGAATCCTTCGACTTTTCCAGAAAAGGAATGTGAAGTAGTAGCTCTTATAACTGAAGCTAATTTGACAAAACGAATTGTTTTTGCTTTTGTTTAATAATGTTCTTTAGATGCAATAAAAATGTAAAACAAAGTCTCAAGCCTCTATCTTCAAAAATTCCAAAGTTTGTATTTATACCAAATACCATTTCCGATCGTTCAGTTATATGGCAGCTATAAGATATAGTCGGCCGATCCTTATAAAATTTGGTAGGTTCGATCAACTGACCAAAATTAGAATCTGCTTGAAGTTTTAACTTTTTATCTAAAAAAGCAAAAAAATTGGGTCATTTCCGTTTTTTCAGTTATATGGCAGCTATAGGATATAGTCGGCCGATCCTTATAAAATTGGATATGTCATTACTTTGCCTTATTACTTTGCCAAGAATAGCATTCACACAAAATTGGAACTCTCTAACTCTAGTAACACCGAAGTTATAGCATTTCCGATCAATCAGTTATATGGCAGCTATAGAATATAGTCGGCTGATGCTTATGAAATTTGGTAGGTCGTATTATTTGGTCAAATATAGCATTCGTACAAAAACTGAACTCTCTAACTGTAAAAACACCAAAGTTAGAGCATTTCCGATCAATCAGTTTAATGGCAGCTATATGACATAGTTGCCCGATCTGGCTGATTTTAACATATCTTAGAATAAAAATAAAAATATTTTGTGCCAAGTTTCAAGTGCACAGTGGTCCGGCTTGTATGAAGAGAGCGGCCAAAAATACTTCTAGTTGAGGGAAACTTGGCACAAAATATTTATATTTTTATTCTAAAATTATATGTTAAAATCAGCCAGATCAGCCGACTATATCCTATAGCTGCCATATAAATGTTTGATCGGAAATGACCCCACTTTTGTGCTTTTTAAGATAGATAGTTGAAACTTCGTACAGATTCTATTTTTGGTCAGTTGATCCAACCTACCAAATTTCATAAGGATCGGCCGACTATATCTTATAGCTGTCATATAACTGAACGATCAGAAATGGTTTTGGTAGAAATACCAACTTCGGTGTTCTTGAAAATAGAAGTTTGGGACTTTTTTTTAGATTTTGTATTGTAATAGATTGGTTATATTATGATATTTTCATAAGGATCGGCGAACTATATCTGATTCTTGCGATATATATCCTGTTTTTTTCAAATTGAGGTTAGGTTATCTTTTTGTATTTTGCAAGCCGCACGGCACCTTACGGCACTTGAACTAAACTTTTTTATATTCTTAAAATGCTTAAGAATATTATACAAAAAGATTTGTTAATGCCATAGAGTGCCATCACAACTAAAACTCTAACTAAACACAGAAAAGACAAACTAAGAACGTTCACAATTATGTACTAAATACAACAATGATTTACACAAAACACAACAAATACTACATATACTTTTTATTGTAAAAAGAAAGTTAATACCTTTCTTTACAATATTAATCACTTCCATGGCACAAACACTTGTTTTAAAAATGTTTAACAAATTTTTTGCGGAGAGCTTCACTTGCACGTTGCTTACGCTGCAATACACAATGAATATCATGCTATCTCTTTCGATGCTATTCTTGAAGCGGGCAGACAGAGCAAAACAAAAAGATGAATAAATTCAAATAGCTAGACCAATTTTAAATAAGAATTGGTACATTTAAAGTCAAAATTTGGACTTTGGTTTTTTGTTTTTGGCCTACGGGCTGGACCACTGTGCACTGTGCATTGTCGATATATTCCCGAATTTGTTCTATTCTATTGCCGAATTTTTTTGAACTACTTAGTCTCCGCCTAAATTGACAGATAAGCCTTACGCATACAACATTCAATCAGCTTATCTTATTTTCCGTCAGTTTTTCTCCAAAAATAGCTTATTATCTGATCTTCTAAGGGTCAAACCCATTTATTCGCCAGGCCCTGATGGAGTGCCTGGCTGTGTGCTAAAATACTGTGCCAGGGCTCTGTGCAAACCTCTTCTAAGACTTTTCAACCTATCTTTGGAAACCTCGATTTTCCCCTTATGTGGAAGGAATCTTTCATAATTCCCTTACATAAAAAGGGAAAAAAGCCCGGTGCTGCCAACTACAGAGGCATCTCTAAATTGTTGTCCATTCCAAAGTTATTTGGAAAATTAATTGCTGCTCATCTGCAACACTTTTGCTTTTCGATCATCTCTCCTTGGCAGCATGGCTTGATTAAGCGTCGCTGCAGTTAACATCTTTTGTCATAAATGGCTTTAGTAAGGGATATCAAACCGATGTAATTTACACAGACTTTAGCAAAGCATTTGATTCAGTCAATCACTTACTCTTGCTTAGTAAGCCGAATATGCTGGGATTTTCTACAGACCTCTTAACGTGGATCTCCAGCTACTTAGATGGAAGGACACAAAGAGTCTTATTTAAAAACTTATATTCCCGTCTGGTCCGTGCTACATCTGGCGACCCTCAAGGAAGTCATTTAGGAAGGAAGAAGTAGTGAGCTCCCAAAACATACTTTATGTCATTTGAAAGGTTTTTTAATTGTCCAATTCTTTTTCTTGAAGATTAAACATCTACTATGTTTACTACAACTAGCCAAGTTCCTAGCCGCTAACTGTCATTTTATGTCGAGAAATGCGTATTCTGGACCGACTCAAAAAACGTGTTGTATTGGTTATATTCCGACGCTCTGTAGTATAATCAAATCGTAGCTCTGCGGATAGAAAACAAATTGGAAAACTCAGAGCCAACGGAGTGGAGATGGTTTCCGTCATCGATGAACGTTGCAGGTGACAGGACCAAAAAGGGACCAAGGAATCAAATTTCAAAGGAGGATCAAGATGGTTTACAAGACTGCCGTATTTGTATGAAACAGACACGCTATGGCCGGTCAAAAAACTCGAATTGTGTAACTTAGAACGGATTCATACCCACAATATACAAGATACGACTAAATGACGCGAGAACAGGAGAATATTGTGCTTCTTAGGAAAGGCGCAAAAATGGAAAGGAGAACCAGAATCTTCAGGCTCTCGCCGTATTTAGACGACGATCCCCTTGTCCGCGTTCAAGGACGTATGGACAAAATAGGAGATACACCGTCACGAGCAGGAAGACCAGTTATTCTTCCCAACGCTCACGGATCTTCTAATTGATTACTTTCATTAAAAATTCCAACTTGAACGAGGTCGTAGTCAACGAAATGTGACAGCTATATTGCATACCTGGGTTGAAAGCTAGCGTAAGGGGTTAAAACAAACAAGCGACACCGGAAAACGCGGAAATGGGCAGCTGCCGATGGAACGATTGACGATCAACGAGCAACCGTTTACAAACACAAGACATCTTTGGAATTCTTAATAGTGCTAGAGACGATCGTTGCTAGGAGAGGAGTACCCAATCGAATCGTATCTGAAAACGAAACGAGCTTCGATCCGATCAATCTGAAATCTAAAAACAAAACGAGCTTCAAAGGAGCCAGTCGCCTACTACAGATGGACGGGCAGACATGCAGCAGTAGTGCAAACAAACCCCAGACTACTCGCACGGCCTATAGTGAAGCTATAGGCAAAATTGGACCTGCGACATAACCAAAATTTGTCCAAGGAGGAATGTTACTGTTAAACGCGAAACTGCCCATTTTTACGCTCCAATCTATCCTTGCGCTTCGGGACGACCGTCGCGCGGTCTTTAACCTTGTGGTAAAATATGATGATCAATTTGTGGCAATATAATTTGCTGGCCAGTAGCTGTTGGTAAAAATGATTCTTAATAAAATCGTCAATTAATTTTTTCGGTTAAGTAGCTTTTTAGCGTTTCTTCTTGAGCAAAGGTGGCTCCGGTTATGTATTCTCGAAACTATTTTTTTAAAAACATAACTTTCTCCAAATGCCTGGTAGATCATATTCAAAAGATTTTTTAAATTGTATTTTCTTTTTGTATTTTCTTTCTTTCTATATTTTCCGCTGTATTTAAGAATGTTGGGATAATATCATGATGCTAGTCAATTTTCTGTGTGGTCTATAATGTCTCATATTTTTTGTGTCCAATAAGTTTTTTTATATTAACGATGATTAAGGAAAACCTAGGCAAAGCCTTTTTTCTAGAATCTGACAACAAAATGCAACTATTTCATTTTTCACTATCTATTACTGATTATCTATTATGGAATTTTTAGGCACGTGCCTGAAACTGCGGTTTGGACATCTAACCCTGGAATCAAAAGGAGTTTTAGTATTCATTTCCGCGACAAATGCTTACTGGGAGACCGGCCGACCACCCAGTTGTAACCAGGCTTATTGTAACAATCGGGCTATGTCATGACGGACGTACCTTTTCCCACCTACTCGTGGGTCCAAAACAAGAATTCTGTAACCAACCAAAAAACCATAGTGAAGAACGGAACTTCCTAAAAAAGTCCGGAAATGGGGTCAGTGACCCGTCAAACTCCAAGGCCCTCAAAAGCCAAGGAGTGGCTGGAATGAAGAAGCTGCCGACAGAGGGGCAACATCTGGAGGCGGGACGCGCCGATGCGGAGGAGGATGCCAAGGCAACCTCTTCTAAAGCGGGGCTAGCCATTGGGCGGGTGTGAGACTAGAGCTGAAAAAACACGCTGGGTCTGATCCTGCCAAGGAGATCGCGCAGAGTGCGTTTGGAGTCCGCAATACTTTGTTCACCAAAGGAGGATTGAATCAGTCCAAAAGCAGTTTCTGCTATTTGCGTTAAAAGGCTTAAACTGGGATACTGCCACTTCCCTTCCGTCGTATAATTGCCGGTTAAAACTACTAAACCTACCTCCTTTAAAAGAGCGCCGTACTTGTGCTGGGGTTATGCTACTTCATGTGCTTATTCTTGGACAGGTTGACTCACAAGTACTTCTTGAAAAATTAATGTTTTCTGTGCCTAATAGAGTAACTAGATCCTTCCGACCCCTTTGGTTACCGATTTCTAGGTCTAATTTTGCGGAACACGATCCATTCCGCGTTATTTGTAAAAATGATAACTCATGTCCCATTTAATGTCCCCTGAACTATCCCTAGATGTAATTAAATCCAAAATTATGGAATATCTTTTAACTTAACTTATCCTTACTCTTAGTTATAATAATATAGAAATAACATATCATTGTTAATAATAAATAAAAATAAATAAAAAAAAAATAAATAAATATATACATATACATATATAGCTGTCCGTTTCTACGCAAACTAGTCTCTCAGTTTTAAAGCTATCGTCTTGAAATTTTGCACACCCTTCTTTCATTTGCACACAGTATATAAGTCGGAACGGCGCGGATCGGATCCTATAGCTGCCATATAACTGATTGATCGGAAATGGTATAACTTTGGTGTTTTAGAGTTAGAAAGTTCAAATACGTGAGAGCTATTTTTGGCAAAATAATACGACATGCCAAATTTCGTAAGGATCGGCCGACTATATCCTATAGCTGCCATATAACTGAACGATTGGAAATGACCCAACTTTCGTGTTTTTGAAGATATGGTAGAAAGCTGGAACTTAGTACAGAGAATATATATAATACTGAATATGAATAATATGAATAATATTCATATATGAATATGAATATGTGAATATGAATACTGAACGATCGGAAATGGTATTGGTAGAAATACCGACTTTTATATTTTTGAAGATTAAAGCTTGGGACTTTTTTTTAGATATTGTATTGTAATTACTCGGTTTTATTATGATATTCCCATAAGGATCGGCCAACTATATCCGATGTTTGCGATTTATATATTCGGTTTTAACTGCAAGGGTATATGAACTTTGGCTTCGCCCGAAGTTAGCTTTTCTTTCTTGTTTTCAATAATTTTTATGTTTATTTAATACCCGGTACACGTTTTTTTGTGTAGGTTTTTGGGTAGATCTTGTTGATTAGTGTTGCTTCCTTGTTTATGTTGGATGGAGAAAGATATAAGTTGTTGTTGATGTTTTTTTTTTTTTTACATTTAAAAGTTGTATTTACAATCTGTTCTCAGTTAGGGACAATAATTAAATATTGTAAGTGAACCTTGACAATAGGAGTTTGCTGCCGCAAAAGATTCCAGTAAGAAAAATGAAGAAGTCGGGGGGCGTCGTGTGGGTATTCTCGCATTCAGCTTTATTCGTTGCTTACATGGTACTAAACTTAACTTAGAAAGAATAAATGCTAAACGTAAATATAAACCATAGCGGACGATCGACGACGGCCGACGAGAGAGGGAGAATGTGTAGAGGGGCGAGCGCGGATGCGCTCTTCAGCACTGATATGCTTTTAAGCGCGGGTGTGCGGGTCGGCTTTTCAGCGCGGATGCGCTCTTAAGTTCAGCTGAGCGGCACAACGGCCACTCACCTAAACATCCCGCCCCCTTGCAATCGCTCGGGTTGACACAGATCCCTCATCGCTAGCTATGCATCACTGCAGCTCGAGGGCGTACACGGGTCGATGAAGGCCCCCGTGTCGAAAACCGGGTCCCGGTGTTGACGCTGTTCCGCTTCAGCAGCGACGACAGGGTGGGCGCAGTGACCGCGTCCTGCGGGGGCCCTCGAAGAGAGGCGGAAAATTGCCTAGGCGCGGATGACGCGGACGGACGAGCGGTGGACTAGAGGTGGAGAACTATCGATGGCACTATCGCCACTATCGATGGTTTAAAATAAACTATCGTCGACTATCGATGGCGCCCACTATCGATAGTTCTCCACCTCTACGGTGGACGGCACCCGATGAGTGGCGGACGAAAGCAGTGGAGCGCTTGACGAGTGCCGGCCAGTGGCGGAAGAATGCCGAGGAGTTGCTGACGAGCGCCGGGAAGTTGATGGCCGTGGATCGGCTTGTGAGTGCCGGATGAAGGCCGAGAAGTACCCAAACCGTGCCGGGAGTTGGCGGACGACGGCCGACGAGAGAGAGAGACACCCCGTGTCCTGTCTCCCGCGCTCCGTGACCGGTGCTCCTCGGTCACGGAGTGCAGCAGCGTGTGGTGATCCTGACCACACGTCTTACAGCCGTCCCCACGCCGACAGGATCCGTCGGAGTGCTCGTGGGCAAGGCAGCTCGAGCAATACCGGTTCACGAGAACCGCTCGGAGCAGCTTCTCGGCACTAAGGCGTAGGAAGCGCCGACACTTCTTCAATGGATGGATTCCATTGCAGACTCGGCATCGGTAGGATTGTATGCCTCGAGTACATCTGGCCTCCAGTGACTGGGCGTTGCGTGGGCGTGGCGACATCGTGCTCAATATGCCGAACCTTCCGAACATCCGATTCCGAACTGATCTGTGTGGGCACCTCTCCCTGATCCAGTGAGTCACCGAGGATGGGGGCAACTCGTGTGGAAAAAACAGACACGCAGCGGGGGTTGGCTGGAGATAATGGGCCTGTCAGCACCCATCCGAACATGGTCTCCTGACCGAGAATCGACCCGCAGATGTTAGCCTTGGAATTACCGAGGAGAATGGACGGAAGAATGTCAGCTCCTAATAACACATCGACTTGGGAGCACTCAAAGAAGTTGGGGTCCGCCAGGGGAATGTCGTGCAGCCCCTTGAGACGATCTCGCGATATCGGATATGATGCCAGATTTCCTGCCAACTGCGGAAGAACGTAAGCCACAGTCTCTTATTGTAGCCCGGGTCTAGACGGCGACTGAATGGAGATATGGCACAATTTAGTAGTCTGGGCGAAAATGGTCTGATTAAGGCCGGAAACTTGTGCGTGAATCGTCTTGAAGGGAAACTAGACAAGGTTGAACAGTCGTTCCGTTATGAAAGTCGCTTTGGACCCTGAGTCTATCAGTGCGCGTGCCTGGACTGTGCACCCCAAATGGCACACGTTGATAAGGGCCGTGCCCAGTAGGACGGCTCCTGACCCGGAAGCGAAACACACCTGCACATTCGACTGATCCTCTGAGCCGTTTGCTGGCGTAGGCGGACTTGGAGTGGTAGGCGGCGTAGGCGGACTTGGAGCGGTGGCGAACGGATTGCCGGTGCCGGAGGGTGTGGTGTCGGCTGTGGCATGTGAAACAGGTACGGGCGCTCGTGCTGCTGGTGCCCTCGGGCAAAACAGTTTAAACATAACTGCTTCCTCTTAATGTAGTCAAAGCGCCCATTTACATCCATATCTAGAAAACGCGGACATACGCGAATGGGGTGGTCTTCCCTCGAACAGAGATCGCAGCCCTTTTGGCCCGGAACCACTCGAGTCTCGTGTGAATTGAGCCTCCGAGCAGGGGCAGTAGGAAGTCCCCACCTTGGCGGAAATTGCCCGGAGCAACTAGGCCTGACGTCGTCGATGGCTTCCAGAGTGCGATGGCGCTCTGTCAGGAAGTTATCTAATTTCTTCCATGCTGGAATCTCGGCCGTATTATTTACGGATTGCTCCCACATAGAAAGTGTGACTTTGGGGAGCTTTGACGAAATCATAAATACAGGGAGACAGTCCCAAGCCTCAACATTGATGGAGGACATTTCTAGGGCTGTCCGACAACTCTGAATGGTGGCTTGCAGCTCCTTCAGCGCGACCCAGGACTCTTGAGAAATAGCCAGAATTTTGAAAAGGATCTTCAACTGGCTTTTGACCAATAGCCGCCGGTTCTCAAAGCGGTCTGTGAGGCATTGCCACGCGGCGACAAACCCCTCATGGGTAAGCGGAGCCTTAGAAACAATGGCGTGGGCGTCACCACTTGTTTTGGACAGTAAGTGGAACAACTTCTCTACCGGGGTAAGCCGCGAGTTTTGGATGTAAATGACCGTAAACAAGTCTCTGAAAGTGGGCCACCGAAGATAATCACCCGCAAAGACCTCGGTATCCACTGGAGGTAACCGGCAGCCTGTAGACGCGGGCGTGTGGACATTGACATTGAAGCCTGAGTGGATTGGGAGGCAATTTTCTCCCGAAGCTGGCAATACACCTCGAATAGACGGAGTAACAGTAGCTCCACTTTGATTCGAGCACTGTCGAGGTGGCCGCATTGTCGTCTGACACGGCTAGCAAATCGGAGCAGCTCTCATAGCTCTTCTCCACCTTCTCCCACAGTGCCCGAATTTGGTCCCGATGGACTTCGCACATGTATTGGGAGCCTATTCCTGTTTCCTCTGGCGCCCGGAGTATTTATGTTAGCCTCAAATTGGCTAATTTGATCTGTTGTGGCGATGAACTTTTTCAGCGCCACGTCGACCGCACTTTGAGCCATTTTTGCAACGGAACGAGTCTGTCTCTGTGAAGGACCGGAGATTGGATTGACGGATTCGTCACTCTTTGCCCTTGAAATGGCACTGGACGCTTTAGGCTTTAAAAGAGGCGGCCGCGGAGACGCGGATTTAGATCTGTCCAAACGGATGGTTGGGATCGGACGTGGCCTTTGGTCGTCTCCCGTGGGCATTCTCAGACTCCAATTCGCTTGTCGACTGACTTGCGCAATAGGTGCCTCGTACGAAGCGGTAGCCGGTCACACTAATGTGATGGGAACGGTGAGATCGCGGATGAAATGCGATTACAAGGCACAAGTGGGAATTAGTAGCGCCGATGTCGAAAGGAACGTTGTATTCGGCACAATTCGAATGTGGAAGCAAAAATTTCAGGAACCCAAAAAAACCAAAGGGGACGAGGTTTGTTGAGATTCTAGGCGGATGTTGCCTGAAGCGGAGTAGAAGCAGCGTTAGAGGGACAGAAAATGGACAAGTACCGGAAAATTCGTGCTCGTTCGGAAAAAAATGATAACGGTCAATATATGTATGTATATTTCGACAAGTGTGGCTCGTACGTAGATACTGAATTCTTAACTGTTTTCGAATTTGCGGAGCTGGAAGGTGGACTTAACTTTGTCTTGAATTTAACACACAAAAAAAATAAATAATTAATAATTAATTTTTGACTAATTGTCAGATTTAATTATTATGGAGCCAGAAAGGTGGAGTTGAAACCTTAATCTTTAATTAATTGAATTTAATTATTAAAACCGCGGCTCTATTCGGACAGAAGGTGGATAATTAAATTAATCAATTATAAGTCGAACGGAAAATAAGAATTAAATAACTTTTAGTAGTTATAATTATAAATACATAAATTTATAATTAATTGATTTTTTGTTTTAAATTTATTTGTTACGCAATTTATTTGTAAAAAAAAAAAAAAAACCAAAAAACACAACACGGCTAGGTCGAGAATTTAAGCGACACAATCACGGATTTGTAGTGAAATGGCGGTTTATAATTGTTGGTTTTAGAAAATTTAATTTTTTTATAAATTTAATCGGCTATATATTTCCTGAAATTGGGGGCAGAAAATATTTGGAAATATATGGACATGCATGCAAGTACAGATATATTATATGTAAGGGCATGTGGAGCATATGTTGGCACAGTGGAGCGTTGATAAGTGGACTGTATAATTGGGGGAACAGAAAAGTTATGTGGTGTAACAAATGACACTGATTGGGGAAAAAAAAAAAAAATTATTATGTCAGCGGCGGACTGTTCGGTGAATTTGGTTCGGTTGACACGGAGCTCCACAGAGCGAAGAACAATCTTGCAGCAGTGTGAACGAAATTTAATGTTCGGATCACTGCTGAAGACCGGCAGAGAGATGGAGACGGAAAAATGTACTTATCTTTTGGCGAAACAGTGCCGAGAACTGCTGGTAGAAGAAAATCCAGGAATTATCCGGCTCGAAGGACCAAATGTTTGTAGGGGGGCGTTGCTGCCGCAAAAGATTTCAGTAAGAAAAATGAAGAAGTCGGGGGCGTCGTGTGGGTATTCTCGCATTCAGCTTTATTCGTTGCTTACATGGTACTAAACTTAACTTAGAAAGAATAAAAGCTAAACGTAAATATAAACCAGAGCGGACGATCGACGACGGCCGACGTGAGAGGGAGAATGCATAGAGGGGCAAGCGCGGATGCGCTCTTCAGCACTGATATGCTTTTAAGCGCGGGTGTGCGGGTCGGGATCAGCTGAGCGGCACAACGGCCCCTCACCTAAACACAAGTTATCAATATAAAAAGTTAATTTAGTAAATCCAGTGGAGTTGTTGATGTGAACCTAGTTTGCCAATTTTCCCAAGTTTGCTCATTTATATTTAATGGTTAAATTTTCTTTTTTATGGTCTATCGGAAAAAGAGTGATGCGTATTGGAAGGCGTCGATGACTTGTCATTTAAAAGGATTGCTTGGAATTTTTCGATTTACTTTATAAGCTACGGAGGTACATTTAGTTGAATTGTTTGTCTTTTTCAATTTTTTTTCTAACACTTTAGGCAGATCATTAATGGAATTTGTATTCTCATTATTTTCTTATTATTCCACATATTATATTCCATATTATTCCACATATTCCTTGCAGAGGGTATTATAATTTTGTCCAAAAGTGTGCAACGCAGTGAAGGAGACATCTCCGACCCTATAAAGTATATATATTCTTGATCAGGATCACCTCCTGAGTTGATATGAGCATGTCCGTCTGTCCGTCTGTCTGTTTCTACGCAAACTAGTCTCTCAGTTTTAAAGCTATCGACTTGAAACTTTGCACACACCCTTCTTTCCTTTGCACGCAGTATATAAGTCGGAACGGCCCGGATCGGCCGACTATATCCTAGAGCTGCCATATAACTGATTGATCGGAAATGGTACAACTTTGGTGTTTTTAGAGTTAGAGAGTTCAAATTTGACATGAGAGCTATTTTTGGCAAAATAATACGACATGCAAAATTTCATAAGGATCGGCCGACTATATCTTATAGCTGCCATATAACTGAACGATCGGAAATGACCCAACTTTCGTGTTTTTGAAGACAAAAAGCTGGAACTTGGTACAGATTATATTTTTGGTCAGTTAATCCAACCTACAAAATTTCATTAGGATCGGCCGACTATATCTTATAGCTGCCATATAACTGAACGATCGGAAATGACCCAACTTTCGTGTTTTTGATGATAGAAAGCTGGCACTTGGTACACATTCTATTTTTGGTCAGTTAATCCGATGTACCAAATTTCATAACGATCGGTTGACTATATCTTATAGCTGATATATAACTGAACGATCGGAAATGGTATTTGGTAGAAATATCAACTTTCGTATTTTTAAAGATAGAAGCTTGGGACTTTTTTTTAGATTTTTTATTGTAATTAATTGGTTTTATTATGATGTAATCATAAGGATCGGCCAACTATATCCGATGTATACGATGTATATCCGGTTTTAGCTGCAAGGGTATATCAACTTCGGCTCCGCCCGAAGTTAGCTTTGCTTTCCTGTTTTTTTTTTTTTTTTTTTTTTTTTTCGCGGTCTTTCAGAATTTGGAAATGGCTTGTGCATCAATAAGAGCATCAGCTAGCATTCCTGTATTTATCATAAAGCTTAGAGGCCCAGACGACCGAGGGGCGCTCGAGAAACGATTTGTTAGTACATATTAAGCTATTTGAAATTTGTTAAGCTAAGAGGAGTTAGTAAGGAAATTTAAAATTCTATATTTTAAATTAGAGGGACCGGAAAGAGATGTAATAGAGTAGAGACCATTGTAGTTCGAACATAATACCCTAAAAGGGTCATGCAGTGCATATGTCGAACTACAACGGCTAAGGAACAGAGGACTAAAGTTTCGAGTCCTTCTATTAGGAATGTTGAAATTTAAGCGTGTTAGTAAATGCTGGCTATCTACATCCCCGTTAATAAGGTTATGCAGAAAAACTACACCGAGCATTGTCCTACGATTTGTTAAGCTAGGTAAGTTGATAAGTAAAAGTCTGCTACTGTAGGATGGAAGCTGAAGATTTGCATCCCAGCATAGACCTCTAAGTGCAAATATTAAAAAGTTCTTTTGTACGGATTCTATGCGGTCCTTATGTACTCCATATTGGGGACTCCAGACACATGAACCGTACTCTAGTATCGGACGGACCAAAGAAATGAATAAAGTTTTGGTTATATAGGGGTCATTAAATTCTTTTGACCACCTTTTAATAAAACCAAGGACTCCTTTAGCCTTATTAACCATTAAGGAAATATGGTCGGCAAATTTAAGTTTTATGTCTAATGGATGCCGAGATCATTAACCTGGGTTAATTTTTCTAAGGCAATCCCATTAATAGAATAAGTAGCTTGCAGAGAGCTAGAACGATAAAAAGACATATGTTTGCATTTAGATCCATTAAGTATTAGATCATTAGCTAAACACCATTTTTGAAAGTTATCAAGGTCAGACTGAAGACTGCATTGGGCAGAGATGGATGTGTACTGAAGACAAAGCTTTACATCATCTGCATACATAAGAACTAGAGAGTTCGTTAAAGCAGGGGGCAAGTCGTTTATAAAAAGCGTAAATAATAACGGGCCAAGATGACTTCCTTGAGGGACGCCAGATGTAGCACGGACCAGACGGGACTGTATGTTTTTAAATAAGACTCTTTGTGTCCTTCCATCTAAATAGGTGGATTTCCACGTTATGAGGTCTATAGGAAAACCCAGCATATTCAGTTTACTCAACAAGAGGGAGTGATTAACTGAATCAAATGCTTTGCTGAAGTCTGTGTAAATTACATCGGTTTGATATCCCTTACAAAAGCCATCTATGACAAAGGATGTCAACTCTAATAAGTTTGTGGTGGTGGAGCGACGCTTAATAAAGCCATTCTGACAAGGAGTGATAATCGAAGAGCAAAGGTGTTGCAAATGAGGGGTAATTAATTTTTCAAATAACTTTGGAATTGCCGACAACTTAGAGATGCCTCTGTAGTTGGCAGCCTCGGACTTTTTCCTTTTTATGTAGGGGAATTATAAATGATTCCTTCCACTTAAGGGGAAAAATCGAGGTTTCCAAAGATAAGTTGAAAAGTCTTAGAAGAGGTTTGCACAGAGCCCTGGCGCAGTATTTTAGCACACACCCTGGTACTCCATCGGGGCCTGGCGAATAAATGGGTTTTACCCTTAAAAGACCAGATAATAAGTTGTTCTCAGAAAAAAACGGACAGAAAATAAGATTTGCTGTTTGAATGTTATATGCGTAAGGCTGATCAGTCAATTTAGGAGGAGAATAAGTTGTTTGAAAAAATTCTGCGAATAGATCGGCAATGGCCTGATCCGAAGTCGCAGAAGAATTTTCAAATGTAAGCAGGGGTGAAAAAGATACGTGTTTACGCTTAGTGTTTACAAAATTATAAAACTGCTTTGGATCCTGAGTAAATTGTATCCGGCAGCGGTCAATATAATTCCTATAACATTCAGCGTTATGCACGGTAAAATTGGACCGAGCTGGTAGGTATCTTGAGAAATCAACACTACTGCAGGTTTTTTTATATTTAAGTAAAAGCTTATTTTTTTTATTTTTTAGGTTAGTGAGGCACCTTGTATACCTAGGAGGATTTGTTGAAGCGGACGGATATTTCCAAGGAACACATGAGTCAAAAAATGTATTTAAAGTAAAATAAAATTTTTCTAAAGTGACATTAAGATCAGTGCACGCCAGAATATCAGACCAGTCAAATGTATCGATAAGACTATTAAGTTTCTGAAAATCAGCTTTACGGAAACAGCGAATCTTATTTACCACGTTCGGAGACATCTGATCGATACCAGGAGTGGTTTCGATTGAGACCTCCAGCGTGGGGTGATATGGATCCTCTGGGGTTGAAAGGGGAAAAGCTCTGGAGAGAGCGGTACCATCAGGATCAGATACAAAACATAAGTCTAAGAGCCGACCTAGCGAATTTCTAACATGATTGATCTGACCTAGGGACATGTCAAACATGCCCGCGGTGAAGTCATGGTAAGTTATAAGTGACAAAGATGGTGAGTTATCGACGTTGGACCACTTTAATTCTGGGATATTAAAGTCGCCCACCGCTACGAGTTGGTCACGATCCGTCATAAGATTAGAGACGTATCGAATAGCGGACAAATGCTGCCAATATGTGGGCGGTTCAGACATAGGAGGAATATATGAACATGTAATGTATAAAACTTTCACGGACATAGTGATTTTAACGCAAATAAATTCTATGTCACCAAACTCTTGGGATTTCACCTCTTCAGAAGCAAAAGTAGAGTCTACAGAAATGAGGACTCCACCTCCTCTTCGCTGAGATCGATCCCGTCTAAAAGTGGTGTACTTACTTGGAAAAACTTCGGAGCTAAAGATCTCCGGATTTAACCAAGTTTTTGTAAATGCTATTATATGGGATGCAAAGAAAGAACTATCAGAATATAGCTTGGGGAGTTTGCTACGTAGCCCCCTAGTATTCTGATAGGTAAGAGTTAGTGAGGAAACTAGTTTTTTGGGTTAGTGGCCAAAGAAGAGGTGGAGGGTTGGTCAGTGGTTCCGATATTGGGAAGTCTCACTCCCACTGGTTTATTAACTTTTTTTTTACGGAACTAGGCTGATGTTCTTGGACGAAAAGATTCTCTGGCCAAAAACTGGGAGAACAAATCGTCTTGAACATCAGCGCGGGCACACGAATCTTGAAAGAAGACGTGCGCCTTGTATAATTATATTTAAATTTTTGTATGTCCTCCACCTTTATATCGGCTTTAGTTTTGGCTTTGATATAAGCTGAGATATCAATTTCTGAAGTATCAGGGGCAAGCCGAGAAACAAATATATGTTTCGATGGAGGAATCACCTGTAAGGGTTTTGGTGTCGCAGGTACAAGAACTGCAGCATCAGTCGGGGCCGGTGGTCCGGACTCTGGAATACCCTTTTGGGTGACTCTTATTGGGGTTTCGTTCCCTAGGACCTGTGGCATCACTTTAAGGGATGCCATGGCGGACTTATCAGACAATTGCTCATTATCCCTGAGAAATTCTGACGAATTTTTCTCAGTTCTAGCCCTTGGGGTGGCCAGAGATATAAGCGGCTGCATTAATGTCGGCTGAGCAGGCTGAGGCGGATCAGAAACAGCGGATTTCTTACGCTTAGGGGACTCATTTAGCAGCTGAAGGCCACTAAATTGAGTGTCAAGCGCACAGAGCTGGTCATTGATTTTACGAAAACCAGTGATCAGCTCTTTAAATCCATTTTTGGTCTGTCTCATGAACGACCTCATTTCACCTTGCACAGCACGATAATTTTCACAACAATAATGTATCCCAGACCTACGGGAAATGGCATCCGAAACTGATGCAGTGAAACCGGCACACTTGGTATGTACGCCGTTTTCACATAACCAGCAATGGATGCTAGTCTGGGATGTGGAAATTGTCTTGTTACAAGACTTAATGGCACAGACCAGTTTAAATTCCATTTTATTTATTATTTTTTTTTTTTTATTTAATAAGACAAAAATTAATATTAAAAAAGTTAAAAAACACAATACCTTGAACCACTGTGCCAAACAAGAAGCCGAAGCGGGAGCTTTGAAAGAGTGCAAAAGAGAAATGCAGAAATATAGATAAGCCGGGGAAGAAGCAGAGCTGAGCTATGCTTGGAATAGAATTAAGACAAATTATTAATTAAGCGATACGGTTTAGGCTTTAAGATTGTTAAGATTCACAAGATTTAATTCACAAAGTATGTAAACACCGGTTTACCAATATTTGTCATAAACGCAGTGCGCACAAAAAAAACACGACCGTTCGCTTGAAAGAAAGAGAGGGAGACGACGTTTGTATATTCATACAAACGTTTATTTTCCAATATTTTGGTTGGGTTTGCTGTGGGTGCTGCATTTTTTAAGGTTTTGAGGTACCAAAAGAGAATTGTTTGTGTAATTGTGGAGTGGTTAGTTTATGAAACATGCCGTTTTGTGATTTACTGCTTCGTGGTTCCTGATCTTTAAGGAATACTAGGCGTTTTCTGTGTACGAAAGTGTGATTTTTCCTGCAACCACTGCATTTAGGTTCTTGTCTGCATTTTTAGGTTCTTGTTGGTCGTTTGTGTGCATATTTACGGATCAGTTTTTACATATGTATACTGTTTTTTTGGTCCGTTTGAATACCTGAGAAGATTTTCGGTACTGTAGCTTGAGAAAAATTTCTCTGACATTCCGGAGTGGAGTGAAATAAATAACTCCAGTGTATTCGTTTCGATTTGTGTACGCTTGCTAAGTACTATCACTAACCGTCCTATAGGCCAATCTGCCTGATGGACACAACGGGCAAAGTCTTCGAGAGGGTGATTGCGGCGAGGCTCGAAGCTGCCATAAAGGAGGCGGAAGGTCTGTGTCCCAAGCAGTACGGGTTCTGGAAGGGAAGGTTGACAGCAGGTTGGAATTGTTCGCAACGCTAAAGCGGGAAACAGGTGGAAGGGTGGCTTCAAGCAGTACTGCCTAATAGCAAAAATTATAAAGTACATAGATGGGACATCAGGGCCCAAAACGGTCAACTTTTCGAGCTTGGAACGTACATTCATACGATTCAATTTTTAAAACTCTTTACATGTATCCGTCAACAAAAAAGTGAGCCTTTGTATGTTTGTGTGACTGCTCGCACGACGGAGTAAAATGTTTGGGCTTTCAAATTTCAATTTCTCGTTTCTGTTTTCGGTGCGCCGATGTGGTAGTTAGTAGAACAAATAGTATTTTTAATCGCTGCAGTTCGAGACAGGGTGGTAGCGTAATGCATGGAGTAGTTACTCTACGTATAATTTTTCTGTGTTCAAATCCTCGTAAGGACTTTGAACTTTTTCTTTCTTTTATAATTATTATTTTTTTTATTTTTCTTTAATTGTAATATTTTTTTTAATTTTACAATTGTAAAATTGTTTATTTTTTCATTATGTCCGGCTAATAACATTTTAAGTGAGTCCGTCCGGCATTTAGTCATCCGACACGTCCGTCGCTGATTTTTACAACAATGGTAATAAAATGCAATTAAAAACAAGAAAGGAAAGCTAACTTCGGGCGGAGCCGAAGTTTATATACCCTTGCAGTTAAAACCGGATATATATCGCAAACATCGGATATAGTTGGCCGATCCTTATGGGAATAGGAATATATAATCCAATTTATTTCAATACAAAATCTAAAAAAAGTCCCAAACTTCTATCTTCAAAAATACGAAAGTTGATATTTCTACCAAATACCATTTCCGATCGTTCAGTTATATGGCAGCTATGGGATATAGTCGGCCGATCCTAATGAAATTTGGTAGATTGGATCAACTGGCCAAAAATATAATCTGTATTCAGTTTTAGCTTTCTATCTTCAAAAACACGAAAGTTGGGTAATTTCCGATCGTTCATTTATATGGCAGCTATAGGATATAGTCGGCCGATCCTTATGAAATTTGGCATGTCGTAATGTTTTGCCAAAAAATGCTCTCATGTTAAATTTGAACTCTCTAACTTTAAAAACGTCAAAGTTATACCATTTCCGATCAATCAGTTATATGGCAGCTATAGGATATAGTCGGCCGATCCGGGCCGTTCCGACTTATATACTGCGTGCAAAGGAAAGAAGGGTGTGTGCAAAGTTTCAAGACGATAGCTTTAAAACTGAGAGACTAGTTCGCGTAGAAACAGACAGACAGACGGACAGACAGACGGACAGACGGACAGACGGACAGACGGACATGCTCATATCAACTCAGGAGGTGATCCTGATCAAGAATATATATACTTTATAGGGTCGGAGATGTCTCCTTCACTGCGTTGCACACTTTTGACCAAAATTATAATACCCTCTGCAAGGGTATAATAATAATAATAATAAAGTAAATATAAAAAGTAAAAAAGAAAATTATTAATAACAAAATAAAACTAAATATCAAAAGAATCATAAAACTAAAACTTTCTAAAAATTGAAACAACCGCCCGCTAATGAAATCGAACCCAGGACCCAGGATGTTTTGATTTTTACGGCGGGTTCCACGACGGAAAAAATGAAAACTATTTGAGAGCGGGTTCCTAACCTCTTACATAATTTCATTAGCAAAGGGAAATATTCATGAAACTAAAGTTCAGACAAATACGGAAGTAAACTACAGAATTTTGTCGAAGTATCTAAACGACAATAACAAAAACTTCTACACGTACCAATTAAAAAGCAGTAAGGGCCAGCAAGTAGTACTAAAAGGTATCGAGCCGGAAGTAACACCAGATGAAGTTACAAGAGCACTGATGAGGAAAGGTTTTAATGTTAAAAATGTTATTACCATTTTGAATAGAGAAAGAAAGCCTCAACCTCTTTTCAAGGTAGAACTTCAACCCGAAACCAAATCCAAGCCTCTGAAAAAAATGAAGTGCATCCAATCTATACTCTCCAGTTCCTACTACACCGCAGAATTACGGTAGAGGAGCCGCATAAAAGAAATGGACCGGTGCAGTGTAAAAATTGTCAGGAAGACCTTCATGAATCTCACAAATGCCCAAAAATTAAAGAGGAGCCCAGCAGCAAAAAGTGTGGAAACTGTGGAGGCAACCATACGGCTAACTACAGGGGCTGTCCAGTCTACAAGGAACTGAAAAGTCGTACACACCAAAGAGTGACCACTGCTCACTCACATACACCACCTATGAAATCTACACGTAATGTCTTCCCCCCTACAGCTGTTACATCTTTAGCCAATTATGAGGTCACCAACAAATCCGCATGCTTTGCAACTGCTCTAAAATTGGGTCTTAAAAGTACCGCTCCCACCAATCCAAGATCATCAGTCTCCCCTCACCAATCAGAAGAACAGTCTACGAACAAACTTGAAACAATGATATGTAATCTTCAACAAAGTAAGATGGAGTTCATGTCATTCATGCAGACAACTATGCAAGATCTTATGCGAAAACAGAACGTTTTGATTGAGCTGCTTGTTGCTCAAAAACAGACTAAATAATCAATGGCTCCACTCCGTATATCACTGTGGAACGCCAACGGCGTCTCACAGCGCAAACTCGAGTTAACTCAGTTCCTTAATAATAACCATATCGATGTAATGCTAATCGCAGAAACTCATCTCACAAATAAATATAATTTTCAAATTCGAGGCTATCTATTCTACAACACGAATCCCCCAGACGGGAAAGCTCATGGAGGCACAGGGATTCTGATTAGAAATCGCATCAAGCACTGCTTCCACAATAGCTTCGCCACTAACTTCATGCAAGCTACATCAATAGATGTGCAAATGGATTCCCGATCTTTAAAGCTTGCCGCCGTATACAGTCCTCCTCGGTTTACAATTTTAGAATCCCAATTCATGGAATATTTCAACTCTCTGAGCGAACAATTTATAGCAGCAGGAGACTTCAATGCCAAGCACACGCACTGGGGATCTTGTCTTGTGACTCATAAGGGAAGGCAGTTGTACAATGCAATAATAAAAGCAAGCAACAAGCTAGACTGTGTGTCACCTGGGACACCTACATATTGGCCAACAGATCCTAGAAAACTGCCAGACTTGATAGATTTTGCAGTCACAAAAAACATTCCTCGCAACCTGATAAGTGCCAACTCCTTACCAGATCTATCGTCTGATCACTCGCCTGTACTTCTTCATCTAAATCTACATCCAGTTGCGGTAGATAAACCATTCAGACTAACAACGAATAAAACCAATTGGCTTAAGTACAAAAATTATATAAGTTCGCACATAGAGTTGAATCCACGTTTGAATGACGAAGCTGATATCAACTTATCCACAAACACTCTTGAATCCGACTTGGTCGCAGCAGCTCGCTTATCAACTCCACAAACGCAAAAAACATCGTACAATAATAGATACACGAACGTTGAAATAGAGCAGCTCGTTCTAGCAAAGTGACGCTCACGGCTAGAATAACAATCCAACAGATCACCATCCGCAAAACAAAGGTTAAAAGACGCTACAGAGAGGCTCTCAGCTGCACTTCGTCATGAAGAAGAAAGGTCCCAAAAACATTACAAAGAACAGTTATCCCCAATGTGCTCCAAGTTCCCACTTTGGAGAGCACACTCATCTCTCTGCGCACCAATCGAATCTGCAATGCCAATAAGGACATCCACAGGCAACTGGGCTCGAAGCGACGAAGAAAGAGCCGTCAGATTTGCAGAGCATCTTCAAATGTATTTCAGCCCAACACATCATCAAACGGGATCTCACTGCCAGCAACATCAGATATCGACACATCAACGTATGAACCTGTTGTATTTAGGCCACATGAGTTACTCAAAATCATAAACGAACTCAACCCAAAAAAATCTCCAGGATGCGACCTAAAGCACCAAAAATGATTATTGAACTTCCTTACTGTGCTGTTCGAGCTATTTGCCAGCTCTTCAATGCAATAACGAGACACGGACACTTTCCAGAGAGATGGAAAAAGTCGATCATTATAATGATACCAAAACCTGGCAAAGACCGCACAATCGCTTCATCATATAGACCAATTAGTTTACTAACGTGTCTATCAAAACTCTTTGAAAAATGCTTCTTGGCACACATTACCCCATATCTCAGAACACACAAAAAAATCCCGATTCATCAATTCGGTTTTCGAGAAAAACACGGAACCATTGAGCAAGTCAACCGCATAACCTCAGAAATCCGAAATACATTCGAACAAAGGGAGTACTGCACTGCGATATTTCTGGACGTATCACAAGCTTTCGACAGAGTATGGTTAGAAGGTCTAATGCACAAAATTATAGAAATGCTCCCAACCAACACTCACAAACTTCTGAAGTCATACCTATACAACAGGAAATTCTCAGTAAGATGTAATTCAGCCATGTCCGATGACTACATCATTACAGCCGGAGTTCCTCAAGGCAGTGTGCTTGGACCAACACTCTACCTTATCTACACTGCGGACATCCCAACGAGCAGGAATCTAACCTCATCCACTTTTGCAGATGACACAGCGATCCTAAGCCGCGCGAGATGCCCCAAGCAAGCAACGGCGCAACTTGCTATACACCTGATGGCAGTGGAGAAATGGCTATCCGACTGGCGAATCAAAGTTAACGAACAAAAATGCAAACACGTAACGTTCACTCTTAACAGGCAAGACTGCCCTCCACTTATTCTTAACAACACAGTGGTTCCGATAGCAAATGTAGTAACATATCTTGGCGTACACCTCGATAGACGGCTTACCTGGCGCATCCACATTGAAGCCAAAAGAACGCATTTAAAGCTCAAAGCCAACAGCCTCCACTGGCTTATCAATAGCCGCTCGCCCCTTAGCTTGGACTACAAGGTACTCCTATATAACACCGTCTTGAAACCAATCTGGATGTACGGCTCCCAGTTGTGGGGGAATGCCAGTAACAGCAGTGTGGATATAATGCAACGAACTCAATCAAAAATTCTCAGAACCATCACCGGGGCACCGTGGTACGTTCGGAATGAAAACATTCACAGGGACCTTCACATACCACTCGTCAGAGAAGAGATAGCACAAATCAAAACAAAGTACTACAACAGGCTATCAGTACATCCAAATCATCTCGCGAGAGCCCTCACGCGAATTCCAGCAGTCTCACAGCGCAAACTCGAGTTAACTCAGTTCCTTAATAATAACCATATCGATGTAATGCTAATCGCAGAAACTCATCTCACAAATAAATATAATTTTCAAATTCGAGGCTATCTATTCTACAACACGAATCCCCCAGACGGGAAAGCTCATGGAGGCACAGGGATTCTGATTAGAAATCGCATCAAGCACTGCTTCCACAATAGCTTCGCCACTAACTTCATGCAAGCTACATCAATAGATGTGCAAATGGATTCCCGATCTTTAAAGCTTGCCGCCGTATACAGTCCTCCTCGGTTTACAATTTTAGAATCCCAATTCATGGAATATTTCAACTCTCTGAGCGAACAATTTATAGCAGCAGGAGACTTCAATGCCAAGCACACGCACTGGGGATCTTGTCTTGTGACTCATAAGGGAAGGCAGTTGTACAATGCAATAATAAAAGCAAGCAACAAGCTAGACTGTGTGTCACCTGGGACACCTACATATTGGCCAACAGATCCTAGAAAACTGCCAGACTTGATAGATTTTGCAGTCACAAAAAACATTCCTCGCAACCTGATAAGTGCCAACTCCTTACCAGATCTATCGTCTGATCACTCGCCTGTACTTCTTCATCTAAATCTACATCCAGTTGCGGTAGATAAACCATTCAGACTAACAACGAATAAAACCAATTGGCTTAAGTACAAAAATTATATAAGTTCGCACATAGAGTTGAATCCACGTTTGAATGACGAAGCTGATATCAACTTATCCACAAACACTCTTGAATCCGACTTGGTCGCAGCAGCTCGCTTATCAACTCCACAAACGCAAAAAACATCGTACAATAATAGATACACGAACGTTGAAATAGAGCAGCTCGTTCTAGCAAAGTGACGCTCACGGCTAGAATAACAATCCAACAGATCACCATCCGCAAAACAAAGGTTAAAAGACGCTACAGAGAGGCTCTCAGCTGCACTTCGTCATGAAGAAGAAAGGTCCCAAAAACATTACAAAGAACAGTTATCCCCAATGTGCTCCAAGTTCCCACTTTGGAGAGCACACTCATCTCTCTGCGCACCAATCGAATCTGCAATGCCAATAAGGACATCCACAGGCAACTGGGCTCGAAGCGACGAAGAAAGAGCCGTCAGATTTGCAGAGCATCTTCAAATGTATTTCAGCCCAACACATCATCAAACGGGATCTCACTGCCAGCAACATCAGATATCGACACATCAACGTATGAACCTGTTGTATTTAGGCCACATGAGTTACTCAAAATCATAAACGAACTCAACCCAAAAAAATCTCCAGGATGCGACCTAAAGCACCAAAAATGATTATTGAACTTCCTTACTGTGCTGTTCGAGCTATTTGCCAGCTCTTCAATGCAATAACGAGACACGGACACTTTCCAGAGAGATGGAAAAAGTCGATCATTATAATGATACCAAAACCTGGCAAAGACCGCACAATCGCTTCATCATATAGACCAATTAGTTTACTAACGTGTCTATCAAAACTCTTTGAAAAATGCTTCTTGGCACACATTACCCCATATCTCAGAACACACAAAAAAATCCCGATTCATCAATTCGGTTTTCGAGAAAAACACGGAACCATTGAGCAAGTCAACCGCATAACCTCAGAAATCCGAAATACATTCGAACAAAGGGAGTACTGCACTGCGATATTTCTGGACGTATCACAAGCTTTCGACAGAGTATGGTTAGAAGGTCTAATGCACAAAATTATAGAAATGCTCCCAACCAACACTCACAAACTTCTGAAGTCATACCTATACAACAGGAAATTCTCAGTAAGATGTAATTCAGCCATGTCCGATGACTACATCATTACAGCCGGAGTTCCTCAAGGCAGTGTGCTTGGACCAACACTCTACCTTATCTACACTGCGGACATCCCAACGAGCAGGAATCTAACCTCATCCACTTTTGCAGATGACACAGCGATCCTAAGCCGCGCGAGATGCCCCAAGCAAGCAACGGCGCAACTTGCTATACACCTGATGGCAGTGGAGAAATGGCTATCCGACTGGCGAATCAAAGTTAACGAACAAAAATGCAAACACGTAACGTTCACTCTTAACAGGCAAGACTGCCCTCCACTTATTCTTAACAACACAGTGGTTCCGATAGCAAATGTAGTAACATATCTTGGCGTACACCTCGATAGACGGCTTACCTGGCGCATCCACATTGAAGCCAAAAGAACGCATTTAAAGCTCAAAGCCAACAGCCTCCACTGGCTTATCAATAGCCGCTCGCCCCTTAGCTTGGACTACAAGGTACTCCTATATAACACCGTCTTGAAACCAATCTGGATGTACGGCTCCCAGTTGTGGGGGAATGCCAGTAACAGCAGTGTGGATATAATGCAACGAACTCAATCAAAAATTCTCAGAACCATCACCGGGGCACCGTGGTACGTTCGGAATGAAAACATTCACAGGGACCTTCACATACCACTCGTCAGAGAAGAGATAGCACAAATCAAAACAAAGTACTACAACAGGCTATCAGTACATCCAAATCATCTCGCGAGAGCCCTCACGCGAATTCCAGCAGTTCTCGTCTTCGCCGCAACGACCTCCCAATCCAGCGCTAATTATTAGGACCACGTAGTCTCTATTCAGTTTAAAAAAAACTGTTAGATATTGTATTATTTTAAGATTTGCAACCTTATTGTTAGACTCATAAAGAGTGATCCAATAAAAACAAACTAAGCTTAAAAAAAAAAAACCTCTAAACCAACCGGCGGGCCCCTAAGGCGAACCGTGGTCTGGAAGCGTCTCACTCGACGCAGCGGAAGGGCCCTTATAAAGATAGGAAGAGAGCAGCCTTCATTTTAATGAGGGCGGACCCATCGACCGAAGCCAACTCGGACCAGGCCGAGATTATTAAGTGGGCAAGGGAGGTCCTGCCCGACTAAAAACTTGAAAAGGCGGGTGTGAGGCTAGATCCGAAGAAACGTGCTGGGTCAGATACTGCCAAGGAGATCGAGCTTTGCGCGGCAAAGGCAGAGATCCACGGAGGGAGGAGCTCCCCAAACTAAGAAGAGGAAGGCCCAGCCGCAATCGTCCAACCGGTCGTTCGCCGAAGTCACGAAGGGAAGAACCCTTATTGGAGTCCTGCACAAGGGATCCAAAGATGGGATCATCCCCAAGAACGTTTGGCGAATAATTAAATTATTATTATGAATAAGTTCCAAGTAAAATTTAACTAGCCCTGACTTATAATTAAATTTATTATAATACAGATTTAAAAAAAATGCCCATGATGTCGTGGGAGACATCTTTTTCCTTTTTATCATTTCTCCTTTTTTTTATAGCCGGTACACGTAAAGAACAAGGGTTTATTGTATTTTTGTAAATGTATTGTAATATGCACACATATATAAATATATATATCGAGCACCCACTGTTTAGGAAAACACATTAAAAGAATAAAAATATAATATAAATAGATTTAAAATTAAAAATGGATGTCCCGAGCCATCCAATTGAACTCGGGATTTATAGATTTAATAGATTTATAATCTTTGGTACTACCTTTGTATCTATACGTTGTATGTATATCTTTGTATGTGCCTTTGTATATCATACCATTTTTTCAAATTTTAATTTTTATTCAACCTGTACGGTTATTGTTTGAACTAGAAGTTGTCCTGCTCTTGTTGTTTAAGATTTCTCCACTACGACATTTTATTGTAGTCTATTGATTTTAGCATAGCATTTTTCAGTTTATTAGGACGAACCCGTGTTCCTGGTTTTATGAATACGGCAACAAAAGTTAAAATTTTTAATTTTTGTGTCGTTTTTGTACACCTGGTTGTTTATAAGCATTAGTCTATTGTTGTTTTAGATCAGTGATGGGCAAACTCTCATTTTCCAAACTCATTCATTTTTAGGGTAAGAAATTCTGCCGCCCCACTGTCGGCACAATGACACTTTGAGCTCCCTCAGTTTTTTTTTAAAAGCTCTCTTATTTGTTCTCATTCCGCCTCACATGACAGCCCAAACTTAAAAAAAAGCGAAAAAAAGCGAAATAAATAGAAAGGAAAGCGTAGTTTTTCATTTGTTTAAGAACTTCTTATTGAGAGACTCCAATCGGTGTAGTTTTAATCTCCTTTAAAAAATGAGATTTAATTCCAAAAATTTGTTTGCTAGACTACTTATATTTTCACTTTATTAAAAGACAACACAAGTTTTGTGGACACTTCACAAACACATAATACAAACCACATCGAAAAGTATTCATTTCAAAACTTTTGATTTTGTCCATAAAATTTTCACTATTCGCGTTTTTAAAATCACACCCAAAATCGAAAATTGTAAGCTCATGTAAATTTTCAACAGCTGATTATTTCGCAGTAGTGTCATCTATTGAAATTTATGATATTCAAAATTAAAATTTAATCTATTGTGAATGATAAGCAGTTAAACTTATTTAAATTCTTTAACATTCAAATAATTATTTTTGGCCAGAATTAGTCAAATTTCCTATAGTGCATTTCCGCATCATATTTTGTGTAAAAAATAAAATAAAGTGATCCGAAACACTTGAAATATTGACAGTGGCACACGGTGAAACTGTTCTGAGAAAAAAAAAACATATTTACAAATGTTACAAACTCTTGGCCGGGAAGATGCCAATAACGAGACTCGCTCTGGACGCCCAGGACGTCAACAACTGATGAGAACGGTCAAACAGTGAAGAAAATTGTTTTGGAAAATCGTCGAGAAATCGTCACTATCGGAGAAGTTGCTGAACATGTCGGTATATCGCTTGGCTCGTAGCATGAAATTTTTTCAAACGTTTTGGGCATGACACACACACATTGTCGTGTTTCAGCGAAGTTTTTTCCGAAATTGCTGAATTTTGACCAAAAGAACCGTCGCATGAGCATGGATCAAGAGCTGTTGAATGACGCCAACGACGACTCAGATTTAATCATGATATCGAAACCAAAGCCCAATCGCCCCAATGGAAGAGCCCAGGTGAGCGAAGACCGAAAAAAGCAAGTGTGCATCAGGAGTTCTTCCATATGGTTGTACGGTCAATAAACAGTATTATCTGGAAGTCATGCGCCGTTTTCGAGAAGCAATACAATAGAAACGTCCAGAATTGTGAAAAAATGCATTGCTTTTGCATCACGATAATGCCCCTGCTCACTCATCTTTGCTTGTGAGACATTTTTTGGCCAAAAACAACACCACAATAATGCCTCAGCCACCATATTCACCGGATTTGGTCCCATATGACTTTTTCTTGATCCAAAAATTTAAGAGGCTTATGAAAGGACGAGATTTGCAACGATTGAAGAGATAAAGACTGCATCGCTGGAAGAGCTCAAGGCTATACCGAAAAGTGCTTATGGGAAAAGCTGTTCCGTTGTTTACTTTAACAAGTGATTACTTTTTTCTAACAAAAAAGCAAGAAAGCGTGCTCCTGATCTAACTCTCATATTTCCCTAATTTACTTTCAAAACGAAAGCTGTTGTGCATCTGAAATTACAGGTCCCACATTTCACCACATATTTCATGACCGCATCATCTGTTTACCGATTAAAATTGTGGTTATTTACAAAATAATTATTTTCTGAACAGTTATTTTAAATCTCGAAAAAGTAGCCTGCCAATTCACATTTGTGCCAATTCTTTGGCACGGGGGTTGGGGGTTGGTGTAATAAAATTAAATGTTTATGCAATAAAGTTATGTTTTTTCTATAGAAAATGGTTAAATAAAAGGTGATTATTTCTTAAATTAAAGTAAAAAACGGTTTAAGAGAGTTATGTTAATAACGGAGGTAAATGAAATTAAAAGAACTGAAATTTAACTGAAATATTTTCGCCTTCCCTCAGAATTTCAAAAGTGGGTTGGCGTAGACAAAAACCTTTGGGGTATTGATATATATTTTATTTTTAAAATATGAATCCGAATTCAAATAAACCTGTGTTTTGTACCTGTGTTTCTTAACTCGCAAAACACCCGGGTATTTTTCGGTCGCTTGGGCACCTATATACTCTATACCTATATAGCAATACCTGCCACCCTCAAAAAGTGTAAAATGAAAGAATAAACAAAATATAATCCTTAAAATAGAGCATAGGTGTTTGGCAAATACCGGAGTGCTTTTAAATATTGATCATCGGCTGCTGTCGTTGCTTTTTGGTACGAATAGCTATAAGTGATTTCTTTGATTTAACGAATATATGTATGTATGTTTTTCTACTCTCGCAATGCAGATATGGTATTTACACATGTACTTACATATGTAAGTACATATGTAACTTACATATATAAGTTTATAGACTAATTTTTTTTTCAGGCATGCTCCGGTTTTCACTTTCGGTTTTCGTTTTGAAAACGAAAACGAAAAAATTGGTGCTCCCATTTTCACTTTCACAAGATTTTTTCGAATTCCAAAACGAAAAAATTTGTTTTGCCTAAATGAAAAGTAAATGCCTTTTTCTATATTAAATCGGATCTTATTTGCAAAAAGAAAAAAGTAGTTGACTTATTGGTTTATTGTCGTTCTTTTAAGAGCTCTAGAAGATCAATTAGGCTTGTAATTATTTTTAAAACGAGTAATTTCTGACCCCACCTCAAATTTGGATATCAAATTTTTCCGTCGGCAACAACAATTTTCGTTTTGGTGAACGACCGATAAGTCTGACACCATAAGTTATCGCCTAAGCTGCCATACTTTTGACAGAATAAAAGAGCAAGTTAAAAATACTTGTATAATCAAATGGATGGCGATAAATTTGTTGAAATTGGGTAAACTACGTTTTTTAAAAATTAATTAATTTAATTTAATTAGTTATGTTCTAAAAGTGTATAAAAAAAATTGTTGAAAACACCGGAATGAAATGAAAATGAAACCCATTGAAAAGGTGGCATCCCCTTAACTTGGCTTTTCCCCTTAATTCTTTTGGCTTCGAAAGATGTAATTGAATATAAAAAAGGCATTTTTTCGCGTTTTTTGCTGCTGACCAAACCTCAAATCACCTGTTTCGGCAGCAAGAAGTTATGAGAAATGAAACGTTTCGATAGCAAAACGATAACTAAAAACTTGTGAAAACCGGAGCAACTAAAAACGAAAATCTCGGTTTTGGTCCCAAAACGAAAACGAAAACCGAAGGTGAAAACCGGAGCATGCCTGATTATATTAATTCTGTCAGTTTTATTGTTTATAAGTTATTTTACAACATTCATTTAAACATTCTTATTTTAGGTAGGCAATATGTAAAATAAATTATACGAAATAATAATGTACATTACTGAAACAAAAAACAGCCTTGACGTTTCAATTATTTTGAAACAATTATTTTATATTAGGCAAATATGCATAGTTTTGTCGTTTGTTCTAGAATGCATATGAAACAATTATAATTCTATTTCTAACTCTAACTCATTCAATTCGCTTTTCATCCCCCAAATATTGTGGGAGTGAAATCTACCTACGGTCACTCATTTTACACCAATCACTCAATTATTTTCGTCTCCACATACTATCCAACTCAATTCATTTTCAAGGTTGTGCCGTTGAAGACCTCTAGTACGATTTAGTCGGCCGATCTTTACGAAATCCTTGGTTTATCGGTCTTTCAGTTTTGAAGCTTTTGAGGATGAAAAATCCCTCCCCTCCACATTTTTATGTTTTATTATAACTAATTACTCAAATTAGATGTAAGTCTATTAGTTTATAGTTGACACAGTATTAACCGTTATAACATATATATATGCCTACAAGTTCATAGTTTATAGAATCTATAATATAGATCAAACACCCACCCATAGGAGTTCGAGTCAAATTGCTAGGAACAGTGTTGGAAAATAGTGGCGCGGAAAACCTAACTTAATGAGCACTGATCGCAAGCTCGGTCACTTGGCGGCAGCAGAAGACTCTGGCTGGGCAATTAGCCACGACCCAGTCTACAGAAGCTAGGGAAAGGAAATATCGAAGACGAGGTAGGTCATACCCCTTAAAATACCCCTTAGCGTTGATAGCCAACAATCAAGTAAAATAAAGAAGCAAAGAAAAATGAAACCCACGTGCGTAGTTCATTTATCTGGATGTATGTCCGGAGCATGATATTTGACTTCTGTTTTTTGCATGGGGTTATATTGACCAATATCTTTTACCAATAGACAAATAGAGGGCGTGGCACGGCCCCTTTTTAGATTTTTAGAGTACTAATTAACTAATTATTCAATAAAAAATAGTGACACGCCCTTAATAATGTATTACAGTTTTAAGAAGAAAGCCCACACCTCGTAGAAAAAGTCCAGCTCTTCGTTTTCCAACTCAATTTTATATTGATGTTCAAAATCCACAATATTGAAAGGGCTTTCATCCTCACCCGTCGTTGTGTCATCGGGATTCGATGAGCTCTCTAATAGGTCCAAAACCTCTAATGGAAGACACATTTTTCTCAGTTGCTGTATTCTTCTATCCAAATTCACTGACTAAATGATTGGATCAGAAGTATCTGTAGCTCGCTGAAATACGTCTGTTATGTTTTCAACCTTACCACATTTTTTGGCGTGATGCAGCCGATCAGATTTGTATAGAGTGATTTCAGATTTGTAGAATTTACTCCGAGATACCGCTCCTTCCTCTCCAAAATAACCAATAGAAAGGATCACTCCTGTGATGGAATCTTTAATAAAAAGAAAGACAGCATTCTCCTTCGCGACTTTTCTCTTTGCTTCAAACCACTTCGCAAACAAATCTGTATTTGCCAAATTGAGGCTATGTCCTAAAAATGAAAAATTCTCGCAAAATCGAACAAAGTGGTATTTTTAACTACATTCATTCGAACAAGAATTTAATGCTCTACCACATACAATACATTTCGTGGATGGAATCTTCTGGATTTACTTGTTGTAGCGCCCTCTATCAAAATTTCTGTTATGCAACCCTAAAGATTGGTGAATTGCGAATGCGTTAAACTTATTTTAATTTTCCTACTTTCAGAAAATGGGTTTTGGTCACAAAACTGGTCAAATTCCCCATAGTGCAGTGGATGCGTTTTCGAGGTAATCTCTGCGAAAAAGTAGGACTTACGAGGGACCTACGGGCCACAGACCGGGATCCATTTGAAGTTCCATTTTAATTCACTCATTTTTCATTTTATTTTCATTTCTATAGCTATATATGCTTTAGCTATATGCCAGCTATAGAATTTAGTCGACCGATCTCGGCTGATTCGTTTTGTACACGTCGAGCAAGGAAAAGATATGTGCAATATTTCTTTCAAGATAGCTTTAAAACTGAGATACTAGCTCGGGTAGAAACAGAGAGACGGACAGACAGATCTCCAAGCAATGTTAACCAATTTTAAAATATTTATTATTTATAATTCTTGTAAATTTTTTATTTACCTTCAACATACTGGCGCAATTCAGGGAACTTCGATCATTATCTTTATTATAAGTGGAAAATGGACTATTGTTTGATCCATACCACGGGTCGTTCAGGGAGTCTCCTGCGTTGCCTTCATAGCCATCTATTTCTAGTTTATAATAATCTGCTTCAGAATGTATTTTGAAATGTGAGTATTGAGCATACCTGTAAAAATATATCGAAACATTCAAATAAGAGTTTTTAAATCAAATATAAAATAATTCAGTGCTTGGAACTCAATACATTGATATAATATTAATGCACTAGTATAAGTAGTATAAGTGAAAGTAGCAAATAGTAGAATATAAGCTGCGAGCAAGACGTTTCATACGTTTATACTGCGTGTGTGTGCGGCAGAGCTCGGGCAGAGAAATTTTCTATGCCCTTGAAATAGGGCCCTGCCGACCACTAAAATATGTATACGAATAAAACATCATAACTAATCATACAAACTTTAGTAACGTATAGTAACAATGGGACCAGAGAAACGAAAATCAAGTAAAAATATCCTCACGGCCCTCCGCTGCTATGCATTTTTGAAAGTGCGTTTATGTTTTTGCTTTCGACTAAGTTCAGATCAGAAAAGAAGTTAAAAGTGTGGGACGAAAGGAAAAAAAATTGGGTATTGACTTCTAACTCCCCTTTTAATATTTTGGGTGGTGTTTATATATAATATATTGAAGATCATGTTAAATAAGCATTAGGTGTATATTTAAAAAAATTTTTATACATATTCTTTATGTTACTATTATTAATTCCAATGAAAATGATCTTTTTTTATTGCTAGCACGCCTTAGATAAATATATAAATCTGTCTGGTAAGTTCTTAAATTGTTAAATAGCAGAAAATTGTAGTAAATTTTAATAAAATTTGAAATACGTCACCGATGGAGAAACCAGAATTAAGGCGATCCGAAATATTAACGCCAACTAACAAATATGTATATTTACAAGAATAAAGTTATGTCTCGTTAATTTTGGAGTCTATGATTGCCGTAATACGAGCGGAATAATACTATAGCCGTCGGTGGAAGCCTCTGCGCCAAGCCTGATATGGCTAAAAAAACTCCTTGATTCGCAAAGCTTAGTGTGACTGGCCTACCTGGTTGTAATCAAATGCACCTGAGACTAATGCTATGCAAAAAATGCTATTAATTGCTTTTAACTCGTTCCTAAACTTGCCATTGCGTCCTGAGGGGTGTGCTGGCATATGATGTGCCTGTTTTTTTTGGTACCCCTGCCAGTCGAGGAGCGGTACGATACGGTCCGGCATCTTACCCCGTGTTTTGTTTTCTTCAAGTCTGAGCACTTTGCCTGCGGATACAATACCTACACTAGCATTACCTCCATTTTCGCCTCTTTCTTGAATCCTGGCAATGGAGCTCTCGTTGCGTCCTCTCAGGCTCCGCCAGCTAGCACGTCTATGTTTTAGGATCCCCAAGCTGATTACGTCCCTTAAGGAAGAAGCTTCGTTTAATGTTTGCCTGAAGTCTCGCTTCTGTATGTCGTAAATGTAGAAGCAATTGAGTCATTTACATAGAGGCAACTCGGGCATTCTACATTGCAGAAAGTCTGCCTGGCCGCAACATAGATGTCTCCAATTAGAAAAGCTTTTATAGTCCACAGCGTTTGGATTTGCGGATTGGAGCCAACTTGTTCTTTCTATCAATTGGCCAAATCCAGCTAGAACACGGCCTGCCTCTTGTCCAGACCCGTTTTGGATAAGACGTTTCTGAAAGCAGTGCCATCTGGAAAGCCCCCAAAACGATTAGCCGTTTTGACCGCTTCATTCCAGGTGATTCCTGCTGAACTTGTCTCGATGCTCTTAACACTGCCTTTCGTTCTGGATTCAATGTTGGATCTTGATTCCGATGCCCTCACCGTAAGGCACCACGTCCTGCTAGAAACAGAAGTTTTTCGGTTCGCCTTTTAATCAAGCCTATGCATGCAAACACGTTGCGTCAGTTCCAGGCTCTTGAGCGTTAGCTGTAATAACCGAACTTAATTACCCAATAGGCTTCGTTCATCAAGGACTACTTCAAACTCTTCAATTTTTCCCCATCAAGGTCCTTAGATTCAGCATAGGCTTTCAGCGTTTAGTTATAGAGCGTTTTTGGTACATGGGGGCAAAATCAAAACATAATGATAATATAAAGGAAATATTCTGCAATCACTAGACCCTGTCTTTCGATCCTACCTGGACGCTGAACAGGAGGTAATTGTAAGATGAACCCTTTCTTAAGAGTTGCTCCAGACGATAGCTTTCTGCGGTAGGATCCTTCGGCATGATGTCAGGTTTTGGATTTTATTGCTAAAGTAATATATCGTGGAATAATAGCCTTTCGCACGCACTGTTTTCCGTGTGGCTGTACAACTGGTTTAGTTTTTGATACGCATAGTGTCAAAACTAACATGATATTACACAGGTGTAGGATATAGTCCAACGATCCGCTTCCTACCCTACTTACCCACTACAGCCTGCATAGAAAATATGAGTAAAGTTGCAGGCATATATGAGTTTTCTTTATAAACTAGACTATTTTTCGTTAAACTAGACCAGTGGGGGGCAAACTCTCACTTTCCATAGGCCGCGTTCATAGGGTAAGAAATTCTGCCGCACCGCTCCCGGCCCACTGACAGTGTCATTTGCTCTCATTTTGACTCATTGCCCAAGCAGCCCAAACTTGAAACTCAAAATGTTTCCACTGAGAAAAATTTTCTCAGAAATTGGGTTGGAAAAAGTTTTCTCCATAGATAGGGAAGGGTAGTTTTTCATTTGTTTAAGAACAGTTGTTAGAATAGCATTCTTTTATAAAAAGTTCACTTTTTTTTAGTTCCCATTCAAAATATTGAATTGACGAAAAATGAAATAAAAAACTACGTTTTTTTAGCTCAGTGAATGCTCTGTTCTCATTGTTTTTCTCTGTTACGCATTCGCTCAAATTTTAAACATGTGTGCGTTTTGCCCCCCACTGAACTAGACAGACATACTCATATGTATCGCTAGAAAATCCAACTTAATAATAAATATACTTTCGGGTCGGAGTTGTCTGGCGTGCAAATATTAGAGACAACAGCGATCGATTAGAAAATTTTAGTTTTTGTTTTTGGTGATTCTTAAAACAAAAGAACATCTCATCCACCCAAATTTTAATTAACTTTTATAATTTTAACCTAAAAGGTATGGATTCTTAACAACAAATTTTGCTGCATACCATTGCGTTTACCAAGACTTGGCAGCTTTGATTTGTAGGTGTAGTAGATTAGCATTGGAACAGTTTGGCATTTAAACATTTTCTAAAAACAATAACAAACTGGCGCTAAAACTAAGTTTCTGTTTTGGAGGTGGGAGTGAGCGTGCCAAAATTTTGACACAAACTTCATCTGCGCCGATATCATATGAGCCCAAGTTCCAAATTTGATAGTTCTTTCTCATATGGTCTTCATATTCCACGCATTCAAAATGTTATCCCGTTTGTATGGGAAAAGGCATATACTCTTATATGGGAATATCTCCTCCATAAATCGCCCTATTTGATTGAAATTGTTTTTTTAGATTCATCAGATTTATCAATTTTAACTAGAAAAGAAAGCTGACTTCGGGCGAAGCCGAAGTTGATATACCCTTGCAGTTTAAACCGGATATATATCGCAAACATCGGATATAGTTGGCCGATCGTTATGAGATTATGATAATTTAACCCAATTATTATAATAAAAAATCTAAAAAAAGTCCCAAACTTCTATCTATTTCTACCAAAAACCATTTCCGATCGTTCAGTTATATGGCAGCTATAAGATATAGTCGGTCGATTCTTATGAAACTTAATAGGTCGGATTAACTGACCAAAAATATTATCTGTACTAAGTTCCAGCTTTCTATCTTCAAAAACACGAAAGTTGGGTCATTTCCGATCGTTCAGTTATATGGCAGCTATAGGATATAGTCGGTCGATTCTTATAAGAAATTTGGGAGGTCGGATTATCGGAATACCATGTTCCAGATTTCTATCTTCAAAAAAACGAAAGTTGGGTTATTTCCGATTGTTCAGTTATATGGCAGCTATAGTATATAGTCGGCCGATCCTTATGAAATTTGACATGTCGTATTATTTTGCCAAAAATAGCTCTCACGTAAAATTTTAATTTACGTGTCAGTTACGTTAATGTCAGTTATATGGCAGTGTCGGGTGAAGCAGCAAGCAACTAGTTTAAATATAATAATAAATTATTAATTGATGTATTGTTGTTTTTCTCGTTCGTCTTTAATTGATGTCTTATTGCGCTCGCACCCTAAATTGGATTTCCCATATTGTACATACATATTCTACATTCCCATATTGTAGATCCAAATTTCATATGTTGATAACACAAGTTGATTGTTGTGGGAGCCGGCAATAAGCGGCGATGTCATGCAGGAGAGCGGCGAGAATGGCAAGGAGAGCGCGAGCGGAGTAACAGAGCAGGGGGAGAGTTAGTTGTAATTAGACGCGTTAGTTAGTTAGACGCGACACGATTATTACTTAAATAAATCAATTGTTCTATAATCTAAATTGGAAATAACCTGTCCTTATTGAGGGGGAACTTACGGGTTACTACATTGGCGACGAGGTAAAACAGTTTTCAAAAATATATACAAGAAATAGCAATAATTAATCTCATTTAAACGTACATGCGTATGTATGTATGTAAAACGAAAAACTGCGTATGGCAGTGCCATCCCAAAAAAAAAAGGGGAACGGAAAGAAGAACCATAATGTATAACATAAATGAGATTAGTAATTGTTATACTTGTAAAGTTCAGCGCAAAACCAAATTACGAAACATAAGTAAAAAGAAAAAAAAAACAATAGAGGCTGAGTTTTAAACAAGCCAGATAACTTAAGAGAAATTTACTCTGAAAAAAAGGGCTGAGTGAAAGATTTACATTTTTGCAAGCCGCATGTGTATGCATGTGTAACTATGTATGTACGCAGGTGAAAACGTGCATAGGAAAGGCTGTGCGGAAGAGTTTTGTTTTCCGTAAGCTGTATAATAAATCGACTGCGTGTAAATACAAGTCGAAAGAGGCTGCGTGTAAACAAGCCCAAAAGAACAATTTTAAGTAAAGGCTGTGCGGAAGAGTTTGGTCTTGCGTAAGCTAGATAACTATAAAAAAAAGAGAGGCTGCGTAAAAACAAGCCCAGAATTTCAAGTCTAAAATGAAATTTTGTTTCGTTGTCTAAAATCTAGCAAACACAAACGCACGATGGCGGAAAATTATTTAAAACCATTCCAATGTGAAGCAATTGAGAAATCGGTCCTTCGAAATGAATGGGAGAAATGGTTTAGAGCGTTCACTATCTCGATGGAGGCTGAACAGATCGTGTCACCCAAAATAAAGAGAACTAAACTCCTTCACGTAGGTGGGGTACAATTGCAAGCTGTCGCGTTCTCGTTACCGGGTGCACTGGTAGAGGATGACAAGGACGGGGAGATCGACGTCTTCACTGTTTTGGTCGAGAAATTAAATGCCTACTTTTCGCCGAAACAAAATTCAACGTTTGAAAGGCATCTATTTCGAAGTATATCACCACATGAGTCAGAGAATTTCTCAAAGTTTATTTTACGACTAAGACAACAAATGTATAAATGTTCTTTCGGCCAATCTAAAGTGGAGATTGAGGAAATCTGCCTTAAAGACAAAATAATTGATTCGTGGGCGCCGCTGGAGCTAAAGAAGAAACTCTTGGGTAAGGAATACTCCTTGGACGAAGTTATTGAAGCGTGCCAGGTCGAGGAACAAATAAGCAAACAATCTGAAGCCATGCTGACGAAACCTATCACTATCGATTCAATCAATAAAATTACTGCTCGGAAAATAAGGCCAAATCTGGAGTGTTCGAGATGTGGTCGAATGGGGCATGCAAATAGCGATTTTGAGAATATGCTTCTGAACAATTACTTGAAGTAATTTACGTTTTTGAAGCGCCGATATCAGCTGTGCCGAATGTCGAGGTGATTGCAACATTTTTCGTAATTAAAAATGGACTGCAGTCGCTACTGGGCCGAGAGACCGCCATTAAGCTGAACGTTCTTCGGCTAGGTCTAGATGTCAATCGAGTGGAAATGACCACGCCATTCCCTAAATGGAAAGGGGTTAAAATAAAACTATGGATTAACCCCCAAGTCATTCCAATTCAGCAGCCAGTTCGAAGAATCCCGGTGGCACTCGAGGAAAAAGTTGCCGCTAAGCTGGAAGAGAGTTTAAGTCGGGACATCATCGAATCAGTTACAGGTCCGAGCTCATGGATATCCCCCATTGTCCTGGCTTTTAAGGAAAACGGCGATATTCGGCTGTGCATTGACATGCGTCGTGCGAATAAGGCCATTCGTCGAGAAAATTATCCACTTCCGACCTTTGAGCCTTTTATGCCCAAGTTAAAGGACGCAAAATACTTTTCGCGCTTAGACCTAAAAGACGCTTATCACCAGCTGGAACTGGACGAAGCCAGCAGAGAAATTACGACGTTCATAACACCAAAAGGACTCTTTCGGTACAAGCGGCTGATGTTCGGAATTAACTCTGCTCCAGAAATTTTCCAACGTCACCTCGAGCAGCTATTAGCACCCTTTACTAATGTCATGAATTATATTGACGATGTAATAATCTTTGGAGCTAGCGAAGAAGAACTTGACAAGACTGTAAGAGAGGTTTGTAACACATTTAAAGAAAGCGGCGTTTTACTAAACGATCAGAAATGCATCTGGAAAACAAACAAACTCAAGTTCCTTGGTGATATTATTTCTGACGAGTGAATCGAAGTGGACCCGGATAAAATTAATGTGATTAGAATGTTTCGGGAACCACTTAACAAGGAAGAGACTCGGAGTTTCCTAGGTTTGGTGACATACGTGGGAAAATTTATCCCAGACCTGGCAGATTACACGGATCCGCTGAGAAAATTACTGAGGAAGGACTCGAAATTCAGCTGGGGCGAAACAGAAAGAGATGCTTTTCGGAACTTAAAGGATCGACTGGAAAAAGTACCAAACCTTGCATACTTCAACCCGCTAAATCGAACTCGCCTAATAGCAGATGCCAGTCCTGTAGCACTGGGAGCGGTGCTGTTGCAGTTCTCTGTAAATGCGGACCCCTTATTTATTTCATTCGCTAGTAAAGCTTTGTCGGACGTTGAGAGACGTTATTTTTAAACGGAGAAAGAAAGTCTGGCTCTAGTCTGGGCTGTTGAGAAATTTTACTTTTACTTAGCAGGACTTCATTTCGAGCTAGTGACAGATCACAAACCGTTGGAGGCCATTTTTAAACCGACATCGAGACCTCCTGCGCGCATAGAAAGATGGTTGCTACGGCTACAGCCCTTTGATTTTAAAGTAGTCTACAAAGCGGGAAAAAAAGAACATCTCCGACGCTGTATCCCGACTTTGTCCGTTATCAGCATCCGACTCTGGTGAAAAAGAAATGGATTGTAGCATATTGCAAGTGATCGAGAACAGCATTCCCCAATCAATGACTATCTCGGAAATTGCAAAGCATTCGGTAAAGGACGAAGAAATTATCGATGCAAAGGCCTGTCTGGAGTGCGACTCATGGAAACCAGGATCCCTAAAACTGCTGTACCCATTTCGATTTGAGTTATCAGCAATAGGACCCCTTCTTTTGCGAGGTAACCGAATTGTTATTCCTCAATCACTTCGGAACCAAGTGCTTGAGCTGGCTCACGAAGGACACCCGGGAGAGTCAGCTATGAAAAGGCGTCTGCGATCCAAGGTATGGTGGCCTCTAATTGATCGTGATGCAGAGAACTATGTCAAACGCTGCAGAGATTGTCTTCTGGTCTCCCAATGCCAAAGACATATTGGGGCCCCTACCAAACAACGAGTTTGTTGTAGTGTTTATTGACTACTATTCCCGCTATATGGAGTTCAAATTTTTACGCTCAATTTCCACAAAAAGCTTAATTGAAGTAATGAAGGAAATATTCTGTAGATTAGGCTACCCAAAATACTTAAAAACTGACAATGGACGGCAGTATATAAGTCAAGAATTCGAGAAATACTGCAAAACTTGCGGTATAGAACAGTTAAAGACTCCACCCTATTGGCCCCATGCTAATGGGGAAGTGGAAAACATGAATCGGTCTTTGGTCAAACGGTTAAAGATAGCACACTCTTATTCAAAGAATTACAAGGAAGAAATTCAGAAATTTGTACTCATGCACAACGTTACTCCACATGGCACAACAGGAGTAGCCCCCACCCAACTGATGGCTAATAGAGTTATCCGCGACAAGGTTCCATGTATAGGTGATATTGATGAAGAGGTTTTAGACTCGGCCGAAAGGGACAGGGATTGTATGTTAAAAGAAAAAGGAAAGGAAGAGGCAGATAAGAAGAGGGGAGCAAGGGAAGCCGTGATAAACGTAGGGGATAAAGTACTCTTGAAAAATGTAGTTTTTCCTAGTAAGTTGACTCCGAATTTTAAGGATACCGAATTCGAGGTTGTTGAAAAAGACAGAAACATAGTTAAAATTAGGGCAGGGGGTAGGACTCTCACGAGAAATGTATCGCACCTCAAGAAAATACCAATCAACGCAAGTCACCTGGATACATCTGGAGACTCATCGTTAAGCAGCCCTCAACCGAAGATGACATCTACTCAGGATCACCAAGACGTCGAAGAAGGAATAGGTCATCGGCTTAGACAGTCTCCAGAAGATTTGGCTCCTTTGGCTGCCCCATCCTTGAAGCTAAAACTTGTCAATAAAGGAGGGATGTGGGAGCCATTAATGAGCGGCGATGTCATGCAGGAGAGCGGCGAGAATGGCAAGGAGAGCGCGAGCGGAGTGACAGAGCAGGGGGAGAGTTAGTTGTAATTGACCGAGCGTGCGGAGCAGACGCGACACGATTATTACTTAAATAAATCAATTGTTCTATAATCTAAATTGGAAATAACCTAACCTAACCTAACCTAATAAAACAAACCAATTTTGTGGTATGTGAACAATTTTCATACGTTGCTAATAAGTTTGTTTATAATAATAAACAAATTATAATATATAATATATTATACATACATACAGACATAAACATAAACGTTAGTTCGCAAGCACACATACATATTTACGTTCCCCAAACGCAAGTGCATTCGCCCGCGCATAGACTTCATACAAACATACGTTCCACAACGCAAGTGCATTCGCTCGCACATAGCTACATATATATAAGTTAACAATGCAACGGTGATCTGAGATAAGGACACGAAGACGGACGACGCATATGGTCTTACGACGGGCGTTGGCCGACGGCTGTGATCTGTGCGAGTTAGGGTTAAGACTAAGCTCTCCTTATCTTAAGTTAGTTAGTTCTGAGCTGACAGCCGAAGAATAAAGGCACCTCTTCCAAGTCTTATGTTTTATTCCTAATCACCGTTGGAGGAATAACTGTAGCCACGACCCGGCTACCAGCTTACAAAAAGAGGATGAGCAGCATCATCGTCGCATCGGTTTCGTCAGTGCCATGGTGGAACTCTCCTGCAAGAGCTGTGCAGGTGGAGAATGTTGTAGGCAAACACGCTGTCACAACTAAACCAAACCTTATCTGGCACCCAACCAAGTCGAAGACCCCGACGAAATCTCCAAGCCTTGAAAACACGAGGAAAAACAAAATCATCATCTTAAACTGGTAACGTGGTCTGGACCACACAGAAGACTGCGAAAAGGAAGGAAAACTTTCATAGATTCATGTAAGTGAAACCCTTTTGTGAATTGCCAGGAAAAATTAAAAGAATCGCTAAAAAAATAACATATTTAGATTTGTGTTATTTATTATAAAACATTTCTTTTTGAAAACAGTGGCGGCATTTAAGTCAAGAAATTAGAGTATTTATTTCTCTCTGTGGTGCGGTTTTTTTCTTTTCTCAAGTAAAATCAGTAAAATCAATTGATCAGTAAAATCAATTCGCGGAGAAGAGTACGGTAAATAGATAAGCGCTTAGTTTAGCGCCTAGCTTGGCGACGGTCCAATATTTTTTTAAGACGATTGTATGAGCGATTCAGAGTCTGAAAGCTTGATTATTCGGCTAAATAACCTCGCGTTATCAGAAGAGGCCGCCGAACCTATAGTACAGAAAAAACAATGTATGGATCCACAACAACTACAGGCAATCATAAATGCTGCGGTTTCGGCCGCATTACAGGTGCAGAAACAAGAGTTTGAAGAGAAATTACAGAAAGTCACTGATAGGTTTAGCGCTGCGACACTATCTGCTCCTGATATTGCGGTATACTCGCCAGTTGCTGTAACCGGTAATACACCTTGTGACGAAGGCCTTGAGGCGGTAAAATCATTGCCAGAGTTTGATGGCTCACAGGGAAAATATGTTTCTTGGCGACAGGCAGCACTAGCATCATATGAGTTGTTCAGACGTTTTGACGGGAGTTCTAAGAATTATCAGGCTGTTCTAATAATCCGTAACAAGATTAGGGGATCTGCTGATTCTATCCTTTCATCCTTTAATACTATTCTTAATTTTGAGGCTATTATAAGCCACCTTGACTTTACCTATTCTGATAAGCGTCCATTATACTTGCTTGAGCAAGAGCTCACAATACTAAGGCAGGGGAAGATGTCTATTACACAGTTTTATGAGGAGGTTGAGAAGAAGCTGACACTCCTAACAAATAAGACAACTATGACATATGAGACTGACCATGCTCGATATATGAATGAAAAGTATAGGGCTGATGCTCTACGTGTTTTTGTTTCCGGTCTGAAGAGAAACTTAACAGACGTGCCCTTTGCTGCTCAGCCTAGGGACTTGCCATCAGCCTTGGCAATAGCTCAGAAAATAGAGGCAAACCACGAGAGGCGTGCCTTCGCCACATAGTATGCCAGGTCCATAGAGGAGAAACATCTTAGGCAGGCCCAGAGTAATCCGTTACAAGGGACACCCGATTCCAACTACAAACAGATACTTAAAAAGGGGTGGAAAAATCCATATTTTACCAGGGATCAAGGTCAACGAACCGTTGGTGATAATACACTATAAGAGAAGATGGACGTAGATCCAACATCGTCTAAATTCCGTCAAGCGACAAACTTTCAGCGCTCTCAGGGTTCTTCCGCACGGCAGGATGCACAGCCACAAAACTCACACAAGAGACCGATGAACTCTCAAAGGTTGTCTGACATTAGGCGTCAAAGGGTTAATCATCTGTTTGAAGAAGAAAAGGGTGGTCAAACCGAGGATTATTATAATCAGATTGCTACTGATGCGGTAGATGACATAGACGATGAAGAAAAAACGGGCTATGAAAGTGATGCCGTGCATTTTTTAGGGGGATCGTCCCTACTTCAGTTCGTCCAACGAACAGTAGCGGGGGAACCACGAAGGTTTCTAGTTTACACGGGGGCCTCTAAAAGCTACATAAAGAGATAGATTGGGTGGCCGACTTCAATTCCCGTTGATTCTCCATTTACTGTCAAGTCGCTTCATGGGGTCGAAAAAATCGAACACAAATTCCAGTTTTATCTTTTTGGTGTAGAAAGCCCTTTCTTCTTATTATCCGGGCTTAAAACTTTTGACGGCATCATTGGCCTTGACCTGTTAGCGCAAGTAGGTGCGACCATTGATCTTAAAAGCAATTTTATTAGATTTAATGGGGGACGCGAGGATCTGCACTTTCAAAAATGCGCTCAGGTTAACTTTACGAATATTGAGGATATTGTTGTGCCCCGAAAAGTGCAAGGAACTTTTCAGCAGATGATGTCTAAATACTCAAGGGCCTTTGCTGACCCAAATAAGAAGTTGCCGTTCAACACAAATGTTGTAGCGACTATTCGGACAGAGGATAATGAGCCAGTTTATTCAAAACTGTACCCGTTTCCGATGGGTGCTGCCGATTTTGTCAATCAAGAGATCAAGGACTTACTAAAAAATGACATTATTCGACCATCTCGGTCTCCCTACAATGACCCCATAAGGGTTGTCGGTAAAAAGGGCTCCGACGCTTCGGGATCGCCCAATAAACGCTTAGTAGTCGATTTCAGAAAATTAAATTTGAAAACTATTGCCGATAAATACCCCATGACGAGTATAAATATGATACTGTCGAATCTGGGAAGGGCCAAATTTTTCACTACCGTCGACCTTAAGTCCGGATTCCACCAGATAGAGCTTGCGGAATTGGACAGGGGAAAACTTCTTTTTCGGTCAATGTAGGCAAGTACGAATTCTGCCGGCTACCCTTCGGACTAAAGAATGCCTCAAGCATTTTTCAAAGGGCAATAGACGATGTCCTCCGGGAGAAAATAAGAAGGATCTGTTACGTCTATGTGGATGACGTTATTGTCTTTTCAGAAACTGAAGTGAACGCCATACATTATAAGCTTCCAATTTTGGCCCGCATTCAAGATAGTCTGGTTCGGCTCTTCCCGGCCAATAGATTTTGGTATTGTAAGTATTGGGTGTCGGACGTTATCAGACCGGACGAGCAAAAAGAAATACTAGTTGTGGAGCATAACAGGGCTCACAGAGCTGCCCAGGAAAATATTAAACAAGTGCTGCTTGACTATTATTTTCCAAAAATGGGCAAAATAGCAACTGAAATCGTTCTAAACTGCAGGATTTGTCAGAAAGCAAAATATAATAGGCACCCATTAAAGCAGGAATTAGGAATTTCGCCAATACCATCGCGGGTGGGAGAGATGTTACACGTGGACATCTTCTCAACAGGGGGAAAGTACTTTCTCACTGCTGTCGATAAATTCAGCAAGTTTGCGGTGGTCCAGCCAATAGCATCGCGCTCCATTTTAGATGTGAAAATTCCAATCCTTCAACTGGTGAATCTCTTCTCTAATGTTCGATCGATTAATTGGGATAATGAGGCATCGTTTAACTCCGAAACTATACGATCCATGGTGAAAAATCATTACGATATCGATATAGCAACTGCCCCACCTTTACACAGTACATCAAATGGACAGGTGGAAAGATTCCACAGTACTCTTATAGAAATTGCCAGGTGTTTAAAATTGGAGAGGAAAATTTCACTCTGTCATTAATAGAAAACCTATTGAGATCATCCATGCTAGTGCTAATATTAAAACTAATGTCCTAAAGGCGATTTTGAAAGAGGGTTTCACAAAGGCTAACTTGCTGCTTAAGGTGGCTAAGATGAAAATAAGAAATTGTTGAATTTTGTAGAATTAATATTTAGTTTGTATTAATATTTAGATGAAAATAATAGCTAGTAAGAAATAGTTGAATTTTGTAAAATCAGTATTTAGTTTGTATGGAAGACCATATGTATCTTTTCCGATCGCACACATACCATTCCCCAAATATCACACGCTTTCACGTCATAGGCTACGACTTACCATTCGCAGCGATTCAAGGATAACCCATGCAGGCACGCCACCGTAACGAAGTGCTCTCAGACTCCACTCCCCTTTAAGCCTGTCCTTTTTTCACTAAACGAAAAAAGCCCGCAGCATATGACGGAGCAGCAATTGCTTACAACAAAATGCCAGCTGCAGCAGCGCTTAACTGCTTCGCGTTCTCTGTATCGATAAAGATAAAGATTTATCAGACGGCGAAGCAGAGCCTCAATAGTGGTGACTCAAATCCTCGCTAACATGAATATGACCGAGGACGTCCATCAACGGTGATCTGAGATAAGGACACGAAGACGGACGACGCATATGGTCCTACGACGGGCGTTGGGCGACGGCTGTGATCTGTGCGAGTTAGGGTTACGACTAAGCTCTCCTTATCTTAAGTTAGTTAGTTCTGAGCTGACAGCCGAAGAATAAAGGCACCTCTTCCAAGTCTTATGTTTTATTCCTAATCACCGTTGGAGGAATAACTGTAGCCACGACCCGGCTACCAGCTTACAAAAAGAGGATCAGCAGCAACTGATCGTGGCCACCACCTGGTCTTCATCGATGCCCTACATCATTACAGAAGTGCAGAGACATCTGCAAAGTGTCCGGCCGTTGTGGGTAGCAACTTGCCGCATCGGTTTCGTCAGAACCCACTATTCCGTGAGCAGCACGTGCCACGTTGGAACTCTCCTGCAAGAGCTGTGCAGGTGGAGAATGTTGTAGGCAAACACGCTGCCACAACTAAACCAAACCTTATCTTATATACATTCCACATTTCCGCTACGGCTCTGTGAGCACAGCCCACCCTTGCCAACGGAATGTTCACCATATAGGCTGAACCAGGGTTAGGTCAAAGTTTTCAAGAGGTGCCTCCTCTGCCGCTCCCTACGTTCAGCGGTGGATACTCGGAATGGGCTGAATTTTACTCGATCTTCTCTACAATCATCGCCAACAATCCTCATATTAGTAAGGTGGAAAAGCTGCAAAGGTTGTGATCTTGCCTTCGGGAGTCCGCTTTTGAAGCAGTTCGTTCCTTGGAAGTCTCCGACGAGAACTATGATTTCGCGCTGAATTTATTGGAGAAACGATTTAATAACCGTCGTTTAATATTTCAGGCACACGTGGACGAGATTCTGGGCCTCAGTCTGTTGGAAAGTGGCTCAATAGCAGCTCCTCGAGGACTTTCGGACAAATTCAGTGCCCATATGCGAGCCTTAAAGAATTTGAGTTCGTCAATTCAGATGCCAGCTGCATCATCATCCAGGTTCTGCTTCAAAGGTTGGACCCAGTCACCCAGGCTAAGTGGGAGGAGAGTCAGCACCTCAGGTTCAGACGCCATCTCTACCTGGAAGTCGATGGCCAAATTTTTGGAGCAACGATGTAGGACGCTTGAGGCAATGGACGTGGCCATGGCCGCATACTTCGAGGGCGCTTACGTGGGTAGGCGTCGAGGTGCAAATAACAGTAGATCATCCTTTATTGTTACTAATTCCCTTCCCTCTGCCAGTACGTTATGCGGTGGATGTTCCCATGTAATGTTTTCTCCGATTTCCGATTTCTATCAATGCCCCCTGAGATCCGCCTTGGTGAGGCCAGGCGACTCGGTCTTTGTCGGAAGTGTCTGCAAACGGGCCATCACATGCGTGAGTGCCTCGCTGCTAATTGTCGCAGCTGTGAAAGGAGGCATCACAGCCTGCTGCATTTTCTGGAGGCGCACGCATCTAGCGTCCCGCCTTTGGTTGGTCCTCCTAAGTCAGGACGAAGAAGAGGATGGCCTCTTCGCCGTCCACTGCTAATGCACTAGTTTCTTAAGGTCGCAGCGGCGATATATCGTTGCTAGCTACAGCGAACACTCTTGTTCGTAGTCGCGCTGGATCCCTTGTTTCATGCCGAGATCTGTTGGATTCTGGATCGCAGGTGCACGGCTTCCCGGCTGGCAAGTCAGCTGCAGCTCCAGAGGTACAAATCATTCATGGCGGTGTCTGGTAGTAGCGTTACCGGCGTTGCGACAGATGGATTCTCTGGTGATGTTCTCCTGCGGTCCCACTGCTCCGAATACTCGGCCCTGGTTAACGCCGTCATCGCCGCCAATATCACGGACCTGCAGCCTAGCTTCAGTTTGGATGTCTCCAGTTGGAAGTCCTGGCAATCTTTCTTTGGCTGATCCTGTATTTTTTCTTGGATGGGTCGTGCGATGCGCATTTCGTGCAACATGTTCTCGGCTGGATTCCGGCGCTTACGCTGTGAGGCTTCCGTTAAAATGCGGTTCTAAGTTGCTGTGAGAATATTAAGCCTAGTACTGAGTTGACGAAAATCCGCTCTTGAAAATCTGACAGCTGTCAAACTCCATATAAAAAAACGGTGTAAAAAAAGGAAGAAGAAGAATTTTTCGTCTCCTAAATATTTCGGGTACTGTGTTGAGGAAAATTTTAGCTATCAAATTGAATGGCGTTGCCTGATCAAAAAAAAATAGCTGATTTTGGGGTGTTGAAATAATTCATTTGATTTATTTTAATAGCTAAAACATGGAGCGAAAATTTGAAAGAAAAAATTGTCGGACCGAAAAATTTTCGGCGCGCGAGGATAAATTGAAATTAATTAGTGCGGTCAAGGCGAAGCCCATAATATGGGATTTGACCCACAAGGAGCCATAAAATGGCATTGAAATGATTTGTGATTGATTTTGATTTTGATTTTGACCCAGTTTTCTATTTCTTAATCAGCTCCTTAGCGGCGAAATACATAAAAAAAACACCAAAATCTAATTGATTTGAATTCATATTTGCTTATTGTTTTTTTGTTTACAAACAACAGTATTACCCTTTTTCTTAATTTTTTTGGTCACACTAGCTCGGTAGCTGAATAAAGTGCAATTTCACAAGCGGAATTTCAAGAGCGGATTTTCGTCAACTCAGCCGTTCGACGCATTCTTTCCCTCGAAAGGAAGCTCTGTCACCGTCCTCAATTGAAGGATCAATATGCTGCCTTCATAGAGGAGTATTTGGAGTTGGGTCACATGTCTCCAGTCTCTGCTGATGCGAGCGTCACTGGCAAATACTTTCTGCGACACCATTGTGTTTTAAAGGAGGACAGTTCAACAACCAAGCTCAGAGTCGATTTGATGGATCTGCTGTCACCACTTCTGGATTGTCATTGAATGACGTGTTAATGTCTGGCGCAATTATTCAGCCGAAGTTACTGCATATTCTGTTAAGGTTCCGATGCCACCGGGTGGCCATTAGCCGAGATACTTGCAAAATGTATCGTTGCGTCAGGATTTTTCCTGAGGACAGCTATCTTCAGTGCATTCTTTGGCGGGATTCCACCCAGGATGAGTTACAGGTTTTTAAGCTGGATACTGTCACCTATGGAACGAAGCCTGCCTCATTTTTAGCAGTTCGGAGTTAGCAGTATTGTTTTTAAAGGGGGCCGAAATTCTTTTGAAGGGATTCAGTCAATCTCAAAGCCCACTAGGCGCATCGTTCTTTCTTCAGTCGCTCGGCTTTATGACTTATTAGGCCTTGTCGGTCCTGTAACTTCAAAAGCGAAGATTTTTTTTCAGAAACTGTGCCGTGAAAAGTTGTCCTGGGATGAAAGTCTTCCTCAAGCTCTTCACTGCGACTGGAATATGATTTGTAGCAGCTTTGTTAGTACGCAGCGCGCCGAATTCCCTAGATGGGTACTAACATCGAAATCCGAGGTGGAGGTCCATGGATTCTGTGACGCCAGCATTGAGGCGTATGGGTCATGCGTTTATGTCGTGTCCAAGGGCGCAGGATCTGCAAGCTATTTACTCTGTTCGAAGTCCCGAGTTGCGCCGTTAATGACTGTTACGTTGCCAAAGCTGGAGTTATCGGGAGCCGAGTTGTTGGCTCGACTTATGTCGGAAGTAGAGCAGTTGAAGGTCTACGCTGGAAAGTATTCTTGCTGGTGCGATTCTGCTGTGGCTCTGTCTTGGATTTGAGAAGAGCCCTCTCGGTATAATTTTTTCGTCGCTAATCGAGTTTCGACCTTTCAGAAGCTAACTAGAGAAATGGAGTGGGGGTATGTTCCCACTTCCTTGAACCCAGCAGATATCCTATCGCGTGGTGCTCTTCCCAATGAATTGCTTGAGAATAAGCTGTGGTCTCACGGTCCTCCGTTTCTCATTGGATCCCAAGAGGCGTGGCCAACGGCGGTCCCATCTGAGAGATCGGCCCCGGGAGTTACGTGGAAGGGTTCTGCTCATTCAGTCTCCGTGCGTGGATGTAACAGCAGTTTCTAAGTACGCTAATTAGTTTCCAGCACTGCAGAGGGTATTCGCTTACGTATACAAGTTTTCTCAACGAATTCGCCACAACGGTGTCACGTCTAGCGATATAAAATCTGGAACACAGCTTTCGATTAGTGCAGCGTGTGCATTTTTGGGAAGAAATAAAGTCGATAAAGAGATAGCGGTATCCAGTCCCCTTGACTCATCCCCTCCCTTCATGGATAAATTTGGTCTTTTGCGCGTAGACGGTCGGCTAAAAAGCATCCCATTATACTACCAAGAAGCCATCCTGTTACGCTGGCTATAATGGTTGACTTCCATGAGCGAAATTTACATAAGGGACCTCGCGAGCTGTTGGCAATCATTCGGTCCCAATATTGACCAATTAGGAGGAGAAAAACGGTGACGAAGGCAATACACAAATGCATCCGATGCTTCCGGACTAAGCCTCGGTTGTTGGAGGCTGATTTCCCGGAGGAAAGATTCAGCGGCTCCCAGGTCTTTGGAGTCACTAGTGTGCATTTTTGTGGGCCTTTCTATTATAAGCCGGAAGTGCGTAATAAGGCTCCAATAAAATGTTACGTCAGTGTTTTCATTTGTTTCGCTACTAAAACCGTCCATCTGGAGCTTGTAAGGGATCTGTCCACAATTTCTTTTCAACAAGCTTTAAAGCGGTTTATATGCACCCGCCGAAGGCCTCAACATATTTGGTCTGACAACGCAACCAACTTTGTCGGAGCCAAAAACGAGCTAAAGGAGCTGCTCCGATTATTTCTAAGCTGTGCCTGTTTCCCCTTAAAGATGAAGTTGGAGTAGAAGCCTCAACTGGGAGGGAGAATGTCGGGTCAAGCAACTAGTTTAAATATAATAATAATTTATTAATTGATGTATTGTTGGTCACAAGCCGACTCCCTTTCGGCGGCTCGGCTTTACTAATTCGGCATCTAAAGCTAGCGAGCATCCGCTCAGTCTATTCTGGAAGGTTGGCGTTACTCTCGTTCGTCTTCTTATTGCGCTCGCACCCTAAATGGGATTTCCCATATTTTACAAAGATCTCAATTTCATATGCGACCAAATAAAGATTAATAACGTTAAACTTAATACAAGTTGATTTTTATTTACTGCCATTGAAAATTATCAATGGCCAAACAGGCAGCTATAGGATATAGTCGGCCGATCTGGGCCGTTCCGACTTAAATACTGTGTGCAAATGAAAGAAGGGTGTGTGCAAAGTTTCAAGACGATAGCTTTAAAACGGAGAGATTAGTTTGCGTAGAAACAGACAGACGCACAGTTTGTTTTTTAACTATACAGCAAATTTCGTCTCCCATCGTTCAGTTATTTGGCAGCTATTGTTGAATAGTTAATTATTAATAAAGGCTTATGTTAAGTTACCGAGCGTTTTCCGCAACTGGAAAGCTGTTATTCCCTTCCAAGAATAAGCTCGATATTTTCATTATTACGGTTTATTTTATATTTCAGCTAATATCAGCCCTAATTTTCAGCTAATAATTTCAGCCCCCCCCCCTTCTGCCGACGCCCTTAGGCATATGTGTCACGCCCGACAGATACTATTAATACAACCTTGTTTCTTTTGGACTCGTCAATGCTCCATCGGTTTCCCAGTCAGTTATAAAACGAATCATTAAACGTATGAACCCAGCTAAAGTACTCATGTATTAAGAATAATTCATAATAATTCATACCTAATGAAATGTGCAACGAAGGACTTCGACGAGTCGAAAAATTTCGTAACATCTTAAAACATAACTAATTATGGTTTTTGTGAGTTTCGTCCGAATCCTTTTGTGTTTTCGTCATAATATGTATGTAGTATATTATAGACTAGTTACTAGTTCTCAGCGGTTTTGCTTCAGTGGTTCGAACACCATTCTTGATGTACGGGGTCAAATTTTCATTGTAATAACTTCCAAATATTTTCGAAGTATATGGTAGGAGGTCCGTATGGTCCGGAGAGGAGAGAATTATATGTAGTAGTCCAAAATAACTTTATCGTGTTTGTAACTGGAGTCGTTTCTGACAGCTTTCACGATTTGGAACTTTCTAAACAGAACAAATAAAGCTAGTTACCGATGAATCACAATCGTATTATTTTATTTTGTTCTAGAAAGTATCTAGTAAAGTAAGTAAGAAATATCCATCACCATCAAATATGGTAAATTTTTTTTTTTTATACTTTGTATTATTGGTTTCTTGATTGCAAAAGAAAAAAAAAATTTTTGGCTGTCTATGGTTAAATTCCATGACAAGGAACACGGCAGAGACGCTGCATTGGAAAACAATTCGCACAAGAAACTATAGGAAGTATAATGGTGCCTATTCGCAAAGTGCTTCGAGAAAGTTTGGGCGGATAAAAGAATTGAATATAAAGCCTAGTACTGAGTTGACGAAAATCCGCTGTTGAAATTCCGCTAGCGAAATCGCACTTTATTCAGCTACCGAGCTAGTGTGACCAAAAAAATTAAGAAAAAGGGTAATACTGAACAGCTGTTGTTTGTAAACAAAAAACCAATAGGGAAAAATGAATTCAAATCAATTGGATGTTTGGTGTGTTTGGTGTTTTGTTTATGTATTTCAACGCTAAGGAGCTGATTAAGAAATAGAAAACTGGGTCAAAATCAAAATCAATCACAAATCATTTCAATTCCATTTTATGGCTCCTTGTGGGTCAAATCCCATATTATGGGCTTCGCCTTGACCGCACTAATTAATTTCAATTTATCCTCGCGCGCCGAAAATTTTTCGGTCCGACAATTTTTTTCTTTCAAATTTTCGCTCCATGTTTTAGCTATTAAAATAAATCAAATGAATTATTTCAACACCCCAAAATCAGCTATTTTTTTTTGATCAGGCAACGCCATTCAATTTGATAGCTAAAATTTTCCTCAACACAGTACCCGAAATATTTAGGAGACGAAAAATTCTTCTTCTTCCTTTTTTTACACCGTTTTTTTATATGGAGTTTGACAGCTGTCAGTTTTTCAAGAGCGGATTTTCGTCAACTCAGTACTAGGCTTAAAGGTAAAATCATGCGTTTTAAATTAAACATTATCCCTTATTTGCCCCATCTTTATATGGGCTTTCGGGAACATCGGTCCCAACATCGGGACCATCGGAAACATTTTTCCATCGGTTACCTATATATGTTGAAATATCGGATCTGAGCGTTTACAAAACCTATGTGATGAATAGACAAGTAATCAAAAGGTAGTTGAAAAGTTCTCATCTTTCGAAGTCTCAGGGCTATTCTGGACAAGCCTGCTATTTTTTCAAATGCTTTAAAAAAAAAAAGGTTAAAGAGAAACGAGTCGAATTTATAAACATCACTGAAAACTAGGTTCAAGTTGAAAAAAAGCCAGATCGGGATATCTTGTGTATAATTATGAAATTTAGAGAAGGAATTTACAGACAAATTTGCTACAACTTATAAGATGAAGGAAAATTTCTTATATAGGAAAATTCAAAGCCAGAGTAGTACTCGTTGCATGGTTGTCATTTATTGAGGTTTTAGGTGGTCAATTATCAATCATCATTAGCAATCGGATTACCGAACTAAGCGGACGTTCTTTACGCGAGCTGCGGGAAAACTGCAACATAATAGTTTTTTAATAAAATAAGCTCAATAAGCTCATTGAGCAACGAGTAAAAAAACGAGCGTATAGGCTCGGTGAACCAATAAAACGGCTTCTACTCTTACCTTTCAACCCGCGATACCGAAATGGAAAAATCGGCGATTAAGAGAAACCCGGCTCTACTGACCGCTGAAAGCCAAAGGGCACGGTCTTGCTCACCCGCTCTACTCACTCCGACTCCCTCAATATCGGAAACAAATTTCGCACCAACAAGCAAGTAGCAAGAACATCATTGCTTGTAGGGGACATATGACCTAAGGATTCGTATTCTTCCATAAATTCCACATACATTTTCTTTAAATTCGGATCTCGAGATAATCTTCTCTCGAGGGACAAAAAACGGCGTTTGGCTACCTCGAACGAGTTTCCCAAAACGCTTGGATCCGATTTAAATGGAAGCCTGACTTCAAATCGACCTGAAGGCAGCACAACTGTATTTTTCTGATAATGTTCCTCACATAACTCTTGTTCAGGTGACAAAAGCTTTTTGGAAGTTGGTACTTCTTCCAACGACCAGAATTTTTTCAAATTGCCATCTATCTATTCGATTAATTCTTTTTGGCAATTCAGGCTAGAGACAGGCTGTTGGGGAGTTGCGGTATTTGCCTTATATTTTCCCGATACTATCCATCCAAGGAGAGTTTTTTGGAGGATGGGATGGTTTGGCCCTTGTTTTATTTGGCCCACGGACAACAATTCGAAAATTGACTCAGCTCCAATTAACATATCTATCCGCTGAGATTTGTAGAAATATGGGTCTGCTAGCGGCAAGTTCTTTGGTAGGTCCCAATCTTTCACGTTCACTGACTGGTCAGGGTGATAACCCGAGATAGTTCTCAAAATCCAAAAGTCGAACGGAAACTCACTACCATTAATCGTTGACTTCACCACAGTGTGTATCTTTTTCTTAACCTGGGAATTAGCTTGACCAATTCCAAGCAAGTTGATACACGATTCCTCCCTACGGATCTGTAAGCGTTGAGCAAGTTCTTCAGTAATGAAGTTCATTTGTGACCCAGAGTCAAGTAGTGCTCGGGCCAATATATGCTCGCCATTTTTAGTTCTAACGCTTACGATCGACGTCGCTAACAAAACCCTTTCTAGAGATGACGCATGCAAAGCATGTGACGTAGAAGGGCCATCAAGATGTAGCGCTGGAGGAGGATGTTCATTTGGTGGTGGTAACGCCAAGTTATTTTCGGTCACAGTAAATCGGTGCAGAAGTTTGTGGTGCGATCTTGCACAAATTTGGCACCTAGTCGATTTACACTTCGCAACCGTGTGACCTTTCCGCAGACAATTTAAACATAATGAGGCTGACTTGACAAACTCAAACCGTCGCATTACAGCAAGGCGAGCGAACGGACTACACTGGGCAAGACTATGGTCTTGTGCGTTGCAATAACTGCAAGTTTGTTTATTGGAAGCGGAGCAAGCCAACGAACTCCAATTGTGCTGCTTCCCGAACCCAATTTTCTCCTGTTTTGGCTTGCCAGTCTCTTTAGCGGACAGGTGCTGGTACCTACGATTTAATATTTTTCCGAAATCGGACCACAGCGGCAATTCCTCATAATCCAGTGACTCTTCCCATTTTTCTCTGGTCACTGGATCTACTCTACTTAAAACTAAATGAATGATCATTGAGTTTGCAATTTTAGTGTCATCTCCTATGGATAAGAGTGACCCATAGATCGATGACACTGTGTCGATGAGACCTCTCAACGACGACGCAGACGGCTGGGAAACTTTCGGAAGGCTGAATAATTTGCTTATTTGGTTCGCAAAGATGAGACATTCGTTATCGTAAACTCATTTTAGACTAGCAATAGCTTTGTCATAATTACTCTCGGTGACTTGGAAAGCCTTGATAGTTCCTAAGGCTTCACTACAGAGGCAAGAAATTAAATGAATAAATTCCTTGTCTACTATGTCAAAACTCCAAATAGTTTCCACTGAATTTTTCAATGCAAACTAGGAATGCCAAACTAGGAAGTCGAGCTCGAGTTCCCAGTTCGGGGCTGCAGAAATGGCACTAGCAAGTGGGGACTCCTCAGATATAGTGAAGGCATTTAATAAAGACATAAAGACCATTTCCTTAGTTGTTATTTCTAATTCTTCTACCTCGGCTCCAAATTCATCTTCCTCATATAATTGCTCGATCTGGTCTTGCACCTCATTTGCCTTAAAAATTGTCTCATTTAAAACCTGAAGCCTTATAATTTGATCTATATTCTCTAATGTTAAGCCTAACTTATCTATTGCGGCGAAGCGGAGCGTATTCACAAAAGAGCGAATATGAGCTTTCGTTCCCGCTCCGCCCTAAGCTATCGTTAACGACGAATTCGTTAACAGACACGATGACGACCCAAGGTGCCCTGAATGCGTTGTAGAAGAAACGGTCCTGGACGGCCCACGCTTTTCAGTCCCCAGGCGGAGACTGCTAGGGGAAATAGCGACGGCGGACATCATCGGAAGGAGGTTGCTGGAGGACGCCCAGTTCTGGGGCAGGCATGAGCAGCTTTGCCGCCTCAACAATGAAAGAGCTGAAATGGCTAGACAAGCACCAGTAGTTGGGCGCCGAGGCACGCCAATCCTGGCGCTGCGAAGCAAAGCCTAGCGGCATTACCGCAGGGGACAGGGACTTAGGAGCCACTTTATTTTAAGAGCTTAGTTTTAAGTTTTTTGTTAATAAACGATTAAAAAAAAAACAAAAACCCCTGTTAGTGTATACGAGTTAGAAAACCTTTATATATGCACATTGGCTATTTCCCAAAAAAGTGGAAGAAATCCATCATTATAATGATACCGAAGCCTGGACAAAACCACACAAGCATCATACAGACCAATAAGCTTCTAAATTGTTTGCCTAAATTGTTTGAAAAATGCTTGTTAACTTGCATAAAACCACATCTGAAAGCTTGCAATATTATCCCAGCATACCTATTTGGCTTCCGAAGAAACCTTGGATGTTGGGATCGGGGAGAGGTTGGTGCACGATTCTTTAAGCAAACATTTGGTTTTTCATTCCGTTATTTAACTCAAATCAAATGGTGCGCGCTAAAAAACTTCGTCGTTTTACCTCGCCTCGTTAGCTTCACCTAGCGATCGCAGACGCCTTGTTCTTGCGCCATTTTTTCATATATCGATAAGCTTAACGTCTAGCATTTTTCAAAACTTATTCTAAACATTATTCAACACTAATTTTAAAGATTTCCTTTTTTAAATATGAACTTAATTCTATGACGGCGGTAACAACGGAACGATCGAGTAAGTGAACAGATTAACTTCAGCCTTCCAACAGCGAGAATACTGTAGCGCTATTTTTCTCGACGAATCTCAAGCTTTCGACCGAGTTTGGACTCATGTACAAAATTAAAACGTATTTGCCAACATACACCCACAAGCAAGATTATCCCCTGAACTATCCCTAGATGTAATTAAATCAAAAATTATGGAAAGGCTTTTAGCTTAATTATCCTTACTTTTAAATAATAATAAAAAAAATCTACTGGAATCATACCTCTCAATAGGCTTCTCAGTGAGATGCAACGGAGCTACTTTGGGCGACTACTTAAATCATCGAAGCTTGAGTTCCACAAGGAAGCGCACTCGGCCCTTGTCTATATGTTCTGTATACTGCGGATATTCCTACGAACGAAAAACTAACAACGTCAACGATACCGCTATCCTTAGTCGCTCCAGATGCCCAACGCCAGCAACAACCCAGCTGGCTAATCATCTAGTAGAAGTTACTTACTTTGGTGTCCACCTTGATAGACGACTAACCTGACGTAAATTTCAAAGTTTGGGGATTGACTCAGTAATCGATTTTGAGGGCAGTCTAAGTCTTTATCAGTCAATATGACTGTTAGTTATGTTGAAAATATAAGATTTGATACACCTCTTGTAAGTCTAGCAAATAGGAAATTCAAGAAATACAAGCAAGATAAAATAAAATATCCTACTAGGTCTTTTCGGTCCTGTGCCTGTATAATCGCAAAGATCTTTCTCTAGAAGGTATGCCGTGGAAAGTTTTCCTGTAATGAAAGTCTTCCCAGGGCTCTTGATTTCGAAGAGGATATGATTGGTGACTATTATAACAATCCGATGTTGAGATTCATGATCTACTAAGCTACTTCCGACATAAGTAGAGCAAATAACTCGGCTTCCAATAACTCCAGCTTCAGTACCGTAAAAGTCTTTAAAAACGCGACTTCGAGCAGAGCAAAAAGTAAGACTCTGAGGTCCTGTGCTTTTGGTCACGACATCAACGCATGCACCATGAGGCACTCTGAAGTTAAATAAAATAATGGAAAGTCTTCCTCCACAATCGAGGAGTTAACTAGAATAATGAAGTGCTGGTGTGTCTTTGAACCCGTTGGACATAACAGCGGGGTCCAATTGTGCTAATTCGTTCCCGGTACTGCAGCGGGTTATTGCTTAAGTGTACAAGTTTACTTTGCGAAGTTACCATATATATGCCACAGATATCGTTAACAAGGAATCGTTATCGTTACTTGGTAAAATATGGTATGATGCAAGAAGATGCAAATTCATACGATTCTTCCAGAAGAAGCCTTGTTTGCTGGCACATTATGACGAATCTCCCTTTTTTATAAGCCAGAAGCTTGCATTAAGGCGCCTTTAAAATGTTACGTGATCGTTTTCATTTGTTTTGCCATCAAAGCCGTCACCCTTTAGCTTTTAAAGGACCAATATTTTCTAACTGGCGGTTCGCCAGTCAGATTTATCCGTTCTGATGTCACAAAGCTGACAGCGTTCTGATGACAGCGTGCCTCTTTCCTGCAGCAGTCTTTCTGGGCGCGATGGATGGAGGAGCTCTTGAGCCTCCTTCTGCAGCACCCCAAATGGGCTGCTTACAAACCTGCCTTGGCGCTCAACGATGTCTTCAAAGTTGGGTCATTTCCGATCGTTCAGTTATATGGCAGCTATAGGATATAGTCGGCCGAACCTTATGAAATTTGGCATGTCGTATTATTTTGCCAAATAGCTCTCAGGTAAAATTTGAACTCTCTAACTCTAAAAACACAAAAGTTATACCATTTCCGATCAATCAGTTATATGGCAGCTATAGAATATAGTCGGCCGATCCCGGCTGTTCCAACTTATATACTGCGTGCAAAGGAAAGAAGGGTGTGTGCAAAGTTTCAAGACGATAGCTTTAAAACTGAGAGACTAGTTCGCGTAGAAACAGACAGACGGACAGACGGACATGCTCATATCAACTCAGGAGGTGATCCTGATCAAAAATATATAGTAACATATCAACAAAATTTCTTTAGGTGTATATCAGTAAATTTTGTAAACCGAAGCTGAAGTCTTTTGTATTGAAATTCGTAACGCAGCTGCAAATAGCCTCATTCCAATTTTTGTAAAAACATAAATATTTAATTATTTCAATTCGGCTGAAAACAGCCTCATTTCAGATTTCCAATTTCTAAGAGTCACTTCAGATTGAAAACCAAAACAATATTTGGGTAAACAGAAATCCCGACTCAAATCTTTCTCACTCCTTTTAAGTGAATTAAAACTAAACAGATCAAAACATTCTTAAATGGGAACCCACTTCACATTTTCTTGTCACCTCGATTAATTGAGACCCAAAGCCTTCCATGTCAACTGACACCTCAAGTAAAAGGTTCCGACTCAATCTATTCTCTCAGAGAGCCTCTCTTTCGAGCTTTGATCTGCAAAAAGCTTCAGCAAGGGTAACTATAAAAAGGACCTAGAGCCCTAAAGATAAGTTAGTTCTAAAATTCTAACATCCTAAGCAGTTGTTCTGAAATTCTAAGCAATTTGAAAGAATCACACTGTATCAAAACCGGAACTCAAATAAAAAAATATTTTTTCAAACTATTTTGAAGAAGATATATAATTATATATACTTTATAGGGTCGGAGATGTCTCCTTCATTGCGTTGCACACTTTTGGACAAAATTATAATTTCCTCTGCAAGGGTATAATAAAAAGTTCGAAGTCCTCAGGGGGATTTGAACATCGGAATCATTTTACAGAAAGCAACTACTCTATGCATTACGCTACCACCCTGACTCGAGTGGTAACGATCAAAAATATTTGATCTATTTGATTTGACTATTTGTTCTACAACTACATCGGCGCATTGTAACCCGAAACGATGAGAAATTGAAATTTGGAAGCCAAATCATTTTACGCCGTCGTGCAAGCAGTGACACATGCACACATCCAACCCATGAAACGATTCCATTTATCGACTTAAGGGGGGAAATACAATTAAAAATTTATTTTTTTCGAAAAATTTTTTTTTGTCTTAATGTACTCTAAATATGTCTGGGAATAAGCCTTTCAAAGCATAAAGCCGTCCGGTACTTATTTTAAAGTAATACACAATTTAGTGAGTGCGTGTCAGTGGTAAACTTTAGTGAGTGGTAAACTTTAAACGCTTCTACTGAAAAGTCGTGTTTTCAAAGTCGCCGTGCAATGTACAGGTCCGAGATTTCATTTCAATCGAATGCGGTTTTTTGCTTTATGTTTGAAATAAAATTCTCCACAACATGAATGAAAGGATTTTTCATATTTATTTGTTATAACATGTTTTTTTTACAAACAAAGTCGAAAAAAAGTGTGTTTGTTTTAAACTTTAAACGCTTCTACTGAAAAGTCGTGTTTTCAAAGTCGCCGTGCAATGTACAGGTCCGAGATTTCATTTCAATCGAATGCGGTTTTTTGCTTTATGTTTGAAATAAAATTCTCCACAACATGAATGAAAGGGTTTTTCATATTTATTTGTTATAACATGTTTTTTTTACAAACAAAGTCGAAAAAAAGTGTGTTTGTTTAAAACATTTTTTTCAATTTCAAATTTGTTCATGGAAAAACCATTTTTTTACATATGAAATAATTCATGTTGTGCGCTGTACCCCTAAGTTTAATGCCCAGTTGCTGTTTTTTGTTTTAGACGTGATCCTGGGCCTGGAGACTGCACAATTCCCTACTTGCAATCCACTCCCAAAGATAGGCCTCATTTTAGGCCTTTTAATTGTATTTCTCCCCTTAATAAAAAAATTTTAAAATTCAATCTCAGCTTTATAGCCCTTGCCTTTGTTTAAAATGCTGGTTTTTAATTTTTTATTACCTTCAAGAATTTTTCATTAACTTCGAAAGCCGCGCTTGACCGTCTTGCTAGATAAATAAACCAATCGTACAGTTAACACAAAATTCCTTTCTCACGATCGAAGCCCAAAGAATTGCGTTCTAAGTTCAGATTCTATTGCGTTCCGATTCTCAATCAAATTGCATCGCGCAGCATAAATTAATTTTACAACGAGATGCTACAGTTTCAGCATAAGCTTTTATTAAAATCAATAAGAAAAGTTCTGGAAGCTTAAGAAAGAAAAGCTTCTGGCCGAGGTCAGCTGGAGAAGATTTTAGAATTAAGAGGGAGTTTATTTTTGAGATCCGAACCGAGTACCGAACCATTTTTTTGGTACAACTTCCAAGAAATTGTATCATTTTGGACACCTATCAATATTGTCTCGTTAATTTTGAATAAAACGAGACCAATTTCATTTCGAAATTATGAAAATTGTTGAAGTTATAACGCTTTACTCGACCTAATGAACAATTCCTACTAGGTCTCTTCAAAAGTTCCAAATCACTGTCGCACTGTGTTATCTTTCTTCTTTAAGTTCTGGTACTGTCTGCGTGCAGCATTTTTTAGTCTCGTCAATAAATCGTCAAACCGAATAGGTTATGGGCCCAGACCAGCAAGAAAACTACTGCGTAATAGTCGAAAAGATTATACGATAAAACGATATACACCGAATCTCTAGGGGTTTGATGAACAAGATGAACAAGATGAGTTCGCAATACTCAATAGAAAAACTTGATAGTGACAATTTAGTTCGTGGGCAGTTCAAATGAAAAGTCTGCTGGTACACTCAGAACTTTGGTCAATTGTGTGTGGTCGTGAAATTAAAAACGAAAGGGGAACGGTTGCAGAGCAGGCAAACTTTGATAACAAGGATGAAAAGACCCTCGCGAGTATTTTGTTGCGTATAAAGCCGTCCCAGATTAATTATGTTAAACACGGCAAATCCTCGATGGCAGCTTGGAAAAAGCTAGCTAGTGTTCACATGCCTAGTGGACCAGCGCGTAAAATACAGTTGTTTAAACAGTTGCTGTATATGAAGATGTCAGAGTCAGAAAGTGTCACAGTCCATTTGAGTAATTTTAATGACGTCATCGAGAAATTACAAGAGATCGATCAATCAGTCCCAGAAAAAAATGATTGTAATATTTTTGTTTTCCAGCCTATCTGATTCGTACGAAAATTTCGTAATTGCTATGGAGACGCGTGATTCTTTGCCTTCCTTGATTTCCCTAAAAATTAAGTTGCTGGAAGAGGGAGAACGACGAAAAGTGGGAGACAAAATGGAAAATAAAGCGGAACAGAAAATGTACTCGTCGCGTGCCGAAAAGGAAAAGCCCGAGCATAAGAAAGACATGAAAAGTGTGGAATGTTGGAACTGCGATCGTTTCGGACATGTTTCGGCAAAGTGCTACTCAAAACAGAAAAACGAAAGATCAAAAAAAAGAATACCAATAGTGTGAAGAAGAAACGCGAAGAGAACAATATTTCGAATATTGTATACAGAGAATATTTGGTGCATTGACAGTGGCACAACAGCCCATTTATGTGCAAACAAATCGTTATTTGTTTCAATTCGTGAGCATAAGGAAAAAATAATGCTGGTTGGGAAAAATTACATTCAGGCTGAAGGCATTGGAACAGTATAACTGTTTTGGCAAGAAAACATTATTGAATTGGTTGATGTATTGTTCGTACAAAGCCTTCAGTGTAATTTTATTTCGGTGTCGAGAGCAACTAATAACGGGTTCAAAATAAGTTTTTCGAAAAATAGCGCTAGTGTCAAGAATAAGAACGGCGAAACGGTATTAAAAGCGAACAAACAGAATGACTTGTTTATTTTCGAAAATAAGAACAAAACGGCTTTTGCTGCAAAAGGGAAAACAAATCAAGTAATAACGTGGCTCAATAGATTCGGACATTTAAATTTCGAAATTTTAAAATCCATGATTCGAAAAGAACTAGTGCATGGTCTACGCGGAGTAACCGGTAGCACGAATGACTTTGTTTGCGAGACTTGTGCGAAAAGAAAGATATGCGTGAAAAAATTTCCAAAAGTGGTGGAAAATCGTTCGAACAAAGTGTTGGGACTGATCCATACGGACGTGTGCGGTCCTATGAGTACAGTTTCCAAAGGTGGATCGCGTTATTTTGCTACATTCATAGACGACAAGACGCGTTATGTATCGGTGTATATGCTTAAAACAAAGGACCAAGTTTTTGAGAAATTCAAAGAATTTATTTTGTTGGCTGAGAAGCAAACTATGCCGCAGATTAAAGCTATACAGAGCGATAATGGTAGAGAGTACATTAATGGCGCATTCGAAAACTTCTTGGTAAGCAATGGGATTAAGAGGCAGGTCACCGTTCCCCATACTCCACAGCAAAACGGCGTTGCTGAGCGTGCCAATCGGACGCTTGTGGAAATGGCAAGGAGCATGATGGTTCACGCTAATGCGAACGAGTACCTGTGGGGGGAAGCGATAATGACTGCGATGTATTTGAGGAACCGATCAGAAACGTCTACATTGCCAGACATGACTCCATACGAAGCATGGTTTAGGAAAAAGCCCAGCGTATCCCATCTTAAGGTGTTACACCTACACAAAGGCAATTGTGCTAGACAAGACAATGAAAAGAAAATTTTCTCAGAAAGGAATAGAGCATATCCTGGTTGGGTATTCAGAAACTGCCAAAGCGTATAGATGCTTCAATCGTGATACGCAAAGTATCAAGGAAGCCAGAGATGTGGTGTTCCTTGAGCACGATATAACAAAAATATCGACCGTAGAATTGGCAGAAACCGAAATCGTTTTTGGTGAGGAGAAAAATGGCGGTCGCGATGGAAATGACGGAGATCATGCATGGGACGGGCAGTCGGGAGCCGAAGATGGTGAAGACGAGTTGGTTGATAGCGTCGATATAGTTCAGCGAGGCCCAGGTAGGCCTAAGATAGTTCGTACTGGAAGGCCTGGACGAGTACAATAGGAGTACAATATGCTTAACGCTATTGGAGTTGCCGACGTCCAATTGTTGTATATGTCGATGATCTAATTATTGCTTGTTCCAGAAAAGAAGACCTTGTCGACATAAAACTTCAAATCGCACGGGAATTTGAAGTAGTAGATGGCGGAGAGCTCAATCATTTTTTAGGCGTGGAGATCGAGCGGGATGGAGAGACAGGCAGTGTGGCAATCGGCCACAAGCAGTATATCGACGGGCTGTTACGAGATTATGGCATGGAAGACTGCAACGCCGAATGCAACGTCTTTGGAGATTGGTAATCAGAACATATGTATTTTGGAAGACTTCCCACGAGCCAACCAGAAGCAGTATCAATTGCTTATTGGATCACTGCTATACCTAGCAATGACTACGAAGCCGGACATTGTTCATTGTGTAGCAAAGTTGCGGTTCCAACCGAAAATATGATTTAAGATGTTCTAACTAAAGCTCTATGTCTTAGCACACAAAATGTATTACTTCACTAGGGTTAAACTAAAAAAGAATCTTTTGAATTAGATATACCGCGGTGAGAAGGAGTGTTGAAAATATTTGCATATGCACCACTGTATGTCTTATTCCTCTTATGTTATACACTAAAGTAACGAGTAACGAATTATCTTTGTTCTTTAAGTTCTGGTTCTGTCTGCGTGCAGCATTTTTTAGTCTCTAATAAATCGTCAAACCGAATACTTTCAATAAATTGTAATAGTGAATAAGTGATATAAAAAATAAAAAAATTAATTTCTTTTATCAATTCACTAGTAAGAAACTTAATTCGCATACAAACCACACCTTTTTTTTGCACATTCATGTAAAAAGTTCTAAAAATAGAATCGTTTGCTATTGCGTTCCCTACTCACCAACAAGTGCGAAGAAAAAAAATACCGTCTGGTTGTATCTATGGTAAATATAACCATTTTATTTCAATAAAAAATAAAAAAAAAATGTCCCAAGCTACTATCTTTAAAAATACCAAAATTGGTATTTTTACCAAATACCAAGTACCATTTCCAATCGTTCAGTTATATGGCAGCAATAAGATACAGTCGGCCGATAGTTATAAAATAAGATAGCTCGGATCGAAATTTTGGTAACTGACCAAAAATAGAATCTGTACGAAGTTCCAACTTTCTGTCTTTAAAAGTTGGGTCATTTCCGGCTGTTTAGTTATATGGGAGCTATAGGATATAGTCGGCCGATTCCGGCCGCGTGCAAATGAAAGAAGGGTGTGTGCAAAGTCGATAGCTTGAAAATGAAAGACTAGTTCGCGTAGAAACAGACAGACAGACAGACGGACATGCTTATATCAACTCAGGAAGTGATCCTGATAAAGAATATGTGTACTTTATAGTGTCGGAGATGTCTCCTTTACTGGGTTGCACACTTTTGACCAAAATTATAATACCCTCTGCCAGGATATAAAACTTGCTCCTGTGTGTCAAAGAGTAAGCCATGGGGGTGAACGCATAATGATCTGGGGTTCAATTTCGTATTATGGAGTGGGAGACTTGGTTTCCATAGACAGATTCATGAACCAGAACTGATATTTAGAAACCTTAATCGAATATGCGATTCCCTCCGGCGTCAGATAAACAGAAAAAATTTCTTCAAATTTCTTCTTCAATTTTTCTTCAACAGGACAATGATCCTTGCCATAAGGCTAGAATAATTACTATGTTAAGTAACCTAGTAACCTTTTTAGTAACCCAAATATCGTTAATTTCGATGTTCGATACTCTAAGTTCTTTGGTATGTTCTTACTGCAATGTTAGCTATAGGCAACATTTGTCCACTTGGGACCTGGGAAAGCCTTTAGTACACATTCAACTCATCTTCAATATTTCTACCTTGCTGTATTATTTCCTGCAGACTTTCTTCTATGAATGCCTCCAAGACATCCATTTTATCCTCCGCCTCTTTATTTTGTTCTTCGTCGTTTGAATCTTCCCAATCGAATTCGCAAATTATTTTATATCACCGAACAGACGGACATGCTCGTATCAACTCAGGAGGTGATCCTGATCAAGAATATATATACTTTATAGGGTCGGAGATGTCTCCTTCACTGCGTTGCACTCTTTTGACCAAAATAATAATACGCTCTGCAAGGGTATAAAAACTAAGTTCGTAGTGCAGATCGATGGTTTTACAAAGTATGGTACCCAATATCATACCTTCAAACTAGATTCAAATAGTTGTATTGAAGCTCTAAAGTTGCCGAATGCGTCAACCGGTAAGTCTAGTCGTTTGATAGCTGATCAGGGAAAGAGCTTTACTAGTACGAAATGTTTTGTACGTTTAAAAAAAATCTGCTTCACTTAATAGTGAATGGTGCTAGCCCTGCCAATGGGCAAGTTGAGGAGTGATGAATAGATGAAAAATGTATCAACAGTGATCGATCATGTACAGTCGATCTGGTTACTAAATCGACTCTATTGTAATTATGAATTGGCAAGTATTCACGTGTCCTGGGTTTGTTTCCTATTACAGATAAAACAGACTATGGACCAGTGTAAGACTGATGAAAAGCAGTTGAAATGGACTGTAGCGTGTCAAATGACCAGTGTGGCACTGTTGAGAAACAGTTAAGCCCAGTACTTAGATCGACAAAAACTTTTTTCCAGCTATGAGGGAGAGGCAAAAAGGTGAAAAACAGTTTTTGGTCTTTTTTCCACCCCGTACTCAAATCGAAAAAAAAATATCAGAAATTTCCATGAAGATGCCAACCAGCACCAATGAACATTGGAACCTAGCGAATAGATTAAAAATTTCAATCTTTCATCCCGTTGGACCCGTTTTTAAGTAATAATGGGGTAAAAACTATGTAAATTCTTGCCAAGGTCAAGTTGTTGAACGCGATAAAGTAAAAATTATAGATCTAATTAAAGTAGTATAAATTCCTCTCGAAATTTTAGATTTGTACGACGAAGCATACATCGATGCCCATTTCATAGCACCAATTGCGTCATTTTGAAAAAAAAATCAGGTCCAAAGGACTTCTAAAATCAGTTGTTTCCAACATTGTCAAATCTTAAATGCAAATTCAATTCAATTTAAGGAGGGACCCTAGTGCTTGAAAATATGCGTTGACACTTGAAAAAATAAACTTTTTTACACGTCTAACATGTTTGTCGAACTCAGTACTAGGCTTTAAAATAGACTGTAGTGTGGTGAGAAGCAGTTAAAATAAATTAAATAACATTAAATTGAGACTAAATTGAGCCTAAATTGAATAGAAACTAAACTTAATTGACATCTTAATGAAATAAGAATGAAATATGAAATACAAAATATAAATTGGAAGGAAAAAAATAATTGAAATAAATTGACCGCGTTATATTTTGTGCGCTTAACTAATAACCCATTGTTGTGGCACGGTGAGTTATACAGTACTAAAAAAGTAAGACGACTGCATATTAGGTAGTTGTCAGTTGGTTGAGTACCAGAAATAATGAAGGAAATTTTCGCTAATATTAGAAGGAGACGCATTGAGAATAAAGCAAGAGGCAGAATAAAGAACAGAAACAGAAAAATCAAAGACAGTCGGTTATAGAGAGAGAGGAAATTTTACTTTGTTATCTTGTAACAATTACCAGATATCCTTGTCCCAATACCGTGAGAGACTGAGAGAGTCATACTTTTACTTTGAAGTATAAAGTATGGACTTAAATTACAGAACACTTTAAGACTTTGAAAATTATCTTTATAAAATAATTGTATGTAAAAATGAAATAATACATACATATGAATAATAATAAAAAAATTGGAAGATTTTTGGTTATAATGTTTTTTAATAAATAACCACAGTTATAATAAATAACCACTTTAAAATCCATAAAATCCATAGGGTCAGAGACATGGCGTCGCGCGTACTTCACGCATCAGAGTAGATAGTAATCCTAGATAAGCAGTCTATGCGGGGAGAATTTGGTAAAGCGTACGCCTGTTTGTACTCTTCGGGACCTACTGTTGTCTGGCAATGGTCCAACTTGACTCGCTAAGCTTGGGCTTCAGCAGAATCGTCTGTCTCGGTTTTCTTTGTCATTCGCTTATATTCCCGCACTTGATTTTAAGGCGGTCAACTCTTTAAGGCTGTCCTTTAGCTCAACACTTCCAGCTTCTAAAAAGACTCGTCCCTTAATTCTGCTCCGGCCATCAATCCTGATTTCCAATAACGCGCCACATTTCCGTTGGCGGGTCCCCTTTCGTGCCCCCTCGATCCTACCGCCACGGACCTTTTCTGTTCTCCCTTCTCACGATTTGTTGCACAAAAAAACTATGCACGTTTTTAGATGCTTAGAAAATATTTAGACGTTTCATTATTTGCAGATTCAAAGATATTTGCAGAAAAATAGAATTCAAATTTTAGTTAATTATACATAATAAATCACAGAAAATCCCATATATAAATGAAATACATATATCAGGTTTAAGATATAAATTTTCTAATGTTATAAATATTTACGGTTTTTTAAAACGTGTCTATGATAAGTGCGCTCGCTGCCGCACTTATCATTTTTTCCATCGCATATATAGATATATACAACATAAATAGTATTCTTTTGTAGAATTGTGCTCAAAAAATGAAACGCAGTTAAAAAGACATCATTGACCTTATAAAGCATACTATATTTTGTACTTATTCACGAAACACCCATGATGCGATGATGGCCATGTTTGTCTGGCTTTTTGGTTTTTTCGCACACACAGTTTTAAAGCTATCGACTTGAAACTTTGCAGACACCCTATATTTCTTACCTTTATTACCACCCTTATTATTTCTAAGTAAACCAAACAATCTGACTTACCAAATTTTATAAGGATCCGCTGACTATATCCTATAGCTGCAATATAACTGAAATGAAAAACTAAAAATAGCTCTAGTTCGGCATTTTTTTAAATAAATTATTCTGACTTTCTTCAGATTCTATTCTTAGCCAATTCATCCGTTCTAGGGTTTTTACATAAGGGTTGACTGTGTCCTATAGCTTGCTCATAACTGAACGATCGCAAATGACCCGATCGTAGCACATGTATAAATATGTATAGGCAGAAATTAAAACGAGAGAGGTCGATATAGTCAAGTTTCCCGACTATATTAAACCCGGTACTCCGTTCTTCCACCCACACTTTAACTAATCATTAAAGTTTAAACTTTATGGAGACTCACCAACAAATTTTTGTTGCATACCTTTGCGATTGAACAAAAAAATCCCTCTTTTGAAGCCCTCCTTCTACCCAGTACGGCCATACTAACTATTCAGTAGGAAAGCAGACTAATATGTCTATAACTCCTCTAAAAATTATCCGATTTGGCTAAATTTTGATTTGTAGGTGTAGATTAGCCATTAGCCATAGTTTGAAATTAAAACATTTTTCAAAAGCATTGATGAATTGGTTGGAAGGAAGTTGGCGTGGCGAAATTTCGACACAAACTTAAATTTTGCGGATACCTACGAGTCAAAGATTAAATAGTTCAATCTCTTATAGTCCTCGGCATCAACGAGTTTAAAATTTTAGCCCGTTTGTATGGGAAACATAGCTTATTTAGGTAACTCCTTTAAAAATGGTCCGATTTGGACAATTTGCTACAAGCAGCATTGTTTTACGATTAGTTAAAGTTGGTAAATGCTTTTGTACGGATTCTATGCTGTTTTGAATTGGGGACTCCATATTGGGGACTCCAGACACATGAACCGTACTACAGTATTGGGCGGACCAAAGAAATAAATAAACTTTAGTCATAAAGAGGTCTTTTATTTCTTTTGACCACCTTTTAATAAAACAAAGGACACCTTTAGCCTTATGAACTATTGTGGGACTATAGTCGGCTAATTTGAGTTTTAAGTCTAATAGAACACCAAGATCATTAACCTGAGTTAATTTTTTTAAGGCAATCGCATAGAGAAAATACGTAGGCTGGACAGGGCAAGAACGATAAAAGACATGTTTGCATTTTGATCCAATAAGTATTAAATCTTTCGCTTAACACCATTTTTAAGTAAGACTCCTTCTGTAAGGTCTGTAGAGAATCATAGATTCAGAAGATTCAGATTATTCAACAGGAGTGAGTGATTGACTGTATCGAATGCTTTACTGAAGTCTGTGAAATCTCTTTTGAAAGTCGTCTATGACAAAGGATGTAAACTCCAGTAAATTAGTGGTGGTCGAGCGATGCTCACTGAAGCCATGCTGACATGGAGAAATGATCGAAGAGCAAAGGTGTTGCAAATGAGGAGTAATTCATTTTTCAAATAACTTAGAATTTACCGACAATTTAGAGATGCCTATGTAGTTGGCAGCATCGGATTTTTTCCCTTTTGTTATGTAAGGGAATTATGAAAGATTCCTTCCGCTTAAAGGGGAAACCGAGGTTTAAGTTGAAAAGTCTATAAAGAGGTTTGCGCAGAGCCCTGGCACAGTATTTTAGCACGCAGTCTGGCACTCCATCGAGACCTGGTGAAAATACGGGTTTGACCCTTAGAAGGTCAGATAATAAGCTATTCTCGGAGAATAAAGGACAGAAAATACGATTTGCTGTTTGAATGTTGTATGCGTAAGGCTGATCAGCCATTTTAGGTGGAGAAAAAGTTGTTTGAAAAAATTCTGCGGCACACATTTCTGTCAAAAAATGTATTTAAAGTACAGTAAAATTTTTCTAAGGTGACATTTAGATCGGTGCATGCCAGAATATCGGACCCATGATACAATTATATCAATTATACAATTGTATCATGATCGGGACCAATCATATGTATCGATAATGCTATTAAGTTTGTGAGAATCAGCTTTACGGAAACAGCGAATCTTATTTTCCACGCATGGAAACTCCTGATTGACACCAGAAATGGTTTCGATTGAAATCTCGAGCGTGGGGTGATATGAATCCTCTGGGGTTGAAAGGCGGAAAGCTCTGGAGGGAGCGGTACCATTGGGATCAGATACAAAGCATAAATCTAAAAGCTGACCTAACGAATTTCTAACATGGTTAATTTGACGTAGGGGCATGTCAAACATGCCCGCGGTGAAGTCATAGTACGTGATAAGTTATAAAGAGTTATTGACGTTGGATCACTTTTATTCTTGGATATTGAAGTCGCTCACAGCTACGAGCTGGTCACGATCAGTCATAAGATTAAAAACGGATTGAATAGCGGGCAAATGCTGCCAATATGTGGGCGGTTCGGACGAAGGCTATGAACATGTAATGTATAAAGATTTTGCGGACAAAATGATTTTAATGCAAATATTTTCTATGTCACCAAACTCTTGTGATTTCACCTCTTCAGAAGCAAGAGTGGAGTCTACCGAAATGAGGACTGCACCGCCCCTTCGCTGAGGTCGATCCAGTCTAAAAGTGGTGTACTTACTTGGAAAAACTTCGGAGCTAAAGATTCAAAGTATTCTGAAAGTTAAGTGTTAGTGACGATACTAGTTTTTTGGGTTAGTGGACGAAGAAGAGGTGGAAGGTTGGTCCATGGTTCTAATGTGGGGAAGCTTAACTCCCACTGGTTTTAAAACTTTTTTCTTTACGGAACTAGACTGATGTTCTTGGACGAAAATGCTCTCTGGCCAAAAACTGGGTGAACAAATCGTCTTGAACATTAGCGCAGGCACTTGCAATCTTGAAAGAAGACGTGCGCCTTACATAATTAAACTTAAATTTAGCTATGTCCTCCATCTTTATATCGGATTTAGTTTTGGTTTTGATATAAGCCGAGATATCATTCTCTGAAGTATCAGGGGCACGCCGAGAAACAAATATATGAAATCTTAAACGTGGGGTGATATGGATCCTCTGGGGTTGAAAGGGGCAAAGCTCTGGGTAGAATGGTACCATCAGAATCAGATACAAAACATAAGTCAAATAGCGGAAAAGTAAAGCCAGTATGTGTGCGGTTAAGAAGAAGGAGTTAATTATGAACAGAAATAACTCAGAATATAGTTTTCTACGGGGTTAGTAACGATATTAGTTTTTCAATTTGTAAACGAAGAAGATGTGGAAAGTTGAACAGAAATGACTCAGAATATAGTTTGCTACGGCGTTAGTAACGATATTAGTTTTTCAATTTGTAAACGAAGAAGATATGGAAAGTTGGGCTGTGGTTTTAAGAAGTTTTTTAGGAAGTTTCACACCTACTGGTTTTACAACTTTTTTATTATTTACGGCACTAGGCCGATTTTCTTTGAAACAAATTTTCTCTGGCTAAAAACTAAATAAATAAATAAAACGTGCACCTTATATATTTATATTTATACATATTAAGTTTCGATGGCGCTATCACTCTTAGGGGCTTTGAAGCATCAGTCGGTACTGCACAGTGGTTGCTCCCATAGGCCAAAAATAAAAAAATTGATAACGGCAAAAATGTACCAAAAGTAAACAAATCGCCTCTAAAATGTCCAAGTTTCTTCATGGCAAACCCGATTTTTCTAAAAATCTAACGGGATTTTCTAAAAATTGATTTGAAGATGTGAACACTTGCTCATTTGTAAAGAGCGGCTGCGTGCATCACGAATATTTCACAACTAAACCGAACTTTGAAGTGGTCAGATCATTATTTACGTGTTCAAATTCAAATTATTTGTAATGGATTTTGAAGTTGAAGGTATTTTCTATGATATATTAAGGTATATAATTTGATATATTAATAATAATTATTGTTATTATTATATTATTGTGAACTAATACATGTTTTTTGCGTATATTATGAACGTCTTTTTCATGTTTAGCTGAAGTTTTCCCCAAAATTCTACAATTCGTTTATATACCAATGTGTTTGTCGGTCTCCAAGAGTAACAAATGTGCAAAAATTGTTTGCCAAAATTTGCCTATGTGTCTAATATCGTAAAAATACTAACACCATCTTAACTGTTTCAGGGTCACTTTTGCCGTATATTTACTTGTTATGCTGTTGCTCTGTCTTCGTGTGTCATGCTTGTGTTTACCTTTCCAAAACTATTTGTTCATTAACTAATAGTTTTTATTTTGTTTGATATTCCCTTGCATTAAAATTTAAGAGGTTCTTCTTATATGGGTGTGTTTTCACGATCTTATATTTTTAATTTATGGTGCGGCGAAAAGGGAACCAGCGCGCTGGTTATATGGTTATATCATTCAGTTATATGGCAGCTATAAGATATAGTCGGCCGATTGTTATGAGATGTGGTAGGTCGGATCAACTGATAGAATCCAAAAATAGAATCCGTACGAAGTTCCATCTTTCTATTTTCAAAAACATGAAAGTTGGGTAATTTCCGTTTTTTCAGTTATATGGCAGCTATAGGATATAGTCGGCTGATCCTTATGAAATTTATTAGGTCGTATTATTTTGTCAAGTTTAGCATTCGTACAAAAACTGACTTCTCTAACTGTAAAAATACCAAAGTTATAGAATTTTCGATCAATCAGTTATATGGCAGCTATATGATATAGTTGCCCGATCTGGCTGATTTTAACATATTATTTTAGAATAAAAATATAAATATTTTGTGAAAAGTTTCCAGTCCCTACCTCAACTAGAAGTATTTTTGGCCGCTCTCTTCATACAAGCCGGACCACTGTGTACTGGTGGTCCGGACTGTGGAATACCCTGTTGGGTGCCTTAATCAATTGGAGGAGACAATTGCTCATTTGCATCGAGAAATTCAGACGGCGAACTATTCTCAGGTTTAGCCCTTGGGGTGGCCAGAGATATGAGCGACTGCCTTATTGCCGGCTGAGCAGCCTGAGGCGCATCATAAACAACGGACTTCCTACGCTTAGGAGACTCATTTAACAGCTGAAGGCTGCTAAACTGAGTGTCAAGCGCAATGAGCAGGCCATTGTTTTTTTCGAAAACCTATGATCAACTCTTTAAATCCGTTTAGCATCAAGTTTTTCAAAAAACCTATACTTCCAGTAGGATATTCCTACAATATTTTACATTCCTACAGGTATCAATATTTTGTTACGCCCACTCCCACCCACGGCCTAACCTCCTTTACGCGTCGTTTATTTCCCACCGCAATTTCTAAGCACGACTTTGCTGCCCCTACAAGACCGTTACGTTTAATGACGCCCCGGGCTGACACTTCTTATACCCTTCTTGTTTGTCTCAGCCTCTTAACTTCCCCTTCCCTGGCTTAGCACGCCCCTGATAACTGTCTTGGAGTTTGGGGCGAATTATTCTATTCACAATTGTTATGATGATTAATTTATTGATTAATTCTCACAGTGAAATTTCACGAATGAAATTTTACGAATGAAAGAAGCAGTAATTACAGGGAGGAAAGTTTCTTTTAATTTAAATTTTTATTGGTTCTTTTTATTCTTTTCTTCGATTCTTTTAAATTTATTGGTTTTTTTACATTTAATATTTAAAGAGTATACATTTAATATTTAAATATACTGATTAATGTTACTGAATATTAAATGAAAGGCATTTTAGGAACCTTAATTTTAGACAAAACTTATTCTTTTGACTTATTTTTCTTTACATTTTAAGAATTAATTGTACAAATGGAAATCCATTTGCCCTCAATGATGATGGTAAAGCCGTTGAAGGTGCTTTTGCAAAGGGAATAGGGGTTTTATTTAATAAAATTATAGGTCATGAAAGGGTGGACTAGTAACCTCTCAACATAACCTGAGTGAAAAAGTTGTTTATCGAAAAGTTATTAACTTTACCCCACACCAAGCGACGATAATCGTGGGCAAAAGAAATCTTTCCAGACAAAGGATCCAAGGTTAGTCCGATACCCAAGGATCTCTGGCGCAAAGCTGTAAACAAGCTGCACAGGCGTTTTATGGAGGAGTCGTTGCGGAGCTGAGGACTACCACCGAAACGCAAAAACCCCGGCTGGTATCAGGGACCATCAAGGTTATAACGTGTCAGGGTGCGTTGTCTGACCCTAGCACTATCCTGTATTGTAGATGTCCAGCCCGACACTCCCATTCTCCCAGCTGTGGGTAGAATGGATGGCCAAGGTGGAAAACGCGGTGGGGCTACTGAGGCAGGTGGTACCCACCTTGAACGAGGATGCCGTATGGCCCAGTACAGTTTTGAGCACGTGATGGTCAGGATCTATGAGTCGGATGCGAAGAGAAAGGCTGGAGTTCAAAAAAATAGAATTTAAGGGAGGCAGACGTCCAAGAGCTAGAATTGGAAGAGCCAACCGAAGAGGGGCTCCGAAAAGAGGACATTCTGGAAAAGCGACTTGGCAAGGGCTGTGGTGTAGAATCTGCAGGATGTATCTGACAATCCTCCAGATTTATCTGACAATCCCCACATCCAGGAACCCATGGATCATAAGGCGAGCCTGCATTCTCGGCGTTATTCTTCGCACACGGTGCTTAGGCAGCTGGTGGATGACAAGAAGATGCTGAAGATCGACCTTATAATATTGTGCGATGCCATCAGTGATGGTCGATTTTATCCTCAACTCTAAACTTTTGGTGGGTAATAATGGCTCAGAGACCACTTTCATCATCAAAAACAGAAGAGAAGTTCTTGATAATACTCTCTTCTCAGACTCGCTAGCAGACGCTATCGTTATTTGGAGAGTCTTAGAGAAACGCTCCTTTTTAGATCACCGATCACCCTTTAAATTTCCAGGCTTAAATGGCATCATCCCGGCCCAAATACCCAAGCCCGGATCTAATCTAATGCTCCAGATCGGAAAAATCTTCACAACAATTTTTAGAAGAGGTAAAGTGCTAGAGGCATGGCTGCGTATGAAGGTTTTCTTCATACTCTAGGCAAAGAAAACATCGCACAGCTGCGCACATGGACAACGGAGAGGCTTACTAGCCGGATGGCGAAGGTGACGGATACATTACAGGCAGGCAAACCATTAGCAGGCATTACAGGCAAACCATACCAAATGACGCATTAGACTTCATCTATACTGCCATTATAGATAATGGTGGTCAAGGTAGGTTGAGAGTCGGACTACAGGTGGAACTTAGCATAGCTGAATTCAATTCCTTGGCGCTGCAAAACTTACGGACTTTACTGTCCGTAACTACAAAGTTTCACTATCTCTCCAAAAAAAATAAAAATTTCAAAGATATGGGATTGTATTCATAAGACATTATAATAATTATTTTTTTTTTATGTAATTAATTATATTCTTATTTATATAACTGCACTGCTAGGGGTCAGAAAAATTTATTTTAAACAACTTACTTTTTATTTCCATCAAAATCCTCCAGCTCTATACGCAAAGTGTAGTCTTCGTTGTTGGTAAGCATATAAATATTTTCGTTACCTAACCAAAACTCCTTAGCTGGTTCTCCAAATCCATTTTTGTAATCTGCCCAATCTCTATTAAAATTTTCCCGAGGTTCTCCAAAGTCATTTCGGCGTTGTATAACCTAAAAAATGTTTATTTATTTGATCCTTGTAATCATTACCAATAATTTACCGTCCAGCCTCCTTCGGATATTTCCTGCTCGCAGTACACTTTTAGGAACCAATATGTGGTTCCACGAATTTGTAGATAAAACACTCCGGATTGTCTCATACCAGCGTTCATTAAGTCTACGCAGGAAAATCCCTAAAAAATATTTTTTCCTGGTATTATAAACATATTTTTTGTTTTAATAACAAGAAATAAAAAAGTTTATGGCTTAAAAAAAATTTAAGAAGAAGTAAGTTATAACCAATTTAATAACGTTAAGCGGCAATATTGAATATAATCGTAATTTCAAGAATGGCGCATTGTTAGAAGAATTTCAAATACGGTACCTAAACATTTTGTGGCTTGTTCGAAAAAGCTCTCTTAGCTCTCAAGAGGGTGTGTTAATTTTGATCAAAAGTGTACAACGAGGTAGAGGAGACATCTCCGACCCAATACTTTTGGTCTTACGATTATGTGCAGTACAGTTTCTCTAACACTGCACGGATGGTTACTACGCACCTCTTCTGTCTACTTGGGGACTTGAGGATATTAGTTCTATCTACTAATATGTCTACGGTCTGACATATTAGGGTCGTGCCTAATAAAAAAGTACATTAATTTTTCAAATTAAATGATAAAAAATCCATATGTAATGATTGTGGATTAAAGTTAGATGGCTTCCATGCAACCAACGTAAAATCTTAACGAGTCAACATTAATAGCTAAACATGCCGAATTATTTAAGAACACCAATCAGGACGTTGAGATCAAGGTGTTAGTTGCCAAGCGTTTTTGATAGCCCCGAATTTGGTAATAAAAACCATAAAGGAAAGCTAACTTCAGGCGGATATACCCTTAATATACCATATGTATCCTTGCAGTTATGATCGGACATAAATCGTTATGAGCATTGATGAACATAACATAACAGCTATGAACATAATTTAAAAAAAGTCCCAAGCTCAGATCTTCAAATATATTAAAGTTTTATTTTTTACGAAACGATTTTGGTAAAAGTATTTTTACCAAACGAACTCTCTAACTTTGAAAATAGCCAAAGTTATAGCATTTCCGATCCATCAGTTATATGGCAGCTATGGAATATAGTCAGACGATCCCGGACCCGAAGCAGGGTATGTTTTATGTTTCAAAACGATAGATTTGACTGGAGAGAGACTAGTTTGCGTAGAAACAGACAGATGGAAAGACGGACCGATAACTCTCTGAGAAAAGTCGGATATCTTAAAGAGGATCTCGGTGAGGGATATTTCAAATCAAGAAAGTTTTCTCTCTTACTTTGTAAGAGGGCATACGTTGTTTTTTCGGTTCCGAGGTAAAACAAAATGTAAAAAACGGTAAACAGTTATTGCCAATCTCTGATAGAAATACATTAGATTTACGTTATATTTTCAATTTTGTTCGAATACGTAGAATTCTTGCGTACAAAAGGTTACGGTCTTTCTACAGTGTAGGTGAGCAGGCAGAGGGCAGGCAGAAAAATTTCCAGGCACATGTAATAGAGGTTTTAACTGGTCTAGTTGGATACTTGCAGTAATCAAATATTGTGTCTCACCTCATAAGTTTTTACCTCCAATAAGATCACAATACCCATCGGTTAAAAATTTGTCAATGTCTGTCGAAATTGCCTTCACTACCCAAACAATGTTTCCTTACTTCTCACAATGTTGATGACAATTCTGTTGATTCTAAAGAAAATATTGTCTATTTAACTGCGGAATCGTATGATTTTTTAACTATTTTTGGCGACTTGCATATGCCTATGAAATTCTGTTGCCACTTATTAAATTAAGTTTTCGTTGTGAAAATACCATAAAGAGTTTGAAAAATGGTTGATTGTGCGCTTATGATATCTATGTGGCTGCTTCTCGCGTTCCCCCAGATCTGGGTCATATGTCCAAATTGGCTAAAGAACGTAATTGTAGAACAGGATCTTGTATTCTTGGCACAGGGTAAAGAAGAAGGGGAGAATATCATAGATCCTATTTGTCAGCTTTAGCGTGGAATACGAGTAGCATAGTTTTTGTTGCCGCGTACACGATCTCCTTGTCCGAAAAGTTTATGAGATGACTCCGAGGATTCCTAGCTTAGGGCTACCGAACCGGTCGAAAAGTTGCATACTCTTAGGAGTAGTTGACCGAGGCAGCCCGTATGGCAGGTGGCATACCTCTGTAAAAGTTGATTTTGCGCCCTAGGGACAAAATGTTTCGAGGTCCTGGCCAGGAAACCAGGCCCAGCGTCGATCTGTAAGAACGTGGGGTGGTTCCAGGGCAGCGTCAAAGTTGCTGCTGTCTGGATGGTTTTTATAATAAATACAAAGTCGCTTGTTCCCATAAAGACCACTCATGGGAAGCTAAGCTTCGGATTTAGTTTGGTAATCACTGAGGTGATTGAGATCTGATTAGGGGGCGACGAAACAGCTGCTCAAATCACAGAAGAACTGGCATCAGAGTATGCCAGCTTCAGACGCTTCAGACGCGTATTATTAAAGCTTCAGACGCCGAGGATGGGTACACGGACGCTGCATGGAAGCTTGTCGGGTCGATGGCGACGGCATCCTCGCAGTAATGAAAGAGGATTTAGCAGATGTCCTTGCGGATTTGAAAATAAACCGAAGCACCCTCGGATGCCCTCTTGATCCATCTGGCAGATGATGAAACCGGCATCGTCCTAGTCCTGGTTGGCAGGAGGATTTATTAGAATTCTGCTTATATTCAAACAGATACTAAACTCTGTATCTCATTAGAGAGTTTAGGACAATTACTCCTTCTCCGTAGATACATAGAAACATCCCTACTTTTCAAAAGCTCAGAGACAGATATTTTTGTAAGTCCCAGAGAAACTAACTGGACCTTAATATAGGTTTGCTTTGGCAGCTTATCATGCATAGACTCACGCCTGAACGACGCATGCAAATAGTGCAATATTATTTTGAAAACAAGAAAGGAAAGATAACTTCGGGAGGAGCCGAAAGTGGTAAACCCTTGATATAAACCGGATATATATCAAAAACATCGGATTCTGTTGGTTGACCCTTATGAGAATATCATAATATAACCAATTAATTACAATAAAATATCTAACAAAGAAAAGAAAGCTAACTTCCGGCGGAGCCGAAGTTAATATACCTTTGCAGTAAAAACCGAATATATATCGCAACCATCAGATATAGTTGGCCTGTCCTTATCAGAACATCATAATATAACCAATTCATTACAAAACAAAATTTAAAAAAAGTCCCAAACTTCTATTTTTAAGAACACCAAAAGTTGATATTTCTATCGAATACCATTTCCGATCGTTCAGTTATATGGTACCTACAGCATATAGCCGGCCGATTCCTGTGAAATTAAGTAGGTTGGGTCAACTAAAAAAATATAAAATCTGTACGAAGTTCCAGCTTTCTATCTTCAAAAACACGAAAGTTGGGTCATTTTCGATTGTTTAGTTATCTGGTAGCTATAGTCGGCCGATCCTTATAAAATTTTTCATGCCGTATTATTTTGCTAAAAGTAGTATTCATACAAAATTTGAACTAAACTCTAACTCTAAAAACACCAAAGTTATACCATTTCCGATGAATCAGTTATATAGCAGCTATAAGATATAGTCGGCCGATCCCGGTCGTTCCGTCTTATATGCTGCGTGCAAAAGAAAGAAGGGCTTGTGCAAAGCTTCAAGTCGATAGCTTTAAAACTGAGAGACTAGTTTGCGTAGAAGCAGACAGACAGACAGACTTGCTGATTGATTGAACTCAGGAGGTGATCCAGATCAAGAACATAAATACTTATACTATATACAAGAATACTTTATACAAGGGGTAAATTCATGGAATGGGCTTAAAGTGAGATTGCCATTGTTTCCAATTTTCATAAGCGAATTTTGGTTAGTAATGAAGCGTACTAATATTACTAAGCGTACACTTTAATGAATGAAGTGTGAGTCAAAACACCCATTACATCCAGAAACTTTCGCACTTTTTAGAGTTTTTATTGAAATGTTTCAAAATGAATATTTTTACCAAATACCAGCTTTAGTTGTAAGATAGGATAAAGACGGTTGATCCTTATGAAATTTGGTAAGTTGGATGTTGGTGATATATCAGTAGAATGGATATCAGTAAAATGGCACCTATAGAATATAGTCGACCGATCCCAGATATTCTGATTTATATACAGCGTACAAAGGAATACTGAGTGTGTGCTAAGTTTATTTCTATAGCTTTAAAACTAAGAAACTAGTTTGCGTAGAAACGGACAGATAGACGGACATGATTATATCAACTCAGGAGGTGATCCTCCTGTGATCAAGAATAAATGTAAGTAATCCAACCCGTAAATACTGGCCACTTATGGCTTTTATAAGCAATATTTGCAATCTCTTTATTTGCCTTTGGTTTTTTCTTTGGCTCAATTATCCAACCCATAAATCCAGGCCATTTATGGCTTTCCACTTATGAATTTTATAAACAATATTTTCAAACTCTGCATTTGCCTTCGGCTTTGTCTTTGGCTCTGAGGTCCGATCTCGGTTCCCCATAAACAAATCAAAACCAAAAGTAAACATCAGCTTCCCTCCAAAGCCCAATCAATTATGCCTTTTGCGTTTCAAGTACCCACCAAATTGCATCGATCGGCTTAATCGAATTTCACAATAAAATGCTACATTTTCATTTTAAGCCTCTAATCTAAACACAACTGATGGCCGAGGTTCTTTGGATCAGATTTAGAATTAAGAAGCCAGTCCCTTTTTGACCCTGACCGCGAACGGTTGACAAAAAATATTTAAGAAAAATCAAAAGTGTCTTGAATTAATTAAGTTTAATAAATAAAGGTTTAACACCAAGTTGCATAATCATAAAATAAAATTTACATTTTTTTAATTCACCGAACTATAAACAATTTAACTTTTATATACTTTATAGAGTAGGAGATGTCTCCAGTTCAGTCATAGGGTTTAATATTAAATTTAAAATTATTATTAGCAACAAATAATAAACTAGGTCATGAACTACACCACAAAATGCTGACTACACATAACGAAAGCTTGAGCAAGAATTGCTCAGTTTGAGAACTATTGAAACAAAATTAACTCCTTAAATTATGAATTTATCGTTTTTATTTTGGGCTGTGTATATTTCCATTAATTTACCACGTAAGCAATGTATATGTATATGTATATGTATATGTATATGTATATGTATATGTATATGTATATGTATATGTATATGTATATGTATATGTATGTATATGTATATGTATATGTATATGTATATGTATATGTATATGTATATGTATATGTATATGTATATGTATATGTATATGTATATGTATATGTATATGTATATGTATATGTATATGTATATGTATATGTATATGTATATGTATATGTATATGTATATGTATATGTATATGTATATGTATATGTATATGTATATGTATATGTATATGTATATGTATATGTATATGTATATGTATATGTATATGTATATGTATATGTATATGTATATATATATGTATATGTATATGTATATGTATATGTATATGTATATGTATATGTATATGTATATGTATATGTATATGTATATGTATATGCATAGATACTGCCGTTTTATATTAATAAAATCAGTCACAGAGTAATCTATTCTAAACTCATTTCTAAACTCATTTCTTTCTCCACGCCTAACTTGTTCACGTGCAAGTTGCGGCAACAACCCTGAAATCGGTTTATATACCCTTGCTTAAATTAATCTTTACAGATTAATATTTTTGTGACCCCCACGCGATAATGTCAGCCCAGCATCATCAATGAAACACAGAAAAGGAGGAACTTATAGTGACTCCTTCCGATGCAATACATTGCAATACGGAATCAACGAAAACTACTTCCAAAAAGGAAAACTACTTCCAAATTTCTAAATTCATAAAATAGTTCAGTTTCTTTGACCTGTGGCGAGACGGAGCGCATCCAGCAGAAAATATAACTCTTTCAACGGTCAAAAACAAAGAACGGAAAGATGGAAGGGGACAACACTACAAACAAAACAATTGAACCAGCCTTTAAGGTGGGTAAGCCTCAAGAGCTCTTTGATGCCCAGCTAGAAATTTGGCCAGGGACATCGAAGTGCATTCGGAATAATAAGAAGAATGGACCGAGCCGAAAACAAAGGCCGACCTACTTTACAACAAAGCTTACAGTCCTTGAAAAAGCGTGGGACCGATTCCTAGAAAATGATACAAATATCCGAGGAATGGGCAGAACCGAATGCTACCTTAGATCTGTTGAGGACCTCCGGAACACATTCAATAAATATTTCGACATCTTTAAAGACGCCCGTGATAAGCTTATGCAAAGCACCAGTCTCAGGTGTGTCAGGACCAGTGTCAGGAACAATCCCGCCCCTTTATCCACGTGGAAAAAAAAAAGGAAAGCCGAGGCATCCGAGGGTGCACCTAGCGACTTGGAAAAATCATTATGGAGTCAAGTCCAGGAAATCCACCTGTCCGACTATGAGGAATATGAAGATCCAACAGGCAGTGGATACAATAAGCAGTCATACCTTAAGCTACAAGCAGAGGTGCAGAACGCCCCTGTGGCAAAGTTAGCCTGTCGATAATGTTCCGATTTTTTTTCAATGTTTAATATTATCATCGACAGCTTATAAAGATGGAGAAATTGCGCTGGCTCATTTCTTTCTTGCGAGATTCAGCGCTTTAGAAAGAGCTCCAAACTTTAAAAATTTCACATGAGAACTCTTAATCTATTATGTACCAGGTTTAATAATCGGTTAATCTTCAAGACCGACATAAATGAGATTCTTCACCAAAGAGTATTGAATGCTGGTTCCGTTGCAACCCTTCATGAATTGTCGGACAAGTTCAATGGACACATGAGGGCATTGTGAGTTCGGGATCGCCGAACGAAATACAGGGCTGCCTCCTAGTGCAAATCCTAGTCCAGAAACTGGATCCTTTAACTCAGGCCAAGTGGAAGGAACCTCAATAAATCTTGCATGGTAATTAACACCCTTATCGATGCGTGACCTCTGTGTGGGGTGTCAACCTACGGAACATCCGCCTGAAGCGGAAATAATGAAGCAGACGACGGACCTCTTAAATTTCGCTTGAGGAAATGGTGTTCGAATGTTCCCGCTGATCTAATGGGGGAAAAAAGTCCTATTTGGAATTCGATGATAAGAGTAACTTTACAACAATTTTAGGACTCGCTTGGGATCCTACCACGGATCATCTACTGTTTTCATTCGAGTCTCTTTAGCCCAGTGCGAACCCAACGAGACGCAGTATTGTTTTTTCCGCAGCTCGTTTTTATGACCCAATGGAATACGAAGGTCCTGTCGTCACAAGGGCGAAAATAATTTTGCAAAGGTGTTTGAGCTTACGGAAAGCTTCATGACTTCGCACATTGCCCAGTGAGAAAAGATGACTGCAACTCGAAAAAGTGCTGCAACTGCGGTGGCAATTACAATGCTGACTAGAGGTTGCACAGTTTATAGGGAGCTGAAAAGTCGCATCCAAGTAGCAGCATTAATCGCTGGAGCAGCCAAAAAGCAATTTTGAAGCTATGAAGCCTACAACAAAGCCTTACGGAACTTATGTCGCTTATGTGCGCATATATGCAAGATTTAATGCGAAACTTAAATCTATTGATTTAAATGCTAGTTTCACAACAACCAAATAATGACTTTCCTAACTATCATAGCAAATTTGGTATTTTATTCTTTCCGATCAATCGCCTCAAAACAATCATTCAAATTGACCTCACAGAAAAGAAATTGCGTTAAGTACAGAAAGTATGTATATAGGCTCACTCATAAAGCTATGTCCTCATCTCAACGATGAAGCCAACGTAGATAGCGATGTTAATTTACTGGAGTCTGTACTCGTCTCTGCAGCTCGAGCTTCAACACCTCAAACTATATATACACAATGCAACAAAAAAAAAAGCAAATCTAAATACAAATCGAAAAGCTCGTTCTCGAAAAGAGACGCTTAGGTCGAGAGTGGCTATTCTACAAAACACCATCTGCTAAGCAAAGCTTAAGACGTATCCAAGTCAACTTAATAAAGCTCTACAGCAAGAAGAAGCATTATTCCACCGCCGCTACATAGTGCAATTGTAAACGTCTAGTACAAAACACTCCCTATGAAGAGCTCACCGAAAGAAACCGTGATGCCTATTAGAAATTGCACAGGCGGCTGGGTGCGCAGCGATAAGCAAGAGCAAGAACGATTGTCAACCACCTTAAAAATGTCTTCCAACAAAATCCTGTCACTAGTGCGTTTACTTTGCCGACTTTAAGCCAACATAAGCCAATTGAGTTTCTTTTTTTTTTTTTTTTTTTTTTTTTTTACAGGTCTTTCAGAATTTGGAAATGGCTTGTGCATCAATAAGAGCATCAGCTAGCATTCCTGTATTCATCATAAAGCTTAGAGGCCCAGACGGCCGAGGGGCGCTCGAGAAACGATTTGTTAGTACATATTAAGCTAATTGAAATTTTTTAAGCTAAGAGGAGTTAGTAAGGAAATTTAAAATTCTATATTTTAAATTAGAGGGACAGGAAAGAGATGTAATAGAGTAGAGACCATTGTAGTTCGAACATAATACCCTAAAAGGATCATGCAGTGCATATGTCGAACTACAACGGCTAAGGAACAGAGGACTAAAGTTTCGAGTCCTTCTATTAGGAATGTTGAAATTTAAGCGTGTTAGTAAATGCTGGCTATCTACATCCCCGTTAATAAGGTTATGCAGAAAAACTACACCGAGCATTGTCCTACGATTTGTTAAGCTAGGTAAGTTGATAAGTAAAAGTCTGCTACTGTAGGATGGAAGCTGAAGATTTGCATCCCAGCATAGACCTCTAAGTGCAAATATTAAAAAGTTCTTTTGTACGGATTCTATGCGGTCCTGATGTACTCCATATTGGGGACTCCAGACACATGAACCGTACTCTAGTATCGGACGGACCAAAGAAATGAATAGTGTTTTGGTTATATAGGGGTCATTAAATTCTTTTGACCACCTTTTGATAAAACCAAGGACTCCTTTAGCCTTATTAACCATTAAGGAAATATGGTCGGCAAATTTAAGTTTGATGTCTAATAGGATGCCGAGATCATTAACCTGGGTTAATTTTTCTAAGGCAATCCCATTAATAGAATAAGTAGCTTGCAGAGGGCAAGAACGATAAAAAGACATATGTTTGCATTTAGATCCATTAAGTATTAGATCATTAGCTAAACACCATTTTTGAAAGTTATCAAGGTCAGACTGAAGACTGCATTGGGCAGAGATGGATTTGTACTGAAGACAAAGCTTTACATCATCTGCATACATAAGAACTAGAGAGTTCGTTAGAGCAGGGGGCAAGTCGTTTATAAAAGCGTAAATAATAACGGGCCAAGATGACTTCCTTGAGGGACGCCGGATGTAGCACGGACCAGACGGGACTGAATGTTTTTAAATGAAACTCTTTGTGTCCTTTCATCTAGGTAGCTGGAGATCCACGTTAAGAGGTCTTTAGGAAAACACAGCATATTCAGTTTACTCAACAAGAGTGAGTGATTAACTGAATCAAATGCTTTGCTGAAGTCTGTGTAAATTACATCGGTTTGATATCCCTTACAAAAGCCATCTATGCCATCAAAGGATGTCAACTCCAATAAGGTTGTGGTGGTGGAGCGACGCTTAATAAAGCCATGCTGACAAGGAGTGATAATCGAAGAGCAAAGGTGTTGCAAATGAGGGGTAATTAATTTTTCAAATAACTTTGGAATTGCCGACAACTTAGAGATGCCTCTGTAGTTGGCAGCCTCGGACTTTTTCCCTTTTTTATGTAGGGGAATTATAAATGATTCCTTCCACTTAAGGGGAAAAATCGAGGTTTCCAAAGATAAGTTGAAAAGTCTTAGAAGAGGTTTGCACAGAGCCCTGGCGCAGTATTTTAGCACACACCCTGGTACTCCATCGGGGAATGGCGAATAAATGGGTTTGACCCTTAAAAGACCAGATAATAAGTTGTTCTCAGAAAAAGACGGACAGAAAATAAGATTTGCTGCTTGAATGTTATATGCGTAAGGCTGATCAGTCAATTTTGGAGGAGAATAAGTTGTTTGAAAAAATTCTGCGAATAGATCGGCAATGGCCTGATCAGAAGTCGCAGAGGAATTTTCAAACGTAAGCAGGGGTGGAAAAGATACGTGTTTACGCTTAGTGTTTACAAAATTATAAAACTGCTTTGGATCCTGAGTAAATTGTATCCGGCAGCGGTCAATATAATTCCTATAACATTCAGCGTTATGCACGGTAAAATTGGACCGAGCTGGTAGGTATCTTGAGAAATCAACACTACTGCAGGTTTTTTCATATTTAAGTAAAAGCTTATTTTTTTTATTTTTTAAGTTAGCGAGGCACCTTGTAAACCAAGGAGGGTTTGTTGAAGCGGACGGATATTTCCAAGGCACACATGAGTCAAAAATTTATTTAAAGTAAAATAAAATTTTTCTAAAGTGACATTAAGATCAGAGCACGCCAGAATATCAGACCAGTCAAATGTATCAATAAGGCTATTAAGTTTCTGAAAATCAGCTTTACTGAAACAGCGAATCTTATTTACCACGCTCGGAGACAACTGATCGATACCAGGAGTGGTTTCGATTGAGACCTCCAGTGTGGGTGATATGGATCCTCTGGGGATGAAAGGGGAAAAGCTCTGGAGAGAGCAGTACCATCAGGATCAGATACAAAACATAAGTCTAAAAGCCGACCTAGCGAATTTCTAACATGATTGATCTAACCTAGGGACATGTCAAACATGCCCGCGGTGAAGTCATGGTAAGTTATAAGTGACAAAAATGGTGAGTTATCGACGTTGGACCACTTTAATTCTGGGATATTAAAGTCGCCCACCGATACGAGTTGGTCACGATCCGTCATAAGATTAGAGACGTATCGAATGGCGGACAAATGCTGCCAATATGTAGGCGGTTCAGACATAGGAGGTATATATGAACATGTAATGTATAAAGCTTTAACGGACTTAGTGATTTTAACGCAAATAAATTCTATGTCACCAAACTCATGGGATTTCACCTCTTCAGAAGCAAGAGTAGAGTCTACCGAAATGAGGACTCCACCTCCTCTTCGCTGAGATCGATCCCGTCTAAAAGTGGTGTACTCACTTGGAAAAACTTCGGAGCTAAAGATCTCCGGATTTAACCAAGTTTCTGTAAATGCTATTATATGGGATGCAAAGAAAGAACTATCAGAATATAGCTTGGGGAGTTTGCTACGTAGCCCCTAGTATTCTGATAGGTAAGAGTTAATGAGGAAACTAGTTTTTTGGGTTAGTAGCCAAAGAAGAGGTGGAGGGTTGGTCAGTGGTTCCGATATTGGGAAGTCTCACTCCCACTGGTTTTTTAACTTTTTTCTTCACGGATCTAGGCTGATGTTCTTGGACGAAAAGATTCTCTGGCCAAAAACTGGGAGAACAAATCGTCTTGAACATCAGCGCGGGCACACGAATCTTGAAAGAAGACGTGCGCCGTGTATAATTATATTTAAATTTAGTTATATCCTCCACCTTTATATCGGCTTTTGTTTTGGCTTTGATATAAGCCGAGATATCAATCTCTGAAGTATCAGGGGCAAGCCGAGAAACAAATATATGTTTCGATGGAGGAATCACCTGTAAGGGTTTTGGTGTCGCAGGTACAAGAACTGCAGCATCAGTCGGTGCCAGTGGTCCGGACTGTGGAATACCCTTTTGGGTGACCCTAATGGGGGTTTCGTTCCCTAGGACCTGTGGCATCACTTTAAGGGATGCCATGGCCGACATATCAGACAATTGCTCATTATCCCTGAGAAATTCGGACGAATTTTTCTCAGTTCTAGCCCTTGGGGTGGCCAGAGATATAAGCGGCTGCATTAATGTCGGCTGAGCAGGCTGAGGCGGATCAGAAACAGCGGATTTCTTACGCTTAGGGGACTCATTTAGCAGCTGAAGGCCACTAAACTGAGTGTCCAGCGCACAGAGCTGTTCATTGATTTTACGAAAACCAGTGATCAGCTCTTTAAATCCATTTTTGGTCTGTCTCATGAACGACCTCATTTCGCCTTGCACAGCACGACAATTATCACAACAATAATGTATCCCAGACCTACGGGAAATGGCACCCGAAACTGATGCAGTGAAACCGGCACACTTGGCGTGCACGACGTTTTCACATAACCAGCAATGGATGCTAGGCTGCGATGTGGAAATTGTCTTGTTACAAGACTTAATGGCACAGACCAGTTTAAATTCCATTTTATTTATTATTTTTTTTTTTTTTTATTTAATAAGACAAAAATTAATATTTAAAAAGTTAAAAAACACAATACCTTGAACCACTGTGCCGAACAAGAAGCCGAAGCGGGAGCTTTGAAAGAGTGCAAAAGAGAAATGCAGAAATATAGATAAGCCGGGGAAGAAGCAGAGCTGAGCTATGCTTGGAATAGAATTTAGGCAAATTATTAATTCGACTCCAAATATACCACAGCACTCGCGAAGCGATACGGTTTAGGCTTTAAGATTGTTAAGATTCACAAGATTGCACAATTCACAAGTATGTAAACACCGGTTTACCAATATTTTTAATAAAACGCAGTGCGCACAAAAAAAACACGACCGTTCGCTTGAAAGAAAGAGAGGGAAGTGAAAGAAAGAGAGGGAAGTGTTTGTCGCCCAAACAAAATCGATAGCATCATCAAAAATCAACTGAATCCGAAATATTCCCGGGCTCTTTCAGAATTTGGAAATGGCTTGTGCATCAATAAGAGCATCAGCTAGCATTCCTGTATTCATCATAAAGCTTAGAGGCCCAGACGGCCGAGGGGCGCTCGAGAAACGATTTGTTAGTACATATTAAGCTAATTGAAATTTGTTAAGCTAAGAGGAGTTAGTAAGGAAATTTAAAATTCTATATTTTAAATTAGAGGGACAGGAAAGAGATGTAATAGAGTAGAGACCATTGTAGTTCGAACATAATACCCTAAAAGGATCATGCAGTGCATATGTCGAACTACAACGGCTAAGGAACAGAGGACTAAAGTTTCGAGTCCTTCTATTAGGAATGTTGAAATTTAAGCGTGTTAGTAAATGCTGGCTATCTACATCCCCGTTAATAAGGTTATGCAGAAAAACTACACCGAGCATTGTCCTACGATTTGTTAAGCTAGGTAAGTTGATAAGTAAAAGTCTGCTACTGTAGGATGGAAGCTGAAGATTTGCATCCCAGCATAGACCTCTAAGTGCAAATATTAAAAAGTTCTTTTGTACGGATTCTATGCGGTCCTTATGTACTCCATATTGGGGACTCCAGACACATGAACCGTACTCTAGTATCGGACGGACCAAAGAAATGAATAAAGTTTTGGTTATATAGGGGTCATTAAATTCTTTTGACCACCTTTTAATAAAACCAAGGACTCCTTTAGCCTTATTAACCATTAGGGAAATATGGTCGGCAAATTTAAGTTTTATGTCTAATAGGATGCCGAGATCATTAACCTGGGTTAATTTTTCTAAGGCAATCCCATTAATGGAATACGTAGCTTGCAGAGGGCAAGAACGATAAAAAGACATATGCTTGCATTTTGATCCATTAAGTATTAGATCATTAGCCAAACACCATTTTTGAAAGTTATCAAGGTCAGACTGAAGACTGCATTGGGCAGAGATGGATTTATACTGAAGACAAAGCTTTACATCATCTGCATACATAAGAACTAGAGAGTTCGTTAAAGCAGGGGGCAAGTCGTTTATAAAAAGCGTAAATAATAACGGGCCAAGATGACTTCCTTGAGGGACGCCGGATGTAGCACGGACCAGACGGGACTGTATGTTTTTAAATAAGACTCTTTGTGTCCTTCCATCTAGGTAGCTGGAGATCCACGTTAAGAGGTCTTTAGGAAAACCCAGCATATTCAGTTTACTCAACAAAAGTGAGTGATTAACTGAATCAAATGCTTTGCTGAAGTCTGTGTAAATTACATCGGTTTGATATCCCTTACAAAAGCCGTCTATTACAAAGGATGTCAACTCCAATAAGTTTGTGGTGGTGGAGCGACGCTTAATAAAGCCATGCTGACAAGGAGTGATAATCGAAGAGCAAAGGTGTTGCAAATGAGGGGTAATTAATTTTTCAAATAACTTTGGAATTGCCGACAACTTAGAGATGCCTCTGTAGTTGGCAGCCTCGGACTTTTTCCCTTTTTTATGTAGGGGAATTATAAATGATTCCTTCCACTTAAGGGGAAAAATCGAGGTTTCCAAAGATAAGTTGAAAAGTCTTAGAAGAGGTTTGCACAGAGCCCTGGCGCAGTATTTTAGCACACACCCTGGTACTCCATCGGGGAATGGCGAATAAATGGGTTTGACCCTTAAAAGACCAGATAATAAGTTGTTCTCAGAAAAAACCGGACAGAAAATAAGATTTGCTGCTTGAATGTTATATGCGTAAGGCTGATCAGTCAATTTAGGAGGAGAATAAGTTGTTTGAAAAAATTCTGCGAATAGATCGGCAATGGCCTGATCCGAAGTCGCAGAAGAATTTTCAAACGTAAGCAGGGGTGAAAAAGATACGTGTTTACGCTTAGTGTTCACAAAATTATAAAACTGCTTTGGATCCTGAGTAAATTGAATCCGGCAGCGGTCAATATAAATCCTATAACATTCAGCGTTATGCACGGTAAAATTCGACCGAGCTAGTAAGTATCTTGAGAAATCAACACTACTGCAGGTTTTTTTATATTTAAGTAAAAGCTTATTTTTTTTATTTTTTAAGTTAGCGAGGCACCTTGTAAACCAAGGAGGATTTGTTGAAGCGGACGGATATTTCCAAGGCACACATGAGTCAAAAAATTTATTTAAAGTAAAATAAAATTTTTCTAAAGTGACATTAAGATCAGTGCACGCCAGAATATCAGACCAGTCAAATGTATAAATAAGGCTATTAAGTTTCTGAAAATCAGCTTTACGGAAACAGCGAATCTTATTTACCACGCTCGGAGACATCTGATCGATACCAGGAGTGGTTTCGATTGAGACCTCCAGCGTGGGGTGATATGGATCCTCTGGGGCTGAAAGGGGAAAAGCTCTGGAGAGAGCGGTACCATCCGGATCAGATACAAAACATAAGTCTAAGAGCCGACCTAGCGAATTTCTAACATGATTGATCTGACCTAGGGACATGTCAAACATGCCCGCGGTGAAGTCATGGTAAGTTATAAGTGACAAAGATGGTGAGTTATCGACGTTGGACCACTTTAATTCTGGGATATTAAAGTCGCCCACCGCTACGAGTTGGTCACGATCCGTCATAAGATTAGAGACGTATCGAATAGCGGACAAATGCTGCCAATATGTGGGCGGTTCAGACATAGGAGGTATATATGAACATGTAATGTATAAGGCTTTCACGGACATAGTGATTTTAACGCAAATAAACGTCTGCCTTCTAATAACTCCCAACTTAATCATTGAGCTCCCAAATTGCGCAGTTTTCACTATAACCCAGCTTTTTGATCCCATCTTGGGATGGCAAGATAAAACTTTGGAACTTTTCAATGAGCTGGGAAATGACTGTACAATCCCCACGACCAATAGACCTATAAGCCTACTTTCATGCTTATCTAAACCCTTTGAAAAAACCGTATTGACTCGGATAAACACATACATAAAATCCAGGAAGGAATCCCGTCACATCAATTTGAATTTAGTGCTTATTCCTCGAAGGGATGGAGTTCATCGTGTAGCAGTTTTAAAAACAGCGACTGTAGCTGTAGCAGCTAAACATAAACATTGTTATCTTTTGTGGGTTATTACTCCTTCTGCACTTTCGTATGCTCTATCTCGCTCTTCAGCAGCGGCGCTCCCGGATTTTGTTGTCTTTTTTGACGGAGAGTTTTTATGGTAGATACACTGCAACCAAGCTACATGTACATAGTTAAATGCAATTATTATGTGCGCCATTAGTTTCTCGCTCTCGCTCTTGTGGAATGCATTTCTCTTTGACTTGCATTTGTCTTCAGCTGAACCACTCAACGGAACGGAGTAAATTTAACCCTAAATAAAGTTCATTTTTAATTTGGAATTGCCGATTTATTTTTATTACCAAATTCGGGGCTGTAAAACGCTTGGCAGCAAACAACAGTCATCCGTCGGTTACTTCACCAGAGCCCAATCTCTCTGAAATCATTGCAGGAGGTGTAAACACCCAAGAAACCCTTGAATGATTGAAGTGATTAGGCATCAACGCATCCACATGGAATGCGTTCCTGGTTGTCTTGCTTCTTGATAAGCTCGATAGAGGCACATTTGAGCCAACAATAGGAAACTCCAGCCCTTGCAGACAATGGTTCAGAGTCAAAAATCAGAGTCTTAAGGTCACGAAAAGCAATGCCTTCACCCAAAAGGAAGGCAAGGGCTACTTTTGCAAAGCGACAACTCCCTCTTTTTTTTAAATGTGGTGATTTCCGCGCTAAAGCTGTATCTAAAATAAAGAGATTTGGTAAAAAACAAAAAATGTGTTTTTAAAATGATTTTAAACCCGACCACATATCGGGGGAATGCAATTACGTACGATCAACGTACAAAAACAATCAAGTCTCGGCAAGGCTATTCCGTTTTATGTCCAGAGTGACACGTACAGCAAAGCAATCATTGCCCAAACTGGAGCTGTGCGCAGCAGTTCTAGGGGCAGAGCTCACGAAAAAAGTCAGACATGATTTATGCTTATCTTTAGACAAAGTTGCTAGCTACTTTTGGACAGACTCATCTCTCGTTTTGGGTTGAATAAATGCAGCGGCTTCCACTTACCACACATTTGTAGAAAATCATACATGCTCAGATTCTGCTGAAAATCCTACAGAACGCCAACGAAGGTCTATGTTTAGGCGAGCCAATTGAGCCAAGCACGCACAATCATTATGCATACAGTTCAGCAGATGAATTTTAACGCTTGAAACAGTTAATGTAACAGTTAAAACGATATAAAACCGTAGATAAAAAGAGCAGATAAGAGCATTCTAATCTAGGTTTTGATGCAAAACATCTTGTATTGCTTCCCTACAATGAAACAATCGTGAAAATGATCATGAGAGAACTATATGAAAACCATATGTGGTGCCCAAGCTTCACATACTATATATTGCATATATTGGTCAACAATATTGGATCCTCAATGCCAAAACAATGGCAACAAGCTAATGTGGATAATTCCACAACTGCGTACTGCAGTGGTTATGTTAGTGTCTGCAAGAGCTGCAAAATCGTTCCAAACGGAAGCATGCTTCTCAAAATGTCATAGACGGATTGCTAGTCCACAAAAGGGAAGACAATGTGATGAGTTGGCCCATGGGACGAGTCATCAAAACGTATCCTGGATCCGATAATTTAGTCGACATCAAAACTTCAGAAAGAATCAACAACAAGTGTTCATTGGACGTCACTAGTAAGGCGGAACAGTTTGAAGAGCCTCTATACAACGCAAAAGGGGAAGCTTGTCACTAATACCTATAAGCCTAGCACTTATGTTACTGTTTTCACTAGGCATGCCACAGATTATAAAAGTGACTTAGCTTAGTAACAAGCCTGGAATATGAAACAACTAGAATGGTAAAGTCGCAGTGGACAATGATAGTCTACTACGACCTGGACCCATATGGAAAGGAAATAAAGGTACTCCCGGATGGATTGACTGGCATTCTGCAGATCAATGTTAGCCCATTATAACCATGAGTACGCAAAGCTTGATTCAGGAAATAACTTAATGCGTCAATCCCGCACTAATGCATCAGATCTGTCCAGTTGCCACTACTAACGTGCTTCATCTGTATCAACTAATGACAGCACAACCGACACTCACGTTATCTTTAATAACGTATAACTCACGTTATACCGTTGGTGTCTTTGGAATTATTAGACGTCTTCAGCATCGTTCAGTACCATTCAAATTTAAAAAGTTTGACAATATACAATCTTCAACAAGAATTATTTCCGTTAATGCTCATAAAGATCGTTTTATAGGTCTTGATGAAACCGAATTTAATGCTTGACGCCGTTTGGCACGACTATGAACTTCGTTCAGGCGATTTTGAAACAATTCCCACGCAACCACAATAAATAGACGACCAAAAACTAGAGTTTCTGTAACGTTGATTAGCGGTGATGAACGGAAAAACATCACCATATTAACTGGACCACCGACAAACATTTCGTACGCAGTATTGACCATCTAAGCATTATACTTGGTTTGATATGTGTCTACATCTTGCGATATAAGCGATCGTTGTGTACTCCAACAATTAAAGGTACCAAAAGAACTACCACTCCGGAACCTGGCCCAAGTAATTTCACCGAAGAACTGGACGAGGGTTGAACAGCTGTTCAACGGCCGGGAGAATGTTAAGTCATAGAATTTAATTTTAAATTGCAAAATGTTAAGAACAATAAACAAAATACTAGGTCATGAACTACACTAAATAATGCTGACTACACATAACACCAACAACAACTTGAAGCAGAATGTCTGAATGTCCCTTTGGTGAAATCGAAAAATATTGTAACACAATTGTAAACACATTCTAGCATTTTTAGCATTTTTTTCTATATCTCCATCAATTTACCACCGAAGTAATGTTCATGTAATATCTTAGCTATACAAAGCTACAAAAATTACAGCTCCTTGGTCATTGAGAGTTTTCAATGACATAATCACTTCCCTCTCTTTCTTTCAAGCGAACGGTCGTGTTTTTTTTGTGCGCACTGCGTTTTATTAAAAATATTGGTAAACCGGTGTTTACATACTTGTAAATTAAATCTTGTGAATCTTAACAATCTTAAAGCCTAAACCGTATCGCTTCGCGAGTGCTGTGGTATATTTGGAGTCGAATTAATAATTTGCCTAAATTCTATTCCAAGCATAGCTCAGCTCTGCTTCTTCCCCGGCTTATCTATATTTCTGCATTTCTCATTTGCACTCTTTCAAAGCTCCCGCTTCGGCTTCTTGTTCGGCACAGTGGTTCAAGGTATTGTGTTTTTTAACTTTTTAAATATTAATTTTTGTCTTATTAAATAAAAAAAAAAAAAAAAAAAATAAAATGGAATTTAAACTGGTCTGTGCCATTAAGTCTTGTAACAAGACAATTTCCACATCGCAGCCTAGCATCCATTGCTGGTTATGTGAAAGCGTCGTGCACGCCAAGTGTGCCGGTTTCACTGCATCAGTTTCGGATGCCATTTCCCGTAGGTCTGGGATACATTATTGTTGTGATAATTGTCTAATACTATACTAATACTATTATACTACATAATTTTTGTGATAATACTAGGGGGCTATGTAGCAAACTCCCCAAGCTATATTCTGATAGTTCTTTCTTTGCATCCCATAGCATTTACAGAAACTTGGTTAAATCCGGAGATCTTTAGCTCCGAAGTTTTTCCAAGTGAGTACACCACTTTTAGACGGGATCGATCTCAGCGAAGAGGAGGTGGAGTCCTCATTTCGGTAGACTCTACTCTTGCTTCTGAAGAGGTGAAATCCCATGAGTTTGGTGACATAGAATTTATTTGCGTTAAAATCACTAAGTCCGTTAAAGCTTTATACATTACATGTTCATATATATGACTTCACCGCGGGCATGTTTGACATGTCCCTAGGTCAGATCAATCATGTTAGAAATTCGCTAGGTCGGCTTTTAGACTTATGTTTTGTATCTGATCCTGATGGTACTGCTCTCTCCAGAGCTTTTCCCCTTTCATCCCCAGAGGATCCATATCACCCACACTGGAGGTCTCAATCGAAACCACTCCTGGTATCGATCAGTTGTCTCCGAGCGTGGTAAATAAGATTCGCTGTTTCAGTAAAGCTAATTTTCAAAAACTTAATAGCCTTATTGATACATTTGACTGGTCTGATATTCTGGCGTGCACTGATCTTAATGTCACTTTAGAAAAATTTTATTTTACTTTAAATAAATTTTTGACTCATGTGTGCCTTGGAAATATCCGTCCGCTTCAACAAATCCTCCTTGGTTTACAAGGTGCCTCGCTAACTTAAAAATAAAAAAAAAATAAGCTTTTACTTAAATATAAAAAAAACCTGCAGTAGTGTTGATTTCTCAAGATACCTACTAGCTCGGTCGAATTTTACCGTGCATAACGCTGAATGTTATAGGAATTATATTGACCGCTGCCGGATACAATTTACTCAGGATCCAAAGGAGTTTTATAATTTTGTAAACACTAAGCGTAAACACGTATCTTTTTCACCGCTGCTTACGTTTGAAAATTCCTCTGCGACTTCTGATCAGGCCATTGCCGATCTATTCGCAGAATTTTTTCAAACAACTTATTCTCCTCCAAAATTGACTGATCAGCCTTACGCATATAACATTCAAGCAGCAAATCTTATTTTCTGTCCGTCTTTTTCTGAGAACAACTTATTATCTGGTCTTTTAAGGGTCAAACCCATTTATTCGCCAGGCCCCGACGGAGTACCAGGCTGTGTGCTAAAATACTGTGCCAGGGCTCTGTGCAAACCTCTACTTAGACTTTTCAATTTATCTTTGGAAACTTCGATTTTTCCCCTTAAGTGGAAGGAATCATTTATAATTCCCCTACATAAAAAAGGGAAAAAGTCCGAGGCTGCCAACTACAGAGGCATCTCTATGTTGTCGGCAATTCCAAAGTTATTTGAAAAATTAATTACCCCTCATTTGCAACACCTTTGCTCTTCGATTATCACTCCTTGTCAGCATGGCTTTATTAAGCGTCGCTCCACCACCACAACCTTATTGGAGTTGACATCCTTTGTCATAGATGGCTTTTGTAAGGGATATCAAAACGATGTAATTTACACAGACTTCAGAAAAGCATTTGATTCAGTTAATCACTCACTCTTATTGAGAAAACTGAATATGCTGGGTTTTCCTAAAGACCTCTTAACGTGGATCTCCAGCTACCTAGATGGAAGGACACAAAGAGTTTTATTTAAAAACATTCAGTCCCGTCTGGTCCGTGCTGCATCCGGCGTCCCTCAGGGAAGTCATCTTGGTCCGTTATTATTTACGCTTTTTATAAACGACTTGCCCCCTGCTTTAACGAACTCTCTAGTTCTTATGTATGCAGATGATGTAAAGCTTTGTCTTCAGTACAAATCCATCTCTGCCCAATGCAGTCTTCAGTCTGACCTTGATAACTTTCAAAAATGGTGTTTAGCTAATGATCTAATACTTAATGGATCTAAATGCAAGCATATGACTTTTTATCGTTCTTGCCCTCTGCAAGCTACTTATTCTATTAATGGGATTGCCTTAGAAAAATTAACCCAGGTTAATGATCTCGGCATCCTATTAGACATCAAACTTAAATTTGCCGACCATATTTCCTTAATGGTTAATAAGGCTAAAGGAGTCCTTGGTTTTATCAAAAGGTGGTCAAAAGAATTTAATGACCCCTATATAACCAAAACACTATTCATTTCTTTGGTCCGTCCTATACTGGAGTACGGTTCATGTGTGTGGAGTCCCCAATATGGAGTACATCAGGACCGCATAGAATCCGTACAAAAGAATTTCCTAATTTTTTCACTTAGAGGTCTAAACTGGGATTCAAATCTTCAACTTCCATCTTATAGTAGTAGACTCTTACTCATAAACTTACCTAGCTTAACAAATCGTAGGACAATGCTCGTTGTAGTTTTTCTGCATAACCTTATCAACGGGGATGTAGATAGCCAGCATTTACTAACACGCTTAAATTTTAACATTCCTAATAGAAGGACTCGAAACTTTAGTCCTCTGTTCCTTAGCCGTTGTAGTTCGACATATGCACTGCATGACCCTTTTAGGGTATTATGTTCGAACTACAATGGTCTCTACTCTATTACATCTCTTTCCTGTCCCTCTAACTTAAAATATAGAATTTTAAATTTCCTTACTAACTCCTCTTAGCTTAATAATTAACAAATAACTTAATATATTCTAACAAATCGTTTCTTGAGCGCCCCTCGGTCGTCTGGGCCTCTAAGCTTTATGATGAATACAGGAATGCTAGCTGATGCTCTTATTGATGCAAAAGCCATTTCCAAATTCTAAAATACCGAAAAAAAAAAAAAAAAAAAAAATCCGCACCAAAATAAAAGGCCGAATTTAAGTAATTTTAAAACGTAATAAATGTTTATTTCTGCATGCAGATGAAGCCGGATGATCAGCAGACAGACCAGCTTATCTGCGTGAACATGCAGATAAATCCGGATGATCAGCAGATAGACCAGCTTATCTGCATGCAGGGACTCAAGTCAATGTACAGAGAGGGCGGCCCGACTGGTCACTGCGAAGCTAAAGCTCTCGATAATGGAAAAGGCGGCCCGACCTAGACACTGTCAGCTCTCTGAAGAAAGCCCGTTGATTATAGCGGCCAAGAGAGGGTCGGCTTGCGTTCAACTAAGCTATTGTACATACTTAAGCCTAATAAATAAACATTTAAAACACAGCCTAAGCAAATAAACATTTAAACATTAACATTAAACCGCTGTGCTGCTGCATGAACCCGACAACAATTTTATAGCAATAAAATCAGTCTCAGACTTACGTTTTCTGAACTCATCTGTTTCTTCACGTCCATCTTGTTCAAGTGCAAGTTGTGGCAATCGGTTGATGTACCTTTAGCTTAAACTAATCCTTACAGTTTAACATTCCTTACGTTGCACACTTTTCACAAAAGTTATAATACCCTCTGCAAGGGTATAAAATCATCCTAGCTTTTGAGGATGGATAATGTGGACCCACATTAACACGGGTACCAGAGTCATCATGGGGCACTAGCTAGTGGAACACATGCCTGGCGAATGAATTCACCCCATAATGACAATTGCCATACCTGCAGGAACGGGGATGATGAAGAAACAGTAGAAAATCTTTTTTGACACTTCCGGGAAACAGATTCCTCATCGACAGTTTAGAGGTGGCAGTTCTGAATCCCAACAGGATACAGAAATTCACCAAAGCTCCAGGGTGGGTGAACTGCTAACCAAAAAGTCTCCATAATACAGAAAGGGAAGATCCTAAACACGGTATCACAAGGGACCGAATACGGTCTATGTGCGTCGGCTTCCAAAGCTGACAGCAATCTAAACCTAACGTAACCTTGGTAGAGCAGTAAGTGGAATTGTGGGAGAGCTCGCAGACTACAGAGACATCTTGAAGTGTGCAGTATGACCTGTGTCCATACTATTGAGAGTTAGTGCATTATATAAGACCACTGGACTCTTATTCGGCTTTTTTTTTGCAGTTTCGTCAGTTCCCCCCCGGCATACGTACAGCCTACCTCTTGCCAAATCGAGGGACCCTCAAGGGATCATGCTGGGGATATGTCGATCTACAATGGCTAAAAAATAGAGGACAAAAGTTTCAAGTCCTTCCACTAGGAAAGTTACATTTAAATCGTTTTAGAAAAATATGGCTGGCAACATCAACATTGACAAGGTTGTGTAAGCAAACGACACGCAGCATTTATTCTACGGTTTCTACGGATTATTAGCAGTTCTACGGTTTATTAGTAAGGGGAAGTTAATTATAAAAGTATACTACGTAGGAAGAGAGGTGAAGATTTGCATTCCAATTTAGTCTTCTAACAGCAAATCAGAATTTTTTTTTTTTACTGGTTCAGATACAGATGTGATCTTGGTTTACTCAGTATTGAGGGTTGTACACACCCGATCCATACTTAATTATTGGACGGACCAAAGATACGTATAAAGTTTTTGTATGATAGGAGTCATTGAATTCTTTAGACCATCTTTTAATAAAACTAAGAACACCCTTTAATTTATTAACCATGGTGGAAAAATGGTCGGCCTACGCAAGAAACGAAATTTATGAGCTTTAAGTGGTTACACAAAACTGGAAACAAAGAATAAAGAATTTCTTTTTATTTTTATTTATTTATTATTAACAATTATTACAGATAATTATCTGTTATTCTACTCAGTAGTGGACAAACTCTCATTTTCCATAGCAAGCGTGCATAAGGTCGGCATTGCTCCCGCTGCGCTGCCGGCACACTGTCGGTGTGAGCACCCAACTATTTATAACCTTGCAGAGGGTATTATAATTTTTTCTAAAAGTGTGCAACGCAGCGAAGGAGACATCTCCGATCCTATAAAGTATATATATTTGTGATCAGAATCACCTCCTGAGTTGATATGAGCATGTCCGTCTGTCTGTCTATTTCTACGCAAACTAGTCTCTCACATTTAAAACTATATTAACTATTTCCGACCAGAAACTTTGCACTCACCCTTCTTTCCTTTGCGCACAGTATATAAGTTGGAACGGTCAGGATCGGCCGATTATATCCTATAGCGGCCATATAACTGATTGATCGGAAATGGTATAACTTTCATGTTTGTAGAGTTAAAAAGTTAGGCTTTTTTATTTGCAAAATTAAACGACATACCAAATTTTATAAGGATCGGCCGACTATATCCTGTAGCTGCCATATAACTGAACGATCGGAAATGACCCAACTTTTGTGTTTTTGAAGATAGAAAGCTGGAACCTTGTACAGATTCTATTTTTAGTCAGTAGATCCGAACTACCAAATTTCATAACGGCCGACGATTGGAAATATTTTTACCAAATACAAACTTTTAAAAAAATCTTTGGACTTTTTTTTTAGATTTTTATTGTAATAATTAGATTATATAATGATTTTCTCAAAAGGATCGGCCAACTATATCCGATGTTTGTGTTATATATCCGGTTGTAACTGCAAGGGTATATCCACTTCGGCTCCGACCGAAGTTAGCTTTCCCTTATAGTTTTTAGATTCGTTATAAATTTTTATGATTTACAATTAAGAATAAACAATTTTACAATGTGTTCCGCATAGTGGGAACTATAACATTTTAAATTTTGTGAAACATTTTAAACTTTTGTTTTCTAGTTCTTTTGTAAGACCTGACAACCTACCTTAATGATGGGACTTACTCTGATATCCTTTAAGGTCAAAGTTTCAGTGTTTAATGAACTATTTAAAATTGCTGGCTTATTTTTAATACTGGGAAATATAATTCCTCCCTTTCGAATAATTGGTTTGGAAGATATTGGTAAGGAGTATGTGGTTTCACTCGGCATAATTCCATGATTGCTCTTTTCTTCTGTATTAGATACATTTGTATATAATGTATTTTGCGCTGGTGTAGAAAGTTTCAAATTAGTTTCCAACAAATTTTCATCTTTAACAGAATAGCTTAGAAAAGAAAATGTTAAAAAAAAATAGATTTCGGCAATAATAAACTTACTTGGTTGGGCTAAAATCCAGTAAATGGTCTGAAGATGTGTCCAGAGGAACCTCTAACGGAACTTGAAGCTTCATAAACGGTTGCAAATCTTTTTCTTGTTCTTGTAAATGCTTTTCGACCATATCAAAGTTATTTACAATTAAGTTGGCTTTTGTTTTAAGATCAGGATGTATTTCTCCTATTGCACGTTCTTGTCGCTGAGTTTGACTCAAATAAGCTTCGGTTTTTGAAAGAAAGTCATTTTCTGTAGGTTTTGAATCAGCGACAACATCCCACTCAATTTTTTCGGGTCCATTTTTTTTTAATAAATCAACTCTGTTGGACTTTGTAGACTCCACTGTTGATTTTGAAACATTATGAATTTTAACTTCATCGACTACTGAAATATAAATATCATGCATCATTCGCATGATTGTTCCTATATTTTCAGAAACGATGTTAATGTGAAATTGTAATTTTCTATCGATTCCGTCAGTTGTGTCTCGAAGATCACTTAACTCTGAAGATACATGAGCCATTTTTTCAGAGCTAAGACTTTTTAAAATATCAATTCCATTCATTGTAACAGAATTTTTTTCACTAGCCTCTCCGTTAATGTCTTCAATTTGCAAGTAGTTATTATCTAGCTGGGATTTTAGAACTTCAAGCTTATTATCAATATTTGTGACCTTTTCATCTAAATTTTCAATTTTCTCCTTTATTGTAGCATTCAAGAAACTTTGTGGGGAATTATTAGCTGCATTAATAATATTTAATTTTGATTCCTCTGCTGCATGCTTTTTATGAGATATAAGTGACTCCAAATTTAGTAATTTGGATGTAATAAAATCGGTTTTGACGATATTGCTTGTTAATAAAGTTTCCAGACCCTCTATTCGCTGTGTCATAAGATCCATGTTCTTATCAAGATTATCTATCCTCTTGAGTTTTCCTTCCAGTGTAGCCACGATGATTTCAAAAATGTTAAGTAGATGTTGTTCTCTGAAATGTTTAGCAAATTTTAATTTTAACAATTTATTAAGTTTATATCAGTTTAACCAGTGCACCATAGAAAATTTGACCACTTTTTCTGGCTAAAAACCATTTTTTGAAAGTTAAAGGATTTAAATAATTTTAACTGCATATCATTCACAATAGATTAATTTCACAGCCACACAAAAAAAAATATTTTTTCGGGTCTGGAGGTCAGACCATGTGTCGGGTCAAGCAGCACGGCGTTTAATGTTTATGTTTAAATAATGTTTAAATAATGTTTATGTAATGTTTAGTGTAATTATTAGTGTAATGTTTATTTATTAGGCTTAAGGTTGTACAAAGGCTTTGTTGATCGCAAGCCGACTCTTTCTCGGCCGCTCGATTCAACAAGCCTTTCATAGAGAGTTTTAGCTCGCAGTGTCTAGGTCGGGCCGCCCTCTCCATTATTCGAGAGCTTTAGCTTCGCAGTGACCAGTCGGGCCGCCCTCTCTGTACTTTACTTGAGTCCCTGCATGCACCATAGCCGGTCTATCTGCGGATCATCCGGCTTGATCTGCATGCAGAAATAAACATTTTTATAACGTCATATTAAATACAAATTCTTTTATTTACGGCATTGAAAACGCTCAATGACCAAACATTGGTGACCCCGACGTGATTTAGTTAATATAATTAACAAGTTAAAAATCTATTGACCCGCGAAAAAGCATTTAAAAACATATATACATACGTTCCACTGCAAGTGCATTGGCCCGCGCATAACGGCTTCATACATACATATGTTCCACAACGCTACTTGCGGTTCTGAGCGCACAGTGGGACAGATCGTATTCGCCGCGAGAAAATATGTTTGAGCGATAAATTATGGCGGAGTTTCTGGAGCAGCGATGCAGGACGTTGGAGGTTTTGGATGTGACCTCTGGCCAGAACTATGGATCTCATCCCCGGCTTCGATGGACGACTTCTAGCGGGACGGATTATGCAGTGCCTTTCCCCTTTCACGGGGGGGGGGAATGTCGGGTCAAGCAGCACGGCGTTTAATGTTTATGTTTAAATAATGTTTAAATAATGTTTATGTAATGTTTAGTGTAATTATTAGTGTAATGTTTATTTATTAGGCTTAAGGTTGTACAAAGGCTTTGTTGATCGCAAGCCGACTCTTTCTCGGCCGCTCGATTCAACAAGCCTTTCATAGAGAGTTTTAGCTCGCAGTGTCTAGGTCGGGCCGCCCTCTCCATTATTCGAGAGCTTTAGCTTCGCAGTGACCAGTCGGGCCGCCTTCTCTGTACTTTACTTGAGTCCCTGCATGCACCTAAGCCGGTCTATCTGCGGATCATCCGGCTTGATCTGCATGCAGAAATAAACATTTTTATAACGTCATATTAAATACAAATTCTTTTATTTACGGCATTGAAAACGCTCAATGACCAAACACCATGTTTACTATATGTTTTCGGGGTCGCTGAATCCGAATCCGAGGTCCAAAAAACCCAAGCACGTCAGGGTTCTGACATAACCTCAAAAACCTCATACAAAATTATATTCGAGTCCGTGGGTCAGACCATGTTTATTATATGTTTTCAGGGTCGCTGAATCCGAATCCGAGGTCTAAAAAACTCCAGAATGTCAGGGTTACGACATAACCTCAAAAACTTGATAAAATTTTTATTTTGTTTCAATCCAATTTTTGAGAAAATGTTTCTCAGTGGCAACATTTTGACTTTTAAGTTTGGGCTGTCAAATAAAAGTAAATGAGAGAGCTTCTAAAAAAATTTGGAAGTGCTCACACTGCCAGTGTGCCGGCAGCGCTGCGGCGGAATTTCCTACCCTACGCACGCGTGCTTTTATTTTAATTTTATTTTTTTATAAAAAAAAAAAAGGAAAAAAATCTTTTCAAATTTGTTTTTCCATTTTTTTTTGTTTTTGCAAAAATTTTAATTTTTTTTTTTTTTTTAAGAAATTTTTTATGTGGTACCAAATTTGAAAGGCCTATATTAGTTTTTATTTCAATTTACGTTATTACTTAAGTTTATTTTTTTCGATGCTTACTTTAATTTTAAATTATCGTTGTTCGTGTTTTGTGTTCACTTTTGTGTAAATAAGTTCTTTGGAGTCCGAAAAAAGTACATTTTATTAAAAAGTGGGTATGCACTCTAAATTCTAATAAAACAAATAGATACCCTAGTAGAATTTTAGTCAAAAGTAACGCCAAAATAAAAAATTCAATAAACGCCATTGACCTTATAAAGCAGTGCACTGCAGTGGGAGGCAAAACGCGCACATGTACAAAGTTTTGGTGTATGCGTAGCAAAAAAAAAGCAGAGCATTCACTAAGCGAAAAAAACGTTAATACAATCATTTTTCGTTAATACAAAAGCTGGAATGAGCAGTAAATTAGTAAATTTTATTTTATTTTAAAGAAAGCTTTTCTAGCAAAGTTCTTTAACAAATGAAAAACTAAGCTTCCCTATCTATATTTTCTATGGAGAAAACTTGTTCCATCCCAATTCCAAAAATGAGATTTTCCCGCGGGCACAGAAAACTTCTCTGCCTGAGCTCTGCCACGACACAGTATAATACGTTTAAGTTTATTTAGTTGTGTTGATTTCTCTCGGTCTCAAAAATCGTTGAGAGCACCAGAACAACCAAACCACATCTCTGTAGCAAAATCTAGCTACTTATAGAGTTTAATAGTTATTTTTCTGTGACAATTTTTTTTTTATGCTAATAAAAAAGCCGACCTGATTTTTCTCATATCTGGCAACTTGGCTAAAAATTGTCTCAGAGACGAAATTTTAATACCAACGGTTCACAAATTGTTTAATCAATTCGTCTTAGCATGCAAACTGAAGAAGACAGCATGCGAAAATTCTTACTAAAACAAGAAAGGAAAGCTAACTTCGGGCGGAGCCGAAATTTATATACCATGCAGTTACAACAGTATATGTATCGCAAACATCGGATATAGTTGGCCGATCCTTATGGGAATATGAATATATAATCCAATTTATTACAATACAAAATCTAAAAAAGTCCCAAACTTCTATCTTCAAACATAACAAAGTTGGTATTTCTACCAAAAACCATTTCGGATCCTTCAGTTATATGACAGCTATAAGATATAGTCGGTCGATCGTTATGAAATTTAGTAGGTCGGATAAGCTGACCAAAAATATAATCTGTACTAAGTTCCAGCTTTCTATCTTCAAAAACACGAAAGTTGGGTCATTTTCGATCGCTCAGTTATATGGTGTCGTGTCAATTTGAACTCTCTTACTCTAAAAACACCAAAGTTATACCATTTCAGATCAATCAGTTATATAGCAGCTATAGGATACAGTCGGCCGATCCCGGCCGTTCCGACTTATATACTGCGTGCAAAGGAAAGAAGGGTGTGTGCAAAGTTTCAAGTCGATAGCTTTTAAACTGAGAGACTAGTTCGCATAGAAACAGACGAACATGCTCATATCAACTCAGGAGGTGATCCTGATCAAGAATATATATACTTTATAGGGTCGGAGATGTCTCTTTCACTCCCTTGCACACTTTTGTGCAAAATTGTAATACCATTATAAGGGTATAAAAAGAGAAAAATGGCACGCTCTCAGCCACTGAGAGAGACTTTGACATTGATGACTTTGACAATTCGTTATTCACAGTAATGCAGTGGTCGGCACCCCAATACATTGATATGATTTAAACGCATTAGTATTAGTAACGAAAAGCAGAAAGTAGGCTGTGTGCATGACGTTTCACACATTTCAACTGTGTGTGTGTGGCAGAGCTCGGGCAGAGAAATTTCTTATGCCCCCGGGATAGGGCCGGGCCGACCACTGCTCTAATGCATTTAAACGTGTCATTGTATTGGGTGCCGACCACAGGGGTGCCCGTAAAAGCAGGGTGTTATAAAGCAGCGATGCCCAAGCTCAGCATACGGCAGAGCAAACTCCAATACCAGTGCAAAAAATCACCAATACTTTTACACCATTTTTTTCATGTCGATGCACTGAAGAATAAAATTATATAACATTTACAAGGGGTTTTAAATTACATTTTATTATAGCAATTATAAATAGGCTCTATATTTTTTACAACAGCTTATTATTATACTTTGCCAATTAATGCATAAATTTTTATTTAAAAAAGGTTCTGCGAAGAAGAAATTCATCGCTTCATGTCGACCATTTTTAAGAAATAAAAAAAAGAATGAATTTCTTGCAGTGAACAGTTTTCGGCATTCCAACAACAAAATGCATTCGGATTAGCACGATTGAGGAGAATAGGGAAAACACGAAACATTTTTTTTGTATTTGGGCTTTGCCTATGATGGGAGCAACACACGTACATACATATATGAGACTTTATTTCCCATATGAAAGAGCAATTCCTTCGTCCGGAAAAAATTGGCAACCATCCGCATACCTAAAAACTGTCCTTTTTTTAGATGTTTCATCCGGAAATCTGACTTTTAAATCTAAATTTAATTTTAAATATTAATTTCCTATCTTAAATATATTTCCAATACAATTCTTGCTCTCGAACGTCTGGCTCTACTCTACCTCCCTACCAATTTTCACTCAAATCTGTTCAGCCGTTCTTGATTTATAAGTGGTGTAACATAACAAGACTTTTTTTTATATATACAGATTCTCATATGAATTGTCCCACTATATCCGATGCTTACGATATTTATCCGCTTTTAACTTCAAGGATATATCAACTTCGGGTCCGCCCGAAGTTAGCTTTCTTTTCTTGTTTCATTTGTGTTTATATACGAAACCCGTAAAATTATCCTTGATGAAAAAAAATTGAAATTTTTAGCCTGTGTAATCAGTAACCGCCTGTTAGGGTATGAAAATTTTCAATTTTTTTACGTATGTAGGTTGTTTGGGCTTGAGTTTGGGGGGTTGATTTTGATATGGGGCTTTGTTTTTTGTTTTGACCCATTATCGTATGTCATCAGGCTCCCGCGCAAGCAGCTCAAAAACTTTGTTTTTTGTTTTGTTTTTATTGGCTGTTTGTCTGTTTTGAGTTATTCTTTGAGTTATACCCCGCATCTCAGTTCGTTTGTTTGCTCAGTGTGTTGTTGGTAACATTGTGGATATTTTGCAATTCTGTGGTGAGCAGAGAAAAGCTGCAGAGGAGCAGATCATATGTGACAGAAAGCGCACTGATGTACTAATGTTGCCAGAAATGTTTCTGTGTTAAGTCAGTTAAGAGAGTTCTAGTTGGATCGCCGAAGTAATCATACATACAAATAGGCATTTGTATCCCTTTTCAGCAGGTTTTTCTTTTCGATGATCGGTAAGAGCTTTACCAATCGAGATTGGTTTCCAAGAGGCTTGTTAGCGAGATTGGTTTCCACCCATCGAATTCTTGCCGCCTTGATCTCATTAAAGGCGAGTGAAGATGATGTTCGCTTCGAAGATGGGTTTTTCATGCGATGGAAGAATCGCAAAACATACCCAAGCGTGTGTATAGGCTTCAGCTAAGATGAGTTGCGATTTATAAGCTCATCCAAAGGATTGTCCGTCGTGACAAATGTATGCGTTTATCTGAAAGAGTAGAATAGTTGTAAGAATTGTTCAACTTTACCAAAAATTCCACCACAATTGGAAGTCAATTAGCTCGGATACTCCCAAGCCCCAAGATGTACAATCTAAGCCAAGCATGCTTAGAAATGGTTTCCAAGATCTCTGCGGTGCGATATTTCTCATGATAGAAATATCGTGAAGTCGCTCCAGCCATAGATACTCCTATCCTTGTGTTTTAATCCAGCCGTAATAGATTGCTAAAGAAGAAGTGCACCACACAGTTCCACGTGTGGCAGAGATTACTGCTTTAAAGGTGCCACCCTTGTTTTTGGTGCAAGTATGGCTACCGAAATGATTCCACCGTCGTTAACCATTCGGCTGTACGTGACGGCTGTATGCTTACGTGGATGCGTCTGAAAATCCATCCAATTCAATCTTGTTGATGTCGCTTTCGACCAAGCGTGGTATAAAGTTTTCTAAATCTGCTCGCCACTTGAGCCACTTGTCGGCTAATTTGTTCGGTAGTTCGTCGTTTCAATTCAAACTCAGCAGCCAGAGTTTTTTAATTTAATTACGGTTGGTGCCAATAGACCGAGAAAGTCGAAAATGCGTTGGTGCCAATAGACCGAGAAAGTCGAAAATGCGTCACCCATCCGACAACACTTGCCTCTTGATACAGCTTGGACTTTTTGTTAGATTCACAGTATACGCCGATGTGTCCTTCTTAGGGTGCCAATGCAGCTTAGAACTTTGACCGATGATTGTGGGGAATCCTTATTATCCTTCGATACAATGTATTTGGTATTCGATACCCATTTTCCGAGCTTTAGCTTAGCACAGGATATCAGTTGGACGAGTTTGTCCCGATAGCGCAGCAGCTCATCCTCACTATTGGATCCAACGAAAACGTCATCAACATAGAAGTGATCATGGAAGCATCAAGATTTTTGCTGCAGTTGGAAACTCCTTCTGGTGGTCAGCAGCCAGTTGCTTCTGTACTTGAACTGCTAGGAATGGTGCGCATGATGTTCCATACGTCAGAGCGCAAAGTTGGAAGTCCTCGATAAGATCTGACGAATCCTCTCGCTTTTCACTAACCCAGATTTGACGGAGCATTTTGACTATGTCCGCTGAAAATACGTATTTGTACATACGGAACCGCAGGCACACAGCAAACAAATCTCGCTGAATACTGGGTCCGATAGAGAGTGTGTCGTTTAACGTCTTGCCTTTGGCATCGCTATATGAACCGTCGAAAACTATTCTTAATTTTTGACCCAATACAGGATGATGCTGTAAGTAGAAATTCTAAGTGAGATTTCATGCATTTGTCCACTTACATAGCTGTCGATTTTGTGCCAACTCCTTTAATGCTGTCTGCGAATTCTGGATCTGAAGCTGTGAAAGGTAGCTTCACGCTGTACTTGCTTTTATCGTCTCGAGTGTGTGAGTTGAGAAAGATTTTCTCGACCTCTTTGACCTCAGATTGAACTTCAGCCTCGCGATGAATGCTCTCTATCTCTCAGAATTTTCTGAGAGAGGCATCGATGTCGATTGTCGTTGTGAGGGTCATAGTTTTAATTTAATTGATTAAATAGCGATTAGCTTGCCTTTGTTGACATCTATCTTTTTCCCAGTTATAGCACTCTAAACATGCTTGCTGCCCAAAAGATTGTGAGCTCGCAGGTTAAATATCGTTGAAGAATTGTTGAAGAATTGTACTGCAAACGCGTCGGTGCTTCTTCCCAATGATTTCGCATTTAATTGCTTTATTGAAAAACAATTACCGTGAAAACTAATGCACAGAAAAAAACAAAAACATTTGGCTTGAAGGACCAAAAAATATAAGCATAAAGCCTGTTTTTGGTGAACTGTATATTTTATATTTTATTGTTATTGATTGTTTTGCTTTCTAATATACTGAAGTACATTTGAAATGTTTCCATATGTGGTACTTATTCTTAGTATACATTGATTGGACGTTAAGTCTATTGCAGGGGTGCCCAAGCTCTGCATACAGGAGAGCAAACTCCCATACAAATGCAAAAAATCACCAATACTTTGGTGCGACATTTTTTTTCCCATCCATGTGGGTGCACTGAAAAAAAAAATAATAGTAACATTCGCATGGGGTTTAAAAAAATCAATATCAGCAATTAGCCATAAGAGAGCCAAATCAGCCATAAGAAAGGACTGGGTGCAATGCGCTCAAATTCAAGTCGCCCCCACCAATGGAGACATTACCATTGCAGACACAGACACAATGTCAGCGACGTTGACTTCGAGATGCTCCTGGACTCTCTCGGGCCCAAACACCCTTTAATGCCAAACACCCTTGGGGGGGGGCTCCAGAGTCAATAACCGAAAAGGCGTGGGCCTACTTAGGCAAATCTGGGCTCGTAATCTCGGCCGACCTACTGGCCAACAGATCTGTCGAAGGATTTCGCCATCACAGGAGGACTGGACTCGGCCGGAATCCAGGTACCTTATTCGACCTTGAACATTTTGAACCGGGTGACCCACAAAACTATCTGTGGCGCGTCACGAAAAGCATATAACAACCTCTTAAGAGGATCCCACCGGTTCAGCGAGCCGACGGATGTTGGTGCAGGTCAGAGACGGACTGAGTCAACGGACTGAGTCAACTGAGTCGCCGAACACCTGGAAAGCGTATTCACCCCTTTCTACCACTGCTCGCCAGAAGAGGCAGCAGAAACGGGACGACACTTGGCAGAGCCCGCACGAGACGACGACAGAATACCACCTGTGACGGAAGAGGAGACAGCCGCCCAGATTTCAGTGTTAAGCGACAACAAGGCTCCGGACGATGATGGGCAACCGCATTAAAACTGCTGCTACCTCCAAGCATCAAGATACTGACGAAAATTTATAACAGATGGTTAGAAATTGGGTACTTTCCGACCAACTGGAAACATGCTTTGGTAACCATGATACCTAAGCCCGGAAAACCCGAAGCCGATCTTGCCTCTTATCGTCCGATTAGTCTTCTATCTTAGTGTTTTTGAGTAGAGCATTGCCAGTACTGGACGAGGTTGGTCTGGTCCCCAATCACCACTTTTGCTTCAGGTGGTCCCACGAAACCCCACAATGCCACAGAGTGGTGCAGTATATCCTGAACGCCTTCGAAGCCAAGAAGTACTGCCTGGGTGTATGCTAGATGTCAAACAATCCTTCGACCGGGTCTGGCACTCCGGTCTTCTACTTAAGTTGAAGACTAACCTTCCCAGACCTTACTACCTTACTACTTCCTGGAGTGGTTCCTGAAGGACCGCAAATTTGTGGTCAGATGCGGAGAGGCCACTTACGGACTCAGGGAGGTCCGCGCCGAAGTCCCCCAAGGCAGCGTGCTGGGCCCTTTATTATACAATGTCTATACGGCCGATCTCCCAGTTTTGCTGCTGACAACGCTACAGAGGCAGCTGCTGTCATGCAGGAGCAACTACATCTTCTCGGCGATTGGCAGAGAAGGTGGAATATTCAAGTGAATAACGATAAATCCACCGCCACCACATTTTCTCTTTGTCGGGGAAATAGCCCACCGGTCCACCTCAACAGCTCCCCCATCCCACAAGTAGGAAACACAAGATACCTGGGCTTCACGCTAGACAGGAGGCTTACTTGGGAGTCTCACCTAGTCAAAAAGCGAAAGCAGTGTGAAGTAAGATTGAGAGCGTACTATTGGCTGATGGGTAGAAGGTCGAAGCAAAGGACCTCTTCGAAAATCCTAATCTATAGGGCGATTATTCGGCCAATTTGGACATACGGGATCCAACTTTGGGGCACGGCCAGCAAGACTAATATTCAGACTATCCAGACGTTTGAAAATAGTGCCCTCCGTATTGCCACTGGGGCCCACGTCTACCACGACATCCAGACAATCGACGAGATGCTTGGCTTCCCATGGGAGTTAGAGAGAGTTAGAGAGTTCATCTAATATATATATGAATATATATATATACTGAACTGCCATATAACTGAACGATCGGAAACGACCCAACTTTCGTGTTTTTGAAGATAGAAAGCTGGAACTTAGTACAGATTCTATTTCTGGTCAGTTGATCCAACCTACCAAATAAGGATCGGCCGACTATATCCTATGGCTGCCATATAACTGAACGATTGGAAATGGTTTTTGGTAGAAATACCAACTTTGGTATTTTTGAAGATTGAAGATTGGGACTTTTTTTAGATTTTATATTATAATAAATTGGGTTATATTATCACCTTCTCATTAGGATCGGCCAACTATATCGACCAAGGGTATATCAACTTCGGCTCCGCCCGAAGTAAGCTTTCCTTTCTTGTTATTGCATAATTTTGCGTTTGGGCAAAATAACAACAGCAAACACTTACAGCCAACTACCGGTTCAGTAGGGAAAAAGTCTAAAAAGTCTATAATTCTTTTAAGAATTATCAGATTTGGCTGATTGGATTGTCTGGTTGCAATTTTCCAAAACTTGAACGAACTGGGGCTACAACCAGATTTCTGTTTTGGGGGCGGGAGTGGGCGTGGCAAAATGTTGACACAAACGTGATCTTTGCGGATACCTTACGAGGCCAAGTCCAAATCGGATAGCTCTATAGTCTGCGAGATCAACGAGTTCAAAATTTGAGCCTGTTTGTTTGGGAAATGGCATACACGAGGTGTGTTCAAAAAGTAAGGTGACTTTTCAAATTTTTCGGGAAACATATTTTCGATTATCTATTTTTTTGATTTGTTATGTTGGTACACACTTCCTTAACATCTGTACCCAGTTTCAATTGAACCCCCTTTTCTGTATGATTGTGAGAGGCGTAAAGAGTATTAGTCGTTTTGCGTTCTCGGCGATTTTTTGCTATCAAAAAATATGGATCAAAGGATTCGCATAAAATTTTGTGTAAAAAATAAAATGAAGTGCTCCGAAACACTTCAACTATTGACAGTTGCATACGGTGAAACTGTTCTGAGTTAAAAAAATTTTTACAAATGATACAAACTCTTGGCCGGGAAGATGCCAATAACGTGACTCGCTCTGGACGCCCAAGCACGTCAACAACTGATGAAAACGTTCAAACAATGAAGAAAATTGTTTTTGAAATCGTCAAATCACTATCAGAGAAGTTGCTGAACATGTCGGTATATCGCTTGGCTCGTGCCTGGAAATTTTTTCAAACGTTTTGGGCATGACACACACACACTTCATATGTGTCAGCAAAGTTTATTCCGAAATTGCTGAATTTTGACCAAAAGAACCGTGACAGGAGCATCGCTGAAAAGCTGTTGAATGACGCCAACGACGACCCAGATTTACTCATAATATCGAAACCAAAGCCAAATCACCCCAATGGAAGAGCCCAGGTAAGCAAAGACCGAAAAAAGCACGCCAAGTTCGTGGTGCGTGTTGCATCAGGATTTCTTACCATATGGTCGTACGGTCAATAAACAGTATTATCTGGAAGTCATGCGCCGTTTGCAGGAAGCAATAAAATAGAAACGTCCAGAATTGTGAAAAAAAATGCATGGCTTTGGCATCACTATAATGCTCACTCATCTTTTTTGTTAGAGATTTTTTTGGCCAAAAACAACATCACAATAATGGCTCAGCCACTATATTCCGGATTTGGTCCCATGTGACTTTTTCTTGTTCCCTAAACTAAAGAGACCTATGAACGGACAGAGATTTGCAACGATTCAAGAGACTGCATCGCTGGAAGAGCTCAAGGCTATACCGAAAAGTGTTAATGGGAAGTGCTTTGAGGATTGGAAAAACCGTTGGCATGAGTGTATTGTATCTGAGCGGGATTACTTTGAAGGGGAAAACATAAATATTGCAAAATAAATTAATAGTTTTTCTTGAAAATACAAAGTCACCTTACTTTTTGAACACAAAATGTATGTATGTATATGGGTATATCTCCTCTGAAAATTGGGTTTGGATGAAATTTTTTTTTCAGATAAATATTCACTATAGAAAAAGTTAAGCATAGTTTGATTTTTTAAAAACCTTTCTGTACTGACGGTACAGAAATTTGCAATTTGTGGGAGTGGGATGAGTCGTGGCAAAAATTTAAAACAAACTTGATCTGCGTTGGCATTTTATCCATGTCCAATTGTCTCTGAGATACAATACGGTCGTATTCATACGGACAGATGGACTGACGGACATGGCTATATCGACTCGACTGTTGATGCTGATCAAGAATATTATTATTAATGGGGTCAGAGATGATTCTTTTTCTATGTTACATTCATTCACACAGCTACAATAGAGTACCTTTTAGAGTACCATTGTACTCTACGAGTACCGGGTATAATAAGATTCATTATTGATATTAGCAAAAAGAAAGCTAGCAGACTTTCGCTTGTTGAGGTCACAGATCAGGCGTGCTGGGAACCCTTAAGTGAGACTTTAACTAAGTATAAGTTTTTTTTTTTTCGCAGCCTTGATGTTCATGCTTTGAATTTGGGTAGTCGGATGAGCCAAGGAAAATAATATTAGTATTTGATGGTAACATACTAGTAGGATGTAAAAACAAAATATGAACAAACTTGCATTTAACAATTTATGCTTATCTTAACACTTTTAATAGAGATTTGTTGTTTCTTTGGATTGAACCTTTACCATTCATTTCCGCTATTTTTTGAATACAACATCGACCAAATGGCCACCTATGTTCTTGGTGGTCAAAATATTCCTTTTCGAGCCTTTTCCAGGACTCTTCCGAGCACATCGGCAATTTCGTCGAAAGGGTCTAGAAAACTTCTGGTTTTGACAGGACAGGTTTCGACAACTGTATTTGGTATTTTTGAAGGTAGAAGTTATATGACAGGACTATATTCCAGCTATTTATGCTATTTGAAAAGCTTTTCGGGTCATTTCTTTTCGTCATTTTATTTCCTCGGTTAAGGATGGAGGCCTATGGTCAAAATATTCCTTTTCGAGCCTTTTCCAGGACTCTTCCGAGCACATCGGCAATTTCGTCGAAAGGGTCTAGAAAACTTCTGGTTTTGACAGGACAGGTTTCGACAACTGTATTTGGTATTTTTGAAGGTAGAAGTTATATGACAGGACTATATTCCAGCTATTTATGCTATTTGAAAAGCTTTTCGGGTCATTTCTTTTCGTCATTTCATTTCCTCGGTTAAGGATGGAGGCCTATCGAAAACCTTTTCTGATCTGTTGGTTTACGGCACCCGATTGAATAACGCAGCCCCACGTCGTGCCAAAAGTCTTTACACGCATTTGGGTGATAAACCACAACCACCACGTAGTTCCCTTAGGGGCCTTAACCTTAGCTAGGACGGAACAAGTTCCGTGGGTTCTGGCTCCCGTGGTATCACAGCCTTTGAAAAAAAAAACTTTACACCCATCCAGAAAATCTAAGGAAAAATTAAGCAATACGGAAACAAAGTCCTGTAAGTCATCAGTCGAAAAAACAATTTCTTACCATTTTTCATTGACCTTGCCCGAAGGGACAAAAAGGAAGAAGGATTGAAAATTATAACTATTGGACAAAAACAGGTTTTGTTAATATGTCAGCAGACAATCCCCTCACTTCTATTAATATTGGGAAGAATCACGCAGCTTGGTCAAGCGAGTGGTGAGTTTTTAAAGCCAATTCATAGAAAAGAAAGCCAAAAATGAATAATTTCTCGTACCATCTCTGTTGTACGGGGAAATCTCTCATATGGCGATGCACAACAAATGGCAAGCTTCAAGCAGCTACCCTCCAAGCCATGTTTAATGGAACCAGTTACTTAGAAAATTATGCTTAAGATTCATTAATTCTAATGAACATTTTGAATTCTTAATGAACACCCACAATCTAAGCCTTTGATTATGGAATGCTTGCCGAATTGCTGTGCACACAGGAGAATCTTGACCTAATGCTAATTATGTAGTCATGGCTTCAACCCATTGGCTTATACTCATATCCGGCTATAACCGTCCACCCTAAGCAGAGCACCCTAGTAATATTCTTAGAGGGGATGCTATGATCCTAGTAAAACAGGAACTAGCATATTTTCAACATGACCAAGTTCGACTTGATAAGATAAAAATTGCCACTATCTAAGTAACCAGCAAAGGTGAACTGAAAGTCTCTGCATAATACCTTCTTTTTATTTTGGCAATAATTTGTCAAGATCTGGAGGAGACACTGGATCTCAACCTAGAAATCCCATCGCCAAGTGATAAGAGGATGCAAGCGCCGCTCCGCTACTCTTGTTGCCTTTGCCAGAAACAATTCATAAAGACCCACCGGAATCTAGACTACCATCTGCGCTCGCTACTCTGCTTATACTAAACAAGAAAGGAAAGCTAACTTCGGGCGGAGCCGAAGTTTATATACCCTTGCAGCTTAAACCGGATATATATCGCAAACATCGGATATAGTTGGCCGATCCTTATGGGAATAGGAATATATAATCCAATTTATTACAATACAAAATCTAAAAAAAGTCCCAGACTTCTATCTTCAAAAATACGAAAGTTGATATTTCTACCAAATACCATTTCCGATCGTTCAGTTATATGGCAGCTATAGGATATAGTCAGCCGATCCTAATGAAATTTGGTAGGTTGGATCAACTGACCAAATATATAATCTGTATTAAGTTCCAGCTTTCTATCTTCAAAAACACGAAAGTTGGGTCATTTCCGATCAATCAGTTATATGGCAGCTATAGGATATAGTCGGCCGATCCGGGCCGTTCCGACTTATATACTGCGTTCTTAAATCCTGGAAGGATTTAAGGCCAAAGAGTATGATGTGGCTGCGTACCTCGATGTAGAGCTAGCCCTCAAAAGAGTTTGGCCCCTGGGCTGATTTTATATAAACTGATGACTCTTCTTCCACCTCAATTTTGGCTTTTGGTTTTAGGAGCTAAGATAGAAAATTCGCAAACGAATTAACAAACTGAGCGAACGTGCTTTGCCCGTGCTCCGGGAAAACTGCAAAAAGTCGCGGTAAACCAAACAAAAAATCTGGGGTAACCCAATATAAGCGAAAAAACGCTGAACCACAATTTATTAAAAGCAATATAAACGCTTTGTGTAACAGTTGTGATGTGCTAAGCCGAAACTAGTGCATTGTTGTAAATAAATAGCCCGCAGAGTAATCCGGCAGGCAATAAAAAAAATTACCGGCGTCCAAAAGATTGACGAAGTAGGCAACAGATCCAGTCGCATCAGATTTGACTTACTGGTGGAGGTTGAGGAAAACCAACCAGCGCAAGACACCGCGAAAAACCCCAAGCCCCCTCCTATCTATATCAGAAAGAAAAGCTCGAGTGCCCTGGTCAACCGGATTTCGGCGTTGATCTCGAACGGTGACAACTTTAATGTTGTCCCGCTTATCAAAGGAACATCCGTGAAACAAGGTGTAAACAAAAACTACGCCAGACGTCTTCTTCGCCAAAACTGCAAGGTCCTCATTCGATCCATTAAACACCAACAACGGCTTCTCCTATGCCGATGCTCTACGATTTGGAATGGAAAATCCAATTCAGCTAACTCACAAAGCGCTCAACAGGCCCCAGAACAGCCACATAACAAAACGAAGACTATGATGCTTACCCTCCAACAAATAAAACTTTTAAATAAGAGGTTATACAATCTACCGCACAGATCATTCAGATGGGAAAGCCCATGGCGGAACCAGAGTTTTAATCATAGAACGCATCCAACACCATTTTCACAAAAGGTAACAAACTTCTTGCGGAAGCCTTTTAATCGCTGCCGTTTACTGACCTCTTCGCTTCTCAATCGGAAGGACAACTTATAGACTTCTACCATTCACTTGGGGATCGTTTAGCCGCAGAAAACTACAATGCCACACATACGCAGTGGGGATCACGTCTAGTGACTCCCAAAGGAAGGCAATTGTACAATGCAATTATAAATGTGAGATATAAACTGGACTATGTTTCCCCTGGAAGTCCCACATACTGCCCAACCACCCACGCAAGCTCCCAGACCTTATTGATTTTGCGGTAAAAAAAACATGCCTCGCAATGTAATAAGTCTCAGAGTTATCATCAGACCACTCACCTGTGCTTCTAACCATTGTTTAAAGCCAAGAAATAATCGAACACCCCTTCAGCCTGACGTCGGTAAGAACGAACTAGCTTAAATAAAAAATGTACGTGAGTGCCCACATAGAACTCGCCCCGGAGCTTAACATGGAATCGGACATCGACTACACTACGAGGGCCCTGGAAGAAGTACTCGTTGCAGCAGCTAAAATCTCTACTCCTCATGGGAAGGAAGTAGACCGAAACAAGTACTACAAATCTAATCAGCAAATCGAACAGCTCGTGCGAGAAAAGAAGCACACGCATGGGAATTGGCAAAACAGCAGATCACCAGCTTCAAAGCTTCCGACATCGTACCGAAAAAAAGCCTTCTATCTTGTTTATCTAAATCAGTGGGGGGCAACACGCACACATGTTTAAAATTTGAGTGTATGTGTAGCAGAGAAAAACAATTAGAGCAGAGCATTCACTGAGCGAAAAAAATGTAGTTTTTTATTTCATTTTTCGTTAATTTAAAAGTTGGAATGGGCACTAAAATAGTGTACTTTCGTTTAAAGAAAGCTTTTCTAGCAACAGTTCTTAAACATATGAAAAACGCTTCCCTATCTATATTTTCTATGGAGAAAACTTTTTCCAACCCCATTTCTGAGAAAATTTTTGTCAGTGTAAACATTTTAATTTTTAAGTTTGGGCTGTCAAGTGAGTCAAATGAGAGAGCTTCTAAAAAAATTTAAGATTGCTCACACTGTCAGTGTGCCGGCAGCGCTGCGGCAGAATTTCCTTCCCTATGCACGCGTGCTATGGAAAGTGAGAGTTTGCCCACCACTGATCTAAATTGATTGTTATCTCGCATAATATCATTTTTGGAAGCTTGCATTATTACCCGGCACACCAATTTGAAACCACGGAATCATCAAGAAAGTGAAGGGATTAACATCCGGAATATCACTAAACAGAATGCAGATCCTATCTAACGAAGTAACGTACCTTGGCGTCCACATGGCGTCGATAGACGACTAACCTGGCGTAAGCACATCAAATAAAACTAAAATATGGGCATCTGGGCATCCTCGCAATGAAAGACGAAATCCAGAAGCAAAAAATATCCTACAAAAAAAAACGGTCTTCGCACTCAATTTTCCCCGCTCGGGGATTGACTCGGGTTTCCAGCGGATCCCGCCTTCGACGATATGGGCGATCAGAACAAATGGCTAATTATCTAAAATTTACCATCTGCAATTATAAAATGATAATAAAGTGTCGTTTAACGATTTATCAATGTTTCTAACACATAATTCCACAATAATTGAACTTGTAAGCAAAACAAATACTCAGCAGACAAATTAGTTGAAATTAACTCTTAGAATCGAGTCTTTTCAAGGTTGGTTTCCAAGTTGAATTGACCAGAGATGTAAATTTTAATTTACTTTTAAATTTTAATTTACTTTAGCTACTGTACATCACATTAACACAAATTTGCATTTATGAATAGCGTTAGAATTTATGTTATATTTATGTTCCTAGGATATCGAATGAGGTTGTAAATTATTGAGACCTTATGTGCAATGTACAGTGTCTTTTGAATAAAACTATAGTATCACTTTATTGTTTGAAACTGCGTATAATTTTTGATTATTTTCCACCTGCTACTTGAATTATTAAAAAAAAAATTATGATCGCCCTCCCCCAGGTAGATACCTGCATCCGCCCCTGACTGCAAGAAATTCACTCTTGTTTTTGTTTTTGCTAAAATGGTCGACCTGAAGCGATAAATTTCTTCTTAACATTTTTTTAAGAAAGAAGCTCTGCATTTTTTGTCAGAGTATAATAATAAGCTGTTGTATAAAATGGAGGGTCGTTTTTTATTTGCTATAATACAATTTTTTTTTATTGTATTGATTTTTTTAGACTCCTTGTGAGTGTTACTGTAATTTTATTTTTCAGTGCACCCACATGGATGGGAAAATTTTCTCGTATGCTGTGCTTGGGCACCCCTGGTTTAGGATTTAACGGTTTAAAGCAGTGGTGCCCAAGCTCTGCATACGGAAGAGCAAACTCCCATACCAATGCAAAAAATCACCAATACATTTGTGCGAGAATTTTTTTCCCATCCATGTGGCTGCACTGAAAAATAATATTATAGTAACATTCACAAGGGGCTTAAAATATCAATATAATAAAAAATACATTTTATTACAGCCATTAAAAAAAAGGCCCTACATATTTTAGAACAGCTTATTATTATACTATGACAAATATGCAGAGCTTCTTAGTTAAAAAAAAATGTTCTGCGAAGAACAATTTCATCGCTACAGGTCGTCCATTTTGGCAGAAAAAAAAACAAGAATGAATTTCTTGCAGTGAAAAGTTTTCGGCACTGCAACAACAAAGTTCATTCGGATTAGTACGATTGAGGAAAATAGGGAAAACACGAAAAATTGTTATTGTAATTGCCCTTTGCTTATGATGGGACCAACGATGCTTATGGCGTGAGCAACGAATCTTATGGCGTGAGCAGACTCACACAACTCGGTAGGCATGAGCATTTGCAAAAACAAATGAGCAGCGAGAGCAATGGGATGAGCACCACTGCTTTATACTGTGGCAGGGCTCGGGCAGAGAAATTTTATATGCCCGCGGGATAGGCCCGTGCCGATCACTGATTTAAACTAAGGAAACGATAAATTTCCATGTTACATACGATAATGCCCCTTCTCACTTATCTTTGCCGTTGGAGGATTGGAAAAACCGTTGGCATAAGTGAATTGTATCAGAAGGGGATTTCTCAACATGAATATTGATAAATAAATTAATAGTTTTTCTTGAAAATACAAAGTCACCTTACTTTTTGAACACAAAATGTATGTATGTATATGGGTATATCTCCTCTGAAAATTGGGTTTGGATGAAATTTTTTTTCAGATAAATATTCACTATAGAAAAAGTTAAGCATAGTTTGATTTTTTAAAAACCTTTCTGTACTGACGGTACAGAAATTTGCAATTTGTGGGAGTGGGATGAGTCGTGGCAAAAATTTAAAACAAACTTGATCTGCGTTGGCATTTTATCCATGTCCAATTGTCTCTGAGATACAATACGGTCGTATTCATACGGACAGATGGACTGACGGACATGGCTATATCGACTCGACTGTTGATGCTGATCAAGAATATTATTATTAATGGGGTCAGAGATGATTCTTTTTCTATGTTACATTCATTCACACAGCTACAATAGAGTACCTTTTAGAGTACCATTGTACTCTACGAGTACCGGGTATAATAAGATTCATTATTGATATTAGCAAAAAGAAAGCTAGCAGACTTTCGCTTGTTGAGGTCACAGATCAGGCGTGCTGGGAACCCTTAAGTGAGACTTTAACTAAGTATAAGTTTTTTTTTTTTCGCAGCCTTGATGTTCATGCTTTGAATTTGGGTAGTCGGATGAGCCAAGGAAAATAATATTAGTATTTGATGGTAACATACTAGTAGGATGTAAAAACAAAATATGAACAAACTTGCATTTAACAATTTATGCTTATCTTAACACTTTTAATAGAGATTTGTTGTTTCTTTGGATTGAACCTTTACCATTCATTTCCGCTATTTTTTGAATACAACATCGACCAAATGGCCACCTATGTTCTTGGTGGTCAAAATATTCCTTTTCGAGCCTTTTCCAGGACTCTTCCGAGCACATCGGCAATTTCGTCGAAAGGGTCTAGAAAACTTCTGGTTTTGACAGGACAGGTTTCGACAACTGTATTTGGTATTTTTGAAGGTAGAAGTTATATGACAGGACTATATTCCAGCTATTTATGCTATTTGAAAAGCTTTTCGGGTCATTTCTTTTCGTCATTTTATTTCCTCGGTTAAGGATGGAGGCCTATGGTCAAAATATTCCTTTTCGAGCCTTTTCCAGGACTCTTCCGAGCACATCGGCAATTTCGTCGAAAGGGTCTAGAAAACTTCTGGTTTTGACAGGACAGGTTTCGACAACTGTATTTGGTATTTTTGAAGGTAGAAGTTATATGACAGGACTATATTCCAGCTATTTATGCTATTTGAAAAGCTTTTCGGGTCATTTCTTTTCGTCATTTCATTTCCTCGGTTAAGGATGGAGGCCTATCGAAAACCTTTTCTGATCTGTTGGTTTACGGCACCCGATTGAATAACGCAGCCCCACGTCGTGCCAAAAGTCTTTACACGCATTTGGGTGATAAACCACAACCACCACGTAGTTCCCTTAGGGGCCTTAACCTTAGCTAGGACGGAACAAGTTCCGTGGGTTCTGGCTCCCGTGGTATCACAGCCTTTGAAAAAAAAAACTTTACACCCATCCAGAAAATCTAAGGAAAAATTAAGCAATACGGAAACAAAGTCCTGTAAGCCTATCAGTCGAAAAAACAATTTCTTACCATTTTTCATTGACCTTGCCCGAAGGGACAAAAAGGAAGAAGGATTGAAAATTATAACTATTGGACAAAAACAGGTTTTGTTAATATGTCAGCAGACAATCCCCTCACTTCTATTAATATTGGGAAGAATCACGCAGCTTGGTCAAGCGAGTGGTGAGTTTTTAAAGCCAATTCATAGAAAAGAAAGCCAAAAATGAATAATTTCTCGTACCATCTCTGTTGTACGGGGAAATCTCTCATATGGCGATGCACAACAAATGGCAAGCTTCAAGCAGCTACCCTCCAAGCCATGTTTAATGGAACCAGTTACTTAGAAAATTATGCTTAAGATTCATTAATTCTAATGAACATTTTGAATTCTTAATGAACACCCACAATCTAAGCCTTTGATTATGGAATGCTTGCCGAATTGCTGTGCACACAGGAGAATCTTGACCTAATGCTAATTATGTAGTCATGGCTTCAACCCATTGGCTTATACTCATATCCGGCTATAACCGTCCACCCTAAGCAGAGCACCCTAGTAATATTCTTAGAGGGGATGCTATGATCCTAGTAAAACAGGAACTAGCATATTTTCAACATGACCAAGTTCGACTTGATAAGATAAAAATTGCCACTATCTAAGTAACCAGCAAAGGTGAACTGAAAGTCTCTGCATAATACCTTCTTTTTATTTTGGCAATAATTTGTCAAGATCTGGAGGAGACACTGGATCTCAACCTAGAAATCCCATCGCCAAGTGATAAGAGGATGCAAGCGCCGCTCCGCTACTCTTGTTGCCTTTGCCAGAAACAATTCATAAAGACCCACCGGAATCTAGACTACCATCTGCGCTCGCTACTCTGCTTATACTAAACAAGAAAGGAAAGCTAACTTCGGGCGGAGCCGAAGTTTATATACCCTTGCAGCTTAAACCGGATATATATCGCAAACATCGGATATAGTTGGCCGATCCTTATGGGAATAGGAATATATAATCCAATTTATTACAATACAAAATCTAAAAAAAGTCCCAGACTTCTATCTTCAAAAATACGAAAGTTGATATTTCTACCAAATACCATTTCCGATCGTTCAGTTATATGGCAGCTATAGGATATAGTCAGCCGATCCTAATGAAATTTGGTAGGTTGGATCAACTGACCAAATATATAATCTGTATTAAGTTCCAGCTTTCTATCTTCAAAAACACGAAAGTTGGGTCATTTCCGATCAATCAGTTATATGGCAGCTATAGGATATAGTCGGCCGATCCGGGCCGTTCCGACTTATATACTGCGTTCTTAAATCCTGGAAGGATTTAAGGCCAAAGAGTATGATGTGGCTGCGTACCTCGATGTAGAGCTAGCCCTCAAAAGAGTTTGGCCCCTGGGCTGATTTTATATAAACTGATGACTCTTCTTCCACCTCAATTTTGGCTTTTGGTTTTAGGAGCTAAGATAGAAAATTCGCAAACGAATTAACAAACTGAGCGAACGTGCTTTGCCCGTGCTCCGGGAAAACTGCAAAAAGTCGCGGTAAACCAAACAAAAAATCTGGGGTAACCCAATATAAGCGAAAAAACGCTGAACCACAATTTATTAAAAGCAATATAAACGCTTTGTGTAACAGTTGTGATGTGCTAAGCCGAAACTAGTGCATTGTTGTAAATAAATAGCCCGCAGAGTAATCCGGCAGGCAATAAAAAAAAATTACCGGCGTCCAAAAGATTGACGAAGTAGGCAACAGATCCAGTCGCATCAGATTTGACTTACTGGTGGAGGTTGAGGAAAACCAACCAGCGCAAGACACCGCGAAAAACCCCAAGCCCCCTCCTATCTATATCAGAAAGAAAAGCTCGAGTGCCCTGGTCAACCGGATTTCGGCGTTGATCTCGAACGGTGACAACTTTAATGTTGTCCCGCTTATCAAAGGAACATCCGTGAAACAAGGTGTAAACAAAAACTACGCCAGACGTCTTCTTCGCCAAAACTGCAAGGTCCTCATTCGATCCATTAAACACCAACAACGGCTTCTCCTATGCCGATGCTCTACGATTTGGAATGGAAAATCCAATTCAGCTAACTCACAAAGCGCTCAACAGGCCCCAGAACAGCCACATAACAAAACGAAGACTATGATGCTTACCCTCCAACAAATAAAACTTTTAAATAACAGGTTATACAATCTACCGCACAGATCATGAGCATTTGCAAAAACAAATGAGCAGCGAGAGCAATGGGATGAGCACCACTGCACAGTGGTCGAGCTTGTATGGAACCGCGGCCATAAATACTTATAGATGTGCTATCGCTATGAAACTTTCACCAAAAATCTAGAAAAATATTATAAACATATGATAAAAAAAGTTACCAGATCGTACCACTATATCCTATAGCTGCCATATAACTGATTGATCGGAAATGGTATAACTTCGGTGTTTTTAGAGTTAGAGAGTTCAAATTTTACATGAGCGCTATTTTTTGCAAAATAATACGACATGCCAAATTTCGGATCGGCCGACAATATCTTGATTTAAAAAAATTTGTAGGTTGTTCATTTCTGTTGGCTTGGCTATGAAGCATTTTGTGGTTGTTGTTTCACTTTACTCATTACAAACTTTTCCATCAACAATGGTAAGTTGCAAAGAATGTTCGATATTAATATTTCAACAACATAACAGACACAGAACCAAAAAACTTGCTTCCCTCCTAGATTCGTTTTACGAAATAATTCATAATGCCTTAAACAAATTTGTTCCGGAAGTCCCAGTATCATTGTCTACAAAACCACCTTGGTATAATAAACACCTTTCTCGTCTTAAGAACAGGAAATCCAGAGCTTACAAAAAGTTTCTTAAGTCAGGATCGATGTGCCACCAGTCAAACTTTCTTTATGTTCGCAACCAGTTTATTATTCTCAACGATCTACTCTATAAGCAGTATATCAGGAATTGTAAGGTAAACTTTCGAAATGATCCAAGCTCCTTCTACTCTTTTGTCAATATGAAACGTAAATCAAATCTTTTTCCTCCTTCCCTATCATATAAAAATATTTCACATTCTTCTGAGCAAGGTATTGCTAATCTCTTTGCGTCATTTTTTCAAACCACCTATTCGTCCGATTCATATAACCACAATTCTTCTTATCCTTATAAATTACCACATATAAATAACATTTACTTTACAAAATTTCGAATTCAGGATCTTTTCGAAGCTCTTTCAACAATAGATATATCATTCTCTGCTGGTCCTGACAATGTTCCTAGCTGTGTTCTAAGGTACTGTTCTGATATCCTTTGCTATCCTCTCACTATCTTATTCAACTTATCCTTGGAGCTGGCATGTCTCCCCAAGAGATGGAATGAATCTTTTATTATTCCGCTTCATAAGAAAGGCTCTAAAGCACTTATTGAAAACTACCGGGGGATTGCTAAGCTATCTGCGATTCCCAAACTGCTTGAGAAACTGGTTACTTTCCAACTGCAACATTTTTGTAAAAGCATTATTTCCACTTCACAGCATGGTTTTGTCAAGCATCGCTCTACCACAACTAATCTTCTTGAATTCACTTCGTTTATCCACAGAGGTTTTCTGAGCCGCTTGCAAACTGATGTGGTGTACACTGACTTTAGTAAAGCGTTTGACTCTGTGAACCACCATCTCCTCCTTCATAAGCTGAGTCTTTTGGGGTTTTCTCCACATATAGTACAGTGGTTGACCTCTTATCTATCGAACCGCACGCAGCGTGTTTTGTTTAAAAACAGTTCATCACAGATTATAAATGTTTCATCTGGTGTCCCACAAGGTAGTCACTTAGGACCTCTTCTGTTCGTTCTTTTTGTCAACGATTTACCTAGTGTTGTGAACTATGCTACTACATTTATGTATGCTGATGATGTCAAGTTATGTCTTTCTTTCTCAGACCATTTCCTTCATAGACACTTGCAACTAGACCTTAACGAAGTCTTCTTGTGGTGCTCAAACAATCTCCTTTTGCTTAACTGCTCTAAGTGTAAGGTTATGACGTTCAATCGCAGTGTGCCTCACATCGTTTCGTACTCTCTTGGGAATAACGTCTTAGATCGTGTTTTCCTAATTAACGATCTTGGAGTAATTTTTGACAATAAGTTGTCCTTCAACGACCACATATCACTAACAGTTAATAAAGCCAGAGGTGTGCTAGCTTTTATCAAACGTTGGTCTAAAGAATTTGATGATCCTTTCACAACCAAAACTCTATACGTATCGTTGGTTCGTCCTATATTGGAATACTGTTCTAGCGTTTGGAGTCCGCAATACTTTGTTCACCAAAGGAGGATTGAATCAGTCCAAAAGCAGTTTCTGCTATTTGCGTTAAAAGGCTTAAACTGGGATACTGCCACTTCCCTCCCGTCGTACAATTGCCGGTTAAAACTACTAAACCTACCTCCTTTAAAAGAGCGCCGTACTTGTGCTGGGGTTATGCTACTTCATGTGCTTATTCTTGGACAGGTTGACTCACAAGTACTTCTTGAAAAATTAATGTTTTCTGTGCCTAATAGAGTAACTAGATCCTTCCGACCCCTTTGGTTACCGATTTCTAGGTCTAATTTTGCGGAACACGATCCATTCCGCGTTATTTGTAAAAACTATAACTCATTGTCCCATTTAATGTCCCCTGAACTATCCCTAGATGTAATTAAATCCAAAATTATGGAATATCTTTTAACTTAGTTTATCCTTACTCTTAGTTGTAATAATATAGAAATAACAGTTCATTGTTAATAATAATAAATAAATAAATAGAGATGGAAAAAGGGGTTAGGTTGCATTTTTTAATGGCAAATGTGCTGCGGCAGGCTTCCGCAGCTGAAGTTAACATTTTTATAATCTTTAAATATTAGTATATAACAGCACATAAATTTCATTTGGGGGCAACCGGGGGAAAATACTTAAAACTTTACATATACGAACTAAAAAGACGCACATTTTTAACAAAGATTTACACGAAACACGGAACAAATTATTTATATATACATCTGTAAAAATAAAGTATATACTATTATATACCATATCATTCCAATTAATTTTGGTTTAACAGAGTTTTATAATATAAAAATTATGTCCACTGCGGACAAATTAAAAGTGCATAAATATGAGTACCATTTTGTCATGCTATTTTTAGAAAGATCCGTTAGAAATGCCAAGCAAACCATATTGCTTGGTAAATTTTGGACAATCAGCTTATAGTAAGACCGGGTTCCGCTTGAATAGCTCAAAATCAATTTTTTTATTTTTGACCTATGGCAGCGACCACAGTGCACTGGTTTAAAGATTCTCAGAAACAAATTTTTGTTGCATACTTTTGTGCTTGGGCAGAACAACATCAAACGTATGCACAGCACAGTGGTCCGGCTTGTATGAAGAGAGCGGCAAAAATACTTCTAGTTGAGGTAGGGACAGGAAACTTGGCCCACAATATTTATATTTTTATTCTAAAATAATATGTTAAAATCGGGCAACTATATCATATAGCTGCCATTTAACTGATTGATCGAAAACGCTATAACTTTGTTTAGTGTTTGTTTGTGTTTTTACAGTTAGAGAGTTCAGTTTTTGTACGAATGCTATATTTGACAAAATAATACGACCTACCAAATTTTATAAGGATCAGCAGACTATATCCTATAGCTGCCATATAAATGTTTGATCGGAAATTACCCAACTTTTGTCCTTTTGAAGATAGATAGTTGAAACTTCGTACAGATTCTATTTTGGTCAGTTGATTCAACCTACAAAATTTCATAAGGATCGGCTGACTATATCTTATCGCTGTCATATAACTGAATGATCGGAAATGGTTTTGGTAGAAATACCAACTTCGGTGTTCTTAAAGATCGGCTGACTATATCTTATAGCTGCCATATAAATGTTTGATCGGAAATTACCCAACTTTTGTCCTTTTGAAGATAGATAGTTGAAACTTCGTACAGATTCTATTTTGGTCAGTTGATTCAACCTACAAAATTTCATAAGGATCGGCTGACTATATCTTATCGCTGTCATATAACTGAATGATCGGAAATGGTTTTGGTAGAAATACCAACTTCGGTGTTCTTAAAGATCGGCTGACTATATCTTATCGCTGTCATATAACTGAATGATCGGAAATGGTTTTGGTAGAAATACCAACTTCGGTGTTCTTAAAGATAGAAGTTTGGGACTTTTTTTTAGATTTTGTATTGTAATAGATTGGTTATATAGATTGGTCATAAGGATCGGTGAACTATATCTGATTCTTGCGATATATATCCTGTTTTTTTCAAATTGAGGTTAGGTTATCTTTTTGTATTTTGCAAGCCGCACGGCACCTTACGGCACTTGAACTAAACTTTTTTATATTCTTAAAATGCTTAAGAATATTATACAAAAAGATTTGTTAATGCCATAGAGTGCCATCACAACTAAAACTCTAACTAAACACAGAAAAGACAAACTAAGAACGTTCACAATTATGTACTAAATACAAAAATGATTTACACAAAACACAACAAATACTACATATACTTTTTATTGTAAAAAGAAAGTTAATACCTTTCTTTAAAATATTAATCACTTCCATGGCACAAACACTTGTTTTAAAAATGTTTAACAAATTTTTTGCGGAGAGCTTCACTTGCACGTTGCTTACGCTGCAATACACAATGAATATCATGCTATCTCTTTCGATGCTATTCTTGAAGCGGGCAGACAGAGCAAAACAAAAAGATGAATAAATTAAAATAGCTAGACCAATTTTAAATAAGAATTGGTACATTTAAAGTCCAAATTTGGACTTTGGTTTTTTATTTTTGGCCTACGGGCTGGACCACTGTGAAAATTGATTTTGAGCTATTCAACCGAAACCCGGTCTTACTATCAGCTAATTGTCCAAAATTTACCAAGCAATATGGTTTATGTTCTGTGTTTCGTGTAAATCTTTTTTAAAAATGTGCGTCTTTTTAGTTCGTATATGTAAAGTTTTAAGTATTTTCCCTCGGTTTCCCCCAAATGAAATTTATGTGCTGTTATATACTAATATTTAAAGTTTACGAAAATGTTTACTTCAGCTGCGGAAGCCTGCCGCACCACATTTTCCATTAAAAAATGCAACCTAACCTCTTTTTTCATCTCTATCTAGGAGGGAAGCACGTTTTGGTTCTGTGTCTGTTATGTTGTTGAAATATTAATATCGAAAATTCTTTGCAATTTACCATCGTACAAATTGGACGAAAAAGTATGTCGAATTCGATCCTAAGAGGCGAAAGATAAAATTTCATTGAGAAAACAATTTATTCATAATGAGTTCAGGGCTAAAATGGGTCTAGTAGTGGATCAACCTAGAACTGGAGGTTTTATCTCCCCCCATCGGTTCATAAAGTTTTACTTCATGCTTCTGATATTATAAAACATTCTTTTTTATCGATTGGAGAGCTTTCTGAAGAAGCCGCAGTTAATCAATCGGTTAATAAACCGCAATTAGTAGTTAATCAATCATTCCCATATTTTTTTATTTTTGTATTATATTTGTAAATAACTTACAGTAGAATTATTAGCCTGATCTGACCATTAGAAATGATTTTATGACTGCTCTCTCATGAAAGCGCCATCACTGATGCAATCGTTCCTATGGAAGCTATAGGATATAGTGGTACGATCTGGTAACTTTTTTTTATCATATGTTTATAATATTTTTCTAGATTTTTGGTGAACGTTTCATAGCGATAGCATCTATAAGTATTTATGGCCGCGGTTCCATACAAGCTCGACCACTGTGCTATGGTCATATTACCGATTCAGCAGGAAAGCAGACTAAAAAGTCTAAGACTCCTGTAAAAATTACCCGATTTGGCTGATTTTTGATTTGTAGGTGAAGATAAGCCATTGAAACAGTTTGGCATCAAAACATTTTAAAAAACATTATCGAACTGGCGCTAAAACCAGATTTCCTCTTTTTGGGGCGGAAGTGGACGTGGAAAAATATTGACACAAACTTGATCTGAGCGGATATCATACGATTTCAATTTCAAAATCTAGGGGTAGGGGTCATGGCTATATTTTGAAACAAACTTGAACTGTGTGGGTGTTGTAGGAGTCTCCGTGCCAAATCCTTCAGCTCTATCTCTTGTAGTCTCGCGTCAAATACGTGCGTTTATACGGACATGGCTCGGGGGTTATCGAATCGGGTGTTGATGCTGATCAAGAGTATATATACTTTATGGGGTCGGAAATAAATCATTCTCTATGTTACATACATTTACATGACTACAATATACCCTTAAACTCTACGAGTACTGGGTATAATAAGAAAGTATACCCGTTCCCGTCTATGGCAGTTCCTATAGTTGTCCAATCATGTAACAGCGAGTAAAATGTATAGAAACATACGGACATTAAATTAATTAAAATTAGTTGTCCAGATCAAGAATACACGTATGTATGTATATGTATAGTATATACTTTTGTCAGGGCAGGGCCCTATAAGAAATTTCCCTATTCAAGCTCTGCCGCACACACAGCAGCCTAATTTTTGATATTTGTAATGCATTAAAATCATATCAATATAATGAGTGCAGACCACTACAAACATAGAGTTACAAACATTTGGATAAAATAAATTGATAGGTATTGGTAGGTACCAAGGGTGTAAAAGTAAATAACAAAAAGTTAATAGAAAAAAAACTGTTTAAAAATATTGAATAAAAAATTTAAATGAAAACTTTTTTTTGGAATTTATTTTTTCTACTAAGAAAGTCATTAACATGATCAGTTATGTGACACTAGCCCATAGAAAATAAGTAAAACATACATTTTTAATTATAGTACCTTGCAATATGTAAGCTGCATTAGCAGTATTTATTCTTTTTGTGTATACAAGATTTATAAATGATATATATACATATGCATGGGCCTTTGGTTATGTTTGATTACATACATACATACTTTGCCGAAAACCGGTTTTTGAATATTTGTTTATTTTGACTAGTGCTTTGAAACAAAATTGACTTAATCGTTTGAAATATTAATCGATTATATTTAAAATTTTGGTTTTACAAAACGAACTGAAATATTTAATAGAAAAAGAAATACAAATACATTTTATGAAAGCTCTTGGTATTATCAAATGATTTTACTATCTACAGTAACCTTAAAGTTACAAGAAACCAGTTTGCCAACACAACCATTTGTTTTGGATAAGATTGTGTTATAATTATGGATCCATAATACTTACAAAGTTCACATTGAAACATAAAAGTATGAATTTACACTCTAAACTATTAAGTTTTCCATATAAAAAATGTAGAACAAATTTTATAATGGAAAAAAATGAAAAAAAAAAATTTACCTTACCTTGCCCGCAATTGCCCATTTCTTGATGCGTTTAATGATTTTGTAGCTAACTTCAAATTTATTGGGGTACTATTAAGTTGACTAGCACTTGTACGTGGTAATCGTGGATTAGTATTTCCATTTCCTGTTATTGACCGGGTTGAAGCGCTACTTGCATATACCCTCGGTAGAATATTAGGATGTAATGTTTTTATGCCGAAAAATAATGTGATGATGATAGCCAATCGGCCAACGTTCGTAACGCAACATGTATATTTTAAAATTGACACCATGACTTTAAATGATTATTTTTCTATTAGACTATCAAATACACATTTTTATGGCATGCACTGTGTTTCAACTCTTTCTTGTTAAACTATTTAAGTTTTTGAGTTTTATTTACATATTTTGCAAAACGATTATTAAAATAGAAGAATGTGTATATTTCGTTATTACAAATCACAAAACATAAATATCGAATATTTATTATAGTTAAATTTAAGCAACCCACATCCGATCGAAACGTTAGGTGAAACTTTTCTGCTTATTTTATGGATATTGGTAACATTGCATCAACTAATCAACCACAAGCACAACTTTTACAGAAGAAACCCACCACAACGTTAGATATGGTGAAACTTGTTTAGTCTATTTGAAAGTAAGCGTTAAATGACAAATCTGAACACAAAAAAATTTGAATACAATCGTATTATTGATTAAAATATAAAAAAAAAAAGAAAACTCTTGCTCTAGCTAATGCATCTATGTATATATGTATGTAAATTTGGTCTGTTTTATTTAAGAAAGAAAAAGGCAGAAACTATTTGTAGGGTCAGTTGTGATTATTTTATGCCGAGATTTTCGCTTTGCTGAAAAGTTCGACACTCGTGCAATTTAACGATTAGGGTAACACTTCAAAAATATAAAAAAAAAACTTTAAAGAAAACCCTTTTTTACCCTTGAATTTAATTGTCAATTTCTATTAAAATACCTTGGTATATACATATACTATATATTTAAAAGTGTTCTCATTCTTATGTCCTTAGAACAGTGGGGGGTCAAATCTCATTTTTCATAGCACGCTTGCATAAGGTATTCTTAGAGGCTCTCTCAGCAAATTTGCAAATGAGCAAATTTTCTTAGAGGCTCTCTCATTTGCTCACATTTTGCCTCATTTGACAGCCAAAACTTAAAAAAAAAAATAATGGAAAGCTAACTTCGGGCGGAGCCGAAGTTGATATACCCTTGCAGTTAAAACCGGATATATATTGCAAACATCGGATATAGTTTTCCGATCCTTATGAGAATATCATAATATAACCAATTAATTACATAAAAAAATCTTTAAAAAAAAACCCAAGCTTCTATCTTCAAAAATACCAAAGTTGATATTTCTACCAAATACCGCTTCCGATCATTCAGTTATATGGCAGCTAGAAGATATATGAAATCGTAATCGTTACGGCCGATCGTAATGAAATTTGGTAGGTCGGATTATTTGGCCAAAAATAGCTCTCATGTAAAATCTAAACTCTTTTACTCTAAAAACACCAAAGTTATACCATTTCCGGTCAATCAGTTATATGGCAGCTGTAGGATATAGTCGGACGATACCGGTCGTTCCGACTTATATACCGCGTGCAAAGAAAAGAAGGGTGTGTGAAAAGTTTCAACAGATAGACGGACAGACGGACATGCTCATGTCAACTCAGGAGGTGATGATGATGAAGAATATATGATGATGATCTCCTCCACTGCGTTGCACACTTTTGGACAAAATTATAATACCCTCTTTATATTAAATTATATATTATAATATATTCTTTCCTTTTCACGCAGTATATATTTAAGTCGGAACGGCCGGGATCGGGCGACTATATCCTATAGCTGCCATATAACTGAACGATCGGAAATGGTTTTTGGTAGAAATACCAACTTTGGTATTTTGAAGATAGAAGCTTGGGACTTTTTTTTACATATTTTATTATAATTAATTGGTTTTATTATGATATTCTCATAAGGATCGGCCAACTATATCCGATGTTTGCGATATATATCCGGTTTTAACTGCAAGGGTATATCAACTTCGGCTCCTCCCGAAGTTAGCTTTCCTTTCTTGTTTATACGTAGGTATATACATACATATATGTTTATTTAATATAGCATATAGACTTACTTTTAATAAACTCACATTAATACCTTTCAGTATATATTTCATTTTCTGCACAAAATTCAATTGAGTAATATTTTTATATTTTCTGTTATGCCAAAAAAACAACGGCGTGGCATTCGTGCGCTTACTCTAATCGAAATGGCTACGCAGTCAATTCATTTTGTATAGAGCTAATTCGAATGTAGTTTTTTCATGCAGATGGCAATAATGCAGATATCTAGTTCAAATGTTCCAAAGATGTTACGTTCTAAAAATATAAATCTCTCTTTCTCTCTTATCGGCCAACTATCTGCCGTAGAACCCGTTTTTATTTTTTCAGCCTGGTTCCACTATAAACTGAGGCCAGGTTTAGGTGATATGTATATTTTTTTTCTTGATAGGATTAAAAATTTTGCAAAAGACTTCAAAACTTCAAAAAAAATTTCAGATATAATACATAATTGGACGATTCTTGGAAGAATTTATTATTATTATTATATGGCCATGACAACCCTTTTATCGGGTCTCGGCCTGAAGCGCAATGTGTCTCTGTCCTGAGCGCGCCTTCGCCAGTTGGTAACCCCAAGTGTGGACAGGGTTTCCATCACCTGGTCTTGCCAACGCGTTCGGGGTCGTCCTCTCCTTCGTGTCCCAACAATCCCCGCATCAAATACCTTACGAGCCGGAGCGTCTTCATGCATACGGGCAACGTGGCCCAGCCAGCGAAGTCTTTGAGATTTCACTTGACTGGCTACGTCAACATCACCGTACAGCTCATACAGCTCGTGGTTGTATCGGATGCGATAAACATCGTCTACGCAGATTGGACCAAAGATTTTTCGAAGAATTTTCCTCTCGATCACTCCAAGAGCAGCTGCATCTGACTGCGTCACTGTCCAGCACTCCGCACCATATAGGAGTACTGGAAGAATGAGCGTCTTGTAGAGTGTGGTTTTTGTGCGTCGAGAGAGAGCTCTACTATTGAACTGCCTACTGAGCCCAAAGTAACACCTGTTGGCAAGTATTATTCTCCGCTTTATCTCCAGACTGACACCATTTGTGCTTGTTATAGCAGTGCCTAGGTAGATGAACTCCTTGACGGACCCGAAGCTATAGTTTTCTGCAGTCAGCTGAGAATCAAGACGCCGCGATTCTCTGCTAGAGCACACCATAAACTTTGTTTTCTCCATATTCACTACTATTCCTACTTTTGCAAATTCCTTTTCAATAGCCTCGAAGGCTCCTGTGACATCACGCTTGGTGCGGCCAATGATATCAATATCATCAGCGTAAGGAACTGGACACATCTGTTGGTTAATATCGTGCCCGTCCGATGTACACCAGCCTTTCTTATAATACTCTCCATTAAAATATTGAAGAGTATACAAGACAGCGAGTCACCTTGTCTGAGGCCACACTTGGTAGTAAAGGTTTCGGATTGGCCACTTCTTACCTTGACAGAGCTGATGGTGTTGCTCAATGTCATTTTGCAAAGTCTAGTCAGCTTTGCTGGTATACCAAGCTCAGACATGGCGGCATATAGGCGATCTCGCCGGGGGCTATCAAATGCGGCTTTGTAGTCGACGAAGAGATGGTACGTTTCAATCTGGTTTTCGTAAGACTTCTCCAGGATTTGGCGCAAGGTGAAAATCTGGTCAACAGTGTACTTGCCAGGCCTGAACCCGCACTGATAAGGTCCAATCAATGCTTCAGCATGGGGTTTCAGTCTTTCACACAATACGCTCGTTAGGACCTTGCATGCAACTGGAAGAAGACTAATTCCGCCAGCTGCCTAATTCCAACATATCACCAGCTGCCTTAACCAATTCTGCCGGCAGGCCGTCAGCACCTGCAGAATTGTTGTTTTTAAGACGTTGGATTGCATCCTTGACTTCGATATGACTTGAGATTGGCACTTCAATATCAGTGCCATTGATTGGGGTTCGTGGATCATAGTCTTCATAGTCTGTGCTTGAGCCAGATAACAGACTCGAGAAGTGATCCCTCCTTTACCTCAGAAAGACCTCTGCTTTTGTGACAAGATTTCCATCATCGTCCCTGCACGCGACTGCACCAGTCTTAAATCCTTGGGTCAGACGCTTGACCCTCTGGTAAAAGTTACGTGCTTCATTTCTGCATCTGCTGCTCTCTGTGCTCTCACACTCTCGCCTTTCCTGTTCTTTCTTCTTGCGTCTGAAAAGGCGTTTTTCGTCTCTTCTTCTCGACCTGTATACATCCACAATAGCTCGTGTCGCCCCAGCCTGCAGTCTTCTTTTGTAGGCGGCGTCCTTTGCAGCTGTTGCGTCACGACACTCCTGATCGTACCATGGATTCCTTGTTAGAGGACGCTGGAATCCAAGCACTTCTTCTGCCGAAGCTCGCAGGGAGTGAGATATGAGCGCCCACATATCGCTTATGTCTTCAGGTGCTCGGCTTAATAGCCCCGAGACGTGAGTGGAGAATGCATTTTTCGCCTGTTGTGATTGCAGCTTTCCGATGTCCAGTCTTCTTAACGCTCTTCGTTGTGCAATCTTCGCCACACATAGCCGTGTGCGAATCTTAGCTGCAACAAGATAATGGTCGGAGTCGATGTTGAGACCCCGACAGGATCTGCAAAGCCTATTAATCTGAGACCATTGATCGAGGTGGTCTCATGAAGACTAAATCGCCCGACGGTGGCGCCAAAGATGTCTTCTCGCCCTACCTTGGCATTGAAATCCCCGAGGAGAATTTTAATGTCATGGGAAGGACAGCGGCAATAAGCTCGGTCGAGCTCCGCATAGAAAGCGTCTTTGGTGGCATCATCCTTTTCCTCCGTTGGGGCATGTGCGCATATCAGGCTGATGTTAAAGAATTTGGCAGTAATTCGGATCGTTGCAATTCTCTCGTTTGTTGGCCGAAAGTGAGACCCTCGGCGCCGCAGCCTGGCACCTACAACAAAACCACAACCAAATTCATGCCGTTCTGGATGACAGCTGTAGTAAATGTCACAGTTCTTCTTCTTTATGCAGCCTTGTCCTATCCATCGCATTTCCTGGATAGCAGTGATGTCAGCCCTACATTTGTTGAGGGTATCTGCTAGTTGTTGAGCAGCACCAGGTCTGTACAATGTTCGTACGTTCCAGGTGCATACTCTTAAATCATTGTCCTTTTTACGCTTGCTATGGTCGTCAACGTTAGATCGGTTCCTTTCCGAGGCTTCTCTTGCTTCTTTCACTGAAATTGTGTTTTACATGGGTCGATTCCAACTCCTACGCCAAAACCTAGTTTGTAGAGTTAGGACTCTCGTCGCGCGCTTTAGTTTGCCACTCAACGTCTGTCGAGCGACAATCCAGGGAGAACCACGTGGAGGTAGTGCGTCGGCTTGAAGAAAGCAGTGACAGGAATCATGCTGGCATTCACCAAATTGAATGCAATCAGACACTTTGACCTGTATGCTTTCCCCCATTCTCCCCCAATTTTTTATTTAGAATTTATTATAAACCCAATTGATGGATTACAAAATTTAAAAATAATCCCAAACTTCTATCTTCATAAATACCAATGTTAATTTTTTAACCGTTTATGAAATTCCCTATGTTATGTTATTATTTTGCCAAAAAATACACTTTAACTAAAAAAAAGTCCAGAGTTATGGCATTTCTAATCAATCAGTTTGATGTCAATCAGTCGGCCGATCCCGTACGTTCTGACTCATAAACTGCGTGCAATGGTGTATGCAAAGTATCAAGTTGAAAGCTTAAAAACTAGTTCGCGTAGAAATAGACAGATAGAGAGACAGACGCACAGACAGGAATTGATCCTGATCAAGAATATATATACTTTATAGGGTATACTTTATATAATTTTAACCAAAATTTTAACACGCTCTGCTAAGCTATAACAAAAATGTGGGTGTCTCGAGGCTGATTTTCATTCGTTTCTCATCGCCCACCAGCTGAGTACTCTACCACTAGGCTATCCTTGTTCATTGCCGCGGGAAAAATTTCTGAAACTTAGCTTTTCACTCTTTGGATCCCACACGTTCCAGCACTGGAAAAATGGCGCATTAGAAATGCCATGACTTTGATATTTTTAAAGTTAGAAAGTTGGGCTAAAAGGAGATGTTAAGGTTCGAGAAATATTATCCATTATTACAGCCACACAAAAAAAAAAAAGTGTCCGGGTTGGGAGATCAGAGTACCCTATCCCCATGTATTTTGGACCGCTGAATACGAATCTGAAGTCCGTTTTGGTCCTGCACGTGTACGTTTCTTCCTAACCTCAAAAAAAGTTTTACATTTTTGGAGGTATGCGACTTTATTTTTAATTTATTGGATTTTCATGAAACTGGGTACCCAGGGGTTTTTGGGGTCGCTGATTACGAATTTGAAGTCAGATTTTCAAAATTCAATATGGCGGATCCAATATGGCGGAGGAATTTTTGAACAATTTTTGGATTTTCATGAAACTGGGTACTTAGGGGTTTTTGGGGTCGCTGATTACGAATCTAAAGTCAGATTTCCCAAATTCAAAATGGCGGATTCAATATGGCGGACGAATTTTCAAAAATGAAAATCCACGAATTTTTTGAAAATTCGTCCGCCATATTGAATTTTTAAAATCTGACTTCAAATTCGTAATCAGCGACCCCAAAAACCCCTAAGTACCCAGTTGCACAAGGATCAGTCGACTATATCCTATAGCCGCCATATAAATGTTTGATCGGAAATGACCCAACTGTTGTGCTTTTTAAGATAGATAGTTGAAACTTCGTACAGATTCTATTTTTGGTCAGTTGATCCAACCTACCAAATTTCATAAGGATCGGCCGACTATATATTATAGCTGTCATATAACTGAATGATCGGAAATGGTTTTGGTAGAAATACCAATTTCGATGTTTTTGAAGATATAGGTTTGGGACTTTTTTTTAGATTTTGTATTGTAATAGATTGGTTGTATTATGATATTTTCATAAGGATCGGCGAACTATATCTGATTCTTGCGATATATATCCGGTTTTTTCAAATTGAGGTTAGGTTACCTTTTTGTAATTTGCAAGCCGCACGGCACCTTACGGCACTTGAACTAAACTTTCTTATATTCTTAAAATGCTTAAGAATATTATAAAAAAAGATTTGTGAATGCCAAAGAGTGCCATCACAACTAAAACTCTAACCAAACACAGAAAAGCCAAACGCTCAAGTAAACGATGACAAGCAAGGCTTCACAAAAAATCGCATAGCACTAAGAGGGGCAAAAGGTGGCAGCTGAAATTGAAAACATACATTAAGCATACATTAACTAATATTAACAATCAAGTTTTGTTTCACGCGTACGCACGCGTAACAACTTTTTGACCCACTGAAAGCAACTTATGAAGAAAAACGCATCACTCGACAGGTCACTGGTAAAACAATAATTTTAAAAGAATAATGCAACATATTATTTCATACAAATAACATAAATACACAGCGCATACCTTGCTTTTGGTAATTCATTACACTTTATGGCGATTAAACGCGATTTAATCTGGTTTTTAAGATCTTCCAAAGAGCAAAATTTTAAGCTGTGTGCGCTGCGATTTCCACGTGTTCTTATTGTCTCTTTTCTCTCGCTATTCGTAGCGCGTGGGAACGATGGAATGAACAAATTCTTTTGTCGTTCTATTCATTGTTCTATTACGAACCAGTTCATAAAATTAAAGCGGCAAATTTCAAACTTTTAATTTTTTATTTTTGGCCTATGAAACCGACCACTGTGCATTGGAGTCTCCAGACAAAATATTTTTCTTCAAGAACATTCTAATTTTGAATACGCGTCGATTCAAAAGTTATTTAAGAAATTCGATTTGTATTAGAAATTGAGGGTATTATAATTTTGGTCAAAAATGTGCAACGTAGTGAAGGAGACATTTCCGACCCTATAAAGTATATATATTCTTGATCAGGATCACCTCCTGAGTTGATATGAGCATGTCCGTCTGTCCGTACGTCTGTCTGTCTGTTTCTACGCGAATTAGTCTCTCAGTTTAAAGCTATCGTCTTGAAACTTTTCACACATACTTCTATCCTTCGCACGCAGTATATAAGTCGGAACGGCCCGGATCGGCCGACTTCCTATATCCTATAGCTGCCATAATGGTATTTGGTAGAAATATCAATTTTCGTATTTTTGAAAATAGAAGCTTTGGACTTTTTTTTAGATTTTTTATTTTAATGAATTGGTTTTAGTATGATCTAATCATAAGGATCGGCCAACTATATCCGATGTTTGCGATACATACCTGGTTTTAACTGCAAGGGTATATCAACTTCGGCTCCGCCCGAAGTTAGCTTTCCTTTCTTTTTTAGCTGAACATTTTGTTAAGCTTGTATGCTTATTTTCTTTTCAGAACAATCTGAAAAAATTTGAGCAAGTTCATTATATTTTTTCATTCGTATTTTGTTTTACAATGTTTATGGCACTTTACAATACACGTTACAAATTGAAAACATGAAAGGAAAGTTACTTTGAGCAAAGCCGAAGATGATATACCCTTGCAGTTAAAGCCGGATATATATCGCAAACATCGGATATAGTTGGCCGATCTTTGTGAGAATATCATAATAAAACAAATTTATTACAATGCCAAATCTAAAAAAACTCCCAAGCTTCTTGTTGCGGGTCTTCGAAGTTTGTAGCGCCGCCCCAGTTAAGACGCCCATGTAGATGCTGATAATTGTTTAGTTTTTTACTTCATTCATAACAGGGCAGCAAGGGCTAACAGTGGTATAGACCACGGTTATACACTCCAAGCAGTGATAAGCACTGTAATTTCCTAGCAAATTAATAATTTTCAATCCATAATCAAATTTTAATTCTATGTTCTCACTTTTCGTCCGCTTCCCTCGAGTGTCAAAGTAGAAAAGCTATAGAAAATAGCTATATATCCTCTTTCGTCTATAGGATATAGTCGGCCGATTCTTATGAAATTTGGTGATTCTTATGAAATTTGACCGATCCCGGCCGTTCCGACTTATATACTGCGTGCAAAGGATAAAGGGTATGTGAAAAGTTTCAAGTTGATAGCTTTAAAACTGAGAGACTATGGATACAAAATACAAATCATGAATAATTATACAAATCATGAATGTTTGGTCATCGAGATTTTAAATGACGATAAATAAAAAGAAAGTGCGAACGAGAGTGCTCCGTCTTACATAACATGATGAGCGGATGCTCGGTAGCTTAAGATGCTAAATTAGTTGAAGTCGAGCGGCCGAGAAAGGGTCAGCTTGATACTAACAATGCATACATTATTAATTATATATTATTATTATTTTAATAATAGCAGTTGTCTCCTTCCTGACCCAACACTCATTATTTCTGATTACTATTTCGCTCAAAAATACCACTCAATTCCTGATTTTATTAAATTTTTTGGATATATGAATGTATATCTCCTTAGACCATGTATACAGGCACTATTCAGTGCCATTATTTTTCAGCATCAGCCTTCCGTATAATTAAAAATTAAAAAAAAAACCGAATACGAAGATTTTTTTATCGAAAGATCCTAAAGTTTCAGACTTTGATTTTTTAATTAAAATAGCAAATTGAGCAAGGATTGGCTTAAAAGATCACACATTTGGTCAGTATACATGATAAAAGCAAATCTATTTGGAAGCTTGATTCAGTTAATCATTACAATTTTTGTAGATGGCCATGACTTTATAAAAAATATAAATTTAAAGCTCCTATTTATATAACAACAAGAAAGGGAAGCTAACTTCGGGCGGAGCCGAAGTTTATATACCCTTGCAGTTAAAACCGGATATATATCGCAAACATCGGATATAGTTGGCCGATCCTTATGAGAATATGATAATATAACCCAATTTATTATAATACAAAAACCAAACCTAAAAATGTCCCAAACTTCTATCTTCAAAAACACAAAAGTTGGGTCATTCCCGATCGTTCAGTTATATGGCAGCTATAGAATATAGTCGGCCGATCCTTATGAAATTTGGTAGGTTGGATCAACTGACCAAAAATAGAATCTGTACTAAATTCCACCTTTCTATCTTCAAAAACACGAAAGTTGGGTCATTTCCGATCGTTCAGTTATATAGCAGCTATAGGATATAGTCGGCCGATCCTTATAAAATTTGGCATGTCGTAATGTTTTGCCAAAAAATGCTCTCATGTCAAATTTGAACTTTAAAACTGTAACTTTAAAAACGTCAAAGTTATACCATTTCCGATCAATCAGTTATATGGCAGCTATAGGATAAAGTCGGCCGATCCCGGTCGTTCCGACTTATATACTGCGTGCAAAGGAAAGAAGGGTGTGTGCAAAGTTTCAAGACGATAGCTTCAAAACTGAGAGACTAGTTCGCGTAGAAACGGACAGACAGACAGACAGACAGACGGACAGACGGACAGACGGACAGACGGACATGCTCATATCAACTCAGGAGGTGATCCTGATCAAGAATATATATACTTTATAGGGTCGGAGATGTCTCCTTCACTGCGTTGCACACTTTCGGACAAAATTATAATACCCTCTGCAAGGGTATAAAAATATAGCTTAAAGAAGTATAATAAATTAAAACAAGAAAGGAAAGCTAACTTCGGGCGGAGCCGAAGTTGATATACCCTTGCAGTTTAAACCGGATATATATCGCAAACATCGGATAAAGTTGGCTGATCCTTATATGAATATGATAATATATCCCAATTTATTATAATATAAAATCTAAAAAGAGACCCAAACTTCTATCTTCAAAAACACGAAAGTTGGGTCATTTCCGATCGTTCAGTTATATGGCAGCTGTAGGATATAGTCGGCCGATCCTTATGAAATTTGGCATGTCGTAATGTTTTGCCAAAAAATGCTTTCATGTGTGGGTGTGTGCAGAAGGGTGTGTGCAAAGTTTCAAGACGATCGCTTTAAGACTGAGAGACTAGTTCGCGTAGAAACGGACAGACAGACGGACAGACGGACATGCTCATATCAACTCAGGAGGTGATCCTGATCAAGAATATATATACTTTATAGGGTCGGGAATGTCTCCTTCACTACGTTGCACACTTTTGGACAAAATTATAATACCCTCTGCAAGGGTATAAAAAATGTTTTTGGACTTTTCCAAAAATTAAAACATGCTCTACTAATTTGAATAGGAAGTGAAAAATGTTCCATAAAAAAATTATTTCTTTGGTTCATACGTTATATTATATAAGTTATGTTCACCGCTTCAGGATTCTGTTTACTAAGCATCCGAAGCATTTTGTAACATTGTAAGCACTTAGCGTAAATATGTTTTTTTCCTTCGCTGCTTTGACGTAAAACTCATCGTCGAATACCGATCAGGTAATTGCCGATCTTTTAGAACAGCGTTATATTTATAAAATCGAAACAGCCATTCACATTTTTTCCCATCTTTTTTTGAAAGTGTCTTATTATAGAATCTATAAATGCTAAGCCCATTTATGCGCTAGGCTCCGAAGGATTACCTGTGTTCTGAAAAACTGCGACGGGACCCTGTGCAAACCTCTTCTGAAACTCTTCAATCTATCTCTTGAATCTTCAATAATTCACCTCATGTGGAAGAAATTGTCTGATCAGGCAGCAGCACAGCGGCTTGATGTTAATGTTTAAATAGTGTTAATGTCATGTTTTGTGCAATGTTTATTTACTTAGTATTAAGTTTGTACAACTAGTTCGTAGTAATTGTACTACGAACAACTAGTAGCCAAAGAGCGCAGTAACTAGCACAGCAACTTCTTTGACAACGTCAACCGTAACAACAACAACAACCGCAACTGTAACGACAGCGCGTTTAACGACGTCATCAGATAGCAGCGCAAACATTAATACTTCTGCCGCTGCGCTGCCCGAAAAGGGAACAAAAACAAAGAAAATATTAAGTCGGCTGTGCAGACTGGTATGAATCGCTACATCCAAATCCCCTCTAAACTCTCAACGCAAAATAACCCGTGGCAATGGTAACATAGCTGCAATAGAACCGTTTTTAAATCTTGGCAGACTATGAGGATGACGCCCAATCTACAGAAGTTGAAAAAAGGAAGCCTTAGCCCCCGCCAACTTAGTAACATAGAGAAAAAAGTTCCAACGTTCTTGTCAACAAAATTATACAGTTTATTGGCAAGGACAACTTCCACATAATACCACTCGTAAAGTGCAACATCCAGGAAACAAAAGTTCAAACGAAGTCTGAAGATAATTAGTTTTACACGTTTTACACGTATCAGCTAAAAAACAGCAAGGGCCTGCAAGTCGTACAAAATTAAGGGCATAGAGTCCGAAGTATCGCCTGCAGAGATAACAAAGGCGCTATAAGAGAATGGATTTAGCGCTAAGACAGTCTTTAATATCCTTAACAGGGATAGAAAGCCGCAGCCACTCTTTAAGGTTGAGCTCGAACCAGATATGTACAATCTTCAGTTCCTGCTGCACCGCAGAATTACAGTTGAGGAGCCGCACAAACGCAATGGACCGGTACAATGTGCGAACTGCCAAGAATATGGCCATACCAGGACTTACTGAAAACTGCGCCCGGTGTGTGAAGTTTGTGCTGATCTTCACGACTCCGCACACTGCCCAGCGAGCAAAGATAACCACAACTCGAAAAAGTTCGGCAACTGCGGTGGAAATCACACTGCTAACTATTGAGGTTGGCCAGTTTAAAAAACGCTGAAAAGTCGCATCCACCAGAGGGGAATTTCTGCCTCCACCCAAAATAAACAGTTGATAGCCTCCTGGTCAAACCCTGAAGACTTCTTCTCGACTGCAGCCAGATCCTCACTAGGACCCATTAACTCTACCAAAAAAGTCACATACGCAAGCGCTTTAAAATCAGGACTGGCTACCCCAGCCTCAAAAAGCTCACTGTCGCAATCAGCACACCAAGAACCGAACACGGCTCAGCAGCATCAACCGCCGGAGCAGCCAAAGTAACTTTGAAGCTATGATATGCAGTCTACAACAAAGCCTCACGAAGCTTATGTCGTTTATGCGTAGAACTATGCATCTGATGCGAAACCAAAATCTATTAATACAAATGCTGGTTTCACAAAAATCCAAATAATGACTTCCCTACGAATATCTACATGGAACGCTAACGGCGTTTCGCAGCATAAACTAGAGTTAGCGCAATTCCTACTATACAATCAAATCGACGTAATTCTGCTTTCAGAAACACATCTTACAAACAGATACAATTTCCAACTACGAAGATATTCATTCTATGGAACAAATCATCCAGATGGTAAATCCAGACGGCATCACTGGAATTTTAATCAGAAGCCGTATTAAGCACCATTATCATACGAAATTTGCTAAAAACTACCTATAAGCAATTAACTGTAGCCGCCGTATACTGCCCCCACGCTTCACCTTAGCCGAAGATGAGTTTATGCAGTTTTTCAACTCACTCGGAGTCCACTTCATAGCAGCAGGCGACTACAATATCAAGCACACACACTGGGTATCTTGTCTCGTGACCCCAAAAGGAAAGCAGCTCTATAATGCAATTATCAAAGCTAAGAACAAGCTAGACTATGTTTCTTCTGGCACACCAACATACTGGCCTGCAGACCCTAATAAACTTCCCAATTTAATAGACTTTACGATTACCAAAAACATTCCTAAAAATCTGATAAGATGCCTTTCGGATCTTTCATTTGATCACTCGCCTGTCCTTTTTACTCCACTCCGACACCCAGGAACATGGGATCAATCACCAAATCTGACCGCACATAAAACCAATTGGGTTAAGTACAGGAAGTATATTAGCTCACACATTGAGCTAAGTCCTCACTTCGGCGACTAACCAACGTAGAAAGTTTTGTTAATTGGAGTCTGTACTCATCTCTGCAGCTCGAGTTTCAACACCTCAAACTATAAACACACAATGCGTTCAAAAGAAGACAAATCTCGAAGACAGATCTCGACGCTTACGTCGAGAATGGCAATTTCACAGATCGCCATCTGCTAAGCAAAGCATAAAACATGCCTCACGTCAACTTGATCAAGCTCTACAGCAAAAAGAAACGTATGTCCACCGCCGCTACATAGGGCAATTGTCAACTAACAGCACAAAACACTCACTATGGAGAGCTCACCCAACTCTGAGCTCATCGAAAAAAACCGTGATGCCTATTAGAAATTCCACTGTTGGATGAGCGCGCAGCGACGCAGTAAGAGCCAGCACGTTTGCCAAACACCTTAAAAATGTCTTCCAACCAAATCCTGCCACCAATGCGTTTACTGTGCCGACTCCATCATATGAGCTCCATCCTCATAAGCCCATTGAGTTTCGCCGAAACGAAATCGTTAACATCATCAAAAGACGACTGAATCCGAAAAAATCCCTTGGCTGCGACCTCATAACTCGCAAAATGATCATCGAGCTCCCATACTGCGCCGTTTGCACTATTGGCCACTTTCCAGCGAGATGGAAAAAGTCAAATATAATAATAATAGCAAAGCCGGGGAAAGATTACACTATCCCCACGTCGTATAGACCTATAATCCTACTCTCTTGCATATCCAAACTCTTTGAAAAATGCCTAATGCCTCGGATAAACACTTACCTGAGAATCCAGGAAGGAACCCCGTCAAATCAATTTGGGTTTCGTGAAAAGCTTGGAACAATTGAGCAGGTCAATCGGATAACATCAGAAATTCGGAACGCGTTCGAAAAACGAGAGTACTGTACTGCCATATAGTTAGATGTCTCTCAAGCATTTGATAAAGTCTGGCTAAAAGGTCTAATGTACAAGATCAAGACAATGCTCCCCTACAGCACCCACAAGATTTTAGAGTTTTACCTTTACGACAGAAAATTTGTTGTGAGGTGCAACACTGCTATATCTGATGATTACACTGTTGGAGCTAGAGTTCCTCAAGGAGGCGTGCTAGGAACAATATTATATGTCCTCTACACAGCAGATATCCCGACAAGCACACGCCTAACAACATCTACGTTTGCCGATGACACAGCTATTCTTAGCCACTCAAAATTCCCGATTCAAGCAACTGCGCAGCTTGCTCTACATATGGTCGATGTTGAAAAATGGCTATCAGATTGGCGAATTAAAGTGAACGAACTAAAATGCAAGCACGTTACGTACACTCTGAATAGGCAATACTGTCCGCCGATTACATTAAACAACACTCCCACAAGCAAACGAAGTAACATACCTAGGAGTACATCTCGACAGAAGACTCACATGGGGCCGGCACATTGAAGCCAAAAGAACACACCTAAAGCTAAAAGCCAGCAGCCTTCATTGGCTTATCAACGCTCGGTCACCTCTAAGCCTTGAATATGAAGTCCTGCTGTACAACTCGATACTAAAACCTATATGGATGTAAGGCTCCTAGTTATGAAGGAACGCCAATAGCAATAGCAACATTGACATAGTTCAAAGAGTTCAGTCGAAGATATTCAGAACAATCACCGGGGAAAAGTGGTACGTTCGCAACGAAAACATACACCGCGACTTAAACATTCTACCAGTCAAAGATGTGATCGCAGAACAGAAAGTAAAGTACTTAACCAAGCTAACCCTAACCACCTGGCGAAAGGTCTAACAAGGTTGAGCAACCAATCACGCCTTCGTCGCCAGCAACCAATCACGTCTTCGTGACTTATCCACCCACCGTCCGACCTGAGGGACGCGCAACCAGAATGCAATCTTAGTATACAGTCTTAGTATAAAGTCTTAGTCTAAAAATTAAGAGTAGATTTAATAAAAACAAGAAAGGAAAGCTAACTTTGGGCGGAGCCGAAGTTGATATACCCTTGCAGTTAAAAGCGGATATAAATCGCAAACATCGGATAAAGGTTGCCGGTCCTTATGAAAATATCATCATAAAACTAATTAATTACAATAAAATATATAAAAAAAAGTCCCAAGCTTCTATCTTCAAAAATATCAAAGTTGGTATTTCTACCAAAAACCATTTCCGATCATTCAGTTATATGTCAGCTATAAGATACAGTCAACCGATCGTTTTGAAATTTGGTAGATCGGATTAACTGACCAAGAATAAAATATGTACCAAGTTCCAGCTTTCTATCTTTAAAAACACGAAAGTTGGGTAATTTCCGATCGTTCAGTTATATGGCAGCTATAAGATATAGCCGACCGATCCTTATGAAATTTAGTGTCGGGTCAAGCAGCAAGCAACTAATTTAAACACAATTAATTAGTAACTGATGTTTTGCTGGTCGCAAGCCGACTCTCTTTCGGCCGCTCGGCTTTGCTAATTCGGCGTTATAGTTAGCGAGCATCCGCTCAGCCTATTCTGCAAGGTTGGCGCCACTCTCGTTCATCTTCTTACTGCGCTCGCATCCTAAATTCGATTTTCCATATTGTTAATATATCCTCATAAATCCTAATTTCATATGCGGCCTGAATAAAGTTTATAACGTTGAACCTAATTAAATTCTGAATTTTTATTTACGGCATTGAAAACGCTCAATGACCAAACAATGGTGAACCCCGACGTGATCGTTAATATATTTATATACACATAAACAAATTACTAAAACAAAACAAAACAATTTTGTAAACAGTGTTATGTGAAAAATTATCATACGTGGCTAATAAGTTGTTTACAATAATAAACAAATTATAATGTATTATTATATTATACATACATACAGGCATAAGCATAAACGTTAGTTCACAAGCACACATACATATTTACGATCCATAACGCAAGTGCATTCGCCCGCGCATATACTTCATACAAACATACGATCCACAACGCAAGTGCATTCGCTCGCACATAGCTTCATATATATATACATTCCACAATTCCGCTACGGTTCTGAGCGCACAGTGGGACAGTTCGTGTTCGCCGCGAGCAAATAAAATTTATTTCGGGTTGTTCGGAACTCAATATAATTAATCATGAACTCCAGCGGCGCCGTCACAGGAGCACCCACTCCAACCCGGAGTGCTATTTTAAAGTGCAAGGCCCTGGGTATTCTCCAGGACTTACAGAGGATCCAAGAAGCTCTTCAGCCCATTTCCAAGGTGGATGATGCCATGCTACACGTGCGACATGGTCAGATAGCTACCATGTTCAGCGACTTCAAGGCCATCCACGGGGAGCTTGAGTATTTGGACATTTTGCAGATCAGCAGTGACCTTCGATGGACTGTTTCGGAGCTCGTAGCGACGATGCAGGCGGAAATTGAGCACGAGACAACCCTTCGCTCATCTCGAATTGCTGCCCACTCCACCCTTGCCAATGGAATGTCTACCATGCAGGCTGACCCAGGGCTAGGTCAAAGTTTTCAAGTGCTGCCTCCTTTGCCGCTCCCTACGTTCAGCGGTGGATACTTGGAATGGGCTGAATTTTACTCGATCTTCTCTACCATCGTCGGCAGCAATCCTCGTATTAGTAAGGTGGAAAAGTTGCAAAGGTTGCTTTCGAAGCAGTTCGTTCCTTGGAAGTCTCCGACGAGAACTATGATGTTGCGCTGAATTTATTGGAGAAACGATTTAATAACCGTCGCTTAATATTTCAGGCACACGTGAACGAGATTCTGGGCCTCAGTCTGTTGGAAAGTGGTTCAAAGCAAAGTGAATAGCAGCTCTTCGAGGTCTTTCGGACAAATTCAATGCCCATATGCGAGCCCTACAGAATTTGGGTACTTCAGTTCAGATCGCCAGCTGCATCATCGTCCAAGTTCTGCTTCAAAGGTTGGACCCAGCTACCCAGGCCAAGTGGGAGGAGAGTCAAAACTCCTCAGGTTCAGACGCCATCCCTACTTGGGAGTCGATGGCCGAATTTTTGGAACAGCGGTGTAGGACGCTGGAGGCTATGGACGTGGCCATGGCTACATACGCCCCGAGTGCTCATGTGGGAAGGCGTCGAGGTGCAAATAATAGTAGATTATCCTTTATTGTTACTAATTCGCTTCCCTCTACCTGTGCTCTATGCGGTGGATGGTCCCATGTAATGTCTGCATGCCCCCGATTTCTATCAATGCCCCCTGAGATTCGCCTTGGTGAGGCCAGGCGACTCGGTCTTTGTCGGAAGTGTCTGCAAACGGGCCATCACATGCGTGAGTGCCTCGCTGCTAGTTGTCGCAGTTGTGGAAGGAGGCATCACAGCCTGCTGCATTTCCTGGAGCCGCCGGCATCTAGCGGCCAGCCTTTGGTTGGTCCTCCCACGTCAGCCATAGCCGAGGTCGCCGAGCCTGTAGCCTCTTCGCCGTCCACTGCTAACGCACTAGTTGCTCAAGGTCACAGCGGCGATATATCGTTGCTTGCTACAGCGAACATTTTTGTTCGTAGTCGCGCTGGATCCCTTGTTCCATGCCGAGCTCTGTTGGATTCTGGATCTCAGGTGCACGTGATCACTTCCCGGCTGGCAAGTCAGCTGCAGCTCCGGAGGTACAAATCATTCATGGCGGTGTCTGGTATTGGAGATACCGGCTTTGCGACAGATGGATTCTCTGTTGATGTTCTCCTACGTTCCCACTGTTCCGAGTACTCGGCCCTGGTTAACGCTGTCATCGCCGCCAATATCACGGACCTGCAGCCTAGCTTATGTCTCCAGTTGGAATATTCCTGGCAATCTTTCTTTGGCTGACCCTGAATTTTTCCGCCCACAGCGCATCGACCTTCTTATCGGAGCCAGTCTGTTTTATGAGCTGTTGTGTGTTGGGCAAATAAAGCTCTCAGCCGGCCTGCCATTGCTGCAGAAAACTCGACTTGGATGGATCGTGTGTGGAGGCGGTCCACATGTCCAGAGAAGATCACTCGTTTCCACTGCCCACAAGGATGTTCCGAAGAGCGCAACAATGCTGGATGATCAGCTGGATTCTTTGCTCCGCCGGTTTTGGGAAATCGAAGACTGCTCCGAGCCTATTGTGAAGCGGACGAAGCAAGAGCTAGATTGCGATGCGCATTTCGTGCAACATGTTGCTCGGCTGGATTCCGGCGCTTACGCTGTGAGGCTTCCGTTAAAATGCGGTTCTAAGCTGCTGGGAGAGTCGTACCCCCAAGCCGTTCGGCTATTTCTTTCCCTCGAAAGGAAGCTCTGTCGCCGTCCTCAATTAAAGGAGCAATATGCTGCCTTCATAAAGGAGTATTTGGAGTTGGGTCACATGTCTCCAGTTCCTTCTGATGCGAGCGTCACTGATCAATACTTTCTTCCACACCATTGTGTTTTAAAGGAGGACAGTTCAACAACCAAGCTCAGGGTTGTCTTTGATGGATCTGCTGTCACAACTTCTGGGTATTCATTGAATGACGTGTTGATGTCTGGCCCAGTTATTCAGCCAAAGTTACTGCATATTCTGTTAAGGTTCCGATGCCATCGGGTGGCCATTACTGGAGATATTTGAAAAATGTATCGTTGCGTCAGGGTTTTTCCTCAGGACAGCTATCTTCAGTGTATTCTTTGGCGGGATTCCACCCAGGATGAGTTACAGGTTTTTAAGCTGGACACGGTCACCTATGGAATGAAGCCTGCCTCATTTTTAGCAGTTCGGACAATGCATCAGTTGGCAGATGATGAGCAAATAATGTTTCTAAAGGGGGCCGAAATTCTGCGTCGCGACTTTTATGTGGATGATCTGCTTTCCGGAGGCGACTCTATAGATGAAGCTATTACCATAATGCAGCAATTTCGGTTAAGGAAGTGGTGCTCCAATGTTGCTGACGTGCTGGATAAGGTGCCTGTCGGGTCAAGCAGCAGCACGAAGTTTAATGTTTAGGTTTAAATAATGTTTAAATAATGTTTATGTATGTTTAGTGTAATAATTAGTTATAGTTTATTTATTAAGCTAAAGTATCGATATATCGCCTTAGTTGGTCGCAAGCCGACTCTTTCTCGGCCGCTCGACTTCAACGGGCCTATTTTAAGAGAGCTTTAGCTTCGCAATCACTATGTCGGGCCGCCCTCTCCACTATCGAGAGCTTTAGCTTCGCGTAAGTCTAGTCGAGCCGCACTCTCTGTCCATATTATAAGTCACTGCTTAGCACCATAAACTGGATGATCACACTGGTTGATCCCAGTTTCATCTGCCTGCAGCATAAATAAAATATAACGTACTGTAATTAAATTCGTCTTTCATTTCCCGGCATTGAAAACTCTCAATGACCAAACAGTGCCTGCAGAAGATCTGGAGTCTTTCCTAAGGTTTGATGATGGCAGCAACTTCACAAAGACACTGAGTATTGCTTGGGATCCTGCAACTGACTGCTTGCTATTTTCTTTTGAAGGGATTCAGTCAATCTCAAAGCCCACTAGGCGCATCGTTCTTTCTTCAGTCGCTCGGCTTTATGACTTATTAGGCCTTGTCGGTCCTGTAACTTCAAAGGCGAAGATTTTTTTTCAGAAACTGTGCCGTGAGAAGTTGTCCTGGGATGAAAGTCTTCCTCAAGCTCTTCACTGCGACTGGAATATGATTTGTAGCAGCTTTGTTAGTACGCAGCGCGCCGAATTTCCTAGATGGGTGCTAACATCGAAATCCGAGGTGGAGGTCCATGGATTCTGTGACGCCAGCATTGAGGCGTATGGGGCATGCGTTTATGTCGTGTCCAAGGGCGCAGGATCTGCAAGCTATTTACTCTGTTCGAATTCCCGAGTTGCGCCGTTAAAGACTGTTACGTTGCCAAAGCTGGAGTTATCGGGAGCCGAGTTGTTGGCTCGACTTATGTCGGAAGTAGAGCAGTTGAAGGTCTACGCTGGAAAGTATTCTTGCTGGTGCGATTCTGCTGTGGCTCTGTCTTGGATTTGAGAAAAGCCCCCTCTCGGTATAATTTTTTCGTCGCTAATCGAGTTTCGACCTTTCAGAAGCTAACTAGAGAAATGGAGTGGGGGTATGTTCCCACTTCCTTGAACCCAGCAGATATCCTATCGCGTGGTGCTCTTCCCAATGAATTGCTTGAGAATAAGCTGTGGTCTAACGGTCCTCCGTTTCTCATTGGATCCCAAGAGGCGTGGCCAACGGCGGTCCCATCTGAGAGATCGACCCTGGAGTTACGTGGAAGAGGTTCTGCGTGGATGTAACAGCAGTTTCTAAGTACGCTAATTAGTTTCCAGCACTGCAGAGGGTATTCGCTTACGTATACAAGTTTTGTCAACGAATTCGCCACAACGGTGTTACGGCTAGCGATATAAAATCTGGAACACAGCTGTTATTGCGGCTAGTGCAGCGTGTGCATTTTTGGGAGGACATAAAGGCTCTTCAAAATGGAAAAGACATAGCGGTATCCAGTGCCCTTGCCTCATCCTCTCCCTTCTTGGACAAATTTGGACTGTTGCTCGTAGACGGTCGGCTAAAAAATTCGTCGATGGATTTTGATAGTCAGCATCCAATTATACTTCCAAGAAGCCATCCAGTTACGCAGGCTATAATTGTTGACTTCCATGAGCGAAATTTACATACGGACCTCGCGCACTGTTGGCAATTATTAGGTCCCAATTTTGGCCAATTGGGGGGAGAAAAACCGTGACGAAGGCAATACACAAATGCATCCGATGCTTCCGGACTAATTCTCGGCTGTTGGAGCACATTATGGCTGATCTCCCGGAGCAAAGAGTTAGCGGCTCCCAGGTCTTCGAAGACACTGGTGTGGATTTTTGTGGACCGTTCTATTATAAGCCGGAAGTGCGTAATAAGGCTCCAGTAAAATGTTACATTAGCATTTTCATTTGTTTTGCTACCAAAGCCGTCCACCTGGAGCTTGTGAGGGATCTGTCCACAATGTCTTTTTTGCAGGCTTTGAAGCGTTTTATATGCACCCGCTGAAGGCCTCAACATATTTGGTCTGACAACGCAACCAACTTTGTTGGAGCCAAAAACGAGCTAAAGGGGCTGCGCCGATTATTTCTAAGCGAAGAGCATCAACGGGCACTGCTGGAGTTTGGCTCTATGGAGTCCATCGAATGGCATTTTATTCCTCCTCGATCTCCGCATCTCGGTGGTCTGTGGGAAGCGGCTGTTAAAACCGCCAAGCACCATTTTTACCGAGCTGTCGGATCTGCAGTTCTGGGATTCGAGGAGCTGCGAACGCTGCTGTGCCATATTGGGGCTGTTATAAATTCACGACCCTTATTGTCTCTTGGGTACTGGTGGGAGAATGTCGGGTCAAGCAGCAAGCAACTAATTTAAACACAACAATTAATTAGTAACTGATGTTTTGCTGGTCGCAAGCCGACTCTCTTTCGGCCGCTCGGCTTTGCTAATTCGGCGTTATAGTTAGCGAGCATCCGCTCAGCCTATTCTGCAAGGTTGGCGCCACTCTCGTTCATCTTCTTACTGCGCTCGCATCCTAAATTGGATTTCCCATATTGTTAATATATCCTCATAAATCCTAATTTCATATGCGGCCTGAATAAAGTTTATAACGTTGAACCTAATTAAATTCTGATTTTTTATTTACGGCATTGAAAACGCTCAATGACCTAACATTTAGCATGTCGTAATGTTTTGCCAAAAATAGCTCTTGTGTCAAATTTGAACTCTCTAACTCTAAAAACACCAAAGTTATACTATTTCCGATCAATCAGTTATATGGCAGCTATTGGATATAGTCGGCCGATCCGGGCCGTTCTGACTTATATACTGCGTGCAAAGGAAGAAGGGTGTGTGCAAAGTTTCAAGACGATAGCTTTAAAACTGAGAGACTAGTTCTGATCAAGAATATATATACTTTATAGGGTCGGAGATGTCTCCTTCACTGCGTTGCACACTTTTGCCCAAATTATAATACCCTCTGCAAGGGTATAAAAACGGGTGTTTTCGGCACTTTTTTGCTCTTAAAAATTCCTAAGCGCGTAATTTTAAACCGATTTTAATTTTTGACATTTTTCAATAGTTAAATTTTGTAGCTTTTGAAGAAAAAATAGATCTTTAATTTTTTTCAACAAAAATACAATTTTTACACAAAAAAATGACATACTTAATTTTTGGCGTAATTTTTGGACTTTGACGCAATTTTTTCGGTACATCTTCCAAAAAATGGTATCATTTTTGACACATATCAATATTGTCTCGTTAATTCTGAATAAAACGAGACCAATTTCATTAGGAAATTATGAAAATTGTTGAACTTAAAACGCTTTTTCCAAAACAAGTCAGTCCAAATCTTGTCAAAAACTACGCGCTTAGGCATTTTTAAGAGCAAAAAAGTCCCAAAAACACCCGTTTTTATACCCTAAATAAATCAAGATTTTGAGGGTGTTAGAAAAATTTTAAACACGGTTTTATATTATATTCGATTTAATTAACAATTCCTACTAGGTCTCTTCAAAAGTTCCAAATCACTGTCGCTCTGTGTAATTGAAGAGAGTAACAGCCCTTCCGTTGACACGTTCATTCTTTTTAAAATCAAAGTTAGACACATAGTTAAAATAAATGACCGCGGTAACCTACTGAATACCTTGGAAGAGGTGGTTAATGTCGAAGAGGTAAACGCAATATATTGCTCCCTACGAATCCTGGCATTTATTCAACACAAACTCGTAGAGCTATTACCGAACACTACGTTCAGACATTCAAAAAGCTTTGTACAGGAAATAACGGACGGAACCGAACAGAAAAAGATCATGGTAACCGAACACAATAGAGCGCATCGAGCAGCCCAGGAAAATGTGAAACAAGTCCTAAGGGACTATTATTTTCCAAAAAATGTTCCGACTAGCAACAGATGTAGCATCAAACTGCAAAATCTGTTCCATGGCAAAGTACAAACGCCACCCATCCAAACAAGCAGTAGCACAAACACCTATACCTACTACTGTGGGGGAAATCCTCCACATTGACATTTTTTCCACAGACGGAACTCTTTTTTCTTACATGTGTGGAAAAATTCTCGAAATTCGGCACAGTACAGGTGATCGCGTTAAGGGCTATTGTGGACGTAAAAACTCCAATAATGCAAATAGAAAATTTTTTTCCAAAAGCGAAAACGATCTACTGCGATAACGAGAAATCCATAAATTCCTAGACCATAAAATCCATTCTCCTGAACAACTATAACATTACCGTTTCTAACGCACCACCTCTACACAGCACCTCAAACGGCAAAGTGGAGAGATTTCATAGCACCCTGGCCGAAATAGCACGATGTTTAAAGCTAGAGAACAATCTAATTGACACCACCCAAATAATTCTTCTTGCAACTAATAAATACAATAAATCCATTCACTCGGTGACTAACGAAAAACCCATAGACATTTTACACTCAAAATCCGCGGAATTCAAAGCAGAAATTAGCAAAAAAATTCAACAGGCTCAGGAGAAAACCCTCGAACACGTCAACAAAGATAGGCCTCATAAAACTCACCAAGTGCACGATAAGGTTTTCCTGAATACCTTAATAAGCTTACACCACTGTGCTCAGAAGAGGTTATTGATGCAGATCTTGGGACCACGGTCCTTATTAAAGGGAGGGTGGTCCACAAGGACAATCTACGTTAATCGTCCTCGCAAGATTTTGATCTACCCCTTTGTTCCTTTCTTTATTCTTTCTAGGTTACAGAAAAATTTTTAATTTTCATACCAACGGCTATTAGGACGGACGCGACGTTAAGACTAAACAGAACACCAGTTATAGCAACGGACCTTGGACATATTCGCAAGTTGGTATGGACCCTTAAGTTCCAGCACAGGGCTACTAGAAGTATTAAATTAATTGGTACGGCTCTCAAGGTTATTGCAGGTACGCCTGACTTTAATGATTGGGAGCAGGTAAGATTTAATTAGAACCGGTTAATGAGGGCAGATAAAGGTCAGACAGAATTAAATATAAAATTTCAAGAACGTCTAAACGAGCTCGCTAACGCAATAAATCAGATTCAGAAATACAAAACAAATAAGGAAAAACACTTGTTAGAAATCATTTTAGAAAAGAATAGAATCATCATTACAGACCTAGAAAACATCCTTACGGGCCTAACCCTAGAAAAATTAAATATTGTAAGCCCAACTATTCTAGATGGTGCCGACGAAATAGAATTCAGAGACAAACAGCCTATTAATATTAGTTTGGTAGAAATATAAGAAGTACCTAGTATAAGCGTTTTTCAAAATTCTGGCATTCTGCACTTTCTCATTCAATTTCCTAATCCTAAGCTCGTATGTAAGAAAAAACCAGTCTACCCGGTTCAACGCCATAATAGAATCCGGAACTTCGAGAGCTGAAATTTAGTTGCCGAATTTCCTCAACATCGGTGACTGCAAGACAACGGTAGGTTACGCATTCAGCAAGGAACTAAAAAACGCTCACTGCTCCACGCTCCCAGGTCATCTAGATCCAATCACCATTGTGGATCCACGGATGTGGACCCTTATCATCAACGATGCCAACGTAACGGTGACTGACGACCAAGGCCGGGAACAAAAGGTATCCGGAACCTACCTGTTAGCGTACTCTGACAAGGTAGCGCTCAACGGAAACTGATTCATAAACCAGCTGGGGAGCTCACTGAAAAAACCTGCTGTGTCAGCTATGACAATAGTAAACGTCACTGCTAACCACAACCGGCTTAGCTTAGCCTAACATCGGGGCCCTCAGAGAAAGACTGTCATCGGGATCCCGTCTCAACATTTGCCTTATTCTACTGGCTCACTATGCGCAATCCTGTGCATTGGCAAATATCACCTGTAGGCCAATCGCCGCAAGAAATCGAGGGCCGACGACGATGTAGAACGAGTGGGTCCCCGGGACGCCGACCATTTAAAAGAGGGAGGAGTTAACACGCGCAGGCAGAATTTAGGAAAAGTGCCAAATTGCACACCGGATCCGGTGGCCCGCACGCGTAACGAAAGAGGTGGTGACTACGCATTCCAAGGGCACCTGTCCGCGGAACGGCTCGGGCCCTTGCGCAACAAGTGATCGTTGCTGGCCGCAACGAACCGGCCGTTGCACTGCAACTGGACAACTTTGCCGCAGCCCAACGAAGGCTTCGAAGTACAGCCCGGGTAGTAGTTTAGTTAAGTCTTAAGTAGAACTCGGCAGCCTTAGCTCGCGTTATATTTTATTCTATCTTTGTCAATAAAACTAACCATAACGGGTTTGTGCTAAACAAAACATCAATAAATATTATTTGTATAACCCACACACAAATAAACTATTATTAACTTATACAGGCACTATTTAGTGCCATTATTTTTCAGTATCAGCCTTCTGTTACATTAAAAATGTAAAAAAACCGAATACGAGGATTTTTTTTATCGAAAGACACTCGATCCTAAAGCTCTACTAATTTGAATAAGAAGTAAAAAATGTTCCAAAAAAAATTTATTTCTTTGGTTTATACGTTATAATATATATGTTATATTCACCGCTTCAAGATTCAGTTTACTAAGCATCCGAAGCATTTTGTAACATTGTAAACACTAAGTAAAAACTAATGATTTTGCTTCTGCTACTGCTTCTGAAAAAATCAAATTCCGGCTCTAGCTCGTCAGCGAATGGAGTGGTGTTCTTCAGCGGTTATAGCCTACAGGTGCTCATAGTTATGAAAATTCTGCTCATAGCAGAAAATTTCAAACCATCTTCTTACTAAATATAAATAAATAATATTGTGATAAATAGTTGTATGAAATAAAAACTTAATTCCACAGATGAGGACCATATCTCTCATTTGGTCTCCGATGACAGAATATCAGATCCAGTCACTTCTGTGTGGAAAGCAAATCGGTTCGATATTGAAAACACGGACCGAAGTTCTCTCGATGACACTGCAAAACAAAACGTGCTTTCAAACAAACTACTTGCTACAGAACCATACAAATACCCTACCGAAAAATCACACAATAGGAGTTTTCAACCCAAGTGGATTACGAATGATTTCACTGAAGACAGCGTATACTGAAAGCCTTGTTGGGTATTTTTCCATGAAGGCGTTGGAAAAGGGGGTCATCAAAATTCAGGAAAACTTGTGTCTGTCGGTTTTCGAGATTGGAAAAAAGCCAAGGAAGCCACTTCGTCCTCGAGATATTATCTGGAAAGCAGCTTGAAGTAGCAGCTCAATTGGACAGTCAACACACCAAAGAAATAGCTGAAAAAAGGGCTGCAATCGAACCAATCATTCGGACAATTCTTTTTTGTGCAGACCAAGAATTTCTGGACCTTTGTGCAGACCTCTGAGAGGCGATCATGATAGTGGTGCCTTATCTTTGACACGACCTGAAAAAAGATGGAAAGTTCCGAGCACTTTTGCGGTTTAGAATTGAGTCTGGTGATAAAGTTTTAGAAAAACATGTTCTCAATAGCTCCAAAAACGCTACTTATATGAGTCCTATCATCCAAAATGAAGTCATTCAGACGTGTTTTGATATTGTCACCGAAAAAGTCATTGACAGAATTTCGAATGCAGGGTGTTTTAGTCTCCTTGGCGATGAAACAATAGATGTTTCAGGGACCGAGCAGTTATCACTATGTATCCGGTACGTCCATATCCAAGATCTCCAAGCTCCTGTTCTTCGTGAAGATTTTTTCGGATTCATCCCAATCAACGATCAGTCTTCTGAAAATCTGGCGAACGTTATTTTGCAGCGATGTGATGAGCTCAATCTTGATATGAGTAAGTGTGTTGGGCAAGGATACGATGGGGCAGCAAATATGGCAGGTCATTTGAGTGGAGTCCAAACAAGAATAAGAGAAAATTATCCCAAGGCAAGATACATTCATTGTGCCAGTCACCGTTTGAACCTTGCTCTGTTAATGCCATGTCTGTTCCAGCAATACGTAACTGTCTTGGAGTTGTTAGTCAAATTGTAAATTTGTTCAGTAATCATTCGAATGCAATCAACATTTTTCAAGAAACTATTCAAAAGAATGCTCCAGACAGTAAAAGAAACGAAACAAAAAACGTATACTTTTTCTTCAACGGCATCAACTCTTCACGCAGCGAGTCAAAAAAGTGAATTTTTAGTCAGCATTGTTGTTTGCGAAAAACTGTTCAGTTTGAGCCTTCCACTGTCGATTTTCCTCCAAAATAAATCATCAGATTAAGTTTCCGCTGTACAGTATACAAATGAAGTATTGAGTTCACTCCGACAAATGCGGGAAGCAGCTAACGACACTTTCAGAGAAATTTTTCAAGTAGCATCAAAATTTTCTGCAGATCTTTTCGACACTGAAATTCAAGCTCCCAGAGTTACGTGACGACAAAAATCTCGTGCGAATCCGCAAACGACATCGAATGAAGAGTATTTCAGAGTCACCACATTCATTCCTTGCATCGATACTTTGATACAAAATTTGACGTACAGATTCATCAAGAACGAAGATATTTTATCCAGTTTCCAACTGACACTGCCAGGATATGCTTGCAAGAAAAAAATTGATGAACTGGAAGAATTAGGTCTATACTTTTAAGACGAAATGCCATTGTCCGCAGTTCAAGCTGAGTACAAGTTATGGTGTACCAAAATTTCATCAATTGACTCATCAACCGAAATTTTGATACTGTTGGAGTGTTGTGATGGAATATTTTTTCGCGGGATAAATCTTCTTCTCAAGGTCATGGCTACTCTTCCAGTCACAACGGCTAGCGTCGAAAGAGCGTTTTCAACAATGAAGAGGATAAAAACTCTTCCTCGTAGTGTGATGGGCCACGACAGACTAAGTGCACTCGCGATGATGTCAATTCACTGGGATACAGTTGTGGATCCGGAGGAAGTTTTCGACCGTTTAGCGAAGAAAAAATCAAGGATGTTACTCATTTAAGGTGTAAGTTCTGAAGAAAAATACATACTGTATTCACATTTTGCTTCAATTTTTTTTTAACATTATAGTAACTGTTAATTGTAGCCTTATAATTTGTACTGTACCTTTTTCTTGCACAATAAATAATAAAAGATCAAACGTCACGGACTGATTAAAGATTGATGTGATTTGCCTTTAAAGATTTGACTGATTAAAGATTTGATGTGATTTGCCTTTTTCTGAATTTATTCGAATAAGTCCACATTTTATATTGATTTTTGTCCTTGAGCCCCCCCTGAAACAAATTTCTGGATACGGGCCTGAGCCCTAATAACGTTTTCACCTAAATTAATTCCCTTTATTTGGTTGACGTTTTAGCATTAAAACGTTAAATATTATGTTACTATTTTATTTTTAAATAATTTTTTTAACATAATTTTCGGGATATTTACTTCCCAATATTGTTTGCATTTCCTTTTTCGTGTGAATAAATAAATAATTATTTTAGTGCAACAACACCAAGTTGCGGAATTAAAAATTTCTTAACCAGTGCAAAGGAATCGCTAGCTCAAATTTAAGTTCCAATCCAATATAATTCATATTATTGTGTGCATTTGATTCAGCTTTTATATGTCTTTTTTGTTATACAAGAATTCTTGGTACTAGCTGCGCAGTCTTGGTTATTTGATTTTTTTTCCGTTATGTCTCCCCACTCCATTTGCGGGAATAAGATACAGCCGTGCAAGTTAAATTGTTTGTAGTTCGGTGAATTAAAAAAATGTACATTTTATTTTTTAATTATACAACTTGGTGTTAAACCTTTTTTTATTAAACGTAATTATTACAAGACACTTTTGATTTCTCTTAAATATTTTTTGTCAACCGTTCGCGGTCTCGGTCAAAATAGGACTGACTTCTAAATTCTAAATCTGATCCAAAGAACGTCGGCCATCAGTTGTGTTTAGATTAGAGGCTTAAGGGGTTATATACCTTTTTTATTTTCAAAAAATCTAAAATTTTTTTATTGCTTTATCTTGAATAAAAACTCCTTAGGAACATTTTCCCAAATTTTCATAGAGATTGGAGCAGTAGAAAAAAAGTTACAGCGCTCCTAACCGCGCGCCTCATTGCGGCCTTGAACTGAACTTGAAACTTTAAACGCGAATATCTCGAAATGGTGTTTCTTGAAAAATGACTTTGCGGTGACATCGATTGGCGGAAAACTACTGAACCGATTTACTTCAAATTTTTTTTAAAATGTTCGTAATGAAATTCTTCTGTGCTTGAACGATCGACTTTTCACGCACAAACTTTTTTTTCGCCGAAATGAATTTTTTAGTGAAAATTCTAGAGACCAAAAAGTTTATTTTTAGCATAAAACGTTCCCGTATGAATAAAAAAAATAAAAATTTAAAAATCGATCGTTCAAGCACAAGGAAATACACTAAACTAATGAAATTTTTTTACTTTTATGGTTTAAGTTGACCTGTTCGACCTGGGGAACTGTCATCGCAAGGCTCTAAAAAAAAAAAGCCTCTAAGGGAAACAGCCACCTCTTAAAAACTATTTAATATTTTTCCACCAAATTTTGCACAAACATTGTTAATAAAGTGTACTATCAAAAAATTAAAACATCCCTGTAATTAAATAATTACTACATACCTAAAAAAAAATCCGAACTTTGCTCTTTTTCTTCGACAAAGAAGGTGTATACCCCTTAAGATGAAACTGTCGCATCTTATTGTGAAATTCGATTAAGCTGATCGATGCAATTTGGTGGGTACTTGAAACGCAAAAGGCGTAATTGATTGGGCTTCGGAGGGAAGCTGATGTTTACTTTTGATTTTGATTTGTTTATGGGGAACCGAGATCGGACCTCAGAGCCAAAGGCAAAGCCGAAGGCAAATGCAGAGATTGAAAATATTGTTTATAAAAGCCATAAGTGGCCTGTATTTAGGGGTTGGATAACTCTCCCCCTTCTAAAATGGATCGTCCCGATTCAATATGAAATTCGTTTAAATGATCTCTTAATCCTGTTAAAAAATTTTCTTCGTTAATAGATTTTTCTGGTTCAGGCCGATGTTTTTTGGTTACAAATAATATAGCATTTTTGTATTTTATAATAAGTGAAAGAATCAAATATATAATGATTAAAATTAATAATATAAAGGTAAGTGATATTTTAGTATTCTTAATTTTAACGAAAGGGTTTAAAATGTTTATATTATCTAAAGAAAGATCAGAGTTATTTGATAATATGTAATCGGATATTTCATAATTTTTAAAGTGGTTCGTAGTTACGTATTCAAGAATTTTATTTTCCAAATTGGTATATGAGATATTATTAATTTTAGTTTTACCATTAAATGTTATTAAGGGGAGGGTAAGGTCAAATCATGCGAAAAAAGCCATCTTTTTGTGATTTTTTTCCTGACGACACAGTTAAAATTTATTTATTCAACCAACGGTTTATTAAAGTATGACATTAGAAGAATGTTTAATCAGATTTTTACAAAAAAATATTTAAAAATATGCAAATGGTAGCAATTGTCCGGACGTGTCGCCAAAAAAAGTTGAATTGCGGTACCCCTCATAACTCGGTGCTGGATCATTTGTAATCAAAAAATGAAAATTCATTCGTTAGATAATAGTTCGCCCCAGGTAACGCTGTGAAGGTTTTTTGAAAATTGCAATTTTTTAATTTTTTCGAAGACTTTGAAGTGAAAAACTCAATTTTTTGGGAAAAAGTCGGTTAATTTGTCATTGCGAAATCAAAATTATGAAAAAACAAGAAAGGAAAGCTAACTTCGGGCGGAACCGAAGTTGATATACCCTTGCAGCTAAAACCGGATATATATCGCAAACATCGAATATAGTTGGCCGATCCTTATGATTACGTCATAATAAAACCAATTAATTACAATAAAAAATCTAAAAGAAAGTCCCAAGCTTCTACCTTCAAAAATACGAAAGTTGATATTTCTACCAAGTACCATTTCCGATCGTTCAGATATATGGCAGCTATAGGATATAGTTGGCCGATCCCGGTCGTTCCGACTTATATACTGCGTGCAAAGGAAAGAAGGGTGTGTGCAAAGTTTCAAGACGATAGCTTTAAAACTGAGAGACTAGTTCGCGTAGAAACAGACAGACGGACAGACAGACAGACGGACAGACGGACAGACGGACATGCTCATATCAACTCAGGAGGTGATCCTGATCAAGAATATATATACTTTATAGGGTCGGAGATGTCTCCTTCACTGCGTTGCACACTTTTGGACAAAATTATAATACCCTCTGCAAGGGTATAAAAAAACTCGACAGCGTTACCTCGTAAAATATGTACAAAAATAGTGTTTAAAATTTCAAAAGGATCGGTGCAGTAGTTTTGAAGTTATAAGGGGTACTGACTGAATAATCGGGAATCCGCTGTTGAAATTCCGCTAGCGAAATCGCACTTTATTCAGCTACCGAGCTAGTGTGACCAAAAAAATTAAGAATAAGGGTAATACTGAAGAGCTGTTGTTTGTAAACAAAAAACCAATAGGGAAAAATGAATTCAAATCAATTGGATGTTGGTGTTTTGTTTATGTATTTCGCCGCTAAGGAGCTGATTAAGAAATAGAAAACTGGGTCAAAATCAAAATCAATCACAAATCATTTCAATGCCATTTTATGGCATGTTTTAGCTATCAAAATAAATCAAATGAATTATTTCAACACCCCAAAATCAGCTGTTTATTTTTTTTGATCCGGCAACGCCATTCAATTTGATAGCTAAAATTTTCCTCAACACAGTACCCGAAAAATTTAGGAGACGAAAAATTCTTCTTCTTCCCTTTTTTACACCGTTTTTATACCCTTGCAGAGGGTATTATAATTTTGGTCAAAAGTGTGCAACGCAGTGAAGGAGACATCTCCGACCCTATAAAGTATATATATTCTTGATCAGGATCACCTCCTGAGTTGATATGAGCATGTCCGTCTGTCCGTCTGTCCGTCTGTCTGTCTGTCCGTTTCTACGCGAACTAGTCTCTCAGTTTTAAAGCTATCGTCTTGAAACTTTGCACACACCCTTCTTTCCTTTGCACGCAGTATATAAGTCGGAACGGCCCGGATCGGCCGACTATATCCTATAGCTGCCATATAACTGATTGATCGGAAATGGTATAACTTTGGTGTTTTTAGAGTTAGAGAGTTCAAATTTGACATGTGAGCTATCTTTGGCAAAACATTACGTCATGCCAAATTTCATAAGGATCGGCCGACTATATGCTATAGCTGCCATATAACTGAACGATCGGAAATGACCCAACTTTCGTGTTTTTGAAGATAGAAAGCTAAAACTGAATACAGATTATATTTTTGGCCAGTTGATCCAACCTACCAAATTTCATTAGGATCGGCCGACTATATCCCATATATCCCATATATATATAGCTGCCATATAACTGAACGATCGGAAATGGTATTTGGTAGAAATATCAACTTTCGTATTTTTGAAGATAGAAGTTTGGGACTTTTTTTAGATTTTGTATTGAAATAAATTGGATTATATATTCCTATTCCCATAAGGATCGGCCAACTATATCCGATGTTTGCGATATATATCCGGTTTTAACTGAAAGGGTATATAAACTTCGGCTCCGCCCGAAGTTAGCTTTCCTTTCTTGTTTTATATGGAGTTTGACAGCTGTCAGATTTTGACAGCGGATTTTCGTCAACTCAGTACTAGGCTTTAAACACAAAAAAATCCAGTATAAAACGTTTATAAGCAACTTCGTCAATAACTAATAACTTCGTCAATTTTGCTTTAATTGACTTGAAATTTTGACACAATATTCTTCAAATATTATGCATCCAATTTAGAAAAATGAAAAAAAAAAATGTAATACCTAAACCGAACCGTTTAAATGGGAGTTGTTAACAATATTGTTCCCATTTATAAGAATGGCACCATCTTGTATGATGTCTATTTTTTTTTTTTTTCTCTTATTTTTTTACAGGTTGATTTCTCACCATTTAATAATCGGGTAAAACAAGTTTTTTTGTTACTTAGAGTGCAATAATTATTAAAAAGTTCGTCCTTAAAATTAGACATTTCGTAAAAAATATTTTCACATTTTGCGACTTGATTGCTTAATACTAGTTTTCCATCGATTTGGGAAATCGCTCTAGCGTGAAATATTTCACATCTGTTTTTTATTATTGGGTATTTTATATAAATTATCAAAAGTTCTTTATGCAATGCGATTTTAAAAGAAGAGATGTCCATTAAATCAGCTATAATTACTGGTTTTTGTTCATGTTTTAATATTTCCAAGGTGTCATCAATACTTAAAATTATGGTATTAAAAACGTAAATTTTTGGTAGAGTGATTGTGTCAATTAAATTTTGCAGATCAAATGTTAATGTTAATGGTAGATCTTGATCAATAAATACTTTTTTAAAATCATCGGAAAGAGATTCTATTTCTTTGAATAATCGGGAATTGATAATAGACTGCTTATTATTGTTTTCAATTAATTCATTAATTTTATTCTGAACTCTAATAAAATCATCATGGTCCGGAGTTCCAGCTAACCATTTCCACACGGTGCCTAACTCATTTATCCCTCTTTTTGATCTAGTTGATATTAATTGTGATAGACCTAGTTTTATTACTGTCATATTTAATTTCCCATTGTGACCTTTTATTAGTATCCCTTTTAATATTATCTGATTCCAAATTTATTATTTCTTTATAAAAGCTTAAGTTAGTTACATGGAATAAATCTGCGTATAAATCGTACGTCAATACGTCTTTATTGTCCTTAAATAGAAGATATTCGTGACTTGTATAGTCAATTATTTCTGATTTTGTTAATAAAATAAGGTGTAGTATGAGCACCTGATAAAACATTTTCTGGGAAAGGAAAGAAAAAAGGACGATATATAAATACTTAGAATTTTATATTATCTTTGTGAATAATTCTATTCTATTGTTGATTATTATTTTGTTGGGTAAATTTTCTTTAACTATTTGTTTTGTATATCTGGTTTTAAGTTTATTTCTTTCCCCGTGTTTCTTCTTATAGACTACCTGTCCTACATGATATTCTTTTTCTTTTCTGTTTTCATTATGTGTTTCCAACATTTTCTCTTGAGTATTTTTCAAAAGTTCAGGAATGTTATCGTGCTCTATTTTATTATATAATACGTCAAAAGGTTTTTGGTTCGTTGTAGAATAAATGCTCTGTTTATATTCTTGAGCGGCTCTTTTTACTATTTCGGAAAAGTCAGTTAAATTAAATTCTTCTTTAATGTAGAATGTGCCCTTTCAACCTGTCGGTTTGACGTGCTGTGCCTCGGGTCTGCGTAATGTAAAGTTAAATTGCACCTTTGTGCGAAAGATTTAAATTGGGCCGAGGTAAAGCTCGGTTCATTATCGGTCATTATTACTTTTGCTTGTGGAAAATGTTGAAGAAGTTCCATTACTTTATTTTCGATATTTAATTTATTTTGGATTTCTTTTACTACTAGAAATTTTGAGTAAGCGTCAATACAAGTTATGAAAGTAAGACCTTGCGCGTAATATATGTCAATGTGTAAATTTTCTCCTTCTTTACTTGGAATTGGGGCTTCCCCAATTGGAATTTTTATTGGGTGCCTGTTATATTTATTTTCGTTACAAATCACGCAATTTTTGATATATTCTTTTAATTTTTTAAAACAGTTTGGCCAATAATATAATTTACTGATCTGTTTGTAATTCTCTTCTAGCCCCCTATGAGCACGGCTGTGTGTTTCTCTTATTATTATAGCTTTATCTTCCTTGTTTTCCACGTCTTGTAGAAAGATTCTTGTAAAAAGGAATGTGTTTGTGAAATTATTTTTTAATGGTAATTAAATTTGAAATAAGTCCTCTAAGGTACAATGAATTCCTACCGTAATGTTAGGTGGAAGATACTCTCTTAATATAGTTATTAAATTTTCTGGTGTGTCATATTCAATTAAATGTCGTGTCCTGTCAAAGATTTTCAGTGACTCATGTATTGTATACCTCCCCGTTATTAATAACAGTTGTTGTTTAAAGGGTTTTAACGGTTTTCGGGTCTCTTGTATTACATTTTCAAAACTACTTTCAGCTGAATGCTGTGTGTTCTGATTTGAGTCTGACTGGTCTGTTTGTTCTATATCGCTGTTAGTAATATTATTTATCTGAATTCGAGATAATGCGTCTGCAACTACATTTGTTGTATCGGGCTTAAATGTTATTTTCGGTGTAAAACTTTGTATGAAAGAATACAATCCTTTCATATCTACATTGGGATTTTTATCCGAAATTGTGTAAGATAAAGTTTGATGGTCGGTTTGAATTTAAATTCCAATAACTCCGTATAAGTAATTTCTTAGATTTTTAAGAGCCCATACTATTGCTAAAAGTTCCTTCTTATTAGTAGCATAAGCTTGTTCTATTTAGACTGTTCTGTTTTGAAATAAAAGTAATTGGTTTTCCTTCTTGAGATAAAACTGCACCAATTGCGACGTCTGAAGCGTCGGTGGTCAAGGTAAATTTTTTATAATACTCCGGTTGAACTAGTTCTACTTGAGCAATGAGATTTTCTTTCAGCTCGTTAAAATCTTTAATTGCTGGTTCATCCAGCTGAATTAACATTTTTGTTGACATTCTTTTTGAGATTTTGCCATTATGACCTCCAAGATATTTTGTTAGAGGTTTGGCTATGTAGGCGTACTTTGAAACAAATTTTCTATAATAGCCCGTAAAACCTAGGAAACTTCTTAGTTCCCGAATATTTTCTGGAAGCGGATTTTTACTAATGGTTTCAATTTTCTCTGGGTCTGTCTTGATGACGTTATAGGATACCATGTATCCTAGAAAACGGGATTCGCGTTTGAAAAACTTAGATTTTTCTAAAGAGATTTTCATGTTTGCTCTCAATAATATATTTATAATTTTGTTTAGATCTGTATAGTGTTGTTCAATTGAGTTTGAGAATATTAAATTGTCGTCCATAAAGACATGACATGTTTTCCCTATTTGTTCTCTTAGAACTTGTTCTCTTATACGTGTGTTCCTCCCAGCATAGGCAAGCCCAAATACAAAAACAATTTTTCGTGTTTTCCCTATTTTTTTCAATCGTGTTAATCCGAACACATTTTGTTGTTGGATTGCCGAAAACTTACCACTGCAGAAATTCATTCTTGCTTTTCTTTCAGCCAATATGGTCGACTTGAAGCGACGAAATCGAATAAACTGTTGTTAAAAATATAGGACCTATTTATAATTGCTATAATAAAATGTATTTTTTATTATAATGATATTTGTTTGAATCTCCTTGTGAATGTTACTATAATTTTATTTTTCAGTGCATCGAAATGAAAAAAATGGTATAAATGTATTAGTGATTTTTTGCACTGGTATTGGAGTTTGCTCTGCCGTATGCTGAGCTTGGGCACCCCTGTCTTAGAATATCGTCCATTGCTCTCTGAAAGATTCTTGGTGCATTTGTTAATCCGAATGGCATTCTTAAAAATTCATATTTTCCATTATTTATTGAAAAAGCTGTTTTTTCGACATCAGATTCTTTCATTAGTATCTGATGAAATCCTGACTCTAAACCTATTGTTGAAAATAATCTTGCTTTTCCAAAATTTGATAGAATTACTGATGGGGGTTGCATTGGGTACCTGTCAGGTATGGTACTTTCATTTAATTTTTTATAATCAATGACGAGTGCTAATTAACGGCTTCCGTCTTGATTCTCTCCTTTCTTTGGGACTACCAGAAGTGGTGAATTGTAAGGGCTTCTGCTAGGCCTTATTATTTTTTCTGATAACTTTCTTTTGATTTCGCTATTCACGAAGTCGTTGACAGATAAAGCATACGGATATTGCTTCCCGTATATTGGCCTATCGTGGATAAGATTAATTTCCCCCTTTATGTCTGTTCTAAAAGGAATTTGCATATTTATCTTTGAATGCTCCTCTTTAATATAGTGAACTTTTTCCCTCCCTCACCTTTTCCCTCAATCCGCCTAATTGGTCGGTACCTTTATTATTTACTTGATTTTTGACGGTATTTACTTGGTCGACATTCTCAGGATTTTTAATTCCCAAGATATTTTTATTTTTATTGAAGGATATTTCTACGTCGGCGTTTTCAGGATTTTTAATTCCCAAGATATTTTTATTTTTATTGACGGATATTTCTACGTCAACGGTCTTAGGATTATTTGTTCCCAAGAAATTTGTATTTTTGTTGACGGATATTTCTACGTCGGCGTTCTCGGGATTTTTAATTCCCAAGCTTTTCTCACTATTTTCAACAAATAATGAATCTGTGTTTTCGCTACCATTATCATCAAAATACTTTTTTATAATAAATTCTTTTAACGGAAGAATATTATTTTCTTCAATTAAACGTATTTCATTTTTCTCCTCATTATCATAATATTTTAACTTCTCCTGTTTCCCATTATATTCTAAGATTCCCTTATCTATATTTATTATATCTCCAATTTTTCTTAATAAATTGAATCCAATTAGAATATCAGATTCTAAACCTTCGATTTCATAAAATAATTGTTTTGTTTCAAATATATTTATAATATGGTAATACCTAATAATTGAGTAGCCATGAACTGTTGTTACCTTTTTGTATATTGGTAGCTCGTTTTTATTTTCAAAAATTCCCCTTTTTATGTAACAAGCAGTGGCTCCTGTATCTATTAAAACTTTTAGCTGCTTCTTGGTTTTTCGATCTATCCTATTTAAATGAGGCATTCCTCTGTAGGGGTCTGGTCTAAAAAATGGTCTTCATTGATATTATTTAATCTGGTTACTTTATTAGCTGGCTGACTTTCTGTTCCATCTGATTCCCTTTTTTGAGCTTGAGTTTGCTCTCTATTTTGATTTGTGTTATAGAAATTTGAACGATTTTTATTTTGATAATAATTATTATTATATCTACCTTGATTATCGTTTGCCTGCCAATTATTATATCTTCCTTGGTTACTATTTGCCTGCCAATTTTGGCTCGGCTGCCGATTGTAATTAGATTTATTCTGGAGTTGAATCGGTGGATCAACATCCATTGGCTCGATAGCTTGTTGCTTATGATTATTATTTTGATTATTATTTTGCCGAAAATTTCCCTTTTGTGGCCAATTGTAATTTTGGTTATGATTAAAATTGATTCCCATTTTAGTGGTATTATTATTTCGTCGTATTTGATCAAATCGTAAGTTGTTTCCCCGATATTTATTTTAATTTTTAAATCCATTAAACCTATTTGCGAATTGAGCACGGAAGTTGTTTGATTCTAATTCTTGGACCTTTGCCAAAGCATTGAGCAAATCTGGTGGATTTAATGAGAAAAGAGTGTCTGAAATAGATCCATTAAGTCCGAATATAAATACTCGTAGAGCATTTCCCCTTATTGAATTGTTTGTTTCTTTGGTAATTACACTGTCCTTTCCGTATGTCATTATGGTTTTGTTTATTAGTAAGGTCATTATACCCTTGCAGAGGGTATTATAATTTTGTCCAAAAGTGTGCAACGCAGTGAAGGAGACATCTCCGACCCTATAAAGTATATATATTCTTGATCAGGATCACCTCCTGAGTTGATATGAGCATGTCCGTCTGTCTGTTTCTACGCAAACTTGTTTCTCAGTTTTAAAGCTATCGTCTTGAAATTTTGCACACACCTTTCTTTCCTTTGCACGCAGTATATAAGTCGGAACGGCCGGGATCGGCCGACTATATCCTATAGCTGCCATATAACTGATTGATCGGAAATGGTATAACTTTGGTTTTTTTAGAGTTAGAGAGTTCAAATTTGACATGAGAGCGATTTTTGGCAACACATTACGACATGCCAAATTTCATAAGGATCGGCCGACTATATCCTATAGCTGCCATATAACTGAACGATCGGAAATGACCCAACTTTCGTGTTTTTAAAGATAGAAAGCTGGAATTTGGTACAGATTATATTTTTGGTCAGTTAATCCGACCTACAAAATTTCATTAGGATCGGCCGACTATATCCTATAGCTGCCATATAACTGAACGATCGGAAATGGTACTTGGTAGAAATATCAACTTTCGTATTTTTGAAAATAGAAGTTTGCGACTTTTTTTAGAATTTGTATTTTAGTAAATTGGTTTTATTATAATGTAATCATAAGGATCGACCAACTATATCCGATGTTTGCGATATATAACCGGTTTTAACTGCAAGGGTATATAAACTTCGGCTCCGCCCGAAGTTAGCTTTCCTTTCTTGTTTTTTTTATTGACTTCGTTATAGTACTCAGTAATTGTCATTCGTCCTTGCCTGAGGATACTTAGTTCTGACTCGAGAACATGTATTGGTCATTTGTCACTATATATAAAGTCCAATCGGGATAAGATTGCTTTAAAGTTTAAAACTGTGCCATGATTGGTAAGAGCATCATGGGCAGCTCCCATAATTTTATTTCGTAAAATTGTTAGGGCGATAAAATATTGTTCACTTTCAATTTTATAGAGACTCATTGCAGTTTCTGCAGCTTCCCTCCAACCTACATATTGTGTTGGTTCCCCTGTGAAATTTGGTAAGGATTTGACCACTTCAAGTGTTATATCGCATTTTATAGCTGGGTCAATTGTTTGTACTTTATAATCTTCCACATTTTTTGCATCTGTGGCTAGCCTTCCTTCTAAACATTCTACTTTCCTGCTAACTTCATTCAATTGAGCGTTTATTAATCTGTTTATCAATTCTACTGTTAAACTGCCGGCTGTGGCTACACTGCCTGCAGAAAAATTTGGTGCTGAACCTCCGGTTGCCATTGTTAGATTTAGTTCACAAAAGCTATTTATCAAATCTTCCAGATTTATTCTTTATATTATTTGTTAAATCGCGAATCTTACTTTTTGCAATATATAAATCTTATATTATTTTTCTCAATTTCACAGAAATTAAATTATAGTCTTTAATTTTTTTATTATTTTAAATTAATTCCTCACGATATTGTCCCGTTGGGGTCTTCCTTCTGTGTGGTTGGTGGTTGATAGTTGATAAATGGATAGAGAATGTCCTGTCTTCCTTCCTTGGGTTTTTTTGTTGGAGCGAGTTGTCGTTTTTATTTGAGAATGTCCTGCCTTCCTTCTCTGGTTTTTCTTGTTTGAGTTGTCGTTTTATTTGTTTTTGTTGTTCTTGTTTGTTTTTTTTGTGCGTTGATTTTTTTAGTTTTTGTGTTCTTGTAATTGTTTGGTTTAAAATTTCGGTCCACCTTTGTTTTAATTCACTCTTTATGGATTATTTCATTAATTAATTTCCATTTACTTTGTTGTTAACGATCACTGTCACTTGGTAGTGTCGTTTGGTGGATGTTTTAATTTTTCCACTAAAAATGTTGAGTTGTTGACCGCGCGAGTTCCGCTTATGTTTAATTTATTTTTCATTAAAAAATTTTGTTGGAGCTTTATGTGACGCGGCCCCACGTTGGGCGCCAGTTAAATTGTTTGTAGTTCGGTGAATTAAAAAAATGTAAATTTTATTTTTTAATTACACAACTTGGTGTTAAATCTTTATTTATTAAACGTAATTATTACAAGACACTTTTGATTTCTCTTAAATATTTTTTGTCACCGTTCGCGGTCTCGGTCAAAATAGGACTGACTTCTTAATTCTAAATCTGATCCAAAGAACCTCGGCCATCAGTTGTGTTTAGATTTAGGCTTAAGATGAAACTGTCGCATCTTATTGTGAAATTCGATTAAGCTGCAAAAGGCGTAATTGATTGGGCTTCGGAGGGAAGCTGATGTTTACTTTTGATTTTGATTTGTTTATGGGGAACCGAGATCGGACCTCAGAGCCAAAGACAAAGCCGAAGGCAAATGCAGAGTTTGAAAATATTGTTTATAAAATTCATAAGTGGAAAGCCATAAGTGGCCTGGATTTATGGGTTGGATAACTTACATACATACGCACATAAATATTTTTTTGGTGCAATTAATCCCCGAAAAATTCGCAAGTGAACAGTGAAATTGTGTGGTGACAAAAAGAATGCATAATTAATATTAGCCACCGGTGTGAATTAGTTCCGGAATTTCCAAATTCACCGAACAGTCCGCCGCTGTCGTAATATTTGTTTTTTATCTTCCCCAATCAGTGTCATTTTTTACACCACATAACTTTTCTGTTCCCCCAATTATACAGTCCACTTATCAAAGCTCCACTGTGCCAACATATGCCCCTTACATATATCCGTACCTCCCTGCATGTCCATATATTTTCTGCCTCCCATTCCAGGAAATATATAACCGATAAAATTTAACATATACAGTCCACTTATGGACGTTCCACTGTGCCATCATATGCCCCACATGCCCTTGCCCTACTTGCATGCATGTCCATATATTTCCAAATATTTTCTGCCTCCAATTTCAGGAAATATTTAGCCGATAAAATTTAAAAAAAATTTAAATTTTCTAAAACCAACAATTATAAACCGCCATTTCACTACAAATCCGTGATTGTGTCGCTTCTCGACCTAGCCGTGTTGTGTTTTTCGGTTGTGTTTTTTTTCCTTTGAGGTACGTACAGGGTGCCGACGGCATAACCGGCTGCGTAACAAAATAGATTAAAAAAAATCAATTTATTATAAATTTAGGGGCTGTCCATATATAATTACGTAATCACGTTTTCTGCGATTTTTGACCCCCTCCCCCCTAGTAATTAAAAGTAATCATATAATGAACACCCTCCCTCCCCCCACAAAGATTACGTTATCAAAAAAAAAAATATGCAAATTTGCTCTTTCAATCTATATTTTCAAAAGGAGATTCCAGCCAATCTTTAATATTGTTAATTACTGGAAGTTGGCTTGTCAAAATCTGTTTATCTCTGCAGGTATCATCTTCGTCTTCGTCGTCTACATAGTCTTCGTCAAGCCATTCGAGGTCTTCGCATCCTTCAAATGATTGAACTACTAGGCATTCTCCCTTTCGCCGTCCAGCCACACGGTAAAGGGGTTTCTTTGATTTTTTATCGAAGGTTACATCTACATGATGAATGATTACATAATCATTGTCCAAGACCCTCCCTCCCCATGTAATCAAACATAATCATTTCCTTGACACCCCCCCTCCCCCTAAGTGATTACGTAATATATGGACAGCCCCTTATGTATTTATAATTATAACAACGAAAATTTATTTAATTCTTATTTTCCGTTCGAGCAAAGGGCCAGGTTTTTTAATTCACCTTTCCGGCCACTCAATACTTAATTAAAGTCGAAAATTTAATTATCGAAAAATTATAATTAATTAATTTAATTATCCACCTTCTGTCCGAATAGAGCCGCGGCTTTAATTCCATCTTCCCGGCTTCGTGTTAATTGAATTAAATTAATTAAAGATTTAAAGAATTAAAGATAACTTCAGGAGTATTGTACCGAGCAGTAACCTCAGAATATCACCCACGGCACCATCAATTAGAGAAATAAAGGATGCAATCAGGAAATTAAAACGCAACAAAGCGGATGGAGATGACGGCATACCGGCCGGACTTCTCCAGATTAACACGCAATTAATGGCCGAAACACTGCATCCACATTTCAATAATATATGGGAAAGTGAGCGGATCCCAACATCCTGGAATAAAGGAATCATCATTAAGCTACCGAAGAAAGGAGACCTCAGTGACTGCAACAACTGGCGAGGCATTACCCTGTTGAACACAAGTTACAAGGTACTAGCCACTCTACTAAACGAACGTCTTCAGGAAAAAATAGAGCCAACAATACGAGATGAACAAGGAGGCTTCAGACCACACAGGAGCTGCGTAGACCAGGCAAACACACTACGCGCAATAACCGAACAAACTGTGGAATGGCGCTCGCCGCTGTACCTCCTGTTCATAGATTTCCAGAAGGCATTCGATTCGGTAGACAGAGCAGCGATATGGAGGGCACTTGCAAGAAAGGGAGTGCCAGTGAAAATCGTAAACATAGTGAAAGCTATGTATCATGATGCTGAGCTGGCGGTACTGCACAACGGGAAAATTAGTGCACCCTTCCAGACGAACACAGGCGTCAAGCAAGGATGTCCTCTATCACCACTTCTGTTCAACTTGGTAGTCGACGAAATTATGAGAGAAGTATGCATGAACAGACGCGGAATCACCTGGAACTTCACCCGACATCTAGAAGACTTGGCCCACAAATTCGAAGACATTCAAGCCAAAGCTAGGGACCTCGAGATTCGAGCCAGCGCAGTAGGCTTAAAGATCAACGCATCAAAAACGAAAGCTATGCGGATCAACAACTCCAACACAAACAACATCACAATCGGAGATAATACCATCGAATTCGTCGACAGCTTCACCTACCTTGGTACTATCATAACATCAAATGATGGAGTGGAAAGTGATGTGGAGAACCGACTGCGCAAAGCGAGGTCTGCATTTGGAAGACTACACCGAGTATGGAGAAACCAGCAGATAAACAGAAAAACTGCGCATATTCAACTCGTGTGTAAAATCCATACTGCTATACGGATCGGAGACGTGGCTGGCCACTCAAAGGATATCGATGAAGTTGCAGGCTTACATCAATAAGTGCCTAAGAATAATACTTGGGGTATTCTGGCCAGATAGAATATCCAATAAGGACTTATGGCACTGCACAGGAGAGGTCCCAATCCAGGAACAAATAAAGAAACGGAAATGGAAATGGATTGGCCACGCTCTGAGGAAGGAACCAGGAAGCATCGTAAGGATGGCTCTGGAATGGAACCCACAAGGAAGCAGAAGAGTGGGTCGCCCAAAAGTGACCTGGCGCCGTACAGCACTCCTAGAAATATCCCGGAAGAACATCAGCTGGGACACAATAAAGCAAACAGCGGCAAATAAAGTTAGGTGGAGAGCCCTTGTAGAGGCCCTAAGCTCCCAAGAGGAGTAATAAGGAAAAACAAAAAAAAAAAAAAATGAAAGATTTAGGTTTTAATTCCACCGTTCCAGCTTCGTGATAATTAACCTCAATTGATTAAAAGCTAAGATTTTCAACTCCACCCTTCTGGCTCCATCTAATTAAATCCGACAGTAGGCCAAAAATGTATTATTTATTTTTTGTGTGTTAAATTTAAGCCAAAGTTAAATCCACCTTCCGACTCCGCAAGTTCGAAGAGAGTTAAGGATTCAATATCTACGTAGGAACCACACTTGTATACATATACATACATATATACATACATATATAGTAAGTCATCAATTTGTTTTTCGAACGAGCACGTATTTTTCCATTTTCCGTGCCTCCAACGCTGCTTCTATTCCGCATCAGGCAACATCCGCCTACAATCTGAGCAAACCTCGTCTCCTTTTGGGTTTTTCTGGTGCCTGAAGATTTTCTTTCCACATTCGAATTGTGCCGCACACAACTTTCCTTTCGACATCGGCGCCACTATTTCGCACTTGCTCCTTGTAATTGCATTTTATCCGCGATCTTACCGTTCTTATCACATTAGTGCGACCGGCCACCACTTCGTACGAGGCACCTGTTGCGCAAGTCAGTCGACAAGCGCTGACCAGCGAATTGGACTCTGAGAATGCCCACGGGAGACGACAAAAAGCCGCGTTCGATTCCAGCCATCCGTTTGGACAGATCTCAATCCGCATATCCGCGGACGCCTCTTTTGAATCCTAAGGCTACCAGTGCCAGTCCAAGGGCAAAGAGTGACGAATCCGTCAATACAACCCCCGGTCCTTCACAGAGGCAGACTCGCTCCGTTGCAAAAATGGCTCCAAGTGCGGTCGAAGTGGTGTTGAAAAAGTTCATCGCCACAACAGATCGAATTACATAAATACTCCGGGCGCCCCAGAAACGGAAATAGGCTCCCAATACATGTGCGAAGTCCATCGGGACCAAATTCGGGCACTATGGGAGAAGGTGGAAAAGAGCTATGAGAGCTGCTCCGATTTGCTAGCCGTGTCCGACGACAATGTGGCCGCCTCGACAGTGCTGGAAGCGAAGTACAGCTACTGTTACTCCGTCTATTCGAGATGTATTGCCCAGCTTCGGGAGAAAATTATTTCCCAATCCACTCAGGCTTCCGTCAATGTCCACACGCCCGCGCCTACAGGCTGCCGGTTACCTCCGGTGGATACCGAGGTCTTCGCGGGTGATTATCTTCGGTGGCCCACCTTCAGAGACTTGTTTACGTCCATTTACATCCAAAACTCGCGGCTCACCCCGGTAGAGAGGTTATTCCACTTACTGTCCAAAACAAGTGGTGACGCCCACGCCATTGTTTCTAAGGCTCCGCTTACCCATGAGGGGTTTGTCGTCGCTTGGCAAAGCCTCACAGACCGCTTTGAGAACCGGCGGCTATTGGTCAATAGCCAGTTGAAGATCCTTTTCAACCTCCAGGCTATTTCACAAGAGTCCGGGGTCGCGCTGAAGGAGCTGCAAGCCACCATTCAGAGTTGTCTGACAGCCCTAGCAATGTCCGCCATCAATGTTGAGGCTTGGGACTACGTCCTGGTGTTTATGATTTCGTCAAAGCTCCCCAAAGTCACAATTTCCATGTGGGAGCAATCCGTCCATAATAAGGCCGAAATTCCAACATGGAAGGAATTAGACAACTTCCTGACAGAGCCCCACTCTGAAAGCAATCGACGACGTCAGGCCTGACGTGGCTCCGGGCAACTTCCGCCAAGGTCGGGAACTCCTACTGCCCCTGCTCGAAGGCTCAATTAATACGAGACTCGAGTGGTTCCGGGCCCCAAGGGTTGCGATCTCTGTTCGAGGGAGAACCACCCCATTCACTTATGTCCGCGGTTACTGGAAATGGACGTAAATGGGCGCTCTGAATACATAAGGAGGAAGCAGTTATGTTTAGACTGTTTTGCCCGAGGGCACCAGCAGCGAGACTGCACGAGCGCCCAAACCTCGGCAATCCGTTCGCCACCGCTCCAAGTCCGCCTACGCCGCCTACCGCTCCAAGTCCGCCTACGCCAGCAAACGGCTCAGAGGATCAGTCGAATGTGCAGGTGTGTTTCGCTTCCGGGTCAGGAGCCGTCCTACTGGGCACGGCCCTTATCAACGTGTGCCATTTGGGGTGCACCGTCCAGGCACGAGCACTAATAGACTCAGGGTCCAAAGCGACTTTCATAACGGAACGACTGTTCAACCTTGCCAAGTTTCCCTTCAAGACGATTCACGCACAAGTTTTCGGCCTTAATCAGACCATTTCCGCGCAGTCTACTAAATTGTGCCATTTCTGCATTCGGTCGCCGTCTAGACCCGGGCTACAATTAGAGACTGCGGCTTACGTTCTTCCAGGAAATTCCAGGCAGAAAATCCGCCATCATATCCGATTTCGCGAGATCTTCTCAAGGGGCTGCCCGACATTCCCCTGGCGGACCCCAACTTCTTTGAGAGCTCCCAAGTCGATGTGTCATTAGGAGCTGACATTCTTCCGTCCATTCTCCTCGGTAATTCCAAGGCTACCATCTGCGGGTCGCTTCTCGGTCAGGAGACCATTTTCGGATGGGTGCTGACCGGCCCATTATATCCAGCCAACCCCCGCAGCGTGTCTGTTTTTTCCGCACGAGTTGCCCGCAGCCTCGGTGACTCACTGGATCAGGGAGAGGTGCCCACGCGGATCAGTTCGGAATCGGACTCAGGTTGCGAGCACAATTCTGTCTCAAGTCCTTCTTTAATTTACGCATCGCATCACGCTGCACGGTGGCAATCAGATCCGTCTGATCCGTGCCAAATTCTGGATTCCAAGATCATATTCAGCACGTTGTCGCCACGCCCACGCAACGCCCAGTCACTGGAGAGCAGATGTACTCGAGGTACACAATCCTACCGATGCCGAGTCTGCAATGGGATCCATCCATTGAAGAAGTGTCGGCGCTTCCTACGCCTTAGTGCCGAGGAGCGGCTCCGAGCGGCTCTCGTGAACCGCTATTGCTCGAGCTTCCTGGCCCACGAGCACTCCGACGGATCCTGTCGGCGTGGGGACGGCTGCAAGACGTGTGGTCAGGATCACCACACGCTGCTGCACCCCGTGACCAAGGAGCACCGGTCACGGAGCGCGGGAGACAGTACACGGGGTGTCTCGCTCTCTCGTCGACAGTCATCCACCAACTCCCGGCGCGGTTCGGGTGCTTCTCGCCCTGCGTCCGTCATTTTCCGGCATTCCCAAACCGATCCACGGCCGCCGACTTCCCGGCACTCTTCGATAACTCCTCGGCATTCTTCCGCCACTGGCCGGCAGCCGTCAAGTGCTCCACGGCTTTCCTCTGCCACTCATCGGGTGCCGGTCTCGAATGCGATTGTTCAAGCAGTGGAGGCAGAACATGTGACTACCACATGTTCCCCGCCCTGAAGAAACATCTCGGAGGGAAGAAGTTTGATAGTGACGCGGAAGTTCAGAAAGAGGTCAACACCTGGCTGCGCGAGGAGGACGGAGAGTGGTATTCTGGCGGCATAGACAAGTTCATCGTGCGGATGCGCAAGGTGTTGGAAAAAAAAAGGCGAATATGAAAAAAAATAGCCAAGACCTTGGCCTTTCCAACGGTGTATCGCTTTTTGTAAAAAATAAATGTAATTTTCTATGAAAAAAAAATTGGAGACCTTACTTTATTGTCAGCCCTCGTAAACTCGAACTAACTAAACTATATCGTAGCCAAAGAAATATTCCAAAACCATTCAAAACAATATTTTACAACCCAAACAATTTTATTACTACTAGCAATAATAAATATTATTATAACCATATATTTGATTTATAAATTTAAGAACATACCGAAAAGGATAATAATTAATTATAAAAAACAAAAGGTTATTAGTCTCGAAGAAGAAACTAAACAGACTACACTACAGAAAATAAAGAACATGACTTCCAGTTATACCCCAAACTAACCGCCTGGACAGGCTAAATTCTTAAAGATGGGGAAATAACATATCAAAAAATTTCTTTAATTGTATATCAGTAAATTTTGTAAACCGAAGCAGAAGCCTTTTGTTTTGAAATTCGTAACGAAGCTGCATTCCAATTTTTGTAAAAACATAAACATTTAATTATTCCAGTTCGGCTAAAAACAGCCTCATTTCAGATTTCCAATTTCTAAGAATCACTTTAGATTGAAAACAAAAACAATATTTGGGTAAACAGAAATCCCGACTCAAATCTTTCTCACTCCTTTTAAGTGAATTAAAACTAAACAGCTCAAACCATTCTTAAATGGGAACCCACTTCACAGGAAATTTCACATTTTCTTGTCACCTCGATTAATTGAGACCCAAAGCCTTCCATGTCAACTGACACCCCAAGTAAAAGGTTCCGACTCAATCTATTCTCTTCAGAAAACAAAGCCTCTCAGATAGAAAAGCTTTGATCTGCAAAAAGCTTCAGCAAGGGTAGCTATAAAAAGGACGTAGATATAATACACTTATGCCAAGGGTTTTTCCAATAAAAGCACTTATCATAAACCTTTTTCGGTATAGCCTTGAGCTCTTCCAGCGATGCAGTTTTATCTCTTCAATCGTTGCCAATGTCCGTCCGTTTATAGGTCTCTTTAGTTTTGGGAACAAAAAAAGTCACATGGGGCCAAATCTGATGAATATGGTGGCTGAGGCATTATTGTGGTGTTGTTTTGGGCCCAAAACTATCTCACAAGCAGATATGAGTGAGCAGGGGCATTATCGCGATGCAAAAGCCATCCATTTTTTTCCACAATTCTGGACGTTTCTATCGTATTTCTTCTCGCAAACGGCGCATAACTTCCAGATAATACTGTTCATTGACCGTACGACCATATGTAAGAACTCCTGATGCACCATGCCTTGGTAATAAAAGAAAACAGTGATCAAAACTTTGACCTTTGATCGAACTTGGCATGCTTTTTTTTGTTCTTGGCTCACCTGGGCTCTTCCATTGAGACGATTAAGCTTTGGTTTCGATATCATAACCATATACTCATGATTCGTCACCAATTATGACCCTTTTGAGTAAATCTGGGTCGTCGTTGACGTTCAACAGCTCTTTAGCGATGCTCATGAGATGGTTTTTTTGGTCAAATTTCACTTCGCTGACACTTTGAAAAACTTTTGAAAATATTTCATGGCACGAGCCAAGCGATATACCGACATGTTCAGCAACTTCTCTGATAGTGATTCGACGATTTTCCAAAACAATTTGCTTCACTGCTTGAAAGTTTTCATCAGTTGTTGACGTGCTTGGGCGTCCAGAGCAAGGCTCGTCATTGGCATCTTCTCGGCCATCTTGGAAGAGTTTGTACCACTTGTAAACATTTGTTTTACTCAGAAGAGTTTTACCGTATGCCACTGATGCAAAATTGATGCAATTTGATGCAAATCCTTTGATCCATATTTTTCGATAGCAAAAAATAGCCCAGCACGCAAAATAACTTGTAACCTTTACGCCTCTCACAACCAAACAAAAAAGGGGATTCAACTGATACTTGGTAAAGATGTTAGGGAAGAGTGTGCCAACATAACAAAACAAACAAATCGATAATCATAAAAATTGTTGCCCGCGAAATTTGAAAAGTCACCATACTTTTTGAACAAACCTCGTATGTCTCCATTCCGCCGGACCTATAATTTATTACCATTAATTCAATAAAGGCTTTCCTTATCCGAGTCGGGCCACATTATATAGATGGTTGGCCGAAGTAAAAATAAATCCAAGCACTCTTGATGTGCGGATAGACCTAATGGATGACGAGCAGATGCCTGAAGTGGACAAGCTTAGCGTCTTGGCTTTTGACAAAATGAAGGTTGCTGGTGCTTTTCTGTACGATGGCTCTTTAGATATTGTGTATGAGCCGAAAAACTATTTGCAAATAGCCATAGTCCGTGGCTTAAAAAAGTTGTGAAAGCAGCCAGTGTTCTTCGATTTCAACGCTCGGATGGACACAGATACTCTGTATCAAATTAAAAGCAAATTGCACCAAAAAGGCTACACAGTAGTTGCAATTGTATCTGATTTGGGTCTTGATTTTTGGATTTTGGATCAATATTATTTAAGATTACACAAGATCATATTAATGTTAGCTCACTTGCTAAGCAGAAGGTTAAGTTGGCGACACAATTGTTTTCCAATACAACCGCAAGATCCATCCGACGATGCTATTCATTGGCATATGATGTAGATAACGCGTGCGAGACCGCCGATCTTTTCAAACTTGTGAATGATTGGTTCGACGTTTTAAATTCCAAGTTGTCTACATCAAATACCATCGAAACAACGCATACCGATGGCAAAGATCTTATGATCCAAAGAGACACTTTGGCCAAAATGTCTGAGATCATGCGCATGGAGATACATAGTTGGAAAACCTTACATGCTTCCCATGAACCTTACATGCTTCCCAACCTTACATACTTCATGAAAAAGGCCTTTTGGTTGACAAGAAATGTCTGGATGAGTTATTTGCCTATTTGTCGGAGAGATACGGAATGGAGTATCTTTTAACTAGTGGTCTTAACCAAGACATAGTGGAAAACTTTTTTGGCGCCATGAAAATATATTAATATATTAAAAAATTATTTTACAAGTATGACAAAACTAAAACAATCAACTAAAAATTAATAAATAATAATAACCGTAATAATTGTCAAATGATTAGCTCTTTGTTTCAGAAAAGTGATCGTTAGTAAGCCTTGTCTGTCTAACGTAGTCTGTGTTTTATTAAGTGTTAAGTTTTATTGGAATAATTATAGTTTTTGTACTTAATCTATCAAAAAACACAGAAATTTTGTCATACAATGGCAATGTGGACAAGGACAACTCTGATAGTTGGTTAAATCTAAATTTTGAAACACAGCAAAAACCACAAGAGAACGATGTAAATGATTTTAGCATGGACACCTTTGAAGCTGATATTGACATTGGGAAAATAAATATTTATATGACGAATTGGCGGATGATGCTATGAAATGATAAATAATATGGTATAATAAATAAAATGATATAATAAATAAATTAAACATTAATAACGAGACCTCGACTTCAACATTTACGTATGTGAATGAAGTATTCCGTGGCGGCCTTATAAAACCATCCAAAGAATTTTTAAAAGGACCCAAAAATATGGAAATTATATTTTTAGCATTAATTAAGGAAGAATTTTGTATTAAAAATAATGTTAAAGATAAATTGTTAAAGGCTGCTGAGAATTTAGATATAAGGTTAGGTGTAAAAAAGTGTTATTTTAAAATTCGCATTTTTTTTAGAATTAAGAAACTAAACAAAAAACTAATTGTTAAAAAACAAAAACAAAGATTAGTATCTAACTCTAAACTACTCAAAATAAAAGTAAAAAAAAATATATTCAAATGTTTATATTTTGCATGAAATTTTGTACCTCATGCACAGCATATGGGTAAACAACACACTCTGTTTCTTTCGCACTTTCGGGAAAACACTTTTTTACTCGCACTCATTGTAGTGTCAATAGAGGAGTGACGCTGCCGACGAGACTACCAAAAAAATTGATAAAATGATAATCTTAAATACTTATCAATCTTAATGATGAACTATATTCATTGTGCTTTTGGCCGCCTAGGCTTTCGTTAGAACATCTGCGGGCATATGTCTTGTCTGCATATACTCCACAGAAATGTCGCCACTGTTATGCATCTCCTGGATAAAGTGGTGCCGCACGTCTATGTGTTTTGTGGGAGAATGGAATCCAAAACCTTTGACCAAGTGCTTTGATTGTCATTGAAGATGCTCACGCACTTACACCTTAGGGCAATCCTGTTCAAAAGAGCTTTCAAGTATAATGCCTCTTTCACAGCCTCGGAAATGGATAAATACTCCGATTCTGTGTTTGTTAATGCGACAGTCCGTTGCTTGGGCGCTTCCCAACTGATGGCGGTGCCTCCCAATATAAATGCTTGACCGGAGTAGGAACGTCGATCTGTCAAGTTTTCTCCCCAATCAGCGTCGACCACACCATATAGATAATCTCCCGTCTGCTAGAAGAGAAGTCTATCCGTCTTTGTACCGCTTAGGTACCGAAGGATACGTTTCGCTGCTTTCCAGTGGTCGATCGTGTAACATGAGTTGAATTGACTAATAAAATTAACCGCATATTCTATATCTGGTCGTTATATAACTGCAAGAAACATTAAAGATCCAATTAAGTTTTGATAAGGGTATCTTTTCATTTTTTCTTCGCTTGGATGCTCTGGTTTTCGCAATGTTGACTTTTTTTTTGTTTTTTTTTTTTTTGGATTGCGCCATTGAGGTGAAAATCTATCCTAGATACTATTAGCCCGTACCAATAGCATGCACGCTTCACCGGCATGTTTAGCCGGCGCCTACGTACTAAAGACACCCCCGCACACACCACAGACCCCGCGGTACCACTGCAAAGTATTACTTCGCGGGGAAGGGTTGCCTAATCTTGGCATTCTGCCTTAAGCGACGTTCATTTTCGAGACTTCTTAAGTCGCCCTGTGTATAAGCTATCAACTGGCTTACCCAGTCCCATTGCTCTTGTGAGCTACACATGTATTCCACAAGCTGCCCTGGATCTGGTAGCGATCCGACGATGGCACGATACCTCCTACAATTGTACAAAATGTGCTCTGGGTCCTCGTGTGCTCCTGGACAGTTGGGGTACACTGGACTTTCGTCGTGTCCGAATCTATGGAAGTATTTTCTGTACCCCCCGTGACCTGTAAGAAACTGGGTAAGCTGAAAACTAACCTGACCGTTGTTTCTTCCGATCCACTCCTGGATGTTTGGGATTAGCCTGTGCGTCCATCTTCCTTTGGTCGTTGAATCCCACCTCTGCCGCTATGAGGATAATGCCGCTTGTCGGGCTGACCTCCTGATGGCCTCTCCCCTTTGCCGAATGGATGCGTAGATTTCCTCCGCTTCATTTGCCAGTATATCAATTGGAATCATTCCGGCTAGAACGAGGGCGGCTTCCTCAGATATGGTTCTAAAGCCGGATATAACGCGTAGGGCCGCTAGTCGGTACGATGCCCCTAGCTTTTTCTTAAGCCCCTGTTGTCTTCTGATTGACGCAGCCCATATCGGCGCTACGTACAGCAAGACCGACGTGACGACACTGGCTAAAAGACGTCTCCTGCCTTCCTTTGGGCCTCCCACGTTTGGCAGCATCCTTGAGAGTGCTTCTTGGATCCTTGCAGCTTTTATGGTGGAGTACTCCACGTGCGCTCCGTAGGACATCCTGTTGTCCAGCATTACCCCTAGGTATTTATTTGCCTCCTTTGACGTGATGTAGCAATTGCTCACCTGGATGGTAATGTACTCCACCTTCTTCCTGCTCGTGAAGAGAACTGCCTCCGTTTTATGTGCTGCTAGTTCCAGTCCAGAGTCAGACATCCATGTTGAAATTCTCCGTATTGCTTCATTCGCATTGGTTTTCACGTCCTTGGTTTCCTTCGCCACCACGAGCAGCGCCAGTTCGTCCGCGAAGCCGATGAGTTTACATCCCGTCGGTAGTTGGATCCTGAGTACTTCGTCGTATATTATGTTCCAAAGAAGTGGCCCGAGGACCAATCCTTGCGAGACCCCCGCAGTCACCTCATAGGATTTTGGTCCTTCGTCCGTGTCGTACAGCAGTGTCCCATCTGAAAGGTAGCAGGATAATATTAGTTGTAGGTATTTAGGAGTGCCTGACAAGAACAAGGCTCGTTGGATACGTGTCCAATTAGCCGAGTTGAAGGCGTTGCGGATGTCTAGTGTTACCATCGCGCAATACTCCTTATCTCCCCATTTCCACCGAGTTCCCGCGATGGCTGCTTCCGCAGTGTCGGTCACGGCTTTGATGGCTTCCACCGTGGAGCGCGCCTTACGGAAGCCGTACTGTCTGACCGAGAGCGTTCCTTTGGCCTCAGCGAATTTCGAGACGCGGGTAGCTATGGCCATTTCGAGGACTTTCCTTACCGTGTCTAGGAGACATATGGGCCTGAATCCTGTTGGGTCGTCTGTCGCCTTGTTCCCTTTCGGCAGCAGAATGAGGTTCTGCCTCTTCCACTTTTTTGGAAAAGTGCCGTGCTGAAGACACTTGTTGAAGGTCTCAGCGAAGACCTCCGGTTTCTCCTGCATGGCCTGCCTCAGGACGGAATTTGGCACGCACTCCGTCTGGTCTTGGAGTCTTTCCAGCCTTGATCTTTTTAAGCCGTAACTGGCATACACGGCTCCCCATCATCGGCTGGTATAGTCTCCCTTTTGGCGGGTGCTTCGGGAATAGAGCCTCCACTATTTTTCTTAATAGGGTAGGACATGTTGGTCTAAGGTGTTCTTGCCCTTTAATCCTTTTCATGACGACCTTGTAAGCTGTGCCCCACCTAGCGTGTGTGTCCTGCTTCCCGGCGTTGCTGCAGAATGCGCACTTAGGTTCTTCCGCGCAGTCTTTTGCCATATGGCCGTCCTTACCACATCTCCTGCACATTCGTGAGCGGTCGATGGCGCTCTGACACTGTTTCGGCATGTGCCCAAACTCGAGGCATCTGAAGCACTTTATGACTCTGGTCCTTTCCCTGAGTCTGTACCACACCCAGCCTACCTTCAACCAGCCTATCTTCGTTTCTTTCCGGGCACACGCGGCAGGCAGTCTAATTATGGCTGTCTGCGTCTGGCCAAAAGCCTTCCTTAAAAGGATGTCGCTTACCGGCACCCCTGGAGATTCCACCACCTTTCCAATGGCTTCAGAAACCTCCTCCTTTGTAGTGATTCCATCCAGATCCCTACACTCGATTTCGATCTTGTGCGACAAGGAGCGCACTTCCACCTGATCATTTACCGATTCCGAGACCAGGGCTTTGAAAGCTGCTGTTTCCTCCCCTGACTTGTTCAGTTGGAGCAGTAGCTCTCCTTTCTGGGTCCTCCTAATCCTCGATCCGGCTTCGCCTAGTCCTTGCAGCTTCTTGTCCTGCTTCACCCGTCGCAGGATATCGGCGTATCTATATTCGCCCTTAGCCGTGATGACCAGTGCGTCCGGCTTTGGCTTCTCCTTGGGCATTGAGCTAGTTGCCTGCTCCTTCTTCGGCAGTTTCTTTTTGGGGCCAAGCAGCTTCTATTCTTGGGCATCCTTGCTCGCCTGAGTTTCTGGTTCCACGGTCTGCCCTAGTGCCCTGGCTTCCGTCCTCGTTCGAGTCGCCGCCTACGAAGTCTCCCTCTTGCTCCTCTTGTTGTTGGGGGGGTCTGGGCCTGTTCCCTTCCTTCTGGGTTCCGCTACCGGTCGAAAAAGGGGCGATGTTTGAGCGGCCAGTCGCTCGTAGAGAGCTCGGATGCTCACTATGGTGTCCCTCATTGGCTGCAATGTACTGAGGTGACAGAATACAGTGTGAGGAGATTAAGTCTCCCCACACGCTAAGACAGATAGCCGGGGGCAAAGGGGGGGGCCGAGAAGACGGAAAAAGGGGGTCAACCACCGGTCATCAACCCGGGCAGCCCAACGAAACGTCGCCAGGATCAGTACGGGGGGTTGGGGGGAAAGGTGAAAGCCAGTTACCGTGGGTTTCGGCGAAGGGCTACCCGTGGGAGGACGGAATCTACGTGGAACGTAACGGTGGCAGGCGAAAGGGTAAACGGCGCCACCCGGGGGAAGAAGGAATCGACGTGGAACGTAACGGGTCCCACACTTAGAAAGTGTGGCGGGGTGAGCGGCAAGGAGCAAATGGGGGGGGTTGCAACGAAGAGTGCACCACGCACCAGCAGCAGAGATCCGTGGCCGGGGGAGACGAGGGGCCACGGGCAGCGACCCACCAACGGGAAAGTGGCGTGATTCTGGAAGCAGGATTAACGGCAGGAGCAGAATCCAGGAGGATTAACGGGCGCTCCAGTCAGTATAAAAGGAGGCCCATTGGAGCGGCTTGAGACGAGTCTTTTTAGGAAGCTTGTAGCGTTGAGTTGGAGGACCGCCTGGGAAGAGTCCGCCATTCAAGTGTTAGAGCGTTTCTAAAAAGGATTCGGGTTTTGTTTGAGTTGAAGGACCGCCTTTGGAGAGTCCGACAGCCAAGCGCAAGGAGAGCGAATAAGAAAATAAGGAAAGGTTTCCTCCGGAAACCCAGGGTCGTGTAGACGAGTTGGTTCATTTCCCGAACACGGCAGGTAGCCTTGCAAGGAATTGAGGAAAGGATAAGTCTGGCGTATGCCTTACCGACTCCTGAAATCATAACCAACAGGCGTGGTCGTGCGAAACAAGGATAGACCGACTCGAGATCGCACGCCCGGTGTACACGAGACGTAAAGGACGAGACACAAGACAGAACCAGGGTGGGGAGACCGAGTTGAGCCACTCCCGATCACGGCAGGTAGCCTTGCAAGGAATTGAGGAAAGGATAAGTCTGGCGTATGCCTTACCGACTCCTGAAATCATAACCAACAGGCGTGGTCCTGCGAAACAAGGAGGCCTACTTGGGATCACACGCCCGGTAACCACGAGACGTACAGAACAAGGGAGACAAGGATCCGTTGCTGGACGGTTTCCTCTACAAGCCCAAGACGTCAGAGTCGAGTTGAGTCATTCCCGAACACGGCAGGTAGCCTTGCAAGGAAGTGAAGAAAGGATAAGTCTGGCGTACGCTTTACCGATTCCTGGAATCGCAACCAACAGGCGTGGTCCTGCGAAACACGGATCGGCCGACTCAACTCCAAGTCACAGACCTAGTGAGAACACCCTGGTCACCAGCCCCGCCACTACAAACTCGGATCCGCCGGCGCGTATGCACGGTGTCCCGGTGTAGCGGGAGCGCGACATACGATCAGGCACACGGCGGCTTCCAAACCTGGCACCGGAGCGTATGCACGGTGTCCCGGTGTAGCGGAGACGTCACACGGCAACTTCCAAACCTGGCGCCGGAGCGTATGCACGGTGTCCCGGTGTAGCGAAGGCGGCAGTCAGCAAACAAACTCCCAAACCTGGCACCGGAGCGTATGCCCGGTGTCCCGGTGTAGCGGAGGCGACCGAACGCAGCCAACTGTCAGATCAGTCGTAGTCGACCCAAGGGGGTGTTTTCTCAAGGCCAAAGGGCAGAAGGTAGCGGAATCGCTGGCAGCGCGGCGACAGGAGTACCATCGGCGATGGAGTAACGGCGGCGACGGAACAGCGGCGGCGTATCCCGGACAAGCCGCATAGGACGCCGACGACGGAGCCAACAGGAACGGAAGGAGCAACGAGTAAAAGAGAAAGAAAGCCTTTTGTAGTGTAAAGAGGTCTCAAAATAAAGAGTGTGGAAACTTCAAGCTATTTGTATTACTTTCTGGGCTTGGGCAATCACGAATATATAAATTCGGTGGAACGGATCCGCGAAACTCTGTGAGCTAGCCGCGGCAAATTGTGGCGATCGTCAGCAGAAAAGACAGTTCGTTACACTGTCATATAACTGAACGATCGGAAATGGTATTTGGTAGATATATCAACTTTCGTATTTTTGAAGATGGTTAAATATAAATATAAATATAAATATAAATATAAATATAAATATAAATATAAATATAAATATAAATATAAATATAAATATAAATATAAATATAAATATAAATATAAATATAAATATAAATATAAATATAAATATAAATATAAATATAAATATAAATATAAATATAAATATAAATATAAATATAAATATAAATATAAATATAAATATAAATATAAATATAAATATAAATATAAATATAAATATAAATATAAATATAAATATAAATATAAATATAAATATAAATATAAATATAAATATAAATATAAATATAAATATAAATATAAATATAAATATAAATATAAATATAAATATAAATATAAATATAAATATAAATATAAATATAAATATAAATATAAATATAAATATAAATATAAATATAAATATAAATATAAATATAAATATAAATATAAATATAAATATAAATATAAATATAAATATAAATATAAATATAAATATAAATATAAATATAAATATAAATATAAATATAAATATAAATATAAATATAAATATAAATATAAATATAAATATAAATATAAATATAAATATAAATATAAATATAAATATAAATATAAATATAAATATAAATATAAATATAAATATAAATATAAATATAAATATAAATATAAATATAAATATAAATATAAATATAAATATAAATATAAATATAAATATAAATATAAATATAAATATAAATATAAATATAAATATAAATATAAATATAAATATAAATATAAATATAAATATAAATATAAATATAAATATAAATATAAATATAAATATACCATAAATATAAATATAAATATAAATATAAATATAGGCACTATATGCGGCTTGCGCTTCAGGGAGCGCCACACTACGCGTCTGACCTTTTCGACAACCAAATCTTTCCCCTGACCCTGAATGTTGACTTTGGTGATATCGCCGGTTTGCAATCACTCATTCCAAATCTCTTAAAAACAGCATTAATATATTTTTCTTGAGAAATGAAAACTTGACGCTTCATCTTGTCCGGTATGAATTCGATACCCAAACACGTTTTCACTGCACCGAAATATTTTATCTTAAATGCCTAGCTAAGATGTATCTTCGTTTGCTGTAGCCGTACTAGATGATTTGAGGCGAGTAGTAAGTCGTCCACGTAGATCGTGACTATTAGAAGTTTCTCGTTTTGTCTTTTAACAAATAAACATGGATCCTACTCAGTGGGTTCTAGTCCGATTTCTTGTAGCTCCTTTGTAAGTTTACAATACCAACGTAATCCGGATTGCCATAGTCCATATAGTGCTCGCTTTAAAAAGCACCCTGGATCTCGAATTGCTTCTTAGGCTTTTCGCCACTCATTGGCTGCTCCCACGTACTCATTGTCAGGACGTTGTTGTTTAATTGGGGTACCAGACTTTAGCTTTTCCATAAACTTATTGAAGTTCCCCAAGATGTTTGTTTGGTCCTTGAGGGTTTTCAATGCCGTAAATAAAAAGACGATGTTTTATGTTTAAACATTATTTAAACATAAACATTAAACGTGCTGCTGCTTGACCCGACAATGTTCATGTAAACTTTCTCTTCCAGCTTTCCGTTAAGGTGTGCTGTAACGACGTCCATTTGGTGAATTTTCATATCAAATTCTGCTGATAAAGCAGCTAACATTTGTACAGACGTGAATCGCGCCACAGGCGATTAGGTTTCATGAAAATCCTCTCCGGGCTCATGCGCATAACCTTTTTCGACTAAGCGAGCCTTCTTATTGCCTGATACGCTGCTGATCTTTTTTTTGGAAAACCATCTTGTTACCAATTACTTTGTGTTCCTTTGGTCGTTCGACAATTTGCCAGGTCTTGTTGAGAATTTGTGCCATGAATTCGTCTTCCATAGCTCTATCCAGTTATTAGTATTGTCACTATTTTGTGCTTCTTTTGTGCTTGCGCCGTCGCGATGGTTGTCGTCGCTTTGTGCGAAAACGCTCCCTTAATACTTGTTGTTGCAAATTCGGGACCGCGGCGTCGGGTCCGCTACCTGCCTCGGAATTTGTTACGAATTACGAATAACGGGGGGAACCACGAGAGCCCGAGGAGCCATGGGCTTGCCCATCTACATATGTTATAGAGCCATAAATTCTTAATTTAGAACATTTAGGCTCAATTGCGACTTTTTGCGAAATTCAATTAGGAAATTTTTAGGAAGGAAGGTTAAAATCAGAAATGCGGTGCTGAAAGTGTGGGGCCAAAAAAAAAGTTTGGGATGGTGGTGGGACACGCCTACTTTGCTTCTAAAACTTGTATAGCACTAGAAAAAAAACACCATACAAATATCTTGCCTTATCTTAACTTATCTATGTAAGTTGTTAATTAATGCCACAAAAGCAGAGCGAATTCCCTGCCATTTCCCGCAAGAAAAAAGTACGACAAAGCCCATTTATTTACAAAATGCATAAAACTAGCATTATTGTCATAAAAAAAAAAAATATTTTTTGTTATTTTTACCATAAAAAAAATAAAAATCGATTAAAAAAAGGCGAAACCATTCCCATTTTTTTAAGTATCTTCATTTCTTTGTTATTAACATTATTTTAGAAACCGAATTAAAAAATGTAGGTTTGTTTTTAAGTTTTTAATATATGCCACAAAAACTGGGCCAATTCCCCACTGTACACTGGTAACAATCTCAAGAGTAAGTAGCCTGTTTAGGATCCAGAGATGGTTAAAAATGAATGGGCCTGTATGAGTCCACGTCAGTTGGCGGCTTTCCTGGTTTTCGGCTCATACGTAAGTCCGCCGATTTCCAAACTTTCGGAAAGTATCCAACAGTTGAATAACAGTCCAACAGTACGCTGTTGAATATCGGCACCAGGAATTGCAAGTCTTGATTCGGTAAAAGTCGATAAAAGTAGGATCGTCCTGTTGTCCATAAGGTCTTCACCGGGAGTGAATTTTGCGGATTGACCATCGCCACCAGGTGCAATTTTATCCCTATTAACAGAGTAAACATCCTCCAGGTCCTGTTCCATTTGTTCTTCAGCAGCCAGAATCGTGAATCGATTGTTACCCAATGCGTTTGCAGAGGAAAAATCGGCCGGCTTGTTGAATTGTATTGTGGTCTACAACTTAGTTTTGCGGATCGGGTGCGGAGTGAGAACAGGTGAAAATGCTGAGCCACGTCTTTTCGTTTTCGTCTGACTTTTCGTCAAGGTGCTTTGAACAGACATTTCGAATTACTTGGTTTTTTCGCTAACAGAGTTGATACATTTGTCAGCGGAGACATAGTTCAGCATATGCTGCTGGCCGCAGTTGCAGCCACGGTAGAGTTACTGCCAATTGACACCATGCTGGAGCTGGTGATCGCTGTTTCATCAGGCATACCTGCAAGGTAGGCAGATTGATCTGAATGGCTGGCGCGGATTTGGGATCTTATATCTTCAGGGTCTGCACCAGCTATTTGTCTCATCTTCTCAAAATTATCGCTTCTATTGCTAGGCTGGGTGCGAGCAGAGGACTCTTCCATTATATCACTTGACTTTATACTTATGACGTATAAAGGAAATGATATTCAAAATCAAAAGTCTGCAAAATAAGTTGTAAACAATCTCCCGCTTATTCAACGCGCAGAGCGAGGGGTATAAGAACCACGCTTTAAGTCTCGCTTATCGCTGTTTGATTTCTCGACAATAGCAGCCACTGCATTGCATAAGTTGCTTGGGGGGACCTGAAACTGTATTTTATGCGGTAGATGGTCCCATGTAGCGTCTGCATACCCCCGATTTCTAATAATGCCCCATGAGATCCGCCATGGTAAGGCTAGGCGACTTGGGCCTAGTCAAAAGTGTCTCCAAGCGGGCCATTACATGCGCTTGTGCCTCGCTGCTAATTTTCGCAGTTGTGGAAGGAGGCATAACAGCCTTCTGCATTTTCTGGAATGCCAGTCTTCTAGAGGTCAGCCTTTGGTTGGTCCTCCCACGTTAGCCATAGCCAAATGCGCCGAGCCTGAGCCTCTTCGCCGTCCACTGCTAATGTACTAGTTGCTCAAGGTCACAGCGGTGATATATCTTTGCTTGCCACAGCAAACATGCTTGTTCGTAGTCGCGCTGGAGCCCTTTTTGGATTCTGAATCGCAGCAGCACGTGATCACTTCCCGGCAGGCTAGTCAGCTGCAGCTCCGGAGGTGCAAATCATACATGGCGGTGTCTGGTATTGGCGATACCGGCTTTGCCACAGACGGATTCTCTGTTGATGTTCTTCTGCGGTCCCACTGCTCCGAATACTCCTCCCTGGTTAACGCTTTCATCACCTGTCAATTCAGTTTGGATGTCTCCAGTTGGAATATTCCGGGCAATCATTCTTTGGCTGATCCAGATTTTCTGTCCACAGCGTATCGATCTTCTTATCGGAGCCAGTCTTTTTTATGAGCTGCTACAGAATCTCCGACTTGTATGGATCGCGTGTGGGGGCGGTTCACGAGCCTAACGAAACTAGCGAAACTATACTGAATGATGAGTTAGATTGTCTGCTCCACCGTTTTTGGGAAATCGAAGTTTGGTCCGAGTCTATTGTAAAGCGGACATAGGAGGAGTTAGATTGCGATGCGCATTTCGTGCAACATGTTCCGCGGTTGGATTCCGGCACTTACGCTGTGAGTCTCTGGTTAAAATGCGGTTTTTAGTTATGGGAGGATCTGGAGATATTTGCAAAATGTATCGTTGCGTCAGGGTTTTTCCTGGGACCTGTCCTCAGCTCCGCAGTGCGTTCTTTGGCCCGCCAAAGAACCGATTCCGATTCAACTCCGGATGATTTGCAGGTTTTTAAGCTGGATACTGTCCGCCATGGAATGATGCCTGCCTCATTTTTATCAATTCGGGTAATGCATCAGTTAGCAGAGGATGAGCAATTAATGTTTTCAAAAGAGGCCAAAATTCTGCGTAGCAATTTTTATGGGGATCATCTACTTTCCGAAGGCGTCCCTATAGATGAAGCGATTAGCATATTTTCGTTTAAGGATGTAGTCTCATGTTCCGGCCTACTTTTTATGCGATTGTTTCAATTTTCAAAAATGTTTTTATAGGCATCATAAACTATTTAAAAATATTTTGTTTAATAATCATCCGAAACAAAAAATTAGAATAAATTCTTGTTTTGTAAGCTTATGTCTTTGTCGCGTACTAGAATGAAATTTTTCATCAATAAACAACAAAATGGCAACAAAACTCACAAAAAAAAATTTAAAAAAAAATTTAATTAAAAAAATTTATTTTAAATTAATGACAAATAAAAAACTAATCATTAAAAATAAATGATTCTAGTACGGGACAGAGGTGTTACTTTTTAGAACAACATATCCAAATTTCAGCTAGATCGGTACCATAGAATTTTGTGAATCACCGGCACCGCACACAAAAATGTCGTTCCGAGAAAAACGCGTTTAAAGTTTAGACGCTACCGATTCGATTATGGGCTATATCTCTGTCATTATTTGATATTTTTCTTTGAAACTTTAACAGTAAATTCTTAATAAACAGTACTTTCGAAATATGTGAAAAAAAATCGATTTTTTCAACCTCACACAGGAGACTACATCCTTAAAGGGATGTAGTCAACCAATACAGTCAACCTCAAAGCCCAATAGGCAACGATGCTCGACTGTATTATCCCTTAGGCCTTGTAGATCCTGCCATTGCAAAGGAGAAGATCTTTCACCAGAAGCTGTGCCTTGAGAAGTTGTCCTGGGACAAGAGTGTTCCTCAAGCTAATCACTCCGACTGGGATATTATTTGTAGCAGCTTCCCCAGTACGCAGCGCACCGAATTCCTTTGATGAGAGCTAATATCGAAATCCTGTCGAATTTGTACACTTGTATCGTACGGTCGTGTTAAGCTCCTAATTAGCAACCATAACTTCCAACTTCCTAATTAGCAACTTCAACTACTTCTGTTGTGCTTATCTGCGCGTAATCGTTTTTTACACTCCGTACCGCCGGGGTCTTTACCGAGTCCGACTTATTTACCACTCGAGCATAGTGCAAGCGCTGTGTACGAATTTGCCCATTGGGCTCGGTCTTGTCTCTCGCTTGCGCTGCCCTGCGAGAGATAAGAAGCAAAGACTTTTGTAGATTTTGAATGTGATTTCTATAATTTTTGCAATCGAAAACTATAGTTAATTAATAAACGGATGATAACACACCTTCTTATTCGCCTCTTCAGAAAGAGCTGCCCAGATTTGAGAAGATGAAGAAAATCGCTGGCCAATCTACAGCGGAACTAATAGCCAATCTTGCAAGAGAGTTGGCTCAACGGTAATTGGACTCCCTTGGTCAACGAAACTCAGACGCTGTTAACTAGCTCAGTAACACCTGTAACTAACACCGTTACAGGTACGAGTGCCAGTTTTGGCTTCTTCATATAGCAACCCAGTTTCTTCAGCAGGAAGGTTTCTGCCTTTAGAAACCAACAATCTCTCGATATTACCCGCTATGGGGTGCTCGTTTCAGGCAACAAGTACTTTTCGTAGCAGGCAACGAAACCCTTCAAGCTGCGGTAAAGAAAGAGACGACGTAAAGAAGACTAAGGGAAATGTAAACAATGCCAAAATAGGCCATTTAATTCTGCTTCGACGTCCAATGGACTTCGCAACAGCCGATTCGCATTTTTGGCTGAGGAAACGAACCCAATTGAGGAGATGGAGACAAATGAGGAGACGTGTTCCAAAGGGGACTGACATAGTAGTAATGAGATTCGTACATCTTAATTCGGAATTACTCGCATATACACTGACAGTGCAGACTCATTCCGCAAGGTGGTTCGTAACCTTACTGCTTTTAATTGCGATTTTGGCATCATCAACTCCGTAAGGACAAGCCATTTAAGCTGGTGCGAAGGAATATACATTCCAAAGTTCCAAAGGAGGTAATCGAAGGTTGCTTCACGGAAAAAGGTTTCGACGTTGTGAATATCTACTGTTCAAGAATGCCTGGCAGTCGCGGCACTACGGCCGACGTTAGTGTTGCTGATAGGCAAACTCTATTTTATGTGAATCTCAAGCAGACTACGAATGTCGCCGAGTCGCTTAAAATTCGTCGCATTAATCTTAACGCTGTCATCAACCATCCAGACGATCTTGAAGCTGCGGTGGCAGCCTTCATGGAAAATATACACACTGCTGCGACAGCTGCTACCCCGAACCAAAGGCAACTTTCAAATCAGAATAGCAGCATTCTGCTCCCACAAAATGCTCTACTTCTCATACAGCTTAGAAGAAGAGTCCGCCGACAATACACAAGAACAGGTGATAGTCGCTTCCAAAACGTTTATATATGACTGTCAAACCGGCTAAGCAAAGTCTTGACCAAGAACAAGCAAGACCATATAGACCAGAAGTTGGAAAATGCGAGTTAAGATGCATCTACCAATTCCTCCTTATGGAAACTTACAAATCGATTTAAGAGACAGGTCATCCCAAAGGCTCCTCTCAGAAATCCCTTAGACTCCTGGTGCTGTACCAAAGTCGACGATGGTAATATGCTGATCGCAACTTACGCTGACGACACTGCTGTTATGGTCAGAAGTCCAAGCATAGAAATCGCAACCTTGGGCCTGCAAGAGTACGTGACACGTTTTGAAAAGTGGACTACAGAATGAAACATAGGCATCAACTGCAGCAAATGTGATTGTGTCACATTCTCCACAAGGCCAAAAGACTGCCCAGGCATCTTCATGCTTGGCTCTGTGCTTCGTCACGAAGCCTACTACAAGTACCTTGGTGTGATTTTGGTTAGAGGACTTAATTTCCAGAGACAAACAACGATGACCAAGCAGGCTGTGCTTTCATAGGCAGCAAGTATGTCCTGGCTATTATCACCAAGAAATAAGCTTTCACTTTCCAAGAAAGTTAGGATCTATAAATCTATTCTAGGCCCAATCTGGAAATATGCATTACAAGTCTACGGCATAGCGTCCAAGTCAAACCTGAAAAAAATACGAGTAGCGCAAAGTAAGATTGTCAGATTAATTTTTAATGCCCCCTGGTTTATGAGAACTAGGGATATAGAAAGAGAAAACGAAACGGATATAAAAAACTTTCAGAAAAATATCATAAACGCCTTGGCTCTCATCCTAACTTCCTAGCGAAGAGGCTAATATGGAAATCAAGAAAAAGGAGATTGAAAAGATACCATCCACATGACCTTGCTTCAAGATTCATATAGCAGTTGTAGTTACAAAAACAAAAATTAAATTTAAAATTTAAATAATATAGAATTATATATAGAATATAGAATTTATTAGATATAGAACTAATGTATAATTATTTATACCTACTGCCCTACTTTGATACCTACTTTGATATGGCCCTGTCATTTACAACCTGTTCAAGCTGCCACAAAGGTAGCAGTATACCCGTTAATGTTAATTAAATATACACCAATATCAAAATCCGAGGTGGAGATCCGTGGATTCTATGACGCCAGCATTGACGCGTGTGGTGCTTGCGTTTATGTCGCATCCAAGGGCACAGGATCTGCGAACATATTTACTGTGCTCGAAGTCCCGTGTTGCGCCTTTAAAGACCGTTACGGTGCCGAAGCTTGAGCTATCGCGAGCCGAGTTGTTGGCTCGACTTATGTCGGAAGTAGCACAGTTGAAAGTCTACGTTGGAAGGTATTTTTGCTGGTGCAATTCTGCTGTGCCTCTGTCTTGGATTCGGGAAGAACCCTCTCGGTTTAATATTTTCATCGCCAGCTAACTAGAGCAATGGAGTGGCGGTATGTTCCTACTTCCTTGAACCCGGCAGATATTTTGACGTGATCTTCCCAATGAATTTATTGAGACGGCCCTCCGTTTCATCGTGAAGCCCAAGAGGAGTGGCCAACCGCGGTCCCATCTGAAAGATCGACCCTGGAGTTACTTGTAAGGGTCCTGCTCATTCAGTCTCTTTCAGTATTCTAGGTTTCGAGCACTGCAGAAGGTATTCGCTTGCGTTTACAAGTTTTCTCAACGAATTCGCCACAAAGGTGTCACAGCTAGCGGTATCAAGTCAGGAACCCAGCTTTAAAGGCGCTTCAAAATAGAAAGGAGATAGGGGTATCCAGTGCACTTGGCGCATCCTCTCTCATTTTGGATAAATTTGGCCTGTGGCGTATAGACGGTCGCCTAAAAAAACGGTCGTCATTGGATTTTAGATAATGATACTTCCTAGAAACCATCCAGAAACTGGTTGCGAAAATAAAGAAAGTTTGACTGATGGCACATCGATGCTGACTTAAGAAACTTTTTGTAAGCTCTGGATTTCCTGTTCTTAAGACGAGAAAGGTGTTTATTATACCAAGGTGGTTTTGTAGACAATGATACTGGGACTTCCGGAACAAATTTATTCAAGGCAATATGAATTATTTCGTAAAACGAATACGTAGCTGCTTCAAATGTGTTTACAGACGAAAGAACATTCCAATCGATTTCAGCTAAATGATTCCGAAGGGCTACAAAATCAGTCTTTCTGAAGCATTTAAAACGAGGTTTAGCATTAAAGCAAGCATCATTTTGAGGCACATCAATTAACACCGATGCTAATAGTGTAGGGTGGTGAAAGCCTTCAGGAAGCGATAGCGGCGGGGACCGAATGACTCTTACAGAGGATGACACATTGGAAAAGATAAGGTCCAGAAATCTGCCATGAGTGTTATGAATTGGAATAATTTGGAGCAAGGCAAGATCGGTTAAGCCATCGATAAAGTCATTATGACAACTGGAAAGCAAGGAATTGTCTACCTCAGACGGGATCCAGGAAATTATGGGAAGGTTGAAATCTCCCATGATTAGGATTAAATCACGGTCCTTGACCAACGAAAAAACAGACCTAATGGCATCAAGATGGTGAAAGTACACAATATCTTCAGCCATGGAAGGAATGTAGGAACAGGTCAGGAAAATATGAGACGAGCCAGTAAAAATTTTCACCGCAATGAACTCAATTCCGAACTCGTTCCGGAAAGGAATAATTTCAGAAGGGTACTCATTACTAACAGCAATGAGGACACCACCTGCAAAAGTTGGACGATCCAATCGAAACACTATGAATTTGGAAATAAGAATTTCATAATCAGAGACAGAGGAGTTAAGCCAAGTTTCAGTAAGCACGATAGCATCAAAATCAAAAGAAGCACTCTTTGTAAAAAATTGGCTCAGCTTACCCAGAATACTTCTAACATTTTGATAGCAGCAGGAAAATACTATGTTATTCAGTTTTTTGAAGCAGTTTCTGCAGGGCTAGGATTCTGAGCGTCTTTTGCTAGGAATTCATGAATGATACTGTGCTCAGGCCAAGCTACAGGATCAAGTGCTTTTTTAAGGTAGGAATCAGGTAGAACTATTTTAAAAGAAAAAATAGAACTCTTATGCTTAAAGTTAAACTTAAAAACAGCTATTTTATTAGGATCTTGGCCTTGGAGACATCACAGCTAGAGCAGAGGGTAGGTTGTCCAACGGTGGGGTGTTGTCCAACGATGTCCAAAGATGGAGGCTCCAAAATGAGAGGTGCCTCGAGATTTGTACTCGGTACGCTGATCGCTTCTTGCAAGGGATAAATATTGGAGTGCCCTGAAGGAAGGCTCATCAAGTCCCTTGGTACTGGAACAGCATAAGTAGGTAGACAAGTAGACGACGGTAAAATGTTTGGTGTTGAAAATTCATCGACTTGTACAGCATGGGATGTAGGGGTATTCAGTAATTTAGCAGTCAGCAGGTTGTTGTTCGGAATTTTTCGTCTGGGAGATTCGCTTAACAACTTTAGCCAAAGGAATTGAGTTTCATGAGCGAGGAATTGCTCATTAAGGGCCGAGAATTGCTTGCGGACATCTAGAAAACCATTTCTCGTCTATTTCATAAAAGTCCGCATCTCTGACTCAATTTCTCTACAAGCGATGCAACACCATGTCAGGCCAATTTTCTTGTTGATAAGGTCACTTATCCGTCCATTGTGTCCTCCTCCAGCACATTTAACATGTGAGCAGTTATTGCAGAGCCAACAAGACAGATATGAGTCACCCGTGATGGTTCCACCAAATTCACTTTTTTTTGCTGTGCAAGTAAGACTCATTTTTGACTTCTTTTTTGACGGAATGCAGACCACTGTAATAGCGTGTAAAGAATTTAGGCTCTCTGAAGCACTCTGTAGCCGAGAGTGGACGATCAGATCGGATGTAAGAGATGACGTTACAAAAGAGATGTGCAACGAAGGTTCGGCGTCGTGAAGAACAACAAACTACACAGTAACTATGATGTAACGGGTTACGTCCGGAGAGTACAGCTCGGAGAGACTTATGTTGGAGAGTATATTTAAAGCGCAACAGAGATAACTTCAAACGATTAAATGTATAAATTGGAAATAAATAGTTCAATGAACTTATTAAGACGAATTTATTTGTAGGGATTAATCGTTATATTTCCACTTGTCGCAGAAGGAGAAAGCTTGAGTTCAAGATCGAAAATAATTGCAAATTGGCAAAAGCGATCGAAGAAACACGTCCGGCTACGGCATGTGAATATACAGAACTGTATATCCCCCCAATTGGCCAATAATTCGAACGAATGATTGCCAACAGCGCGCGAGGTCCCATATTAAGATTCCGCTCATGAAAATCAACAATAATAGTTTATTAGTTTATTATTCTAATATTCTAATTATTCGCAACCAGTTTATTATTCTCAACGATCAACTCTATAAGCAGTATATCAGGAATTGTAAGGTAAACTTTCGTAATGATCCAAGCTCCTTCTACTCTTTTGTCAATATGAAACGTAAATCAAATCTTTTTCCTCCTTCCCTATCATATAAAAATATTTCACATTCTTCTGAGCAAGGTATTGCTAATCTCTTTGCGTCATTTTTTCAAACCACCTACTCGTCCGATTCATATAACCACAATTCTTCTTATCCTTACAAATTACCACATATAAACATTTACTTTTCAAAATTTCGAATTAAGGATCTGTTCGAAGCTCTTTCAACAATAGATATATCATTCTCTGCTGGTCCTGACAATGTTCCTAGCTGTGTTCTAAGGTACTGGTCTGATATCCTTTGCTATCCTCTCACTATCTTATTCAACCTATCCTTGGAGCTGGCATGTCTTCCCAAGAGATGGAACTAATCTTTTATTATTCCGCTTCACAAGAAAGGCTCTAAAGCACTTATTGAGAACTACCGGGGGATTGCTTAGCTATCTGCGATTCCCAAACTGCTTGAGAAACTGGTTACTTTCCAACTGCAACATTTTTGTAAAAGCATTATTTCTACTTCACAGCATGGTTTTGTCAAGCATCGCTCTACCACAACTAACCTTCTTGAATTCACTTCGTTTATCCACATAGGATTTCTGAGCCGCATGCAAACTGATGTGGTATACACTGACTTTAGTAAAGCGTTTGACTCTGTGAACCACCATCTCCTCCTTCATAAGCTGTGTTTTCTTCACATATAGTACAGTGGTTGACCCTTTTATCTATCGAACCACACGCAGCGTGTTTTGTTTAAAAACAGTTCATCAAAGATTATAAACGTTTCATCTGGTGTCCCACAAGGTAGTCACTTAGGACCTCTTCTGATTGTTCTTTTTGTCAACGATTTACCTAGTGTTGTAAACTATGCTACTACTTTTATGTATGCTGATGATGTCAAGTTATGACTTTCTGTCTCAGACCATTTCCTTCATAGGCACCTGCAACTAGACCTTAACGAAGTCTTCTTGTGGTGCTCAAACAATCTCCTTTTGCTTAACTGCTCTAAGTGTAAGGTTATGACGTTCAATCGCAGTGTGCCTTACATCGTTTCGTTCTCTCTTGGGAATAACGTCTTAGATCGTGTTTCCCTAATTAACGATCTTGGAGTCATTTTTGACAATAAGATGTCGTTCAACGAAAACATATCACTAACAGTTAATAAGGCAATAAGGTGTGCTAGCTTTATTCAAACGTTGGTCTAAAGAATTTGATGATCCTTTCACAACTAAAACTCTATACGTATCGTTGGTTCGTCCTATCTTGGAATACTGTTCTAGCGTTTGGAGTCCGCAATACTTTGTTCACCAAAGGAGGATTGAATCTATCCAAAAGCAGTTTCTGCTATTTGCGTTAAAAAGCTTAAACTAGGATACTGCCACTTCCCTGCCGTCGTATAATTGCCGGTTAAAACTACTAAGCCTACCTCCTTTAAGAGTGCGCCGTACTTGTGCTGGGGTTATGCTACTTCATGTGCTTATTCTTGGACAGGTTGACTCACAAGTACTTCTTGTTTAATTAATTCTTCTTGTAATGTTTTCTGTGCCTAATAGAGTAACTAGATCCTTCCAACCCCTTTGGTTACCGATTTCTAGGTCTAATTTTGCGGAACACGATCCATTTCGCGTTTTTTGTATAAATTATAACTCATTGTCCCATTTATTATCCCCTGAACTATCCCTAGATGTAATTAAATCCAAAATTATGGAATATCTTTTAACTTAATTTATCCTTACATTTAGTTATAATATAGAAATAACAGATCACTGTTAATAATAATAATAAATAAAACAAGAAAGCAAAGCTAACTTCGGGCGGAGCCGAAGTTTATATACCCTTGCAGTTAAAACCGGATATATATCGCAAACATCAGATATAGTTGGCCGATCCTTATGATTACATCATAATAAAACTAATTAACTAAAATAAAAAATCTAAAAAAAGTCCCAAACTTCTATCTTCAAAAATACGAAAGTTGATATTTCTACCAAATACCATTTCCGATCGTTCAGTTATATGGCAGCTATAAGATATAGTCGGCCGATCCTAATGAAATTTGGTAGGTTGGATCAACTGGCCAAAAATAGAATCTGTATTAAGTTTCAGCTTTTTATCTTCAAAAACACGAAAGTTGGGTCATTTCCGATCGTTCAGTTATATGGCAGCTATAAGATATAGTCGGCCGATCCTTATGAAATTTGGCATGTCGTATTATTTTGCCAAAAATAGCTCTCATGTCAAATTTGAACTCTCTAACTCTAAAAACACCAAAGTTATACCATTTCCGATCAATCAGTTATATGGCAGCTATAAGATATAGTCGGCCGATCCCGGCCGTTCCGACTTATATACTGCGTGCAAAGGAAAGAAGGGTGTGTGCAAAGTTTCAAGACGATAGCTTTAAAACTGAGAGACTAGTTTGCGTAGAAACAGACAGACGGACAGACAGACAGACGGACAGACGGACAGACGGACAGACGGACATGCTCATATCAACTCAGGAGGTGATCCTGATCAAGAATATATATACTTTATAGGGTCGGAGATGTCTCCTTCACTGCGTTGCACACTTTTGGACAAAATTATAATACCCTCTGCAAGGGTATAAAAACGGCGACGAAGGGACTAAACAAATGCATCCGATGCTTCCGGACTAAGCCTCGGTTGCTGGAGCACATTATGGATGATCTCCCAAAGAAAAAAGCTAGCGGCTGCCAGGTCTTTGGAGATACTGGTGTGGATTTTTGTGGGCATTTTTATTATATGCCTTTTTGTAGTCTTTCAGAATTTGGAAATGGCTTGTGCATCAATAAGAGCATCAGCTAGCATTCCTGTATTCATTATAATGCTTAGAGGCCCAGACGACCGAGGGGCGCTCGAGAAACGATTTGTTAGTACATAGCTATTTGAAATTTGTTACGCTAAGAGGAGTTAGTAAGGAAATTTAAAATTCTATATTTTAAATTAGAGGGACAGGAAAGAGATGTAATAGAGTAGAGACCATTATAGTTCGAACACAATACCCTAAAAGGGTCATGCAGTGCATATGTCGAACTACAACGGCTAAGGAACAGAGGACTAAAGTTTCGAGTCCTTCTATTAGGAATGTTAAATTTTAAGCGTGTTAGTAAATGCTGGCTATCTACATCCCCGTTAATAAGGTTATGCAGAAAGACTACACCGAGCATTGTCCTACGATTTGTTAAGCTAGGTAAGTTTATAAGTAAAAGTCTGCTACTGTAGGATGGAAGCTGAAGATTTGCATCCCAGTATAGACCTCTAAGTGCAAATATTAAAAAGTTCTTTTGTACGGATTCTATGCGTTCCTTATATACTCCATATTGGGGACTCCAGACACATGAACCGTACTCTAGTATAGGACGGACCAAGGAAATAAATAATGTTTTGGTTATATAGGGGTCATTAAATTCTTTTGACCACCTTTTGATCAAACCAAGGACTCCTTTAGCCTTATTAACCATTAAGGAAATATGGTCGGCAAATTTAAGTTTGATGTTTAATAGGATGCCGAGATCATTAACCTGGGTTAATTTTTCTAAGGCAATCCCATTAATAGAATAAGTAGCTTGCAGAGGGCAAGAACGATAAAAAGACATATGTTTGCATTTAGATCCATTAAGTATTAGATCATTAGCTAGACACCATTTTTGAAAGTTATTAAGGTCAGACTGAAGACTGCATTGGGCAGAGATGGATTTGTACTGAAGACAAAGCTTTACATCATCTGCATACATAAGAGAGTTCGTTAAAGCAGTGGGCAAGTCGTTTATAAAAAGCGTAAATAATAACGGGCCAAGATGACTTCCTTGAGGGACGCCGGATGTAGCACCGACCAGACGGGACTGAATGTTTTTAAATAAAACTCTTTGTGTCCTTCCATCTAGGTAGCTGGAGATCCACGTTAAGAGGTCTTTAGGAAAACACAGCATATTCAGTTTACTCAACAAGAGTGAGTGATTAACTGAATCAAATGAATTCATTTGTTTTGACACCAAAGCATATTGTAAGGGATGTGAGGGATCTATCCCAAACTTCTTTGCAGCTTCTTTGCACAACTTTTCTGTAGGCATTAAATATATTTATATATACCCGCCAAAGGCCTCAACATATTTGGTCTGACAACGCTACAGTTCTCGATGTTCTAACCCCAAATCATTGTTTAACTGGTCAGCTTTATCGAGCCCGATGTCACAAAGCTGAACTTCAACCGTCTTCCCTGCAGCAGTCTTTCTGGTCCCGATGGAAGAAGGAGTACCTAAACCTTCTTCAGCAGTGCTTCAAATGGCGTGTCTCCGGTCCTGCCTTGGCCCTGAACGATGTGGGGCTGGTCAAGTACGAAAACCTACCTTCGATGAAATGGCCGCTTGCGAGAATAATGGAGTTAGTCCCTGGTCGAGATGGAGTCATTCAAGTGGCGGTGATTAAAACCACATCTGAAGTTACCAAGCGCGCATTTTCTAAGCTGTGCCTGTTGCCCCATAGGGGGGACATCTGAGTAGTGTTTTGAAAAAATCGAAAAGTTTTTTTATCGCTTAAAAAATTCTGTAGGCTCTTAAAAATAACATATCAAAATATAGAGTCCGGCAAAAGTTTCTAAGTGTCGAAATTTTACATTCTGCGGAGATTCCTCACAGGTATATCCCACAGTATTTAAAACTTTAAACGCGTTTATCTCAATACCACTTTTTTTAAGACTCCCGGAAACATAACTCGAACAAATCTTAACCGATCGATTTTGAATTTTGACAGTATATTTAAAATACTATAGTATAAAACATATATAAACAAGAAAGGAAACCTAACTTCGGGCGAAGCCGAAGTTTATATACCCTTGCAGTTAAAACCGGATATATATCGCAAACATCGGATATAGTTGGCCGATCCTTATGGGAATATGAATATATAATCCAATTTATTACAATACAAAATCTAAAAAACAATTCCCAAACTTCTATCTTCAAAAATACCAAAGTTGGTATTTCTACCAAAAACCATTTCCAATCGTTCAGTTATATGGCAGCTGTAAGATATAGTCGGCCGATCCTTATGAAATTGGGCATGTCGTAATGTTTTGCCAAAAATAACTCTCTTGTCAAATTTGAACTCCCAAACTCTAAAAACACCAAAGTTACAGCATTTCCAATCATTCAGTTATATGGCAACTATAGGATATAGTCGGCCGATCCCGGTCGTTCCGACTTATATACTGTGTGCAAAGGAAAGAAGGGTGTGTGCAAAGTTTCAAGACGATAGCTTTAAAACTGAGAGACTAGTTCGCGTAGAAACAGACAGACGGACAGACAGACGGACAGACGGACATGCTCATATCAACTCAGGAGGTGATCCTGATCAAGAATATATATACTTTATAGGGTCGGAGATGTCTCCTTCACTGCGTTGCACACTTTTGACCAAAATTATTTTTGACCCTCTGCAAGGGTATTAAAAAAGGAAGCAATATAAAAAAAAATTCCTACGATAGATAAAGTATCGTAGGATTTTTTTTTTATATTGCTTCTTTTTATACCCTTGCAGAGGGTATTATAATTTTGTCCAAAAGTGTGCAACGCAGTGAAGGAGACATCTCCGACCCTATAAAGTATATATATTCTTGATCAGGATCACCTCCTGAGTTGATATGAGCATGTCCGTCTGTCCGTCTGTCCGTCTGTCCGTCTGTCTGTCTGTCCGTCTGTCTGTTTCTACGCAAACTAGTCTCTCAGTTTTAAAGCTATCGTCTTGAAACTTTGCACACACCCTTCTTTCCTTTGCACGCAGTATATAAGTCGGAACGGCCGGGATCGGCCGACTATATCTTATAGCTGCCATATAACTGATTGATCGGAAATGGTATAACTTTTGGTGTTTTTAGAGTTAGAGAGTTCAAATTTGACATGAGAGCTATTTTTGGCAAAATAATACGACATGCCAAATTTCATAAGGATCGGCCGACTATATCTTATAGCTGCCATATAACTGAACGATCGGAAATGACCCAACTTTCGTGTTTTTGAAGATAAAAAGCTGAAACTTAATACAGATTCTATTTTTGGCCAGTTGATCCAACCTACCAAATTTCATTAGGATCGGCCGACTATATCTTATAGCTGCCATATAACTGAACGATCGGAAATGGTATTTGGTAGAAATATCAACTTTCGTATTTTTGAAGATAGAAGTTTGGGACTTTGTTTAGATTTTTTATTTTAGTTAATTAGTTTTATTATGATGTAATCATAAGGATCGGCCAACTATATCTGATGTTTGCGATATATATCCGGTTTTAACTGCAAGGGTATATAAACTTCGGCTCCGCCCGAAGTTAGCTTTGCTTTCTTGTTTTTTATTAACAATTTTTTGCCGTTTTTTATCGTGAAAATCTTAACTTTTTTTAATCACTCACCATTTTGCAAAAAATCAATATATCGCCAAAATTCGCGTGTGTCGATAGCTGTTGATGTATAGAAACATTGCCAAACAAAACAAACCGATAGATTCACCTTCTTCGTATAGACCAATTAGTCTCCTTTCCTCAGTAAGCAAAATATTAGAGAAAATAATTAAAGAGAGGCTTATCCAGTTCCTTGAGGATAATGCCTGCCTACCTTCTTTTCAATTTGGGTTCCGGCGTGAGCACAATACAGTCCAATCTCTTGTAAGAATCAAAAAAATCGTAAATAGAAGTTTTTCAGCATCCCAATCCACCGGAATGGTACTGCTAGATATTCGAGCTGCTTTTGATTCCGTTTGGCACGATGGACTGATACATAAAATGTGCATTCTAAACTTCCCCCCAGAAATCATTAAGATAGTGAAGAGCTTTCTTTCCAATAGGTCGTTCTCGGTACACATAGAAAGTGCAACGTCCACCATAAAATACATCCCAGCAGGCTGCCCGCAAGGATCTACTTACAAGGATCCCGCAAGGATCTTAATCTACTTAGAGCAGATTTTCCAGTTCTGCCCGGTTGTTCCATGTCCGTATTCGCTGATGATACAGCTATTCTAAGCTCAGGTAGACTATCATCGGAGATCACCAACAAATTAACTCTAGCGTTTGAAAAAACTAACACATACTTCCGAAAATGGAAAATCCTCGTGAACTCTGATAAAACCCAGGCAATCTATTTTACAAGAAAAATACACTACTACATTCCCAATGGAGCAATCATGCTAGGGAATACTTATGTTAACTGGGAACCTAGCGTCAAATATCTAGGACTAATTTTAGACAAAAAACTGAAATTTGGCGACCATATAAAAAACACCATTAAAAAGGTGAACGTCACGGTTCGAACTCCCTACCCCTTCATAAACAGAAATGCCCGCCTGAGCTTAGAAAATAAACTATTTCTATTTAGATCAATTTTCCAAGCAATAATTTTTTACGGTGCACCTGTCTGGGCAGATATAGCGAAATGTCATTTAAAAAAGCTCCAAGTGTCCCAAAATAAAATACTAAAAATGATATATGTACAACCTACCTTGGCACCACGCTACGACTGATCTTCATAATACTGCTAACATTGAGTTAGTTTCAGATAGACTTCCACGCCTTACTCGGTGTTTCTACTTAAGATGTCAGAATTCCACGTACCCTCATTTAAACGATTTAGCCTTAGATTATAACTTTTAGTTGTAACTTAGACCTAAAGTTTTATTTTTGTAGGTTAAGATATTGTAAGCGGCTTTTGTATTTTTCCCGCACACTTTAATATTGGATACACCAAACAATTTGTCACCACCCATTATCTATTCTAAGTTGATAAGGTATTCCTCCTGGACTCTTAAAAATCTATTCCATATTATTCCTTTTTCATTTGGCCGAAACAAATTCCAGAAAATCCGTTTTTTCCCCCTGTTACTCAGATGTCCCCCATACACCTTAAAGACAAATTTTAATCTATAACAAAAATGACTGAACTTTTAACGCAAAGAGTTACAGAAAAAGCACAGTCTCTTGCAAAATATTATTTCAATGATTTGAAGGACGATATGATTCAAGAATGTGTGAATTTTCAAAGTCACATTTCTTCTGATAAAACTGCAGAGTGTGTAGTGAAACCTGAATCAAACTCACTACTCAGTCTCTCAACTTTTTTGAGGAATCAACGTCTGTCAAATGTATAACTTGGATATAGCTTTCCGTATTGCACTTTCCACTCCTGCTACAAATTGTTCTGGGGGAAGGGCTTTTTCTGCTTCAAACGCGTAAAGAATTATCAAAGGTCTTCATTGTCTCAAGAAAAAATGAATTCTCTAGCTCGTCTCTACATAGAAGCCGAAATAATGAACACCATAAACTATGATGATTTTATTAATGATTTTGCTATTAAAAAGTCCCGTAAAAAAATGTATATCTTGAATTTTATTTCGTTCCGCTTCTTCTAAATGACTAAATGAAATTTTATTTAACTTGTATGTGACTCTTGCGCGGCGATCTCGTTTGACTAAAGTCAGTCTTCCCTCAATCGTGACCCCCTCATCAATTTATCAATTCCCTGTCATAATAATAACCCCCTGTACTAATTTCTTCTCCTATTCCTCATTACTGAATTACTTAATTAAATTTAATATATGCTCGCGCATACATAAAATTGGCGACGAGGATGGGATACTAATCCCCTGAGCATAAGCTTATTAAATTCCACAATTATCGTACAGGGAGAGAGAGACACGGAATTTACGGTGAAGAGCATTAACCGTACGTCCAATTGCGGTAGTCTTATAATTCTAAAGCAAGCACATGGATAAGCGCCGAACTGTCGGTCAAGCTGAGAAAAGCGCCGGCGAGAAGGTAAAACAAGAAATAAACGATAGTTAATCAACTCCACAAGGGGGTCTCGCTGAGAGCGGATGTACCGTTAAGCCAAATACTGCAGCCAGTACTGATAAGCGAAAAGCGGTCTTCCAAACTTGCGGAGACGCCATGGCGGGAGTTGGAACTCTGGAACCTTTCGACTTGCCAACCCCAAGAAAATGAAAGGCGTACCGAGATCGTTTTGAGATGTACCTTTTAGCAAATAGCGTCGTGAACAAGGACCGGAAGAAGGCGGCGTTTCTTACACTAGCGGGCGCACTCCTTTATGAGTTAATAGTGTCGTTAGCATCACCCAGGCAAGTCAGTGATTTGCAATTAACAGACGTGTATTAAAAGCGGGCGCACTACTTTATGAGTTACTAGTGTCGTTAGCATCACCCAGGCAAGTCAGTGATTTGCAATTAACAGACGTATATGATATTTTAACCAGTAGCTTGGCGCCCCGCCAATCGGAGATTGCTGCATTCTCCCGCATGTTGCGGGACCGATTTGTGTGCGGGATGCGCGACGAAGATCTCCAGCGAAGCGTGCTAGCCGACCCCGAATTGGCGACCCCTTCCACGGAATACGGGGGGTCCATCCACGGGTTGTGGGGGTCGGCACGTCCGCAAAAAGTGTCCGTTCCGCAACGCCACTTGTCATTCCTGTGGTCGAACTGGCCACATACGTCGGGTATGCCGCAGTAACAGTCAAGCTGGGTCAACAAAATCTTCATCTCCTACGCCCATTAACATGCGTAACAACAGGCCATCGCACGGACGCGTTCATCAAATAGTTCAGGTTGTCAGCGCCAAGAAATCCGTGGCCGTGGTCATCAACGGTCGCTCATGCCAGTTCGAAGTTGATTCCGGGTAGCCCTTCACCATCATGAAGGAATCTTCGTATCGGTACATCTGGCCAAACGGTAATCCCGATCTCGTCAAGTGCTACCTAAAGCTAAGCGACTATCAACGTAACCCTATTCCGGTCAAGGGATCCGCTCCAACACGTCAATCCGCTACAACAATCAGTAATCTTCCATTGGTCGTCACGTCCGGCACCGGGTCAAACCTTCTAGAATACAACTGGTTTGAACCCCTCGGAATCCGCATAGAAGGCATTCATGGCGTGCAGTGCGAAAATGGTATCGCGGAAATTCTAAGGAAATTCGACCATTTGTTTTCATCAGAACTTGGTCGGTATACGGGGCCGCTAATGGCCCTCAAAGTGGATCAGGAAGTTTCGCCGGTCAGACTGCCACCGCGTCGAATCAGACTGCCTTACGCACTCCCCAAGCCATATGGAGAAGAGTTGGACCGTCTCTGTGCCCAAGGAATACTTGAGCCTGTAGAGTACTCTGAGTGGGCCACTCCGACGGTTCCCATATTCAAAAAAGATGGTTCCATTCGCATTTATGGAGATTATAAATCTACGCTTAACAGAGCGGTACAGCCGCATTGCCATCAAATTCCTGCAATGAACACGCTATTAGCTTCGATAGAAGGAGGCTCAATTTTTGCAAAAATAGATTTGGCCCAAGCGTATCAATGATTGGTAGTAGACGAAAAGTCAGCTTTGATGCAAACAGTTGCTACTCACAAAGGAGCATTTAAGGTAACAAGACTACAATTCGAAATTTCAGCAGCCCCAGGAATATTCCAAAGCTGCATTGAAAGAATATTGCTAATGTATCCTTTAAAAACCAGAAAAACCAATCCCTCAAATCCTTTCCAACCCGATGATTCGTCGAGCAATTTTCTTGAGAGCGTATAAATTCAATTTAATTCATTAGCCTGGAACAAAAATAAGTAATGCAGATTTCCTAATCCGCTGCCCAACGTCAGATATACACCATGAGCCTCGAACAGAAGAAGTATTCATAATAAAATTGGCAACTGATCCCACTGTCACCGCGAACACCCTATCAACTACCAACATGTCTAAGGATTGCAGCCTTAGAAAGGTGCTGAACTGAGTGTTAAGGGGATGGAGTAGTGTTAAAGTTCAGCGTCATGATGACCTGTACCCTTTCTTCATTCGGCGAAACGAACTGACCAGTAACCAAGAAATATTATTTTGGGATAATCAAGCAGTTATTCCCTTGACGGACAGGCAGGAAATTCTCTCTGAGTTACACGCGCACCATCCGGGAATCGTTAGAATGAAGGCTTTAGCCCGCAGTTACGTCTGGTGGCCCGGTCAGGATGCAGATAGCGAAAAGGCGGTGAGTAAATGTTTAGCGTGCCAACATTCGAGAAATTCCCCCCCACGATCGGATGTACATCACTGGGAGTCTGCCAAGAAACCATGGTCCCGCCTGCACATTGATTTTGCTGGACCGTTCCGAGGGAACACGTTTGTGTTAGTCGTCGACTCTTCTACGAAGTGGCTTGAAGTTTGCCCCGTTAAATCGACATCCGCGTCAGCTGCAATCACCTTCCTTCGGCAACTGTTCGCCACCCATGGCATTCCGGATGAAATCGTGTCCGTCAACGGAACTGCTTTCATCACCAAAGAGTTTAAGTTGTTTACAAAAAAAAATCGGATTCGTCAACCAACGGACAGGCCGAACGAATGGTTCAAACCACCTGAGCCAAACGGGACTGGAGGACCGCCACGCAGATCGACCCGTGACCGTCGCCACCCCCAGCTCTACGATCCGTCTGGGTGTAAAGGGGTGTATGCGACTGCACTCTCTCGCGCGGCGATCTCGTTCGACTAAAGTCAGTCTTCACTCAATCGTGAGCCCCTGCAGATTGAGCTGCAGTCACGGCAGTTAATCAATTCCCCGTCATAATAATAACCGCCTGTACTAATTGCTAATCCTATTTCATTACTTAAATAAATGTAATATATGCTTGTGCATACATAAACTTGTGTTGAAACTGAACTTTCAACACAAACAGTTACAGAAAAAGCACAGTTTCTCGCAAAATATTATTTCAATGATTTGAAGGACGATATGATTCAAGAATGTGTGAATTTTCAAAGTCACATTTCTTCTGATAAAACTGCAGAGTGTGTAGTGAAGCCTGAATCAAACTCACTACTCAGTCTCTCAACTTTTTTGAGGAATCAACGTCTGTCAAATGTATAACTTGGATATAGCTCTCCGCATTGCACTTTCCACTCCTGCTACAAATTAATCTGGGGAAAGGATCTTTTTCTGTTTTAAACGTGTAAAGAATTATCAAAGGTCTTCATTGTCTCAAGAAAAAATGAATTCTCTAGCTCGTCTCTGTAAAGCCTTCTTTACTTAAGCCTAGTACTGAGTTGACGAAAATCCGCTAGCGAAATCGCACTTTATTCAGCTACCGAGCTAGTGTGACCAAAAAAATTAAGGAAAAGGGTAATATTAAACAGCTGTTGTTTGTAAACAAAAAACAAATAAGCAAAAATGAATTCAAACCGATTGGATTTTGGTGTTTTCTTTATGTATTTCGCCGCTAAGGAGCTGATTAAAAAAAAGAAAACTGGGTCAAAATCAAAATCAAAATCATTAAAATTAAAATGTCCCTTGTGGGTCAAATCCCATATTATGAGCTTCGCCTTGACCGCACTTATTAGCTTGACTTTATCCTCGCGGGCCGAAAATGTTTCGGTCCGAAAATTTTTTTCTTTCAATTTTCGCTCCATGTTTTAGCTATCAAAATAAATCAAATGAATTATTTTTACACCCCAAAATCAGCTGTTTATTTTTTTTGATCAGGCAACGCCATTCAATTCGATAGCTAAAATTTTTCGTCAACAGAGTACCCGAAAAATCTAGGAGACGAAAATTGCTTCTTCCTTTTTTTACACCGTTTTTTTTATATGAAGTTTGACAGCTGTCAGATTTTTGACAGCGGATTTTCGTCAACTCAAAGGCCCAGTTGGCTTCTCAAAAGTGCGAATTGTGATTGGAAGACTTCTTTTGGCGTGTCACTTTTGGTGTTGTGATGTAGCTGTTTATTTATTCCAGAAGGTATGTATTTTCAAGGTGGAATGAGGCGGGTGTTTGTGTTTTGTTTGGGCGGTGGCAGGCCCTGTAGTACCAAGAAGTTGGAGCATCTATAAAGGGTTGAGAGAATTCTGGGCGCGCGTTTTTTCTTAAAAGCAGATATAAAATATTTTACTAGCGATCGGTTAGGGCTAGTGAGCAGCCTAGGAATAAGATTCTTTGTCGACATTTCTAGACGATCGAGAATGCTTGGTAATCCTGTTTCAGCCAGAACACACTGTATTAGTGATGTTGGGAATGCATTAATTGAACGACGAGCTGATGAGTGATATGGAGGTTGGATTTTCTTCAAGTTGGATGTAGCGCACCAACCGTAAATAGGGAGGCCGAAATCAATTTTGGAAAGGATAAGGGTACGGGCTAAGTTGGTTAGACTATTAGAGTGGATATGTGAGAACTTGGTCAGGTTTTAAGTTGTTTTCTAAACAAGATACGTGATCCTTAAAGCTAAACCTGGAGTCAAAAGTGATCCCAAGTATTTTTAAGTTTGGAACAGGATGGATAGACTTGTTATTGAATTCTAAAGTTGGAAGCAACAGTGGATTTTAGGGCATATGTGCAAAGTATTGCATATTTCAATGGAAAGTAAAGCACCAGAGTGTAGACCCCAGGCTTCTAAATCTTGAAGGACTTTAGTGAGTGTGTTTCTTACATTATTTAGATATTTAGCTCTGGTATCTGCATATAAAGATATTTTTATTTCCCTTTATCTAGCTATAGTGTTGTTGATTTCTTTGAAGGCAATGATGAAGAGGACAACAGATAGAGGTGACCCTTGAGGGATTCCGTTTGACAAGTTAGCAGCTCCGGAGGTTTTGCCGTTGACTCTGACTTTGAAGGTCCTCTTCGTCGTAAAGGCCTTCACAAGATTGTTAAGCCTTGGACCAATGCCCTAAAGCTGGAGTCAAGAGAGTACTGCATGCAGCCCCATGCGATCGAAGGCCTTTTCGAAATCCGTTGCCAGGATGGAGACGTGGTTCCTTGAAGAAATGGCATTCGACATAAAGTATTGGATTTTAAAAAGAGCGTCTATGGTACTGTGGTGGCTTTTGAATGCAACCTGGTTACCGTTTATCAGGTTATGTCGGTTGATGTACCACATAAGTCGGAGAGCCAGCATTTTCTCGATTATTTTGCTAAGACATGGGATAAATGATATTGGGTGATACCCAATTATATCAGATGTTTTTTGTTAGGCTTAGGGATAGGAATGACTGTGGAGGATCTCCAAGTGTGGGGGTAACTGCCTGTGGACAGCATGGAGTTATAGATATGAAGGATTCGTTTTTTAAGGCTTTGAGGGGTGTGTTTTAACATGGATAAAAGATTCTATCGGAACCGGGAGTTTAACCTACGGCTGCGTGAAGAGCAGTTTCGAATTCTATCATCTTAAAAGAAGTATCCAGAGTTTTTGCTGTTGGTGATAGGGCAGTAGGATTGTAGGATGAGATAAGGTAAGAATCTTAATGATATGGAAAAGTTTTTGTTTGGAGTCTCTAAGCTGATGTAGCTACGAGTTCCACCAGGGGATTTTTGCTTTGTGTGGGTTACGCTTTATTTAAGGAATGAAGGTGTTGGCATCAGCTCTGATACTTTTGAAGATAAGAGCGACATGGTGGTTTAAGCAACCAGGAGTCCATTTTTCCTCAAGTTCGGCGCATATTTTGCGAAATTTATCGCAGTTGGGTAAGTCGGTTTTGTATTTGAGAATTGGTAGGGTTTCATCGGGAAAAAATGGCATGGCTAGAGCGATAAAAATGGGGAAATGATCGCTACCGTGCCATTGGTCACTAAGGGAACAACTGCACCAGTGCGCTATTACGGGGGATATTAAAGATATATCTACATGAGTCAGAGAATCGTTGGAACATTTGATTTGTACTATTTTTTTACCACGAGAGTTTGTGTTAGGAGTGTTAAAAGCTCCAGGAGTAAAAGTCTCCTAGCAGCAAAAGTGGTCCAGTAATTTGGTTTAGCCCGTGGAATAAATCGTTGCTAGAAAAACCTTGACACGGAGAAATGTATATGTTTAAGATTGAAATTGGGTTTGGGAGTTCCAGTTTGATACCATAGCAAAAGAGGTCTGATATTATGTTTGGCGGAAATTGCAAGTTTCGCAAGTAGGTGAGTTTTTGCAAAATTTTGCCGTATGGCCCAGTTTTTGACAAGTCTTGCACCTCATAGGGTTGGGAAAGTACTCCCTGGCCTAGACGGTGTGCCATGAGATGTCTATCTGCTGTAGGTTGTAGAGATCGAATGTTACGAGAATAACACCGGAAGGTTTTGGGATGCCGTCGACTTTCCTGGTAAATTTGAACACCGAGTGGACGTTTTGGCTGGCCAGTTCTTTAACGATTTCGTCTTCAGGGATGGTAATAAGTTAAGGGGCATATATGGTTCCTTTTACAAAGTTGAGGAAATCGTGTAATTTGCACTCAATATCGCATATTCCAGCTAGGTTGTCTGTTTTCATGAATTTACCGGCTGGGGTATTGTTTTTCACAAGCATTAAAATGTTGCCATCCCGGAGAGTGGAGATGGACAGATTTCCTTTGCTAATAATTTTGAACGCACGGTTTACAGCAAAGAAAGATAACTCGGAAATTTTTTTGCTTCTGTTTTTTGACGATATAATGATAAATTTTGGGTTTTCTTTTGTACTTTCGGGTAGTTCTGGCAACACCTCTTGAAGTTTTTGGAAAGGTCTTTTTTTTTTATTTTGGGCTATCGCTAAGCAATGCGTAGCGGTTATCCCCTAAGTTTGGGGCCCAGGGGGCATGTTTTTAATATATTGAGACTGCTAAGCTTAGGCTTGAAAACTTGCATTGAAGAAAATGAATAAATAACCGTTTTTAGCGGATAAGCGTGTGGAACGGGAGATAAGGCACAGACGTCTGCGCTTGATGAGAATTATCGGTGACTGGATAGTCCATCAATTAGTAGACTAGCTAGCATTCCTGCATTATAATTATCATAAAGATTAGCCGCCCAGACGATCGAGAACCCCAAGATACGATTTATTATTAATTTGTTATTTATTAAACTAAGAGGTTTTAGTAATAAAATTAAAAATACTTGAATTTAAATTTGAAGGACAGGAAATAGAGATTATGTCGAACTACAATGGCTAAGGAATAGAGAACTAAAGTTTATAGTCCTTCTATTAAGAACATTGCAATTTAAGCGTGTTAGTAAATGATGCATATCTGCATCGTTATTAATGAAGATATGTAGAAAAACTATACCCAGCATTGTCTTACGATTAGATAAGATTGGTAAGTTTATTAGTAAGAGTGAAGAGTGAAGACGAGTGATATAAGAGTAAAGACGAAGATTTGCATCCTTGTTAAGAAAGGTCTGAGAGAGCACAAATGTTTAGAGGTTATTTTTTACGGATTCTGTGCGGTCTTGATGTACTCCATCTTGGGGACTCCAAACACATGAACCGTACTTCAATATCGGATGGACCAAAGAAATAAATAAACTTTTAGTAATATAGGGTCGTTTAATTCTTTTGACCACCTTTTAATAAAACCAAGGACACCTTTAGCCTTATTAACTATTGTGGAAATATTGTCGGCCAATTTGAGTTTTAAGTATAATAGAACACCAAGATCATTGTTGACTGAATGGAATGCTCTAAAGAATTCTGTGAAATCCCTTTTGATCTATGACAATCTATGACAAAGGATGTCAACTACAGTAAATTAGTGGTGGTGGAGCGAAGCTTAATGAAGCCATGCTGATATGGAGAGATGATTGAAGAGCAAAAGTAGAAAATAATTTTAGAATTGACGACAATTCAGATATGCCACTGTAGTTGGAAGCACCGGACTTGTTTCCTTTTTTATGTAAAGGAATGGTAAAAGATTCCTTCCACATAAGGGAAAAATCGAAATTTCCAAAGATAAGTTTAAAAGCTTATGTAGTGGCAAACATTATGAGATAATGACATTATACTATTCTATGAAATGTCCCATCTATGTATGTACGTTTTAATATTTGGTGGAGGTTTGCACAGAGCACTGGCACAGTATTTTAGCACACAGTCTGGAACTCCATCGGGGCCTTGCGAATAAACGGGTTTGACCCTTAAAAGATTCGATAATAAGCTACTCGAAGAAGGATGGACAAAAATTAAGATTATCTTATTTAATGTTGTATGCGTAAGGCTGATTTGTCGTTTTAGGCAAAGAATAAGTAGTTTGAAAAAAAGTTTTGCGAATATTTTCAATTTTCAAACGTAAGCAGAGGTGGAAAAGATACATGTTTGTGCTTAGTGTTTACAAAGCTATCAAACTGCTTCGGATACGGAGTAAATTGGATTAAATTCGGATCCCGAATATAATTCCTATAACACTCAGCGCAACTCACGGAAAAAATTTGACCGAGTAGATATCTTGGCCGTCAGCCAACGGGTACAACAGGGGGACCTACACGCAACCATTTGCGTGCCGTAACTGTGTACACCGCTGGTAGTGCGACTATACTCTCAAGAGAGAGAGCCCAAGTGTGGGCTCATCCCCAAGGACCTTTGGCGACGAGTGGTAAACGAGTTGCATGGGCGCTTCGTGGAGGAGATGCCAAAAAGCGGAGGACCCAGCGGAGGATGCTAAAAAGCGTCAAGGTACCCTAATTGCCTGCCAAGACACGCGATCCCTAGAGACTTACAAGCGTATGGTAGTATCGCTTGGGGAGATCTATCCCGGGGCAAAGCTGGTGGCGGTTGACTAAGGGAGATCCCAAGTAAACCGAGGCTCACAGAAAAGCCAGCCAGGCTCACAAAAGCGCGAGTATGGCCCACAGAAAAGCCAGCCGATCCTAAAACCATCCAGACGACGCTTAGGATGTGCAATCCGACCCTTCCCACGGCGGACTGGAGAGTCGCCAAGGTCGAGAATGCGGAAGGACTGCGGAGGCAGGTCCTCCTCACGCTCGACGAGGAGACCGTGAAAGCCCTGGAAAGGTCTGAGCACCGGATAAAACATGGATTCGAGCATGGGACGGTCCGTATTTATAAATCTGATGCGAAGAGCAAAACCAGGAAGCGAGCTGGAGGCAGACGCGCAAGAGCCGGACTTGGAGGAGCCGACCGAAGAGGGGCACCCGGAAGGAGTGTCGCATGAGGAGGAGGACATCCTGGTAGGGTACACCTCAGAGGAGAGCGACTTGGCAACGGTACTTCTCTAAGTGGCGTCGGGTCCTCTAAGGGTGTGTTCGGCGTATATGGGCCACGATCAGGAGGCTCTCCCGCCGCACCCGCTACTTAAACAGCTGGTGGAAGAAACAAGAAGCACTGATCATAGGTGCTTCCTACCTAACCAACTCGAATACCTATTGAGTGATAAGCATTTCAGCTTGGCGATAAACAGCTGGACCTTTCAAATCCCCAGGCCCAGATGGCATTGTCCCGGCTCAATTAATTAAAGCCGGACCCAATCTGAGGTCATGGGCCAGGAAAACTTTCTCTGCACTTTTCAGAATAGGCATCGTACCGGCAATGTGGTTGCGGACGAAGGTCGTATTCATATTCAAAGCGGTAAAACCATCGCACTGCACCCCTAAGGACTTCAGACCCATAGGCCTGCCATCCTTTCTCCTCAAGACAATGGAGCGACTTATAAGCTTTATTAATCTTATCATTAACCCAGATAATATTTCGGGATCTCAGCATGCGTATAGGAAGGGCCGATCCACGGAGACGGCACTCCACGAGATCCCTGCTTTCGTGGAAAAGGCACTTAGTGACAAGTAATAAGCACTTATTGTCTTTCTAGACATAGAACAACATCCTGCCATGTTCAATAATCAATGTGCTGACGAGACTAGAGGTAGACGATCAATTCGTGCGCCTAACAAAGCAGATCCTGGTAAACAGGACTGTTGAGGCGTCATAAGGAGGAGAACCAATTCAAAGATACGTTAGAAGAGGCACTCCGCAAGGAGATGTACTCTCACCCCTACTGTGGAACGTGGCGGTTAATAGCCAACTACGATCTCTAGAAGGTGGTGGTTGCAAGGTTATTGCTTATGCGGATGATGTCGCAACTGCCTCCTCTGGAAAATTTTCCCAAACTCCATGTGACCGCATGACGGATAAACTTAAGGTTCTCTCAACATAGGCAGTTAGGGATGGACTAGGTGTAAACCCATTCAAAACCAAGCTAGTCCTCTTCACTAGGAAGTAAAAAATACCAAATTTAAGGTTTCCAAAACTATCAGGAGTAACAGGAAACTGGACTGGAAGTCAAAAACTATGGATAGAGCTAATAAGACAACAATCGCGTTCTATACATGCCGAAAAGGCATCGGTCTCAAAAGGGGAATGTCCCCAAATACCCATACTTTTCTACGGGGTGGTAGTCTGGTCTCACAAACTCCGCATGTAGAGAGAGACTTAGGAAAACGCAAAGGATGGCGGTGGTCTGCATTACAGGCAGCCTACGTACCACACCGATAGACGCCCTATCGGACGCCCTATAGCCTCGCTATCGGCAGATCCCCAGCACTTACTGGTAATCAAGACACAATCTGCAGAAATTGTAGCACTGCTAATTGTTGGTGCGAAATTTGTTTCCGATATTGGAGGGGGGCTTTACACTGCGAACTCCATGACGCGGGAATTGGAGTGAGCAGAGCGGGTCTGTGCCCTTTGGGTTTCAGCGGTCACTAGAGACAGGTTGCTCTTAATCGCCGATTTTTCCACTTCGGTATCGCGGGTTGAAAAGTAAGAGTAGAAGCCGTTTCTTTGGTTCACTGAACTTCTACGCTCGTTCTTTTGCTCGTTGCTCAACGAGCTCATGGCACTTATTTATTTAAAACAATGCACTAGTTTTGGTTTAGCACATCACAACTGTTATAAAAAGCTTGTTTATTGCTTTTAATAAATTGTGGTTCAGCGTCTTTTCGCTTATGTTGGGTTGCCCCAGTTTTTTTTTTTTTTTTTTTGATTAGCTGTTTTATGTTGCAGTTTTCCCGGAGCTCAGACAAAGCACTCCCGCTCTGTTGGGTAGTTCGATGGTTGACGAGGAATTTTTAACATGGTTTATTGGACCTAGGGACAAGTTAAACATGGCAGCGGTTCAGTCGTGGTGCGTGATAAGTGATAACGACGGTGAGTTATCGATATTAGACCACTTTAGTTGTGGGATATTAAAGTCTGGTCATAAGATTGAAAACGGATTGAATAGAGGACAGAATGATGTTATTGCAAAAAAATATTATGCCACTAAACTCTTGTGATTTCACCTCTTCAGAACCAAGTTAAGAGTCTACTGAAATGAGGACTCAACCAATTACAATACAAAATCTGAAAAAAGTCCTTAGTGTCTGACCGCTATCAGAAATAGTCGGGCGATGGTTATGAAATTTTGGTAAATCGGAACAACTGACCTAAAATAAAAAACATCTGAATAAATTGAAATTTGTATGAAGTTCGAACTTTCTATCTTCAAAAACACGAAAGTTGGGTCATTTCCTATCGTTCCTATCCAATATAACTGGATATAATCGGCCGATCCTTAAGAAAATTTGTCGCTTACGAAAAAATGTCGCCTGGTGCTAGATCCGGTGAACAAGGTGGTCAAGCAGTTCGAACCGCAATTCGTGGATTTTCGCCGTGGCGACTATTGAGGTGGTGCGTTGTCTTGGTGGAACTAGGCTTTCTTTTTTTGCAAATGTGTCCGATTTTTCGAAATTTCTTCCTTTAGCTTTTCCAATAATGATGCGCAGTATGCTCCAGTTATAGTTTTTTCTTTTTCAAGATAGTCGATAAAAATAATTCTTTTATAACAGTACCACTTCATCCTCCGAAGAGACAAGTCGTATTAGAAAACTATCGATCCCGCATTCGCAAAAAACCCATTGAGCTTATCAGCAAAAGTTGAAAAACAAATATTAAACACAAAACAAAACTAAAAAGACAACAACAACAACAATTTCTTACCACTCGGGCGCAAGCCCTTTACAAACAACCATGCACGAACCACCAGACATAGCCAAATACACTACGAGACCGTATCAACTAGGAGAACCCAAATTTATTGTCATCAAAAGCAAAAATGAATCCTCATTTAAAAATGTTTCACCTTTCATCATCGAGAAATCTGTGGATTTCGCCTGCGGAGGAAGAGTTGATTCTGTGAAAAAAACCAGAGACGGCGGACTTTTGATAAAAACAAAAAACAACACACAAGCCACAAAACTCCTAAAACTTACCAAAATCGCAGATATGGATGTAACAGCAACCGAACACAAGACACTTAATTTTTCAAAAGGCGTTATCTACTGTAATGACCTTAGATACATAGACGAAGAAACAATCCTCCGAGAACTAAAACCACAGAAAGTAATTGAAGTCAAAAAAATAATGAAGAGACAAAAAACCAACAATAACGCCAACACCAACAACTACAGCAACACCATCAACAACAAAAACACCAACAACAACAACCACCCCAACAACAACAACAACCTAATATAAACCGGACTCATAATAATTACATTCGAAACCCATCAACTCCCTGAAATACTGCGAGTCGGCTATGAAACTGTTCGCGTACGCAACTATATCCCTCTGCCACTCCGTTGCAGAAAGTGCCTCCGCTATGAACATCCTACAACCATATGCAAGAGCACCAAAAAATGTTTAAACTGCTCAGATGAAAAACACACCAGCGAAGGAGAACTCTGCAAAAACGAAAAAAAATGCCTAAATTGCGTAAACAATCCTGAAATTGACCCCCAACACAGCCCTTTGGACCGCAAATGCCCCACATTCCTCAAACAACAAGAACTCACTGCCATAAAAACCACCGATAAAGTCGATCATAAAACTGCTCTGAGTATCTACTTTGAGCGACACGGATACAAAACAAGAAACTCTTATGCAAACACACTTACAAACACCACAACCACAATAAGAACTCGATCTCCAAATACGCTCACATCAACATCTGCAAATGCACAAACTACATCCACATCCTGCGATCACAACCAATCAAACACACCTTCAACCTCATCTGCATCAACCAAAACAAACAAAAAAATACTCCAAAAACACAACCAACACGACCAGGACGACACCGAAGCCATGGCAACGGACAACATGAACCCCACCAGAACAACAACCTCATACGGATCTCAACTCAAAAAGGACCTTAAACTAAAAATGTTCCCTAAATATAAGTCAAACCCTCTGTGTACTAACTTCAAACCACCTAAATCAAAAGCCAAATCCTCTAACAAAAACAAACATTCCACTAACAGCGACAGCGAATCGGTTTAAAAGCCACAGATCTCCTATACTTTAAGTTTCAACCCTAGAACTTTTTACACTACCAGTATGTCACTAATTTTAATTCAATGGAACATTCAAGGATATACAAATAACTATAATAATCTCCTTATCCTGATTAAAAAATACTCTCCGCATATCATTACACTTCAAGAAACTCACATACAATATACTAACAATATACCAACTCCAATAAATTACACTCTACTAACAAACTTAGCCACCAATAGATTTGGCGGCGTAGCGCTATTAGTCCACAAGTCAATCCAATATTCCATAGTAAACATTCCAAACGACCTTGAATCTCTAGCAATACACATTAAATCCAAGAAGAACATGCACATAAAGACAACATACATTGCCCCAAACAGAACTGTCACACACGCCAAGTGGGAAATACTTAATGATCTCCATGGCAGCGACCATTTTCCGATAGTTATCTCTTTATTCCCTCCAAACACTATAAACAAATTCTCAAAACCATTTTTTATATTTAAAAAAGCAAACTGGGAGCAATACGAGGCTCTCACACACAAAAATAACGAAATTTTCCCCACTTCACCAAACGTCAACAAAGAAGCCGCACAAATTAACAAAATTATATTACATAGCGCAAACATTTCCATCCCACAAACCTCAGTAAATACAAAGCCCTACAAGGTCCCCTGGTGGAACAAAAAACTGGCACAGCTAAAAAAAGAAAAACAATTAGCTTGGAAAAACAAACAAAAACAATCGCAACATCAACCTTACAAATATTATAAACTACAGACGCTTAAACGCCAAGTACAAGTTCGAAATCAAAACAAGAAAGGAAAGCTAACTTCGGGCGGAGCCGAAGTTGATATACCCTTGCAGTTAAAACCGGATATATATCGCAAACATCGGATTTAGTTGGCCGATCCTTATGATTACATTATAATAAAACCAATTAATTAAATTACAAAATCTAAAAGAAAGTCCCAAGCTTCTATCGTCAAAAAAAACAAAGTTGTTATTTTTACTAAACACCAAATACCATTTCTGATCGTTCAGTTATATGGCAGCTATAAGATATAGTCGGCCGATCCTTATGAAATTTGGTAGGTTGGATCAACTGACCAAAAATAGAATCTGTATGGAATTCCAGCATTCTATCTTCAAAAACACGAAAGTTGGGTCATTTCCGATCGTTCAGTTATATGACAGCTATAGGATATAGTCGGCCGATCCTTATGAAATTTGGCACGTCGTATTGTTTTGCCAAAAATAGCTCTCATGTTAAATTAGAACTTTCTAACTCTAAAAACACCAAAGTTATACCATTTCCGATCAATCAGTTATATGGCAGCTATAGGATATAGTCGACCGATCCCGGTCGTTCCGACTTATATACTGCGTGCAAAAGAAAGAAGGGTGTGTGCAAAGTTTCAAGTCGATAGCTTTAAAACTGAGAGACTAGATCGCGTAGAAACGGACAGACAGACAGACAGACAGACGGACAGACGGACAGACGGACATGCTCATATCAACTCAGGAGGTGATCCTGATCAAGAATATATATACTTTATAGGGTCGGAGATGTCTCCTTCACTGCGTTGCACACTTTTGGACAAAATTATAATACCCTCTGCAAGGGTATAAAAAGTAAAATCGAAGCTTCCAGATCCTTTACATCCACCATACAACCAGAAACCCCTTCATCTAAAATATGGAGCAACATAAGACGCTTCTGCGGTCTTAACCCAAGCAAACAAATCCACGCCATACATAATCCCAAAAACAACACTACAACAACAGATACTCTCGAAATAGCCAACTCCCTCTCGCAACACTTCTCAGAGCTCTCAAGCGACCTAAACTTCTCAGACGAATTCCGAAATAACAAATATAAAATCAACACAACCAATTATACACCGACCTCAACAGCCAAAACTATCGAGGAAAACATAAGTCACCTTGAATTAATTGCAGCACTACAAACACTTAAAGGATCCACTCCAGGATTAAACAGAATTTCGTACGAAATGATACGCAACAGCTCCCTTACCACTAAAAACAGAATTAAAAACCTCTTTAATCAAATTTTCGACAGCCACATACCTCAAGCCCACAAAATAAGCTTAATCATACCAATACTTAAACCAAAAACCGACAAAACAAACTTCTCCTCGTACAGACCCATTTCCCTCAATTGCTGTTTAGCAAAAACACTGGACAAAATCATAGCGAAAAGACTTTGGTGGTTTGTGACCCACAACAAACTTTTAAATACAAACCAATTCGGCTTCAAAAAAGGCAAATCGACTTCGGATAGTCTCCTATACGTAGACCATCTCATAACGAAGTCGAAACGGCACACCTCCCTCGTCACTCTTGACTTTTCAAGAGCCTTTGATCGAGTAGGTGTGCACACTATAATTGATCAACTCCAGGAATGGAAAACAGGCCCTAAAATAATCAATTATGTCAAAAATTTTATGCTCAAACGTAAAATAATAGTCAGAGTCGGTCCGCACTTGGCAAATTCACTCCCATTATCCAACGGTATCCCACAAGGATCACCTAATCCTATTTCTCATCGCATACAATAAACTCTCAAACGTAATATCTCTACACAAAGAAATTAAATTTAACGCTTACGCCGACGACTTTTTCCTTATTATAAACTTCAGAAACAACAAACACCTTAACTTTAACCTAGACAACCTTTTACATGACATAAGCAGCTGGTGCTCATATTCAGGGGCATCTCTATCCTTAGCTAAATGCCAACACCTCCATATATGCAAAAAACAAAATTGCACTAGCACCATAAGCTGTAGCAATACACCAATAAAACAAGTAACAGCACTCAAAATCTTAGGGATAACCATAAATAGTAAATACAAATGGGACACACACATAAAATCACTTCTTCCATCACTACATCAAAAATTAAATATCATAAAATGCCTTTCCAATCTCAAATTCAATTGCAACACTCAAACACTACTCCACGTCGCAAAAGCAACAGTCATAGCAAAAATCGAATATGGCCTGTTTCTATACGGACGACACCTTCAAACGGCCAAACTCACAAAAAACCTTATATTTTCCAAAGATACACCAATACACAAACTTGTCAAACAAAGAAAATCAAAAAAGAATACATCAACCATAGACCGCACAATAAACCTCTGTCAAGCACTAAACCTACCCTACGAACCAGTTAAATTACACAAATACCAGCCACCTTGGGATCTCCCAAACCTCATAGACACAACATTTAGAGCGCACAAAAAACAAACCACAACACCAGATACATACATGAAACTATACGAACATACCAAAGACAGCCATAAAACACACAAATTTATATTTACGGATGGATCAAAAATGAACTCCACTATATCATATGCTATCACAACAGATACTTATATTATTAAATATGGTATCCTACCCCCCCACTCATCAGTACTCTCCGCAGAAATAATAGCCATATTAGTAGCGATCGACCAAGTCAAATGCACAAGGGGAAAGTTCATGATCTGCTCTGACTCTCTCTCAGCAATTGACGCCATAAGAAACACAAATAACAACAATTTTTACCCCAACAAAATTAGATCACTCCTTACAAAACTAGCCCCAAAATTAAAATATTGTGGATCCCTGGTCATATAGGCATAGCAGGCAATGAGCTAGCCGACCAAACAGCAAAATCGACATGCAGCATGCCCCTTATTTACACCCCAAACATAAATTTAACAGACATAAACAGACACTTAAAACTAGAATTCCTAACAAGAAATAAACTAAACATAGAACACTGCAATCAATGGTATAAAAACATTAACAAAGACAATTCAAACATCGACAATTACTGCAGATCCTTCCATCCCAAATCGAGCAGACTCGATCAAATTAAAATAATACGCCTTAGACTAGGCCACACAAAACTTACACACGAGCACTACTTCAATCAAAACCAAATCTCACCCTGCCCCTTCTGCTAAGGCGACAATACCTTACCCCACCTATTAAATTCATGCCCATCACTCCTTCCTATTAAACTATCTATCTTCAAAAATACAAACCCATTAAATCTCCTTAACGAACTTAACACTGATAATTTAGAAAAAATCTTAATTTTCTTAAAAATTTCAAACCTATACCATAAAATTTAATAACACCCTAAATGTACATAAACAAAATTTACCAACTAAGTAGCCTAATTACAACGAACAATATGTAAATAAAATAATAGACTTAAATAGCAGTAACCTTAAAAGCCGAAGGCCTCGCTGCCAGCGCTTTACCAACTAAGTTAGTCTAGTTTTGCAAACTTCTCTATCTTTAATAATAAATAAATAAATAAATTCTTTTATAAAAATAAAACATATTATTTTGCCAAAAAAAATCTCAACTGTCTTACTCAAAAAACGCCAAAATTATATCATTTCCAATCAATCAGTTAATCAGGATATAGTCGGCCGATCCCGGCCGCTCCGACTTATATACTGCGTGCAATGGAATTAAGGGTGTGTTCCAAATTTCAAGCTTTAAAAATTGAGAGACTAGGTCGCGTAGAAACATACAGACGGACATGCTTATATCAACTAAGGAGGTGATCCTGATAAAGAATATATATACTTTGTAGGGTCGGTGATGTCTCCTCCACTGCGTTGCACACTTTTGACCAAAATTAAAATACATTTTTCAAGGGTATACAAAAAACACACTAAAAAATTTGCAAACAAATAAAAATAATTTAGACATGGCAATGACCAACAAGCAATTAAAAGCCATTATGGAAGACGCAGTTGCAATCGCTCTCGTAGAGCAAAAAATTGTTTCCAACAAAAATTATAGGATTTTCAGAAACGCTTAGGTGGGTGGTGTATATAGGGATGCCAAAATCAGAATAGGTATTATACGCTATGAAACCTTAGATATTATGAAGTCCCTTCTAGACTTCGAGGATAAAATGAGACGTACGTTTCATGGAAAGCGGCGCACACCGCATATAAGACGTACGAAGGTAGTTCGAACATATAAAGGTAGTTCAAAACGCTACCAAGCCATAGTAATACTTAGAAATAAAATAAAAGGTTCAGCTGATATGGTTTTATGGTCGTTCGACACTTCTTTCAACTTTAAAGCAGTGGTCGGCAGGGCCCTATTCCAGGGCCATAAGAAATTTTACTTCCCAAGATTTCCTTATACACACAGTATAAACGTATGGAAAGTCATGCTCGCAGCCTACTTTCTGCTCCCTTCAGTAACAGAAATCATGAAGGAGAAAATTCACTTAAATTAGACATAGACGTCCGGAGAAAAAAACGAGAGGAAGAATAAACAATAGCAATAAAAAATGCAAAGACAGTGAGAAAGAAAGATTTGAGAGAGATTTGAGGGGGAGAGAATTTTATTTGATTTCTTTTAGCAATTATCAGAAATCCCTATCCCAGTACCGTGAGAGACTAAGAGTCATACTTTTTCTTTTGAGTTCGAAAAGTTTGAACTTAAAAAACGAAACACTTTTTCAAGACTTTGATAAGATAATTATATAAATATTAAATTATTAAATTAATTTAAAAAAAAAATAAATAAAGTTAAAAAAAAATTAAAAGTTGTATTGTTTATAAAGCTTGTTAAAACATACATTTTTGTCAAGTTTTTATAGACTTTATAAACATTACAAAAATGTTGGAAGCAAGCTACAATTATTTTTTCAAGATTTACATTTAACATTGCGATTTTTTATATTAACCATTTTATTTTAATACAAATGTGCAATTGTTTTTATTTAAGTACATTACGTGAATATGTACATTTAATTTTTATCTAAAACGGAACGGTCACATTATGTAGGTTAACAATTGCGCGTTGTGTAGTGTTTCTTCTTGTAAAAGGGTAAGTTTATAACAGTAGTCGGCAGTGCCCTATAACAGGGGCATAGGATATTTCTCTGCCGCTCACACACAGTATAAAACGTATGGAACGTCATGCTCTCAGCCTACTCACTGGTATTCCTTACTAATACTCATTCATTAAATTGATATTAATGTATTGGGTGCCGACCACTGGTTTATAACCATTTCAGTATACGTTGTCTTTTATGCCTAGTACCACTAGACTACAGCAACCCATTTCTTACAACGAAAATATCAGAAAGCATTCAATGAGATATATGAGCGTAAGATGAACGAACAATGAGCGTAAGAAAGAAACTCGCTCTAGGGCCTGTCGTAAGAAATTTTTTTGTCCATTTTCTTTGTATGAAATGGGTTGTCTATATGTATGCTGTATGGTTATTGCTAGTACTTAGATTGACAAAACTCTTGTTCAGCTGGGGGAGTGAGCGAGAGGCAAAAAGGTAAAAAACTGTTTTTGACAAGATCTTTTCGCCATCCCGTACTCAGATCAAAAATAAAAAAAATACCAGAAAATTACATGGGGATGCCGATACACACCAAAGAACATTTTACAGGTCCCTAGCGAAAAGATTAAAAATGTAAATCTTTGATATTATTTGGCAGGGTAAATGATGCAAGACTTGCAATGCTTTTTTTTTAAAGCTTTTTTGTTGAAATAATGCAAAAAATCAATGTAAACGCTTTCGAAAGTCAAATTGATGAATTCGATGCGCTGAAAATTAAAGATGTAATTGGATCGGTAGAAATTCTTCTCGTCATTTCAGATTTGTGGGACAAACCATTTTTCGATCCTTCGATCCCATTTTTTGATCCATTTTTCGATCCTTGAACAAAAATAATTTTAAATGAATAGTTTTTTTAGTTTTTTCCATTAATATAAAGTTTTTTTTACAAATATTTTTTTAGAAATCCTAAAAGAGTTCTATGCAAAAAAATACCCAAAACCTTTCCTAAGATTTCTTTGCATGAATGCGGTTGGTTGCCTATCCCGTTGGCAAAAAATTCTCCAGGTCATCTCATACAAAAACTCTTAAACTATTTTCATATACGGCGACTATGTAATTCCCTATGAGTGGTGAACAGGTACCAGAGAGTTCCCTTATGAAGCCCACAACACTGCAATATAGAAAATTGTACCACTTTTTCTGGGCAAAACTGTATAGCATTCACAATAGTAAAAATTACATATAAAAGATTAAAATTTTTAATCTTTTCGCTAGGGACTTGAAAAATGTTCTTTGGTGCGTGTTGGCATCCCCATGTAAATTTCAAGTATTTTTATTATCTGAGTACGGGGTCAACCCTGTCAACCCCTCACGCTGTTTTTTCCTCTCGCTCACTCCTATAGCTGAAAACAGTTTTAGTCGATCTGAGTACTAGGCTTTAAGGGCAGGGATGTTTGGTTGTCAATAACAACGTTCACCTTACCATGACAAAACAACTTTACATGTGGTATTAAGTCGCATTATTTTTGCCATGGAAGAATTAAAAAAAATTGAACTGTACATTGACGAGATTTACAGACTACGGGTCTGCGACCCATATATTGGTAACCAGAAAATAAAACTGCGTCAAAAATGCTTGGAATATTCAAAAATATTAGATTCATTTAAAATTGTATCATATAGCTTATTTAAAATTACCAAAATGATTGCTAAAGATGTTAACAATGAAAAAATTCGTGGCATTGGAACCCAAAACCAGCTTAAAAACACATCGGGTGGGAACCGGAATAACCATCGTATGCAACAGTGTTTAATTTTTGAAGTAAATTCAAAATTACACCGCTTAAAAAGAGAGCACCAGCTTTTGCAGAATATAGAGTCTGAGCAAATTGAGATAATTTCCAATTTCATTGTGAATCAATAAAAAATTAAAATTTTGATTAAACTATATTATATAAATAATAAAAAATTAAAAAAATAACTTACTATTAAAGGTGATTTTTAAGGAATTTAAGGTGAGTATTTCGTTTATTTGAATTAGACTTTCCACTCGTACTCCTACAGTATTATTTACTTTAGTATTGTTAGTATTATTCTAAGTTGTAGGTATTTTACGAGTATGTTATATTTGTGCAAATTTTTTAACAATCAGAAGAAATTTTTTTAGATCCCATCAGCCTTGACTTTTAAAAAAGTTCTGGATGTCGAGGATTAAGCTGGAAGAAACCAGAAGCTCGAACAATGACTCGAGTGGCTCAATCCATGAAACACATTTAATTTCATGGTGGCGAACCCTAGCGTGCTCGTGAAAACACCATATAACATACATACATATGTATATAGAATTACCAACATTAAAAATTTTCTGTGTGCGTCTGATCTGAGGAAGTTAGTTAGATAGTTCTAGTTAGATAATTTTTCTATGTAGAAAAATTACGAAAGGTATTTTTTACTTGTTAGATAAAAACATTCGCCAAAAGTTTATCAGTTTGGAAGAAATTTGCGTAAGTGTTAAATTATTTAGATTCACTAAAAGATTCACACTTTGAGTCTCTAGACAAAATATTTTTTCTAATTGTATGACATTAGGTGTGGCATGAACGACTTAATTATACATATATGTGTATAACAGCGAATATTGGGATTTCTCCGCTGATCTCACTAGACCAATGGGTCATTTATTCGCATGATGTATTCCTCGGCTATATATAGTTATCTAGTTCCCTAATGGCTGCGGCCGTACTGTTGGAGGGCTTAGGGGCTGTCCATATATTACGTAATCACGTTTTCTGCGATTTTGACCCCCTCCCCCCCTCCCTTTCGCCGTCCAGCCACACGGTAAAGGGGTTTCTTTGATTTTTTATCGAAGGTTACATCTACATGATGAATGATTACATAATCATTGTCCAAGACCCTCCCTCCCCATGTAATCAAACATAATCATTTCCTTGACACCCCACCTCCCCCTATGACGTCCACGAAAGTAAACAAGCGCATAATGTAATTTTCATATTTGTTCCAGGTTATTCAGGGTGAGGCCCTCCTGTCTTATCGGCTCGATATGATTATGAGAACAGACCAAAGCTTTCTGGTATGCAATCCAGAACCACTGCATTATCTAAAAGAGCACCATGCAATCAAGCCTATGGTAGTGAGCGGAGAACCAAAGCCGGGGTTTGGGAACCAAACCCAATCGAAAAGTTAAAAGGGAAGCTTACATTCCAAAGCGCATTATCTATGAGAACCCATGCGATAGCAATGTCGTGTCCCCGTGCGCATTGCGAACGGACCGAAAGAGATTAGAAGAGAGAGCGATAAAAGCGCTGTTAAAGCGGTGAGGGCACCTTCTTGAGACTAGATGCCGCTATTATAAGTACAAAATTTAAACAAAATAAAATTTTCCGCGGACTGGTACTTGAGTTTTGTGAATTTTGATTTTGTAATGGATTTATTTGAGATCCATATTTGAGATAAATATCCGATTTAAACTGCTATGTTTAATTTTAATAAATAAAAATATATAATATAATAATTTATATAAAAATCTTCCTTTTAATGTATTTTGAATAACTTTCAATGGTTTTCTTTGCTCGCAATGCCGCTCCTACCTATCAGTGTTTGTGACCCATTTATAGCCCGACGTCATTACCTGAGCCCAGAAATAATAAAAATAGCTAAAATTTGACATTTATTTAATGGCTTTGGCCTTGGCTTTATTTTATGGCCTTGGTTATTTGCAAATCAATTACCGCTCTCGACGGACATTGCTCCAGATGTTTGTTCCTTTTAGACTTCCGCTCAGCTCCCCTATCGGCGCTTATCCGCCTAACAGTCGCTGTTCCGTGTTGGTCGTCAATAACGGCACCGGCCAGGCATACGCCGGGTCTGGGTGCCTGTTCCGGTACCGGCAGCCGGTTCAGGTCATCCAGGTGTTTAGATGTCATGGTGCTTAGATGTTCGGATCTCAGCAACACACATACAAAATCTGCACACACCGTCAGCAACGCCAATGCTCTTCTGGGGCTGTTCATCCGGTTTCGCTTGCACCGCATACGAGGTGTGTTTAAAAAGTAAGGTGACTTTGTATTTTCAAGAAAAACTATTAATTTATTTTTCAATATTTATATTGTTCCCTTCAAAGTATTCCCCCTTAGATACAATACACTTATGCCAACGGTTTTTCCAATCCTCAAAGCACTTCCCATAAGCACTTTTCCGTATAGCCTTGAGATCTTCCAGCGATGCGTGCTTTTTTGATTCTTTGATCCATATTTTTCAATAGCAAAAAATTGCCGAGCACGCAAAACAACTTGTAACCTTTACGCCTGTCACAACCAAACAAAAAAGGGGATTCAATTGAAACTTGGTACAGATGTTAGGGCACAGTGTACCAACATAACAAAGCAAAAAAAAATCGATAATCGAAAAAAAGTTTCCCGCGAAATTTGTAAAGTCACCTTACTTTTAGAACACACCTCGTATATCGCTTAAAGCTCACGTTAATCCTTCTTAATTCTCCTTCTTCCGTTAATCCAGCTTTGAAGCATCACGCCACAGTCCAGGCGTATTCCAAAGTTCTGGACTTTGGGTCATAGCAGCACAAAAGTTATGAAGCAGGTGAAATTATGCGTGTAGATTTTTTGCTGTCAGACTGTGTAAACAACATTAAAAAATATTGTTATTCGACACGTGCATCAAAAACAATATATATTTTTTTTGTCTGTATATTTTGAAGACTCTTTAAAAACTTTTTTCGTCACCCAAAATTGATATCTGACAAATCTGGTACAACGTAGCAGACGCGTTCGTTACAGGAAGGTAAGATTAGATTCAGATAAGATAAGATTCAGTTAAGACCTCTAAGCGAAAATTTTAAGAAGTTCTTTTGTACGGGTTCTATGCGGTCTTGATGTACTGCATAATGGGAACTCCAGACCATTGAACCGTACTCCAGTATCGGACAGACCAAGGAAATAAAAAAACTTTTCGTAAATCTTCTGATCATCAAGTTTTATCTGATTGAAGAATATTAAATATTTTTATAATGTGTAATTATAATTCGGCATTGCTTTTAATTCGGCGACGCTTAATGAAGCCATGCTGACGGAGAAATAATCTAAGAGCAAAGGTGTTGCAAATGAGGAGTTATTTACTTTTCAAACATCTTCGGAATTGCTGACAATTTAGTGATGCCTATGTAGTTGGCGCCATTTAGTGGAAAAAATTGAGGTTTCCAAATATAAGTTCAGAAGTCTATGTAGAAGTTTGCCCAGAGTCCTAGCACAGTATTTATGTAGACAGCCTGGTACTCCATCGGGGCCTGGCGAATAAATGTGTTTGACTTTTAGAAGATCAGACAATAAGTTATTCTCGGAGAAAAACTGAAAGAAATTAAGTTTAGCTGATTGAATGTTGTATGCGTAAGGCTGATATGTCAGTTTAGGCGGAGAACAAGTTGTTTGAAAAAATTCTGCGAATAGATCGGCAATGGCCTGATCAGAGGTCGCAGATGAATTTTCAAACGTAAGCAGTGGTGGGAAAAATACATGTTTACGCTTAGTGTTTACAAAATTATAAAACTGCTTCGGATAAATTGTAAACTGAGTAAATGGTATCCGCCGCGCAAGATTTGCTGATTGAATTTTATATGCGCAAGTTTTATATGCCTAAGTTTTACTTTCTTGGAAAATTGTACGTACTTGGAAAAACTTCGGAGCTAATGCTTTAAAATCATATCAATGTATTGGGGTGCCGACCACTTGTGTAAAGGCTCTAAAATGGGATGCAAAGATAGAGCTATCAGAATATTGTTTAGAGAGTTTGCTACGGTAGCCCTCTCCTATTCTGATACTTACATAAGTGTTAAGAACGAGATTAATTTTTTGAATTTTTGGACAAAGAAATCGTTGAAGGTTCGTCAGTGGCTTTATAATGTGGGAGTGTCACACGCACTGGTTGAAAAACTTTTTTCTTTACGGTACTAGGATTATGTACTTGGACAAAAATTTAAATTGTATAACAAAATTTGCTCATATTTTAGTAAGTAACTTCTACATGTTTTTTGGACTGAAGGAAGCTAATTAGTGGAACCAGACAAGCGAATGAATAAACAAGTAAAAATGTTTCGTTTGAGAAGTGCTGTAAAAATCGTAAAGTATAAAGTGCTTGAAAGGAATACAAATTCCAGAAGTATGGTAATTTCAAGATGCCATTTTTTAATTTTTCTTTGTAATTTAGGTAAGTAAAGTTTGGTCATATAGCTTTATCTATCCCTGACCTATGCGCCTCGTACATGGTGTCCGGTGCATTATTTTTGTACTATAGGGTACGCTGACCGTGAAGATTCGTTAAGCTGGGAAGCATTAATTTTTGAGCGATTTCCCTAATGCTGTGAAGTGGTGTTAACTCCGATCTTTTTGAGTTGAAGGCCATCCTCAGCTTTCAGTTGGCACCTCATGCCAAGACCTATAACAAAACCCAACAATTTGAGTCAGCAATACGGTTGGAAGTGTGATAAAGCTTACGAAGTCGATGACCTGAAGAAGACGAAAATCAAAAAAAAAACAAAGAAAGAAGTCGGGGGCGTCGTGGTTGAATTCAAAAACGCATCCATCTTTATTCGCTGCTTACAAGAGATTAAAACTTAATTAGATAAATAAGCGGACGATCGACGACGGCCGACGAGCGAGCGAGAGTGCACGAAGGGGCGAGAGCGGATGCGCTCTTAAGCTCAGCTGAGCGGCACAACGGCCCCTCACCTAAACATCCCGCCCCCCCTGCAATCACTTGGGTTGCAACAGATCCCTCGACGTTACGGCTGGTGACAGGCTCCGGACACGACCCATCCAAAAACGGTGCTCTGGGCCACTGGCAGCCTGTCCTGGATCTTCAGGAAGCCCGGCTGCATGATCCGCGGGTACATATCCGCGCCCAGGAAGACGGAGATCGTCGCTGGCAAATGGAACCGCTCATCCGCCAATGTCACGCCTCGGAAGTTGGCACACACCGCCTTGCTCAGCTTTCGGGACGGCGTACGAACGTTGGGCTCAATCTTAAAGATGACCTCCAGCCGAACGCTATCATCGGTCTGTGGCACCACGGTGGCCGAACACACTTGTTCTTCCCCAACCCTGGTAGTGGGCAGCCGGGAACACGCCGCTGCATGAGGGCCCCCGTGTCGAAGATCCGGATCCCGGTGTCTATGCGTCTCCCGCATTGCGTGACCGGTGCTCCTCTTGACGTGCCTTGCGCCGAGCCCGCGGCTTCTCCACGAGGTGCAGCAGCGTGTGGTGATCCTGACCACACGTCTTACAGCCGTCCCCAAGCCGACACGATTCGTCGGAGTGCTCGTGGGACAGGCAGCTCGAGCAATACCGGTTCATGAGAACCGCCCGGAGCCGCTTCTCGGCACTAAGGCGTAGGAAGCCCCGACACTTCATCAATAGATGGATCCCATTGCAGACTCGGCATCGGTAGGATTGTATACCTCGAGTACATCTGCTGTCCAGTGACTGGGCGTTGCGCGGGCGTGGCGACATCGTGATGACTATGACTGGCGCAAATATGATGAGGGACAAAATAACGTTATCAGAATCGGTGTGAATATTTGTTTGGAACTACGGGCAGAGCTACGAGACAGCACAATGGACGGATGTCGCTCATGCGGACATTTCCATCGGATCCTGAATACACCGCGTCAACCCTGCCTAATCGCCACTCATTGGACGGAAGGTTGTCCTCCTTGATGACGACCATATCCCCAACGCGGAGATCCCTCGAAGGGGCCCGCCACTTATTCCTCTTATGGAGCTCTTTGAGGTATTCTTCCTTCCATCGCAGCCGAAATTGCTGCTAAAGAGCCTTCAGGTGTTGCCAGCGATTAATGATGGAAGTGGTATCCCCCTTTATCTCGGGCTCAACCGTGGCGAGAAGTGGGCCTCCCACAAGAAAGTGCCCGGGTGTAAGAGCCAACAGATCAGCAGGGTCTTCGGACATTGGTGCGAGTGGCCTCGAATTCAGGCACGCCTTGATCTTCGCCAGGAGAGTAGCCTGCTTCTCAAAGGTGTATTTCCGAGTGGCGGTGGACTTGTAGAACAAGGTCTTGAAGCTCTTGACGCCTGCTTCCCACAGGCCCCCCATGTGGGGAGCTCCCGGAGAAATGAAATGCCAGAGAAGCTGCGGGATAGCTCTGGAGAAAATCGCGGGATAGTAGGCCAGCTGCCCCCACAAAGGTCTTCCCGTTGTCGGACTGCACTTGACGGGGGCATCCTCTCCGGGACACGAACCGAGCGAAAGCCACCAGAAATTTCTCAGTCCTAAGGTCCGACGTAGGCTCTAAATGGATGGCCTTAAAGGAGAAGCACAACCCTTTGTGATGAGACAGGCACTCCCTGTATAGTTTTTTATCTCGAAAGGACCGGTATAATCCACACCGGTGTACGTGAATGGGCTCGAGAAGGACGTCCGTTCCTTAGGTAGCTCTCCCATGAGTTGCTTCTGCAACTTCTTCTTGTGGATGACACATACTTTACAAGAATAGACGATGGACTTGACCAAATTCCTCACCCTTGGAATCCAGAATTTGGCCCGGACTAGACGGATCTTCAGCTGATTGCCACCGTGCAGCGTGATGCGATGCGTAAAGTGAACCAGGAGTCGAGACAGATGGCAGTCGTACGGAAGGATTGTAGGATGCCGTTCGTCATATTGGGGAAGCTCAGAGGACGTGACCCGGCCGCAGGCTCTCATAAGGCCTTGCGAATCCACAAAGGGGTTCAGTATTTGAATCGGACTGGATGCCGATACTGGGCGCTTTTCGCTTAAGCAGCCCATCTCTACGCTGAGTGACGGAAACTAGAAGACGTTCAGCCGCCGTAACCTCATTAGCTGTCATGTGCTCTTCGAATGGAAATCGAATCTTCCGCGCGCGCTGGATGAAGCGATAAACATAGGCAAGGACTCGTAATGCCTTGTCGAGTGTAGAAAAACGTCCAAACGGGTGCCTTCGCGACATGGACCTTGACTGCTCGTTTCTCGAGTTCAGTCATCGGGGCATCGTTGCCTTGAGTGGGCGAATCGCTGCAAGGCCTTTGCAGCCAGTCAGGACCGTGCCACCACAATTGGCCACCACGAGATCCGCAGGGTTCTGCTTGGAGCGGACATGTTCCCATTTGTGCACTTCGGTGAACTTCGACAACGAACGTTGTCCACGACAATAGTCGAGTCCGTCCAACAGTATAGGGCAGACTCGGCCCCTGGTATCTTTGGCAGAAAGGCGGTGGCCATCTCAGACAACAACAAGGCAACACACAGCTCAAGCCGAGGAAGCGGCACCGTTTTTACCGGGGGCCACTCGAGTCTTTGCAGTCATCAGTGTCACTATTACCGTGGACCCAACCTCGACACGAACGTAAATTGCTGCGCCGTACGCCTTCTCTGAAGCGTCGCAGAACCCGTGGTGTTCGAACTTTAGGTATGGTCCGACCGCGACCCACCGAGGAACACGAATCTGATCGAGCACCGAGTAATTCTTTAGGAAGTCGATGAGTTATCGCTGACAGAAATCTTGAGGGAGGGCGTCGTCCCACCCTAGATCCAGAAGCCAAATGTCCTGCATGTTTGTTAAAGTGTGAATTATTATCTGTCCGAAATTTCAAAAATGAAGTGCGTAGTCGACACGTAGTAGTTGTATCTACAAGTTATTTCACTTTTTAGGAAAAATGTCAGTGTCGAAGCGCGCACTTTTCTTAGTGTGGCACGGCGAAGAATTCCTCACTAAAAAGTTCTTCGTAATGGAAAGCTTTGCATTAGGAAAAGTTTGTAACAAATATGATTGTAACAAAAAGGAACTTTCCGAAATTGGGAAAAAGCTGCGCAATTTCAATAGTAGGCTTGTCCAGAAGTGGAAGAAATCCGATATAAATAAGGCAGCTTTTGAAAAAAGTAATAAAGAATGGCTAGACACGCCTCAGGTGTTGATGGAAATATCATCATTTAAAAATGTTATCAAAATACATCAGGAATTGTGTCAAAGCTGAATGCTGACGAGGAGCGTACCGGGGATATTATAAGAACTGGAAGTACGGCTGGTACTGGAAGTACTAACAATAAAAACACTGCACGAAAATTTTTTCAGCATCCAAATTTAGTTGCGCGCATAAAATGAGTAACCAAATTTTAATATTCTGATTTAGGTTTGTCCTGCGAACATTGTCCTGTGGAAATTAATTAAACACGGACGCATTCGGATCGTACGCTATGAAAACTGCCGACATTTTTGTTAATAAATACCTTGGTTTGACATGCTTTCGTCTGTTCACAGAATTTTAATTTTTTTTGTATATAATGTATATTAAATTTTTGTATATAATGTATATGTTTCTTATTTGCTTCTTGCATAATATAAGTTATAATTCTATATCTTCTTTTTCTTTTTCTAAAGATTACAAAAAGTTTAATAAAAGTGTTTTTTTTTTAAATATAAAAAAAATAAAAAAAAAAAGCACTTAAAATTTCATTTTTGTCCGCATAATGCAAAATTGAGTAACAGGCCAAAAATAAAAAACCGATTGAAGATATATCTAATATTTCAGAAGTTACTAAGTTAATGCCGCTAGCGAGGCCGAATTGACCACTGTGTGTTGAAGACAAACCTAAAGTATCGCCGATTTAGGATTTGAATCGTCAGGTCGGATTGTAAGACTGGGCCCGCGTAAAGAATGTCGTTCAGACGGGTTTGCGGACGTGCTCGAAGCATTGAAGACCACCCGCACCTTCGTGGTCGTGCTTTCGGGCTTGAAGACGGCATGATGTGGATATAGTAGGTAGCGGAACTGTTCGCGGGAGAGACCTCGGTCATGTGGCCTAAGTCGATGTATTCCTGGATTACCTAGTCATAACGGACCTTAGGGGGCGGATCCCTCTTCAGGCGCTGCTAATTACTCAGGAACTGAGCAAGAGCAAAGGACCGTGAAGCCGCTAGCTTGAAACCCTTCTGCTCGGGGTCGCGTAAGGGGAGCGTCACAACGTACTTGCCACACTCGTCTCATCTCGTCGCCTGGACAAAATTGTGCTCGCAAACTGAATCCGATTCCAAACTGATCTGTGTGGGCACATCTTCCACCTCCTAGAAGTTGGTGAGGTCGAAGATGTGCCCACACAATCTGCCCACACAATGTGCCCACAAATCTGATCCAGTGAGTCATCGAGGCTGCGGGCAACTCGTGTGGAAAAAACGGACACGCTGCGGGTGTTGGCTGGAGATAATATAAATGAATTACCGAGAAGATTGTCAGCTCCTATTAACACATCGACTTGGGAGCTCTCAAAGAAGTTGGGGTCCGCCAGGGGAATGTCGGGCAGCCCCTTGAAACGATCTCGCGAAATCGGATATGATGGCAGATTTCCTGCCAACTGCGGAAGAACGTAAGCCACAGTCTCTAATTGTAGCCCGGGTCTAGATGGCGACCGAATGGAGAAATGGCACAATTTAGTAGACTGCGCGGAAATGGTCGGATTAAGGCCGGAAACTTGGGCTTAAACCGTCTTGAAGGGCAGCTTGACAAGGTTGAACATTCGTTCCGTTATGAAAGTCGCTTCGGACCCTGAGTCTATCAGTGCTCGTGCCTGGAAGCTGGACCCCAAATGGCACACGTTGATAAGGGCCATGGCCAGTAGGACGGCTCCTGACCCGGAAGCGAAACACACCTGCACATCCGACTGATCCTCTGAGCCGTTTGTGCTCCTGGCAGTCTGTGCGGGTCGAGCCCTTGCTGGCGTAGGCGGACTTGGAGCGGTGGCGAACGGATTGCCGCGGTGCAGGAGGGTGTTGTTAAAACAGTTTAAACATAACTGCTTCCTCTTAATGTAGACAGAGCGCCCGTTTACGTCCATCTCTAGGAAACGCGGACATAAGCGAATGGGGTGGTTCTCCTTCGAACAGAGATCGCAACCCTTGGGGCCCGGAACTACTCGAGTCTCGTATGAATTGAGCCTCCGAGCAGGGGCAGTAGGAAGTCCCGTCCTTGGCGGAAATTGCCCGGAGCCACTAGGCCTGACATCGTCGATGGCCCCCAGAGTGCGATGGCGCTCTGTCAGGAAGTTGTCTAATTCCTTCCATGTTGGAATCTCGGCCTTATTATGTACGGATTGCTCCCACTCCAACAGTCCCAAGCTCCAACATTGATGGAGGACATTTCTAGGGCTGTCAGACAACTCTGAATGGTGGCTTGCTCGCCTGAAAGGATCCTTGAAAAGGATCTTCAACTGGCTGTTGACCAATAGCCGCCGGTTCTCAAAGCGGTCTGTAAGGCTTTGCCACGCTGTGACAAACCCCTCATGGGTAAGCGGAGCCTTAGAAACAATGGCTCGGGCGTCATCCCTTGTTTTGGACAGTAAGTGGAACAACTTCTCTACAGGGGTGAGCCGCGAGTTTTGGATGTAAATGGCCGTAAACAAGAAGGTGGGCCACCGAATAATCACCCGCGAAGACCTCGGTATCCACCGGAGGTAACCGGCAGCCTGTAGACGCGGGCGTGTGGACATTGACGGAAGCCTGAGTGGATTGGGAGGCAATTTTTTTTTTTTTTTTTTTTTTTGTTAGACCGGTCTTTCAGAATTTGGAAATGGCTTGTGCATCAATAAGAGCATCAGCTGGCATTCCTGTATTCATCATAAAGCTTAGAGGCCCAGACGACCGAGGGGCGCTCAAGAAACGATTTGTTAGAATATATTAAGTTATTTGTTAATTATTAAGCTAAGAGGAGTTAGTAAGGAAATTTAAAATTCTATATTTTAAGTTAGAGGGACAGGAAAGAGATGTAATAGAGTAGAGACCATTGTAGTTCGAACATAATACCCTAAAAGGGTCATGCAGTGCATATGTCGAACTACAACGGCTAAGGAACTCCCGAAGTTGGGCAATACACCTCGAATAGACGGAGTAACAGTAGCTGTACTTCGCTTCCAGCACTGTCGAGGTGGCCGCATTGTCGTCGGACACGGCTAGCAAATCGGAGCAGCTCTCATAGCTCTTCTCCACCTTCTTTCACAGTGCCCGAATTCGGTCCGGGTGGACTTTGCACATGTATTGGGAGCCTATTTCCGTTTCTGGGGCGCCCGAAGTATTTACGTTAGCCTCAAATTGGCTAATTCGATCTGTTGTAGCGATGAACTTTTTCAGCGCCACTTCGACCGTACTTTGAGCCATTTTCGCAACGGAGCGAGTCTCCCTCTGTGAAGGACCGGGGATTGTATTGACGGATTCGTCACTCTTTGCCCTTGAAATGGCACTAGTCGCCTTAGGCTTCAACAGAGGCGCGCGCGGAGATGCGGATTGAGATCTGTCCAAACGGATGGTTGGGATCAGACGCGGCTTTTTGTCGTCTCCCGTGGACATTCTCAGAGTCCAATTCGCTGGTCAGCGCTTGTCGACTGACTTGCGCAACAGGTGCCTCGTACGAGGTGGTGGCCGGTCACACTAATGTGATGAGAACGGTGAGATCGCGGATCAAATGCGATTCCAAGGAGCAAGTGGGAACTAGTGGCGCCGATGTCGTAAGGAAAGTCGTGTGCAGCACAATTCGAATGTGGAAAGAAAACTTCAGGAACCAAAAAAACCCAAAAGAGACGAGGTTTGTTGAGATTCTAGGCGTATTTTGCCTGATGCGGAGTAGAAGCGGCGTAAGAGGCATGGAAAATGGACAAGTACCGGAAAATTCGTGCTCGTTTGGAAAAAAAATCGATGACGGTCTATATATGTAAGTTAAATTGTTCGTAGTTCGGTGAATTAAAAAAATGTAAATTTTATTTTTTAATTATTCAACTTGGTGTTAAACCTTTATTTATTAAACGTAATTAGTACAAGACACTTTTGATTTTTCTTAAATTTTTTTTGTCCGTTCGCGGTCTCGGTCAAAAAGGGACTGCTTCTTAATTTTAAATCTGATCCAAAGAACCTCGGCCATCAGTTGTGTTTAGATTAGAGGCTTAAGATGAAAATGTCGCATCCTATTGTGAAATTCGATTGAAACGCAAAAGGCGTAATTGATTGGGCTTCGGAGGGAAGCTGATGTTTACTTTTGATTTTTATTTGTTTTTGGGGAACCGAGATCGGACCTCAGAGCCAAAGACAAAGCCGAAAGCAAATGCAGAGTTTGAAAATATTGTTTAAAAGATTCCTCCGCTACAGCCTCCGCTACACCGGCCTCCGCTACGCGCTAGTGCCCGAATTGGGAGTGCTTTTCGCCTCAGTTACACCTGGGATTCACCGCGCATACGCTAACGAGCCAGGATTGGAAGTTGCCGTTTTACTGACCGTGCGTCGTGCTCCCGCTACACCGGGACACCACGCATACGCGCATACCCGCTGCGAGACCAAAACTTTTTGGTTGCGATTTCAGGAGTCGTTAAGGCGTACGCCAGACTTATCCCTTCCTCACTTCCTTGCAAGGCTACCTGCCGTGTTCGGGAAAGGCCCTACTCGACTCTGATGCCCTGGGCTTGTAGAGGAACTGTCCAGCAACGGACACTTGTCTCCCTTGTCCTGTATGTCTTATGAATACCGGGCGTCCGATCCCGAGTCGGCCTATCCTTGCGTCGCAGGACCACGCCAGTTGGTTGCGATTTCAGGAGTCGGTAAGGCGTACGCCAGACTTATCCTTTCCTCACTTCTTTGCAAGGCTACCTGCCGTGTTCGGGAATGGCCCAACTCGATTCCCCTACCCTGGGTTGCCTCGGGTCTCGTCCTTTATGTTTTATGTATACCGGGCGTGCGATCCCGAGTCGGCCTATCCATGTTTCGCAAGACCACGCCTGTTGGTTGCTATTTCAGGAGTCGGTAAGGCGTACGCCAGACTTATCCTTTCCTCACTTCCTTGCAAGGCTAACTGCCGTGTTTGGGAATGGCCCAACTGGACTATACTACCCGGGGTGTGTAGAGGAAAACGTCCAGCAACGGATCCTTTCATTACTTGTTCTTTACGCTCTCCTTGCGTTTGGCTGTCGGACTCTCCACAGGCGGTCCTTCCACTTAACGTTACAAGCTTTCTAAAAAGACTCGTCCCGATTCGCTCCAATTGGCCTCCTTTTATACTGACTGGAGCGCCCGTTAATCCTCCTGGATTCTGCTCCTGCCGTTAATCCTGCTTCCAGAATCACGCCACTTTCCCGTAGGCGGGTCGCCGTCCGTGCCCCTTGGTTTCTCCCTGCTCTATGTGGTGCACCGGTGGGCTTCCAGGGCCAGCTGCTTTCTGCGTCACAACCCCCCTTTGCTCCTTGCTCCACCGCTGCTGCTCACCACGCCACACTTTCTAAGGTACGCCTGCGCGGCGTGCTGATTCCCCCTCCCACTTCCACTACCTTTCCATCGCCTAACTGCTGCTCTGGGAACCGTTACGTTCCACGTCGATACCGTCTTCTCACGCGTGGCGGTGTTTCGCCCCTCGCCTGGCTTTCACATTCCCCCCAACCTCCCGTACTGATCCTGGGGATACTCCACTTGGCTGCCAGGTTGTTGACCGGTGCTTGTGCCGCTTTTGCACCTCCTCAGCCCTCCTTTGCCCCCGGCTATCTGTCTTGGCGTGTGGGGAGACAAACTCTCCTCACAAACCAAAATAAATTAACAAACAAAAACAGCTAGCCCTTCTAGAAAACAAAAAGGGGCAAAAAAACGTTTGCCGTGGTTGCTAGTAAAAATAAAAAAAAAACATTATTCTGTTAGCGAAAAAATGAAACTCAGAAGTGATCATTATTCTCTGAAAGAAGAAAAAATCACTTAATAAAGACGGCAGAAGCAGAAAACCTGAGAAGCGTCAGAGGTTATAAATGTTTCTTCCGGTAAAGCCGGATGATCATCAGATAGACCAGCTTATGGTGCATGCAGAGTGTTTGGTCATTGATAATTTTTAATGCCATTAAAATAAAACGAAGAAGTTAAATAAGTTCAACGTTATAAACTTTATTCAGGCCGCATATGAAATTAGGATTTATAAGGATTTATGAATAATATGGGAAATCCAATTTAGGATGCGAGCGCAGTAAGAAGACGAATGAGAGTGGCGCCAACCTTGCAGAATAAGCTGAGCGGATGCTCGCTAACTATAACGCCGAATTAGCAAAGCCGAGCGGCCGAAAGAGAGTCGGCTTGCGACCAGCAAAACATCAGTTACTAATTAATTTTTGTGTTTAAATTAGTTGCTTGCTGCTTGACCCGACATTCTCCCCCCAGTTGGGGCTTCTACTCCAACTTCATCCTTAAGGGGCAAAAGGCACAGCTTAGTCACTGCTCGCTTGGTAATTCCAGATGAGGATTTTATCACCGCCACTTGAAAGATACCATCCCGACCAGGGATTAACTCCATTATTCTCGCAAGCGGCCATTTCATCGGAGGTAGATTCTCGTCCTTTACTAGCACCACATCGTTCGGGGCCAAGGCAGGACCGGAGGCGCGCCATTTGGAGCGCTGCTGGAGAAGGCTTAGGTACTCCTCCTTCCATCGGGACCAGAAAGACTGCTGCAGGAAAGACCCGCACTGCCAGCTGTCCAACCGGTTGAAGTTCAGCTTTGTGACATCAGGCTCGATAAAGCTGACTGACGGACCACCAGTTAAAAAATGAGCCGGGGTCAGAACATCAAGGTCTGCAGGATTTTCTGAAAGAGACAATAAGGGTCGTGAATTTATAACAGCCCCAATATGGCACAGCAGCGTTCGCAGCTCCTCGAATCCCAGAACTGCAGATCCGACAGCTCGGTAAAAATGGTGCTTGGCGGTTTTAACAGCCGCTTCCCACAGACCACCGAAAAGCGGAGATCGAGGAGGAATAAAATGCCATTCGATGGACTCCATAGAGCAAAACTTTAGCAGTGCCCGTTGATGCTCTTCGTTGATGGACTTCGGCGGGTGCATATAAACCGCTTCAAAGCCTGCAAAAAAGACATTGTGGACAGATCCCTTACAAGCTCCAGGTGGACGGCTTTGGTAGAAAAACAAATGAAAATGCTAACGTATCATTTTACTGTGCCTCCAACGCTGCTTCTACTCCGCATCAGGCAACATCCGCCTACAATCTGAGCAACCCTTGTCTCCTTTTGGGTTTTTTTTTTCTGGTTCCTGAAGTTCTTCTTTCCACATTCGAATTGTGCCGCACACGACTTTCCTTTCGACATCGGCGCCACTAGTTAGCACTTGCTCCTTGTAATTGCATTTCATCCGCGATCTCACCGTTCTCATCACATCAGTGCGACCGGCCACCACTTCGTACGAGGCACCCGTTTGCGCAAGTCAGTCGACAAGCGCTGACCAGCGAATTGTCCACGGGAGACGACAAAAAGCCGCGTCCGACCCCAACCATCCGTTTGAACAGATCTTAATCCGCATCTCCGCGGGCGCCTCTGTTGAAGCCTAAGGCGACTAGTGCCATTCCAAGGGAAAAGAGTGACGAATCCGTCAATACAATCCCCGGTCCTTCACAGAGGCAGACTTGCTCCGTTGCAAAAATGGCTCCAAGTGCGGTCGACGTGGCGCTGAAAAAGTTCATCGCCACAACAGATCGAATTAGTCAATTTGAGGCTAACGTAAATACTCCGGGCGCCCCAGAAACGGAAATAGGCTACCAATACATGTGCGAAGTCCATCGGGACAAAATTCGGGCACTATGGGAGAAGGTGGAGAAGAGCTATGAGAGCTGCTCCGATTTGCTAGCCGTGTCCGACGACAATGCGGCCACCTCGACAGTGCTGGAAGCGAAGTACAGCTACTGTTACTCCGTCTATTCGAGGTGTATTGCCCAACTTCGGGAGAAAATTGCCTCCCAATCCACTCAGGCTTCCGTCAATGTCCACACGCCCGCGTCTACAGGCTGCCGGTTACCTCCGGTGGATACCGAGGTCTTCGCGGGTGATTATCTTCGGTGGCCCACCTTCTTGTTTACGGCCATTTACATCCAAAACTCGCGGCTTACCCCGGTAGAGAAGTTGTTCCACTTACTGTCCAAAACAAATGATGACGCCCACGCCATTGTTTCTAAGGCTCCGCTTACCCATGAGGGGTTTGTCGACGCTTGGCAAAGCCTCACAGACCGCTTTGAGAACCGGCGGCTATTGGTCAATAGCCAGTTGAAAATCCTTTTCAACCTCCAAGCTATTTCACAAGAGTCCGGGGTCGCGCTGAAGAAGCTGCAAGCCACCATTCAGAGTTGTCTGACAGCCCTAGTAATGTCCGCCATCAATGTTGAGGCTTGGGACTGCCTCCTGGTGTTTATGATTTCGTCAAAGCTTCCCAAAGTCACACTTTCCATGTGGGAGCAATCCGTCCATAATAAGGCCGAAATTCCAACATGGAAGGAATTAGACAACTTCCTGACAGAGCGCCATCGCACTCTGGAAGCAATCGACGACGTCAGGCCTAGTGGCTCCGGGCAATTTCCGCCAAGGTCGGGAACTTCTACTGCCCCTGCTTGGAGGCTCAATTCATACGAGACTCGAGTGGTTCCGGGCCCCAAGGGGCAATCTCTGTTCGAGGCAGAACCACCCCATTCGCTTATGTCCACGTTTCCGGTTCCAGTTATGTTTTAACTGTTTTGCCCGAGGGCACCAGCAGCGAGACTGCACGAGCGCCCATACCTGCTTCACATGCCACAGCCGACACCACACCCTCCTGCACCGCGGCAATCCGTTCGCCACCGCTCCAAGTCCGCCTACGCCGCCTACCACTCCAAGTCCGTTTAGGCCAGCAAACGGCTCAAAGGATCAGTCGAATGTGCAGGTGTGTTTCGCTTCTGGGTCAGGAGCAGTCCTACTGGGCACGGCCCTTATTAACGTGTGCCATTTGGGGTGCACCGTCCAGGCACGAGCACTAATAGACTCTGGGTCCGAAGCGACTTTCATAACGGAACGAATGTTCAACCTTGTCAAGTTTCCCTTTAAGACGATTCACGCACAAGTTTCCGGCCTTAATCCGACCATTTCCGCGCAGTCTACTAAATTGTGCCATTTCTCCATTCGGTCGCCGTCTAGACCCGGGCTACAATTAGAGACTGCGGCTTACGTTCTTCCGCAGTTGGCAGGAAATCTGCCATCATATCCGATTTCGCGAGATCTTCTCAAGAGGCTGCCCGACATTCCCCTGGCGGACCCCAACTTCTTTGAGAGCTCCCAAGTCGATGTGTTAATAGGAGCTGACATTCTTCCGTCCATTCTCCTCGGCCAGGAGACCATTTTCGGATGGGTGCTGATCGGCCCATTATCTCCAGCCAACCCCCGCAGCGTGTCTGTTTTTTCCGCACGAGTTGCCCGCAGCCTCGGTGACTCACTGGATCAGGGAGAGGTGCCCACACGGATCAGTTCGGAATCGGATTCAGGTTGCGAGCAAAATTCTGTCTCGATCACGCTGCACGGTGGCAAGCAGCTGATGATCCGTCTGATGCGGGCCAAATTCTGGATTCCAATATCATATTCAGCACGAGGTCTCCACGCCCACGCAACGGCCAGTCACTGGAGAGCAGATGTACTCGAGGTACACAATCCTACCGATGCCGAGTCTGCAATGGGATCCATCCATTGAAGAAGTGTCGCCTTCGAGCTGCCGTGACGCATCGCTAACGACGAGGGATCTGTTGCAACCCGAGTGATTGCAAGGGGGCGGGATGTTTATGTGAGGGGCCGTTGGGCCGCAGAACTAAAGAGCGCATCCGCGCTGAAGAGCGCACCCGCACTAAAGAGCTCTGGCTTATATTTACGTTTAGCGTTTATTCTTTCTGAGTTAAGTTTAATCTCTTGTAAGCAGCCTAATAAAGCTGAACGCGTATAACCCGAAGACGCCCCCGACTTTTTTATTTTCAACTCCTGGAATCTTTTGCGGCAGCAACGCCCCCCTACAACATTTACAACAGCTTTGGATTTCATTAGATCTCTTAACTTGGCTCTCATATTGTTCCAGGGCCTCAATATTTAATTTTTTTAAAATGATATGCGCAAAAACTTTGGAACTTCAGTCAGATTTGCTTTTAAATGCATCATATAAATTGATTTATTTATTGAATCGTTGTACTTTTTAGATGCCTATATGGATCCAAATTTATTTTTGGAAGCTTAATTAGGCAATTAAGCTGATCTGAGAATATTTTTCTATTATTCTCATATCGCTTAATCAGCAATTTCCAGGCTGCATCGTATTTGTTTCGTGCTTCCCCTTTTAGAGCACTTTTAAGGTAGCTTAGCTTCAAGGACAGAATTAAATCCGTAAAACAAGCTCCTTAAAAATTCGTAAAAATGGTCGCAATCTTTGGAGTTTTCAAAGAAATTGTGGAGTTTCCTAGGTAGTTTGTCCATTCTAGGGCTACCACCTTCTACCTTTTCAACTATTTTTTTTTTTTTTTTTACCGGTCTTTCAGAATTTGGAAATGGCATCAATAAGAGCATCAGCTAGCATTGCTGTATTCATCATAATGCTTAGAGGCCCAGACGACCGAGGGGCGCTCAAGAAAAGATTTGTTAGTATATATTAAGCTATTTGTAATTTATTAAGCTAGGAGGAATTAGTAAGGAAATTTAAAATTCTATATTTTAAATTAGAGGAACAGGAAAGAGATATTATAGAGTAGAGACCATTGTAGTTCGAACATAATACTCTAAAAGGGTCATGCAGCGCATATGTCGAACTAAAACGGCATGTTAGGAATGTTAAATTTTAAGCGGGTTAGTAAATGCTGGCTATCTATATCCCAGTTAATAAGGTTATGCAGAAAGACTACACCGAGCATTGTCCTACGATTTGTTAAGCTGCATTGGGCAGAGATAGATTTGTACTGAATACAAAGCTTTACATCATCTGCATACATAAGATCTAGAGAGTTCGTTAAAGCAGGGGCCAAGTCGTTTATAAAAAGCGTAAATAATAGCGGGCCAAGATGACTTCCTTGAGGGACGCCAGATGTAGCACGGACCAGACGAGACTGTATGTTTTTAAATAAGACTCTTTGTGTCATTCCATCTAAGTAGCTGGAGATCCACGTTAAGAGGTCTATAGGAAAACCCAGCATATTCAGTTTACTCAACAAGACTAAATGCTTTGCTGAAGTCTGTGTAAATTACATCAGTTTGATATCCCTTACAAAAGCCATCTATGACAAAGGATGTCAACTCCAATAAGTTTGTGGTGGTGGAGCGACGCTTAATAAAGCCATGCTGACAAGGAGTAATAATCGAAGAGCAAAGGTGTTGCAAATGAGGGGTAATTAATTTTTCAAATAACTTTGGAATTGCCGACAACTTAGAGATGCCTCTGTAGTTGGCAGCCTCAGACTTTTTCCCTTTTTTATGTAGAGAAATTATAAATGATTCCTTCCACTTAAGGGGAAAAATCGAAGTTTCCAAAGATAAATTAAAAAGTCTAAGTAGAGGTTTGCACAGAGCCCCGGCACAGTATTTTAGCACACAGCCTGGTACTCCGTCGGGGCCTGGCGAATAAATGGGTTTGACCCTTAAAAGACCAGATACTAAGTTGTTCTCAGAGGTAGATGGACAGAAAATAAAATTTGCTGGTTGAATGTTATATGCGTAAGTCTGATCTGTCAAATTAGGCGGAGCAAAAGTTGTTTGAAAAAATCCTGCGAATAGATCGGCAATGGCCTGATCAGAGCTCGCAGAGGAATTTTCAATCGTAAGGAGGGGTGTTCCTGAGTAAACTTTATCCGGCAGCGGTCAATATATTTCCTATAACATTCAGCGTTATGCACGGTAAAATTCGACCGATCTAGTAGGTATCTTGAAAAATCACTACTGCAGGTTTTTTTTATATATTTTAGTAAGAGCCTATTTTTAATATTTTTTAGGTTAGTGAGGCGCCTTGTATACCAAGGAGGATTTGTTGAAGCGGACGGATATTTCCATGGCACACAGGAGTCAAAAAATTTATTTAAAGTACAGTAAATTTTTTTTTAAGGTGACATTAAGATCAGTGCATGCCAGAATATCGGACCAATCATATATATCGATAAGGCTATTAAGTTTGTGAAAATCAGCTTTACGGAAACCGCGAATCTTATTTACCACGCGTGGAGACATCTGATCGATACTAGGAATAGTTTCGATAGAGACCTCCAGCGTGGGGTGATATGGATCCTCTGGGGTTAAAAGGGGGAAAGCTCTGGGGAGAGCGGTACCATCAGGATCAGATACAAAACAAAAGACTTAAAGCCGACCTAACGAATTTCTAACATGGTTAATCTGTATAAATATTTCACGGACATAGTGATTTTAACGCAAATAAATTCTATGTCACCAAAATCTTGGGATTTCACCTCTTCAGAAGCAAGAGTAGAGTCTACCGAAATGAGGACTCCACCCCCCCTTCGCTGAGGTCGATCCCGTCTAAAAGTGGTGTACTTACTTGGAAAAACTTCGGAACTAAAGATCTCCGGCTTTAACCAAGTTTCTGTAAAGGCTATAATATGGGATGCCAAGGAAGAACTGTCAGAATATAGCTTGGGGAGTTTGGGGATAAGGAAGAGGTGGAAGGTTGGTCAGTGGTTCCGATATGGGGAAGTCTCACTTCCACTGGTTTTATAACTTTTTTCTTTACGGAACTAGGCTGATGTTCGTGTACGAAAATATTCTCTGGCCAAAAACTGGAAGAAAAAATCGTCTTGAACATCAGCGCGGGAACACGAATCTTGAAAGAAGACGTGCGGAAGACGATGCGACTTTGATATAAGATATCAATCTCTTAAGTATCAGGGGCAAGCCGAGAAACAAATATATGTTTCGATGGAGGAATCACCTGTAAGGTTTTTGGTGTCACAGGTACGAGAACTGCAGCATCAGTCGGTGCCGGTGGTCCGGACTTTGGAATACCCTTTTGGGCGACTTTGACGGGGGTTTCATTTACTAGGACCTGTGGTATCACTTGAAGGGATAGCACAGAGGACATTTGCTCAGACAATTGTTCATTTACCTTGAAAAATTCGGACGGCGAATTGTTCTCAGTTGTAGCCCTTGGGATGGCCAAAGATATGAGCGGCTGCGTTTTTGACGGCTGAGTAGACTGAGGCGGATCACAAACAGCGGATTTCTTATGCTTAGGAGACTCCGTTAGTATCTGAAGGCTGGTAAACTGAGTGTCAAGCGCACAGAGTTGGTCATTGACTTTACGAAAACCAGTGATCAACTCCTTAAATCCATTTTTGGTCTGTCTCATGAACGACCTCATTTCGCCTTGGACAGCACGACAACTTTCATAAAAATGGTGTATACCAGACCTACGCGAAATGGCATCCGAAACTGAGGCAGTGAACCCGGCACACTTGGCGGGCACGATGTTTTCACATAACCAGCAATGGATGGTAGGCTGGGATGAGGAAATTGTCTTGTTACAAGACTTCATAGCGCAGACAAGTTTAAATTCCATATTTTTTAATAAATAAAGCAAAATAATATATAAAAGTTAAAAAACCACTGTGCCAAATAGGAAGCCGGAACGGCTTTTGAGAAATCAAAAGAAAAATGCAGAAATAGAGATAAGACTTGGAAGAAGCAGAGCTGAGCTATGCTTGGAATTGAAACTATACAAATTATTAATTCGACTCCAAATATACCACAGCACTTGCGAAGCGATAAGATTCTTAAGATTCTCAATATATTCAGTTCACAAGTAAGTAAACACCGGTTTACCAATATTTATCATAAACGCAGTGCGCACAAAAAAAACACGACCGTTCGCTTAAGAGAAAGAGAGGGAAGTTTGTAATTTTTGTAGCTCCATAATTTTGCTCATATATTTGTTATTGACCCCTTCAATATTTATCAGATCGGAGATTGGAGCAAAATTTTTAATTTTTTTATCAAATTATGTATTATTTTTATTATTTTCTTATTGGAAAGGTTTCATTTTTCCTTTCCTGAATTTCCATATAAGTGCTTTCGAGGTAATCCTCGAGGTTCTTTATAGCCCCCTCAAGCCTCTTAAAAGCTCATCCTGGCCAATCATTTTTTTAAGCATCTTCCGTGGCCTTTTTAGCGTATCCTTCTCTGCCGCTGCTAGGCTGCCGGTGACTGCTGAGCTGCCAGCCTGTGACGCAAATAGCGGCGAGCGCCGCATTTTATTGCGCTTTCTGAACGGGTCTCCCGTTTTGCAATCTTTGACTCTTCTGCACTTGTAGTGTTCCTTTCTAGGGCAGCCAAGTGAGGCACCGCCTTGTCAGGTTGATTGGGAATGTTGTTTAGGGCCTCCAGAATCCTTGCCCTAGCCGTGGTCCCTCCCACGGGTGGATTTCCACTTCTGTGGCTGCCACCTGGAGTAATTTCGTTTTTCGACGACATTCCAAAATTGGGGGTAGTGCATTTTATACCTACTGCCAGGTGTCTTAGCTGCCGACCACTTTGGTACAGACGCAGACCTCGCAGCCGCCCAATGTGGGACAGACGCTGCGACGCTCTCCGGCTCAGCTGAGCGCTAACCTTGTTCGATAGCTCCCGGATAATGCATGCTGCGGTTGGAGGGTTTCAGCACTGCCTTACATCGGTGCGCCTGGAATTTCCTCCTGGCGGGAGCGATGGGAGTTATACCGCTCCTGCTCGGTCGCCAGAGCCCTTTTGAGGGTGAACTGCTTCGCCTTGAGTCGCTGGCGCCCTCTAGCGGGCCTTGAGTCGCGTCGTTGCGACATTGCGACGTTCAGCAGACCTGGTGCCCTTGGTCCGGATCTAGCGCCCTCTACCGGCAGAGACTGTTGGGGCATTCCCCAACACTGTCCGCCAGCTGGTTATGATCACCTGCCATGACCTGCGCAATTCTGGTGGGGGCAGCCACGTTTGCTTAGCTCCTTTAACCCAGGAGAAAGGTGTCGCAAAGCGAATTACAGGAAGGGAAAGCTCTCTTTTCGGCTCATACCTCGACGGTTGGCGGGTCATCCGGATCTTCGCGGAGGCCATCTAGTGACCTATCCAGGGAGTGTTATGGTTCGCTCGGTAGGTAAGTCCGTCCCCAGCTGTCCGGTCACCCTTTACCCACTCCTTTTCTAGATTTTGCAGTGTTTGGGCGCGTCAGTCGGGAGCGCCCGCGCGGCACGACCGCTTTCTTCGAGCCCCACTTTTATATACCTGGCAGGCCATTCTAAATTTTTTTAATGGGATTTGGTCTTGTGCGACCTGACACTATCCATCCGAAAATCGTCTTTTGTCCGAGAATTAAACCTCTTTTTACTATCTTCGGCATAATAATTTGTGGATATAAATCTGCACCATTTATTAGATCAATTCGACCAGGTTTATCGAAATTGGGATCGGCTAAATAATAGCCTTTCCAATCAAATTTATTGACATTTAAATTGTTTGTGGGAAGAGTTTGCTTTCATTTTGGTATAATAATTGCGTTTGTGCTAAATTCTTTTGAATATTTACTGTTATTTTGTATTGTCAATTTTAATTTGTGAGTTGAAACACAGACACCTGTTGGTGATACTCCACTTATTTGTGTGGGAGATGTAATTATAGGCAATTTTAATTTTTGAGCTGCCTTTTTAGAAATTAAAGTACTCTGTGACCCATTGTCAATCAAAGCTCTAAATTTTTTAAATTCCCCATCTTGACCTATTATTTGAACATAAGTGGTGGCCAACAGCACTTGTTCAGAAGTCATGCACGTATTCACCATTGCCTTGTTTATGTGAATCATGCTATGGTGTGAACCTTTTTGACAATACGAGCATACTAGCTCGCTAGTACATTTGATGTTTGAACTGTGCTTTAAACATCTGTAGCACAAATTCAATTTTTTGTATATATTTTAGTAAGAGCCTATTTTTAATATTTTTTAGGTTAGTGAGGCGCCTTGTATACCAAGGAGGATTTGTTGAAGCGGACGGATATTTCCATGGCACACAGGAGTCAAAAAATTTATTTAAAGTACAGTAAATTTTTTTTTAAGGTGACATTAAGATCAGTGCATGCCAGAATATCGGACCAATCATATATATCGATAAGGCTATTAAGTTTGTGAAAATCAGCTTTACGGAAACCGCGAATCTTATTTACCACGCGTGGAGACATCTGATCGATACTAGGAATAGTTTCGATAGAGACCTCCAGCGTGGGGTGATATGGATCCTCTGGGGTTAAAAGGGGGAAAGCTCTGGGGAGAGCGGTACCATCAGGATCAGATACAAAACAAAAGTCTTAAAGCCGACCTAACGAATTTCTAACATGGTTAATCTGTATAAATATTTCACGGACATAGTGATTTTAACGCAAATAAATTCTATGTCACCAAAATCTTGGGGTTTCACCTCTTCAGAAGCAAGAGTAGAGTCTACCGAAATGAGGACTCCACCCCCCCTTCGCTGAGGTCGATCCCGTCTAAAAGTGGTGTACTTACTTGGAAAAACTTCGGAACTAAAGATCTCCGGCTTTAACCAAGTTTCTGTAAAGGCTATAATATGGGATGCCAAGGAAGAACTATCAGAATATAGCTTGGGGAGTTTGCTACGATGCCCCCAAGTGTTCTGATGAGTAAGTGTTAGTGACGATACTAGTTTTTTGGGTTAGTGGACAAGGAAGAGGTGGAAGGTTGGTCAGTGGTTCCGATATGGGGAAGTCTCACTTCCACTGGTTTTATAACTTTTTTCTTTACGGAACTAGGCTGATGTTCGTGTACGAAAATATTCTCTGGCCAAAAACTGGAAGAAAAAATCGTCTTGAACATCAGCGCGGGAACACGAATCTTGAAAGAAGACGTGCGGAAGACGATGCGACTTTGATATAAGATATCAATCTCTTAAGTAGCAGGGGCAAGCCGAGAAACAAATATATGTTTCGATGGAGGAATCACCTGTAAGGTTTTTGGTGTCACAGGTACGAGAACTGCAGCATCAGTCGGTGCCGGTGGTCCGGACTTTGGAATACCCTTTTGGGTGACTTTGACGGGGGTTTCATTTACTAGGACCTGTGGTATCACTTGAAGGGATAGCACAGAGGACATTTGCTCAGACAATTGTTCATTTACCTTGAAAAATTCGGACGGCGAATTGTTCTCAGTTGTAGCCCTTGGGATGGCCAAAGATATGAGCGGCTGCGTTTTTGACGGTTGAGTAGACTGAGGCGGATCACAAACAGCGGATTTCTTACGCTTAGGAGACTCCGTTAGTAGCTGAAGGCTGGTAAACTGAGTGTCAAGCGCACAGAGTTGGTCATTGACTTTACGAAAACCAGTGATCAACTCCTTAAATCCATTTTTGGTCTGTCTCATGAACGACCTCATTTCGCCTTGGACAGCACGCCAACTTTCATAAAAATGGTGTATACCAGACCTACGCGAAATGGCATCCGAAACTGAGGCAGTGAACCCGGCACACTTGGCGGGCACGATGTTTTCACATAACCAGCAATGGATGGTAGGCTGGGATGAGGAAATTGTCTTGTTACAAGACTTCATAGCGCAGACAAGTTTAAATTCCATATTTTTTAATAAATAAAGCAAAATAATATATAAAAGTTAAAAAACCACTGTGCCAAATAGGAAGCCGAAGCGGGAGCTTTTGAGAAAGCAAAAGAAAAATGCAGAAATAGAGATAAGACTTGGAAGAAGCAGAGCTGAGCTATGCTTGGAATTGAAACTATACAAATTATTAATTCGACTCCAAATATACCACAGCACTTGCGAAGCGATAAGATTTTTAAGATTCTCAATATATTCAGTTCACAAGTAAGTAAACACCGGTTTACCAATATTTATCATAAACGCAGTGCGCACAAAAAAAACACGACTGTTCGCTTAAGAGAAAGAGAGGGAAGTTTGTAATTTTTGTAGCTCCATAATTTTGCTCATATATTTGTTATTGACCCCTTCAATATTTATCAGATCGGAGATTGGAGCAAAATTTTTAATTTTTTTATCAAATTATTTATTATTTTTATTATTTTCTTATTGGAAAGGTTTCATTTTTCCTTTCCTGAATTTCCATATAAGTGCTTTCGAGGTAATCCTCGAGGTTCTTTATAGCCCCCTCAAGCCTCGTAAAAAGCTCATCCTGGCCAATCATTTTTTTAAGCATCTCCCGTGGCCTTTTTAGCGTATCCTTCTCTGCCGCTGCTAGGCTGCCGGTGACTGCTGAGCTGCCAGCCTGTGACGCAAATAGCGGCGAGCGCCGCATTTTATTGCGCTTTCTGAACGGGTCTCCCGTTTTGGCAATCTTTGACTCTTCTGCACTTGTAGTGTTCCTTTCTAGGGCAGCCAAGTGAGGCACCGCCTTGTCAGGTTGATTGGGAATGTTGTTTAGGGCCTCCAGAATCCTTGCCCTAGCCGTGGTCCCTCCCACGGGTGGATTTTCACTTCTGTGGCTGCCACCTGGAGTAATTTCGTTGTTCGACGACATTCCAAAATTGGGGGTAGTGCATTTTATACCTACTGCCAGGTGTCTTAGCTGCCGACCACTTTGGTACAGACGCAGACCTCGCAGCCGCCCAATGTGGGACAGACGCTGCGACGCTCTCCGGCTCAGCTGAGCGCTAACCTTCTTCGATAGCTCCCGGATAATGCATGCTGCGGTTGGAGGGTTTCAGCACTGCCTTACATCGGTGCGCCTGGAATTTCCTCCTGGCGGGAGCGATGGGAGTTATACCGCTCCTGCTCGGTCGCCAGAGCCCTTTTGAGGGTGAACTGCTTCGCCTTGAGTCGCTGGCGCCCTCTAGCGGGCCTTGAGTCGCGTCGTTGCGACATTGCGACGTTCAGCAGACCTGGTGCCCTTGGTCCGGATCTAGCGCCCTCTACCGGCAGAGACTGTTGGGGCAATCCCCAACACTGTCCGCCAGCTAATTATGATCACCTGCCATGACCTGCGCAATTGTGGTGGGGGCAGCCACGTTTGCTTAGCTCCTTTAACCCAGGAGAAAGGTGTCGCAAAGCGAATTACAGGAAGGGAAAGCTCTCTTTTCGGCTCATACCTCGACGGTTGGCGGGTCATCCGGATCTTCGCGGAGGCCATCTACTGACCTATCCAGGGAGTGTTATGGTTCGCTCGGTAGGTAAGTCCGTCCCCAGCTGTCCGGTCACCCTTTACCCACTCCTTTTCTAGATTTTGCAGTGTTTGGGCGCGTCAGTCGGGAGCGCCCGCGCGGCACGACCGCTTTCTTCGAGCCCCACTTTTATATACCTGGCAGGCCATTCTAAATTTTTTTAATGGGATTTGATCTTGTGCGACCTGACACTATCCATCCGAAAATCGTCTTTTGTCCGAGAATTAAACCTCTTTTTACTATCTTCGGCATAATAATTTGTGGATATAAATCTGCACCATTTATTAGATCAATTCGACCAGGTTTATCGAAATTGGGATCGGCTAAATAATAGCCTTTCCAATCAAATTTATTGACATTTAAATTGTTTGTGGGAAGAGTTTGCTTTCATTTTGGTATAATAATTGCGTTTGTGCTAAATTCTTTTGAATATTTACTGTTATTTTGTATTGTCAATTTTAATTTGTGAGTTGAAACACAGACACCTGTTGGTGATACTCCACTTATTTGTGTGGGAGATGTAATTATAGGCAATTTTAATTTTTGAGCTGCCTTTTTAGAAATTAAAGTACTCTGTGACCCATTGTCAATCAAAGCTCTAAATTTTTTAAATTCCCCATCTTGACCTTTTATTTGAACATAAGTGGTGGCCAACAACACTTGTTCAGAAGTCATGCACGTATTCACCATTGCCTTGTTTATGTGAATCATGCTATGGTGTGAACCTTTTTGACAATACGAGCATACTAGCTCGCTAGTACATTTGATGTTTGAACTGTGCTTTAAACATCTGTAGCACAAATTCAATTTTTTGTATATATTTTCGTAAGAGCCTATTTTTAATATTTTTTAGGTTAGTGAGGCGCCTTGTATACCAAGGAGGATTTGTTGAAGCGGACGGATATTTCCATGGCACACAGGAGTCAAAAAATTTATTTAAAGTACAGTAAATTTTTTTTAAGGTGACATTAAGATCAGTGCATGCCAGAATATCGGACCAATCATATATATCGATAAGGCTATTAAGTTTGTGAAAATCAGCTTTACGGAAACCGCGAATCTTATTTACCACGCGTGGAGACATCTGATCGATACTAGGAATAGTTTCGATAGAGACCTCCAGCGTGGGGTGATATGGATCCTCTGGGGTTAAAAGGGGGAAAGCTCTGGGGAGAGCGGTACCATCAGGATCAGATACAAAACAAAAGTCTTAAAGCCGACCTAACGAATTTCTAACATGGTTAATCTGTATAAATATTTCACGGACATAGTGATTTTAACGCAAATAAATTCTATGTCACCAAAATCTTGGGGTTTCACCTCTTCAGAAGCAAGAGTAGAGTCTACCGAAATGAGGACTCCACCCCCCCTTCGCTGAGGTCGATCCCGTCTAAAAGTGGTGTACTTACTTGGAAAAACTTCGGAACTAAAGATCTCCGGCTTTAACCAAGTTTCTGTAAAGGCTATAATATGGGATGCCAAGGAAGAACTATCAGAATATAGCTTGGGGAGTTTGCTACGATGCCCCCAAGTGTTCTGATGAGTAAGTGTTAGTGAACACGAACGCGGGAACACGAATCTTGAAAGAAGACGTGTGGAAGACGATGCGACTTTGATATAAGATATCAATCTCTTAAGTATCAGGGGCAAGCCGAGAAACAAATATATGTTTCGATGGAGGAATCACCTGTAAGGTTTTTGGTGTCACAGGTACGAGAACTGCAGCATCAGTCGGTGCCGGTGGTCCGGACTTTGGAATACCCTTTTGGGTGACTTTGACGGGGGTTTCATTTACTAGGACCTGTGGTATCACTTGAAGGGATAGCACAGAGGACATTTGCTCAGACAATTGTTCATTTACCTTGAAAAATTCGGACGGCGAATTGTTCTCAGTTGTAGCCCTTGGGATGGCCAAAGATATGAGCGGCTGCGTTTTTGACGGTTGAGTAGACTGAGGCGGATCACAAACAGCGGATTTCTTACGCTTAGGAGACTCCGTTAGTAGCTGAAGGCTGGCAAACTGAGTGTCAAGCGCACAGAGTTGGTCATTGACTTTACGAAAACCAGTGATCAACTCCTTAAATCCATTTTTGGTCTGTCTCATGAACGACCTCATTTCGCCTTGGACAGCACGACAACTTTCATAAAAATGGTGTATACCAGACCTACGCGAAATGGCATCCGAAACTGAGGCAGTGAACCCGGCACACTTGGCGGGCACGATGTTTTCACATAACCAGCAATGGATGGTAGGCTGGGATGAGGAAATTGTCTTGTTACAAGACTTCATAGCGCAGACAAGTTTAAATTCCATATTTTTTAATAAATAAAGCAAAATAATATATAAAAGTTAAAAAACCACTGTGCCAAATAGGAAGCCGAAGCGGGAGCTTTTGAGAAAGCAAAAGAAAAATGCAGAAATAGAGATAAGACTTGGAAGAAGCAGAGCTGAGCTATGCTTGGAATTGAAACTATACAAATTATTAATTCGACTCCAAATGTACCACAGCACTTGCGAAGCGATAAGATTCTTAAGATTCTCAATATATTCAGTTCACAAGTAAGTAAGCACCGGCTTACCAATATTTATCATAAACGCAGTGCGCACAAAAAAAACACGACCGTTCGCTTAAGAGAAAAAGAGGGAAGTTTGTAATTTTTGTAGCTCCATAATTTTGCTCATATATTTGTTATTGACCCCTTCAATATTTATCAGATCGGAGATTGGAGCAAAATTTTTAATTTTTTTATCAAATTATTTATTATTTTTATTATTTTCTTATTGGAAAGGTTTCATTTTTCCTTTCCTGAATTTCCATATAAGTGCTTTCGAGGTAATCCTCGAGGTTCTTTATAGCCCCCTCAAGCCTCGTAAAAAGCTCATCCTGGCCAATCGTTTTTTTAAGCATCTCCCGTGGCCTTTTTAGCGTATCCTTCTCTGCCGCTGCTAGGCTGCCGGTGACTGCTGAGCTGCCAGCCTGTGACGCAAATAGCGGCGAGCGCCGCATTTTATTGCGCTTTCTGAACGGGTCTCCCGTTTTGGCAATCTTTGACTCTTCTGCACTTGTAGTGTTCCTTTCTAGGGCAGCCAAGTGAGGCACCGCCTTGTCAGGTTGATTGGGAATGTTGTTTAGGGCCTCCAGAATCCTTGCCCTAGCCGTGGTCCCTCCCACGGGTGGATTTTCACTTCTGTGGCTGCCACCTGGAGTAATTTCGTTGTTCGACGAAATTCCAAAATTGGGGGTAGTGCATTTTATACCTACTGCCAAAATTGGGGGTAGTGCATTTTATACCTACTGACGCAGACCTCGCAGCCGCCCAATGTGGGACAGACGCTGCAACGCTCTCCGGCTCAGCTGAGCGCTAACCTTCTTCGATAGCTCCCGGATAATGCATGCTGCGGTTGGAGGGTTTCAGCACTGCCTTACATCGGTGCGCCTGGAATTTCCTCCTGGCGGGAGCGATGGGAGTTATATCGCTCCTGCTCGGTCGCCAGAGCCCTTGTGAGGGTGAACTGCTTCGCCTTGAGTCGCTGGCGCCCTCTAGCGGGCCTTGAGTCGCGTCGTTGCGACATTGCGACGTTCAGCAGACCTGGTGCCCTTGGTCCGGATCTAGCGCCCTCTACCGGCAGAGACTGTTGGGGCATTCCCCAACACTGTCCGCCAGCTGGTTATGATCACCTGCCATGACCTGCGCAATTCTGGTGGGGGCAGCCACGTTTGCTTAGCTCCTTTAACCCAGGAGAAAGGTGTCGCAAAGCGAATTACAGGAAGGGAAAGCTCTCTTTTCGGCTCATACCTCGACGGTTGGCGGGTCATCCGGATCTTCGCGGAGGCCATCTAGTGACCTATCCAGGGAGTGTTATGGTTCGCTCGGTAGGTAAGTCCGTCCCCAGCTGTCCGGTCACCCTTTACCCACTCCTTTTCTAGATTTTGCAGTGTTTGGGCGCGTCAGTCGGGAGCGCCCGCGCGGCACGACCGCTTTCTTCGAGCCCCTCTTTTATATACCTGGCAGGCCATTCTAAATTTTTTTAATGGGATTTGATCTTGTGCGACCTGACACTATCCATCCGAAAATCGTCTTTTGTCCGAGAATTAAACCTCTTTTTACTATCTTCGGCATAATAATTTGTGGATATAAATCTGCACCATTTATTAGATCAATTCGACCAGGTTTATCGAAATTGGGATCGGCTAAATAATAGCCTTTCCAATCAAATGTATTGACATTTAAATTGTTTGTGGGAAGAGTTTGCTTTCATTTTGGTATAATAATTGCGTTTGTGCTAAATTCTTTTGAATATTTACTGTTATTTTGTATTGTCAATTTTAATTTGTGAGTTGAAACACAGACACCTGTTGGTGATACTCCACTTATTTGTGTGGGAGATGTAATTATAGGCAATTTTAATTTTTGAGCTGCCTTTTTAGAAATTAAAGTACTCTGTGACCCATTGTCAATCAAAGCTCTAAATTTTTTAAATTCCCCATCTTGACCTTTTATTTGAACATAAGTGGTGGCCAACAACACTTGTTCAGAAGTCATGCACGTATTCACCATTGCCTTGTTTATGTGAATCATGCTATGGTGTGAACCTTTTTGACAATACGAGCATACTAGCTCGCTAGTACATTTGATGTTTGAACTGTGCTTTAAACATCTGTAGCACAAATTCAATTTTTTGTATATATTTTCGTAAGAGCCTATTTTTAATATTTTTTAGGTTAGTGAGGCGCCTTGTATACCAAGGAGGATTTGTTGAAGCGGACGGATATTTCCATGGCACACAGGAGTCAAAAAATTTATTTAAAGTACAGTAAATTTTTTTTTAAGGTGACATTAAGATCAGTGCATGCCAGAATATCGGACCAATCATATATATCGATAAGGCTATTAAGTTTGTGAAAATCAGCTTTACGGAAACCGCGAATCTTATTTACCACGCGTGGAGACATCTGATCGATACTAGGAATAGTTTCGATAGAGACCTCCAGCGTGGGGTGATATGGATCCTCTGGGGTTAAAAGGGGGAAAGCTCTGGGGAGAGCGGTACCATCAGGATCAGATACAAAACAAAAGTCTTAAAGCCGACCTAACGAATTTCTAACATGGTTAATCTGTATAAATATTTCACGGACATAGTGATTTTAACGCAAATAAATTCTATGTCACCAAAATCTTGGGATTTCACCTCTTCAAAAGCAAGAGTAGAGTCTACCGAAATGAGGACTCCACCCCCCCCTTCGCTGAGGTCGATCCCGTCTAAAAGTGGTGTACTTACTTGGAAAAACTTCGGAACTAAAGATCTCCGGCTTTAACCAAGTTTCTGTAAAGGCTATAATATGGGATGCCAAGGAAGAACTATCAGAATATAGCTTGGGGAGTTTGCTACGATGCCCCCAAGTGTTCTGATGAGTAAGTGTTAGTGACGATACTAGTTTTTTGGGTTAGTGGACAAGGAAGAGGTGGAAGGTTGGTCAGTGGTTCCGATATGGGGAAGTCTCACTTCCACTGGTTTTATAACTTTTTTCTTTACGGAACTAGGCTGATGTTCGTGTACGAAAATATTCTCTGGCCAAAAACTGGAAGAAAAAATCGTCTTGAACATCAGCGCGGGAACACGAATCTTGAAAGAAGACGTGCGGAAGACGATGCGACTTTGATATAAGATATCAATCTCTTAAGTATCAGGGGCAAGCCGAGAAACAAATATATGTTTCGATGGAGGAATCACCTGTAAGGTTTTTGGTGTCACAGGTACGAGAACTGCAGCATCAGTCGGTGCCGGTGGTCCGGACTTTGGAATACCCTTTTGGGTGACTTTGACGGGGGTTTCATTTACTAGGACCTGTGGTATCACTTGAAGGGATAGCACAGAGGACATTTGCTCAGACAATTGTTCATTTACCTTGAAAAATTCGGACGGCGAATTGTTCTCAGTTGTAGCCCTTGGGATGGCCAAAGATATGAGCGGCTGCGTTTTTGACGGCTGAGTAGACTGAGGCGGATCACAAACAGCGGATTTCTTACGCTTAGGAGACTCCGTTAGTAGCTGAAGGCTGGTAAACTGAGTGTCAAGCGCACAGAGTTGGTCATTGACTTTACGAAAACCAGTGATCAACTCCTTAAATCCATTTTTGGTCTGTCTCATGAACGACCTCATTTCGCCTTGGACAGCACGACAACTTTCATAAAAATGGTGTATACCAGACCTACGCGAAATGGCATCCGAAACTGAGGCAGTGAACCCGGCACACTTGGCGGGCACGATGTTTTCACATAACCAGCAATGGATGGTAGGCTGGGATGAGGAAATTGTCTTGTTACAAGACTTCATAGCGCAGACAAGTTTAAATTCCATATTTTTTAATAAATAAAGCAAAATAATATATAAAAGTTAAAAAACCACTGTGCCAAATAGGAAGCCGGAACGGCTTTTGAGAAATCAAAAGAAAAATGCAGAAATAGAGATAAGACTTGGAAGAAGCAGAGCTGAGCTATGCTTGGAATTGAAACTATACAAATTATTAATTCGACTCCAAATATACCACAGCACTTGCGAAGCGATAAGATTCTTAAGATTCTCAATATATTCAGTTCACAAGTAAGTAAACACCGGTTTACCAATATTTATCATAAACGCAGTGCGCACAAAAAAAACACGACCGTTCGCTTAAGAGAAAGAGAGGGAAGTTTGTAATTTTTGTAGCTCCATAATTTTGCTCATATATTTGTTATTGACCCCTTCAATATTTATCAGATCGGAGATTGGAGCAAAATTTTTAATTTTTTTATCAAATTATGTATTATTTTTATTATTTTCTTATTGGAAAGGTTTCATTTTTCCTTTCCTGAATTTCCATATAAGTGCTTTCGAGGTAATCCTCGAGGTTCTTTATAGCCCCCTCAAGCCTCGTAAAAAGCTCATCCTGGCCAATCATTTTTTTAAGCATCTCCCGTGGCCTTTTTAGCGTATCCTTCTCTGCCGCTGCTAGGCTGCCGGTGACTGCTGAGCTGCCAGCCTGTGACGCAAATAGCGGCGAGCGCCGCATTTTATTGCGCTTTCTGAACGGGTCTCCCGTTTTGGCAATCTTTGACTCTTCTGCACTTGTAGTGTTCCTTTCTAGGGCAGCCAAGTGAGGCACCGCCTTGTCAGGTTGATTGGGAATGTTGTTTAGGGCCTCCAGAATCCTTGCCCTAGCCGTGGTCCCTCCCACGGGTGGATTTTCACTTCTGTGGCTGCCACCTGGAGTAATTTCGTTGTTCGACGACATTCCAAAATTGGGGGTAGTGCATTTTATACCTACTGCCAGGTGTCTTAGCTGCCGACCACTTTGGTACAGACGCAGACCTCGCAGCCGCCCAATGTGGGACAGACGCTGCGACGCTCTCCGGCTCAGCTGAGCGCTAACCTTCTTCGATAGCTCCCGGATAATGCATGCTGCGGTTGGAGGGTTTAAGCACTGCCTTACATCGGTGCGCCTGGAATTTCCTCCTGGCGGGAGCGATGGGAGTTATATCGCTCCTGCTCGGTCGCCAGAGCCCTTGTGAGGGTGAACTGCTTCGCCTTGAGTCGCTGGCGCCCTCTAGCGGGCCTTGAGTCGCGTCGTTGCGACATTGCGACGTTCAGCAGACCTGGTGCCCTTGGTCCGGATCTTGCGCCCTCTACCGGCAGAGACTGTTGGGGCATTCCCCAACACTGTCCGCCAGCTGGTTATGATCACCTGCCATGACCTGCGCAATTCTGGTGGGGGCAGCCACGTTTGCTTAGCTCCTTTAACCCAGGAGAAAGGTGTCGCAAAGCGAATTACAGGAAGGGAAAGCTCTCTTTTCGGCTCATACCTCGACGGTTGGCGGGTCATCCGGATCTTCGCGGAGGCCATCTAGTGACCTATCCAGGGAGTGTTATGGTTCGCTCGGTAGGTAAGTCCGTCCCCAGCTGTCCGGTCACCCTTTACCCACTCCTTTTCTAGATTTTGCAGTGTTTGGGCGCGTCAGTCGGGAGCGCCCGCGCGGCACGACCGCTTTCTTCGAGCCCCACTTTTATATACCTGGCAGGCCATTCTAAATTTTTTTAATGGGATTTGGTCTTGTGCGACCTGACACTATCCATCCGAAAATCGTCTTTTGTCCGAGAATTAAACCTCTTTTTACTATCTTCGGCATAATAATTTGTGGATATAAATCTGCACCATTTATTAGATCAATTCGACCAGGTTTGATCTTTGGACTACCCTTTTGGGTGACTTTGACGGGGGTTTCATTTACTAGGACCTGTGGTATCACTTGAAGGGATAGCACAGAGGACATTTGCTCAGACAATTGGTCATTTACCTTGAAAAATTCGGACGGCGAATTGTTCTCAGTTGTAGCCCTTGGGATGGCCAAAGATATGAGCGGCTGCGTTTTTGACGGCTGAGTAGACTGAGGCGGATCACAAACAGCGGATTTCTTACGCTTAGGAGACTCCGTTAGTAGCTGAAGGCTGGTAAACTGAGTGTCAAGCGCACAGAGTTGGTCATTGACTTTACGAAAACCAGTGATCAACTCCTTAAATCCATTTTTGGTCTGTCTCATGAACGACCTCATTTCGCCTTGGACAGCACGACAACTTTCATAAAAATGGTGTATACCAGACCTACGCGAAATGGCATCCGAAACTGAGGCAGTGAACCCGGCACACTTGGCGGGCACGATGTTTTCACATAACCAGCAATGGATGGTAGGCTGGGATGAGGAAATTGTCTTGTTACAAGACTTCATAGCGCAGACAAGTTTAAATTCCATTTTTTTTAAATTAATAAAGCAAAATTAATATATAAAAAGTTAAAAAACACAATACCTTGAACCACTGTGCCAAATAGGAAGCCGAAGCGGGAGCTTTTGAGAAAGCAAAAGAAAAAGGCAGAAATAGAGATAGAGATAAGCCGGGGAAGAAGCAGAGCTGAGCTATGCTTGGAATTGAAATTATACAAATTATTTATTCGACTCCAAATATACCACAGCACTCGCGAAGCGATACGGTTTAAGCTTAAGATTCTTAAGATTCTTAAGATTCTCAATATATTCAATTGATTAAGTGAGTAAACACCGGTTTACCAATATTTATCATAATACGCAGTGCGCACAAAAAAAACACGACCGTTCGCTTAAGAGAAAGAGAGGGAAGTTCAGCTCAAAATTTTCAAACCACTGCTTTACGGAAATAGTCTCTCCATCAAACTTTGGTATGGTATGATTTTTGTTTTCGGCCTATTCTTTGACGCCGTCGTATTTCATCAGCTTCTTGATAAACCGCCTTGCAATTTTTCACCAATGCACTTTTCACAGCTTTTTCTGCGGGTTAACTCGCACTCTTTAGGGTAGGACGAGGTGTATAGTGTTAATATACACCAAGGATCAAATTTTTATTATTAATATACACCTAGGTCTAGGTTATTTTAAAATTATATTATTGGCGTCTCCTAGTTAAACTGACGTCTGCCTTACTACTGTTGTCGTCCTTTTTTAACTCCTTCCTGGTGTACGATTGTACTCCTGTCTGCTATGAGCTGCCGTCTGTTAACTTCGATTGCCTGATTTTTTTGCTCGCGTTCCTCTTGATAATAATGCGTTCTTTTTTCTCCGCGTCGCACAGTAGTAGATTCGGCCTCACTAGCGGGCACCTGAGGCGTGTCTAGCCATTCTTTATTACTTTTTTCAAAAGCTGCCTTATTTCTATCGCATTTCCTCCATTTCTGGACAAGCCTACTATTGAAATTGCGCAGCCTTTTCCCAATTTCGGAAAGCTCCTTTTTGTTACAATCACAATCATATTGTTACCATTTGTTACAAACTTCTCCTAATGCAAAGCTTTCCATTACGAAGAACTTTTTAGTGAGGATCGCTTCGCCGTGCCACACTAAGAAAAGTGCGCGCTTCGACACTGACATTCATCCTAAGGAGTAAATTATCTTATAGATACGCAGGAATACGCACTTCATTTTTAAACTTTCGGCAGAAAATGATTCACACTTTAACCAACAATTGCAACCAGAGTGAATCCAGGTGAATCTGCAAAGTTCTACTTCACGAAAGACTGGTGTGCGCTTTATTCCGCTCACTGTTAATACACTTAATATCCACCACAATTTATAAGTAACACATTTAAGACACGTCAAAAGCACAGATTTTCTATGTAGCACATACCTTAATAGTTGTTAAAAACCAAACTTGCACTAGAATAAACTTAAATTGCATTATTTATTCAAATATGCAACCAATTAGTAAAAGCTGAAAAGCTGGGCGCCGAAATTTTATATATCACCTGCTGAAACATATGTTCACTTTGACAGTTCAAAGCTGATTATCAGCTGATCGATGAGCTTAGAAAACATCAATTTGCATCTAATCAAGGTATATTTTATCGATAGGTAAACTTAAATTAACGTTTATTTAAATTTGAAAATCATAATTAAATGGCGCTAGCGACGCCAAATCGACCACTGTGCGTCGTTTGAACGTGGAGACGCTAATTTAAGGATGTAGTCTCATGTGTAAGGTTGAAAAAATCGATTTTTTTTTTCGCATATTTCGAAAGTACTGTTTCTTAAGAATGTACTGTCAAATACAAGTATCAAATAATGACAGAGATACAGCCCATAATCGAGAGCGCGCCTACAACGAAAAGTATGAGTTTCTCGGTAGCGTCTAAACTTTAAATGCGTTTTTCTCGGAACGACATTTTTGTGTGCGGCGCAGGTGATTCACAAAATTCTATGGTACCGATCTAGCTGAAATTGGGATATGTTTTTCTAAAAAGTAACACCTCTGTCCCGTACTAGAATCATCAATCATTATTTTTAATGATTAATTTTTTTTTTTATCATTAATTTAAGATTATTTTTTTTTTTTTTTTTAATTTTTTGTTTTGTGTGTTCGCTATTTTTTTGTTTATTGATGAAAATATTTCATTCTAGTACGGGACAGAGCCATAAGCTTACAAAACAATAATCTATTCTAATTTTTTGTTTCGGATGACTCTAGCAGTCGAAATCACCTGCGCCAGGGACCTACCTTTTTTTTTTATATGCATACTTTGGCATACTATACGGTGTATTAAACTATACAAGAATAAATTAAACAAAATATTTTCAAATATTTATTTGAAAATATCAAATATGCCTATAAAAACATATTTGAAAATTGAAAAGATCGCATTATTTCGCTAAAAAGTAGGCCGGAACATGAGACTACATCCTTAATTTCAAAAGAACCTGTAATTTGTTATAGGTTGGGTTAACTTTTCAACCTTGGTCTATATTAGTAATAAAGTGATCGGTGGAATTCCCACCTCTCTATCACATCTATACTACTCCAAGTTTTTCATATATAGTAAAATCCTGTTTTTAGTATTTTTAAGTTCGCACCTTGTAAGGCAAGGAGTCTTTGTTAAAACGGACGGATATATCCACGGCACACATGAGTTTTTCCAAAGTGACATTTATATCGCTGCACGAGAAGGCTATTAAGTTTGTGAAAATCAGCCTTACGAAAACAGCGAATCTTATTCGCCACGCAAGGAAACTTCTGATCGATACCAGAAATAGTTTCAATTGAAATCTCAAAGGTGGGGCGATATGGATCCTTGGGGTTGATAGGGGCCCAGTCCGGGAATGAATGGTATCATGAGGATCAGGTTCAAAACATAAGTCTAACAGACGCATTTATAAATATTTTAATTTTACCTCCGGGCATGTCGAACTTGCCCGCGGGGAAGTTGGAGATATTTTAGTTTTGGGATATTTAAGTCACCCTGTTGTAAGCCACCTCAGTAGCTGGACCCAATCGGACAAACGATTTAAGACGGATTGAATAGCGGAGAAATGATGCTATCATAATATGGGATGCAAAGAGAGAACTATCAGAATATAGTTTCCAACTAGAGGGCAACCCTAGTATTCTGATAGGTAAGTGTTAGTGACGATATTAGTGTATTGAATTTGTGGACGAATAAGAGGTGGTTCTAACATGTGGAAGTTTGAAGAAAAAATGGTTTAAAAGCTTTTTCTTCAGGGCACCATGCCGATGTTCTTGGACGAAAATGTTCCATTGCCAAAAACTGGGTAAACAAATCATCTTGAACGTCATTGCTGCGACATGAATCTTGAAAGAAGACGTGCGCAGTATATATTTATGCATATATTTAGTTATGTCCTCCACCTTTATATCGGCTTTTGTTTTAGCTTTAATGTAGGTCGAAATATCAATGTATGAATCATCATGGGCAAGCTCAGAAACAAATGTATGTTTCGATGGAGAAGGTGTCGCAGGTACGAAAACTGCAGCATCAGTCGGTACCGGTAGTTAGAGTTATAGAGTTGGGATTTTCAATGGATTTTATTTTTGACCAATTAATTCATTTTTTTTAAATTTATAAAGATTGGTCGACTATATCCTATAGCTGCCAAATAACTGGTCGCTATGAAATGTCTTAACATTCATGTTTTTGAAGATTGGAGGTGAAGACTTCCGATAGATTCTACCCAATATTGTAAGAATCGCCCAACTATATCCTATACCTGCCATATAACTGAACGATCTGAAATGACCCAACTCAGGTATTTTTGAAGATAGAAGCTTGGGACTTTTGGAAATACACATAAGCATAGGCCAACTAAATTCGACATTTTCTTTACATGTCCCATCTAAACGGCAAGGGTATATCAACTTCGGACCATCACGAAAACAATTCCTTTCTTGTTTTAAATAAAACAAGAAAGCAAAGCTAACTTCGGGCGGAGCCGAAGCTTATATACCCTTGCAGTTAAAACCGGATATGTTTTTCAAACATCGGATATAGTTGGCCGATCCTTATGGGAATATGAACATATAACCCAATTGATTACAATACAAAATCTAAAAAAAGTCCCAAACTTCTATCTTCAAACATACCAAAGTTTGTATTTCTACCAAAAACCATTTCCGATCGTTCAGTTATATGGCAGCTATAAGATATAGTCGGCCGATCCTTACGAAATTTGGCATGTCATATTATTTTGCTAAAAATAGCGCTCATGTAAAATTTTTTAACTCCTTCCTGGTGTACGGCTGTACTCCTGTCTGCTATGAGCTGCCGTCTGTTAACTTATATTGCCTGATTTTTTTGCTCGCGTTCCTCTTGATAATAATGGCGACTTTTTTCTCCGCGTCGCACACTGGTAGATTCGGCCTCACTAGCGGCATTTAATTAATAACTTCTAATATATTAGAGATATCTTCAATCGGTTTTTTATTTTCGGTTTGTTACTCAATTTTGCAGTATGTGGACAAAAATAAAATTTATTTTGTTTTTATTTATTTTTTTTTTTTATATTTAAAAAAAGACTTTTTTTTTAAATTTTTTGTATTCAAAAAAAAGAGTAGGATATATAATTATAACTTATATTATACAAGAAGCAACCATATACATTACATATACATTACAACATATACAAAACATATACATTATATACAAAAATTTATATTCTGAATCTTGACTTTCAGAGTCGTAAAAATCGGTTCCAAAATTTCTGCTGAAAGCAAGCCCTTAACGTCTTTGTCCATAATAATATTTTTCGATGACAAAATTGATGAGCCATTTGACATTGAGGATATTAAAGGATCAGAAAAAACAAAAAGCGTATTCATTATATCCTCCATTATGGTTTTTCTTGAATTTTTCCTTGTACTGTTCTCGCCTATGTTTCGATAATCTTTATTTCTTGCTTTAAACGCTTCCTTTGCACAAAAAGCACAAAAACTGTTTATGATGTCTGCTAAATGAATCAAAATTCTGTGAACAGACGATGGGATGTAAAACCAAGGGTATTTATTAACAAAAATGTCTGCAGTTTCCATAGCGTACGATCCGAATGCGTCCGTGTTTAAGTAATGTCCACAGGCCAATGCTCGCAGGACAACGCTATATCGAAATATTAACAATAAGTGTACTCGTGTTATACGCGCAGATAATTTGGTTACTGAAAAAATCTTCGTGCAGTGTTTCCATCTTCGTGCAGTGTTAGTACTTCCAATACTTATAATATCCCCGGTAAGCTCCTCGTCAGCATTCAGCTTCGACACAATTCTTGATGTATTGCGCCTTCCGTCTATATACAAGCTGCTACTTGCAGCCAACAACAATGCATCCGTCAAGACTTTCTCCGAAATGCCTGATAATTTTTTGTTTTGAGTTTTTCTGCAACACTCTGAAATACCTTTCTCTGGGCGTCCAACATTTCTAAATGATGATATTTCCATCAACACCTGAGGCGTGTCTAGCCATTCTTTATTACTTTTTTCAAAAGCTGCCTTATTTCTATCGCATTTCCTCCATTTCTGGACAAGCCTACTATTGAAATTGCGCAGCCTTTTTCCAATTTCGGAAAGCTCCTTTTTGTTACAATCACAATCATATTGTTACCATTTGTTACAAACTTCTCCTAATGCAAAGCTTTCCATTACGAAGAACTTTTTAGTGAGGATCGCTTCGCCGTGCCACACTAAGAAAAGTGCGCGCTTCGACACTGACATTCATCCTAAGGAGTAAATTATCTTATAGATACGCAGGAATACGCACTTCATTTTTAAACTTTCGGCAGAAAATGATTCACACTTTAACCAACAATTGCAACCAGAGTGAATCCAGGTGAATCTGCAAAGTTCTAATTCACGAAAGACTGGTGTGCGCTTTATTCCGCGCACTGTTAATATACTTAATATCCACCACAATTTATAAGCAACACATTTAAGACACGTCAAAAGCACAGATTTTCTATGTAGCACATACCTTAATAGTTGTTAAAAACCAAACTTGCACTAGAATAAACGTAAATTGCATTATTTCTTCAAATATGCAACCAATTAGTAAAAGGGCGCCAAAATTTTATATATCACATGTTCACTTTGACAGTTAAAAGCTGATTATCGAGTGCTGTGGTATATTTGGAGTCGAATTAATAATTTGCCTAAATTCTATTCCAAGCATAGTTAAGGTCTGCTTCTTCCCCGGCTTATCTATATTTATGCATTTCTGTTTTGCACTCTTTCAAAGCTCCCGCTTCGGTTTCTTGTTCGGCACAGTGGTTCAAGGTATTGTGTTTTTTAACTTTTTAAATATTCATTTTTTTCTTATTAAATAAAAAAAAAAAAATAAATAAATAAATAAAATGGAATTTAAACTGGTCTGTGCCATTAAGTCTTGTAACAAGACAATTTCCACATCGCAGCCTAGCATCCATTGCTGGTTATGTGAAAACGTCGTGCACGCCAAGTGTGCCGGTTTCACTGCATCAGTTTCGGATGCCATTTCCCGTAGGTCTGGGATACATTATTGTTGTGATAATTGTCGTGCTGTGCAAGGCGAAATGAGGTCGTTCATGAGACAGACCAAAAATGGATTTAAAGAGCTGATCACTGGTTTTCGTAAAATCAATGAACAGCTCTGTGCGCTGGACACTCAGTTTAGTGGCCTTCAGCTGCTAAATGAGTCCCCTAAGCGTAAGAAATCCGCTGTTTCTGATCCGCCTCAGCCTGCTCAGCCGACATTAATGCAGCCGCTTATATCTCTGGCCACCCCAAGGGCTAGAACTGAGAAAAATTCGTCCGAATTTCTCAGGGATAATGAGCAATTGTCCGATATGTCCGCCATGGCATCCCTTCAAGTGACTGATGCTGCAGTTCTTGCACCTGCGACACCAAAACCCTAACAGGTGATTCCTCCATCGAAACATATATTTGTTTCTCGGCTTGCCCCTGATACTTCAGAGATTGATATCTCGGCTTATATCAAAGCCAAAACAAAAGCCGATATAAAGGTGGAGGATATAACTAAATTTAAATATAATTATACACGGCGCACGTCTTCTTTCAAGATTCGTGTGCCCGCGCTGATGTTCAAGACGATTTGTTCTAGCCTAGTTCGACGAGTCTAACATCAGCCTAGTTCCGTGAAGAAAAAAGTTAAAAAACCAGTGGGAGTGAGACTCCCCAATATCGGAACCACTGACCAACCCTCCACCTCTTCTTTGGCTACTAACCCAAAAAACTAGTTTCCTCATTAACTCTTACCTATCAGAATACTAGGGGGCTACGTAGCAAACTCCCCAAGCTATATTCTGATAGTTCTTTCTTTGCATCCCATATAATAGCATTTACAGAAACTTGGTTAAATCCGGAGATCTTTAGCTCCGAAGTTTTTCCAAGTAAGTACACCACTTTTAGACGGGATCGATCTCAGCGAAGAGGAGGTGGAGTCCTCATTTCGGTAGACTCTACTCTTGCTTCTGAAGAGGTGAAATCCCATGAGTTTGGTGACATAGAATTTATTTGCGTTAAAATCACTAAGTCCGTGAAAGCTTTATACATTACATGTTCATATATACCTCCTATGTCTGAACCGCCCACATATTGGCAGCACTTGTCCGCCATTCGATACGTCTCTAATCTTATGACGGATAGTGACCAACTCGTATCGGTGGGCGACTTTAATATCCCAGAATTAAAGTGGTCCAACGTCGATAACTCACCATCTTTGTCACTTATAACTTACCATGACTTCACCGCGGGCATGTTTGACATGTCCCTAGGTCAGATCAATCATGTTAGAAATTCGCTAGGTCGGCTTTTAGACTTATGTTTTGTATCTGATACTGATGGTACTGCTCTCTCCAGAGCTTTTCCCCTTTCATCCCCAGAGGATCCATATCACCCCACACTGGAGGTCTCAATCGAAACCACTCCTGGTATCAATCAGATGTCTCCGAGCGTGGTAAATAAGATTCGCTGTTTCCATAAAGCTGATTTTCAGGAACTTAATAGCCTTATTGATACATTTGACTGGTCTGATATTCTGGCGTGCACTGATCTTAATGTCACTTTAGAAAAATTTTATTTTACTTTAAATAAATTTTTTGACTCATGTGTGCCTTGGAAATATCCGTCCGCTTCAACAAATCCTCCTTGGTTTACAAGGTGCCTCGCTAACTTAAAAAATAAAAAAAATAAGCTTTTACTTAAATATAAAAAAACCTGCAGTAGTGTTGATTTCTCAAGATACCTACTAGCTCGGTCGAATTTTACCGTGCATAACGCTGAATGTTATAGGAATTATATTAACCGCTGCCGGATACAATTTACTCAGGATCCAAAGCAGTTTTATAATTTTGTAAACACTAAGCGTAAATACGTATCTTTTTCACCCCTGCTTACGTTTGAAAATTCCTCTGCGACTTCTGATCAGGCCATTGCCGATCTATTCGCAGAATTTTTTCAAACAACTTATTCTCCTCCAAAATTGACTGATCAGCCTTACGCATATAACATTCAAGCAGCAAATCTTATTTTCTGTCCGTTTTTTTCTGAGAACAACTTATTATCTGGTCTTTTAAGTGTCAAACCCATTTATTCACCAGGCCCCGATGGAGTACCAGGCTGTGTGCTAAAATACTGTGCCAGGACTCTGTGCAAACCTCTTCTAAGACTTTTCAACTTATCTTTGGAAACCTCGATTTTTCCCCTTAAGTGGAGAGAATCATTTATAATTCGCCTACATAAAAAAGGGAAAAAGTCTGAGGCTGCCAACAACAGAGGCATCTCTAAGTTGTCGGCAATTCCAAAGTTATTTGAAAAATTAATTACCCCTCATTTGCAACACCTTTGCTCTTTGATTATTACTCCTTGTCAGCATGGCTTTATTAAGCGTCGCTCCACCACCACAAACTTATTGGAGTTGACATCCTTTGTCATAGATGGCTTTTGTAAGGGATATCAAACCGATGTAATTTACACAGACTTCAGCAAAGCATTTGATTCAGTTAATCACTCACTCTTGTTGAGTAAACTGAATATGCTGGGTTTTCCTAAAGACCTCTTAACGTGGATCTCCAGCTACCTAGATGGAAGGACACAAAGAGTTTTATTTAAAAACATTCAGTCCCGTCTGGTCCGTGCTACATCCGGCGTCCCTCAAGGAAGTCATCTTGGCCCGTTATTATTTACGCTTTTTATAAACGACTTGCCCCCTGCTTTAACGAACTCTCTAGTTCTTATGTATGCAGATGATGTAAAGCTTTGTCTTCAGTACAAATCCATCTCTGCCCAATGCAGTCTTCAGTCTGACCTTGATAACTTTCAAAAATGGTGTTTAGCTAATGATCTAATACTTAATGGATCTAAATGCAAACATATGTCTTTTTATCGTTCTTGCCCTCTGCAAGCTACTTATTCCATTAATGGGATTACCTTAGAAAAATTAACCCAGGTTAATGATCTCGGCATCCTATTAGACATCAAACTTAAATTTGCCGACCATATTTCCTTAATGGTTAATAAGGCTAAAGGAGTCCTTGGTTTTATCAAAAGGTGGTCAAAAGAATTTAATGACCCCTATATAACCAAAACACTATTCATTTCTTTGGTCCGTCCTATACTGGAGTACGGTTCATGTGTCTGGAGTCCCCAATATGGAGTACATCAGGACCGTATAGAATCCGCACAAAAGAATTTCCTAACTTTTTCACTTAGAGGTCTAAACTGGGATGCAAATCTTCAACTTCCATCTTATGGTAGTAGACTCTTACTCATAAACTTACCTAGCTTAACAAATCGTAGGACAATGCTCGTTGTAGTTTTTCTGCATAACCTTATTAACGGGGATGTAGATAGCCAGCATTTACTAACACGCTTAAATTTTAACATTCCTAATAGAAGGACTCGAAACTTTAGTCCTCTGTTCCTTAGCCGTTGTAGTTCGACATATGCACTGCATGACCCTTTTAGGGTATTATGTTCGAACTACAATGGTCTCTACTCTATTACATCTCTTTCCTGTCCCTCTAACTTAAAATATAGAATTTTAAATTTCCTTACTAACTCCTCTTAGCTTAATAATTAACAAATAACTTAATATATTCTAACAAATCGTTTCTTGAGCGCCCCTCGGTCGTCTGGGCCTCTAAGCTTTATGATGAATACAGGAATGCTAGCTGATGCTCTTATTGATGCACAAGCCATTTCCAAATTCTGAAAGACCGGAAAAGAAAAAAAAAAAAAAAAAATTTTGTAACTCCTTCCTGGTGTACGGTTTAACTCCTGTCTGCTATGAGCTGCCGTCTGTTAACTGCCTGATTTTTTTGCTCGCGTTCCTCTTGATAATAATGCCGATAATAATCTACCTTTTTTCTCCGCGTCGCACACTGGTAGATTCGGCCTCACTAGCGGCATTTAATTAATAACTTCTAATATATTAGAGATATCAATCGGTTTTTTATTTTCGGTTTGTTACTCAATTTTGCAGTATGTGGACAAAAATAAAATTTATTTTGTTTTTATTTATTTTTTTTATATTTAAAAAAATACTTATTTTTAATTTTTTGTATTCAAAAAAAGAGTAGGATATATAATTATAACTTATATTATACAAGAAGCAACCATATACATTACATATACATTACAACATATACAAAACATATACATTATATACAAAAATTTATATTCTGAATCTTGACTTTCAGAGTCGTAAAAATCGGTTCCAAAATTTCTGCTGAAAGCAAGCTCTTAACGTCTTTGTCCATAATAATATTTTTCGATGACAAAATTGATGAGCCATTTGACATTGAGGATATTAAAGGATCAGAAAAAACAAAAAGCGTATTCATTATATCCTCCATTATGGTTTTTCTTGAATTTTTCCTTGTACTGTTCTCGCCTATGTTTCGATAATCTTTATTTCTTGCTTTAAGCGCTTCCACTTTGTTCAAATCCGTCGCCGACTTCGCTTCGTGATTTCCAATTTCAACTTATTCGAGACTCTCGTATAATCCAAGATGGGCAAGGAAAAGATTCATGTTAACATCGTCGTCATCGGACACGTCGATTCCGGTAGGTCGACCACCACCGGTCACTTGATCTACAAGTGCGGTGGTATCGACAAGCGTACCATAGAGAAGTTCGAGAAGGAGGCCCAGGAGATGGGCAAGGGCTCCTTCAAGTACGCATGGGTTTTGGATAAGCTGAAGGCCGAGCGTGAGCGTGGTATCACCATCGATATCGCTCTGTGGAAGTTCGAGACTGCCAAGTACTACGTCACCATCATCGACGCCCCCGGCCACAGGGATTTCATCAAGAACATGATCACTGGTACCTCCCAGGCTGATTGTGCCGTGCTGATCGTTGCCGCCGGTACCGGCGAGTCCGAGGCTGGTATCTCCAAGAACGGCCAGACCCGTGAGCACGCTCTGCTTGCCTTCACCCTGGGTGTCAAGCAGCTGATCGTTGGTGTCAACAAGATGGACTCGTCCGAGCCCCCATACAGCGAAGCCCGTTATGAGGAAATCAAGAAGGAAGTGTCCTCTTACATCAAGAAGATCGGTTACAACCCAGCTGCCGTCGCTTTCGTTCCCATCTCCGGCAGGCACGGCGACAACATGTTGGAACCCCATACCAACATGCCCTGGTTCAAGGGATGGAAGGTTGAGCGCAAGGAGAGCAACGCCGATGGCAAGACCCTCATCGATGCTCTGGACGCCATCCTGCCCCCTAGCCGTCCCACCGAGAAGCCCCTGCCTCTGCCCCTGCAGGATGTGTACAAAATCGGCGGTATCGGAACAGTACCCGTCGGTCGTGTGGAGACTGGTGTGCTGAAGCCCGGATGCGTCGTCGTCTTCGCCCCGGCTAACATCACCACTGAGGTCAAGTCCGTGGAAATGCACCACGAAGCTTTGACTGAGGCCGTTCCCGGAGACAACGTTGGTTTCAACGTTAAGAACGTGTCCGTTAAGGAGCTGCGTCGTGGCTACGTCGCTGGTGACTCCAAGGCCAGCCCCCCCAAGGGAGCCGCCGACTTCACCGCTCAGGTCATCGTGCTGAACCACCCTGGCCAGATCGCCAACGGCTACACCCCCGTGCTGGATTGCCACACCGCTCACATTGCTTGCAAGTTCGCTGAGATCAAGGAGAAGGTCGACCGTCGTTCCGGCAAGACCACTGAGGAGAACCCCAAGTTCATCAAGTCTGGTGATGCTGCCATCGTCAACCTGGTGCCCTCCAAGCCTCTGTTCGTGGAGTCCTTCCAGGAGTTCCCCCCTCTGGGTCGTTTCGCCGTCCGTGACATGAGGCAGACCGTTGCTGTCGGTGTCATCAAGGCTGTTAACTTCAAGGATGCTTCCGGTGGCAAGGTCACCAAGGCCGCCGAGAAGGCCACCAAGGACAAGAAGTAGCAGGTTTGCTTCAACTCTAAACCAACAACAACTATTAGCAGCAGCAAGCATATATTCAACATCCTAATGCAGCCACCAACACCACTCAGTAATACCAGCAACAACAGCAGCAGCAAGCACAACAGTAGTCCAACAGCAAAACCACCACCTGTCCTGCGCAAGATGACCGATAAGATGATGTTCCAGCAAAAGCAAAAGTTTAATTTCTTCCATCGAAAGGAGTTTCGTCGGATACGAATGTTAAATGCAGTCGAGGCCGCCTAAACCGGGCGGTGGATCAGGATGAGTGCGACTCCAAACTGAAGGAAAAGAAGAAGAAAAACACATGCAGACACTGCATCCATCCACTCCTCCATTTCCCCCGTCAATCTTTAGTTTACTACACATATGATATGATAACAAGTTGACTTCATTATGGTATCATATATAGATATCTTATTATCGAGTAGCGAACGCGAGTAGCATTTAACCTTTTATTAACCTTTTTATTTTGATATGTATCATTTATCTTACCCTATTTTGCACACACTACTTTGTACACATGAAATTTGAACCAGAATAGAAGCGATAACGTTATTTACAAAATAAAAAAAAAAGCACAAAAACTGTTTATGATGTCTGCTAAATGAATCAAAATTCTGTGAACAGACGATGGGATGTTAAACCAAGGGTATTTATTAACAAAAATGTCTGCAGTTTCCATAGCGTACGATCCGAATGCGTCCGTGTTTAAGTAATGTCCACAGGCCAATGCTCGCAGGACAACGCTATATCGAAATATTAACAATAAGTGTACTCGTGTTATACGCGCAGCTAAATTTGGTTACTGAAAAAATCTTCGTGCAGTGTTTCCATCTTCGTGCAGTGTTAGTACTTCCAATACTTATAATATCCCCGGTAAGCTCCTCGTCAGCATTCAGCTTCGACACAATTCTTGATGTATTGCGCCTTCCGTCTATATACAAGCTGCTACTTGCAGCCAACAACAATGCATCCGTCAAGACTTTCTCCGAAATGCCTGATAATTTTTGTTTTGAGTTTTTCTGCAACACTCTGAAATACCTTTCTCTGGGCGTCCAACATTTCTAAATGATGATATTTCCATCAACACCTGAGGCGTGTCTAGCCATTCTTTATTACTTTTTACAAAAGCTGACTTATTTCTATCGCATTTCCTCCATTTCTGGACAAGCCTACTATTGAAATTGCGCAGCCTTTTCCCAATTTCGGAAAGCTCCTTTTTGTTACAATCACAATCATATTGTTACCATTTGTTACAAACTTCTCCTAATGCAAAGCTTTCCATTACGAAGAACTTTTTAGTGAGGATCGCTTCGCCGTGCCACACTAAGAAAAGTGCGCGCTTCACACTGACATTCATCCTAAGAAGTAAATTATCTTATAGATACGCAGGAATACGCACTTCATTTTTAAACTTTCGGCAGAAAATGATTCACAATTTAACCAACAATTGCAACCAGAGTGAATCCAGGTGAATCTGCAAAGTTCTACTTCACGAAAGACTGGTGTGCGCTTTATTCCGCGCACTGTTAATATACTTAATATCCAACACAATTTATAAGTAACACATTTAAGACACGTCAAAAGCACAGATTTTCTATGTAGCACATACCTTAATAGTTGTTAAAAACCAAACTTGCACTAGAATAAACGTAAATTGCATTATTTATTCAAATATGCAACCAATAAGCAAAAGGGCGCCGAAATTTTATATATCACATGTTCACTTTGACAGTTCAAAGCTGATTATCAGCTGATTGATGAGCTTAGAAAACATCAATTTGCATCTAATCAAGGTATATTTTATCGATAGGTAGACTTAAATTAACGTTTATTTAAATTTGAAAATCATAATTAAATGGCGCTAGCGACGCCAAATCGACCACTGTGCGTCGTTTAAACGTGGAGACGCCAATTTAATTTTTAAAGAACCTGTAATTTGTTATAGGTTGGGTTAACTTTTCAACCTTGGTCTATATTAGTAATAAAGTTATCGGTGTTGTAAATTGATTTGTATTTATTGAAGTCGAAAATTTGTATTTTATTGAAGTCGAAAATTTTGAATTATAGTTATAGCTGAATTGTATTTGTTAGTTGTTAGTCTGTAAATTTACTCTTAGATAGCTTAGGGCGGAGCGGGAGCGAAAGCTCATATTCGATCTTGTGCGAATTCGCCCCGCTTCGCCGCAATAGATAAGTTAGGCTTAAGATTAGAGAAAGATTAGAAAATATAATCGAATTTATAACGTCAAAGAGGCAAGATCATTTTTTCGTTTTCGTTTTCGCCCATTTATTAAATATTACGCAGCCACCTTTCTTTTTTATTGTTTGGTTATTTAAAGTGTGAGATAAACTAATCTCGTTATACATTTTGGCGCCCCCGGGTGGACTTAGTGCAAAATATTTAATAAATAAACAAAAACAAAGTGACAGTGACACTGTGTAATTACACATAAAAACAAAAAAAAAATACCTACAATTTAAAGAGCTGCTCGCGACGCGTCCGTGAAGTGGAAAATAAAAACCAAAAATCACTGCGTCGTGAAACCCTCAAGTCTCCAGGATCATCACCGCAGGATCTTCGCCAATCATCAAAACCTACCTACATCCATGCCGTGCACCTGCATCGACTGCAACAGGAAAGTGGCAGCGGTATTAAAGGATCCCAAGGCAGAACCCCAGGTATTTGTGCGAAAAATTGAAAGTTGAGAAGAGACAAATTAAATCCTCGTCTTGTGCTGAAATATTGCACCCTCCTTTCAATTCTTGGCGCATACGTACTTGAAATTAGTAGAGCTTAAAAATTTGAGTAGTAGTCAAATTATTAACAAACTGCCTGTGGCTAAAATTGACAAAAACATACATAAATACATATCCACATCACTGTGGCCCTCCCCTTTACCCCTCGTTCGTTTTCGCCAAACAAAATAGTTAAATTTAGTGCAGCCAAATATTTATTTATATACAAATGTATGTACAAATATAATACATATTTACGTGCATAAATAATTTGGCGTACATACAAATATATGCAGCGGTAAAATTTTCGTTTTCGCTCCAACCGTTGTCCGCTGCTATATATGCATGTATATGCATTAGTTTGGCGCATTTTATTTTACCGGAACGCCAAGTGACGCGCTACCCTATAATTGTGGGGTATACACCTTTTTCGGTGTCATTGGCAACCAACTAGTTTTTTTGGATACTCAGTGCCTCGACTATCAACATAATTCGACTATCAAATAATTAATTAATTATTTTATCTTTTTTCGCCATATTAATTAATTATTTTTCGTTTTCGCTAGATATTAAATTAAATATCTTTTTTCGTTCGTTTTCGTTTTTTGAATTTAATTTATTAATTAAATAATTAAAATTAAAAAATTTTTATATTAGTCAAAATTTTTATTTTTTTTGCTAATTAACAAATAAATTAAAAAATTTTTATTTAAAAATAAAAACAAAAATTTTAAATTTTTTATCGTCGTCTGTTTATTAAAAATAAATAAATAAATTTTAAAATGGAAAGTAATAAACAGAAAGTAAAATCCACGACTCTTGATGAATTAAGAAGAAGATTAAATGTCAGAGTAAAAAGCATTCGCCGGTTAGAGGAACGTTTGGAAGCTGGGTCAGTTCCTTTAGTGAATACCGAGCTAGAGTGCCGGCTTCAGGTTTTAAATGAGACAATATTTAAGGCAAACGAGTTGCAAGACCAGATCGAGCAATTAGATGAGGAAGATGAATTTGGAGCCGAGTTGGAAGAATTAGAGATAACAACTAAGGCAAGGGTGATGTCTTTATTAAATGTTTTCACGTTAGCTGAAGAGTCCCCACCAGATACTGCAATTTCTGCAGCCCCAACTCGAGCTCGACTTCCCAGTTTGGCATAGCCAAAATTCAGTGGAAACTATTCGGAGTTTAAAAATTTCATGAGTCTCTTTGAGACATTAGTAGACAAGGATGTGAACATTCCTGTTATCGAGAAATTTAACCATTTAATTTCTTGCCTCTCTGGTGAAGCCTTAGGAACTATCAAGGCATTCCAAGTCACCGAGAGTAATTATGACAAAGCTATTTCTAGTCTAAAATGAGTTTACGATAACGAATGTCTCATCTTTGCGAACCAAATAAGCAAATTATTCAGCCTTCCGAAAGTTTCCCAGCCGTCTGCGTCGTCGTTGAGAGGTCTCATCGACACAGTGTCATCGATCTATGGGTCACTCTTATCCATAGGAGATGACACTAAAATTGCAAACTCAATGATCATTCATTTAGTTTTAAGTAGAGTAGATCCAGTGACCAGAGAAAAATGGGAAGAGTCACTGGATTATGAGGAATTGCCGCTGTGGTCCGATTTCGAAAAAATATTAAACCGTAGGTACCAGCACCTGTTCGCTGCAGAGACTGGCAAGCCAAAGCAGGAGAAAATTGGGTTCGGGAAGCAGCACAATAGGAGTTCGTGGGCTTGATCCGCTTCCAATAAACAAGCTTGAAGTTATTGCAACGCACAAGACCATAGTCTTGCCCAGTGTAGTCCGTTCGCTCGCCTTGCTGTAATGCAACGGTTTGAGTTTGTCAAGTCAGCCTCATTATGTTTAAATTGTCTGCGAAAAGGTGACACGGTTGCGAAGTGTAAATCGACTAGATGTCAAATTTGTGCAAGATCGCACCACAAACTTCTGCACCGATTTACTGTGACCGAAAATAACTTGGCATTACCACCACCAAATGAACATCCTCCTCCAGCGCTACATCTTGATGGCCCTTCTACGTCACATGCTTTGCATGCGTCATCTCTAGAAAGGGTTTTGTTAGCGACGTCGATCGTAAGCGTTAGAACTAAAAATGGCGAGCATATATTGGCCCGAGCACTACTTGACTCTGGGTCACAAATGAACTTCATTACTGAAGAACTTGCTCAACGCTTACAGATCCGTAGGGAGGAATCGTGTATCAACTTGCTTGGAATTGGTCAAGCTAATTCCCAGGTTAAGAAAAAGATACACACTGTGGTGAAGTCAACGATTAATGGTAGTGAGTTTCCGTTCGACTTTTGGATTTTGAGAACTATCTCGGGTTATCACCCTGACCAGTCAGTGAACGTGAAAGATTGGGACCTACCAAAGAACTTGCCGCTAGCAGAACCATATTTCTACAAACCTTAGCGGATAGATATGTTAATTGGAGCTGAGTCATTTTTCGAATTGTTGTCCGTGGGCCAAATAAAACAAGGGCCAAACCATCCCATCCTCCAAAAAACTCTCCTTGGATGGATAGTATCGGGAAAATATAAGGAAAATACCTCAACTCCTCAACAGCCTGTCTCTAGCCTGAATTGCCAAGAAGAACTACTCGAGTCGATAGATGGCAATTTGAAAAAATTCTGGTCGTTGGAAAAAGTACCAACTTCCAAAAAGCTTTTGTCACCTGAACAAGAGTTATGTGAGGAACATTATCAGAAAAATACAGTTGTGCTGCCTTCAGGTCGATTTGAAGTCAGGCTTCCATTTAAATCGGATCCAAGCGTTTTGGGAAACTCGTTCGAGGTAGCCAAACGCCGTTTTTTGTCGCTCGAGAAAAGATTATCTCGAGATCCGAATTTAAAGAAAATGTATGTGTAATTTATGGAAGAATACGAATCCTTAGGTCATATGTCCCCTACAAGCAATGATGTTCTTGCTACTCCACACTACGTCATACCCCATCAGTGTGTCTTACGGCCTCAAAGCACATCGACTAAATTACGAGTCGTGTTTGATGCGTGTTGTAAGACATCAACACATAAGTGTCTTAACGATCTGTTGATGGTTGGTCCTACCATCCAGGAAGAGTAGTATTCAATTCTTCTTAGGTTCCGGCTGAACAGATTCGCTCTGATAGCCGACATAAAAAAGATGTATCGCCAAGTAATGGTAAATGAAGCCGATAGGCGATACCAGTTGATAGTGTGGAGGAAAGACCCATCAGAGTTCTTGAAACTGTGCAAGCTCAGCACCGTTACATATGGCACTGCGCCAGCCCCATTCCTGGCCATAAGGTGTTTGAAGAGGTTGAGTGAATCTGTGAAAAATACATTCCCTCGAGCTGCCGAAGTTATTGGGTCCGACTTTTACGTCGACGACATGTTAACGGGTGCTGGTTGCATTGAGGAGCTAAAGACAATTAAGTCTGAAGTAACTCAGGTTCTTCAAAACGCTGGGTTTGAATTGAGCAATGGTTTTCAAACTCGCCTGAAGTTACTGCATCCGAGAGCACGGTTAAGCCAATAACACTTTCGGACTCAGAACTGACTAAAGCATTAGGAATCGCTTGGGTTCCTAAAGAAGATGTATTTAAATTTGAAATTGATGCTTCAGTCATGGGTCAAAGGGCGACCAAGCGGAACATCCTTTCGGTGACATCGAAGTTGTTTGACCCCCTTGGCCTATTAAGCCCTATACTTATAAAAGGAAAGATCCTATTGCAGGAACTTTGGCTAAATAAGCTAGATTGGGATGAGTCAATTCCACTGCACTTAGAAACAGCGTGGAACAAAATACAAGTTGCCCTGTCGCAATTAGAGGACATCTCAATTCCGAGATTCGTGTTTACCGAGCCGATGTCACCGATTCAAATTCATGCCTTTTCTGACGCATCGATGAGAGCCTATGGAGCCTGCGTCTATATTCGTTGCAAATCTGCAGAAGGTATTAAAGTTTCATTGTTGACCCCCGTCTTGAGTTATGTGCCGCTCACCTTCTCGCAGATCTCTGCCGCAAGATAAAGCCTCTCATAAAAGTTCCGATCGAACGAAGTGTATTTTGGTCGGATTCAGAAGTAACTCTTCATTGGATTCGTTCCCATCCATCGTCGTTGTCAACGTTCGTATCGAATAGAGTAGCTGAAATTCAAGAGTGGTCAGATGATAGCACGTGGCGGCATGTACCAACTAAACAGAACCCGGCAGATATAGTGTCCAGAGGTGGAGACGTAAAGGAGACTGTAGAATCGATCTGGTTTACAGGTCCATCGTTTCTAAAGGAACCGGAAGATAAGTGGCCGACGAGCCCCTGGTTTGATCCGTCACCAGAACTTCTACAGATGGAAGCGAAAAAGAATGCGGTCGGATTAACCGCAATCGTATCTACCTCAAATTTGTTGGAAGTGATAGAAGGTTATTCCTCTCACCTAAAACTGCTGCGAGTGTTCGTTTATATGTTCCGCTTTATAAGGAAATCGAAGAAATTAGTAGTGAATTCGGATATTGTTCCCTCACCTGTCGAATATAATGAAGGCTTTAAGAAAATAGTCGAAATAGTCCAAGAGCACGAGTTTGATACTCGATGAAATAGAAAATATCCGAAAAAATTTAAGTGTTAGCCCTAGCCTACAAAAGTTAAATCCTTTTCTGCACGAATCTTCAGAGGCTGGGCTTACCTTTTCGTTGTTGCGGGTTGGGGGGCGACTAGTTAATGCTCCTATATCGTACGATGCCAAGTTTCCAGTATTGTTGACAAAACGCTCTCAATTTGTTCAGAGCTACGTCCGATACTTGCACGAGTCGAATTTTCATGTGGGTCCACGAGCACTTGTGAGTCTTTTGCGACAGCGCATATGGATCGTAAATGCGCAGGAAGTCTGCAGTCAGACAGTACGGTCATGCATACGCTGCTTTAAATGCAAGCCTCGTCTGATGACTCAAATCATGGGTGACTTACCCTTAGATAGAATTCGTGCTCTCCGCCCATTCTCCTTATGTGGTGTTGATTTTTGTGGCCCTATTGATACGACATTGAAAATTCGTGGTAGGCCACCCTATAAGTCCTACATTGCCTTATTTGTTTGTTTTGCGTCCAAAGCAGTTCATTTAGAAGTAGTTTCCGACCTTTCAACTGATTCCTTTTTATTGGCTTTTCAAAGGATCGTTGGGCGCCGAGGATGTCCGCAGATCGTGCACTGCGACAACGCGGCGAACTTCGTCGGAGCGAGTCGCCACTTCGCAGACCTTCGTCGGAGAATCGAGGACGAGGTCGACGCGGTCACGCAATACGCATCAAAAAGCGGATGCGTATTTGCGTTCATACCGCCGCGGGCTCCGCACATGGGCGGACTATGGGAGGCAGGTGTGAAGTCTGCAAAACACCTACTCCTACGAGTGGTAGGGAACGCCAGACTGACCGCGGAGGAGCTGCAGACCGTCCTCGTTGGAGTCGAGGCCGTCCTGAACTCACGACCCCTGGGGGCTCTGAGTCAGGACCCAAGCGACGGCGAGGCGCTTACTCCCGGGCACCTGTTGACAGGCGGGCCGCTCATCGCCCCACCAGCACCGCGGACCCCGGACCAGCAGGGTCTAACGTGCTTGCGGCGATGGCGGCTTGTCTCGTCAATCAAGCAAACGTTTTGGCAGCGATGGTCCCGGGAGTACGTCTTGGGCCTACAGGCGCGGTCGAAGTGGCAGCACCAGGAGGACGACATCCGGACGGGCGAGCTGGTCCTGATCGCAGAGGATCACCAGCCGCCACAACAGTGGCTCACGGGACGAGTAGGAGCAACACACGCCGGCGCGGACGGAAGGGTCAGGGTCGCCGTCGTGCGAACTAGCTCTGGAGCGGAATATAGGAGAGCGGTCCACAAGCTGGCGCGGCTGCCAGTTAGTTGAAGCCTGATGGAGGCCTTCAACGAAGCCGGTGTATATTGATTTGTATTCATTGAAGTCGAAAATTTGTATTTTATTGAAGTCGAAAATTTTGAATTATAGTTATAGCTGAATTGTATTTGTTAGTTGTTAGTCTGTAAATTTACTCTTAGATAGCTTAGGGCGGAGCGGGAGCGAAAGCTCATATTCGCTCTTGTGCGAATTCGCCCCGCTTCGCCGCAATAGATAAGTTAGGCTTAAGATTAGAGAAAGATTAGAAAATATAATCGAATTTATAACGTCAAAGAGGCAAGATCATTTTTTCGTTTTCGTTTTCGCCCATTTATTAAATATTACGCAGCCACCTTTCTTTTTTATTGTTTGGTTATTTAAAGAGTGAGATAAACTAATCTCGTTATACATTTTGGCGCCCCCGGGTGGACTTTGTGCAAAATATTTAATAAACAAAAACAAAGTGACAGTGACACTGTGTAATTACACATAAAAACAAAAAAAAATACCTACAATTTAAAGAGCTGCTCGCGACGCGTCCGTGAAGTCATTTGACATTGAGGATATTAAAGGATCAGAAAAAACAAAAAGCGTATTCATTATATCCTCCATTATGGTTTTTCTTGAATTTTTCCTTGTACTGTTCTCGCCTATGTTTCGATAATCTTTATTTCTTGCTTTAAGCGCTTCCTTTGCACAAAAAGCACAAAAACTGTTTATGATGTCTGCTAAATGAATCAAAATTCTGTGAACAGACGATGGGATGTAAAACCAAGGGTATTTATTAACAAAAATGTCTGCAGTTTCCATAGCGTACGATCCGAATGCGTCCGTGTTTAAGTAATGTCCACAGGCCAATGCTCGCAGGACAACGCTATATCGAAATATTAACAATAAGTGTACTCGTGTTATACGCGCAGCTAAATTTGGTTACTGAAAAAATCTTCGTGCAGTGTTTCCATCTTCGTGCAGTGTTAGTACTTCCAATACTTATAATATCCCCGGTAAGCTCCTCGTCAGCATTTAGCTTCGACACAATTCTTGATGTATTGCGCCTTCCGTCTATATACAAGCTGCTACTTGCAGCCAACAACAATGCATCCGTCAAGACTTTCTCCGAAATGCCTGATAATTTTTTGTTTTGAGTTTTTCTGCAACACTCTGAAATACCTTTCTCTGGGCGTCCAACATTTCTAAATGATGATATTTCCATCAACACCTGAGGCGTGTCTAGCCATTCTTTATTACTTTTTACAAAAGCTGACTTATTTCTATCGCATTTCCTCCATTTCTGGACAAGCCTACTATTGAAATTGCGCAGCCTTTTCCCAATTTCGGAAAGCTCCTTTTTGTTACAATCACAATCATATTGTTACCATTTGTTACAAACTTCTCCTAATGCAAAGCTTTCCATTACGAAGAACTTTTTAGTGAGGATCGCTTCGCCGTGCCACACTAAGAAAAGTGCGCGCTTCGACACTGACATTCATCCTAAGGAGTAAATTATCTTATAGATACGCAGGAATACGCACTTCATTTTTAAACTTTCGGCAGAAAATGATTCACACTTTAACCAACAATTGCAACCAGAGTGAATCCAGGTGAATCTGCAAAGTTCTATCTGCAACTTCACGAAAGACTGGTGTGCGCTTTATTCCGCGCACTGTTAATACACTTAATATCCACCACAATTTATAAGTAACACATTTAAGACACGTCAAAAGCACAGATTTTCTATGTAGCACATACCTTAATAGTTGTTAAAAACCAAACTTTCACTAGAATAAACGTAAATTGCATTATTTATTCAAATATGCAACCAATAAGCAAAAGGGCGCCGAAATTTTATATATCACATGCTGAAACATATGTTCACTTTGACAGTTCAAAGCTGATTATCAGCTGATTGATGAGCTTAGAAAACATCAATTTGCATCTAATCAAGGTATATTTTATCGATAGGTAAACTTAAATTAACGTTTATTTAAATTTGAAAATCATAATTAAATGGCGCTAGCGACGCCAAATCGACCACTGTGCGTCGTTTGAACGTGGAGACGCCAATTTAATTTCTAAAGAACCTGTAATTTGTTATAGGTTGGGTTAACTTTTCAACCTTGGTCAACCTTTATATTAGTAATAAAGTGATCGGTGGAATTCCCACCTCTCTATCACATCTATACTACTCCAAGTTTTTCATATATGAGTAAAAGCCTGTTTTTAGTATTTTTAAGTTCGCACCTTGTAAGGCAAGGAGTCTTTGTTAAGACGGACGGATATTTCCACGGCACACATGAGTTTTTCGAAAGTGACATTTATATCGCTGCATGACAGAATGTCGGACCAATCGAATGTATCAAGAAGGCTATTAAGTTTGTGAAAATCAGCCTTACGAAAACAGCGAATCTTATTCGCCACGCAAGGAAACTTCTGATCGATACCAGAAATAGTTTCAATTGAAATCTCAAAGGTGGGGCGATATGGATCCTTGGGGTTGATAGGGGCCCAGTCCGGGAATGAATGGTATCATGAGGATCAGGTTCAAAACATAAGTCTAACAGACGCATTTATAAATATTTTAATTTTACCTCCGGGCATGTCGAACTTGCCCGCGGGGAAGTTGGAGATATTTTAGTTTTGGGATATTTAAGTCACCCTGTTGTAAGCCACCTCAGTAGCTGGACCCAATCGGACAAACGATTTAAGACGGATTGAATAGCGGAGAAATGATGCTATCATAATATGGGATGCAAAGAGAGAACTATCAGAATATAGTTTCCAACTAGAGGGCAACCGGATTGAATAGCGGAGAAATGATGCTATCATAATATGGGATGCAAAGAGAGAACTATCAGAATATAGTTTCCAACTAGAGGGCAACCCTAGTATTCTGATAGGTAAGTGTTAGTGACGATATTAGTGTATTGAATTTGTGGACGAATAAGAGGTGGTTCTAACATGTGGAAGTTTAAAGAAAAAATGGTTTAAAAGCTTTTTCTTCAGGGCACCATGCCGATGTTCTTGGACGAAAATGTTCCATTGCCAAAAACTGGGTAAACAAATCATCTTGAACGTCATTGCTGCCACATGAATCTTGAAAGAAGACGTGCGCAGTATATATATATATATGCATATATTTAGTTATGTCCTCCACCTTTATATCAATGTATGAATCATCATGGGCAAGCTCAGAAACAAATGTATGTTTCCCATGGAGAAGGTGTCGCAGGTACGAAAACTGCAGCATCAGTCGGTACCGGTAGTTAGAGTTATAGAGTTGGGATTTTCAATGGATTTTATTTTTGACCAATTAATTCATTTTTTTTAAATTTATAAAGATTGGTCGACTATATCCTATAGCTGCCAAATAACTGGTCGCTATGAAATGTCTTAACATTCATGTTTTTGAAGATTGGAGGTGAAGACTTCCGACAGATTCTACCCAATATTGTAAGAATCGTCCATCTATATCCTATAGTTGCCATATAACTGAACGATCTGAAATGACCCAACTCAGGTATTTTTGAAGATAGAAGCTTGGGACTTTTGGAAATACACATAAGCATAGGCCAACTAAATTCGACATTTTCTTTACATGTCCCATCTAAACGGCAAGGGTATATCAACTTCGGACATCACGAAGACAATTCCTTTCTTGTTTTAAATAAAACAAGAAAGCAAAGCTAACTTCGGGCGGAGCCGAAGCTTATATACCCTTGCAGTTAAAACCGGATATGTATTGCAAACATCGGATATAGTTGGCCGATCCTTAGGGGAATATGAACATATAACCCAATTGATTACAATACAAAATCTAAAAAAAGTCCCAAACTTCTATCTTCAAACATACCAAAGTTTGTATTTCTACCAAAAACCATTTCCGATCGTTCAGTTATATGGCAGCTATAAGATATAGTCGGTCGATTGTTATGAAATTTGGTAGGTCGGATTAACTGACCAAAAATATAATCTGTACCAATTTCCAACTTTCTATCTTCAAAAACACGAAAGTTGGGTCATTTCCGATCGTTCAGTTATATGGCAGCTATAGGATATAGTCAGCCGATTTTATAGGGTCGGAGATGTCTCCTTCACTGCGTTGCACACTTTTGACCAAAATTATAATACCCTCTGCAAGGGTATAATGACTAAATCAACTCAAAAAAAAAATAAAATGCTATTGTAATTGTCGGGTCAGGCAGCAGCACAGCGTTTAATGTTTATGTTTAAATAATGTTTATGTAATGTTTAGTGTAATGTTTAGTGTAATGATTAGTGTAAAAATTATTTATTAGGCTTAAGTTTGTACAAAAGCTTTGTTGATCGCAAGACGACTCTCTCTCGGCCGCTCGACTCAACGGGCTTTCTATAGAGAGTTTTAGCTCGGCAATGTCTAGGTCGGGCCGCCCTCTCCACTTTCGAGAGCTTTAGCTCGAGGTGACTTGTCGGGCCGCCCTCTCTGTGTATAATATCTATCTATATTGTCTATCTGCGGATCATCCGGCTTCATCTGCATGCAGGAATAAACATTTATAACGTTCAAAATTAATTAAATTCTGCGTTTTATTTATGGCATTGAAAACCCTCAATGACCAACACATTGGTTACCCCGGCGTGATTTAGTTAATATAATTAACAATTTAAAAAAAAAAAAAAAATACACAATCACGAAAAAAAAAAATATAAAAACATATACATACGTTCCACTGCAAGTGCATTGGCCCTCGCATAAACGCCTTCATACATATATATGTTCCACAACGCTACTTGCGGTTCTGAGCACACAGTAAATTGAATTCAATGAATTCGTATAAGTAATTGTGACGAACCTGCAAGCCTCACTCAAAATGTCTGATATCTACTGTTACGAAAAAATCTTCTAGTACAAAAAACTACAATACAAATTGAAAACTATTCTTATTTGGAAAGTGCAAAAAAACTAAATAAAATACAGACACGTGCAGTGTAAAATTATTTTTTAATGTGTAGTTTTATATTATAATATATCAAATATTTTGAGAGTGGCTCATAGTTATGCATATGCTCCATCGGCCGTTCGTCCCAGATGCTCCAGCTTGTCCATGATGATGGAGAATCCGCTCTTACGACGAAGATGAGTGCCAAGATAAGGAGCACAGGCAAAGCAACATTAGCAATACCGGCACCAAATTTTAACCTAAATGCAGGCGAGGGCACAGTGGCGTCACTGGGAAAACTTGCTAATAATTTGTGAAAGCCAGGCGATATCATTTCAGGACTATCGCGTCGGGGTCACCAATGTTAATATTTCGAGCCTTTTCAGTAGCCGGAAAGTTTCCCAGATTAAATAACTAATCAAAGCCATCCACTTATATGCCTTTATTTTGGTTATATATACGGAGCGGAGCGGGGGTCGATGGCGGTGGTCCGAACGGTGCGGGGAGCTTATGGCAAGTGCAGCTTGCATAGCATAGCAGTCAAACCAAAGTCAAGAGCATAGCAGTCAAATGCATTTAAAGAAAAGAATCGCACACCATGGGCGAAAGGATGAGACATCCCTATCTCATGCTCAGCTTGTTGTGCATATGGAGGGGACATTGCATACCGCGATAACGTTCATTACAGATAAAACTACATCGAAAAAAGATGAGGGAGCCGACCAGAGATAAGCAATTAACCGAAACCGCTGTTTTTATAACTAAATATATTCAATAAAACAACAGATTAAAAAATGAATAAAGCGATTAAAATATAAAATTTCCGCTGCTTACACAAAACCAAACAGTTCAGGATCTTCTCTTTCAGTTTTAAATCCATCGAGTTCGAACTTTGCATACGTCCTTTGTTTCTTTGCACACAGTATATAACTCGGAATTGCTCAAATATATCCTATAGCTGCAATATAACTGGTTGATCAGAAATAGCTTTGATATTTTTTAATTTAGAAGTTTGGTCCATACTGCTATGGTATGAACATGCTTACAGCGTCGCAAATGATGATGCCAGTCATGTATATATACAGTAGCGAACAATGAAATCCGGACACCTAAGTACTTCCACTAAATGTGAACTTTGCATTAGTGTGGTAGGAGCGCGAGTTGAAATTATTTCGTTATATCTGGAAGGTATTTAGCTTATATGATCTGAAAGCATTTTTTAAATTATTAAGCTTTTTATGTGAAAAAAAATTTTTGTTTAAATATGTCGAAAATGCCTTACAATCGAAAATCTTAAGCTTCCGAGAAATAAGCTCTAACGCTGGATTTATTAAGTCTTCTTTCAAGGATTTCCTACAAAATTTTGAGAAATCCAGAACTCTAAAGCATTTGCCAGAATCAGGAAAGAAAAAGAAGACCAACTACCACGAGAATCGAATCCTTTCACAATTAAGCATGACTCCTCGTTTCAAATCAGTAAAATATGTAAGAAGTAAGTTTTCCAGTCGAAAGGAGTCTAAATAAGCACTCGAACCTTTCTGGCATTAATTGATGGAACTGTGAATGCCGAAAAGTTCGAAGGTGTTCTGAATCGTCACCTTCTACCCTCAATGGAGGAGAACCTTTCTCATGCGCCAAACATAATCATAATCTTTCAGGACGACTTAGGTCCTTGCTATCGCGCAAAAAAAGGGATATATTTTTCTTTGAATTCTTCAAGGATTCGTTTAAACGATAATATAAGTATAAAATTTCTAGTATTTTTTTAAAATTTAGGTAATAAATTATTTTCAGAAAAATCGAATATCAACATTAGACTGGCCAGGCAGTAGTCCTGATTTCTATCCGATTAAAAATCGTTGGCCTATTTAAAAATACATTAAAAGAAACACAAAAACATAAGAGAATTTAATTTGACAGTGTCTGTTATAAAGAAATAATTAAGAAAACTAACGAACACTTGGTAGATTTTATGCCATCAAGAATAAAGGCCGTATTAAAAACTCAAGGAAGACCAGTTAAAATAGTTAAAAAAAATTTTTTTTTTGTTTGCCCACATTTTTGTTAATTCCATCGAATATTGAAGCATACGTATTATTTCCCAATAAAACATAATGAACTTTAAAAGAACACGTTTTGAATTAAAATTTACATTAATTTAATCAATTTAAAACAAAATTACTCCATAACGTAAACGCTGGCTGAAAAAAGTTGTATTTTCTGCCGGTCCGGATTTCATACTATATGAATATATATACTTATAGGTTCGAAGATCTCGCCTTCACTAAGAATCATAGCTTTGACAAAAATTATAATACCCTTTGCAAAAGTACAAATATATAAAATAATATAAATGGGTTTGGTATAATAATGTTGTTGTTGATTATCCCTCGCTGCAGTCGGTGATGCCGCAGTCGCTGGAGATATGTTTTAAGGTAATTACCCCTGGCGGTTGCCGGGGGGGGGTTGCTACTCCTTGTAGGTAGTGGTTGGGATCCCTGGCGGTTGCCGGGGGGAGATCCGTTCTGTGACGGGAGTTATGATGGGAGCACTTACCCCGTGTCACGGCCCTTGAGGCGCGGTGACCAATTCAACAAATGAATTTACAAGTTAACGGCAATGCCGGAGATTGGTTTTAATGGTGCTCTTTATTGTATGAGACTCTGACATAAACTGAAACTTAAAGCTAACAAAAAGTATTTCATAGCGGCCACGCAAATGTGCAGTGCTTGCCGCTATGCATGGGCTTCCGGCCAGACGCTATGTCAGCAGTTTGGCCAGAGCGAGCTCTTAAATAATCGGACATTGCCGCTGCTTGGTTAACTTCAGTTAACTACTCCCCCTTCAAGAATGAGGCCGCCCTCGGCCGACCCTATTTGGGCAATCATCTCCTTCAGCTGGGCCGCGGTTTTTCGGGCCTGAGTGACTCGCCGATAGGTCAAGCCGATGCAAATTAAAGCGCAGCATATTGCTCCCGCTATGAACACCAACTGATGTAACCGATGGTGGTTAATCTCCTTCCCGAACTCTTTGATGTGCTCCAGATTACTCCAGAGCAATCTAGCAAACGCCTTTTTATAATCGGGATACCATCCTCAGAGGCCAGGATGTTATGTAGCTTTTCAAAAGCTTGCCGTTGCGGCTCGGTAAACTGTACCTGGATGCTTCTGGATCTGTGTCCGAGCTCCCCTTTTATAATGCTCGAAATGGGCTTAGCTATTGATGCAAAATCTTTTATAAAGCACCTGTAATAGTCAGCCAAGCCCATTCAAGCTTGAATGATCTTACTTCGAAAACGTTTTTGGGCTCAGGGAATTCTTTAATGGCCCTGACCTTTTCCGGGTCTGTCGTGGTCCCCTCGTTGGTGACTACAAACTCCAAAAATTTAACGCTTTTTTTAAGAAGACCGATTTCTGCGTTGACACTCTCATGTTAGCGTCGTGTAGACTCTTTAGAACCCAGTCCACGTGTCGTATGTGGTCGTTTTCGTCCTCTGAGAAGACGATAACATCATCGACATAGACGTAGCAAAATTTGCCAATCTGTTCTCGCAGTACGTCGTCGATGGTTCTTTGGAAGATGCTGGCAGCATTTCTTAACTCGGAACTCGTATTTTCCCCCGTTTACGGAAAAGGAAGTTTTCTCACGGTCACGATCTGCCAGAATAATTTGGTGGTAGCCAGACTTCAAATCGAGCGTTGTAAAGTATTTGGCTTTGCCTAAATTCCCTAGTATCATAGGGATAATTGGCATAGGGTAGCGATCCGGTATTGTCCTCTCGTTTAAGTTTCGAAAGTCTAATACTAGCCGCATTTTACTGTTTCCAGATTCGTCGGTGCCCTTTTTGTCTACTACCCATATTGGGTTATTGGAGGGGGATCTCGACTTCAGGATTATGCCGTTTTTTAGTAGGTCTTGGATTTCGTCATTGACAAATTCTGGCGCTCCCATCGGATACGGATAGGGTCTGGCATAAATGGGCTCCTCATTAACTGTCCTGATGGTGGCTACCAAAGACGTGTTGTAAGGTAACGCCTCATTTGGGCTTGCGAAGGCGTTTTTCCTGTCGCTTAGCATTTTTGAAAATTATCTTCTGACCAAAGGTGGTGCGCTGGAGCAGTCCACCTCAGTGAAATTTACATTGGGACATGATTGGAACTCTAGCTTTTCCGTCTCGGTGCCCCATCTGAGGTGACCGGAAGCTAGGTTATGTGATGCCCCTGCTTGTTTTAGCAGGTCAAGTCCGATGATGGCATCAAAGGAGGATAAATCTGGTAGGATGAATAACGTAGCCTTCAAGTTAAACATGGATACAAAGCATTTTTTTGTTATTGTGGTAACGCCATGGATGGAATGTACCGAGAACTGCGAATCTACTGGGCGGACGCCTTTGTATGGACGGATGAAATTTTTTGACGCGCCCGTGTCTAAAAGCTTCATTTCTATACCTGCTACTCTTCGTCTGATGACGGGTAGCAGGGACTATCCCTTAAAAAATTTATGACGTCCGAATCGTAATCATTAATAGCGTCGTCATCAATTTCCTGAGCCGCGCTTGAAGCTGCGGCGGTATATTTGTTCCCGGTTTCGCTCGCGCCCTGCGCGACGTGATTAACCCTCTGCCTTTTGTGTGGGGCAGATCGATCGCACTCAGCCGGCTTCCTGTTTTGGTACGCCAGGGCCTGGGATGGCCTAAGCATTTTGGACAGCGATGGGTCGATGTCCATGGGTTCAGGAGCGCCTCCACTGTGTGGGGCGGAGTGTACTTGCGCCTTGTGTTGTTTGACGTAGTACGGATTTTTTCCAGCGTTTGTTTGTGCATTTGCCTGCTCAGAAGCCTGTCGGTATTCTTGCGCTTTTGGGTGCTGTTTTTTATTTTTATCCTCTTGGCTTTTGGCAAATGAAGCAGCGAAAGAGAGCTGAAGGCATATCTTACGGCTTTGCCGAAAAGAGGACATCCGTGAGGCTGCGCTTAAGCCCCGAGATAAATACTCGGAGTGCGTCATCCCGGAATTTGTCACATAAGATCTTTGCCGCCGAGGCTTCGTACGACATAGTGGCCTTGTTTGTAAGTAAGGTGAGTTTTTTCTCGACCTCGTCATAGTATTGTAGAAGGGTCATATTTCCCTGCCTAAGAGTACCCATTTCCTGCTCGATAACGTGCATCTGCCGCTTATCATTGTACGTAAAATCAAGTCGATTTATAATCGCGTCGAAATTTAGTACAGTGCCAAACGAAGACAGTACGGCATCGGCAGGGCCCCTTATTTTATTCCTAATAATAATAACCGCCTGATAATGGCGCGAGCTATTTTCGTAATTTCGAAAATATAATAAATATAAATATAATATAAAAATATTATATGCGGCTACTGCCTCTTGTCTCCAGGAGACGTATGCGTCCTGTGCTCCCGTAAATTTGGTCAGGGACTTGACGGCGTCTAAGGGCTCGTCACACCTGACGTCGTTCCTAATTTCTATAGGTTAATATTTTTTTATTTGAGGAGCCTCCGCTTGGGCGGGAGCGATTTCTTTTGCGTTGACCCGTTCAGTCAGACTGTGTATAGCCAGGCGCATTTCGTTTTGTCTACGATGGTGTTCGATATTGGCTTCTTGAACAGCATGTTGAACGGCCGCCTGTATGTTGGCTGTCATCTGTTCCATGTTGAAAGCCATGTTAGCGAGTATGGGAGCGCTAGCGTTAGCGCTTTAGGGGTGGAAAATCTGGCCGGCCCTTCGGTCTCCGACTCAGAATCACTAGAGAGTTGTCTTATGTTTCTATATTGTTGAAACGGATTGCTCATGTGGAGTTGCGGCTATAAAGTCGCCCGAAAGAGAAAATATTTATGCATGAATTAAGTGCCGTTATAGGCGATTGGGCTGGTAAAGGGGCCGCGGGGGCTGAGCTGCCGCTTTAGTTATGTGTGCGGGCTCGTCAAGTTGCGCTACTGCTGTGTCAAGTAGCGGTAAGGTGAGGGTGCGCGAAGACTGAGCCTCCGCTTCTGATAAACAGAGACAAAAAATAATAAAACCAACAAAGTTCCACACACTGCATGAGCGGCCGTATCGTGTTCTCGAAAATGGAGTGGCGAAACAAAACGGAAAAGAAAAATAAATAACCAAAACTGCGCGGCTAATACCAAGAATTCTTGTGTAACAAAAAAGACATATAAAAGCTGAATTAAATACACGCGATTATATAAATTATTTCCGATTGAAATTTAAAATGTTCTTCCAGCGATTTTTTGGTTTTTGGTTAGGAATTTGTATTCCGCACTTTTTGTGTTATATAGAAATATTCATTTATTTATTAACAAAAAAACAGAAATGCAAACAATATTGGGAACAATAATTGGTTTACAAAAAAAAATGGTTTATACATTTTATAATGGATAAAAAATGTTAATGCTAAACCGTCAGCCAACTAATAAAGATTAATTAAATTTAAAAATTTTATGGGGCTGCAGTTTTTTTGTTGGCGTAAGGCACAATATTTCACTATTCTTGTCTTTCTTTCTTTTTTTTTTTATACAAAACAATTCATGCAGACTTAGAGGTACTGTGTAAATAAAAGTGCTCACTTACATGGTTTTTGACGATGGGCGCCAAATAATATAAATGGGTTTGGTATAATAATGTTGTTGTTGATTATCCCTCGCTGCAGTCGACGATGCCGCAGTCGCTGGAGATATGTTTTAAGGTAATTACCCCTGGCGGTTGCCGGGGGGGGGTTGCTACTCCTTGTAGGTAGTGGTTGGGATCCCTGGCGGTTGCCGAGGGGAGATCCGATCTGTGACGGGAGTTATGATGGGAGCACTTACCCCGTGTCACGGCCCTTGAGGCGCGGTGACCAATTCAACAAATGAATTTACAAGTTAACGGCAATGCCGGAGATTGGTTTTATTGGTGCTCTTTATTGTATGAGACTCTGACACAAACTGAAACTTAAAGCTAACAAAAAGTATTTCATAGCGGCCACGCAAATGTGCAGTGCTTGCCGCTATGCATGGGCTTCCGGCCAGACGCTATGTCAGCAGTTTGGCCAGAGCGAGCTCTTAAATAATCGGACATTGCCGCTGCTTGGTTAACTTCAGTTAACTACTCCCCCTTCAAGAATGAGGCCGCCCTCGGCCGACCCTATTTGGGCAATCATCTCCTTCAGCTGGGCCGCGGTTTTTCGGGCCTGAGTGACTCGCCGATAGGTCAAGCCGATGCAAATTAAAGCGCAGCATATTGCTCCCGCTATGAACACCAACTGATGTAACCGATGGTGGTTAATCTCCTTCCCGAACTCTTTGATGTGCTCCAGATTACTCCAGAGCAATCTAGCAAACGCCTTTTTATAATCGGGATACCTGAGGATGACATCCTCAGAGGCCAGGATGTTATGTAGCTTTTCAAAAGCTTGCCGTTGCGGCTCGGTAAACTGTACCTGGATGCTTCTGGATCTGTGTCTGCTGACATTTCCGAGCTCCCCTTTTATAATGCTTGAAATGGGCTTAGCTATTGATGCAAAATCTTTTATAAAGCACCTGTAATAGTCAGCCAAGCCCATTCAAGCTTGAATGATCTTACTTCGAAAACGTTTTTGGGCTCAGGGAATTCTTTAATGGCCCTGACCTTTTCCGGGCCTGTCGTGGTCGCCTCGTTGGTGACTACAAACTCCAAAAATTTAACGCTTTTTTTTAAGAAGACCGATTTCTGCGCTGACACTCTCATGTTAGCGTCGTGTAGACTCTTTAGAACCCAGTCCACGTGTCGTATGTGGTCGTTTTCGTCCTCTGAGAAGACGATAACATCATCGACATAGACGTAGCAAAATTTGCCAATCTGTTCTCGCAGTACGTCGTCGATGGTTCTTTGGAAGATGCTGACAGCATTTCTTAACTCGGAACTCGTATTTTCCCCGTTTTACGGAAAAGGAAGTTTTCTCACGGTCACGATCTGCCAGAATAATTTGGTGGTAGCCAGACTTCAAATCGAGCGTTGTAAAGTATTTGGCTTTGCCTAAATTCCCTAGTATCATAGGGATAATTGGCATAGGGTAGCGATCCGGTATTGTCCTCTCGTTTAAGTTTCGAAAGTCTAATACTAGCCGCATTTTACTGTTTCCAGATTCGTCGGTGCCCTTTTTGTCTACTACCCATATTGGGTTATTGGAGGGGGATTTCGACTTCAGGATTATGCCGTTTTTTAGTAGGTCTTGGATTTCGTCATTGACAAATTCTGGCGCTCCCATCGGATACGGATAGGGTCTGGCATAAATGGGCTCCTCATTAACTGTCCTGATGGTGGCTACCAAAGACGTGTTGTAAGGTAACGCCTCATTTGGGCTTGCGAAGGCGTTTTTCCTGTCGCTTAGCATTTTTGAAAATGATCTTCTGACCAAAGGTGGTGCGCTGGAGCAGTCCACCTCAGTGAAATTTACATTGGGACATGATTGGAACTCTAGCTTTTCCGTCTCGGTGCCCCATCTGAGGTGACCGGAAGCTAGGTTATGTGATGCCCCTGCTTGTTTTAGCAGGTCAAGTCCGATGATGGCATTAAAGGAGGATAAATCTGGTAGGATGAATAACGTAGCCTTCAAGTTAAACATGGATACAAAGCATTTTTTTGTTATTGTGGTAACGCCATGGATGGAATGTACCGAGAATGGCGAATCTACTGGGCGGACGCCTTTGTATGGACGGATGAAATTTTTTGACGCGCCCGTGTCTAAAAGCTTCATTTCTATACCTGCTACTCTTCGTCTGATGACGGGTAGCAGGGACTTTCCCCTAAAAAATTTATGACAAAAAATTATCAACAAATGAATTTACAAGTTAACGGCAATGCCGGAGATTGATTTTAATGGTGCTCTTTATTGTATGAGACTCTGACACAAACTGAAACTTAAAGCTAACAAAAAGTATTTCATAGCGGCTACGCAAATGTGCAGTGCTTGCCGCTATGCATGGGCTTCCGGCCAGACGCTATGTCAGCAGTTTGGCCAGAACGAGCTCTTAAATAATCGGACATTGCCGCTGCTTTGTTAACTTCAGTTAACTACTCCCCCTTCAAGAATGAGGCCGCCCTCGGCCGACCCTATTTGGGCAATCATCTACTTCAGCTGGGCCGCGGTTTTTCGGGCCTGAGTGACTCGCCGATAGGTCAAGCCGATGCAAATTAAAGCGCAGCATATTGCTCCCGCTATGAACACCAACTGATGTAACCGATGGTGGTTAATCTCCTTCCCGAACTCTTTGATGTGCTCCAGATTACTCCAGAGCAATCTAGCAAACGACTTTTTATAATCGGGATACCTGAGGATGACATCCTCAGAGGCCAGGATGTTATGTAGCTTTTCAAAAGCTTGCCGTTGCGGCTCGGTAAACTGTACCTGGATGCTTCTGGATCTGTGTCTGCTGACATTTCCGAGCTCCCCTTTTATAATGCTTGAAATGGGCTTAGCTATTGATGCAAAATCTTTTATAAAGCACCTGTAATAGTCAGCCAAGCCCATTCAAGCTTGAATGATCTTACTTCGAAAACGTTTTTGGGCTCAGGGAATTCTTTAATGGCCCTGACCTTTTCCGGGCCTGTCGTGGTCCCCTCGTTGGTGACTACAAACTCCAAAAATTTAACGCTTTTTTTTAAGAAGACCGATTTCTGCGCTGACACTCTCATGTTAGCGTCGTGTAGACTCTTTAGAACCCAGTCCACGTGTCGTATGTGGTCGTTTTCGTCCTCTGAGAAGACGATAACATCATCGACATAGACGTAGCAAAATTTGCCAATCTGTTCTCGCAGTACGTCGTCGATGGTTCTTTGGAAGATGCTGGCAGCATTTCTTAACTCGGAACTCGTATTTTCCCCGTTTACGGAAAAGGAAGTTTTCTCACGGTCACGATCTGCCAGAATAATTTGGTGGTAGCCAGACTTCAAATCGAGCGTTGTAAAGTATTTGGCTTTGCCTAAATTCCCTAGTATCATAGGGATAATTGGCATAGGGTAGCGATCCGGTATTGTCCTCTCGTTTAAGTTTCGAAAGTCTAATACTAGCCGCATTTTACTGTTTCCAGATTCGTCGGTGCCCTTTTTGTCTACTACCCATATTGGGTTATTGGAGGGGATCTCGACTTCAGGATTATGCCGTTTTTTAGTAGGTCTTGGATTTCGTCATTGACAAATTCTGGCGCTCCCATCGGATACGGGTAGGGTCTGGCATAAATGGGCTCCTCATTAACTGTCCTGATGGTGGCTACCAAAGACGTGTTGTAAGGTAACGCCTCATTTGGGCTTGCGAAGGCGTTTTTCCTGTCGCTTAGCATTTTTGAAAATGATCTTCTGACCAAAGGTGGTGCGCTGGAGCAGTCCACCTCAGTGAAATTTACATTGGGACATGATTGGAACTCTAGCTTTTCCGTCTCGGTGCCCCATCTGAGGTGACCGGAAGCTAGGTTATGTGATGCCCCTGCTTGTTTTAGCAGGTCAAGTCCGATGATGGCATCAAAGGAGGATAAATCTGGTAGGATAAATAACGTAGCCTTCAAGTTAAACATGGATACAAAGCATTTTTTTGTTATTGTGGTAACGCCATGGATGGAATGTACCGAGAATGGCGAATCTACTGGGCGGACGCCTTTGTATGGACGGATGAAATTTTTTGACGCGCCCGTGTCTAAAAGCTTCATTTCTATACCTGCTACTCTTCGTCTGATGACGGGTAGCAGGGACTTTCCCCTAAAAAATTTATGACAAAAAATTATCAACAAATGAATTTACAAGTTAACGGCAATGCCGGAGATTGGTTTTAATGGTGCTCTTTATTGTATGAGACTCTGACACAAACTGAAACTTAAAGCTAACAAAAAGTATTTCATAGCGGCCACGCAAATGTGCAGTGCTTGCCGCTATGCATGGGCTTCCGGCCAGACGCTATGTCAGCAGTTTGGCCAGAGCGAGCTCTTAAATAATCGGACATTGCCGCTGCTTGGTTAACTTCAGTTAACTACTCCCCCTTCAAGAATGAGGCCGCCCTCGGCCGACCCTATTTGGGCAATCATCTCCTTCAGCTGGGCCGCGGTTTTTCGGGCCTGAGTGACTCGCCGATAGGTCAAGCCGATGCAAATTAAAGCGCAGCATATTGCTCCCGCTATGAACACCAACTGATGTAACCGATGGTGGTTAATCTCCTTCCCGAACTCTTTGATGTGCTCCAGATTACTCCAGAGCTTGCGAAGGGCTTGTCTGTCTTTTTATAATCGGGATACCTGAGGATGACATCCTCAGAGGCCAGGATGTTATGTAGCTTTTCAAAAGCTTGCCGTTGCGGCTCGGTAAACTGTACCTGGATGCTTCTGGATCTGTGTCTGCTGACATTTCCGAGCTCCCCTTTTATAATGCTTGAAATGGGCTTAGCTATTGATGCAAAATCTTTTATAAAGCACCTGTAATAGTCAGCCAAGCCCATTCAAGCTTGAATGATCTTACTTCGAAAACGTTTTTGGGCTCAGGGAATTCTTTAATGGCCCTGACCTTTTCCGGGCCTGTCGTGGTCCCCTCGTTGGTGACTACAAACTCCAAAAATTTAACGCTTTTTTTTAAGAAGACCGATTTCTGCGCTGACACTCTCATGTTAGCGTCGTGTAGACTCTTTAGAACCCAGTCCACGTGTCGTATGTGGTCGTTTTCGTCCTCTGAGAAGACGATAACATCATCGACATAGACGTAGGTAAATTTGCCAATCTGTTCTCGCAGTACGTCGTCGATGGTTCTTTGGAAGATGCTGGCAGCATTTCTTAACTCGGAACTCGTATTTTCCCCCGTTTACGGAAAAGGAAGTTTTCTCACGGTCACGATCTGCCAGAATAATTTGGTGGTAGCCAGACTTCAAATCGAGCGTTGTAAAGTATTTGGCTTTGCCTAAATTCCCTAGTATCATAGGGATAATTGGCATAGGGTAGCGATCCGGTATTGTCCTCTCGTTTAAGTTTCGAAAGTCTAATACTAGCCGCATTTTACTGTTTCCAGATTCGTCGGTGCCCTTTTTGTCTACTACCCATATTGGGTTATTGGAGGGGGATCTCGACTTCAGGATTATGCCGTTTTTTAGTAGGTCTTGGATTTCGTCATTGACAAATTCTGGCGCTCCCATCGGATACGGATAGGGTCTGGCATAAATGGGCTCCTCATTAACTGTCCTGATGGTGGCTACCAAAGACGTGTTGTAAGGTAACGCCTCATTTGGGCTTGCGAAGGCGTTTTTCCTGTCGCTTAGCATTTTTGAAAATGATCTTCTGACCAAAGGTGGTGCGCTGGAGCAGTCCACCTCAGTGAAATTTACATTGGGACATGATTGGAACTCTAGCTTTTCCGTCTCGGTGCCCCATCTGAGGTGACCGGAAGCTAGGTTATGTGATGCCCCTGCTTGTTTTAGCAGGTCAAGTCCGATGATGGCATCAAAGGAGGATAAATCTCGTAGGATAAATAACGTAGCCTTCAAGTTAAACATGGATACAAAGCATTTTTTTGTTATTGTGGTAACGCCATGGATGGAATGTACCGAGAATGGCGAATCTACTGGGCGGACGCCTTTGTATGGACGGATGAAATTTTTTGACGCCCGTGTCTAAAAGCTTCATTTCTATACCTGCTACTCTTCGTCTGATGACGGGTAGCAGGGACTATCCCTTAAAAAATTTATGACGTCCGAATCGTAATCATTAATAGCGTCGTCGTCAATTTCCTGAGCCGCGCTTGAAGCTGCGGCGGTATATTTGTTCCCGGTTTCGCTCGCGCCCTGCGCGACGTGATTAACCCTCTGCCTTTTGTGTGGGGCAGATCGATCGCACTCAGCCGGCTTCCTGTTTTGGTACGCCAGGGCCTGGGATGGCCTAAGCATTTTGGACAGCGATGGGTCGATGTCCATGGGTTCAGGAGCGCCTCCACTGTGTGGGACGGAGTGTACTTGCGCCTTGTGTTGTTTGACGTAGTACGGATTTTTCCAGCGTTTGTTTGTGCATTTGCCTGCTCAGAAGCCTGTCGGTATTCTTGCGCTTTTGGGTGCTGTTTTTTATTTTTATCCTCTTGGCTTTTGGCAAATGAAGCAGCGAAAGAGAGCTGAAGGCATATCTTACGGCTTTGCCGAAAAGAGGACATCCGTGAGGCTGCGCTTAAGCCCCGAGATAAATACTCGGAGTGCGTCATCCCGGAATTTGTCACATAAGATCTTTGCCGCCGAGGCTTCGTACGACATAGTGGCCTTGTTTGTAAGTAAGGTGAGTTTTTTCTCGACCTCGTCATAGTATTGTAGAAGGGTCATATTTCCCTGCCTAAGAGTACCCATTTCCTGCTCGATAACGTGCATCTGCCGCTTATCATTGTACGCAAAATCAAGTCGATTTATAATCGCGTCGAAATTTAGTACAGTGCCAAACGATGACAGTACGGCATCGGCAGGGCCCCTTATTTTATTCCTAATAATAATAACCGCCTGATAATGGCGCGAGCTATTTTCGTAATTTCGAAAATATAATAAATATAAATATAATATAAAAATATTATATGCGGCTACTGCCTCTTGTCTCCAGGAGACGTATGCGTCCTGTGCTCCCGTAAATTTGGTCAGGGACTTGACGGCGTCTAAGGGCTCGTCACACCTGACGTCGTTCCTAATTTCTATAGGTTAATATTTTTTTATTTGAGGAGCCTCCGCTTGGGCGGGAGCGATTTCTTTTGCGTTGACCCGTTCAGTCAGACTGTGTATAGCCAGGCGCATTTCGTTTTGTCTACGATGATGTTCGATATTGGCTTCTTGAACAGCATGTTGAACGGCCGCCTGTATGTTGGCTGTCATCTGTTCCATGTTGAAAGCCATGTTAGCGAGTATGGGAGCGCTAGCGTTAGCGCTTTAGGGGTGGAAAATCTGGCCGGCCCTTCGGTCTCCGACTCAGAATCACTAGAGAGTTGTCTTATGTTTCTATATTGTTGAAACGGATTGCTCATGTGGAGTTGCGGCTATAAAGTCGCCCGAAAGAGAAAATATTTATGCATGAATTATGTGCCGTTATAGGCGATTGGGCTGGTAAAGGGGCCGCGGGGGCTGAGCTGCCGCTTTAGTTATGTGTGCGGGCTCGTCAAGTTGCGCTACTGCTGTGTCAAGTAGCGGTAAGGTGAGGGGTGCGCGAAGACTGAGCCTCCGCTTCTGATAAACAGAGACAAAAAATAATAAAACCAACAAAGTTCCACACACTGCATGAGCGGCCGTATCGTGTTCTCGAAAATGGAGTGGCGAAACAAAACGGAAAAGAAAAATAAATAACCAAAACTGCGCGGCTAATACCAAGAATTCTTGTGTAACAAAAAAGACATATAAAAGCTGAATTAAATACACGCGATTATATAAATTATTTCCGATTGAAATTTAAAATGTTCTTCCAGCGATTTTTTGGTTTTTGGTTAGGAATTTGTATTCCGCACTTTTTGTGTTATATAGAAATATTCATTTATTTATTAAAAAAAAAACAGAAATGCAAACAATATTGGGAACAATAATTGGTTTACAAAAAAAAATGGTTTATACATTTTATAAAGGATAAAAAATGTTAATGCTAAACCGTCAGCCAACTAATAAAGATTAATTAAATTTAAAAATTTTATGGGGCTGCAGTTTTTTTGTTAGCGTAAGGCACAATATTTCACTATTCTTGTCTTTCTTTCTTTTTTTTTTTTTATACAAAACAATTCATGCAGACTTAGAGGTACTGTGTAAATAAAAGTGCTCACTTACATGGTTTTTGACGATGGGCGCCAAATAATATAAATGGGTTTGGTATAATAATGTTGTTGATTATCCCTCGCTGCAGTCGACGATGCCGCAGTCGCTGGAGATATGTTTTAAGGTAATTACCCCTGGCGGTTGCCGGGGGGGGGGGGTTGCTACTCCTTGTAGGTAGTGGTTGGGATCCCTGGCGGTTGCCGAGGGGAGATCCGTTCTGTGACGGGAGTTATGATGGGAGCACTTACCCCGTGTCACGGCCCTTGAGGCGCGGGGACCAATTCAACAAATGAATTTACAAGTTAACGGCAATGCCGGAGATTGGTTTTAATGGTGCTCTTTGTTGTATGAGACTCTGACACAAACTGAAACTTAAAGCTAACAAAAAGTATTTCATAGCGGCCACGCAAATGTGCAGTGCTTGCCGCTATGCATGGGCTTCCGGCCAGACGCTATGTCAGCAGTTTGGCCAGAGCGAGCTCTTAAATAATCGGACATTGCCGCTGCTTGGTTAACTTCAGTTAACTACTCCCCCTTCAAGAATGAGGCCGCCCTCGGCCGACCCTATTTGGGCAATCATCTCCTTCAGCTGGGCCGCGGTTTTTCGGGCCTGAGTGACTCGCCGATAGGTCAAGCCGATGCAAATTAAAGCGCAGCATATTGCTCCCGCTATGAACACCAACTGATGTAACCGATGGTGGTTAATCTCCTTCCCGAACTCTTTGATGTGCTCCAGATTACTCCAGAGCAATCTAGCAAACGCCTTTTTATAATCGGGATACCATCCTCAGAGGCCAGGATGTTATGTAGCTTTTCAAAAGCTTGCCGTTGCGGCTCGGTAAACTGTACCTGGATGCTTCTGGATCTGTGTCCGAGCTCCCCTTTTATAATGCTCGAAATGGGCTTAGCTATTGATGCAAAATCTTTTATAAAGCACCTGTAATAGTCAGCCAAGCCCATTCAAGCTTGAATAATCTTACTTCGAAAACGTTTTTGGGCTCAGGGAATTCTTTAATGGCCCTGACCTTTTCCGGGTCTGTCGTGGTCCCCTCGTTGGTGACTACAAACTCCAAAAATTTAACGCTTTTTTTTAAGAAGACCGATTTTTGCGCTGACACTCTCATGTTAGCGTCGTGTAGACTCTTTAGAACCCAGTCCACGTGTCGTATGTGGTCGTTTTCGTCCTCTGAGAAGACGATAACATCATCGACATAGACGTAGCAAAATTTGCCAATCTGTTCTCGCAGTACGTCGTCGATGGTTCTTTGGAAGATGCTGGCAGCATTTCTTAACTCGGAACTCGTATTTTCCCCCGTTTACGGAAAAGGAAGTTTTCTCACGGTCACGATCTGCCAGAATAATTTGGTGGTAGCCAGACTTCAAATCGAGCGTTGTAAAGTATTTGGCTTTGCCTAAATTCCCTAGTATCATAGGGATAATTGGCATAGGGTAGCGATCCGGTATTGTCCTCTCGTTTAAGTTTCGAAAGTCTAATACTAGCCGCATTTTACTGTTTCCAGATTCGTCGGTGCCCTTTTTGTCTACTACCCATATTGGGTTATTGGAGGGGGATCTCGACTTCAGGATTATGCCGTTTTTTAGTAGGTCTTGGATTTCGTCATTGACAAATTCTGGCGCTCCCATCGGATACGGATAGGGTCTGGCATAAATGGGCTCCTCATTAACTGTCCTGATGGTGGCTACCAAAGACGTGTTGTAAGGTAACGCCTCATTTGGGCTTGCGAAGGCGTTTTTCCTGTCGCTTAGCATTTTTGAAAATGATCTTCTGACCAAAGGTGGTGCGCTGGAGCAGTCCACCTCAGTGAAATTTACATTGGGACATGATTGGAACTCTAGCTTTTCCGTCTCGGTGCCCCATCTGAGGTGACCGGAAGCTAGGTTATGTGATGCCCCTGCTTGTTTTAGCAGGTCAAGTCCGATGATGGCATCAAAGGAGGATAAATCTGGTAGGATAAATAACGTAGCCTTCAAGTTAAACATGGATACAAAGCATTTTTTTGTTATTGTGGTAACGCCATGGATGGAATGTACCGAGAATGGCGAATCTACTGGGCGGACGCCTTTGTATGGACGGATGAAATTTTTTGACGCGCCCGTGTCTAAAAGCTTCATTTCTATACCTGCTACTCTTCGTCTGATGACGGGTAGCAGGGACTTTCCCCTAAAAAATTTATGACGTCCGAATCGTAATCATTAATAGCGTCGTCGTCAATTTCCTGAGCCGCGCTTGAAGCTGCGGCGGTATATTTGTTCCCGGTTTCGCTCGCGCCCTGCGCGACGTGATTAACCCTCTGCCTTTTGTGTGGGGCAGATCGATCGCACTCAGCCGGCTTCCTGTTTTGGTACGCCAGGGCCTGGGATGGCCTAAGCATTTTGGACAGCGATGGGTCGATGTCCATGGGTTCAGGAGCGCCTCCACTGTGTGGGGCGGAGTGTACTTTTTTTTTTTTTATATACTTTATTAGTCTCAACAACAATAGTTTAACGTACTTAGCATAACATAACCAAAAAGGGGGGGGTTGTGGTTGGTCGTGGGTAATGGACAGTAAGGGCTTGAGGACGGACGGGACGACCGTTAGGCATTGCTTCGCCCGCAGCAGGCCCCAACTCTCCACCCTACCGCCTCTCCTGCTCGATGCTCCTGAGCCTCTGCATTAACGCTGCAGCGAAGGATGCTACTGCGTCCCACAGCATCTGGGTTTCCAGCATTGTCTCCACAAGGTTTCCTGGGTGGAGTGAGCGGCCCGCCGTCGCCTCCAGTCGGTGGCGCTCTCGTGCAAACCGGCGGCACTCGAAGACAACGTGCTTGGCGTCCTCGACTACCGATCTCCCGCACTCCGGGCACCAGTGCTCCTCCGCGTGGCCAAAACGCTTTAGGTATTGCCGGAAGCAGCCATGACCACTCAATACCTGCATCAGGTAAAAATCGACCTGTCCGTGGCTTCGAGACACCCACCTTCTAAGATTGGGGATGAGAGTGTACGTCCATCTTCCTTTCGTCGATGAGTCCCAGCAGTCCTGCCAGGCTGTGAGCGACCTCTCCTTGGCCTCCTCCCTTGTAGATATATCGAGGGCGCCACCAGCAACCTCATAACGAGCGCGAGCTTCCTTTAGCTCCTTAAGCTCTCGAGCGCGCGGGACCATCCCCGCGATGACCAGGATGGCGTCGTCGGAGACTGTCCTGAAGCCGGACGCCACCCTTATTGCTCCCAGCCTGTACGCTGCGTCAACTCCTCTTCTGTAGCTGGGCGTATTCATCGCCTCAGCCCAGATGGGAGCCGCGTACAGAATTTGCGCCGAGGCAACGCTCACGAGGAGCATTCTCCTGTTCTTCTTTGGTCCTCTGGTATTGAGGAGGATCCGGGTGAGGCCCCTGATAGTGGCTGCAGCCTTGCCCTGGATATATTCTAGGTGCTCACGGAAGGAGAGCCGGGCGTCGATCATCACCCCCAGGTATTTGATGGCCCGCTGGGAGGTTATGGCCATTCCACCAACCTGAATCGTCGCCGTTTCTAGAACCTTGCGGCTGCTGACCAGCACCGCTTCCGTCTTTTGTGGGGCTAGGCTTAGTCCCGCATTTTGGAGCCACTGTTCCATTGATTCAATCGCCTTGTTAGCCGCTCTCACCGCTTCCTCCTTATGTTTGGCCACAACTACCAACGCTACGTCGTCTGCGAAGCCGACGACGTCGCATCCGCTGGGAGCTGCAGTCTCAGGATCCCGTCATACATGGCGTTCCACAGCAGCGGTCCCAGGACCGATCCTTGGGGCACACCTGCCGTGACGCCGTAGGTCTCCGTGCCCATGTCCGTGTCGACAAGTAGGACCCTGCAGCTGAAGTAGCTGCTGACAACGTTCATTATAGAATTGGGGACGTTGAACCGCCTTAGGGCTGCCAGGGTATTGCTCCAGTCCGCCGTGTTGAACGCGTTCCTGATGTCCAGGGTGACTATTAGGCAGTATTGCTTGGAGCCACCCTTCCACCTAGTTCCTGCTATTGCGTTTCGAGCAATTCCAACCACCGCTGCTATGGCATCCACTGTGGAGCTTCCCTTCCGGAACCCGTACTGCTTTGGCGACAGCCCTCCCGCCTCCTCTATTGCGGCTTCGAGCCTCGAAGCGATCACCCTCTCGAAAACCTTGCCCGTTGTGTCCAGCAGGCAGATTGGCCTATAGGACGACGCCTCCTCCCTTGGTTTCCCTGGTTTTTGTAGCAGCAGGAGCTTCTGCACCTTCCACCTGGTGGGAAAGGTGCCTTCGCGGATGCATCTGTTGAACAGCTCCGCAAAACTTCCCGGCTGCAGTGCCAGAGCCAGTTTCAGGGCTCGGTTAGGAACCGAGTCCGGGCCGGGTGCTTTGTTGGGGGCCAGGCCTCTCCCTATGGCCAGGACTTCCTCTTCCGTTACCTCCTCCGCCATTTCGTTGTCTGCTGGGGGGGTGGGAAGCTGGGTGACTTGGTTGCCGGCTGGGAACAGCGCTTGCACTATGGACCTTAGTACGATCGGGTCAGTGGGGGACTGACTTCCTGCGCGCAGCCTCTTCACCACTATCCGGTACGCGTTGCCCCATGGATTTTCATCCGCCGAGTCACACAACTCCAGGAAGCATCTCCTTTTACTGTCTCGGATGGCCACCTTCAATGCTTTGCGCCTGTCCTTGAAGGCTTGGTGCCGCTCCTCAAAGGCGTCGCTGCCTCTCGCTCGCTGCATAAGCCTCCTTGCTCTCATGCACTCAGCTCGGATGGAGCCAATCTCCTCGCTCCACCAGTAAACAGGAGCGTGGTTTCTGCGGTAGCGGCTTCTCCGCTGCATGCTCGCCATGCACGCTGCCTCAAGCTTAGCTGCAAGGGTGTCAGCCATTTCGTTGGCTCCGCTTGGCGGGACGTTACCGATGTCACGTGCTGCCTCGGTGAAGTTCCTAGCCTGGAGCGTACCGACTCTGTAGCCTTGGTTCCCTCTGTTCGGTTCCCTCGGTCGTTCTTGAGGGCTGCCAATTGAGCACAATATTGCTTCGTGGTCGCTGGCCGTAAAGCTCCCGCTTATCCTCCAGTCAGCGCCCGCCGCTAGCGAGGGGCTCGCGAACGTCAGGTCAATGATGGATCCTGCTCCGGCTCTGCTGAAGGTGTGCTGGTTTCCTTCGTTCAGCAATACGAGATCGAGTGAGGCGAAGGTTTCTCTTACCACTCTCCCTCTCGCATTCGTCCTCGGGCAGCCCCAGTCCTGAGCCCACGCGTTGAAGTCCCCTGCTACCAGGACGTCAGAGCGGCCTCTGATATCTTTTCCCAGGCAGTCCATCATGCGCTCAAACTCACTGGTGGTTAGGCTAGGTGCCATGTAGCAGCTGTAAAGCCATGCCCCATCTATCCGAGCCCTTACGAATCCCTCCGCACTGTGCACTGAGTGCATTGTCGCGCCGGTTGCGCCGCAGCTTCAGATGGCAGCCTTCCCCGATAGGTCCACTGCCCAGCGGTTGTCTGAGCCAGTCCTATGGGGCTCGCTTAGGAGCGCTATGTCCGCCTTCGTCTCCCTCGCAGTCTGCGACAGCACATCTTGAGCCGCCCTGCAGTGGTTCAGGTTCAGCTGAAGTGTACTTGCGCCTTGTGTTGTTTGACGTAGTCTGGATTTTTTCCAGCGTTTGTTTGTGCATTTGCCTGCGAAGAAGCCTGTCGGTATTCTTGCGCTTTTGGGTGCTGTTTTTTATCTTTATCCTCTTGGCTTTTGGCAAATGAAGCAGCGAAAGAGAGCTGAAGGCATATCTTACGGCTTTGCCGAGGCTGCGCTTAAGCCCCGAGATAAATACTCGGAGTGCGTCATCCCGGAATTTGTCACATAAGATCTTTGCCGCCGAGGCTTCGTACGACATAGTGGCCTTGTTTGTAAGTAAGGTGAGTTTTTTCTCGACCTCGTCATAGTATTGTAGAAGGGTCATATTTCCCTGCCTAAGAGTACCCATTTCCTGCTCGATAACGTGCATCTGCCGCTTATCATTGTACGTAAAATCAAGTCGATTTATAATCGCGTCGAAATTTAGTACAGTGCCAAACGATGACAGTACGGCATCGGCAGGGCCCCTTATTTTATTCCTAATAATAATAACCGCCTGATAATGGCGCGAGCTATTTTCGTAATTTCGAAAATATAATAAATATAAATATAATATAAAAATATTATATGCGGCTACTGCCTCTTGTCTCCAGGAGACGTATGCGTCCTGTGCTCCCGTAAATTTGGTCAGGGACTTGACGGCGTCTAAGGGCTCGTCACACCTGACGTCGTTCCTAATTTCTATAGGTTAATATTTTTTTATTTGAGGAGCCTCCGCTTGGGCGGGAGCGATTTCTTTTGCGTTGACCCGTTCAGTCAGACTGTGTATAGCCAGGCGCATTTCGTTTTGTCTACGATGATGTTCGATATTGGCTTCTTGAACAGCATGTTGAACGGCCGCCTGTATGTTGGCTGTCATCTGTTCCATGTTGAAAGCCATGTTAGCGAGTATGGGAGCGCTAGCGTTAGCGCTTTAGGGGTGGAAAATCTGGCCGGCCCTTCGGTCTCCGACTCAGAATCACTAGAGAGTTGTCTTATGTTTCTATATTGTTGAAACGGATTGCTCATGTGGAGTTGCGGCTATAAAGTCGCCCGAAAGAGAAAATATTTATGCATGAATTATGTGCCGTTATAGGCGATTGGGCTGGTAAAGGGGCCGCGGGGGCTGAGCTGCCGCTTTAGTTATGTGTGCGGGCTCGTCAAGTTGCGCTACTGCTGTGTCAAGTAGCGGTAAGGTGAGGGTGCGCGAAGACTGAGCCTCCGCTTTTGATAAACAGAGACAAAAAATAATAAAACCAACAAAGTTCCACACACTGCATGAGCGGCCGTATCGTGTTCTCGAAAATGGAGTGGCGAAACAAAACGGAAAAGAAAAATAAATAACCAAAACTGCGCGGCTAATACCAAGAATTCTTGTGTAACAAAAAAGACATATAAAAGCTGAATTAAATACACGCGATTATATAAATTATTTCCGATTGAAATTTAAAATTTTCTTCCAGCGATTTTTTGGTTTTTGGTTAGGAATTTGTATTCCGCACTTTTTGTGTTATATAGAAATATTCATTTATTTATTAAAAAAAAAACAGAAATGCAAACAATATTGGGAACAATAAATGGTTTACAAAAAAAAATGGTGTATACATTTTATAATAGTTAAAAAATGTTAATGCTAAACCGTCAGCCAACTGACAAAGATTAATAAAATTTAAAAATTTTATGGAGCTGCAGTTTTTTGTTAGCGTAAGGCACAATATTTCACTATTCTTGTCTTTCTTCTTTTTTTTTTTTTTTATACAAAACAATTCATGCAGACTTAGAGGTACTGTGTAAATAAAAGTGCTCACTTACATGGTTTTTGACGATGGGCGCCAAATAATATAAATGGGTTTGGTATAATAATGTTGTTGTTGATTATCCCTCGCTGCAGTCGACGATGCCGCAGTCGCTGGAGATATGTTTTAAGGTAATTACCCCTGGCGGTTGCCGGGGGGGGTTGCTACTCCTTGTAGGTAGTGGTTGGGATCCCTGGCGGTTGCCGAGGGGAGATCCGTTCTGTGACGGGAGTTATGATGGGAGCACTTACCCCACTGGGGTAACTGGGGCTGGTCCAAAAGATGTCACGTTTTCCAGATTTTTGTAGCCGGAATATGTCTAAGCTTAAAATGAATTTCTTTAAAATTGAATTTATATTAATTTATGTCTATTCCAAGTTAGCATAAGGAACAGCGAGGGCGAAAGAAAAGCTCATTTCTGTGGATTCACCAAAATTCGCCTTGATAAGCTCGGCAAAAGTTTAGAGATATGTAAATAAAGCGAATTATAACGTCGAGTCAAACGCATCTCAATTTTTTTTGTTGTCGTTAATAATTTAACCATTTTTTACCGATATTTTACAAAAGAAATAAAATAATCTCACGAACACCCGCTCCAATCGTTTCAAATATAGCGTTTTATTACTGCATAAGTCCCAACAATTACAACCCCTTTGGCAACAAAGCAAACCATAAATCAGTTCAATCCGATACACAAGCCGTTCACTATATGTATTTTAATTGCCAAGGCTCTTTTTAAGATTCAAAACAAAGATTTTAAGATATAAGGCTTAAAAAAATAATTGTTTGTAAAAATAACCACAGGACGAATCGTCAACGAATACCTTTTTATAGGAATACATTTGTCGGGTCAGGCAGCAGCACAGCGCTACGATCACGGAACGATAACGATTTCTGGTTAACGATATCTGTGGCATCTTTATGGTAACTTCACAAAGTAAACTTGTACACTTAACCAATAACCCGCTGCAGTACCGGGAACGAATTAGCACATTTGGATCCCGCTGTTATGTCCAACGGGTTCAAAGACACACCAGCACTTCATTATTCTAGTTAACTCCTCGATTGTGGAGGAAGACTTTCCATTATTTTATTTAACTTCAGAATGCCTCATGGTGCATGCGTTGATGTCGTGACCAAAAGCACAGGACCTCAGAGTCTTACTTTTTGCTCTGCTCGAAGTCGCGTTTTTAAAGACTTTTACGGTACTGAAGCTAGAGTTATTGGAAGCCGAGTTATTTGCTCTACTTATGTCGGAAGTAGCTTAGTAGATCATGAATCTCATCATCGGATTGTTATGATAGTCACCAATCATATCCTCTTCGAAATCAAGAGCCCTGGGAAGACTTTCATTCCAGGAAAACTTTCCACGGCATACCTTCTAGAGAAAGATCTTTACCATTATACAGGAACAGGACCGAAAAGACCTAGTAGGATATTTTTTTTTTCTTGCTTGTATTTCTTGAATTTTCTTTTTGCGAGACTAACAAGAGGTGTATCAAATCTTATATTTTCAACTTAAATAACAGTCATATTGACAGATAAAGACTTAGACTGCCCTTAAAATCGATTGCTGCGTTGGGAGGCCGTCGCGTCACAGGCGTTATCCGCTGGAAATCCGAGTCAATCCCCAAACTAGGAAATTTACGTCAGGTTAGTCGTCTATCAAGGTGGACACCAAAGTACGTATCTTCGTTAGCTTAAGGGATCTGCATACTGTTTAGTGAAAGCGGATGGCATGCTCGTCTATTAAGAGTAAAAGTTATATTTTTACACTTTGGTTCGCTTCTTTTAATGCGCCAGTCAGACAGCCACCTTTCCACTACTACTAGATGATTAGCCAGTTGGGTTGTTGCTTGCGTTGGGCATCTGGAGCGACTAAGGATAGCGGTATCATTGACGGTGTTAGTTGTTCGTTCGTAGGAATATCCGCAGTATACAGAACATACAGACAAGGGCCGAGTGCGCTTCCTTGTGGAACTCAAGCTTCGATGATTTAAGTAGTCGCCCAAAGTAGCTGCGTTGCATCTCACTGAGAATACCCTATTGAGAGGTATAGTGGTATGATTCCAGTAGCTTGTTTTTATTATTGTTTATTAACAATGATCTCTTATTCTAGATTATTATAACTCAAAGTAAGGATAATTAAGCTAAAAGCCTTTCCATAATTTTTGATTTAATTGCATCTAGGGATAGTTCAGGGGATAATCTTGCTTGTGGGTGTATGTTGGCAAATACGTTTTAATTTTTTACATGAGTCCAAACTCGGTCGAAAGCTTGAGATTCGTCGAGAAAAATAGCGCTTCAGTATTCTCGCTGTTTGAAGGCTAAAGTTAATATGTTCACTTACTCGATCGTTCCGTTGTTACCGCCGTCATAGAATTAAGTTCATATTTGAAAAAGGAAATGGTTAAAATTAGTGTTGAATAATGTTTAGAATAAGTTTTGAAAAATGCTAAACGTTAAGCCTATCGATGTATGAAAAAATGGCGCAAGAACGAGACGTCTGCGATCGCTAGGTGAAGCTAACGAGGCGAGGTAGTTATTGAGTTAGATTTGAGTTAGATAACGGAAAGAACAACCAAATCCATGTTTGCTTAAAGAATCGTACACCAATCGTTTTTTAAAGAATCGTTTTTTTTTGGAAAAAGCCAAGATTAATGATCCCATTAAATAGTTTGCGACCTCTATAGCGCATTTTGGAAGTTCGATTAGCATATTTGGCGTCAGTAGGTCACCACCCTCTTAGCCCTCTTATGACTTTTACGATTTCGTTCGGCCGGATTGAAGGTGCAATTGGCTGACGAGTAGCCTAGGGCTGAATTACTGGCAGGAGAAATGAATTTGAGGCTTGGTTTGGCTGGAAGATACTTTGAAGATGTGAAGCGAATGTTTCAGCTCTGTCTTTGTCACTGCGAGCCCAGCATCCCGAAAAGTTTCTTATCGGGGAGGTCGTTTCAATTGGGGCGCTAAGATTTGGGTAGGCCCTCCACAGGGGATACTTTGTGCTTGTTGGCGAAAGATTCTGGATGTACCTTAGCTGTGCATTTTCTTCCTGTTGGTGAAGAGCCTGGTCGAGTGTTCGGGTTGCTTCCTTAAAGCGTTCCTTTTAAGCTCGTGATATGCTATTTTGCCAATAACCACGGCTGCGCGTCTTTTCTCGCACGAACTTTTCGATTTGCTGATTAGATTTGTTGTATTTCTTTCGGTATACTTTCTTCCCATGACGAGTAGGGATTTTAGCTGCCGCAACGGGTACTTCTTCCAGGGCGCTCGCCGTGTAGTCGATACTTAGTCGCCGTTACTTTTTGTATTTAACCCAGTTCGTTTTTGGCGACGTCAGGCTGAAGGAGTGTTCGGTTATTTCCGGACTTTGAAGAAGCGTTAGAAGCACAGGCGAGTGGTTTGATGATAGGTCCGAGACTGCTTTGGCACTTATTAGATTGCGAGGTATCTTTTTTGTCACCGCAAAATCAATAATGTCTAGGAGCTTGCGTGAGTCTGTTGACCAGTATGTGGGACTTCCAGGGGAAACACATTTAAAATTGCATTTTCTTTGGAAGTCACTAGTGATCCCCAGTGCGTATGTTTGGCGCTGTAGTCTCCTGCTGCTATAAAACGATCCCCAAGTGAATTGTAGACGTCAATAAATTGTCTTTCCGAGATTGAGAAAAGAGGAGGGCAGTAAACGGCAGCGATTGAAAGGCTTCCGTTACTTGACTGAATTTTTATCGATGTGGCTTGGAAGAAGTTTGTTACAAACCTCTTGTGAAATTGGTGTTTAATGCGTTCTTTGATTAGAACTCCGGTTCCGCCATGTGCTTTCCCATCTGTGCGGTAGATTGTATAGCCTCTTATTTGAAAGTTGTATTTTCTTGTAAGATGCGTTTTCATAAATGACATAAGCTCCATCATACTTTGTTGGAGGGTAAACATCATAGTTTCCGTTTTGCTATGTGGCTGTTCTGGGGCTTGTTGAGCCCTTTGTGAGTTAGGCTGAATTGAATTTTCCATTCCAGATCATAGAGCATCGGCATAGGAGAAACCGTTGGTGATGTTTAGGGGACCCAATGAGGACCTCGCAGCTTTGGCGCAGAAGACGTCTGGCGTAGTATATAACGCAATGTACGTATACTGTGGATTTTGGTTGCACGTTGCGGTCGCTTGACGCATGCGACTCTTCAACTCCTTGTACATCATACATCCTCTATAGTTTGCCGTATGGTTGCCTCCGCAGTTTCCACATTTCTTCACGGTACTGTCCTTGTTTGTAGTGCAGTGAGCGGAGTTGTGTGCGTCCCTGCAGACTACACAGACACCCCGAAGTGTACAGTATGACCTGGTGTGACATACAGTATGACACTAGTACAGTATGACCTGGTGTGACATACTCTTGGCAATTAGTGCATTGCACTGAAACATTACGTCACCCCCCTCGTCTGGAGAGATAAGGCGGGTCGTTGCGAACAGGATAATCGTCGAAATTCGCCTCGAGGTCAAGCCGATTTCTGCCCAGCGGCCCAAGCAAATTGTGCAAGATTCCGCCACGCAGAAGTCTATGGCGGAGTTATATGCGTTATACAACTTGAAGGAGTACATCCCTGACGCCATATTCAGAAAGGCAGTTCGTTTGAACACTAAGCCTTACACAATGGACACACTACACGATGAAACCACCGTGAACGTTACGTTAGAGTACGAGCTCAAGGTGCTTGATCTCTTTGAAGGTGGAAGGATCTTAGTCATACTTTTTATATTACTATACTATACAGTTTGTCTCTAAAATGTCAAAATTTTCAATTTGCTAACCGGTTTTTGCAGAAAAACCAACGGTAATTTCTAAAAATAGTTTTCATTTCAACAGCGCATCGCAGCTCTGGTGAAATATTTTGAAGATGCAAAAGTATGCAACGCTTTAAGTGAGTCATCCTCTTTAAAATGTTTAATATGTGGAGCAAATCCAAAAGAGATGAATAATTTAGATGAATGTTTAAAGACAGAAGTGTCAAAGAATATTTTGAATTCGGTTTATCCCTCTTCACAAATATCCCCCACAAATACGTTTCTTCGAGTAATTTCTACATCTTTCCTATAAGTCCGTTATCAAAATGTGGCAAGCTTGAGGTTCGGAGGAAAATTTAAAGTTTTCGACCAAAAGCATAAAAATCAAGATGCTTTTCGGGAAAAAATGGGATAAATGGTGGCCAAACCCAGAGACGAAGCCAGAGGGTCGACCAACGATGGAAATGTGGCTGGAAAATAAATCAAAGTTACTTGAATCTGTGGTTAACTTTCGTGGCTGTGCAAATATCAATTTAATAGATTGTTTTCAGATGGTTTGACGGGTCAGGCAGCAGCCGCTAAATTAGTTATAGTTTATTTATTAAGCTAAATTATGAATATATCGCCTTAGTTGGTCGCAAGCCGACTCATTCTCGGCCGCTCGACTTCAACGGGCCTATTTTAAGAGAGTTTTAGCTTCGTAATTACTATGTCGGGCCCCCTCTCCTCTATCGAGAGCTTTAGCTTCGCGTATGCCTAGTCGAGAAGCACTCTCTGTCCATATTATAGTCACTGCTTAGCACCGTAAACTGGATGATCACAATGGTTGATCCCAGTTTCATCTGCCTGCAGTATAAATAATATATAATGTACAATAACTAAATTCTGCTTTTCATTTCCCGGCATTGAAAACTTTCAATGACCAAACAAGATTTATTTTAGGATTTTTTGATATGATATTATTTTAGTAGATATATACGAGGGCTGACAATAAAGTAAGGTCTCCAACGCTGCAACTTCGCCGGATCACGCGCTAGGCGAAATCTGGCAACACCGCCGTGTTCCTTGGTTCCCCCACTACCATTTGCTTCTGGGTGAGGCTTCTCCGACCGCTCAGTCTTGGCTGAGAAGCCGTCAACGATGGAGGTACCCCTCGTGTCAGAGTCCAAGTGCGAATTGCGTTCTGTAATACGTTTTTTGAGTGCGAAAAAGGTCACACCTATTGAAATCCATCGTCAACTAGTTAAAGTTTACGGGGAAAAGTGTATGGATATAAAAAACGTGCGTAAGTGGAGCCGCGAGTTCAATTCCGGGCGCACTAATGTTCACGACGAGGAGAGAAGTGGCCGACCTTCGAGGCCGAAGTGGCCGAGGCAGAAATGCTCAAAAACCACTGATGTTCCCCGCCCTGAAAAAACATCTTGGAGGGAAGAAGTTTGATGGTGACGCGGAAGTTCAGAAAGAAGTCAACACCTTGCTGCGCGAGGCGGACGGAGAGTGGTATTCTGCCGGCATAGACAAGTTCATCGTGCGGATGCACAAGGTGTTGGAAAAAATGGCGATTATGTAGACCTTACTTTATTGTCAGCCCTCGTAGCTTAAGGATTAGATGAGGGTTTAAAAGAGTTTTAAACAGAGACCGTAAATAAATTTAAGTGTAAGTCATGTAACATTTAAAATGTATTTGAAAGTTGAAAATATTAACATTTTAGACCAATCAAACATCAGAGAATTCGTCAAAATCAAAAACCCATTAGGTGACTCTAAGAAATCTAGCAGATCGCTTCTAAATATTTTTTAAGCCGGAGATGATGCACATCTCTAAGACATTAAAAAAGGAGGATCGAAAATCGATAGTTATAGTCCAAAGCCTATTAGTCTGGATACGGATATAATGGAGTACTGGAACGATCAACAGTTCTAACATCCTTATTTGTACCTCATAGCAAATGTGGTTTACTCTGCGACTGCTACCTAAGTGAGCGTCGAAAGAGGATTTTTCGCCCTAAAATTATTGTTGACTGACCAACGGTGCAATCATTCAAGCGATTCCTTATCGAAATTACTATTTGTAAAATTAAACAAATAAAAGAACATTGAACATTTTTCATTCAAAATGATTGCTTCATATTTAGTTTTTCCAATTTTTAATGATAAGGAAGGATGAAAGTGAAAAAATCATGGTACCATTTACTGTATATGTGGTCTAACGAGATATGCAGCCAAATATCAAGAAAATCTAATACATAGCGAAATTATGAATCGAGTAATATTTTTGAACGAAAATAAATAAATATCAAAAATAATCATTATTCATGATTTTTATTTTTCGATCATAGAATAATGAATATTTTGTGTTTTTTTTCTATCATAGAATAATGATTATTTCTGATTTTTATTTTTTTCGCTCAGAAAAATTTTTTTGCTTTTTGAAATGATTGATGAAAACTGATTACGGTCCCTGGTTTTAAAAGTATAGGATTCAACTTAAGTATAATAAAACACGAAATAGTTAATCTTTTCTATGACAGCTACATATATGATTTAGTTATCCAATTTAAATAAAATTTGCTAAGCATATGTAAAACTATACATCAATTATAGTCTGGGAGTTTAGATAACAAATGTATCTCTAAAAATAAAAAATGATTCATACTTAATTTTAACCGATCATTCCTATAGCAGCTACATATATCATATAGACGACATATATACATAATATTTTTTATATAATTATTAAAAATAATTATAATTAAAATTATATATTTATAATATATTTTTTAATTATGGTGAAATATTGTAACAGTATAACAACTAGAAGTATTAATGGCCGCGGCTGCATACAATCCGAGCCACTGCGCACCGGTCTTCGAGGAAGCAGAGGCTTATGATTGTGTTGCCATGTTGAAGAGCAGCCGCTCTTCGGCTTTTCAACTTTTTTTATTAAACATGGAAAAAGGTATGTATTTAACTACAAAATAAGTGTTTGTGACTGGTGAATGTCTTCGTCCCAAAATTGCAAGAGGTCTAGTGCACGTAAGAGAACTTTTGAGTTCTGCGTTCGACTGGGTTCAATTTCAATGTTTTTTATAAAAATTCGTCAATTTGTTTATTGCTATGAAAATGACCAGCATGAGCCGCATATTTCCCTTGCAGAGGGTATTATAATTTTGGTCAAAAGTGTGCAACGCAGTGAAGGAGACATCTCCGACCCTATAAAGTATATTCTTGATCAGGATCACCTCCTGAGTTGATATGAGCATGTCCGTCTGTCCGTCTTTCTGTCCGTCTGTCTGTTTCTACGCGAACTAGTCTCTCAGTTTTAAAGCTATCGTCTTGAAACTTTGCACACACCCTTCTTTCCTTTGCACGCAGTATATAAGTCGGAACGGCCCGGATCGGCCGACTATATCCTATAGCTGCCATATAACTGATTGATCGGAAATGGTATAACTTTGGTGTTTTTAGAGTTAGAGAGTTCATTGACAAATTTGAGTTAAATTTGACATGAGAGCTATTTTTGGCAAAACATTACGTCATGCCAAATTTCATAAGGATCGGCCGACTATATCCTATAGCTGCCATATAACTGAACGATCGGAAATGACCCAACTTTCGTGTTTTAACTTTTCGAAGATAGAAAGCTGGAATTTAATACAGATTCTATTTTTGGTCAGTTGATCCAACCTACCAAATTTCATTAGGATCGGCCGACTATATCCCATAGCTGCCATATAACTGAACGATCGGAAATGGTATTTGGTAGAAATATCAACTTTCGTATTTTTGGGCAGGAGGTAGGGCAGGAGGGCAGTAAACGACAGCGATTGAAAGGCTTCCGTTACTTGACTGAATTTTTATCGATGTGGCTTGGAAGAAGTTTGTTGCAAACCTCTTGTGAATTGGTGTTTAATGCGTTCTTTGATTAGAACTCCGGTTCCGCCATGTGCTTTCCCATCTGTGCGGTAGATTGTATAGCCTCTTATTTGAAAGTTGTATTTTCTTGTAAGATGCGTTTTCATAAATGACATAAGCTCCATCATACTTTGTTGGAGGGTAAACATCATAGTTTCCGTTTTGCTATGTGGCTGTTCTGGGGCTTGTTGAGCCCTTTGTGAGTTAGGCTGAATTGAATTTTCCATTCCAGATCATAGAGCATCGGCATAGGAGAAACCGTTGGTGATGTTTAGGGGACCCAATGAGGACCTCGCAGCTTTGGCGCAGAAGACGTCTGGCGTAGTATATAACGCAATGTACGTATACTGTGGATTTTGGTTGCACGTTGCGGTCGCTTGACGCATGCGACTCTTCAACTCCTTGTACATCATACATCCTCTATAGTTTGCCGTATGGTTGCCTCCGCAGTTTCCACATTTCTTCACGGTACTGTCCTTGTTTGTAGCGCAGTGAGCGGAGTTGTGTGCGTCCCTGCAGACTACACAGACACCCCGAAGTGTACAGTATGACCTGGTGTGACATACAGTATGACACTAGTACAGTATGACCTGGTGTGACATACTCTTGGCAATTAGTGCATTGCACTGAAACATTACGTCACCCCCTCGTCTGGAGAGATAAGGCGGGTCGTTGCGAACAGGATAATCGTCGAAATTCGCCTCGAGGTCAAGCCGATTTCTGCCCAGCGGCCCAAGCAAATTGTGCAAGATTCCGCCACGCAGAAGTCTATGGCGGAGTTATATGCGTTATACAACTTGAAGGAGTACATCCCTGACGCCATATTCAGAAAGGCAGTTCGTTTGAACACTAAGCCTTACACAATGGACACACTACACGATGAAACCACCGTGAACGTTACGTTAGAGTACGAGCTCAAGGTGCTTGATCTCTTTGAAGGTGGAAGGATCTTAGTCATACTTTTTATATTACTATACTATACAGTTTGTCTCTAAAATGTCAAAATTTTCAATTTGCTAACCGGTTTTTGCAGAAAAACCAACGGTAATTTCTAAAAATAGTTTTCATTTCAACAGCGCATCGCAGCTCTGGTGAAATATTTTGAAGATGCAAAAGTATGCAACGCTTTAAGTGAGTCATCCTCTTTAAAATGTTTAATATGTGGAGCAAATCCAAAAGAGATGAATAATTTAGATGAATGTTTAAAGACAGAAGTGTCAAAGAATATTTTGAATTCGGTTTATCCCTCTTCACAAATATCCCCCACAAATACGTTTCTTCGAGTAATTTCTACATCTTTCCTATAAGTCCGTTATCAAAATGTGGCAAGCTTGAGGTTCGGAGGAAAATTTAAAGTTTTCGACCAAAAGCATAAAAATCAAGATGCTTTTCGGGAAAAAATGGGATAAATGGTGGCCAAACCCAGAGACGAAGCCAGAGGATCGACCAACGATGGAAATGTGGCTGGAAAATAAATCAAAGTTACTTGAATCTGTGGTTAACTTTCGTGGCTGTGCAAATATCAATTTAATAGATTGTTTTCAGATGGTTTGACGGGTCAGGCAGCAGCCGCTAAATTAGTTATAGTTTATTTATTAAGCTAAATTATGAATATATCGCCTTAGTTGGTCGCAAGCCGACTCATTCTCGGCCGCTCGACTTCAACGGGCCTATTTTAAGAGAGTTTTAGCTTCGTAATTACTATGTCGGGCCCCCCTCTCCTCTATCGAGAGCTTTAGCTTCGCGTATGCCTAGTCGAGAAGCACTCTCTGTCCATATTATAGTCACTGCTTAGCACCGTAAACTGGATGATCACAATGGTTGATCCCAGTTTCATCTGCCTGCAGTATAAATAATATATAATGTACAATAACTAAATTCTGCTTTTCATTTCCCGGCATTGAAAACTTTCAATGACCAAACAAGATTTATTTTAGGATTTTTTGATATGATATTATTTTAGTAGATATATACGAGGGCTGACAATAAAGTAAGGTCTCCAACGCTGCAACTTCGCCGGATCACGCGCTAGGCGAAATCTGGCAACACCGCCGTGTTCCTTGGTTCCCCCACTACCATTTGCTTCTGGGTGAGGCTTCTCCGACCGCTCAGTCTTGGCTGAGAAGCCGTCAACGATGGAGGTACACACCTATTGAAATCCATCGTCAACTAGTTAAAGTTTACGGGGAAAAGTGTATGGATATAAAAAACGTGCGTAAGTGGAGCCGCGAGTTCAATTCCGGGCGCACTAATGTTCACGACGAGGAGAGAAGTGGCCGACCTTCGAGGCCGAAGTGGCCGAGGCAGAAATGCTCAAAAACCACTGATGTTCCCCGCCCTGAAAAAACATCTTGGAGGGAAGAAGTTTGATGGTGACGCGGAAGTTCAGAAAGAGGTCAACACCTGGCTGCGCGAGGCGGACGGAGAGTGGTATTCTGCCGGCATAGACAAGTTCATCGTGCGGATGCACAAGGTGTTGGAAAAAATTGGCGATTATGTAGACCTTACTTTATTGTCAGCCCTCGTAGCTTAAGGATTAGATGAGGGTTTAAAAGAGTTTTAAACAGAGACCGTAAATAAATTTAAGTGTAAGTCATGTAACATTTAAAATGTATTTGAAAGTTGAAAATATTAACATTTTAGACCAATCAAACATCAGAGAATTCGTCAAAATCAAAAACCCATTAGGTGACTCTAAGAAATCTAGCAGATCGCTTCTAAATATTTTTTAAGCCGGAGATGATGCACATCTCTAAGACATTAAAAAAGGAGGATCGAAAATCGATAGTTATAGTCCAAAGCCTATTAGTCTGGATACGGATATAATGGAGTACTGGAACGATCAACAGTTCTAACATCCTTATTTGTACCTCATAGCAAATGTGGTTTACTCTGCGACTGCTACCTAAGTGAGCGTCGAAAGAGGATTTTTCGCCCTAAAATTATTGTTGACTGACCAACGGTGCAATCATTCAAGCGATTCCTTATCGAAATTACTATTTGTAAAATTAAACAAATAAAAGAACATTGAACATTTTTCATTCAAAATGATTGCTTCATATTTAGTTTTTCCAATTTTTAATGATAAGGAAGGATGAAAGTGAAAAAATCATGGTACCATTTACTGTATATGTGGTCTAACGAGATATGCAGCCAAATATCAAGAAAATCTAATACATAGCGAAATTATGAATCGAGTAATATTTTTGAACGAAAATAAATAAATATCAAAAATAATCATTATTCATGATTTTTATTTTTCGATCATAGAATAATGAATATTTTGTATTTTTTTTCTATCATAGAATAATGATTATTTCTGATTTTTATTTTTTTCGCTCAGAAAAATTTTTTTGCTTTTTGAAATGATTGATGAAAACTGATTACGGTCCCTGGTTTTAAAAGTATAGGATTCAACTTAAGTATAATAAAACACGAAATAGTTAATCTTTTCTATGACAGCTACATATATGATTTAGTTATCCAATTTAAATAAAATTTGCTAAGCATATGTAAAACTATACATCAATTATAGTCTGGGAGTTTAGATAACAAATGTATCTCTAAAAATAAAAAATGATTCATACTTAATTTTAACCGATCATTCCTATAGCAGCTACATATATCATATAGACGACATATATACATAATATTTTTTATATAATTATTAAAAATAATTATAATTAAAATTATATATTTATAATATATTTTTTAATTATGGTGAAATATTGTAACAGTATAACAACTAGAAGTATTAATGGCCGCGGCTGCATACAATCCGAGCCACTGCGCACCGGTCTTCGAGGAAGCAGAGGCTTATGATTGTGTTGCCATGTTGAAGAGCAGCCGCTCTTCGGCTTTTCAACTTTTTTTTATTAAACATGGAAAAAGGTATGTATTTAACTACAAAATAAGTGTTTGTGACTGGTGAATGTCTTCGTCCCAAAATTGCAAGAGGTCTAGTGCACGTAAGAGAACTTTTGAGTTCTGCGTTCGACTGGGTTCAATTTCAATGTTTTTTATAAAAATTCGTCAATTTGTTTATTGCTATGAAAATGACCAGCATGAGCCGCATATTTCCCTTGCAGAGGGTATTATAATTTTGGTCAAAAGTGTGCAACGCAGTGAAGGAGACATCTCCGACCCTATAAAGTATATTCTTGATCAGGATCACCTCCTGAGTTGATATGAGCATGTCCGTCTGTCCGTCTTTCTGTCCGTCTGTCTGTTTCTACGAGAACTAGTCTCTCAGTTTTAAAGCTATCGTCTTGAAACTTTGCACACACCCTTCTTTCCTTTGCACGCAGTATATAAGTCGGAACGGCCCGGATCGGCCGACTATATCCTATAGCTGCCATATAACTGATTGATCGGAAATGGTATAACTTTGGTGTTTTTAGAGTTAGAGAGTTCAAATTTGACATGAGAGCTATTTTTGGCAAAACATTACGTCATGCCAAATTTCATAAGGATCGGCCGACTATATCCTATAGCTGCCATATAACTGAACGATCGGAAATGACCCAACTTTCGTGTTTTAACTTTTCGAAGATAGAAAGCTGGAATTTAATACAGATTCTATTTTTGGTCAGTTGATCCAACCTACCAAATTTCATTAGGATCGGCCGACTATATCCCATAGCTGCCATATAACTGAACGATCGGAAATGGTATTTGGTAGAAATATCAACTTTCGTATTTTTGAAGATAGAAGTTTGGGATTTTTTTTTAGATTTTGTATTGTAATAAATTGGATTATATATTCCTATTCCCATAAGGATCGGCCAACTATATCCGATGTTTGCGACATATATCCGGTTTTAACTGCAAGGGTATATAAACTTCGGCTCCGCCCGAAGTTAGCTTTCCTTTCTTGTTTTTTTATCCTCATTGTCAGTGTCGAAACCGTGCAATTTTTTGTTTTTTGGCCAATGGAAACTGATGCTTCCAACAAGTTTTTTACTGTGCAGACATATTTCTACAACAATATTTTCTTTAGAAATAAAAAAAGAAATAATGATAGTGCGCCAGCCCAGATTTAGGATTTTCTATCCCCAATATATCGATATGGTGGATTATAACTTCTTTAGCCCTAATTGTAGGACTTTCTATTAGACCATCATAAATTCCATATACATTTATGCTGTAATTTGAGTTATTTTTCTCGAACAGCTGTATTCCATCCTTTGTAATAAACTCTATTCCCGAAAAGTTTAACCTCTATTTTTCATATGTTATATTGGGTTGACTGATATCCAAAATTCCATAAAATGAAGTTCTGGTCACTTTTTCGCGAGCTGATTTTTTTTTGCGCTGATGTATTAAAATTTAATTGTATGTTGTTCATGTATGCTATGTGGGCCAAAATACACCACTTAAAACAATAAATGTCATTATTTTTAACATTTATGAGAGAATTTCTTTTTCTTATGTCTTCTTTTTATGTTAGGTGCTTCAACATATCCCGAACCAGGAAGGAGCTCCAGCTTCAATATTTGAATTTGATTAAATATATAAAATGCTTAATGCCCATCAATTTCATATACGTTGTTGATAAATGTTTTGTTTCTTCTTGAAACTTATCAGCTTTTTCAGTTGGTTTTGATGAACTGATAGACTCTCTTTTATAGCTCTTAACATCCATTGTAAAATTCATTAAAATATAGAACGCGCTTTCCGAATACTTTATACTTTTTTGTGTAAAAAGTATGACTTTGTGTTATAGGAAAAATGTTTGAATTTTTCCACACAAGTTTCCTTAATTCTGCTCTATGATTGGCAGAATTCAAATGAATTCTCTCCTCAACGAAAACATAATTTTTCTTACAATCGGGACAAAAATTCGTTTCACCAACGGGGCGGTCTAGTGTCGCCCTTATTAAGGTTGTTGGCTGCTCTTCAATATCCGTGGTTTGTCCATCTTGGGGTCTAGTTTCCTGGGGTTCAGTTGCCTTCCGTTTTACTGATAAATTTGATACAATCTGTTAATTTGAATATTTGATATTTGAAAATTTGAATCGTTGAATAGACCATATTCAACGTAGGCTGTAGGTCCTTGTTTCCTGCTTCCTTGGATTTTAGGTTGTTGATTTTCAACCACTTGTTTTTAGGACTCCGTTGTTCGCGAACGATACAAAATTTTCTCCAAACCATTGGCCTGAAATTTCTTTTTCATCTCCGAGAAGGCATTTCGTGGGCCTTCACAAAAACGCATTCAAACTAATAACTTTAGAGCACAAGTCACACACAACGTTCGACTCAATTTTTTAAGTTTTTGGTTTATGTCTTTCATTTTTTGGTAAAAGATAGCATAAAAATTGCTTAAACCGGCAAGGCAAGATTTATACTAAAAATTTGATTCTTAGCAAAAACCTCGTGCTGTGACAAATACCGTTTATGGGCGTAATGTCATAGTTGAGCACATGTCACTATGGGCGATTTGTCGATTTTGGCGGCATAAAGTCTAAAAATAAAGCTAGAGACATAATTTTTTTTTGTAAATGTTCGTTATATTTAACTCTAATTTCGGATTTTTTTTCGACAATTGGGTCACTCCTTTTTTTCCGCATATGTGATGGCCGCCAATAATAAGTGCCTTTATTTAAGAAAAAATTAAAAATGTTCAACTAAAATTGAAACAAAATAAAAAGCTTTATTTTATTATACTTAGACATAATATTAAATAAAAAAGATTACACATTTTTATTCATATATGTAGTTACATTATTAAAAACTTTACAAATAAGCAGTTACAAATCTTCCTCATCTAAAACGAACGAATATTCATTAATGTTATCATAATCTTCTTCGTCATCGTCATAACATTTTTATAACTATCCATGTTATTATTATTATAAAAATTAAAATTTTCATTATTATTTTCTTCAGATATATAGCATGAACTTATATTTAAGGTTGGAGTTTCCAAAAACGCAATAACTTCTGCAGGAAGTGATTTTTTTTTAAGCAGTTTTGGAGTATTTTGTATATTCAAGCTTGAAATTAGAGGGTCGGATGAGTCAATAGATCTATAAAAAACGTCAGTTATATTATTTAGCCTGCAATTTTTTCTAGCATGGGAACGTCGGTCCATTTTATAGAGTTTGTTGCGTGCCTCTGATGCATTTTCGCCCAGGCACCCAACAGGAACTACAAACTGATCCATAATATCTGATCCGTGAACTATAATCTTGTGAACTGTTGGGGACATTGGGTACCATGGATACGCCTGCATATACAATAAAAATGTATCGTTGCAAAAACTTCGAAATTCCTTCCTGCTGCACGCCGACTGCTTAATTATTTTTTCTTTTTCGCACAGATGTTGAGGCTGCATGCAGAAGTAAAGGAGTTGACAAGTCATTTTCTATGGCAACTTCTAGAGCCATTTTCCTTCTAAGCCTAGACACAGTTATGCTTTGAACTTCATTTTATTTACTTGCTTAATTTATGTTGGTTAGCTTACAATTATATTTAATGGGTCAGCTTTTAATCCCGCGTGGTTTTTCTCTGACCTTCTCCACTACTTCGATCGCCTTGCTTGCTCTACGACTCTTCTTAAAACAATAACTTTACTAGGGGAAAGACCAGACAAGGAAAGCTTTGCAAAGATTACAGGGAGAAATATGGGTGGTTTCTAAGCTCGCTGAAGATGGAGCGATAAATCGAAAAGATAAATAACGCCCGTACACCTGGAAACCTACAAAACCTCGAAAATGAAAAACAGGAACTTGTGTTTGAATGTATTGGTATCATCAATACATGTACATGAGTTAACGCATAAAACCATCCCAATTTTCTATACATTTTTCCGGTTAATGAATCGGGGAAACCAATCAGAAGACTCGAAAGAAAAGATAACGCTGAGAGCCTAGAGCCTACAGTAGGGAGTAAATGGGCAATCGGCTGATTTCTTGCGTCATATCCGTGTAGCATGTATAGGATGCATGTAATTTTCCACAGGTGTCGCAGGCGGTTATTTGAATTAGTTAGGCAAACGGCGTACAAGCGCCAGACAGATTTTAGTAGTATGTATTTAGGCAATTGATAATCCTGTCAAGTTTCATTTTTAAATAATCTTTTCTTTACATGCATTTTTCACTTAATGGAAACCCATGCAAGATATCAGAAAATGTAGAAAAACATTTATTTTACATAGGTGGCGATGATCCTGTCAAGTTTAATTTTTGACATGATCATTTGCTTTTCGTTTGCGCGCCAGCCTGGCGAGATACGTGCTTGGAATTTTTATCGACTTCAAAGGAGCGTTTGAACATGTCGAATGGAGTGCTGCACTGCGCCGACTTGGAATGCCGAGAGTTGAGCTTGTGGGAGAGCTTCTTCTCAGACAGGAGCGCAGGGATCCGAAGCAGTTTTAGAGCTGTGAGGATCCATTAGTAGCCCATTTATGTGGGATCTGCTGAAGGACGACCTGCTGCGGCGCCTCCAGCCATACGGCGCTTTTAGCGCGTATGCCTATGTTCTCCTGCCTTTTGTCGAGGGCAATTCCCAAGCCGCGCTGGAAGAAAAAGGATTGTAACTGATGTACTTCGTTGAAGCGTGGGGTAGGGAATTCGGTGTCACCATTTCCACCAGCAAGATGGTGATAATGCTGCTGAAGAGTCCCTCTGATGTACGCAGCTGCCGGTGCCTTGGCATTACGGTCAGCGTACGCATGAATTTCATTACGCATATCCCATCGCTGTGACAGCGAATGTCCGTAGTTGTTTTTTTTTTTTTTTTATATTCGTGTTTATTAATTAACACTATCTTATATGCCTACTATACATTGTTGTTCCCCGACTGGGCTGTAGGAGCATGGGCCTAAGTTGTGCGGTACGGCCGTGAAGCAATGCTTCGCACACCTCTGGCGCCCTACTCCTCCCGCCCATTACGCGCCCTCTCCAGGGCTCTCAGCTCCGTCATCATCTTGGCCACAAATACGGCTATCGCTTCCCATTTGACCGGCGTCTGGAGCATTTGAGGCACCATACTGCTTGGTGTAAAGGCCTCTTCCAGGATCTCCTCCAGGGTTAGGCGATCCTCCTCAAATCGCCTGCACTCGAAGAGGACGTGGAGTGAGTCCTCTGTGACTCCACTGCCGCACGACGGGCAGCAGTCCTCACTTTCATGGCCAAAACGCTTTAGGTAGCTTCTGAAGCACTCATGCCCACTGAGGGCCTGAGTGAGGTAAAAGTCTACCTGGCCATGCTTCCTTCCGGTCCACTCTCCCACGTCCGGAATGAGTCGAAATGTCCAACGTCCTTTGGAAGATGCCTCCCATCGTCGTTGCCAGTTTGCCAAGCTAGTGGCTCTCGCTTCCCTCTTCCTGTCCGACGCCGATGAGGGGCTGTCCTGAGCCATGTTGGCCAGCTCCTTCCTCTCTCGGACTAGCTCTCCTAGAGGTATCAGACCTGCGATCACGAGGGCCGCGTCGTCCGACACCGTCCTGAAGGCACAGGACGTCCGTAGCGCGCATAGGCGGTAGTCTGCCTCGATTCCTCGTGCGTAGGACCTTACTCCCATCGCCTCGGCCCACACTGGGGCAGCGTACAGGATTTGGGAGCTCACCACACTAGTGATGAGCTTGCGCCTTTCCTGCTTCGGGCCTCTGATATTGAGGAGCATCCGCGAGAGGGCCCTCGTCGTCTCGCTCGCCCTCCTGTGGGCGTACTCGAGGTGCTCCCGGAACGAGAGCCTTGTGTCGAGCCAGACCCCCAGGTATTTTAGAGCTCTCCCCGAGGTAACGGCCACTCCTCCTACATGAACTGTCGCTGTTTCTACCTTCTTCCGGCTCGAAATTAGCACCGCTTCCGTCTTTTGTGGAGCGAGCTGAAGGCCTGCCCTAGACATCCATGCCTCTACGCTCGCCACCGCGGAGTTTGTTTGGATTTCCACCCCGCGAACAGTCTTCGCCACCAGCACTATGGCTATGTCGTCGGCGAATCCAACGATGGTAGTACCCTCATCCATGGGTAAACGGAGTACTCCATCATACATCGTATTCCACAAGAGCGGGCCTAGCACAGAGCCCTGCGGCACTCCGGCGGAGACCACTCGCTCTTTCTGGCCTTCCCGCGTGTCGTATAGGAGTATTCTGTCACTCAGGTAGCTATCCACCATCTTCAACAGGTACTCCGGGATCCTAAGCTCCTTCAGGGCTTCGAGAGTCCGCGACCAGCTCGCCGTGTTGAATGCGTTCTTTACGTCCAGGGTGGTAACCAGACAGTATTGTTTGGTTCCCCCCTCCCATCTGGTGCCTTGGATGGCGCTTGCTGCCAGGGTCTTCACCCTCATGATGGCATCTATCGTTGACCTCCCTTTCCGGAACCCGTACTGTTCCTCCGCCAGTCCGCCCTCCCGGCTTATCGCCGCCTGGAGTCTCGTGGCCAGGATCTTCTCCAATACCTTGCCTACGGTGTCAAGGAGGCAGATGGGTCGGTAAGACGCGGCCTCACCGGGTGGCTTACCAGGCTTTGTTAGTAGAAGGAGCCTCTGCTTCTTCCACACCTTCGGGAAGGATCCTTCCAGCAAGCATTGATTGTAGACTGCTGCAATCTTTTCTGGTATTTGGGCCAGGGCCACCTTGAGTGCTCGGTTTGGCACCGCGTCTGGGCCGGGAGCTTTGTTGGGAGCTAGATTTCGTGCAGCCGCTAGCACCTCCTCTGCTGTGACCGCTTCCACTGACTCTTCTTAGACCTCCTCAATAGCCGGGCGTGTTCCTTCTCCTTGACAGCTTGGAAATAATATGTCTATTATGGCGCTAAGTGCGACCGGGTCTGAAGGGGGCTGGCTCCCTGCCCTGACCTTTTTTGTTACGATTTTATACGCCTGTCCCCATGGGTCGTGTTCCGCTTCGTCGCATAACTTGGAGAACAGCTCGCGCTTACTGTCCCGTATGGCCTTTTTCAGCGTTTTCCTCGCTGCCTTGAATTCAAGGCGTCTTTGCTCCTGCGCGTCAGTGCCACGAGCTCGCTGCAGGGATCTTCTAGCCCTTAGGCACTCCTTACGAAGAGCCGAGATATGGCTTGTCCACCACGGAGCTGGTTTATGATGCCGAGCAAAGGTCGTGCGCGCCTTCATGCATGCGTTACAGGCCGCATCAAGGGCCGTAGCAAGCGCCGCCGCCGAGTCGTTTGCTGTAGTGTGGAGATCGAGCTCAGCCCTCCGCACGTGGTTTGCCATTTGTTGAACGTCTAGCGTGTCTTGTCGATACGCCTTGCCGCAGGGGGGAATGCGCGATGTCGCCCGGCTGATTCCGAGCGAGCAGAGTATGGCCTCGTGATCACTGGCCGTGTAGATGTCGGCGATTCTCCACTCTGAGGTCCGTGCCAAACTACTGCTGACGAAGGTCAGGTCAATAATGGAACCGGCGCCTGCTCTATTATTGCTCTACGGTGTGTCGCAGAAGGTCCTGCGCCGCTCTACAGTGATTCAGATTGAGCTGGATCACTTGCATCCTGCCCTATCTTTTACAGCTCCATTGGAGTGCGGACACCGTCGACTTCCTGCGAGGTGTTTTGCCTCCTTCTCGCCTTTTGACGCGCAAACGTAGCAGGTGCTCTCGTTTGGGCAGTTGGCGATTTTATGCCCGCTTTTGCCACAGCGGATGCAGCATCCGCTCCTATCGGTGGGGCTTCGGCACTGGCTTGCAATGTGGCCAACTTCCAGGCATCGGTAGCACCTCGGCTGGCTCTGCCTCTCCCGAATCCGGCACACGGTCCATCCGATCCTCACTCTCCCCTTGCTCACAACTGCGGTCGCAATTTTACTGGGCAGACCGATGATGGCGGTCTGTGTGTCCCTGGATCTTGCCCGAAGGCTCCTTAACGTGGCCAACTTTCCATCCACTTCAAACTGCTCGGCCAGAGCAAGCCGAATGTCCCCTTCCGTCGCTAGCGGGTCGAGGTCCCTAATCTCTATATATTTCATCTTGCTGTCCTCGGACAGCGCTCGCACTTCAGCAGCTCCTTGAAGCACCTTTTCGAGGTTCTCCCTCATGGCGTCCGTGCTATCCACACGGTTTTTCGATAGCTCTAGCAGCAGGTTCCCAGTTGCGGTGCGGCGCACCTTATGGACATTTTTGCTGAATTCCTTCAGCTGGCCGTCCTGCCGTCTAGTGACCAAGGCAAGCACCTCGCTATACTTCCTTCCCTTGGCTTCTACGACTATCGCGTCGGGTCGGGTGAACGTCCTTGGCTTCCTCCGTGTTGCTGTCTCTCATCCAGGTCCTGGCGCTGTCCTGGCGCCTACTCCCGCAGTCCTGGGGTCCGGGTGGCTGGAAGTCCGCTTGGTGGGCCCTTCTCGTGCCCGGATTTTCGGGGTCTTCGCCGAGGCCAATGGCGCGCCTCTTGGTAGTGGAGTCGCGCTGTCCTGGCTAAGCCGTCGCCATGGGTCAGTCTGGGCTGCCGCTTCCTTGCGCCGCGTTAGGAGGGTTTGTGTTTTTTGGTCCGTCTTTGCAGTATCTGCCTGACCGCACCTCGAACAGACGACCTCCGCCTCTGCCGCCGTCGTCCCTGCATCACTGGGGTTGGAGAGGATCCCGCTAAGGCCTTCCTGTAGCTCCTTCATCCTGCAGAACATCCTCTTCATTTTGAGGTTGATGCTCCTCACCTGTTTCTCGTGCGTTTGCTGGATTATGTCCTCCAATATCGCCTCTAACTCCGCCAGCATGCTGGAGCAAGGCTGCTCTGTTGACGCTCTCGTCCTCTTGGCTGGAGTCGATCTCTGGGGCTCTGATGGACTGGATTGTTCCCTCGTCCTTTTTGGGGTCTCCTTGTCTTCACCCGCGGGAACACCGCCTGTTGGCATCGCTGTGCTCCGCGTTGCCTGCAGAATGGGTGACCGCAGGATCTTGGAGCTGCTCAGAATCGCTGAGGATTGCTCCGCACTTTGTTGGATCCGTAGTCCAACAACAGTTGGTCCGTAGTTGTGGGAGCATTGGTGTGTGGCTGCGAGTTGACTGGAATTTCAGCCCTCGCGCCAGGCTTTCCATTTATTCTGGATTCATGGTGCCCTGTTCATTATTTGGTGCCTGTATTACGACCCACTATTACCCAAGTTGTAGCCAGAAGGCATCAAGTTGTAGCCAGAAGGCTTTTTGTCTGCCAGATGCTATGAAAATAGCAGTCAAGAACAATTTGAAGCGTAGATACCCGTCGTTGGTGACGAGTCGCGCAAATTGATGAGTGCCTTTTGTCGGACTTGCAGAACAGATGGGATGAAATTGGTTCGCCCGGTCGGGTGACCAACGAGTTCATCCCGGATTTCTCGTTCGTTTAACTGAATCCAAACTTTGGATTTTCGATGCGCGTTAGCTTTTTGTAGAATGGGCACGGGTCGTTCAACGCATATGTGCATAGACGAGCTTTATGATCATGTGGCATAAACCGCAGTATGCTCATGTGGTGATACTAAAGAGGATTGGGAGCACATATTATGTGTTTGTCCCCTCTATCCAGAATTGCGAGTGCTTGATGGAATCGATCAGTACGTTAACAGATCTTAGACGTTTGGAAGGATTCTGGAGAGCGACGACTGGACCAGGAGGCTCACGGAGTTTGCTGAGGAGGTGTTTCGGAGGTCCATTTTTCCGCACCGTGTGGCCAGTCCATGGCAGGTCGCTGCTGATTTTTGAAATATCCAATTCCTCAAGCTCCCCGTAGATGGCCTTGAAGTCGTGATTATCGTGGAGCATGGTATTATCCTAGAACTCAATCTATCTGGGCCTTCTACTTTAAAGTAGTCATAGGAGATAGAGTGGATGCTCCTGTAACCGTTCCGCTGGTATTTATCCCTAATCATATAAAGGTACGACCTACCCGAAAATAATAAATGAATTATAAATACAAATTTATTTTTATTAGTCACCGAAATGCACGATATTCTTTTTATGAAGTTTATTGACAATTTTTAGACATATGTATGTTTAAGCGTTGCGCAAATCCGAAGTAAAACTGACTGGCTCTAATTTATATTCGTGAAATTAGTACATTTTAGCAACAAAATGAGAAACAGGTAGTCCAAATTTTTGGTGCATATGCCATGAGATGGCTTTGCTAAAGCAGATCGGTCGAGAAAAAATCTGCTTGCGACGTACTGTAGCGATAATAGTAACAAATATATTTATCTTATTACTTTTTATTTACAAATTGATGCAGTAGCTGCTGCCCAACTCGCCAGTTTTGCCCAACTCGTTTTTTACATATATTTATATTTATGAAACAAAACAGATTTTAGAGTAGTGGGGGGCAAAACGCACACACATTTAAAATTTGCGTGTATGCGTAGCAGCAAAAAACTATGAAGGCAGAGCTTTTACTGAGGGTAAAAAACCAAATTTTTTATATTCGTAATTTAAAAGTTTGCATGCGCACTAAAATAGTGTAATTTATTTTAAAGAAAGCTTTCCTTGCAACAGTTCTTAAACAAAAGAAAAACTACGCTTCCCTATATTTATTTTCTATGAAGAACATTTTTTCCAACCCCATTTCTGAGAAAATTGTTCTGGGCTGGCTGGAAAAAAGTTTGGGCTGTCAAATGAGGCATAATGGGAGCAAATGAGCTTCTAAAAAAAATTTAAGAGTGCTCACACTGTCAGTGTGTTGGCAGCGCTGCGGCAGAATTTCCGAACCTAAACACGCGTGCCTTGGTAAAATGAGAATTTTCCCCCCACTGTTTAAGAGTATCCCTTAAAAATTCCAATGGATCTTTTTGGAATGGTTCCTGATTTTCTATGGTTGTTTTTACTTATGTACTTTTTGCAAGAGGAACAGTTTGATTTTGCAGCGGGGCATCTTCTATGCGGCAGTTTGAATTCCTAGCTTCTGACGACACAGCGCGGTTTTTTAAAAAAAATATTTAGACAAAACCAGATCAAGATGTTCGAATTTTATGCCCATCGCTCATCAGATCATCTGTTCTTCCCATACGTCTATCAACTGTACTCGCTTCTTTTTTCTTTCTCGGACAATTCCCTTGACTTTGAAACGTTTATCCGTGCTTGGTTTATTATTATTATCCCCGTCTCTTTGATTCTGGATTGTTTTGCTACTTCTTGATATTCGCTTATACATATACATATACTCGTACATATATAAAATAAAGTTAATTTTGTAAAATATCGGTTTTTCTTGAAAGGGAATTTTGAAAAAATTATTTTGCATTTACAGAAAACATTTTGTAACTTAACACAGTAATAAAAAAAACTTATATGTTTTTCTTTCATAGTGCCTTTAATTATCTTTTATTATATACAACCTTTCAAAAACAAAACATAAAAAATACACAAAAAGTAAAATTTTTGTGATGAATTTCAAATTTTCTCATAAAGAAAGAAAAGAGTTCAAAGTTGCATAATCAAATCACCGATAAACTATCGCTTAGAAAAGCCCATTGGGTAAGGTTAGAACGGGATCGTCAGACAACGACTACAACAGGGGACTTACGCACAAGCAATTTCGTGCCGTAACTGTGCGCACCGCTGGTAATGGGATTATACTCTCCACGCGAGGGCGGCGGACACTCCCTTCCTTAAATTACCCCAATCCAAGTTTGAACAGCATATGGCGAAGAAAGGGTGCCCGCGTGCCCCTCGCTAATATGTGAAATCTGGGGACCGGCTGACCCTTCAGCTTTAACCAGGCTTATTTTTTCAAGCCGGCTGTGTCATGCTGGACGAGCCTATTTCCACCTACTCGTGGGTCCAAAACATAAATTCTATGAATGAAAAAAAAGTGGACACGAAACTCCATTAGAAAATCCTGAAATAGGATCAATGACCCGTCTAACTCCAAGAAGTGGCTGGGATGGAGAAGCTCCCTACAGAAGGGCAAAATCCGGAGGCGGAACGCGCCATGGGACCACCGAACGGCGTTGAGAGGAAGACCTCAGAGTCAACCTCAGTACCAACCGGGCGCGTCTTACTCGACGCGCAAATGCTCCTAAAAGTATAGTAATGTATAGAAAGTAATGTCTCACAAGGAATCATGATTCTTGGACCCACGATTTTTAGGCTTTGGACGTCGGAGTATAGGCTATGTAAAGCCGACACAAGAGGTAAAAGACGAGTCTGCATTGGAAACAGTTGACTGAGACGAGATCTCCAGCAGGCCAAGGGCGCGAGTGTGGCGCACAAGGAATCATGATTCTTGGAGACACGATTTTTGGTCTTGGGACGTCGGAGTATAGGCTATGTAAAGCCGACACAATAGGTAAAAGACGAGTCTGCATCGTCGCAAAGAAGAACCTTGCCCTCGTGTTGCTACCTAATTTCAGAAATGAAGATTACGTAGCCGCAGCAATGGAGAGCCCAAAGGACCCTTAAAGGGTATGATTGGCGTACATGGGCCACGACCAGGATGCTCTCCCGCCTTACCCGCTACTTAAACAGCTGGTGGACAGCGGGAAGGAAAAGATCGACCTAATCATAGGTTGCGATGCCAACGCCCATCATAATCAGTGGGGAAGCACAAACGAGAGGGGTGAGTCAATCTTCGATTTTATCCTAAGCTAAAAAGGAAGATAGCGGGAAGCAGAAGATCAACCTGATTTTAGGGTGCGATGCCGACCCTTATCATCATCATGATGGGTGAATCAATAGAGTTTGTCCCATTCCCAGATCGGGCAGTGTCAGGTCAAAAGAGCAACCATGTTGGTAGTCAACACTTGCACCCTTTAAAACCACGGCCTGTTAAGCTAGTTTAACTTCGCTAGCAAACACAGAAGTAGCTTGGGAGGTGTATAAAGAGAACCTCAAGCAGTACAACAAAAAACTGCGTAGGGCAAAGAGAAATGCCTGGACGAGGTTCTGCACAAGCATACAGGGGACCTCGGAGGCCTCCCTCCTAAGGAAGGCCCTCGCATACAATGAACCTAATTTAGGGTACATTAAAGCCTGGGATGAACCTGGGTCCAACGACCACGTCCAGAAAGGAAACCCTAGAGGCTTTCACAAACGCAAATCCTATGTTGTTCTGAGGAGAAAACCATTCATCAGGAAAAAAACAGGAGCCAGGGGGACTCGAGTCTCGAGGGAAGGTTGTCTTCATACCTATCAAAGCTATCAGGGGAAACTCTTACCCTTAGTGGTAAATCCAAGTTCCTAGGAATTACGCTAGTCAAGAAACTGGACTGGACGCTAAATACAATGGATAGAGCAAACAAAGAGGCTCTATACCTGCCGCAAGGCCATTGGCTTAAATGGGTTATGTCTCCGAAAATAGTAAGTAAGTAAGCTTTACACAGCGCTTATTAGATTTTGCTGTTTTCCTGTTTACCCCATATGTAGGAAAAGGTTAAGCAAAATTCAAAGGATGGCGTAGGTTTGCATGCTTCCAGGCTATCTTCGTACTATACCAACCGACGCCCTAGATTTCATCCTCGACCTACTGCCTGTAGAGATATTGGGGGTAAAGGAATATATAATATATTTTTAAATTATAAATATTTTTTAAATTTTATTACTGATAAGAATATTATAAATTGCACCGAAATAGAAATGAATCACAAGTCTCTCTAAAAGGCTTCTTATGTTGTTGCTTTGAGCTTGGCAAAGCATGTCGCCCTTATGAAGATGGTATTTTTTTCAAAGAATTGCGTCAGATGTTTTGGGATGCCTTGGCGAAAAGGTAGCCTTAAATCTATGCGAAAATGTACTACTTTCTTGACGCACTATAACCCGAAGGACTAAGCACATTGGCCAGTTTATTTTTTCTGCAGCAAAAAAGACTTGCCATTTTTTTTCTTTGGCACTTGATGAAAGTACGGACATAAATCATATATCTCAACTATTTATATCTAAATTGACAATAATTTTGATTGTGTTGAAGAATTACAGGCAATGTAACAGGTAAAATTTTATTTAAAATATTTGAAGAAAATATCTTATCAATTGTTGATTATAACAAATTAAGCTCTGCACTGAAATATTCTGAAATAGTGAAATCAATACGCGACAACATGACAATCCCTATACAGTAGACCAGTTGGGGGCAAAACGCACACCTGTTTAAAATTTGAGCAGCAAAAAACAATGAGACCAGAGAATTTATTTTTTTTATTTCATTTTTCGTTAATTCAATTATTGGAATGGGCACTAAAATAGTGTATTTTATGTTAAAGAAAGCTTTTCCTATCTACATACTTATTTTATGGAAAAAACCTGTTTCAACCAAATTTCTTTTAACAGTTTTTTCTGTGACAAATTTTTTTTTTTAAGTTTGTAGGCCGTAAATGCAGGCCACTTATGGCTTTCCACTTATAGTTTTTATAAACAATATTTTCAAACTCTGCATTTGCCTTTGGCTTTGTCTTTGGCTCAGTTATCCAACCCGTAAATCCAGGCTACTTATGGCTTTTTTAAGGGGTTATATACAGTTGTACCGCGCAAAAATGTGGATTTTTATCGATTTTATTTTTGACACCATAGAAAATATTTATGAAAAATGTTTTACCGACGTTGTTTAGTACATGAAACATGGGTACTTAATTAAATTTTTTCATAAAAAAATATTACATAACAAAAATGTTATAGCCGAATTCCCGGATCGTCTTTTTTCGATGGTGTCTTGCGGTGGACAAGATTTCTCGAAAACGGTTCATCCGAAATCCAAAATTCAAAAAAGTTTAGTTAGTATATTGTATTGTCTAGTCCGTGAACGAGGGATTTTTAAAAATTTTGTTTAAAAAAAAATGACGACGTTTTTAACAAAAAATGTACTTTTTCAACGTATAAGATTTTCGTTTTTATGCTTTAAAAAAGGAGTTTTCAAAAAAATGGAAAATCCCTCGTTCACGGACTAGCTAATATCATAATAAATAAGTGGTCAAAATTTGGTGTTGATCGGATTAGTAGTTTTTTAGTAATCGTGTCCACCGCAAAGGTAATTTCCCAAAAAAAAGATTCTGAGATAATCGCGTTTAAAGTTTCAAGTTTGTTCAAGTTTTATATGCAGATAGTGCGCTATAAATAGCTACAGCTTCGGTTCTAATGCTCCGATCGTTATGAATTTTTGTGAGAGTATTTCCAATAAAATATACTTAAAGAATATGCAATAAAAAAAATCGATTTTTTCATATATCACAACTGTATATAACCCCTTAAACAATATTTTTAAACTCTGCATTTGCCTTTGTCTTTGGATCTGAGGTCCGATCTCGGTTTCCCATAAACAAATCGAAATTAAAAGTAAACATCAGGTTCCGTTCGAAGCCCAATCAATTGCGCCTTTGGCGTTTCAAGTACCCACCAAATTGCATCGATCAGCTTGATTGAATTTCACAATGAGATGCGACAGTTTCATCTTAAGCTTTTAATCTAAACATAAATTAAAGTTTTAAAGTTCAAAAAGAAAAGCTCATGGCCGAGATTCTTTGGATCAGATTAAGAATTAAAAAGGCAGTCCTATTTTGACTGAGACCGCGAACGGTTGACAGAAAATAATTAAGAATACCGAAAGTGTCTTGTAATAATTGAGCTAAGTTAATAAAGGTTTAACACAAAGTTTTATAATTTAAAAACACATCCGCGTCACATAAAGTTCAAAAAAATTGTTTAATAAAAAATAAGTTAAACATAATCGGAACTCGCGCGGTCAACAACTCAATATTTTTACATATACAATATTTTTACAATATGCAACTCAACTCAATAACTCAATTTTTTTTTTCAAAGTGACAGTGATCGTTAACAACAAAGTAAATGGAAATTAAAAGGACCAAACTTTTAAACAAAAAAATTACAAAAACACAACATTAATAAATAAACGCATAAAAAAAAAAAAAAAAAACAACGCGCTAATTAAATGTAACAATGGCAACCGGAGGTTCAGCACCAAATTTTTCTGCAGGCAGTGTAGCCACAGCCACAGATGCAAATACTGTGGAAGATTATAAAACACAAACAATTGACCCAGCTATAAAATGCGATACTACACTTGAAGTGGTAAAATCCTAACAAAATTTCACAGGGGTATGTAGGTTGGAGAGAAGCTGCAGAAACTGTAATGAGTCTCTATACAATTTAAAGTGAACAATATTTTATGGCATTAACAATTTTACCAAATAAAATGATGAGAGCTGTCCATGATGCTCTTACCAATCATGGTACAGTTTTAAACTTTAAAGCAATCTTATCCTTTATATATAGTGATAAACGACCAATACATGTTCTCGATCCAGAACTAAGTATTCTCAGGCAAGGACGAATGACAATTTCTGATTACTATAACGAAGTCAATAAAAAAATGACTTTACTAATAAACAAAACCATAATGACATACGGAAAGGACAGTGTAATTACCAAGGAAACAAACAAATCAATAATGAGCAATGCTCTACGAGTATTTATATCCGGACTTAAAAGATCTATTTCAGAAACTCTTTTCTCATTAAATTCACCAGTTTTGCCCAAAGCTTTGGCAAAGGTCCAAGAATTAGAATCAAACAATTTCCGTGCTTAATTCGCAAACAGGTTCAATGGATTTAAAAATGAAAATAAATATCAGGGAAACAACTTACGATTTGATCAAATTTTTTTTTTTTTAAGCTTTGTTTTTATTGGATCACTCTTTATGAGTCTAACAATATGGTTGCAAATCTTAAAATAATACAATATCTAACAGTTTGTTTTGAACTGAATAGAGACTACGTGGTCCTAACAATTAGCGCTGGATTGGGAGGTCGTTGCGGCGAAGACGAGAACTGCTGGAAACTCGCGTGAGGGCTCTCGCGAGATGATTTGGATGTACTGATAGCCTGTTGTAGTACTTTGTTTTGATTTGTGCTATCTCTTCTCTGACGTGTGGTATGTGAAGGTCCCTGTGAATGTTTTCATTCCGAAAGTACCACGGGGCCCCGGTGATGGTTCTGAGAATTTTTGATTGAGTTCGTTGCATTATTTCCACCCTGCTGTTACTGGCATTCCCCCACAACTGGGAGCCGTACATCCAGATTGGTTTCAAGACGGTGTTATATAGGAGTACCTTGTAGTCCAAGCTAAGGGGCGAGCGGCTATTGATAAGCCAGTGGAGGCTGTTGGCTTTGAGCTTTTAATGCGTTCTTTTGGCTTCAATGTGGCTGCGCCAGGTAAGCCGTCTATCGAGGTGTACGCCAAGATATGTTACTACATTTGCTATCGGAACCACTGTGTTGTTAAGAATAAGTTACGCCGTTACACTGTCCTTTCCGTATGTCATCGTTGTTCGTTAACTTTGATTCACCAGTCGGATAGCCATTTCTCCACTGCCATCAGGTGTATAGCAAGTTGCGCCGTTGCTTGCTTGGGGCATCTGACGCGGCTTAGGATCGCTGTGTCATCTGCAAAAGTGGATGAGGTTAGATTCCTGCTCGTTGGGATGTCCGCAGTGTAGATAAGGTAGAGTGTTGGTCCAAGCACGCTGCCTTGAGGAACTCCGGCTCTAATGATGTAGTTATCGGACATGGCTGAATTACATCTTACTGAGAATTTCCTGTTGTATAGGTATGACTTCAGAAGTTTGTGAGTGTTGGTTGGGAGCATTTCTATAATTTTGTGCATTAGACCTTCTAACCATACTCTGTCGAAAGCTTGTGATACGTCCAGAAATATCGCAGTGCAGTACTCCCTTTGGTCGAATGTATTTCGGATTTCTGAGGTTATGCGGTTGACTTGCTCAATGGTTCCGTGTTTTTCTCGAAAAACGAATTGATGAATCGGGATTTTTTTGTGTGTTCTGAGATATGGGGTAATGTGTGCCAAGAAGCATTTTTCAAAGAGTTTTGATAGACACGTTAGTAAACTAATTGGTCTATATGATGAAGCGGTTGTGCGGTCTTTGCCAGGTTTTGGTATCATTATAATGATCGACTTTTTCCATCTCTCTGGAAAGTGTCCGTGTCTCGTTATTGCATTGAAGAGCTGGCAAATAGCTTGAACAGCACAGAAAGGAAGTTCAATAATCATTTTTGGTGATATTAGGTCGCATCCTGGAGATTTTTTTGGGTTGAGTTCGTTTATGATTTTGAGTAACTCATGTGGCCTAAATACAACGATTCAACAGGTACGTTGATGTGTCGATATCTGATGTTGCTGGCAGTGAGATCCCGTTTGATGATGTGTTGGGCTGAAATACATTTTGAAGATGCTCTGCAAATCTGACGGCTCTTTCTTCGTCGCTTCGAGCCCAGTTGCCTGTGGATGTCCTTATTGGCATTGCAGATTCGATTGGTGCGCAGAGAGATGAGTGTGCTCTCCAAAGTGGGAACTTGGAGCTCATTGGGGATAACTGTTCTATGTAATGTTTTTGGGACCTTTCTTCTTCATGACGAAGTGCAGCTGAGAGCCTCTCTGTAGCGTTTTTTAACCTTTGTTTTGCGGATGGTGATCTGTTGGATTGCCATTCTCGCCGTGAGCGTCGCTTTTGCGTTTGTGGAGTTGATACGCGAGCTGCTGCGACCAAGACGGATTCAAGAGTGTTTGTAGATAAATTGATATCAGCTTCGTCATTCAAATGTGGATTCAACTCAATGTGCGAACTTATATATTTTTTGTACTTAAGCCAATTGGTTTTATTCGTTGTTAGTCTGAATGGTTTATCTACCACAACTGGATGTAGATTTAGATGAAGAAGTACAGGCGAGTGATCAGACGATAGATCTGGTAAGGAGTTGGCACTTATCAGGTTGCGAGGAATGTTTTTTGTGACTGCAAAATCTATCAAGTCTGGCAGTTTTCTAGGATCTGTTGGCCAATATGTAGGTGTCCCAGGTGACACACAGTCTAGCTTGTTGCTTTCTTTTATTATTGCATTGTACAACTGCCTTCCCTTAGGAGTCACAAGACAAGATCCCCAGTGCGTGTGCTTGGCATTGAAGTCTCCTGCTGCTACAAATGGTTCGCTCAGAGAGTTGAAATATTCCATGAATTGGGATTCTGATATTGTAAACCGAGGAGGACAGTATACGGCGGCAAGCTTTAAAGATTGGGAATCCATTTGCACATCTATTGATGTAGCTTGCATGAAGTTAGTGGCGAAGCTATTGTGGAAGCACTGCTTGATGCGATTTCTAATCAGAATTCCAGTGCCTCCATGAGCTTTCCCGTCTGGGTGATTCGTGTCGTAGAATATGTCGTGAAAATTATATTTATTTGTGAGATGAGTTTCTGCGAGTAGCATTACATCGATATGGTAATTAATAAGGAACTAAGTTAACTCGAGTTTGCGCTGTGAGACGCCGTTGGCGTTCCACAGTGCTATACGGAGTGGAGCCATTGATTATTTAGTCTGTTTTTGAGCAACAAGCAGCTCAATCAAAACGTTCTGGTTTCGCATACGATCTTGCATAGTTGTCTGCATGAATAACATGAACTCCATCATACTTTGTTGAAGATTACATATCATTGTTTCAAGTTTGTTCGTAGACGGTTCTTCTGGTTGATGAGGGGAAACTGATGATCTTGGATTGGTAGGAGCGGTACTTTTAAGACCCAATTTTAGAGCAGTTGCATAGCTTGTGGATTTGTCGGTGACCTCATTATTGGCTAAAGATTTAACAGCTGAAGGGGGGAAGGCATTACGTGTAGATTTCATAGGTGGTGAATGTGAGTGAGCAGTGATCACTCTTTGGTGTGTACGACTTTTCAGTTCCTTGTAGACTGGACAGCCCATGTAGTTAGCCGTATGGTTGCCTCCACAGTTTCCGCACTTTTTGCTGCTGGGATCCTCTTTATTTTTTGGGCATTTGTGAGATTCATGAAGGTCTCCACAAGCAACGCATACTGGACGAAGCGTGCAATAAGACCTTGTGTGGCCATATTCCTGAAAATTATTACACTGCACCGGTCCATTTCTTATACGGCTCCTCTATCGTAATTCTGCGGTGTAGTAGGAACTGTGGAGTAAAGATTGGATGAACTTCATTTTTTTTCAGAGGCTTGGATTTGGTTTCGGGTTCAAGTTCTACCTTGAAAAGAGGTTGAGGCTTTCTTTCTCTATTCAAAATGTTAATAACATTTTTTACATTAAAACCTTTCTTCATCAGTGCTCTTGTAACTTCATCTGGTGCTACTTCCGGCTCGATACCTTTTAGTACTACTTGCTGGCCCTTACTGCTTTTTATTTGGTACGTGTAGAAGTTTTTATTATTGTCGTTTAAATACTTCGACAAAGTTCTGTAGTTTGCTTCCGTATTAGTCTGAACTTTAGTTTCATGAATATTTCCCTTTGTTAATGGAATTATGTGGAAATTGTCTGGTCCTATTAGATTCAGTATCGAGTTTACGAGAGCATTCAAACTTTTCTCTCGGATGTAAATCGGCGGCGGCTTGGGCTTTTTGTTGTCCCTTACGATGACTTCAGGAGGTGTATTATCGGATTTATCTGCCAAGATAGCAAATCTGTTTGCTTCTATGGGCTTCTTTATTGTAGTTTGTTTTGAGGTGCCTCAAGTTATTTTAGCAGAGTTACCAAGTCTAGAGTTCTGCGGGCTAAGCTTTCGTTTTATTTGTATGTAGCGATCATATGTTGTATGTAAGGTGCTGCATTATTTGCTTGCACAGCAGTTTCCGATATTACGGTAGATGGTATTGCGCGAGCAGTCGATACCATTGTAGTTGTTGTAATAGTTGCCGTTGCAGTTTCTAATGACGTCACTGTACTGGTGACCGTGACTATGCAGGCAGGCATGAGGGAAGGGTATGGGGTTTTATCCAACGAGAGCGCAGGAGAGCAAGAACGCGCCCTGCCTTGCGATGTTGGATAGAGTTCATTACTCGGGGTTGGGGTTATTGATCGCGGTTGGTTATTTTTTGTTGGGCTTGCGGTCGCGTTGTCTTGCGTTGACACAAATGAGTGGTATGCGTTGTTACGTAGGAAAGAGAGTCGACGCTCGTCTTGCTGACGTTGGAGCACCGTATGAATGTCGAATTCACTCATAGCTTAATGTTTTTGATTTTCTTATTTTTTATTTACACAAAAAGTCCACTGTGTATTTTTCTTTAGAGCTTGCACTGCACTATGCTTAGTTTTTGTTTAATTTTCGTTGCACGATAAGAAGACAAAAAGAAAGCACGTCTGCACTCACCGACGTTCGCGAACGAACTATCAAATACGACAGAATAATATTACCACTAAAATGGGAAATAATTTGAATCATAACCAAAATTATAATTATTATAATCATAATTGGCAGGCAAATAATAACCAAGGAAGATATAATCATTGGCAGGCAAACGATAATCAGGAAGATATAATAATAATTATTATCAAAATAAAAATCGTTCAAATTTCGATAGCACAAATCAAAATAGAGAACACGCTCAAGCTCGAAAAAGGGAGTCAGATGGAACAGAAAGTCAGCCAGCTAATAAAGTAACCAGATTAAATAATATCAATGAAGACCATTTTTCAGACCAGACCCCTACAGAGGAATGCCTTATTTAAATAGGATAGATTGAAAAACCAAGAAGCAGTTTAAAATTTTAATTAATACAGGAGCCACATTTATTAAGAATTCAATTCGTTGGATTCAATTTATTAAGAAAAATTGGAGCTATAATGAATGTAGATAAGGGAATCTTGGAATATAATGGGAAACAGGAGAAGTTAAAATATTATGATTGTCGGGTCAGGCAGCAGCCCACCGGTGTAATTTTAATGTTTAAATATGTTAGCGTAATGTTTGGTAATATTTATTTATAAGGCTTAAGTTTATACAAAAGCTAGTTGATCGCAAGCCAACACTCTCTCGGCCGATCGACTCAACGGACTTTCTTTAGAGAGTTTGAGCTCGGCAATGTCTAGGTCGGGCCGCCCTCTCCACTTTCGAGAGCTTTAGCTCGAGGTGACTTGTAGGGCCGCCCTCTCTGTGTATATTACTTTCGTCCCTGCATGCACCATAAGCTGGTCTATCTGCGGATCATCCAGTTTCATCTGCATGCAGAAATAAACATTTTTTATAACGTCATATTAAATAAAAATTCTTTTATTTACGGCATTGAAAACGCTCAATGACCAAACATTGGTGACCCCGACGTGATCTAGTTAATATAATTAACTAAATTATTAACTTTAATTTACTAAAACTATAGAAACTAAAACTAAACCAAACTGTTCCCGCGAAAACATATGTGGTGAAGATTAAAAATTACATGAACGGTTTTGGTGCTAATAAGCAATCAGGTTTATATAAAATAATAAACAAATTCAAATTAAGAACCAAACATAAACCTAACGGCAGTTCAGTTGTGGCCCGGTAAATTATTTATTATTGGCACACATACATATTTACGTTCCAAAAAGCAAGTGCATTCGCCCGCGCATAGACTTCATATATATATACGTTCCACAATTCCGCTACGATTCAGAGCGCACAGTGGGACAAGTCGTGTTCGTCGCGAGCAAATAAATTTTGAGCGATAAAATTTGGCGCCGGAATTATTTACTTCGGGTTGGTCGGAACTTAATAAATCAACCATAAACTCCAGCGGCGCAGACACAGGAGCACCCACTCCAACCCGTAGTGCTGTTCTAAAGTGCAAGGCCCTGGGTATTCTCCAGGACTTGCAGAGGATCCAAAGAGCTCTTCAGCCTGTTTCCAAGGTGGACGATGCCATGCTCAACGTGCGTCATGGTCAGATAGTCGCCATGTTCAGCGATTTCAAGGCCATCCACGGGGAGCTTGAGGATTTGGACATTTCGCAGATCAGTAGTGAGCTCCGATGGACTGTCTCGGAGCTGGTAGTGACAATGCAGGCCAAAATTGAGCACGAGACGACCATTCGCTCTTCCCGAATTGCTGCCCACTCCACCCTAGCTAACGGAATGTCCACCATGCAGGTTGACTCAGGGTCAGGTCAAAGGTTTCAAGCTTTGCCTCTTCCTACCTTCAGCGGTGGATACTCTGAATGGCCTGAGTTTTACTCGATTTTCTGTACAATCTTCGGCGGTAATTCGAGCATCAGTAAGGTGGAAAAGCTGCAAATGTTGCGATCTTGCCTTCGGGAGTCCGCTTTCGAAGCAGTTCGCTCCTTGGAAGTCTCCGATGAGAATTATGATGTCGCGCTGAATTTGTTAGAGAAACGATTTAATAGCCGTCGTTTAATATTTCAGGCTCATGTGAACGAGATTCTTGACCTCACTCTAGTGGGAAGCGATTCAATAACACGTCTTCGAGGGTTATCCGACAAATTCAATGCCCATGAGAAGAAGAGAAGAACTCTGAAGAATTTGGGTTCGACAAATAAGATAGCCGGCTGCATCTTCCAGGTGCTTCTTCAACGGTTGGACCCAGCTACCCAGGTTAAGTGGGAGGAGAGTCTAAATTCTTCAAGTTCCGACGCCATTCCTACTTGGGAGTCGCTGGCAGAGTTTCTGGAACAGCGATGCAGGACTTTGGAGGCTATGGATGTGGCCGCTGGCCAGAGCTATGGAGCTGATCCCTCTTCGGATTGGAGTGCTTCGCTGGGAGCGGATTAAGCTGTACCTCGCCCCTTACGAATGTAGTTGGAGGACAGGCCCCAACGGAGGGGGGAATGTCGGGTCAGGCAGCAGCCCACCGGTGTAATTTTAATGTTTAAATATGTTAGCGTAATGTTTTGTAATGTTTATTTATAAGGCTTAAGTTTATACAAAAGCTAGTTGATCGCAAGCCAACTCTCTCTCGGCCGATCGACTCAACGGACTTTCTTTAGAGAGTTTGAGCTCGGCAATGTCTAGGTCGGGCCGCCCTCTCCACTTTCGAGAGCTTTAGCTCGAGGTGACTTGTCGGGCCGCCCTCTCTGTGTATATTACTTTCGTCCCTGCATGCACCATAAGCTGGTCTATCTGCGGATCATCCAGTTTCATCTGCATGCAGAAATAAACATTTTTTATAACGTCATATTAAATACAAATTCTTTTATTTACGTCATTGAAAACGCTCAATGACCAAACAATGATAATGAGGAAAAAATGAAATATGTTTAATTGAAGAAAATAATATTCTTCCTTTAAAAGAAGTTTTTTAAACGCTAAGCCAGTTACATCGTATCCTATAACGTCATCAAGACAGACCCAGAGAAAATGTCAAGAATGTCAAAAAAAATGTTAATTCAGCTGTATGAACCAGCTATTAAAACTTTCAACGAGCTGACAGAAAATCTCATTGCTCAAGTAGGACTAGTTCAACCGGCCTATAATAAAAAATTTACCCTGACCACCGACGCTTCAGCCGTCACAATTGGTGCAGTTTTATCTCAAGAAGGAAAACCAATTACTTTTATTTCAAAAAGCCTTTTCTAAAAAAGAACAAGCTTATGCAGTAGCTTATGCAAAAAGAAACTTTTAGCCATAGTAAGGGCTTAGATTAAAAATCTAAGAAACTACTTATACAGAGTTATTAGAATTGAAATTCGAACCGACCATCAATCTTTATATTACACAATTTCGGATAAAAATCCCAATGTAGATATGAAAGGATGGTATTCTTTCATAGAAAGCTTTAGACCGAAAATAATATATAAGCCCGGTACAACCAATGTTGTAGCCGACGAATTATTTCGAATTCAGATAAATAATATTACCAACAGAGATATAGAACAAACAGACCAGTCAGACTCAAACCAAAACACACAGCATTCAGCTGAAAGTAGTTTTGAAAATGTAATACAAGGGACCTATAAACCGTTAAATCCGTTTAAACAAAAACTTTTATTAATAACGGGGAGGTATACAATACATGAGTCACTGAAAATCTTTGAAAGGACACGACATGAGTCACTGAAAATCTTTGACAGGACACGACATTTAATCGAATATAACACAACAGATAATTTAATAACTATATTAAAAGAGTATCTGCCACCTAACACTACGGAAGGAATTCATTACGGAGAGAGTACCTTAGAGGACTTATTTCAAATTCAATTACCATTAAAAAATAAATTCACAAACACTTTCCTTTTTACAAGAATCTTTCTACAAGACGTGGAAAACGAGGAAGATAAAGCTATAATAATAGAAAAAACACACAGCCGTGCCGATAGGGGGCTAGAAGAGAATTACAAACAGATCAGTAAATTATATTATTGGCCAAACTGTTTTAAAAAATTAAATAATAAATTAAAATTGTGTGATTTGTAACGAAAATATATATAACAGGCACCCAATAAAAATTCCAATTGGGGAAGCCCCAATTCCAAGTAAAGAAGGAGAAAATTTACACATTGATATATATTACGCGCAAGGTCTTACTTTCATAACTTGTATTGACGCTTACTCAAAATTTCTAGTAGTAAAAGAAATCCAAAATAAATTAAATATCGAAAATAAAGTAATGGAACTTCTTCAGCATTTTCCACAAGCAAAAGTAATAATGACCGATAATGAACCGAGCTTTACCTCGGCCCAATTTAAATCTTTCGCACAAAGGTGCAATTTAACTTTACATTACGCACACCCGAGGCACAGCACGTCAAACGGACAGGTTGAAAGGGCACATTCTACATTAACAGAATTAGCTCGATGCATTAAAGAATTTAATTTAACTGACTTTTCCGAAATAATAACAAGAGCCGCTCAAGAATATAATCAGAGCATTCATTCTACAACGAACCAAAAACCTTTCGACGTATTATATAATAAAATAGAGCACGATAACATTCCTCAACTTTTGAAAAATACTCAAGAGAAAAAGTTGGAAACACATAACGAAAACAGAAAAGAAAAAGAATATCATGTAGGACAGGTAGTCTATGAAAAGAAACATGGGGAAAGAAATAAACTTAAAACCAGATATAAAAAACAAATAGTTAAGGAAAATTTACCCAACAAAATAATAATCAACAATAGAAATAGAATTATTCACAAAGATAATATAAAATTCTAAGTATTTATATATTATCCTTTTTTTCCTTCCTTTCCCAGAAAATGTTTTATCAGGTGCTCATACTACACCTTATTTTATTAACAAAATCAGAAATAATTGACTATACAAGTCACGAATATCTTCTATTTAAGGACAATAAAGACGTATTGACGTACGATTCATACGCAGATTTATTCCATGTAACTAACTTAAGCTTTTATAAAGAAATAATAAATTTGGAATCCGATAATATTAAAAGGGATACTAATAAAAGGTCACAATGGGAAATTAAATATGACATAAAAGTAATCGAACTAATTTTATCGCAATTAATATCAACTAGATCAAAAAGAGGGATAAATGAGTTAGGCACCGTGTGGAAATGGTTAGCTGGAACTCCGGACCATGATGATTTTATTACAGTTCAGAATAAAATTAATGAATTAATTGAAAACAATAATAAGCAGTCTATTATCAATTCCCGATTATTCAAAGAAATAGAATCTCTTTCCGATGATTTTAAAAAAGTATTTATTGATCAAGATCTACCACTTCGAAAACATCGCTTGCGATTATTAACATTTGATCTGCAAAATTTAATTGACACAATCACTCTAGCAAAAATAGACGTTTTTAATACCAAAATTTTAAACAATGATGACATCTTGGAAATATTAAAACATGAACAAAAACCAGTAATTATAGCTGATTTAATGGACATCTCTTCTTTTAAAATCGCATTGCATAAAGAACTTTTAATAATTTATATAAAATACCCAATAATAAAAAACAGATGTGAAATATATCACGCTAGAGCGATTTCCCAAATCTTTCCCGATTTGATCTTTCTTTAGATAATATAAACATTTTAAACCCATTCGTTAAAATTAAGAATACTAAAATATCACTTAAATTTATATTATTAATTTTAATCATTATATTTTTGATTCTTTCACTTATTATAAAATACAAAAATGCTATATTATTTGTAACCAAAAAACATCGGCCTGAACCAGAAAAATCTATTAACCAAGAAATTTTTTTAACAGAATTAAGAGATCATTTAAACGAATTTCATATTGAATCGGGACGATCCATTTTAGAAGGGGGAGAGTTATCCAACCCCTAAATACAGGCCACTTATGGCTTTTATAAACAATATTTTCAATCTCTGCATTTGCCTTTGGCTTGATCTTTGGCTCAATTATCCAACCCATAAATCCAGGCCACTTATGGCTTTCCACTTATGAATTTTATAAACAATATTTTCAAACTCTGCATTCGCCTTCGGCTTTGTCTTTGGTTCTGAGGTCCGATCTCGGTTCCCCATAAACAAATCAAAATCAAAAGTAGAAACATCAGCTTCCCTCCGAAGCCCAATCAATTACGCCTTTTGCGTTTCAAGTACCCACCAAATTGCATCGATCAGCGTAATCGAATTTCACAATAAGATGCGACAGTTTCATCTTAAGCCTCTAATCTAAACACAACTGATGGCCGAGGTTCTTTGGATCAGATTTAGAATTAAGAAGTCAGTCCTATTTTGACCGAGACCGCGAACGGTTGACAAAAATATTTAAGAAAAATCAAAAGTGTCTTGTAATTTTTGCGTTTAATAAATAAAGGTTTAACACCAAGTTGTGAAATTAAAAAATAAAATTTACATTTTTTTAATTCACCGAACTACAAACAATTTAACTTATATACTTAAAGAATACGCAATAAAAAAAATCGATTTTTTCATCTATCACAACTGTATATAACCCCTTAAGGTGTTGAAGTTCGAGCTGCAGAGACGAGTACAGACGGCAGTGAATTAACTAAGCTGCCTACGTTGGCTTCATCGTTGAGATAAGGACTTAGCTTGTGGGGTCCAGGGGTAGGAAAATCGGTTAGTTTTATTCGTAAATGCAGTCGGAAATGCACGCCTCGCTTCGACTCGAACAGTTACGATTCTTACTCTCTCTTTCTGGCGTGCTTAATGTGAGAGCACTGAGACCAGATAATGTGAGAGCACTGAGACGTTGGAGTCGGAGCTGGAAAAGGCAAATGGAGGACAAACAGAGGACGCCGTTAGAGGAGAGATCCCGTTAGAATCGGGACATGCGGAGTTGGAGTGAGCGGTGCGACGAATACGCCAGTTTATCCGCCACGGGATGAACATGTTCATCCATCGCCCCTGTCATATGGTGTAACGACGGCGAGCATACCTGGATGGACGTCATGTAAACTACCTGATCTTCCCGTTTTTGAGGGTCAGCCAGAGGAATGGCCAATAATCGTGTGTGCGTTAACGAAGACAATGGCACCCTACCAGTAAACTCAATTGGAAAACAACCTGAGGTTAGTGAAAGCTTTGAGGGGCGTGGCCCGTGAGACAGTGAATCCATCCCAGCTCATCCATCCCAGCAACGTAGGAGCCGTTATGGAGCAGCTTCGATTCCGGTATGGACGTCCGGAGCTACTCATCCGTAGCCAACTCGATAGCGTGCGCGATGCGCAGCCAATACAGGAGGCCGATCGGCAACCAGCACCTAGAGAACCCAACCTTAATGGAGGAGCTGATCGTCAAGCGAAGGATCCTGCACGCAAATAGTTTTCCACCCCAGATGTTGCCCTAGATGCGAGGGACAACACCAGATCAGGGACAGCAAGGAGTTCAACAGCGCTTCTACAACGACGCGGATTGAGTCCGCGAGGAAGCTGAGGCTATCCTTCTCGTGTCTGGAGCCCGGAAATATGTCTCGGTTCTGCAGGAAGAGCCGCGGATGCAACGTCCATGGATGCCGAAAAAGGCATCACTTCCTTCTCCACGAGTCACATGGATATCCGAGACAGCCGCCAGTCGCAGATGGAGGAAGCAGGAGAGGAATGCCACGACCAGTGGATTCCAACGAGAGGAGCCGTCCTACGTCAGCCGCAGTTATAGACGCGGGGCGTGAGCAGGATGAAAGGCGATCGACGTGTGACCGCCAGGAACTGCCGCATCGAAACCTCAGCTGTGTTGAGTCGATTGGATGACACCTACTATTCCGGATTCTACACGTGATGCTGTACGGGGAGAATACACAGATCGACACCTATGAACTGTTGGATGAAGGATCGTCTGTCACGCTCATCGACGACGAACTCATCCGCGGCCTGAACCTGAAAGATGAGAGTCGCCAACTGAACGTCCAGTGGTTTGGTGGGAAACCTGCCAAAGAGCACACAAAAGTGGTCAACCTGCAGATCAGTGAAGCGGGCAAGCCAAAGCGCCATGGGCTGAAGAACGTGTACGGATGTAAAGGCAGTGAAGGCGAATGCGCGTCTACCTGATTATGTCAAGAAGGGGTAAGCACCACGACTGGAGCCCCAGGAAGCCCAGAGGTACCCGGAAGGCAAATTAAGCCCCTCCCAGCGGTGATCTTGCATTTTCGGGAAGGAGCAGTTGGTGTTTGTGCAGACATCAAGGAGATGGTTCATCAGGTACTGATGCAGCCACAGGACAGATGTGCCCAGAGGTTCCTGTGGAGAAACGGAGATGACCAACAGGAGCCGGACGTATACGAGATGCAAGTGATTACATTCGGAGCAGCTGGCTCACCGTGTTCGGCGGACTATGTGAAGACCTTGAATGCCTTGCAATACAGCAGCACGGATCCACGAGTAGCTCTGGCTATTAAGCCAATACCAATACGTGGACGACTACGTCGACAGCTTCAGCAGTGTAGCCCTAGCCATTTCGACACGGGTGAGAGAGATTCATGCTGATGCAGGTTTTGATTTGTCGGTTTGTCGGGTTTTGGTGTCGATTCACTTCTAGTTCGGCAAGTGTGGTCAGAGCGTTGAACCCACTTGAACCCATCGCTAGCGTCAAATGGGAATGTACTGGCAACCGGCTACAGATGACTTCAAGTTCGGCGTCAAGTATCATCGAGTCCCGAGAAGCGTGATGACAGGAGAACGCGTACCTACCAAGAAGAAGTTCCTAAGCCCGGTCATGTCCACGTTTGACCCGATTGGATTCCTGAGCTGCTACATGGTGACTGCCAAATTGTTAATGAGGGAGATTTGGAAAAGAGGAGTCAACTGGGACGAGCCGCTACCCGATAATTTGGCCGCAGCCAAGCTCCAAGACGAAATGCGCTCCGATGAGGACTATGTCGATCCCGCGACTGGAACTTCAAGCAGCAGTATTGGGCACAAGACTGATGGACACCGTCAAGCAGGAGCACCGTGTGGCGATCAGCAACTGCGTATTATGGACGGACTCTACTTTGGTTTCTGGTACTGACTTTCAGAATTTTAATGTTTAAATGTATGTTTTTCAAGTCGGTGATTGTTATTCTAGACAGCGCATCGGCTACATAATTATCTTTGCCCTTTAGGTACTCTACCGTAAAATTATATTCCTCTAATTCAAGTCTCATTCGTGTTAGTTTGGAACTGGGATTTATCATTGAAAATAAATAGGTAAGTGCTCTGTGGTCTGTTTTGAAAGTGAAGTGTCTACCATAAATATATGGTCTGAAGTATGTTATTGCCCAATGGATAGCTGCTAATTCTTGTTCTGTAGTGCTCTTGTTGCTTTCACCTTTCGTAAAGGATCTTGATGCGTATGCAACTGGGAGCTGTAATCCATTTTTATTCTGAGTTAGTACTGCTCCACAAGCGTATTTGCTAGCAACTGTAATTATGCAAAATTCTTTGCTAAAATCTGGGTATTGCAACAGTGTTGGGTTTATTAATGCTGATTTTAGATGTTCGAAAGCATTTTGACATTCTGTTGTCCATTCGAATTTTACATTTTTCCTACATAATCTTGTTATGTGACGGGAGTATTCTGCAAAATTCTTTATGAAACGTCTGTAATAATTGCAAAATGCAACGAATCTTCTAGCGCTGTCCACATCATGTGGGACTGGGTAATTTTGAATGACGTCGTATTTTTTGTCGTCGGGCAAGATTTCTTTATTTGTGCATTTATGTCCTAGAAAGGTGACTTCATGCATGAAAAATGAACATTTTTCGGGATGTAACTTTAGGTTGTGTTTCCTACATTTCTCGAAAACATCAGTTAGGTTCTTGAGCATGTGGTTTTCGGATTAACTATTAAGTCATCCATGTAAAGAAATGCTTGGGAAGGCTCCAATCCAGAGAAAGCTATAGTCATCATTCTTTGAAAGGAGTTTGGCGCTATTTTTTAAACCGAATGGTAATCGCGTGAAACGATATGAACCATTGTTCGTTGAAAAGGATGTTATATCTCGTGAATTTTTTTCGAGTTCAATTTGGTGAAAACCGGACATTAAGTCGAGACATGAGAAATACTTTGCTCTACCTAGTTGATCTAAAATTTCATCGATTCTAGCGAGTGGAAATTTATCAGATAAGAGTTTTTTATTAATTTGACGATAATCTATTACTAATCGCCATTTTTTATTTTCTGAATTTGGGAGTGACTTTTTTGGTACTAGCAAAAGTGGGCTATTATAAGGTGATACAGAGGGTTCTCCTCTTTTTTTATTATTAATGAGTTTTTGGACTTGTTTTTTTGGAATTTCGTCTTGTTGACTATGAGGGTTACTGTAATTTTTTGTACATACGGGTTCATCATCACTAACAGGCATGCTCCGGTTCTCCCTTTCGGTTTTCGTTTTCGTTTTGAAAACGAAAACGAAAAAATTGGTGCTCCCGTTTTCACTTTCACAAGATTTTTCCGAATTCAAAACCGAAAAAATTTGTCTTGCCTAAATGAAAAGTAAATGCCTTTTTCTATATTAAATCGGATCTTATTTGCAAAAGGAAAAAAATAGTTGACTTATTGGTTTATTGTCGTTCTATTAAGACCTCTAGAAGATCAATTAGGCTTGTAGTTATTTTTAAAACGAGTAATTTCTGACCCCAAATCAAATTCGGATATCAAATTTTGCCGTCGGCAACAACAATTTTCGTTTTGGTGAACGACCGATAAGTTTGACACCATAAGATATCGCCTAAGCTGCCATACTTTTGATAGAATAAAAAAGCAAGTTAAAAATACTTGTATAATCAAATGGATGGCGATAAATTTGTTGAAATTAGGTAAAATACGTTTTTTAAAAATTAATTAATTTAATTTAATTAGTTATGTGCTAAAAGTGTATAAAAAAAATTGTTGAAAACACCGGAATGAAATGAAAATGAAATCCATTGAAAAGGTGGCATTCCCTTAACTTGGTTTTTCTGGCTTTTCCCCTTAATTCTTTTGGCTACAAAAGACGCAACTGAATATAAAAAAGGCATTTTTTCGCGTTGTTTGCTGCTGACCAAACCTCAAATCACCTGTTTCGGCAGCAAGAGAAATGAGAAATTAAAAGTTTCGATAGCAAAACGATAACTAAAAACTTGTGAAAACCGGAGCACCTAAAACCGAAAATCTCGGTTTTGGTCCCAAAACGAAAACGAAAACCGAAAGTGAGAACCGGAGCATGCCTGTTAATCTCAGTTTTTGTTTATAGAAATTATTTGTAGTGATCGCTTCGGTTTCTAGTCCGAATACATCACTATACTGGGTGCCTAATTTTGTAAGTTGATCATTGAATTGAGGTGGGAAGTTTTTTGTAAGTTGGGATAATACAGATTTTTTACGGTTTTCAGGGTCTGTTTTTACTACATCGTAGTTTGAAAGTGGTTCATGATGAATATTTTTAATATTAACTACCTGATCTATATTTGTGGTATTTAGTAGTCTTACATATGCATTCTGGACTGTTGCTATGGTATTTGCTATATAGATACCTTTATGAATCTCTTGATTCGGAATCAATACACTATCTTCTTCGGAATTTATCTTAACTTTTCGGATGACTTGGGATCTTGCTGGCAGAATTAGGGAGTTGTTGCCAGAACTGTATGTTATCGGAACATAAATTGGATATTTGAGATTATTTGGTCTAATTACAAGCCAGTCAAGTCTAATTGACAATTGTACCTTTTGATAAAATCTATTCACATTTACTATATGGAAATCATGTGGGATGATGTACTTAGAAGTCTGAATTTCAATAGAAGTTATGCCTTTTGATTTGGTAACCTCTTGGCTTATACCCTGTATGTTTATGATATGATTATCTTGAATGCTTTGAAAATTATCAGAATTTTCCTTTAATATGGAAATTTCTGCACCTGTATCTAGTAGAAAAACTAATTCTTTTCCTGTTGCTGCGTTTATGAAACTAACGAATGTACTTAGACTGAGATTTATAGTGTGAATCTTGTTGTTTTTTACTGACGTGTATCTAAAGGTGTTTGGGAGTTTTCCGAATTCGTTTGGGCTATTTTTATATTGTTATTTTGATTATTATTATTATTATGGTGATTATTGTTGTTTCCCCCACGGCTATTTCCGCCGCGGTTGTTTCCACCACGGTTATTTCCGCCGCGGTTGTTGTTTGTGTAATAACTGTTATTCTGGTTACCGTTATTTCTGTAGTAGCTATTGTTTTGATTATAACCGTTATTTTGGTAATATCTGGTATTATTATAATTACCTCGATTATTACCTCTACCGCGATAATTGTTTCTGAAATTATTACCGCGATAATTATTTCCTCGTTGGGTGTATAATATTGAATTGGCATTACCTGTCATTTCAGTACTGCATTGTATGTACTTTGTGACGGCTTCATTCATAGTTACGAAAGTGCCTGCTTCCAATATTGTTTTGAGGCGGCCATGCTCACAGTTTTTAACCATTGTGGTTATGGCCTCCTTGGTACTGAATTTGTCAGCGTGTTCGGCCGATAGGCCTTCGTCAATGTACGAAGCTTCTAGGAGCTTCCTTAAGTTGTCTATTTCCGTCGTGAATTTTTCCGCGGTTTTGCCTTTCTGTGTTGTTTTCGCCATTTTGGCTTTAATTATGTCAGAGGTTTCTCCGACTATAGTGTCTTGTAGTTTTCTGATTATTGCTTCTATAGTTCCTTCATTTTGGACTCTGTATAAAGTTTATCCAATTATTTTGGATTTAATTACTTCTACAGCCAAATTCTCGAATGTGCCTTTCCTTAGGTTAACTAACCTCAAAGCTGTTATAAATTTTTGAAGGTGTAACCTTTGCCCGTTAAATTCCGGGATGGCATTGGATATTTCTCTAATGTATGCCCTTTGGGAAATGCTCTCGTCAGCCATTGCGGTTGGTTTTAATTCTACAATGCTGTCGTTAAATTCAGAGTCGGACAAGTCCTGGTCTGATAATTCAGATTGAATAAGGACTGCCGGAACCGTAAGGTTGTTAATATCGCTTTCTTCTATTTCTTGTTGGTCAATTACTTCTTTTGATTCTGGTTCGTCACCAGCTTCAATTGTTATTGAAGTTTGAGAATACTAGGTATTGAAATATCTAGCTTGAACCTTTCCTTAACAGATGTTAGATTAGATCTTAGTCTGATCAAAAACTTCGATACTCGAGACCAGTGATCCGGATTTTACTTTTCTCTGTGCTCATATATTAATATTCGAGCTTCATTAAAGCATTTAACTAATATTCTACGTGTTTATTGACCGTTGTTTTTTGTATCGGTCTATTCTGTGTGAGTGACTTATGAGATTTGTCGAATTCTGCTTTAATGCTTGATAGTTCTTTCGATAATTCATTCCATTCCATTATATTAAGGGTATGGATTATCTTTTAGAAACCATCATAACAATCGTTCTACCTAAAAGTAGATGCTCGTCTATTCTTGATTTCACTAGCACACCCGGAATTGTTGTTAATACTATTCCTTTTTGGGTTGCGGTGCAGTGAAACAATGGTGAAACGTGGCAGTTAAATGTATCTATATAAAGTATTTCTAACTCATACACACTAACTGGGGTTGTTGATACTAACTGCTTGATCCTTTCTTGGAAATAGGGGTCCTTTTCATATGTTTTGTCTATGGCTCTTTGTTTACTCATACTGGAATTATTTTCTTTTAAACTATCTTCATTTTATTTATTTTTTATATTTTATTTTCATTGTACATAAAGATAAGATTATTCATGAACATATGGAAGCGTTTTTTTTTTTTTTTTGTGTATATATCATAGGTGCTTTTTTTATATTTTTTATATGTCTAAAAATTAATTTTTATTTTTTTTTTGTTATATTTTTTTTTTATATTTTGTCCAGATCGATAGCCTGGCTTTTATTAATCGCACTTTTTGGTATACATTTATTATGAAAAATGTATGCTTTATAAAAAATGAATGCGATCAAAATGAATACAATAATTGATAATAGGATATTTGTTAATTCTGTGTTCCTAGTGCTGGACTCAATTTTGTTTATTACATTTGCTGTGGAGTCCACTTGTTTTACATCTACTAAACCCATTTTGGGTATTTTCTCTAGAATTGGTATATAATTTTTTGTGTAAATTGTATGATTTAATTTATTATTTATTTGCCATTCAGTTTGGCTCATTTAAAGACTTGCCTTATTTGGCTATGTGTATATTGTGTTTTTTTTTTTTTTTATTTGTACCTTTTTTTGTTTTTTATAATACCTGCCTATAAATTTTTTTTTTATATATATATTGGTTGTTTTTCATTGTTGTTTGTCGGGTCAAGCAGCAGCACGGCGTTTAATGCTTATGTTTAAATAATGTTTAAATAATGTTTATGTTATGTTTAGTGTAATTATTAGTGTAATGTTTATTTATTAGGCTTAATTTTGTACAAAGGCTTTGTTGATCGCAAGCCGACTCTTTCTCGGCCGCTCGACTCAACAAGCTTTCCATAGAGAGTTTTAGCTCGCAGTGTCTAGGTCGGGCCGCCCTCTCCATTATTCGAGAGCTTTAGCTTCGCAGTGACCAGTCGGGCCGCCCTCTCTGTACTTTTACTTGAGTCCCTGCATGCACCATAGCCGGTCTATCTGCGGATCATCCGGCTTGATCTGCATGCAGAAATAAACATTTTTATAGCGTCATATTAAATACAAATTCTTTTATTTACGGCATTGAAAACGCTCAATGACCAAACATTTTTTGTATTTTTGTACTGTATTTGTATTTTTTGTATTGTATTTTTTACATAAAAACCTGCCTATTTTTTTTTAACTTTATTTATGTAACTTTAATGTCGCTCAATTTTACAAAGGATTTTTTATACTAAAAAGTCATTGCAGTCATTGGGGCATTTTTTCTTTAGTCTCGGTAACTCTTGTTTTGGTGGTGGATTAAGTTTTATTTTGTCATTGGATATGTTGGGTATTGCAGTGTAGGTGGATGTGTGTGTGGCTGTGGTTTTATTTTTTCTTTGCGTTAGAAGGTTTTTAATGTGTTCAACTTCGGCGTGTATTTTCACCGAGTTGTTTCATTCTAATTTACTTCCGCTATTTAGTAGCTTCAGTAATTCAGCCTTTCTGGCTTTTAAACGTTGAACCACGCCACTACGTTTTGCACACATCGCACTCTATTTACTGCGATATTTTGTTTCTTCCATTTAGATCATTGGGATTCCATTTAAAAGTGGCTGCTGCTGCCTTCGGTAGCTCAGTTGGTAGAGCGGTGGACTGTAGTTGGAAACATGCAATAGAAATCCATAGGTCGCTGCTGCTATGTGTGTTGTTTTCTTTTTGTTGATTTTTTTCCAGTTGTTGATCCTATGATGCCTTCTGTGGGGTTCCTTCGATGTCCTTTGGTCCTGTCACGGTCGCCATGTAATAGGTTCTTCAAAGGCTCTTTATTTGGTTTTAGGTTTTTATTATATTCGGAGCAACTGTTGTTGCCGCTCCGAGCTCATGGGAGTTTCTGATTTTACAAATTTACTTATGAGTTAAAGGAAGTCTAAGTCCCGTAGCTGCGCTGCCCAAAGCGGCAGCGGAGGGACGGTTATGTATTCTTAAATATTTATATATGAATATATATTAATGTTATGTTCGCTTAGGCGGAGGTATGTGGACATGCATAAGGTCCACTCGTGTTACGCATATGCGTACATATGCACTTTTCGGCGTACAGCAAAGGCACAGCGGGCGATTCATATTTCGGTGCACTTAGGTTTATGACCGAGACCTTGGATAACATAAACACTGCGACAAAGTGTTACAGTGTGTACCCTTTAAGTACTCTTGGTACAGTGGGTGGTCGATATATATATATGATATTAATAGTGCATATATGTGCATATTACACCAGCTATTAAAGCTTTTAACGAGCTGACAGAAAATCTCATTGCTGAAGTAGAACTAGTTTAGCCGGCCTATTATAAAAAATTTACCCTGACCACCGAAGCTTCAGCCGTCGCAATTGGTGCAGTTTTATCTCAAGAAGGAAAACCAATTACTTTTATTTCAAAAACCTTGTCTAAAACTGAACAAGCTTATGCGACTAATAAGAAGGAACTTTTAGCGATAGTATGGGCTTAGATTAAAAATCTAAGAAATTACTTATACGGAGTAATTGGAATTGAAATTCAAACCGACCATCAAACTTTATCTTACACAATTTCGGATAAAAATCCCAATGTAGATATGAAAGGATGGTATTCTTTCATACAAAGTTTTACACCGAAAATAACATTTAAGCCCGGTACAACAAATGTAGTTGCAGACGCATTATCTCGAATTCAGATAAATAATATTACTGACAGCGATATAGAACAAACAGACCAGTCAGACTCAGATCAGAACACACAGCATTCAGCTGAAAGTAGTTTTGAAAATGTAATACAAGAGACCCGTAAACCGTTAAATCAATTTAAACAACAACTGTTATTAACAACGGGGAGGTATACAATACATGAGTCACTGAAAATTTTTGACAGGACACGACATTTAATTGAATATGACACACCAGAAAATTTAATAACTATATTAAGAGAGTATCTTCCACCTAACATTACGGTAGGAATTCATTGTACCTTAGAGGACTTATTTCAAATTCAATTACCTTTAAAAAATAATTTCACAAACACATTCCTTTTTACAAGAATCTTTCTACAAGACGTGGAAAACGAGGAAGATAAAGCTATAATAATAGAAGAAACGCACAGCCGTGCTCATAGGGGGCTAGAAAAGAATTACAAACAGATCAGTAAATTATATTATTGGCCAAACTGTTTTAAAAAATTAAAAGAATATATTAAAAATTGTGTGATTTGTAACGAAAATAAATACAACAGGCACCCAATAAAAATTCCAATTGAAGAAACCCCAATTCCAAGTAAAGAAGGAGAAAATGTACACATTGACATATATTACGCGCAAGGTCTTACTTTCATAACTTGTATTGACGCTTACTCAAAATTTCTAGTAGTAAAAGAAATCCAAAAAAAATTAAATATCGAAAATAAAGTAATTGTACTTCTTCAACATTTTCCACAAGCAAAAGTAATAATGACCGATAATGAACCGAGCTTTACCTCGGCCCAATTTAAATCTTTCGCACAAAGGTGCAATTTAACTTTACATTACGCAGACCCGAGGCACAGCACGTCAAACGGACAAGTTCAAAGGGCACATTCTACATTAACAGAATTAGGTCGATGCATTAAAGAAACCTACCTCTTTTAACCTACTTTTCCAAAATAGTAATAAGAGCCGCTCAAGAATATAATCAGAGCATTCATTCTACAACGAACCAAAAACCTGTTGACGTACTATATAATAAAATAGAGCACGATAACATTCCTCAACTTTTGAAAAATACTCAAGAGAAAATGTTGGAAACACATAACGAAAACAGAAAAGAAAAAGAATATCATGTAGGACAGGTAGTCTATGAAAAGAAACACAAAGAAAGAAATAAACTTAAAACCAGATATAAAAAACAAATAGTTAAAGAAAATTTACCCAACAAAATAATAATCAACAATAGAAATAGAATTATTCACAAAGATAATATAAAATTCTATGTATTTAATTACATCTAGGGATAGTTCAGGGGATAATAAATGGGACAATGAGTTATAATTTTTACAAAATTAGACCTAAAAATTGGTAACCAAAGGAGTCGGAAGGATCTAGTTACTCTATTAGGAACAGAGGGCTGAGCCACGTTTTTTCGTTTTCGTCTGACTTTTCGTCAAGGAGCTTGGAACAGACATTTCGAATTACTTGGTACCTGCAAGATAGGCAGATTGATCTGAATGGCTGGCGCGGATTTGGGATCTTATATCTCCAGGGTCTGCACCAGCTATTTGTCTCATCTTCTCAAAATTATCGCTCCTATTGCTAGGCTGCGTGCGAGCAGATGACTCTTCCATTATATCACTTGACTTTATACTTATGACGTATAAAGGAAATGATATTCACTGTTCAAAATCAAAAGTCTGCAAAATAAGTTGTAAACAACCTCCCGTTTACGCAACACGCAGAGCGAGGGGTATAATAACTACGCTTTAGGTCTCGCTTATCGCTGTTGGATTTCTCGACAATAGGAGACACCGCTTTGCAGTGGCCAAAAATAGACTTCGTGTGCAAGGTGTACACACGAGCAGTAACGGATTAATTGAGGTAATTATCGAACACACGTCTTTACTCAACGAATGCTGGGGGGGAACTCGGAAAGCCGGTGAACTGGCCTTTGTTCATCGCAATGTATGAAGAGACGACGGAGCTACGCGAATTCACGAATGCCGAGAATCTGATGCGGCTTCGGCATGCGTTGGAAAGACCAGCCAAGAACGCAGTTTAAAGTCTAATGCTGCATGCGGAGAATGCCAATTCGACGACCCGAAATTATCATTGACTTGTTAGTGAAAAGGATTAAACAATTTCCTTAAGTGAGGGAGAATAAGCTTGAAATGCTGGTTGACTTCTCGGCCTCCAAGTTGGACCAGACGTTTTGAAGAATGCACAAAGCCTCTCTAACAGTGTGTACTTTGGCAGAGTTTCTATCGTGGCTATCGCAGATGGCAGAAGGAGCGAGCGATGTGATAGTCCCAAGCTCGTCATCAAAAACGGAGAGAAGGGGCACGGTACATACACACATTGTGCGCCAAGGATGTCGGCTGTGCACCCGCAATTCCAGAACCCTGCAGGAGTAGAGTGGAATGCTACTCGACGGTGTGGCTTGAGCTGGAGATGTTTCCAGAGCCCCAAGGTGGAAAGATGCGGCCTCCCCAATCCTTGCGGAATAGATGGATGCCTAGAACGCCATCACCCCCTGTTCCATCGCGGCCGCACGGATCCCATCCAACCAAGGTGACGTGCACTCCGCAAGAGGGTGCACAGCACAGCAGCACTGTACGACTCGGCACAGCCTAAGCTCCTGATAGGTCTCAATAATTGCAGGCTAGGGCGCGTGCTTCTAACCAAGGAGGGCACAACAGAAGAACCGATCGCTGAGAAGACCCGCCTTGGGTAGACGATTAAAGGAAAAAGTTTCAGCAGTGTGTGTGAAGACATAACCTCGAACTACCACGTGTTTCACATATGCGAATGTGAAGCTGAAGAGAAAAAGAAGATCGTGCGTCTGCTTGAGCAGTGCATGTGATCGGACGGCGGCCCTGGACTGGAGAAGAATAGTTCAATTCAGAACTCTGGCTAGTCGTTTGGATTCAAAACCCCCGAGCAGATATGTGCTCAAGTATGACATTCCACCCATGAAAGGCATTTGCCACAACAGAGAGAGAGAACTGCGCCATGCAGGTAATGACGTTTGGGGCTAGTTTCTCCCTCAGCTGTGCCCAATACGTGAAGAACAGAAATGCAGAGTCGTTTAAGAAGCAATACCCACGCGCTGTAAAGAGTATCCTGGGGAATCACTATGTAGACCACATGCTGGACAGCGTCGACGCGGAGGAAGAAGCCATAAGCCTTGAGCGTCGGGTCCACTACATTCATCTTCAGGGGGGATTCCTCATTCGAAACTGGTTATCGAGATTCCAGAGAAGTACTAAGCGCACTCGGCGAAGGAGCACGCTAGTGAGACTAGACTAAGCAACGGATGGAAAGACCGAGAAGGTGCTAGGAATGTGGTGGGACACGAAAGAGGATCTCATCCGCTACTGTGTATCCCCACAATATCGCCATAGAGAACTTCTAAAAAAATAATATTTCAGGAAAAATGGCGAAGTGTATGTACCTGGGAGGCCATCCTACTTGAGGCAGAATGGATTAAATGGAAGCAATGGCTTCGGTATATCCCGGACGTTGAGAAAATTATCATCCCAAGATGCCACATGAAGGAGTCGCTGATGGGTTTGGAAGTGGAAATGCACACCTTCGTGGGCGCAAGCGAGAATGGATTTGCCGCCGTGAGTTATATAAGATTTTAAAACGAAGCAGGAATCCACTGCAGTCTACTGGGCAGGAAAACCATAGTAGCCCCTCTAAGACCGACATCTATACCAAGGCATGGGAGCAGTACTTGGAGCGATGTAACTCTGGAGCTCTCACTTGGCACGAAGCTGAACACACGGACATTATGGACCGACTCGAGGACAGTCTTGAGTTGGCTGTGTTCGGACCAGAGGAAGTACAAACAATTTGTAGCATTCCGCGTCAACGATATATTAGACGGTACTAGCGTCAAGGACTGGCGCTGGGTACCTTCCTCCGAGCGGGCCGACATTTCTTTGGCAAGAGAGGCAATTTGGGCCGCTAAAAGAGGCGCTAGAAGGAGAAGAATCAGGAATAGAATTGAAGGCGCAATTCATCGGCGTATGTAACGGATTCAAATGAGTACAAAATGTATCAAAATAATGTAAATTATTTATTTTTCTTTTTTCTAAGCAAATATTAATTGCCATCAGTGCAATTAAAGAGCCGCTGTCGTCGGTTGAAATGTTGATGGCTTGAAGTTTGTGGAAAATTGATGTTCGTGCGCATTCTGGCTCTAGTTGGTGGGCAAATGAAATTCAAGTTAAAATTGGTCAGTGGTTGTTTCACTCCCACTGGTTTTAAAACCACTGGTTAACTTTTTTCTTTACGGTTCTATGCTAATGTTCTTGTACGAAAAAATTGGGTAAATTGGTTCTCTGGCCAAAAATTGAAAAAAAAAAATCCCCTTGAAGATCAGCATGGGCACACGAATCCTGAAAGAAGACGTGCGCCTTATATAAGCCTTTGATATAAGCCGAGTTATCTCTGAAGTATCAGAGATGAAGTATCAGAAGTATCAGTACTAAGACCCACTTAGAGATGCTACTTAGTGTTATCACTTAAAGGGATGCCACGGAGGAAATATCGCACAATTGCTCATTTGCACTGAGAAATTCGGACGGAGAATCGTTCTGAGTTCTAGCCCTTGGGGTGCCCAGAGATATGAGCGACAGCGTTATTTTCGGCTGAGCAGGCTGAGGCGGGACACAAACAGCGGATTCCTTACGCTTTGGTGACTCATTCAGCAGCTGGGTTCGGCGTTGCCGGATGCCACTGGAGCAGTTTTACTTACTATCGTAACACTTCCTACTTGTATATTCCGCCAGGGATCTACCAAACTACTCTCGATAGATAGAACTGCCAGCTTCGTCGCGAGTCTTGCATAAACGCCAGATTGTGTCCCCACCGCGGCGCTTCTCACTTGTTCTCCGTTCTAAGGTTTAGCTTCAGGATTCTTCCTTTTGGCCATTGGATACGCGGCTGTCCGGGATCGCTCACATACACGATGTCTCCCTCTACAAGAGCCTTAGTCTTTTCGCACCACTTGGTCCGCCTAGTGATCACTGGCAAGTATTCTTGAAGCCACCGCTTCCAGAACGAGTCCGCCAGTTGATGTGATTCCATCCAGCTCTTCTTGAGCTGCACTCCTTCGGGTAGGGGTTCCATCCTTGGTCCTTTTCCAGTTGAGCTTCGAAGAAGGAAATGATTCAGTGTCAGTGATTCTTCGTTTTCGTCTTCCACTGGAATGTATGTTAGGGGTCGCGAGTTGACGATCGCCTTCGCCTCCATTAGAGCGGCTCTCAGCAACTCATCCGATGGTCGTTTGTCAGGATTGATTCCAATGCCGTCTTCACGGAACTTACCAAGCGCTCTTATGCCACACCCATTTGGGTAGATGCGGGTGGAATGAACTTCCATGTCATTGGGGGTCCAGTGAACTCGCGAGAGAGTAGATCCTTGTCCACATCTACAAACGCCCTACGCAACTCCGTGCAGTCTTCTTGAAAATTGGTGCCATTGTCGCTCCAGAGTTCCACTGTTCCACTCTCCTCGGGCATAAAGCACTATTAGAATACACGAGTCAGTGGTTAATGAATACGCTACCTCAAGTTGTATTGCACTTGTAGAGAGGCAGGTGAAGAGCACGCTATATCGTTTCTCTGAACTTCATCAGACCCGCACCATCAGAAGCCCAAAGTAGTCCCCACCCGTGCAGCTGAAGGGTCTATGAAAGGCTGCTATTCTTGGATAAGGAAGTTCCGCCATGCGCGGTGGTTTTGCAGCGGACTGTCGGTTCTTGCATTTTTGGCAGGAGCGTCGTATCCGCGCAAGGGTGGATCTCAGCTTTGGTATCCAAAAATTTTGGTCGTAATTCGTTGACCATTTTCTCGTGGTTAGCGTGCAGAAATCTTCGGTGAAATTTCTTTATGATAAACTGCGTAATGTGGCTGCTGCAGGGGAGTACGACGCGGTCGTTTCCCTTGATCATGTTGTTGCCAACGCACAGTGGCCGATTTGGCTATTCTAGCGTCAGATTAAGCAAATTTTCAACTGTTAAAACTCAATAAAATTTTGTTTCCTACCAATAGTCAAATAATTGAATTTCGATAAAAAAAATACCAAAACCTATAAACTTGATCAACTAGATCAGCTGTAAGCTCTCAAAGCTAACATATGGTACTTTACAATTTTCAGGTGTTTCATTTGGCTTGATCGACGACTTTTTATATTTGCGACACTTTTTTTGATTTTGCGTGTTTCAAATCAGTTTCAGCATTTTCTCAAAGTTTGAGGTATGTAGTAAACAAAAATAAATGTTTATTATTTAATGAAGCGTATATTTGTGGTAAACTATGGTTCGTCTAGTGTACAAATTGTCCAAGTTTAGCTGCCCCAACCTGCCCCTGTTAAATTTAGCGATATTTTCAGCAGTAAACAAGCACTTTTTGCAGTATGGCTTGGGGAAGCAGACCCCACAAAGAAGAGTTCTGCAGTGCTTGATCACATTTTTAGCGATATAGTTGACAAGTCCAAATGTTCCGAGGCGGATGTCAAATCTATAGAATGTACCATTACAAATTTTTTCAAAACTATTTCTAAACAAGAAAGGAAAGCTAACTTCGAGCGGAGCCGAAGTTGATATACCCTTGCAGTTAAAAGCGGATATATATCGCAAACATCGTATATAGTTGGCCGATCCTTATATAATAATATAACCCAATTTATTGTAATATAAAATCTAAAAAAAAGTCCCAAATTTCTATCTTCAATAGTACCAAAGTTGGTATTTTTACCAAAGACCATTTCCGATCGTTCAGTTATATGGCAGCTGTAAGATATAGTCGGCCGATCGTTATGAAATTTGGTAGGCCGGATTAACTGACCAAAAATATAATCTGTACCAAGTTCCAGCTTTCTATCTTCAAAAACACGAAAGTTGGGTCATTTCCGATCGTTCAGTTATATGGCAGCTATAGGATATAGTCAGCCGATCCTTATGAAATTTGGCATGTCATAATGTTTTGCCAAAAGTAGCTCTCATGTAAAATTTGAACTCTCTAACTCTAAAAACACCAAAGTTATACCATATCCGATCAATCAGTTATATGGCAGCTATAGGATATAGTCGGCCGATCCGGGCCGTTCCGACTTATGTACTGCATGCAAAGGAAAGAAGGGTGTGTGCAAAGTTTCAAGACGATAGCTTTAAAACTGAGAAACTAGTTCGCGTAGAAACAGACAGACAGACAGACAGACAGACGGACATGCTCATATCAACTCAGGAGGTGATCCTGATCAAGAATATATATACTTTATAGGGTCGGAGATGTCTCCTTCACTGCGTTGCACACTTTTGGACAAAATTATAATACCCTCTGCAAGGGTATAAAAATGGAAAAAATCGAATAGATGTAAGGAGCGTTTCGAGAAGAAGAACCATAGTTGGTTAACCGAACATTTGGTTTTTTTGGATGAGCATGCTAAATTGGATTCCATCCGAATAAATAAGAATTTTACTGAGTGCCACCCACGATATCAATGTTCTTAAGTTTCGCATCTATTGAAATCCAAATCTTCTGCCGAACTTATAAAAGCAGCTAGTGTGAGCCTTTACAACTCTGGAAAGCGGACTGCATCAAATATCGTTTCAACAGTAGCCGAAGATCAGGGCTCGGCTAAAAAAATAAAAAGAAGTCTGGATGCTCCGAAAGATATGCCAATTAAGTATACTCCAGATAAGGCTTTAGCCCTGTTCATTGATGGCGACTACACAAAAAAGTCATATAAACTTCTGCAAGCTTGTGCCAAGGCGCGAAATGCTAATATTTTCCCAACATATGATGTTTTGTTATCTGCAAAGAACAGGTGTTATCCGGATACAATTAAAACGGGTGAATGTTGTGCCGAAGTTCCATTGCAAGATATGTTGGACCATACCATAGCTCGAATTGTTGATGCAATTAACCAAATCTCATTGAATGAAGACAAGTATGAAAATTTTACGTTCTTATCTAAGTGGGGTTGCGATGGAAGTTCTGGGCACGCGACCTATCGCCAAAGCTTCATAGATTCACACCTTAAAATGGCAGATGAACATGTATTTTATATTTGTATTGTGCCTTTACAATTAAAATTGGGTAATGACATTCTTTGGCAAAATCCTCGCCCATCATCAACTCGTTACTGTAGACCTCTTAAAATAATGTTTGCAAAAGAGTCTACTGAGTTGGTAAGAGCCGAAATAGAGAAGATACAGAAGCAGATACTTCGAATAAAGCCTACGAGATTGAGCTGGTTTCAAGTTAATCATAAATTGGAGCTGACAATGATCGACGGAAAAGTGTTTGTTGTAATTGCTGAATCATCTTCACAAACATGTGGAATTTGTAAGGCTACGCCTAAAAAAATGAATGATCTAGATGCCATTATTAATTTGCCAATGCACAATGACTTACTAAAGTTCGGACTATCTACTTTACATAGTTGGATTCGTTGCTTTTAATGCATGCTACACATTGGTTATCGGCTACCCATTAAAAAGTGGCAAGTGAGGGGATCCGATAATGCTCTAGTTGATCAACAAAAACAGCCATACAAGATAGGTTTCGACTCGAAATGGCTTTATTGGTTGATATTCCAATGCAAGGATCGGGTAACACCAATAGTGGGAATACGACTAGGCGATTTTTTGAGAACTACATTTTGTCTGCAGAAATAACCGGAGTGAACAAGGAACTTATAAAAAGGTTATCACTGATTTTGCGCTGTATGGCTTCCGGATATACTATTAATATTCCGAGATTTCGCGAATACACCTTTGAAGACATGCCATCCTCAATGCACAAAATTTTAATTCACGGGGCGGATATTATAGGAAATTTACCACTTCCGATCGGAATGATGTCCGAAGAAGCCTTAGAAGCCCGAAACAAAGATATGAAAAATTTTCGAAAATAAATAAAAAAATTAAATTAAAAAAAATAAAAAATTTCTCTTAATTTAAATTACAAAATTTTATTGGGTTAACATTCCATAAAAATTTCAAACTTTTTAAAATTATCATTATTTTTAATCATATTCCACATATGACGCTAAATTACCCAAATCGGCCACTGTGCAACGTAGAGAAAATAGAATGATTTCGATTTCATGCGATCATTTTGACGAACACAATATTTGACGACGAATACTACCATCCACGGGAAAAATTTCGGCGAGCACAACAAGCTCGCCAACATGCTCAACTTTGGATGGGTGGTATTTTTGAAGAAAGAGGCTGGGGATTTTTGTTTAGATTTTGTATTGTAATAAATTAGTTTTATTATGATATTCTCATAAAGATCGGCCAACTATATTTGATGTTTGCGATATAAATCCGGTTTTAATTGCAAGGGTATATCAAATTCGACACCGCTCGAAGTTAGCTTTCCTTTCTTGTTTTAACTGCTTACAGTTAGGCACATCTAACTAGGGGACGGTCTGCCTCTTGCTCACCTTTTTGGGCCGAAGACTCGTTTCGAATGGGTAGTTTCTAGACGTGGTTGCACCCCAGGGAAACATCGTTTGGCCGCCTCAACCAATAGCGATGATCGACTCTATTATCTTATCCGCCAATTCCGGGAACTGAAAACCTGCTCTGATTCAATCGATCAGCCACTGCGCTATTCACAACGTCCGACTTGAATCAGGTGAATATTTTGTTCGTCTTCCAATCAAGCACAGCGTGGAGCTTTTAGTGGAATCCTAGGCACAGGCCTTGCGTCGGTTCCATTCGTTTAAACGCAAGCTGGATCGTCATCCACATTTAAGGACCCAATATGCTTCGTTTTTCAAAAAATACTTGGATCTGGGTCGCATGTATCTGGTACCGCAGGAATTGCGAGGTAAGTAAGGGACGACAGCTCCACTACTAAACTAAGGTTTGTGTTCGACGGTTTGGCTGCTATATCCTCTGGATATGCCCTTAATAATGTCCTGATGTCAGGCACCGTGTTTCAAACTACGCTTTTCGATATTGCTTCAGTTTAGGTCTCACCTAGTTGCTTTAAAGTTACACATTTTCAAGATGTACCGCTGCGTTATCTACGATGAGGAGGTTTTTAAGCTCGATACCGTGACGTATGGCACAAAGCCAGCGTCTTTTCTATCCGTTCGCTCAATCCACCAGCTGACATAGGGTGAAGGTGCCGGTTTTCCCATGGGCTCTCGTTTGCCCCCCAGGATTTTTATGTGGACGATCTAATATCTGGTGCCCCAACGAAGACTGAAGCTGTTCAGATTATAGCCGAAACATCAAGTCTTTTGAGCAGGGGTCAGTTTCAATGACGGAAGTGGTGCTCCAACATTCCAGAGGTTTTGGAAGGAGTGCCGGGGTGACAAGAAGTCGTACTTAAAATTCAGCGATACCATCCCGTTTACAAAGACTCTTGGATTAGCCTTCTCCCGACCTTCTGCTGCTTTCCTTTAAAGCCCTTCAGCCCACCATCAAACCCACCCGGAGATCTATCCTACCTTCAGGGTATCCTATCCTATCCGCACCTCTCTACATGCACTTGGTGCCTGGCCAGACCCCTATGTATTTTGTACGAAAACATACGGATTTTACACAGGATATTTGTTTTCATGCATTTCGTCATTATTAACAAGCTTATTGCCTATTCTTTTATTTCTCTTTCTTGTTTTGTTTCTATTTGTGAGTCATTTTTCGATAAAACGCTGAACAGAAAATAACTACTGTTAGAGCTGGACAACTTTTTTCGCTGCAATTCTTCGTTTGCTTGTTTCATTTTTGTCAATCATGAGTGATGAAGTGGAACTCGTTTATAAATCGCGATCGCGTTACCAAAATCAAAGTACGAATTTTCACGCACGATTATCAGCGGCGTCGCAAAACTCGCTTTTACTGCTGTAAATGTACGAATCCGGTGTGTCAACAACATTCGAAAATCGAATATATATGTATGCTTCACATGCCTTCCCCAGAAGACATGAAGAAATTTGATGTTATGTTTCACTACAAAACTCATTACTATTCCATTTCTTTTGTATTAACAACTTTGTTTTGACGAAAGAAAAAGTTGTTTTCTCTCACATTCTAGATATTTTTGCTAGTTTATTTTTCCTCACATATGTAGGTACACTTATCTAACTCCAAATAAAATAAACAGGTAAGAAATAAAAATATTTACCTATTCAATATTAAAATTCGACCGCATGCAACTCCAATTCTCATACAAATGCCTATAAACGTATAAGGGTCTGACCAGGCACCATGTTCGTGGAATAAGGTTTTAAAATATGTGCGTGTACGAGGGTTAAACTCAACGAATGAAGGTTTCTCGATTAGTTTCTGCCTGTCAAGAAAAGCTGGAAGTCCATGAATTCGGTGACGCCAGCTAGGATGACTTGTTTGTGTTTATGTCTTGTCCGGGTCTAACTGTCGACTGTCGAATCCTACTGAGCTTTTCATAGTGAGCTATTGGGTTCCCGGCTTTGGTTCCATGGGCCTCCAATTCTTTGTGCCTCCAAGGATGATTGGCCTATCACTATTGTGGCAATAAAGGGCAATTATCGAATTAGTCGCTAAAACCTTATTGGCTTCGGCTCCTCCAAGGGACATCGCATCATTGTAAAAGTTTGCCAACTCGATTCCAACCTTACAGAGAGTGTTCGCCTATGTATCTAAATTTTGCCATCGTATCCGTCAGAAAGGCATTTCTGTCCAGGATCTCCAGAGAGAGACCCATTTGTTGATGCGCGTGGTTCTTCGTACTGCATTTCAAGAAGGGATAATCTTGTAACAATTGCCCACATTGTCTCTACATTGTCTCTGTCTACCCTCAAGCCCTCACTTGTTTGCCTCACTTGCTCCCTTTGTAGATGATGCTGGTTTGCTTAGTGATGAAGGACGACTGGCGAACTCTGCGTTGGATTTTGATGGATACTAAGCCTTGTCTTCTGGAGTATATCATGGCGTGAGCGTATTCATGTAGTTCAGTACCAAGGCGATCCATTTGAAGCTAATCAAGAACTTTCCACAGCTTCGTTTCTGACGCTTTGTATTTGTACGCGTCGCGTAAGGCCCGGCAGATATTGTCGGATAATGCTAAGAATTTTTTGGGTGCCAAGAATGGACTGGTGAGTTGAAGCGAAGATTCCTCAGCCAGGATCACCAGATGTCTCTTCATGAGTTTTGCCTCTCCGAACCCATCAAGTGACGGTGTATTCCATCACCGTATTGCTATCCCCATTTTGGCGGTCCCACGATTCTTGGGTTCGAGAAATTAAGGACCTTGTTATGCCACATAGGCTCGATCGTTTAATTTAGACCTCTTTTGTTAATTTTAGAAAATTCTGCTGACCTAGACGTGCTTGCTCCGGCGCATTTCCTAAATTGCGACCCTCCTTCAACATTCATCGATCCGGACCTTACTGCCCTGAACTTTAACTGTGTGGATGGGTGGTAGAGAGTCCCTTTCATGAAACAAGTGTTCTGGGCGTGTTGGAGAGAGGAATATCTTACTCTGTTGTAACAGCGTTCTAAACGGCGGACCCCTGGGCCCGTAAATACAATGATAGCAGCTAAATACAATGATAATATAGAAGTATAGAAGACTTTAAAGATGGATGAGCAGCGGAGGGTTTATCAGCATTTTTTTTGTGTATCAGCATTTTTAATTTGTTTTGTTTCTTACAGTCTCGCATGCGCTTTTCTGGTATTTGTAGCGCATGCGTATTTGGAAGCTCTCATAGAACTCATGCACACTAGCTCGTCTGTATTTGTGCGTGTCCCCTCGCCTCGCCGCTTCCCACGTATCAATAGACAACTTCATAGCTCACAGCTTTTCTTGTTTAGCTTCGCTTATTTTGTATAATAAATACATATATTGAAAATTGAACTGCAACTCTTTATTTATTCGTCCGCAATTAAAAACTATTAATTGCGTAACACTCTCTATCTTCAACATATTTTAATTTATGTTCCGAAACTTAAAGAAAAAACATTTAGATTAAATAAGATTTTTTCACAGTGTTTTTGTTTTTTGGTAGTAATTAGACGTTTTGTCTTAAAATATGTGGAATAGATATTAAACACACTTTTTCAACGATTTAAAACATATTTAAATAACTTCATTAGTTAGATAGCTTCATAAGTTTTATAGGTATGAAGTTTTTATGCCCGGTACTTGTAAAGTAAATTCGTACATTAAATTCGTGTAAGTGTATGTAACATAAAGAAGGAATCATCCCCGACACCATAAGGTATATATATTCTTGATCAGCATCAATCGTATATATCAAGCTCCAGTACTGGAAGGATTTTTAAAAAAATGTTGATGCCAAGAAATATATATGGCTAATTTATATCTGGAAAACAAAATATATTGAAATCAGCCGATTTATGGAGGATAAAAATGGTGTCTTTAGAGCAGTGGTGGGCAAACTCTCATTTTACATAGCACGCGTGTAAAGGGTAGGAAATTCTGTCGCAGCGCTGACAGTGTGAGCACTCTCAATTTTTTTTAGAAGCTCTCTCATTTCGACTCATTTGACAGCCCAAACTTAAAAATTAAAATGTTTCCACTGAGAAAACTTTTGTTCTGAAATTGGGTTGGAAAAAGTTTTCTTCATGGAGAACATAGTTAGGGAAGCGTAGTTTTTCATTTGTTTAAGAAATGTTGCTAGCAAAGCTTTTTTTAAAATAAAATACTTAATTTTAGTGCCCATTCCAACTTTTGAACAAAAAAGTACGTCTTTTTCGCTCAGTGAATTCTCTGCTCCCATTGTTTTTCTCTGCTACGCACACACTCAAATTTTAAACATGTGTTAGTTTTGCCCCCCACTGTTTTAGAGGTAGACAACTTTAGCAAAATATAACTTTATAGAACGTTGGCATTACTGTTCAAAATGGCGACTGATATCAACCCTTGACCATTTGAAAGACAACATTCGCCGTGTTATTGCCGATAAAAAAAACCCTTTAAAAAATTTCCATTTAAACGTGTAAAAATGTAGGACACATTGATCTCGTAGACTATATAAGATAGAACTATTCGACTATTCGTTTGAAACTGGATGACGTAATTGTTATTCCACAACGGCAGTGGAGAACCTGCACACTTGGAAACAGTTTTGAGAAATTAAGGAACTTAAGCTACGCAACTAGTGGGACGCGTCGTCCTGAAGGCGTGTCCCGAGAACGACGGAAGTACTTTTTTTTTTGAGGTGGCCACGACCATCTCGCACGTTCCCGAACCGTGATGCACCTTTCATTCTGGTCAAGTTTAAAGCTCCTGAGTGTCTATTAGTAAATAGTATTTACTTGATTTATCGAGCTGTTACAGCAATATCGGATGGGCATTAACCACCGCAGCGGGATTCAGCATGGAAACGTAGATGCTTATTTCGTGGAAAGGTGAGGAAAATGCCGCACCTTTACAAAAGCAGAACGTGACGACTGAAAATCTATCCTGTTGCTCCAGATATAAGACGAGAACATCACTTAGAGCTAAACACAGGACCTGACCCTGACCCTGAACTGTCTTAACCTGAATAAGGCAGGGTACCCCCAACCACCAAAAGCGAAGATTTGGGGAGGTGACCCTGAAACCAAGACCTATTGGCCCGTGTACGACGGCACTAAGCTTAACGAAGACGTTCTGATGATCCAGACTAAAAGGAGAGACGTGGTCGTTCCGGTTATATACCTTTTTTATTTTCCAAAAATCGAAAATTTTTTTATTGCTTTATCTTGAAGAACAACTCCTTGAGAACATTTTCCCAAATTTTCATAGATTCGAGCAGTAGAAAAAAAGTTTCAGCGCTCCTAACCGCGCGACTTGTCGCGGCCTGGAACTGAACTTGAAATTTTAAACGCGAATATCTCGAAATGGTGTTTCTTGAAAAATGACTTTGCGTTGATATGGATTGGCGGAAAACTACTGAACCGATTTACTTCAAATTTTTTTTCAAATGTTCGTAATGAAATTTTTCTATGCTTGAACGATCGACTTTTCAGACACAAACTTTTTTTTCGCCGGAATGAATTTTTTAGTAAAATTTCTAGAGACCAAAAAGTTCATTTTGTTAATAAAGTGTAGTGTAAAAAATTAAAACATCCGTGTAATTAATTACTTGCTACATACCTAAAAAAGTCCGAACTTTCCTCTTTTTCTTCGACAAAGATGGTATATAACCCCTTAAACACCTTCTTGGAAAACGTTCATAGCTCGACTCGTGAAAGCCATTTTGGGGTGTAGAAAATGTCCACGAAACTTAATAAGCGTTACTACTGGATTGGACAAAGCGCCGACGCTGCCCTCTCGTCAAACAGTGGCCCAACTTTAACCTACCCAAAGCCATCAGTACATAGCTGTCGTGTTACTGTTTGTTTAATACTACTCGGACCTAGTTTCCGAAGTTCACCTACCCGGTGAACGTGCCACGAGGATAAGGAAAAAATCGACTTTGGTTTGCAAAGCTGATCACACAGTGCGACAAAAAAAAAGTGGGGCCCTTTTAAAGAGACTGTTGAATGAGATTAGTTTATATCTCACGATAAAATATAATACATAAAAAATAATAGTGGCTGCTATATAAAAAATAACGAAAGCGAAACGAAGGGGAGGTGGCCTCGTCAACGTTTTAAATCGATCTATATTTCTCTAATCTTAAGCCTAACTTATCTATTGCGGCGAAGCGGGGCGAATTCGCACAAGAGCGAATATGAGCTTTCGGTCCGCTCTAAGCTATCTTAGACTAGATTTAGATACTAACAATTCAACTACAAAATACAATTCAAATTAAAAACAACTTCATACTCATTTTAAATCCAATAAAATACGACGAATCCATTAAAACCGGCGCCGTTGAAGGCCTCCGGATGTCGTCCTCCTGGTCCTGTCACTTCGACCCCACCTGTAGGCCCAAGACGTACTCTTAGGACCATCGCTGCCAAAACGTTTGCTTGATTGACGAGACAAGCCGCCATCGCCGCAAGGGTCCAGGGTAGACCCTGCTGGTCCGGGGTCCGCGGTGCTGGTGTGGCGATGAGCGGCCCGCCTGTCAACAGATGCCCGGGAGTAAGCGCCTCGCCGTCGCTTGGGTCCTGACTCAGAGCCCCTAGGGGTCGTGAGTTCAGGACGGCCTCAACTCCAACGACGACGGTCTGCAGCTCCTCCGCGGTCAGCCTGATGTTCCCTACCGCTCGTAGGAGTAGGTGTTTTGCAGACTTCACACCTGCCTCTCATTGTCCGCCCATGTGCAGAGCCCGCGGCGGTATGAACGTAAATAAGCATCCTTTTCTTGAGGCGTAGTACGTAACCGCGTCGACCGCGTCCTCTATTCTCCGACACAGCTCTGCGATGTGGCGACTCGCTCCGATGAAGTTAATCGCGTTGTCGCAGTACACGATCTTCGGACATCCTCGGCGCATAGGGAACCTTTGAAAAGCCAACAATAAGGAATCAGTTGAAATGTTGGAAACTACTTATAAATGAACTGCCTTGGACAAAAACAAACAAATAAGAATTTTCAATGTCGTATCAATAGGGCCACAAAAATCAACACCACATATGGAAAATGGGCGGAGAGCACGAATTCTGTCTAAGGGTAAATCACCCATGATTTGAGTCATCAGACGAGGCTCGCATTTAAAGCAGCGTATGCATGACCGTACTGTCTGACTGCAGACTTCTTGCGCATTTACGATCCATATGCGCTGTCGCTGACTCACAATCGCTCGTGGACCCACATGAAAATTCGACTCGTGGAAGTATCCGACGTAGCTCTAAACAAATTGAGAGCGTTTTGTCAACATTACTGGAAACTTGGCATCGTACGATATAGGAGCATTAGCTAGTCGCCCCCCAACCCGCAACAACGAAAAGGTAAGCCCAGCCTCTGATGATTCGTGTAGAAAGGGATTTAGCTTTTGTAAAATAGGGCTAACAATAAAATTTTTCCGGATCTTTTCTATTTCATCTCGATACTCGTGCTCTTGGACTATTATTTCGACTATTTTTTTAAAGGCTTCATTATATTCGACAGGTGAGGGAACAATATCAGAATTCACTACTAATTTCTTCGATTTCCTTATAAAGCGGAACATATAAACGAACACTCGCAGCAGTTTTAGGTACGAGGAATATCCTTCTATCACTTCCAATAAATGTGAGGTACATACGATTGCAGTTAATCCGACCACATTTTTTTCGCTTCCATCTGTAGAAGTTCTGGTGACAGATCAAACCGTGGGCTCGACGGCCACTTATCTTCCGGTTCCTTTAAAAACGATGGACCTGTAAGCCAGATCGATTCTACAGTCTCCTTTACGTCTCCACCTCTGGAAACTATATCTGCCGGGTTCTGTTTAGTTGGTACATGCCGCCACGTGCTATCATCTGACCACTCTTGAATTTCAGCTACTCTATTCGATACGAACGTTAACAACGACGATGGGTGGCAACGAATCCAATGAAGAGTTACTTCTGAATCCGACCAAAATACACTTCGTTCGATCGGAACTTTTATTAGAGGCTTTATCTTGCGGCAGAGATCTGCGAGAAGGTGAGCGTCACATAACTCAAGACGGGGGAGCGTCTTTATCTTGAGCGGCGCTACTTTGGACTTTGCCGTCAACAATGAAACTTTAATACCTTCTGTAGATTCGCAACGAATATAAACGCAGGCTCCATAGGCTCTCATCGATTCGTCAGAAAAGGCATGAATTTGAATCGGTGACATCGGCTCGGTAAACACGAATCTCGGAATTGAGATGTCCTCTAATTTCGGCAAGGCAATTTGTATTTTGTTCCACGGTGTTTCTAAGTGCAGTGGTATTGACTCATCCCAATCTAGCTTATTTAGCCAAAGTTCCTGCAATAGGAACTTTCCTTTTATAAGTATAGGTCTTAATAAGCCAAGGGGGTCAAACAGCTTCGATGTCACCGAAAGGATGTTCCGCATGGTCGCCCTTTGACTCATGACTGAAACATCAATTTCAAATTTAAATATATCTTCTTTAGGAACCCAACCGATTCGTAATGCTTTAGTCAGTTAGTAGTCCTAATGCGTACTCTCGGATGCAGTAACTTCATGCAAGTTTGAAAACCATTTGCGACTTAATTTTCTTTAGCTCCTCTATGCAACCATCACCCGTTAACATGTCGTCGACGTAAAAGTCGGATCCAATAAGTTCGGCAGCTCGAGGGAATGTATTTTTCACAGATTCACTCAACCTCTTCAAACACCTTATGGCCAGGAATGGGGCTGGAGGACTGCCATATGTAACGGTGTTGAGCTTGCATGGTTTCAAGGATTCTGATAGGTCTTTCCTCCACACTATCAACTGGTATCGCCTATCGGCTTCATTTACCATTACTTGGCGATACATTTTTTTTATGTCGGCTATCAGAGCGAATCTGTTCAGCCGGAACCTAAAAAGAATTGAGTACAACTCTTCCTGGATGGTACGACCAACCATCAACAGATCGTTAAGGCACTTATGTGTTAATGTCTTACAAGACGCGTCAAACACGACTCGTAATTTGGTCGATGTTCCTTGAGGCATTGCTTGTAGAGGACATATGACCTAAGGATTCGTATTCTTCCATAAATTCCACATATATTTTCTTTAAATTCGGATCTCGAGATAATCTTCTCTCGAGCGACAAAAAACGGCGTTTGGCTACCTCGAACAAGATTCCCAAAACGCTTGAATGCGTTTTAAATGGAAGCCTTACTTCAAATCGACCTGAAGGCAGTACAACTGTATTTTTCTTATAATGTTCCTCCCATAACTCTTGTTTAGGTGACAAAAGCTTTTTAGAAGTTGGTACTTCTTCCAACGACCAGAATTTTTTCAAATTGCCATCTGTCGACTCGAGTAATTCTTCTTGGCAATTCAGGCTAGAGACAGGCTGTTGAGGAGTTAATGTATTTGCCTTATATGTTCCCGATACTATCGGGGATGGGATGGTTCGGGCCAACGGACAACAGTTCGAAAAATTACAGCTCCAATCAACATGTCTATCCGCTGAGGTTTTTAAAAATATGGGTCTGCTAGCGGCAAGTTCTTTGGTAGGTCCCAATCTTTCACGTTCACTGACTGGTCAGGGTGATAGCCCGAGATAGTTCTCAAAATCCAAAAGTCGAACGGAAACTCACTACCATTAATCGTTGACTTCACCACAGTGTGTATCTTTTTCTTAACCTGGGAATTAGCTTGACCAATTCCAAGCAAGTTGATACACGATTCCTCCCTACGGATCTGTAAGCGTTGAGCAAGTTCTTCAGTAATGAAGTTCATTTGTGACCCAGAGTCAAGTAGTGCTCGGGCCAATATATGCTCGCCATTTTTAGTTCTAACGCTTACGATCGACGTCGCTAACAAAACCCTTTCTAGAGATGACGCATGCAAAGCATGTGACGTAGAAGGCCCATCAAGATGTAGCGCTGGAGGAGGATGTTCATTTGGTGGTGGTAATGCCAAGTTATTTTCGGTCACAGTAAATCGGTGCAGAAGTTTGTGGTCCATTAATTATGGACTTCACCACAGTGTGTATCTCTTTCTTAACCTGGGAATTAGCTTGACCAAGTTGACCATTCCACTATGGGCAGAAACGACGTTTTTTTGGCCAGAATCTCCAGTTTTAGAGATACTGGCCTCAAATTTTTCACATACGCTTAAACTATTTTTGTGGAATTTCGAATTTTTTTTTTTTAAATTTGACCACGCCCACTTCGGGCGGAAATGCCGTTTTTTTTGCATAATCTCCAATTTTAGATATATTGTGCTCAAATTTTGCATATATGCTTGAACCATTTTTGTCGCATTTCGAATTGTATTGTTTTGGAAATTTGACCACGCCTATGGCCGCCGCCTACATCAAGAGTTGGCCTTACTGGCATTTTTACTTAATTTTTACATTTTTTTTTTTGCCGGTCTTTCCGGTACCGGTCCAGTGGCTCTCCCCCCAAACTTGGAGGAGCGCTGCATGATAGAACTCATAAACACCTGCAACATGTATTGTTTTTTCGGAAAGGGGCAAAAACGGGCAAAGGAAATTATTAACGCCTTAATCTATATATTTTTAAGAAGAACATACCAGTTTTAGTTGCTCGCAGGAGCGCGCGGTAAAAAAGTTACACTCCACAGAACACAGCTACAATTGTTAAATTTTAGTTATAAAAATACACCAACAACAATTGAACAGACACAACAAAATACATAGAACATCTATAAACTACCGCGCAAAGTTTAATCTACATACCTGTACGATTTTTTTCCATATTTACAAACTATTTTTACTTTCACGAAAAAGCCACAACATAGATGCAATGTTTATAAATTTTCACGGTTCCATTTTGAGAAATCAAACTAGCAATCAATCCGCTGACTTTGTTTGAGCGGGAAATTCAAATTGCAGCTTTTAAACATTTTTTGGAAACAGTTTAATTTTATCCGGAGTATGCTTAATTGGAAAATTCATTACATTTTGTATATTAAAAATATAACAACTTTAACTTTATGCACAAATTTCTGACTTTTTGTCCATAGTGCATTCCAAGCAAGTTGATACACGATTTCTCTCTACGGTTCTGTAAGCGTTGAGCAAGATCTTCAGTAATAAAGTTCATTTGTGACCCAAAGTCAAGTAATGCTCAGGTCAATATGTGCTCGCCATTTTTAGTTCTAACGCTTACGTTCGACGTCGCTAACAAATTTCTTTCTAGGGATGACGCATGCAAAGAATGTGACGTAGAAGGACCATCTAGATTTTCCGCTGGAGAAGGATTTTCATTCGGTGGTGGTAACGCTAAGTTATTTTCGATCACAGTAAATCGGTGCAGAAGTTTGTTGCGATCTTGCACAAATTTGAAACTAGTCGATTTACTTCGCAACCGAGTGACCTTTTCGCAGACAATTTAAACATAATGAGGCTGAATTGACAAACTCAAACCATTGCATAACAGCAAGACGAGCGAATGGACTACACTGGGCAAGACTATGGTCTTGTGCGTTGCAATAACTGCAAGCTTGTTTATTAAAAGCGGAGCAAGCCAACGAACTTCTATTGAGGTGATCGCCGAACCCAGTTTTTTTCTTGTTTTGGCTTGCCAGTTTCTTCAGCGTACAGGTTCTGGCAACTACGATTTAATATTTTTTCGAATTCGGACCACAGCGGCAATTCCTCATAATCCAGTGACTTTTCCCATTTTTCTCTGGTCACTGGATCTACTCTACTCAAAACTAAATGAATGATCATTGAGTTTGCAATTTTACTGTCATTTTCTATGGATAATAATGACCCGTAAATCGATGACACTGTGTCGATGAGACATCTCAACGGCGACGCAGACGGCTAGGAAACTTTCAGAAGGCTAAATAATTTTTCATAATTACTCTTGGTGACTTGGAATGCCTCCTTGATAGTTCCTAAGGCTTCACCAGAGAGGCAAGAAATTAAATGCTTAAATTTCTAGATTTAAATGAGCTGCATTTCTAGATTTATCCACGCCCACTAAAGGGTTCACCATAAAATTCTAATTGAAACGTCAAGGCTTAAACAAAAATTAAAGTTAAAAGTAGTTCGTAGGACAAGCAAAAATCATATTTGTACATTATAACATATTACTCAATATTCCATTAAGCTAAGGTATCATTAAAAAATTTAATTATTGTTCATAATTCCGGACAGATTTTAAATGTAACTTTTAAATGATTGATAATAAAAAAAAAATTTCTAGATAACAGGAATGTTTACATCCTTGCCTACTAATGTCTCGAAGAGACTTACAAAATTATACTCCGAATAGTTTCCACTGAATTTTGGCACTTGTAACGGTTTGGCACATGTCCTGAAGGTACTTCGATCTACTAACAGGCTCCAGCCGTGCTCAGGGAAAGTGGGAGTGGTTCCTGTACCTTCAGTAGGGACATGGTCGTCACGCGAATCGTCGTAGATCGAATCGAAGCAAAAGGGACTGGGAGAAGGATACCCAAATAGCATTGTGAGGGGGGATAACAAAAAAAAGGTTCCTTGCTGAAAGATTTGTTCGAGGTGGCTAAATGTTTTGGCTACATAGGTGGCGAGATTCTTCCGGTGCCCAAACAAAAGATCTATTACAAATTCATTTTAGTTAACGTTATAATTCAGGAAAATTTCTTATAAAAATAATTAACATAATGTGGTTTTCATTAACCCTAAGAACAAAAAAGATAACTTTGATGATAATTAATATTAATATTAATATGGCCGTAATTATAACAATTCAATAGTAAAGATAATAATAATTAAAGATAATTAAAGATAGTAATTCAGTTTGGGTGCTTACAAAAAATAGTATTTCAATTGGAATGCTTAGAGATAATAATTCAGAATGTATTCAAAAAATGATATAAAAATTGATAATTAGGGATTTTAAGTTTTTTTTTTTTTTTTCATTTGAGTAACTATATGTTAGGGTTTATGAAATTATTGGTTTTTTCTTTCTCTCGCTGGGATATTTAATAATGTATTTACGTGCTTTTGTATTTTTTTATATAAAAAAAAATACATAAAAAAAATCCAAGACTCCACAGGCAGAGGGGTTGATATTGCTGGCGGGTTTTTAGCGACGGGCCGTAAAAATATAATCCCTGAAGCTTGGGGAGATCTCCTGTAGAAGAGCCTACCGTGGCACTGTGGTGCTCACGTCACGTGTGGATGGATGCCGGGGTTAGGTCAGGTGGTACCTCCAAATCCACTGGCATCGATGGCCATCCAGCAGCAAAAATCCGCTAAACGGGAAAATATACACCAATGCAGGGAATGGCATGAAGCTTAATATTTGCTCACCTCTATTTAAAAAAAAAAAAATACACACTAATTTTTCCCCACGAGGTTGGGTCACTGGTCTTGTAATTATTATGCACGAATTGAATGATCTGCCCGCAGCGAGATTCAGAAGAAAAGTGAAATCAGGTGGCAGACAGGAAATGCCACCTTATGGTTGTCACCTTTTGACAGGTGCATGCGCAGGTGGGTGAATTTCAAAAAGGGGAGCAGCTGTGGGGGGGTGAATGTCAGTTGGGGTCAGCTGAGCCTATCGATATTTATTATCAGCTGCATTGGGTCAGATAGGTAAACAAGACCATATTTTTTTTACTATTACTATTTTTAAAAATTTTATATTAATCTTTATTTATTTTTGTTTTGGTTTTGGTCCAACGAGCGACCCCCACATCACAGGTTTTATTTTGGTATTCATGCCTAAATAAAAGCTGAAAAAAGGTCGGCGAGTTGGAATTAGGCCTTCCAGATATCCTTAGAATGAAAATTGCCTAGATCCTTCCCCTTAAGATCTTCCAATCTATAAATGGCAGAGACAACTTATTGTTTTGTTCTAGCTGTGATGCCGATTGGCCCCAATTTAGAATTAAAATTCGATGCCAAATTGCTAAGATGAAAATTTCGTTTAATAACCTTTTCCCCTATTTCAAACAATTGGGTTTAAAAGTGTTACTCGACCCACACCCATAACAAAATATGCGTCCTATTCCTTCACCTTTTCAAGTCCATCGAACGAATAGCGGAAACTTCATTTGATTTCTGGTCGCCTTTAAAATACTCCTCCATCTGGTTAATGGATTGCATTTCGTTAAGCGAATGTCGAGTATTTGTTCGCGGGACGGGTCTATTATGAAATGCTTTGAAAAATTCTTCATGCCTGTGGCATTCACTGCGCAATGCAGCCAAGGTTGGAGTTGGAACATGCAACAACTCGTGTTTCAATTCCGCCCTAAGATTATGTCGGACCTCTTCCGTTATTTCGGAGTCAGACAACGGATCCCTTAACGCGTCCGCAATCCCTAACATCGAATCTAGGAAGTCATCAAAGGTTTCTGTATTTCCCTGCTTCCGACGTCGTAGAGATTCTTTGATATCGCGGTCTGATCGTTGATCTTGATATCTTTCCTTTAGTCGGACACACAAACAAAACCAGTTGGTGAGATCGGGAGACCGATGTACTCGCCAATAAAACTTCAATGCCGGACCCGTAAATAATAAGTTTGCAAATTGAAACAACACATCATAATTTCCATTTAGACCAGTGGTAAGCAAACTCTCATTTTACATAGCACGCGAGTATAGGGTAGGAAATTCTGCCGCAGCGGCACACTGACAGTGTGAGCACTCTCAAATATTTTTTAGCACTCTCTCATTTGCTCTCATTTTGATTCATTTGACAGCACAAATTAAAAATCAAAATGTTTCCACTGAGAAAAATTTTCTCAGAAAGGGGGTTGGAAAAAGTTTTGTCCATAGAAAATATAGATAGAGAAGCGTAGCTTTTCATTTTTTTTAAAACTCTGGCTAGCAAAGCTTTCCTTAAAACAAAAAAAAACTATTTTAGTGCCCATTCCAACTTTTGAATTAACGAAAAATGAAATAAACAAGAAAGGAAAGCTAACTTCGGGCGGAGCCGAAGTTGATATACCCTTGCAGTTAGAACCGGATATATATCGCAAACATCGGATATAGTTGGCCGATTCTTATGATTACATCATAATAAAACCAATAAATTACAATCAAAAATCTAAAAAAAAAGTCCCAAGCTCCTATCTTCAAAAATACGAAAGTTGGTATTTCTACCAAGTACCATTTCCGATCGTTCAGTTATATGGCAGCTATAGGATATAGTCGGCCGATTCTAATGAAATTTGGTGGGTTGGATTAACTGACCAAAAATAGAATATGTACTAAGTTCCATGTACTAAGCTTTCTATCTTCAAAAACACGAAAGTTGGGTAATTTCGATCGTTCAGTTATATGGCAGCTACAAGAAATAGTCGGCCGATCCTTATGAAATTTGGCATGTCGTAATAATTTGCCAAAAATAGCTCTCATGTCAAATGAGAACTCTCTCATTGAACTCTCTAACTCTAAAAACACCAAAGTTATACCATTTCCGATCAATCAGTTATATGGCAGCTATAGGATATAGTCGGCCGATCCGGGCCGTTCCGACTTATATACTGCGTGCAAAGGAAAGAAGGGTGTGTGCAAAGTTTCAAGACGATAGCTTTAAAACTGAGAGACTAGTTCGCGTAAAAACGGACAGACAGACGGACAGACAGACGGACAGACGGACATGCTCATATCAACTCAGGAGGTGATCCTGATCAAAAATATATATACTTTATAGGGTCGGAGATGTCTCCTTCACTGCGTTGCACACTTTTGGACAAAATTATAATACCCTCTGCAAGGGTATAAAAAATACGTTTTTTTCGCTCAGTGAATTCTTTGCTCTCATTGTTTTTCTCTGCTACGCACACACTCAAATTTTAAACATGTGTTAGTTTTGCCCACCACTGATCTAGACACTGATTGGTTAAAATATTCACTCGATATATAAAATCCTCGATAGGGATTTCCCCATTTGAACCGCTAAATTTGAGGTTCCAGTTTGAAATTACGCTACATACCCTATCTGGTCTGTCTGCTGAGTGATTGCTTAAACGATTTCTTGACGGAGCATTTTCTCGGAAATTATCGTGAGATGGGTTACTCCTAGACACAAAACTGGGTACTTCATTATCCCATTCGAGTGGAATTTCACCCCGTGATCCTCTACGACTTGGACCCAAATTTAAATTTGCCATTGTGGCACTAATTTGATTAGATATCGACGCTGCCAAGCTCGACATCTGATTTTCTAAGGCCCCTGCTATAATTTGGTGTACCCGCTTTTCTGAGACGCCGTTGCCAGCCGAAGAACTTCGCGTATAGTTAGCCCTTTCGGGATTCTGCATGGTATTCCGATTTACCCTGGGAATAGTGGTGGCAACTCGATTATTACGAGTGCCCTGCCTGGTCTGAGGACGTGTACGCGGAACGGTGCCTGTACGCGGACTATTTTCAGTCGATGGCACTACCTCGATCAACTGTCGGGCCTCACCTGCTTCAGGATTCCCTAATTCGCTTCTACTACATGCTCTTCTGCAGAGTGGACAAGTGGCGTTGGTTTCAAGCCAATTTGTGAGACACCTCAAATGGAATTTATGCCTACATGTGGTTATAGTCCATTCTGCTTCCTCATTGGCTTCATTACAAATGGTGCAAGTAAGAGATTCCCTGGGCTGTGACAATGCAGGGATATTTTCAAGACTTCGTCTAACCGCCATGATATTGATTGAATATTATAATTGTTACTTTAAGTTTGCCTGATAATTTTAGTGGGGTAATGGATGTCTTGTTACGTATTTAAATTATATATATGTATCGGTATTTTTGATCGATAAAGGTCAATTATCTATTTTCGTTATCAAATTATTATTTATAAGTTTTTATTGGGACTTATCCTTCAGAACTCTCGCCATAGTTAAAAGCCTATTTATTATATTTTATTTTTCCTAGCCAAGGAACTATAATTATTTATTTAATTTCAAATGTCTTATTTGGAGAGGGCAAAGCTCCGTTCGCCCAAAGCTGTACCATCTCAATCCAAAAATTACCCAAAAGATTCTAATAAAATTTAAATTAAGTTCTTCCTTGAAGAGTAATCCGTTTCCAGCTTACGAAAACAAAAAAATCTCAATTCAAGTAGAAATATAAATATAAAACCGGAATTACTTCTGGAGTTTCGCTTGTTTTTGAAGAGGAACAGACTCCATACTTGCGAAGCCTGAGCAATCTCAATTCAAAAAAAAAACAAAATACCAAAAACAAATACTATAGAAGTTTGTTTGATGACCTTCCTTGAAGAGGGACACACTCCCAGCTTAGGAGCATGAACAATCTCAATTCAAAAAAGACTAATCAAAAAAAATTTAAAAAAAAATGACTTTGAATGAAAGAAGAAAAAAAATACTATTTGGGGTAAGAAAAGGTTAAAGGAAATCGGGCATTGCAACTTTATATTTTTTTCGAATATCCTTAAAGGATAATTAAATCCGCGTCATGCCCCACGTTGGGCGCCATAATTCTGTAACGGTTTGGCACATGTCCTGAAGGTACTTCGATCTACTAACAGGCTCCAGCCGTGCTCAGGGAAAGTGGGAGTGGTTCCTGTACCTTCAGTAGGGACATGGTCGTCACGCGAATCGTCGTAGATCGAATCGTAGCAAAAGGGACTGGGAGAAGGATACCCAAATAGCATTGTGAGGGGGGGATAACAAAAAAAGGTTCCTTGGCTGAAAGATTTCTTCGAGGTGGCTAAATGTTGTGGCTACATAGGTGGCGAGATTCTTCCGGTGCCCAAACAAAAGATCTATTGCAAATTCATTTTAGTTAACGTTATAATTCAGGAAAATTTCTTATAAAAATAATTAACATAATGTGGTTTTCATTAACCCTAAGAACAAAAAAGATAACTTTGATGATAATTAATATTAATATTAATATGGCCGTAATTATAACAATTCAATAGTAAAGATAATAATAATTAAAGATAATTAAAGATAGTAATTCAGTTTGGGTGCTTACAAAAAATAATATTTCAATTGGATTGCTTAGAGATAATAATTCAGAATGTATTCAAAAAATGATATACAAATTGATAATTAGGGATTTAAAGTTTTTTTTTTTTTTTTCTTTTTTATTTGAGTAACTATATGTTAGGGTTTATGAAATTATTGGTTTTTTCTTTCTCTCGCTGGGATATTTAATAATGTATTTACGTGCTTTTGTATTTTTTATATAAAAAAAAATACATAAAAAAAATCCAAGACTCCACAGGCAGAGGGGTTGATATTGCTGGCGGGTTTTTAGCGACGGGCCGTAAAAATATAATCCCTGAAGCTTGGGGAGATCTCCTGTAGAAGAGCCTACCGTGGCACTGTGGTGCTCACGTCACGTGTGGATGGATGCCGGGGTTAGGTCAGGTGGTACCTCCAAATCCACTGGCATCGATGGCCATCCAGCAGCAAAAATCCGCTAAACGGGAAAATATACACCAATGCAGGGAATGGCATGAAGCTTAATATTTGCTCACCTCTATTTAAAAAAAAAAAAATACACACTAATTTTTCCCCACGAGGTTGGGTCACTGGTCTTGTAATTATTATGCACGAATTGAATGATCTGCCCGCAGCGAGATTCAGAAGAAAAGTGAAATCGGGTGGCAGACAGGAAATGCCACCTTATGGTTGTCACCTTTTGACAGGTGCATGCGCAGGTGGGTGAATTTCAAAAAGGGGAGCAGCTGTGGGGGGGGTGAATGTCAGTTGGGGTCAGCTGAGCCTATCGATATTTATTAGCAGCTGCATTGGGTCAGATAGGTAAACAAGACCATATTTTTTTTTACTATTACTATTTTTAAAAATTTTATATTAATCTTTATTTATTTTTGTTTTGGTTTTGGTCCAACGAGCGACCCCCACACACTGCCAAACTGGGAAGTCGAGCTTGTCGAGTTGGGGCTGCAGAAATTGAAGTAGCTGGTGGGGACTCTTCAGCTATAGTGAAGGCATTTAATTAAGACATCACCCTTGTTAGTTGTTATTTCTAATTATTTCTGATTATTATTTCTAATTATTTATTTCTTGCAACTCATTTGCTTAAAAACTGTATCTCGGTCTTTACTAAAGAACTGACCCAGCTTTCAAACGTTCCTCTAACCGGCGAAAACTTTTTACTCTGACATTTAATCTTCTTAAGCCATTAATCATCAAGAGTCGTGGATTTCCATTTCTGTTTATTATTATCCATTTGCTGATTTTATTTATTTTTTAATAAACAGACAACAACGATAAAACTTTAAGAATTTATTTTTATTTTTAAATAAAAATTTTTATATTTTATTTTATTTATTAATTAAATGATGGATTTTGTATAATAAAAAATCGTTTTTATTTTAATTATTTTTTTAATTATTAATTATGGCGAAAAAAAAAACGAAAAAGATATTTAATTAAATATCTGGCGAAAAACGAAAAAATAATTAATTAATATATGGCGAAAAAGATGAAATAATTAATTAATTAATTAATAGTCGAATAATGTTGATAGTCGAGGCACTGAGTATCCAAAAAAATAGTTAGTTGCCAATGACACCGAAAAAGGTATATACGCAACCAATTGAAGGTAGCTTGGGGTTCACTTGGGGTTCCGTTAAAATAAAATGTGCCAAACTACATATATAGTGTCATAAATATATATGACAACGGTTATTGACATATATACCGGACAACGGTTGAAGCGAAAGCAAGAATTTTACCGCTGACTACATTTGTATGTACGCCAATTTATTTATGCACGTAAATATGTATTATATATACATATAGTTGTATATATTTATTAACTATTTTGTTTGGCGAAAAACGAACGAGGGGTAAAAAGGGGGGGGCGACAGTGATGTGGATATGTATTATTATTAATTTTACTCACAGGCAGTTTGTTAATTATTTTAATCAAACTATTCAAATTGTTAGCTCTACTAATTTCAGCACAGGACGTGGATTTAATTCGTCTTTTCTCGACTTTCCATTTTTTGCACAAATACCTGCGGTTCTGCCTTAGGATCCTTTAATGCCGCTGCCACTTTTCTAGTGCAGTCGATGCAGGTACAGGGCATGGAGCTCGCTGGTGATCCTGGCGGTGATAATCCTTGGATTTCCTGGGCTTGTCCTAATTACACAGCGCGGTAAATGTGTTGGAATTTAAGTCGCACTTCACGGACGAGTCGCAACCAGCTCTTTGTTTTTGTGTGAATGTTTGTATTTTGTATTTGTATGTTTGTATTTGTAAAGTGTCACTGTCACTTTATGTTGTTTTAAAACCAAATTTTTTAAATAATTAGCACAAGGTTCACCCGGGGGCGCCAAAATGTTGAATGAGATTAGTTTATCTCTCACGATAAAATAAAAAAATATAATAGTGTCCGCTAACTATATAAAAAATAACGAAAGCGAAGCGAAAACTTTGTGGCCTCGTCAACGTTATAATTCGATTTATATTTCTCTAATCTTAAGCCCCACTTATCTATTGCGGCGAAGCGTGGCGAATTCGTACAAGAGCGAATACGAGCATTCGCTCCCGGTCCGCCCTAAGCTATCTTAGACTAGATTTAGAGACTAACAATTCAACTACAAAATACAATTAAAATTAAAAACAACTTCAAAATAATTTCAAATCCAATCAAATATGACGAACCCGTTAACAAATATTGAAATTTTGTAACACTGTATTACATATATTGCAGTGGTCGGCACCCCAATACATTGATATGATTTTAACACATTAGTATTTGTAACGAATAGCAGAAAGTAGAAATTTCCTATGCCCTCGGAATAGGGCCGTGCCAACCACTGGTATATTGTATTGTATTGTAAAAAAGTCTTGTATTGTATTTGAAATATTTGTAACACCCTCAAAACCTTAATTTATTTAGAAAAACCCGTCTTTCGGGACTTTTTTGCGCTATAAAATTTATAAACGCGTAATTTTATCGCGTAAATTAAACTGATAAACAATAATATTCGACCTGATAAACAATTCCTACTATGTCACTTTAAAAGGGCCAAATCTATGTTGCACTGTGTAATGTTTAATTTTTTTTTTGTTTTAGGACCACTGATGCGGAAAAGTTTACAGACTAAACCGATATTTGTCCTTTGTGCTTCAGATTTTATTACGGGCTCTACGACTTCCACCCAAAACATCCCGTAACGAAATGGCCTCCCTTAATAAAATGATCGGCCACAGGACAAGTGTCGTTGCAATACAGGCTCTCTCCATAAAAACGTACATAATGGATTTGTTTCTTTATAGTACATAATACAATATATACAATGTACGTAACTTTTTTGTAAAAAAAAAATGTAATTTTTCCAGATTAAAAAAATATGTTTAAAAAAAATTACAAATTTATGTATATTTTAGTTAAGTGTTTAAGACAAAAGTAGTTTTTTAGATATATTTTTCCTTTTTTAGCAGGCTCTTTTTAAGTTTCTAACTAAGATTGATTAAATAATGACATTTTTTAATTTTATTTTATACTTATTACTTAAAATCTTGTTTTTAAAGAATATATTTTTTCAAATTTTCATTTATACTAAAATGTGATTTGTACGCAAAACTAAATTGTAGCCATTTAACTTTTACAAATATTATTTTAGCTTAAATACAATGTTAAAAATCCATTTTATTCACGCGTAATCCTCATCACTCGTTTCATCTTCGGATGACTCCATTTTTTTTCGCTTATTTTTACATCGAACTAAATGTGCTTTACGGCCAGTGGATTTTTTTGTTAAAACAGATGATTTTACGCTATTTTCACCTTTAGCTTCCTAAAAGGATTACTTTTAATATGACATTTTTACTGCAATGAAAAGAACTTACAATCTCCTCTCCAGAAACGGTCACAAATTTAATGTTGTTTATGTTATTCATATTTAAAGATGAAACAACGGCACTTTCCTCATTTTGGACCTTTTTTTGTGATTTAGCTTGAGATGAACTTTCTCCAAAAAATGTACTATTAATAGATTTTTCGGGTGAATCATCCAAATCAGATTCTGCATCTTCTGGATCAAGTTTTAACATAAGCTGCTTAAACTAAAATAAAAAAGGTAAGGATATTTATAATATATTCTAAACATGTTAAACTTACATCGAGGTACTTTACGACGAGGTCTAGCTTTTCTGCACCGGTTAGACCCCGAGGTGGAAAATTTTGGTCTGTGCTTATAATTTGTTGAGACATTTGTTTTTTTATTACATCAATGGTCGTTTTGGGATTAAAATCAGCAACACTTCTTCGTGTTACGGCTTTTTCATAAATCTTTTGTTCAGACGGAGAATATCTTGAAATTTTACTGTCTGTAAGACCATACATTTCCTTTAAATGATCCTTCAATATTAACAGTAACATACATGCTTGCGCAGATGTTATACACATTTTTATTTCAGTCATGTCATCGGGGAGGCGATTAAAGAGAAGCTGTGGGTCTTCTACGTCATCGTCATCCTCTAAAACATCTCCCTCCTTGTCAGTTGGCATTAAGTGTTCTTTAAATGTAGCTAATAAATGCGTTCCCGCCATTGAAATAAGAAGATCAATTTGATGAATAAGGTACAAAGGTTCGTCCTGCACCATATAGGGAAAATATGCTAAATTATCAGCAATATAAAGCATTTGTTGTAGAGATGTTTTTTGATCATCAAATTGTTTTGTCACCGTTTGTACCAATGCTCTTCTTTGTGGTTTGGTGGTCCGAAGTAAGGTATAAAGAAAATCATTCTGGGCAGTTGTGACATGATCTTGTCCCCGTTTTCTTAAAAAAGAAAAATATTAATTTTTACATTTTGTCAGATTTTTTTTACTTACGTGTACCCGCGAATAATTTCTGACTTTCCTTTGGTGTTTATTTGTAATATTTGCTGAAGTTTAAAACACAATTGTAACCCCAATTGCACTTTCATATTTACGAATCCCGAATAGGTTTTGTCTATATCTTTCAATAATGCATCGGCTCGATGGGCTGACTATTAATATATATTACTATTAGATATATTGAAAATATTTTAAATATCTTTACGAACCTCCAGTTTGGGGTCAGTGCTTAGGCAAATTAAATATGGAACCATTCTAACAGGATGTACTAGTCCCTGCCTAAGAACAATTTGTATGACTTTAACTGCCCATAAACGCACTGCATCATCCCGATTTAAAAAGCATTCAAGGATTTCTTCTAAATAAAGTTGAATGATTCTGCTTGCCATTCCAGATGAAACATCGTTCATTTCTTTAAGATCTTCGTGTTTTGACTGCTTCTCCCCTAAAAATTTTAGTTATTTAATTGGGTTGCCTTTTTTTTTTTATACTTACATTCTTTTTCTTTGTTGTGCATAAACATTTCTGATTCTGTTAAATATATCCAAATATTTCGCATGCAAATAATTTTGAATCCAGAATCATTTATGTTGGAACTTAATATATCACAGTACAATCTTTTAAGTTTAGGCCTTGTTAAATAGTCATCATTCAAAACACAAAAAGATCCCAATGAAATTAATGCTTGCTTGCGAATTTCTTGATTTCCGCATAAACAGAAAAACATTAAACATTCAAAAACATCATCACATATCGTCGGTGGAAGCCCATCATTTATTTCACCTACAAAAAAATTATTGAATTCATTTAAGGGGAATAAAATTTTACTTACCCAATGCCATTGGGGATTTAAAATCAAAGTATCGCATTAAAATTCCAATCGTAAATAGACTTCGTCGAAAACTGGGCGTGTAAATATTGTCAACATTATTCTTTTTTTGAACCACCTGACATCGAGCTAAATCCAGTACCCGATAAAATCTATTTAAATTATAATAATATGGTATAAGAATTAATAGTTTTATTTCACTTCAAGTTATAATCTTATTTATTGTCCAATCAAAAACACCAAAATCTTGTCCATTATTTAGTTATCAAAACTATGAAAGGATATATGAAAGGTAAAGTCTGTATCGCTGGAGAAGGCACATTACACAAATTTTTTTTCCTAAAAAGACTAGTTGTCTGGTATCCGAGGTTCGCACGCTGGTATGCGATAGTGCCGTATAAATATGATTGGTATAAATTGAAAAATGCCTCCTAGAGTCCACACTATTTAATATTATCCGGTTCTCATCTCTTCGACCCACACTTTAACTAACCTTTAAAGGTACGGATTCTCATCTATAAAACAATTGTTGCATCAAGCTAACTTCGGGAGGACCGAAATTAAAATTATACCCTTGCAGTTAAAACCGGTTATATATCGCAAAAATCGAATATAGTTGGCCGATCATTATGAGAATATCATAATATAACCAATTTATTACAATACAAAAATTAAAAAAAAGTCCCAAACTTCTATCTACCAAAGTTGGTATTTTTACTAAACACCAAATACCATTTCCAATCGTTGAGTTATATGGCAGCTAAAAGATCGTTATAAAATTTGGTAGGTCGGATCAACTGACATAAAATAGAATCTGTACGAAGCTCCAACTTTCTTTTCTCCAACCCCAACTTTCTTTCTTTCAAAAACACGAAAGTTGCGTCATTTCCGATCGTTCCGATAGCAACTATAGGATACAGTCGGCCGATCATTTTGAAATTTGGTAGGTAGGTTGCCAAAAATAGCACTCATGCAAAATCCGAACTCTCTAACTCTAAAAACACCAAAGTTATACCATTACTTTGGTATATTTAACACGATTAGTCTCCTATCGATCTCAAAAATACTCGAAAGAGTGTTTTTGAGTAGAGCATTGCCATTACTGGGTGAGGCTGGTCTGATCCCCAATCACCAGTTTGGCTTCAGGTGGTCCCACGGAGCCCCGGAAAAATGCCACAGAATGGTGCAGTATATCCTGGACGCCTTCGAAATCAAGAAGTACTGCCTGGCTGCAATGCTGCATGAGAAACAAGCCTTCGACCAGGTCTGGCACTCCGGTCTCCTGCTTAAATTGAAGACTAACCTGGACGGACCTGAAAGACCGCAAATTTGCGGTCAGATGCGGAGAGGACCCTTCTTGACTCAGGGAGATCCGCACCGGAGTCCCCCAAGGCAGTGTGCAGGGCCCTTTATTATACAATGTCTACACGGCCGGTCTCCCAGTTTTGCGGAGCCCCACGTAATGGCAGCCACTAATGCGGACGATACCGCCTTCCTGACCGCTGCTGACAACACTACAGAGGCAGCTGCTGTCATGCAGGAGCAACTACATCTTCTCGGCGATTGGCAGAGAAGGTGGAATATTCAAGTGAATAACGATAAATCCACCACCACCACATTTTCTCTCCGTTGGGGAAGTAGCCCACCGGTCCACCTCAACAGCTCCCCCATCCCACAAGTAGAAAACCCAAGATACCTGGGCTTCACGCTAGACAGGAGGCTTACTTGGGAGCCTCACCTAGTCAAAAAGCGAAAGCAGTGTGAAGTAAGATTGAGAGCGTACTATTGGCTGAAGGGTAGAAGGTCGAAGCTAAGGACCTCCTCGAAAATCCTAATCTATAAGGCGATTATTCGGCCAATTTGGACATACGGGATCCAACTTTGGGGCACGGCCAGCAAGACTAATATTCAGACTATCCAGACGTTTGAAAATAGAGCCCTCCGTATCGCCACTGGGGCCCACGTCTAGAGTCATTGTTGAGTCATACTTGATCTAGAGCGAGTTAATGAGCTTGTGCTAAAAACATCACTGGTTAAGAAACATGCATTCTAACAAAGAAAAAATATTGCGGTACAATATTTATCTTGTACTTGCAAAACACATCAAATATACTGTATTTCATTCTGATAAAGAATATGAAGCATAAAAGCACAACGGAAATTTACTTGTACTTTTTTGAGGCAGTTAATTTTTGTGCTTGTGCTCAGGCACCGCATGTTTTTTTGTCGTTGTGTCTGCAGTGTTAAAACACTGCAACCGCTTACAATGCGGTGTCTCTAACACGGCAAAAAGTGTGAGTATACTACTAGTGTCGAAAACAGCCACCGCTATACATCTCTACTATGTACCATTTTAGCTTATTTCTTAGCTTTAGCTTATTTCAAGCTAGCATATATTAAAATGAAATAGCTTCAAAAATACTTGAAATGCATATAGCTTAAAATCTGGCTTTTTTTCAAATTTCATTTAGCTAATTTCGGCTTTAAAAAATTTATAACAAAACATGGAAGATTGTGCAGTTAACGGCTTATATATGGGGTATGCCTTTGAGAAGGAAATCAAAAACGAAAAATATTTTGGTGAAAAATATGAAATCAGAGAAGATTGTAAAAGCTTCATCAAGGCTTTAATTATTTAACTAAGGGAGAGGTAAGCTTTAATTGGATTTTAATAAAATGATATTTATTAATTAGCAGCGTAATTTCAGACTTCCTCATAACATTGAAGTTCTAAAAAAAATTGATAAATTTGCCGTTGGCAATATGCTACATGCAAATAAAACGCCAGATAAAATTATTTCGTTGTTGGAACATTTCAAATATAACAAGAAAGAAAAGCTAACTTCGGGCGGATCCGAAGTTGATATACCCTTGCAGTTAAATCCGGATATATATCGCAAAAATCGGATATAGTTGGCCGATCCTTATGATTACATCATAATAAAACCAATTAATTACAATAAAAAAATCTAAAAAAAAGTCCCAAGCTCCTATCTTCAAAAATACGAAAGTTAATATTTCTACCAAATACCGTTTCCGATCGCTCAGTTATATGCGAGCTATAAGATATAGTCGACCGATCGTTATGAAATTTGGTAGGTCGGATTAACTGACAAAAAATATAATTTATACCAAGTTCCAGCTTTCTATCTTCAAAAACACGAAAGTTGGGTCATTTCCGATCGTTCAGTTATATGGCAGCTATAGGATATAGTCGGCCGATCCTTATGAAATTTGGCATGTCGTAATGTTTTGCCAAAAGTAGCTCTCATGTAAAATTTGAACTCTCTTACTCTAAAAAAAACCAAAGTTATACCATTTCCGATCAATTAGTTATATGGCAGCTATAAGATATAGTCGGCCGATTCGGGCCGTTCCGACTTATATACTGCGTGCAAAGGAAAGAAGGGTGTGTGCAAAGTGTCAAGACGATAGCTTTAAAACTGAGAGACTAATTCACGTAGACACAGAAAGACAGACGGACAGACGGACATGCGCATATCAACTCAGGAGGTGATCCTGATCAAGAATATATATACTTTATAGGGTCGGAGATATCTCCTTCACTGCGTTTCACACTTTTGGACAAAATTATAATACCCTCTGCAATTTGGAAAAATCCATCTAATTAATTGGGAAAAAAAGGAACAGACTATAAAGTTTTGGTCAGAAGTTTTGATATACAAGGATGCTGGCCAAAACAAAGCTTTCGAGCAACTGGCGTTATTTGCTTTGCATATACTTTCACTGCCATGCACAGTGGTCCAGCCCGTAGGCCAAAAATAAAAAAACCAAAGTCCAAATTTTGACTTTAAATTGATCGGCACCCCAATACATTGATATGATTTTACCGCATTAGTGTTAGTAACGAATAGCAGAAAGTAGGCTGTGAGCATGACGTTTCACACATTTATACTGTGTGTGTGTGGCAGAGCTCGGGCAGAGAAATTTCCTATGCCCCCGAGATAGGGCCGTGCCGACCTCTGCTTTAAATGTACCATTTCTTATTTATAATTGGTCTACCTATTTGAAATAATTCTTCTTTTTGTTTTAATCTGCCTGTCCGCTTCAAGAATAGCATCGAAAGTGATAGCATGATATTCATTGTGAATTGCAGCGTAAGCAACGTGCAAGTGAAGCTCTCCGCAAAAAGCTAATTAAACATTTTTTAAACAAGTGTTTGTGCCATGGAAGTTATTAATATTTTAAAGAAAGGTATTAACTTTCTTTTTTCAATAAAAAGTATATGTGGTATTTGTTGTGTTTTGTGTAAATCATTTTTGTATTTAGTACATAATTGTGAACGTTCTTAGTTTGTCTTCTCTGTGTTTGGTTAGAGTTTTAGTTGTGATGGCACTCGTTGGCATTCACAAATCTTTTTGTATAATATTCTTAAGCATTTTAAGAATATAAGAAAGTTTAGTTTAGGTGCCGTAAGGTGCCGTGCGGCTTGCAAAATACAAAAAGGTAACCTAACCTTAATTTGAAAAAACCGCATATATATCGCAAGAATCAGATTTAGTTCGCCGATCCTTATGAAAATATCATAATATAACCAATCTATTACAATACAAAATCTAAAAAAAGTCCCAAACTTCTATCTTCAAGAACACCGAAGTTGGTATTTCTACCAAAACCATTTCCGATCATTCAGTTATATGACAGCTATAAGATATAGTCGGCCGATCCTTATGAAATTTGGTAGGTTGGATCAACTGACCAAAAATAGAATCTGTACAAAGTTTCAACTATCTATCTTAAAAAGCACAAAAGTTGGGTCATTACCGATCAAACATTTATATGGCAGCTATAGGATATAGTCGGCTGATCCTTATGAAATTTGGTAGGTCGTATTATTTTGTCAAATATAGCATTCGTACAAAAACTGACTGTAAAAACACCAAAGTTATAGCATTTTCGATCAATCAGTTATATGGCAGCTATATGATATAGTTGCCCGATCTGGCTGATTTTAACATATTATTTTAGAATAAAAATATAAATATTTTTTGCCAAGTTTCCAGTCCCTACCTCAACTAGAAGTATTTTTGGCCGCTCTCTTCATACAAGCCGGACCACTGTGCCATGGTCGAATGCTGCGGTTGAGAGGGTACTCAGCCAAATGAACATCGTAAAAACAAAGTTGCGCAACCAAATGTGTTTAAAAAGCTTGAACGCATTATTAAGAATAAGGTTTGTTGTTGAAATTTCAAATTATTTAAAATATACTAAGTATTTTTTTTTTTAAGTTATAAATGTGGACAGTGACGTCATGGCAAAAGTTGCCATGACTACCAACTTCCAACGAAATACCTCGCTTTGGTTCAATCATCCGCCAATTATATGGAATCTAAGGAATTGATGAAATTATTTCTTTACTATAATAGTTATATAAATATTATATCGATATCGTATTAATAAAAGTAAAAAATCAAATTTTCTAATGTTTTCCATGGTTAGCTTATTTTTAGTTTTTTTTTTTTTTTTTTAATTTTTAGCTTATTTTAGCTTATTTTTTTCTTCAATCTAGCTTATTTTGTTCCTCAAAATCTGGCAGCACATACCTTTTTAGCCTTTTTCTATTTTTCTTTAGAAACTCGCTACTTAGGAACTTACAGGGCAGTGTAAAAAAAAGTATCTGGTTACCCAAAAATTTGGGGTAATCCGAGGTATTCGAAAAGACGCTGCTGCATAATAGTTTCAGATAATAAGTGTCACTTAAAAAATCATTAAAACTTACTTAAAGGTTCAATAACATCGTAATTTTTTCTCAGCCTTTAACTTTGTAGTCTGTATTATATTTATTAAAAACGTTACTTTTTGTCGTTTATAGATCTCAAGCTGTAAAGCTAAAATCATCACTTCACTGTCCTTCATATAAAACACATAGATGAAAACCTAGCATATTTTTGTTCTGCTTTGACAAAATTACCAACACTACCACAATACATTGGTAGGATTCTGATGCATTATTATTAGTAATGAATAGCAAAAAGTAGGCTGCGAGCGTGAATTTTTGTTCGTTTATACTGTGTGTGTTGGGCAGAACTCTGGCACCAAAGTTTGCTCTGGCTAGTTGTTTTTATATATCGGTTGTGCTACCCTGCTGGTGCTCTTAGAGGGTATTCGGTGAGAGAGATCCTTTTGGTGGTCTTAGCGCAGGAGCATCACACTAAGGATATTGGTAAAATAGATCCCATTAGATCACACTAAGAATATTTGGTTGAAGTATCACGTTATAGTACCAAGCAACTGAATAATTAACCTTGAGCTATAGTGGCGGGTAACAGCGCTAATGATAATTAAATGCTAATGAAACAGCTATATACGGTTGTTGTCAATGGTAAATATTGCCTGTTCTATTAATTAGTCATTACGCGGTCTGGTGAAGCTTGCCAACTCGATCAGGCATTCGCCGACTTCGGTTGCTAATAAGTTAAACATATTGGTTGGGGATGTTTATCTTGGCATTAGGTGCCACTGATTTTTCAAACACTAGGTTTAATTAATTTTTGAAAGTCCTTTTAGTCAACAAAAACACAGTTGCAAATTTAAAGTTATGAGTCTTCTTAGAATTAGATGTACATTCTGACTGCTTTATTACATAAAGGGGGGTTTCTACCTTTGCCCCAAAAGCTGCTGTTTTTATACCCTTGCAGAGGGTATTATAATTTTAGTCTGAAGTGTTCAATGCAGTGAAGGAGACATCTCCGACCCTATAAAGTATATATATTCTGGATCAGGATCACCTCCTGAGTTTATATAAGCATGACCGTCTGTCTGTCCGCCTGTCTGACCAACTGTATGTTTCTATGTAAACTAGTCTCTCAGTTTGAAAGCTATCAACTTTAAACTTTGCACACGCCCTTCTTTATTTTGCACGCAGTATATAAGTCGGAACGGCCGAGATTGGCCGAGTATATCCTATAGCTAACATATAACTGATTGATCGGAAATGCTTTAACATTCATGATTTTTGAGTTAGAGAGTTCGAATTTTTTATGAAAGCTATATTTGGCAAAATAATACGACATACCAAAAGAAAGGATTCGTTAACTACATTTTATAGCTGCCATATAACTGAGCAATCGGAAATGTCCCAACTTTATACAGATTCTATTTTTGGTTCGGTAATCCGACCTACCAAATTTCATAACGATCGGCTGACTATCTCATATAGCTTTCCTTTCTTGTTATACCTTTGTATACATCGTGTGCACGAGAAACGAAATTGTTCCTTTAACGGAATTTTTCTATTGCGCATTAGTTTTCGTAATAGTGGGTTGACTGCAGAATGTGAGTTATTGTGCGAATTTTGAAGAGCGTGTTCGGTTGATTGAATTGTGATGTGTAAAATAATTTAATAAATAGAAAACCACGCTAACTTTTGGAAATTTATTCTATTAAAAAACTTTCTGATTATTTTCCGTTATTTTTATTTACCATAGGAATTATGAGTTCAGACGATGACTATATACAAAATTCGCGAAGAAAAATTCGTAGAATATATTCATCATCGGAGTCGGAAAATGAGGATTCAGAAGATCAGCAAGATTGGAGTCGTGTTATAACAGATTCTGCGCTCTTTGAAGAATATAATGAAGAACACATTGTACTTCAAGAAATAGATTATGAAAATCCGTTTTCAATCTGTAAATTATTTCTAAGTGATGATATAATTGACCTTATGGTATTATAACCAAACAAATTTTAATGATTTTAAATGACTTATTCTGATTATCATTCTTACTTTCATTTATTATTATTATTTTGATTTTAGACACTAAGTTTGAAGAATTATTATTTTTACTTTTGACTTTTAAAATAACTGAATAATTAAATTTTGTTTTGCTTCAGAAAGAACTGCAAAAATAAATTTTGTTTGTGTTGAAAACGCCTACAAAAAATATAAATTTATCATTCCAATCTATTTTGTTTTATTTCTTTCCAGTATGGGTTTTTTCGTATGTATCTTTCTAGTATAGTTTTTGAATTAAAAGTATGAATATTTGTGTACCACCGGTGGTACACAGGCAAGTTCATTTACCTGGCGTCGTGTACCGACGCCGACCTATTAAATTTCATAACGATCGGCCAACTATATCTTGTAGCTGCCATAAAACTGAACGATCGGAAATGGTTTTTGGTAGAAATACCAACTTTGGTATTTTTGAAGATAGAAGCTTGGGACTTTTTATAGATAATTTATTGTAATTAATTGGTTTTATAATGATATTCTTATAAGGATCGGCCAACTATATCCGATGCTTGCGATATATATCCGGTTTTAACTGCAAGGGTATATAAACTTCGGCTCCGGATGAAGTCAGAAATCAGACGATAAAGGTCACTTCGTTTTTTTACACAAAAATATAGAGAACAAATGTGTTTTTTGAGAAACATAAGTTAAAAGTCGTGTAAAATTATTGTTCAATATTTTTAAAAATTTTTACTACGGGCCATAGCCACAGGCACACAGATTAAAATGCTTTTTGGTTTTTTGGTTTCAGATTACCCAGTTTGCCAAAATCGGGATAGCCTGCCGAGAATTTGTGTTTTAATACTGTACTTCATCGCGCTAAAACTTCATCAATTTTTATTTTTTTCGCTAAAAAAATTTGTGAATATTCATGAACACATACCAAATATATGATAAACAATTTAAAGCTCTATCTTTTAATCGACCGTAGACAAAAGTTCGCAAAAAAACACTTAGAAAAACGGCTTCCAGACGGGATAACCTCCTTAAATTTTTTTTTACCAACACAAGGTGTTTTCTTTTGAATGTATTGAAATTTGCTCCGTCGTAAGCTGCGTTTGGGCACCCCTGCTTTAAAGATTAACATAGTTAAATTGTGGGTGGAAAAGATGAGTACCGGGTATAATACTTTATATTCGGAAAAAAACCGCAAGGTGGAAACTCTCCTTAAATGAACTATAGTTACCAATAAAAAAACAAAAAAACTAAACAAGGGCAAGTTAAACGACAGTCAAAGCGTTGACATGATATCCCCGCTGTAAGCTGAGACTCTCCGTCGGGGATAGGGTTCCGGAATCCTGAATCTGAGCTTAGACAGCAGCTGGGCCACAGATGGCACACATTTCGGTTCAGACCATTTACTAATACTTTGCTATTTACTAACTATTACTATAAAAATACAAACCTAATCAGTCATGACAAAAAAGAAAAGCAGGGGCCTCCGTAGAAGGAAAGAGACTCGATTTAAAATAAAAACAAGAAAGCAAAGCTAACTTCGGGCGGAGCCGAAGTTGATATACCCTTGCAGTTAAAACCGGATATATATAGCAAACATCGGATATAGTTGGCCGATCCTTATGATTACATCATAATAAAACCAATTAATTACAATAAAAAATCTAAAAAAAAAGTTACAAGCTTCTATCTTCAAAAATACGAAAGTTGATATTTCTACCAAATACCATTTCCGATCGTTCAGTTACATGGCAGCTATAGGATATAGTCGGCCGATCCTAATGAAATTTCGTAGGTCGGATTAACTGACCAAAAATATAATCTGTACCAAGTTCCAATTTTCTATCTTCAAAAACACGAAAGTTGGGTCATTTCCGATCGTTCAGTTATATGGCAGCTATAAGATATAGTCGGCCGATCCTTATGAAATTTGGCATGTCGCAATGTGTTGCCAAAAATAGCTCTCGTGTCAAATTTGAAATCTCTAACTCTAAAAACACCAAAGTTATACCATTTCCGATCAATCAGTTATATGGCAGCTATAGGATATAGTCGGCCGATCCCGGCCGTTCCGACTTATATACTGCGTGCAAAGGAAAGAAGGGTGTGTGCAAAGTTTCAAGTCGATAGCTTTAAAACTGAGAGACTAGTTCGCGTAGAAACGGACAGACAGACAGACAGACGGACAGACGGACAGACGGACAGACGGACATGCTCATATCAACTCAGGAGGTTATCCTGATCAAGAATATATATACTTTATAGGGTCGGAGATGTCTCCTTCACTGCGTTGCACACTTTTGGACAAAATTATAATACCCTCTGCAAGGGTATAAAAACTATATCTTCTTGAGGGTATAAAACGCACAACAATACTTACTTTTGAAAACAATCACGAATCAGTTTAAAGTTCTGGGTTATCTTATTCACAAGAGCTCCTAAGCAGGACACGCAACTAGTAACTTCAGCTTGGTTTCGCGAAACAACCAGTAACATCAAATGTTCCTCCAGAGAAGCCAAAAAAGATTCACTAGCATTGTTAACAAGAGGGACCACTTTTTCAAGAATATCTGCAACCGCACATATAAATTTCGCAGCAGTCGCTGAATGACACTTTATATTCAGATAAGGCTCTATAGTCATAGCATGTCGAACAAGCAATTGCGGTCGAACTTTTGCTAGTAAATGGAGTGTGGTTATACAACCAAGCATTCTTGCATTATCAGTATCCTCCAGTTCAATTAATCGATCAACAAGCCCGTCAGCCAATTGCTGACAAGCTAGCATAATTTCCGGTGCGGGCTCAGTATTTTTCTTTACAGGTTCATTTACGCTCCCATCAGATTTTGACATATTTTCTTTTGGTTTGAAAATCTGTAAAAAAGAATGCATAAAAAAATCAATTTATTATTAAATATAATTTTATATCTAATAAGATGGCCAAACTCCGTTAAAGGGAAAAGTTTTTAAATTGTTTCTTTTTGAAAAATCCAAAGTGACAATTATTTGTATTAATTATTTCGTATATAAGAATTAACTGATTCAACTGATTGGACTGGCCAAATTGGATAATCAAACTGGTTATTTAAGAAAAAAAAACGTCAATAGTATTGACAAATTAAATGGGATAATAAACTAGTTTTAGTTAGGTAAAAAAAATAGATCGATTTCAAATGACTCCCACAAAGGATTCAATTTAGGTACGAGTCGAGTCATCGTTGCTGTAAAAAAATAAAAAAGTTCTATCAACTGCATAAGCAAGCTTAAAGAGAAAGAAAGTTATTTTCCGTTTTTTTTATTAGACTATTAGGTTTGAGACTCCCTGTCAAAAAGGAGACAACTTACTGATTCCTTGAATTTCCATAATTCTACAAGACACATCTTATTAATTTAAAATATTTTAGTTTCTATTTCGATTGGCATTAAAAAAACAAATACATAAAGGTCAGAGCCAATCTTTTAAAAAATTTTGCTTACATCTAGAAGTAAAATTTTCTCTCATACAGAAAATTATATGGTACGTCACAACGTGAAAGGAAATGAACACCCTCTATGGTACATTTAAGACAAGATCATAGCTACCAAATAACTCTCATGCGATAAATATGCGGTCTTCGCATATTACAACCGAAAAATACATGAAAGTTTTCTCTCCCTCTCTAAGATTCTCTCTCTCTAAGATTCAGTAGAAACCGACTCTTAATTTAAGCAATAAACGATGTTTTGTTGTTGTTGTGTTTTGGTTGGTGTTCAGTGGTTTATTATTTTCCTGTCATTGGGAAAAAGCTTGTGAAAAAGAACTTTATAGAATATTTATAAGGGCAATATATTTATTTATTATTTATCTGGAAAATCAAGAGGGAATTCAATATTACCGCACTGCTCAAATGGTCCCAAAACAACAGTCATTCTTAGACTATAAGTTATTGAGAAAGAGTACACTGAAAAAAAAAATTATATAAAAAATAAAAAAAAATATCTATATATATAAAAGAACATCGTGTTTTATGTTACACCACTTATAAATCAAGAACGGAAGAACAGATTTGAGTGAAAATTGGTAGGGAGGTAGCTTAGAGCCAGGAGAAGGACATAGGATACTTTTTGTCCCGTTCGACAGCGTTCCTCCCTGGCCCATACTTTTTTATTTAGGCAGACAGCTAAGAAGAAAATGTCAAATGTCAAAATGTCAGTTACAAACGAAGTCAAATTCATAGTCAGGCTCTCAAATTTAACAACGAACCAAAAAGATTGTGTTGCGCTTCCGGGAAAGTGAAATTGCCTCAACTTGAAGCACCACCAGAGCCTCTGCACTCTCTATTGATATTTGTAAGAAATCAATATTAAAACTATTTCTATTAAATAAATAATTAACAAGTGGATTGAAGTGAAGTTTAATTAATAATGCCGCGACCAAGACGATCGAATCTTTCCCGAAACAGCCGTAATGCAAGAAGAATACAAAATACTGCATATGAAAGGACTGAAGAAGAACAAGAAATTGCACGTGAACAGCGCCGCAATAGTATGGCTCGACTTCGTGCTTCTCAAATAGATTTTAATTTGCTACGCAGAACAAGATATTTAGCTGATTTGAATCGAGCTGCGTTTCGATACGATTGCAGCAATGATTACAGCTTGCATCCTAGCGTTTGCATTGGGCAAATGGACGTTGTTTGCGAGTATTGTGGTCCATTAAAGTTTTCCGGAGAAACGCCTGGATTATGCTGCGTTAATGGTAAAGTGAAATTGCCAGTGTTGACTCCGCCACATGAGCCATTGTATTCATTGCTTTGCGGCGAAACACAAGAATCACGCCACTTTCTTGCAAATACTCGAAAATACAATAGTTGTTTCCAAATGACGTCATTTGGGGCAGACATTATCGAAGAAGGAGGTTTTAATCCGACATTTAAGGTATTCATTTTTGTACTTACATAGAATGTAGTTAAAGAATCTGGTTTTTATTTTGTAGATACAAGGACAGATTCACCATCGAATTGGATCATTACTACCTTTCGAAGATACACAGAATACATTTTTACAAATATATTTCATGGGCAACATGGAAGAACAACTTGATCGACGCCTAGGGATCAATGCAGGAATGAAGCGAGCAATTCTTCAAGACTTGCAGTGTCTGCTTCATGAACATCGTGCGTTGGTCAGGTTGTTTAAGAGTGCTTTAGAGCGCATGCCAAATGATGACTATAAAGTTGTCATCAAAGCAGATAAAAGACCATCTGGAACACACGAACGCACATTTAATGCTCCAACAGTAGACGAAGTTGCCATCCTGATTGTTGGTAAACAATTGGAAAAACGCGATATTGTGCTTACACGTCGCGATACTGGGCAACTGCAACAAATATCGGAAACTCCTCGATCATATGACGCATTGCAATACACACTGATGTTTTGGCAAGGAGAAGATGGATATTATCTATATATATAAAAGAAAGTCGTGTTAGTTACACCACTTATAACTCATGAACGGCAGAACAGATTTGGCTGAAAATTGGTAGGGAGGTAGCTTAGAGCCAGGAGACGGACATAGGATACTTTTTATCCCGTTCGAAAACGATAATTATACTCCTCCGAAATGGCTGCTTTTATAGTAATGAATAACAATAAGTAGGCTGTGAGCGTAACGTATTGTACATTTATGTGTGTGTCATATGCCCCTGAAATAGGGGTCCGCCGATTACTTATCTACAGTCACCAATGCCAAGAAAACGCAATTGGGCCAATTTTAGTCATCAAACAGTAAATTCTAGAGCTGCGCGAGATAGAAGAATACGAGATCAGGAGAACAAATTTATGAAGGTAATGAAAAGGCGCGTGTAAGCATGGCGCAGTTACGTGAATCACAATCGAAAGATGCACTAGATGAATATAATCAACAAAGACCACTTTTCAAAGAAGAGAAGCGCACAGATTAATAGTTAGAAGAAGAATTAACTAACAACGTCAACAAGTTTATCGAGGATTCACATCTGGGCAATTTCTTCGACTAGCATTCCAGTAAGAGCCTGATGTTGAAAATTCTGCTTATTCCAAAGTGATTATTGTGAACATTCAAAGTGAAAGTTCCAAAGTGAACATTCCTTATTTCGCTTCTTTCTGCCGAGTTACGATTAAAAAAAAAAATGGCAACGCATTGGCCATTGCATCTTCTGGCGTTGCAGCAACCTTATTAGATGGAGGCATAACAGCTCATTCAGCACTTAAGCTGTCATTGAACATTCAAAATAATCCAGATGCAGTGTGCAACATTAAAACAATCGTCTATGGGCATAGTGCCCATATTTTGGATGAATGCACTATAGGACGTAAAAATTCGCTTGGGGAATTGGATTGGTCATTTAGGGATATAAGGAACAATGATAAACTATTTTACGGCCCTTTGTTACTCCTTTCAGGTCTTCACGGTTAACGTACGCTGATGAATTCAATGCTTGCTTAAAATCATCGCAACTGTGGCGTAATGTTGAAAAAGAACTGACCAAGAATATGCGCGATCAAATGCTTCAGGATCCATCCTTTCTCTGAACAACTGTTAGATATTGGCGAGGGGAATTTTGCTGTACGTGAAAATACTGGATGTACTTGAAATACTGAAAAACATTTATTAACCAAAATAAATGAAGAAAAAACAGCTAGCCCTTATAGAAAACAAAAAAGGGCAAAACAACGTTTGACGGGGTCGCTAGTGTTAAATATTTGACAGTTAAAAAAAGGCCCTCTATTTTTTACAGCAGCCTATTATTTCAATGTCAAATAATGCATAGTTTCTTACCTAAAAAATTCAAGTCAAGTTGACCATTTTGGCAAAATGCATTCAAAACAAGTTTTTTCATTTAAAAAGAAGAAAAAAATCGAGCTTCCTTAAAGATTGAGGTGCCTTTGACACATATTCAAAATTTATAGTAAAATTGTTTTTGCATCTCCCGCTTCCGTGCAGACCATTGGTCACCTGCATTTGCCCTCATTCGTCTTCTCACACATCCGATCGACTTCTTTCGGCTACAAAGTGTCCATGTAAATTTTACATCTAAATCAGAGGTCGGCACGGCCCTATCTCGGGGGCATAGGAAATTTCTCTGCCCGAGCTCTGCCACACACCCACAGTATAAATGTGTGAAACGTCATGCTCACAGCCTACTTTCTGCTATTCGCTACTAACACTAATGCGGAAAAATGATATCAATGTATTGGGGTGCCGACCATTGATCTAAATTAATAGTAATAGTCATCATGACGTTTATTTCTATACATAATATTTCTATATTTCTTGACGTATCTCAAGCCTTCGACCGAGTTAAACTTAATGGACTCATGCACAAAATTAAAGCTCATTTTCGAACATACACTCACAAGCTACTTCAGTCGTACCTCTACAATAGAATATTCACAGTGAGATGCACTGAGATGCGCGTACTAAAAAAACGAACAAATATTTAACCTTATACCGTTTACTCTTAATAGACAAACAATCCTTTATGTGTTCCATCTTGAGCCGTTCCATTAGTGTCCCGGCTCCTGTACAGGGACCCTTTGCTTTAGCGTCGTGCCATATGCAAGTAGCACGCTTCTGGCGCAATCAAGCTTTTCGTGCCCAAGAAACAGTTTATATTTTAACACATGTATATATCGAATCTGATAAACATTGTAAATATCGGTTCATTAAGTTCTTCGTATTGCTTTAAATTGTCCGCAACTTTTCAACTGTCCAATGATGAGTGCTGGATTCCTTTAATTGTATCAAAATAACTACATAATTTACCATTAATGAGTAATATAAGTTATTTTTTTTACTAAAAACCAACATCTTTTTTTAATTTATTTCTCTAGATCAGTGGTGGCCAAAGTTTTTTATTTCATTTTTCGTTAATTGAAAAGTTTGAATGGGCACTAAAACAGTGAATTTTTTTAGTGCAAAATTTACGCGTCCTAATGTTGTTGTTTTTATGGAGGAAATTTGCTCCAACAAAATTTCTGACCAAATTTTTATTAGTGAAAACATTTTTTTTTAAGTTTGGGCTGTCAAGTGAGGCAAAATGTGTGCAAATGGGTGAGCTTCTAAAATAATTTTAGAGTGCTCAAACTGTCAGTGTGCCACCAGCGCTGCGAGAAAAATTCCAACACTATGCTCGCGTGCTATGGAAAATTAGAGATTGCCCACAACTGGTCTAGAATTGTTTTCTCTAGAATTCATTTCATAGTTCGAAGTATCAAATTTCATTTAACATACTCTCACAGCCTTGGTGTATTTGGTAAATATATCGTGTACCCATAATCAATATTAGTGTACAATCCCAGTGGGACAAAATTTCGTAAAATAAAACAAATATCTGATAGCTTTGTTTGTGGAAGTGATAGTTTCGTATTCGATAGTTTAAAAACGGATCGTTTAAGAGCAGGGACCGAAATCATTATGAGTTTTATTTTAAAAATCACAAAATAATCATTATTTTCTGAGCGAAAAAATAAAAATCAGAAATAATCCTTATTCTATGATCAAAAAATAAAAATCACAAAATAATCATTATTTTATGATCAAAACATAAAAATCATGAATAATCATTATTATTTTAATTTTTTTCACTCAAAAATATCTCTCAATTCAGGATTTCGCGTTAGGTATTAGATTTTTTGTATATTTGACTGCATATCTTATTAGACAACATAAGTATACAGGTACCATTTAGTACCATGATTTTTTTAATAACAGCCTTACCAACAGCCAGAATAAAAATCATAACAATAATCATTATTCACGGTCCCAGTTTAAAAGCCTTTTTTAAATATTTTTTTAAACTTTTTTAAGGGGTTATACAACGAAAATGGACGCTAAAATTTGCGACAGGCCCCAGCAGACGCCAGACGGCATCTTACTTTTTTTCTTACGCTCATATTGTCATTGAAAGTTTTCTGTTTGCGCTTGGTTGGTCTGCGCCAAAATTGATCTTTGTAGGTATATGTGTTCACACATTCACATACACCGTTGCATGTGTGCGTGCGATTTCGTTTCGAAGCCAGTACAAATTTTTTTGAATTTTGCAACTTTTTAGGCCTGCTACCTTAAGAAAATATGTGTATTCATTATTGGGTTAAGAATGAAAGAAATTATATTATTTGTTGTATTATAATTTTAATATTATAGAGTACATTTTATATTTATTCAGAAATACAATTAAGTGGTAGCAGTAAAAGGTTTTTCATATACGAGTACATACATTTTTACGAGCCAATAAAAATAAATATACTGACATAAAAACAGATTCAATCGACGTCACTTGAAATTTCGACTGCTTTTAAGTTATTGTTATTGAATATAAACTCTGCCCAGTCTCTAACGGAGACCTCAGGGTAACTGATCCCTTGTTTTAAGAAGCCTTACATGGGCGTCGCGGATCTCCGACCGGATAGAACTATCTTTTTTCCGTAGCTTGTGGGAACACTTATGTAGAATTCAAGTAATAATAAAAAAGTCGGGATCTCCAAAAAAACCCAACCCAATACCCGAGACATTGACGAGTGAGTCCGGTCAACATGGCAGGGAAGATGGCGAGTGAGCATTCCTGTCAAGCCAAAATCGGTAATCCGATTCCTGCAGGGCCCCGCCCAAAATTGGAGGTGGCTGGTGAAAAGCGAAGAAAAGAACCGCAGGGCAAATCCTTCAAAACCACGAGCGAGCTTAGACGACAAAGAGCTCCGAAGAGTGTCTCAAAAAGGTAAAATGGGCAAAAAGTGTGCTACCTTCATATGGCATGACGGCGACGCCCACAGCTACACACTAGGTAGAACAAAAGCGGGAACGACCGCAGCCCAAGCGGGAGCTCTCCCAGGATCAAGAACACAACCAAAAATGTCCTTTTCCGAAATATCTAAAAGCCGCCGATGGGTATGGCGTCATTGATCGAGGCAACTCCGAAGGCATGATTCCGAATGAAAAAAAGGAAGCCGCCGTAGCCACGAAGTGCTTCGAAACTCTGGCCAGGGAACCGGGCACCGTCTGCAAAGACATGGGGACGATGAGCGGCCGGCGGAGCTCTTTAAATCGGCAGTACAAGAACTCGGAGAGGTCTACGAGGGCCCCAAGCTCGTTGCGCTAAGCTGGCGGGACGTCAACGATATAGATTCCGGCTTCCATTAAGGAACGAGGCCAAATCCTTACAATGCTCCAGCGATGCAAGCCTCACTTTCCCACAACGGAATGACGTGTGGCGAAGGTCGATCTAATGAAGGGACCGACGAACCAGGCAGTCCTAAAAATAAACATAATCAACCAGATTAGAGGCGGAAGTCAAACAGGTGCAGATGCACCTGTTTAGCAGGCGGATTTAGCAAATGCCCCTACGGATTCTGTAGATAAACCTCCACGATAAACCTCCTCCAGCCTCGGTCGCCCTCTTGCTCCATCTGTCTGACGATGGAGCCGACATCGCCCTCACCCAAGAACCCTGTTTAGTAGGAGGAGGGGTCTCTAGACTAGAGACCAAGGAGTATAAGCTGCTAACAGCAGGTTCAGAAGGAATAAAGCCTGCATTCATGCTCAAAAGCATTAAAGCATATTTTTGCTCAATAATTTCAGTGACGCAGAAAACGCGGCAGGGAATGTGGAGTGTCAGGAAACTCCAATCCGGGTGCTGTCGTCGTACGTGGTCTACGAAAGGCCGAAACCCCCAGACGAGCTAGTGACAAGGATAGGTGAAGTTAGCAAGAAGCGCAACATTGGCCTGCTAATAAAATGTAACTCCAAACTCATTTAACTTAATAACAAGTAAAGAATTTAAAGTTTCTGCACTTAAAGAGTTTGGTCGCACGTTTAAAATGTAGTGAAGCGCTGAAAAGGCGCTCTCAACAGTCACCTGAGTCGCCGGTACAGCCAGTACTACGTGTGCGAGCGTACTCAGATGGCGCATATACACTCATACAAACGCAAAAGACTTTTATTTTCTTCGCTCGTTGCAAAACGGTCAGCGAATGACAGGAGCAAAAAGGAGCACAGGCCATTTGTTCAGGAAAAATCCTATCAAAAATCCTAAAAAGGATCACAAGCCTCTGTCGTGTCAGGCAGCAGCCGCTTAATTGTTTTATAATTTGTTTATTATGCTTATGTATGGACATATCGCTTTAGTTGGTCGCAAGCCGACTCTTTCTCGGCCGCTCGACTTCAACGGGCATATCTTAAGAGAGCTTTAGATTAATGTCTATGTCGGTCCGCTCTCTCCGCTATCGAAAGCTTTAGCTTCGCTATGTCTAGTCGGGCCGCACTCTCTATTCATAACATTAGGTTCCTGCATGCACCATAAGCTGGCCTGTCTATGTTGATCATCCAGCTTCATCTGCATGCAGAATAAATAAATTGTAACGTGCAATTATTAAATTTGGACTCTTTATTTTGGAGCGGATTAATGCCATTGAAAACCCTCAACCCCACAAGCACTATAACTTACGCCCTGACGTCCCTTAAAGTAGATGGGCACTGGGTGAGACTCATTGATAAATTTCTGATTTGCAGGACAGTGATGCGTTTCATTAACCCTCTTAAGGTCCGTCAACAAAGGAACCCCCCGAGGAGGAGTCCTCTCCCCTCTCCTATGGAATGTAGCCGTCCTAGATTCTATGTAGCATGGAAGAGAGAGGATGCAAGGTAGTGGCGTATGCCAAGGTCTTTGCCTCCAAAAAAACAAAAGGTCTAAAATGGGGCATGTTACCCTACGTTGTGAGCTGGACCCACACCTCTATAGTCAGATCCATACTACTGTACGGCGTCCTAATATGGTGGACAGACCTCAAAAGGAAAACAACCTTTAAGAAGTTAGAAGAAATTCAGAGGGGCAGCTCTATGCACCAATGGCGCCCTCAGAACCACTCCAAACGCAGCATTAAATGCCATACTTAAGGGGAGGGTAAGGTCAAATCATGCGAAAAAAGCCATCTTTGTGTGATTTTTTTCCTGACGACACAGTTAAAATTTATTTATTCAACCAACGGTATATTAAAGTATGACATTAGAAGAATGTTTTATCAAATTTTTACAAAAAAATATTTAAAAATATGGCAATTGTCCGAACGTGTCGCAAAAAAAAGTTGAATTGCGGTGCCCCTCATAACTCGGTGCTGGATCATTTGTAATCAAAAAATGAAAGTTCATTCGTTAGATTATAGTTCGCCCCAGGTAACGCTGTGAAGGTTTTTTGAAAATTGCAATTTTTTAATTTTTTCGAAGACTTTGAAGTGAAAAACTCAATTTTTTGGGAAAAAATCAGTTAATTTGTCATTGCAAAATCGAAATTATGAACAAAAAAAAAAAAACTCGACAGCGTTACCTCGTAAAATATGTACAGAAATAGTGTTTAAAATTTCAAAAGGATCGGTGCAGTAGTTTTTAAGTTATGAGGGGCACCGACTTTGAAAACGTGAGTTGTGGGAAAAACGCTTTAAAGTTTTAAACACAAAAAAATCCAGTGTAAAACGTGTTAAGAGGAGCCCCAAAATAAATAGGTCTTACTCCAATGAGCTCCTTATGGAAACTGATTTTATTCGGTGAAGTTCTCTTATAAGTACGATACATGAGAATCTTAAACCAATGTATTTAAAACTACTTATCAACGCACTGCACGTTGACATGCTATGCGACCCTTTCTCAAGTGCGGATGCGCTTATGTTTGTGTTATTTATGATGCTTATGTTTGTGTTATTTATGTTAGGCTGCAGGGGATCGGTTTTAGATTATGCTGTTTGACTCGTATTTCATGGGTCCAATCCCTTGAAACTCTAACTTAAGAATTTCTATAAAAAATAGTGTTCAATGCTTGAACAAAACGTTTATAAGCAACTTCGTCAATAACTAATAATTTCGTCAATTTTGCTTTAATTGACTTGAAATTTTGACACAATATTCTTCAGATATTGTGGATTCAATTTAAAAAATAAAAAAAAAATGAAAAAAAAAAATTTAATACCTTACCCTCCCCTTAACATCATTGGAACCCGAACAACACCGGGAACTCCGCTCTTTTACTTAATCCTAGCATTCCTTAATTCCTAGCAGGACAGATTATTGCTAAGGAACGCAGAAGAGCTCCTTTTATCACCATCATTCTTGAAAGGGAGGAATGAGATGCTCAAACCCCGGCCCCATGAATGCAATATGATTCTATATTAAAAAACCCCCGGGCTCAAAACTAGAAAACAAAGGAGGAGGAGGCGTATACTCCGAACCATTGGACATCAGAGCCCCTTTTATACTACCCAATCACTGGAGCTTTTTCCAGGGTAAGGTGATAGCAATAAAAAAAAGCACTGAAACATTTACATTTTTTCAACCTCGCATGAAGCTAAGTCAGCATATACAGTGACAGCCAAGCGGCTATTAAGGATGTAGTCTCATGTGTGAAGTTGAAAAATAGATTTTTTTTTTTCAAAATCGATCAATTTCAAAAGTACTGTTAAGATTGTACTGTTGAAGTTTCAAATAAAAATATCAAATAATGACAGAGATACAGCCCATAATCGAGAGCTCGCCTACACCGAATAGTATGAGTTACTCGGTAGCGTCTAAACTTTAAACGAATTTTTCTCGGAACGACATTTTTGTGTGCGGCGCAGGTGATTCCCAAAATTCTATGGTACCGATCTATCTGAAATTTGGATATGTTGTTCTAAAAACTAACACCTCTGTCCCGTACTCGAATCATTTATTTCTAATGGTTAGTTTTTTATTTATCATTAATTTAAAATACATTTTTTTAATAAGCTGACAAAACAATAATCTATTCTTATTTTTTGTTTCGGATGACTCTAGCAGTCGAAATCACCTGCACCAGGGACCTACCTTTTTTTTTTATATGCATACTTTGGCACACTATACGGTGTATTAAACTACACCAGAAAAAATTAAACAAAATATTTTCAAATAGTTTATGATGCCTATAAAAACATATTTGAAAATTGAAACGATCGCATTATTTTTTATTAAAAAAAATTTTTTTTTGAAATAACCATTAAAAGTAGGCCGGAACATAAGACTACATCCTTAAATGTTAGAATTTCGTTTGGTCGGCTATTAGACCTATTTTTTGTATTTGATCCTAATAGTACCAATTTTTTCATAGCTTTGAATTCTTACCGTACCGTAAATTTTTGACCGTAAATTTTACCGTACTTTAAATACATTCTTTGACTCATGTATGCCATGGAAATATCCATCCGCTTCAACAAATCCTCCTTGGTTTACAAGGTGCCTTACGAACTTAAAAAATACTAAAAACAGCCTTTTACAAAAATATAAAAAAAAACCTGCAGTAGTATAGAACTTTCAAGCTATCTTGCCTTAGAAAAACTAGCTCGGTCAAATTTTACCACGCATAATGCTGAATGTTATAGGAATTATATTCGCTGCTGCCGGATACAATTTACTTGGGATCCAAAACAGTTTTATAACTTTGTAAACAATAAGCAAGCGTAAACATGTATCTTTTACACCTCTGCTTACGTTTGAAAATTCATCTGCGACCTCTGATCTGCGAACACAAAAAGTCTTATTTAAAAATTTACATTCCCGCTTGGTCTTACATCTGGAGTCCCTTAAAGAAGTCATCTTGGCCCATTACTGTTTACTCTTCTTATTAAGGGGTTATATACCTTCTTTGTCGAAGAAAAAGAGAAAAGTTCGGATTTTTTTTTAGGTATGTAGCAATTAATTAATTACACGGATGTTTTAATTTTTTACACTACACTTTATTAACAATTTTTGTGCAAAATTTCATGGAAAAATATTAAATAGCTTTTAAGGGGTGGCTGTTTCCCTTAGAGGCCTTTTTTTATAGAGCCTTGCGGTGATACTTCCCCAGGTCGAAAAGGTCAACTTAAACCATAAAAGTAAAAAAATTTAATTAACGAACGATCGTTTTAAAAAATTGTTTTTGTATGCATATGGGAACGTTTTACGCTAAAAATGAACTTTTTGGTCTCTAGAAATGGTCTTGGTCTCGGAAATTTGGTCTCGGCGAAAAAAATGTTTGTGTCTGAAAAGTCAATCGTTCAAGCACAGAAAAATTTCATTACGAACATTTGAAAAAAAAATTAAGTAAATCTGAAAGTAAATCGGTTCAGTAGTTTTCCGCCAATCCATATCAACGCAAAGTCATTTTTCAAGAAACACCATTTCGAAATATTCGCGTTTAAAATTTCAAGTTCAGTTTAAGGCCACGACGATGCGCGCGGTTAGAAGCGCTGTAACTTTTTTTCTACTGCTCGAGTCTCTATGAAAATTTGGGAAAACGTTCTCAAGGAGTTGTTCTTTAAGATAAAGCAATACAAAAATTTTCGTTTTTTTGAAAATAAAAAAGGTATATAACCCCTTAACGACTTGCCCCCCGCTTTCACGTACTCTGTAGTTCTCATGTATGCAGATGATGTTAAGCTTTGTCTTCAATACAAACCCGTTTCTGCCCAATGAAATCTTCAGTCCAATCTCGAAAATTTTCAAAAATGGTGTTTAGCGAATGATTTAATACTTAATGGAGCAAAATTCAAACTTATGTCCTTTTATCCTTCTTGCCCTGTCCAGGCTACGTATTTTATGTGAATTTCCTTTTTTTTTGATTGATTTTGGAAATTTTTCCAAAATCTAAACAAGTTTTTAACTCGGTTTCATTCCCGATGAATTTATCAAAATATATGTCAAAAACGGGAAAAGCGGAGACTGTATTGATAATGTGTCACGCCTACTTGTCTTATTATAGGGCTTAAAGTAATCTAAAGTATAAAAAACAAGAAAGGAAAGCTATCTTCGGGCGGAGCCGAAGTTGATATAGCCTTGCAGTTAAAACCGGATATATATCGCAAACATCGGATATAGTTGTCCGATCCGTATGAGAATATCATAATATAACCAACTTATAAAAAATAAAGCTAAAGCAAAGTACCAAGCTTCTATCTTCAAAAATACAAGAGTTGCTATTTTTACAAAATAGCAAATCCGATAAGATATAGTCGGCCGATGGTTATGAAATCTGACTCGGATCTCGGATCTGACCAAAAATAGAATCTGTACTAAGCTCCAGCTTTCTATCTTCAAAAACACGAAAGTTAGGTTAACTCTAAAAACACCAAAGTTATACCATTTCCGATCAATCAGTTATATAGGATATAGTCGGCCGATCCCGGCCGTTCCGATTTATAAACTGCGTGCAAAAGAAAGAAGGCAGTGTGCAAATTTTCAAGTCGATAGCTTTACAACTAAGAGACTAGTTTGCGTAGAAACAGACAGACAGACAGACGGACAGACAGACATGCTTATATCAACTTAGGAGGTGATCCTGATCCAGAATATACACTTTTGAACAAAATTATAATACCCTCTGCAAGGGTATACAAAATGCATAAGGATACGATTTCAACGGTTTTAATGATTTTGCATTAAATTGGTCAAAGATGCCCCACGCTCGAAAAGCCGCCGTGTCATCAAAAATTTCTACAAAATCTATGAATTGGTTTGAATACAGGCATAGTGGTCTCACCAAAATCTCACCAAATCTTTCTGAAGAAACTGTTTCTGTAGGAACGGTTTCTGACAATCGATGAAAAGTGTGTCACTAACGAAGCGTTAAGATTCTGCTTTGTATTTGGTGAGATAATCTATAATCTCTTGATTCTATATCTTTCCGCGACTACACCCCCGCTTATTACATGATTTAATAAACGGGTCAAATAATAGATGCAACCATAAATAACGCAGCGCGCTGTAATTTTCCAGCAATAAGTGATTTTTATACCCAGTAAAATGGTGTAAAGCGATTGATTTAATACATAATGGATCAAATTGCAAACTTATGTATGTCTTTTTATCGTTCTTGCCCTCTCAAGGCTACGTATTTTCTCTATGGGATTTCCTTGAAAAAATTAACTCAAAAATTACCGACCCCTACATGACTAAAAGTTTATTCATGTTTTTGGTCCGTCCGAGCGGGATGGAGTACAAAATCCGTACAAAAGAATTCCTTTACATTTTCAATTATATGGTCTTAACTGGGATGCAAATATACATATTCCATCATACAGTGACAGACTCCTACTAATAAACTTACCAACCTTAACAAATAAATGGTGAAGTAGATATCCAGTATTTACTAATACACTTAAATTTCAATATTTAAATTGAAATAGAATAGAAGGACTAGAAACTTAAGACCTCTATTTCTTAGCCACTGTAGTTCGACATAAGTACAGGGTCTTATGTTCGAACTACAATGGTCCCTACTCTATCATACCTTTTCAGTTTCTTTTGTACGATTTAATCTCCTTCTTAAATCTTTCTCCTTATATTATAAAAATTGTCCCTTTACAAAAAATAAAAAAAAAACATTTTCATCGTGACATTTGATTTTCTCGGAGAATAATGAATATTTTTGATTTGTATTTCTTTTCTAATAGAAATATCAATCAATAATAATAAGAATCATTATTTACCGTCCCTGATCAAAACATTTCTAAAAAAAAAAACATTCATGAATTGACGCTACAACAAGATTCCACTTTCGCGGCAGGGTGGGCGTGAAAAAATTTTGACACAAACTTGATCTGCGTGGAGACTATGGCCAAGTTTCAAATCGAATAGGTATATAGGTATAAAGTTGAATAAATCTTACTGTGGTGGCGGTGGCGACACAACCTTAGCAGAGATCCCGGAGGAACTGGCCTTCAAGATCTAAGCCAAGCCAAGCATAGCTATACAACAGATGCACCTTTGATGCACTGCCTGATAGCAAGTCGAATAAATGACGACGACATCCCCAACAGTGAAGAGGCAGAAGTCACAATGACGGAGTGAGATGTTTGCGAATCCTGCAAATAAACCTCCATCACTGTAAAGCAGACTCGACTGCTCTCTTGCTTCATCTGGCTGAGGATAGAGCTGACATCGTTCTAGTCCAGAAATAGTAGGAGTAAGGGTTTTTGCACAAGAGGTCAAGCCCTTCAAGATGCTAGAAGCTTACTCAAACCGTGGAAAGTTTGAGCACTCTGACTCACGGTGCAAAAATGTACTACAAAAAGACCGAAAGTCTTTTTTTAGTATGGCACTCAAAAGTCATCCCAACCAAGAAGTTTTTTGCCATAGAAAACTTTGTATTTGGTACTGTTGTACCAAAAAAAAACCTTAAATATACTCTGGAATAGCAGTGCGAGCATTGGCCAAAAGTTGCGAAATTTTATTAGTACGCTTATAGTAAAGGGTAAAGACTGTGGAAGAAATAAGCATTTTTTCGAAACCAAAAACTAGGAGTGCCACATACGCCGCTGGCATTAATGTTAATCTAATCTTCAAAAAATATTGGACGTCCCCAAAAAGATTTTGAGGATTGTTGCAAAAAAAAACGCAAGTCTAAAAATTGTTATACCTAACTAACTGTGCACCACAGTTGGTTTTAATGGCTAACGCCGACGTAGAGTTGAGCGTTAAAATAATGAAAACTATGTCTACCTCATAGCGTATACCGCCAAAATTGGATGACTTGATGGAAACATGATAGATCAATAATTATTTTCAATTTGTATAGTCTATTAACAGTGTAGAACGGACCGATAGTTTTATGAAAAACAATACTTTCTTCTACTCGATATTGTAGACCAATTAAGCTACTTTCTGTGAAAGAATCGGCAAACTTAATTCGCAGAGAAAATGAAAATATTAAATGCCAAATATCAAAAATTTTAACAACATAAGTGAGTAGCTTTAGAATTGATCACCAATTTCGCGAAAGCAATAAAAGAAAAATTTCAGGAAAAATACCATTAAAGATGTGTTAAATGCCTTAGTAGTTTCTTCAGACTCTTCGATAACTTCATTGTTAAATGGGTCTTAAGTTTCTTCTACGAAAACAATTATTATGGACGATGATGCTAAGAGTTTGCTTCTAATAAAGAATCTGTATTAGCCTCTCTCTGATACCGATGATTCTGAATAAAATTCTAGCCTTTTTATACCGTTGCAGAGGGTATTATAATTTTGGTCAAAAGTGTCATATAACTGATTGATCGGAAATGGTACAACTTTGATGTTTTTAGAGTTAGAGAGTTCGAATTTTGCATGAGTGCTATTTTTGGCAAAATATGGTAGATAATATTTGATAAGGATCGGCAGACTATATCCTATAGCTGCCATATAACTGAAGAATCGGAAATGACGCAACTTTCGTGTTTTTGAGAATTGAAAGTACAGACCTTTATTTTTGGCCAGTTGCTCCGATTATATCTTATAGATCCCATATAAGTGAACGATCGGAAATGGTATTGGGTGTTTAGTAAAAATACCAACTATTGTAGTTTTGAAGATAGAAGCTTGGGTCTTTTTTAAGATTTTGTATTGTAATAAATTGATTATATTATGATATTCTCATAATGATCGGCCAACTATATTCGATTTTTGCGATATATATCCGGTTTTAACTGCAGGAGTGTATAATCTTCGGCTCTGCCCGAAGTTAGCTTTCATTTCTTGTTTTTCAATATCACTTCCAATTTTTAAATTAAAAAAAAAATTAAAAAACAATTTAAAAAAATTGTAGTCTACCAATCTTCCACAAAACAAACATAAGAGCCAGTCAAAAAACAAGTAGTGAAGCCGAATTTATTGTATTTTACTTATTATTAGTTTAGGTATATTAATTAATTTCCTGATTAAAATTAAAATTCTGTTTAAGTCAAAACTATTCCCTCACGACGGTATAAACAACTAAACAAAGTTAATTACACCCAGCATAAGTTTAAATATTTAATAAATATATTAATATTAATGTTAAACTTTACTGTTACATAAACTCACACTCAAAAGAAGTCCTTCTAACCAAGTTGATCCTGCATCGTGAGATGTGTTTACTACATCAATGATTTGATTTATCTTCCTTTGGATTCCATGCTAAAATTAAATGCAAAAAATGTATTTTAAAAATGTATCTTAGCAATGAAAAGAACTAACCTTATCATTTTTTACACACGGTGAAAACCACATTTTCATAAAAACTTCAGTAACAAGCTTTTGAATGCCTTCTTCGTCGTTAACGCGACGTATCATTTTAACGCAAATTTCAGGTATTTTCGAAAAGTCTGGATATTCAATACAAATATCACGCAAAATTTTTATCACTCTTTTTCGTACGGAGACACCAGTGTCCTAAAAAATTAAAATTATTGATTAGAATTATTATTTAAAAACTTTTTTTGGCAGTTAAGATAACTAAAATTAAGAAATGAAAGATTATCAAAAATATTGTCAGCCTTTTTATAAAGCATAATGTTGAATTAAATCGGATTCGGACTGAAGAGTTTGTAGCGTGAAGTCTAGGATGTCTAACTTAGGGATACCGAACGGATCAAAGGTTGCAGAAAGCGAACGACCTCTTCCCAGGTGAAATGCATTGTGAATAAGCAAATATTGTCGGGACCTTTCTCGTAAATAAACAGATACGGACAGGTAGTGGGTATTCCCGCCGTTGATTTGTTCGAACTCTGTCGACAGAGACCGGGATAGAAATTCATCCCAGTTTTTAATAGACCGGGGATCGAGTGCTGCGGAAACTCGCCAAAATTAAAAACCCAACCATGAAGTCGTGATCTCCAAAGAAAGCTAACTTCGGGCGGAGCCGAAGTCTATATACCCTTGCAGTTAAAACCGGATATATATCGCAAACATCGGATATAGTTATCCGATCCTTATGAGAATATGATAATATAACCTAATTTATTATAATACAAAATCTAAAAAAAGTCCCAAACTTCTATCTTCAAAAATACCAAAGTTTGTATTTCTACCAAAAACCATTTCCGGTCGATCAGTTATATGGCAGCTATAAGATATAGTCGACCGATCGTTATTAAATTCGGATTAAGTCGGATTAACTGACCAAAACTAAAATCTGAACCAAGTTCCAGCTTTCTATCTTCAAAAATACGAAAGTTGGGTCATTTCCGATCGTTCAGTTATATGGCAGCTATAGGATATAGTCAGCCGATCCTTATGAAATTTGGCATGTCATAATGTTTTGCCAAAAGTAGCTCTCATGTAAAATTTGAACTCTCTAACTCTAAAAACACCAAAGTTATACCATATCCGATCAATCAGTTATATAGCAGCTATAGGATATAGTCGGCCGATCCCGGCCGTTCCGTTTTATAGACTGCGTGCAAGGGAAAGAAGGGTGTGTGCAAAGTATCAAGTCGATAGCTTTAAAACTGAGAGACTAGTTCGCGTAGAAACAGACAGACAGACGGACAGGATATCAACTCAGGAGGTGATCCTGTTCAAGAATATACATACTTTATAGGGTCGGAGATGGCTCCTTCACTGCGTTGCACACTTTTGGACAAAATTATAATACCCTCTGCAAGGGTATAAAAACACAAACCAAGACATCAACGAGTAAGGCTGGTCAGGGGCAGAATATGACCGTGACAGGGAAGCGTCAAATGTGTTGACCAGTGACGACGAGGAGGCGGTAGAGCTCTACAATTTGTCAGTTAAGCGAGGATATGTATTCCATGCTACAGAATTGCAACCCACACCTTCCCCAACGGATTGGCCTGTGGCGAAAGTTTACCAAATGGACCAAAAAATCAAGCGGTCAAAAATCAAGCACCTGATTATCTACAAAGAGTCTCTAACTCCCATTGAGGCTGAGCAAAACTTCGGTTTAAGCTCTGCCCCGTAAAGGTGAACAGCTCTTACTGCGATGGCGACGCAACCTCAACAGAGATCCCGAAAAAACTGGCCCCGAGATCGAAGCCTCAAACGCTATGGCTATACATCGGATGTCTCTTTGATGCACTGCATGAAGAGGCATTCCCAACGATGAAGATGAGGAAGTCACAATGGCGGAGTGAGATATCAAAGATGTTTGTGGATCCTGCAAATAAACCTCTATCACTGTAAAGCAGACTCGGCTGCTCTCTTGCTTCATCTGGCTAAGGATAGAGCCGACATCGTCCTAGCCCAGGAATAGGAGGAAGCGTTTTTGGACAAGCGGTCAAGTCCCACAAGATGCTAACTAGCAGTATAATTAAAGCCTGCATTTTAAGTGAGCATATTTTTGCTTCATAATTACAATGGCACAGAAAACGCGGCATTTTCCGTGGAGCTTCAGCCGACCCCAATCCGGGTAGCTCATTACCCTCTTAATAAGATGCGAGGTGAGTCTCTTTTTAACTTTATACTTAGGTCTATCCAATTTTTTTTGTAATAGGGGAAATGATCCCATTATTATCGTTAAAATTTAAAAAAATTTACTTAGCTTTGCGTCTTTTCTATAGCACGCGTGCAGAGGGTAGGAAATTCTATTGCAGCGCTGCCGGCACACTGACAGTGTAAGCATTTTCAAATTTTTATTAGAAGCTCACTCATTTGCTCCCATTTTGTCTCCATCGAATTTATTTAAAACTGTCCAACAGGGACAGCCATTAAATATTGTGACAGAAAACTTGGGTTGTGTGTAACTTAAGGGGACCCCCCCCCCATTCTCGGTTTTAAAAAATCGATTTTTTTTTTTAAATTTAATTCGAATTTATAACTATTCAAGAATGTTCCCTGAAAATTTCAAGTAATAATTTCAAAAACTCATGAAGATATAGCCGATTTATGGTGGAAGCCTCAGGCGACGGCGTGAGCCGTCTCAAAACTTTAAACGCGTTTTTCTCAAAACAGTGTTTTTACGACTGGCGCATGAGGTTACTCAAAAACTATTAATCCAATCGGTTCCAAATTTTATCACGTTATTCTATACATATATAGCTCTCGTATGAACTAGGATAAATCAAATCGGTGAAGATCTTCTTTACTTTTCAACTTGATTTGTGGCTGAAAAAAATGGAAATTTTCAAAAAAAAGCAAAGATTAAAGCAAAGATTATGAAGTACATAGAAGGGACATCTCATACAAAGAACAATTTTCTATGGCGGGTTCCATTGCGCGACAAGTTAAGTTTGAGAAATTTTTCGCGCGACAACAAATGAGGAATAGCCGAGTGGTAGAGTGCTTGGCTGGTGTGCCTAGTAAAACGAGTGCAAACCAGGCTCGGGATATCCATTTTTTTTAATTTTAAATCTATTTATATTATATTTTTATTCTTTTAATGTGTTTTCCTAAATTTATAATCCAATAAAAAAAAATACAAAATTGTAAAATCACCTTAACATCGTCTCAGTTCCTAGTGGAACCCGCTGTAAAAATGAAAACATTTGAGAGCGGGTTCCATGACAAATGGCTGGCAGATGCGAGAGGGAAAGAGAGAATTCTATTTTTAGATCGTTACATCTTTAAAACGATGAAAGTTTGAAACGTTGTAATCGAACCAATGTGAGAGTAAAGAGATCAGAAATATCTTTTACTATCCTTACTCGTTAGCTCTGTTTTTGGTATGGATTCTAGCGCCTCCTTTAACACCAATGTTAAGTATCATAAAATCAACTTCGAGGGTAGCCTAGATGAATAGTGCGCGGTCCTTATTCATGGGGTCCTGGGTTCAATTTCATTAGCGGGCGGTTGTTTCAATTTTTATAAAGTTTTAGTTTTATGATTCTTTTTATATTTGATTTTATTTTTTTATTAATTTGTTTTTTTTTTACTTTTAATTTTTACGTTATTATTATTTTTAATTGCATTCTATTACAATTGTTGTAAAAATAAGTGACGGACGTTATGGATGACAAAATGCCGGAAGGACTCCCTTGAAATTTTATCAGCATTTTATTAGCGGGACATAATGAAGAATAAAACAATTTTACATTTGTAAAATTAAAGAAAAATATTACAAATAAAGAAAAATAAAAAATAAAAATAATTATAAAAGAAAGAAAAAGTTCAAAGTCCTTACGAGGATTTGAACACAGAAAAATTACACATAGAGTAACTACTCTATGCATTACGCTACCATCCTGTCTCGACCTGCGGCGATTGAAAATACTATTTCTTCTACCAACTACCAACTACTTGAAATTGGGAAGCCAAAACATTTTAACTGCGTCGTGCGAGCAGTCACACATACATACATACATAGGTTCACATTTTTGTTGACGGAAAGAGTTCTAAAAATAGAATCGTATGCATGTGCGTCCCCCCCTCACCAACAAACTCAACGAAAAAAGTTGACCGTTTTGGGCCCTGATGTCCCATCTATGTACTTTATAATCTTTGCTTAAAGTTAGCAAAATCTCCTTCTTCACCCATGGGAAGCCAAGCACCTCGTGGTTTGTCTGGTTGTCGTGGTAGACACGGGCCCCAGTGGCGATACGGAGGGCTCTATTTTCAAATGTCTGGATAGTCCGAATATTAGTCTTGCTGGCCGTGCCCCAAAGTTGGATTCCGTATGTCCGAATTCGCCGAATAATCGCCTTGTAGATTAGGATTTTCGAAGAGGTCCTTAGCTTCGACCTCCTACCCATCAGCCAATAGTACGCCATTAATCATACTTCACACTGCTTTCGCTTTTTGACTAGGTGAGGCTTCCAAGTAAGCCTCCTGTTTAGCGTGAAGCCCAGGTATCTTGGGTTTTCTACCTGCGTGATGGGGGAGCTGTTGAGGTGGACCGGTGGGCCATTTCCTGGACGGACAGAAAATGTGGTGGCGGTGGATTTATCGTTATTCACTTGAATATTTCACCTTTTCTGCCATTTGCCGAAAAGATCTAGTTGCTCCTGCATGACAGCAGCTGCCTCTGTAGCGTTGTAAGCAGCGGTCAGGAAGGCGGTATCGTCCGCATAGGTGGCTGCCATTTTGTTAGGGCTCCGCAAGCCAGGCAGATCGGCCAGGTAGACATTGTATAATAAAGGGCCCAGCACGCTGCCTTAGGGGACTCCGGCGCAAACCTCCCTGTGTCCGCAAATTTGCGGTCCTTCAGGAATTGCCTTGCTAGCAATAGTTCGTAAACAAATGAAAAACTACGCTTTCCTATCTATATTTTCTATGGAGCAAACTTGTACTAACCCAATTTCTGAGAAAATTTTTTTCAGTGGGAACATTTTGTGTTTTAAGTTTGGGCTGTCAAGTGAGGCAAAATGGGAGCAAATGAGAGAGCTTCTAAAAAATTTGAGAGTGCTCACACTGTCAGTGTGCCGGCAGCGCTGCGGCAGAATTTCCTACCCTATGCTCGCGTGCTATGGAAAACGAGGTTTTGCCAAAATCTTTTGCCAAAATCAAATTTTTGTTGCATACTTTTGCGATTGGGAAAACAACAATAGCTAATCTATGGCCATACTACTGATTCAGTAGGGAAGAAGACTAAAAAGTCTATAACTCTTTTTGCTGCTAGAGTCGAATTTTCCGACTATATTATACCCGGTACTCATCTCTACTAACCACTAATGTTTTTAGGAACTGTGGAAGCCGAAAGACTCACTACGTTCCCATTCCCTCTTTATAGGGCCAAAAATTTCGCCTTTTCTGCGTTTCAAATTTTTGACTAAAATTACAATACCCTCCCCGCAAGGAAGTAAAAAATGTTAATTTCAATTCAAGCGTGATAAATTTCATCTTACCAATATTCGAGTCGACAGCATTTCGTAATACTGGTCAATTAGTTCTTCATTACTAAGTACAAATTTTCCCACAAGATCCACAGCAGCTTCACGTACAGAAATAGCGGTGTCTAAAAATTTTTGGTTAACACCCATTTGCATGTCTTTTCGTTTAAGTACCAATGGATCAACTTCAACAATGTTGGCCAAGCATTTCATTGCTCGAGTTCGTACTGCTATGGACGGTTCGCTGTGACAGGCCAACACAAAATTTCAAGTTGGGTTAAAATGTATTACAAAAGGGAGCTAAAGGGGTACTCACTTCACGACCAAAATAATTTTTTTTAAACATCCATCAAAAGATTGACTAAACGGTCGCTTCGTCGCTAAATATTGCGCTATTAATTGTGCATTGTTATAATCGATATATGTCTTCAAATGAGGATGTGATGTCATGTGTTGTTCACCGGAAAGTGAAAACGGTTTAATTTGGCTTACTAGGTATTCTTTTCTTGCCTCCAAAGCATTAAAAATTTCAATATTGTTTTCAATGTCCATGACATGAAGTGAAGAATTTTCACATTTTTTAGAATCTTCCGTTTCTATTTCTTCACAGGATCCAGAATCAGATGTATCCAAATATTCACCTTGAAGAAAAATATATGTTAGTATAATAAATATATTGATACATCAGAATAGGGAAGGAACTTTCGATCGCATAATTTATCAGTAACCAAGTAAGGAAAACTAACAACTTCCTTTTAAGCGAAAACATATATATTCTACTCTTGCATTTTAAGGTTACATTGCCAAAAAATAGCCTAATTTCACTATTGTCTGAAATATACATAGAAAGAAAAGAATACAAATTTAAGGGGTTATATACAGTTGTACCGCGCAAAAATATGGATTTTTATCGATTTTTTTTTGACACCATAGAAAATATTTATGAAAAATGTTTTACCGACGTTGTTTAGTACATGTTTCTGGGTACTTAATTACATTTTTTCATAAAAAAAATATTACATAACAAAAATGTTATAGCCGAATTCCCGGATCGTCTTTTTTCGATGGTGTCTTGCGTTGGACATGATTTCTCGAAAACGGTTCATCCGAAATCCAAAATTCAAAAAAGTTTAGTTAGTATATTGTACTGTCTAGTCCGTAAACGAGGGATTTTTAAAAATTTTGATTAAAAAAAAAATGGCGACGTTTTTAACAAAAAATGTACCTTTTCAAGGTATAAGATTTTCGTTTTTTGTGCTTTAAAAAAGGAGTTTTCAAAAAAATTGAAAATCCCTCGGATTGTGTTGATCGGATTAGTAGATTTTTAGTAATCGTGTCCACCGCAAAGGTAATTTCCCAAAAAAAAGATTCTGAGATAATCGCGTTTAAAGTTTCAAGTTTGTTCAAGTTTTATATGCAGATAGTGCGCTATAAATAGCTACAGCTTCGGTTCTAATGCTCCGATCGTTATGAAATTTTGTGAAAGTATTCCCAATAGAATATACTTAAAGAATATGCAATAAAAAAAAATCGATTTTTTCATATATCACAACTGTATATAACCCCTTAAAGAATTCGTTCAACAATTCTGGAAAAAACATATAACAAACTCCCAGATTTTGTTATATTTTCCGAAATTACAGCTAAAAAAAATTTAAATAACAAGGAAAGATACCTTTGTCAATTACGCTTTCCGTTAAGATCGGATATACATAAATATCGCAGATACCCGATGATATTATCCGATCGTTACAAGAATTTTAAGATACAATAACTTTCTGAAATTTAAGGGGTTACGCCACACTGAAATTTTCAACTTAAAATAACTTAAAAGCGTGGGCATTATAGGAGTCTACATGACAAATCCTACAGCTCTATTTTTATAGTCTCTTAGATCCACGCGTTCATACGGACAGATGGACGGAAATACGGACATGGCTATATCGACTCTGTTGTTGATGCTGATCATGAATATACAGTAGCGGACAATGAAATACGGACAGGCAGAAAATACTACTTTTTGAGTTTCTTTTCAGCCAGCGTTTACTTTATGGAGTAAATTTGTAAATTAAATCGATGAAATTAATATAAATGTGAATTCAAAACGTGTTCTTTTAAATTTTATTATGTTTTATTTGGAAATAAAACGTATACTTCAATATTCGATGCAATTACCAAAAATGTAGGCAAACAAACAAAATTTTTTTTAAACTATTCCACGGTAACAAAAATTTTTGAAAATTATTTCTTAATAGCTTAGTATTTAACGTATTCAAAAATAATTTTGTTTTGGTTCTTTAGTATTTAGTTGGTCGTCCTTGAGTTTTTAATACGGCCTTTATTCTTGATGGCATAAAATCTACCAAGTGTTCGTTAATTTTCTTAATTATGTCTTTATAACAGACTCTTTTTCACTGTAAAATTAAATTCTCTTATGTTTTTGTGTTTCTTTTAATGTATTTTTAAATAGGCCAACGATTTTTAATCGGATAAAAATCAGGACTACTGCCTGGCCAGTCTTATGTTGACATTTGATTTTTCTGGAAATAATTTATTACCTAAATTTAAAAAAAAATACAAGAAAGGAAAGCTAACTTCGGGCGGAGCCGATGTTGATATACCCTTGCAGTTAAAACCGGATATATATCGCAAACATCGGATTTAGTTGGCCGATCCTTATGAGATTATGGTAATATAACCAAATTTATTATAATACAAAATTTGAAAAAAATCCCAAACTTCTATCTTCAAAAATACCAAAGTTGGTATTTCTACCAAAAACAATTTCCGATCGTTCAGTTATATGGCAACTATAGGATATAGTTGGCCGATCCTTGGATCTCAGTCGTCCTGAAAGATTATGTTTAGGGCGCTAGAAAGATGCTCCTCAATTGAGGGTAGAAAATGACGATTCAGAACACCTTGGAACTTTTCGGCATTCACAGTTCTATCAATTAATGCCAGATCACCAACGCCATAGTAAGAAAAGTATCCCCGGACAATTCGGCATGCTCCTTGCCTGACCGTTCGCCATAAGCAATTATTTTTGAAGCGTTTGTCGCATTTGGGGTGCACGTAGCTCAAACTATTGTAACCCAAATGGATTATTTTGGTGTCCTTAGATTACGTTTCGCCAATTATGTACATTCCAAGATTCATGCATTTTCAAGTCAAGACTGGGTTTTTCCCTGTTCGCCGGCCATGAAGTCCTGCCTCCTCAATGTTCCTTCGAAAGGTTCGAGTGCTTATTTCGACTCCTTTCGACTGGAAAACTTACTTCTTACATATTTTACTGATTTGAAACGATCAGTCATGCTTATATTTCTTTCCTAATCCTGGCAAATGCTTTAGAGTTCTGGTTTTCTCAAAATTTTTTTAGAAAATCCTCAAAAGCAGACTTAATAAATCTAGCATTAGAGCGTATTCCTCGGAAGCTTATGATTGTGAGGCCAATATGACCCCTTGGACATTTTCAGTCATTTTCGACATATTTAAAAAAAAACATATTTTTTTACCCTTAGAAGTTTAATAACTTAAAAAATGCTTTCAGATCATGAAAGCTAAATACCTTCCCGTTATAAAAAAAAATTTCAACTCGATATATAAACACGCGGATATAATCGTACCACAATCGGTATAATGGGTATAAAGTTCACATTTAGTGCAAGTACTTAGTTTCCGAGGTCTTTTTGAGGTCGGAGGTACTTATTTTCCGAGGTACTTTATGAGGTCGGAAATCATTCGTTTTATATGTTACATACATTAACACGACTTCAATATACCCTTGTACTCTACGAGTACCGGGTATACAAATTTTTAGATCAGAGGTTGGGTTGATTTATAATCTAAAACTCAGTGGTTTTTGCTGGTTAAGACCAGCTTGTCCATACTTTTTGCGTTTAAGGAAGCTCGGCGGTCGGTCACATCCCTGCTAAATGTCCGTTCAGACTCTGTCGAACAAGGTTCCCTAGGTTAGACCTAAATCTAGATCTAAGTTTTATCAATTTTTTCGATTCTTCATAAAGATAGATTAAAAAGTCTTTAAAATCGAATTGTTGACAGCTTTAGAACTTGGAATAGGGCCTTGGCGACAACTGATCGTCAGCCATATTAGTCATCGAACGGACACTTCTACAGTCACGCAAGATAGAAGAGTACGAAGATCAGGCGAACAAATCGATAAAAAAAGTATGCACAAATGAGCATGGTGATTTATGTTAATATAGTCACAAGGGACACGAGATAAACGTAAAAAAAAAAAAACAAAAACAACTACAACGAAAAGTAACGCTTAGATTAACGAAAAACGCAGAGAATATGTAAACAAAAAAGAATTTCGTCATATTTGCTTCACTGGGATGCAAATCTTCGACTTCCATGACATTGCAGCATACTTTAAGCGTGTTAATACTGGCTATCTACATCAGTATTGATGAAGTGATGTAGAAAAACTACAACCAGCAGGAACGTCCTACGATTTGTTAAGGTTGATAAGTTTATTAGTAAGAGTCTGCTACTATAAGAGGGAAGATGAAGATTTGCATTCCAGCTAAGACCTCTAAGTGCAAAGCTGAGAAATTCTTTTGTACGGATTCTATAGGGTCTTGATGTACTGCATATTGGGGACTCCAGACACATGAACCGTACTCCAGTATCGGCCGGTCCAAAGAAATAAATAAATTTTTAGAAGACTTTATATTCTTTTAACAACCTTTTAAAAAACCGAGGACACTTTAAGCGTTATTAACCATTGTGGAAATATGGTCGGAAAATTTGAATTTGTATTCTAATAGGAAACCAAGATCATTAACCTGAGTTAATTTCTCTAAGGCAATCCCATAGAGAACATACGTAGCTTGTAGAGGGCAAGAACGATAAAAAGACATAATTTTCCAATTTAATTCATTAGGGGCCGTCCATATATTGCGTGACGCGCCTGGGGGGGGAGGGGGTCCGGGTTAACGTCACGGTTTGTGGTCACAGGAGTCTAACCTCGTGTCGTGGGTTGTCACGCAGGGGGGGGGGAGGGGGTCAAAAAAGTCTGAAATTCGCGTCACGCAATATATGGACGGCCCCTTATGTATTAAATCAATCGCTGAACACCATTTTAATGGGTATAAATATCACTTATTGCTCGAAAATTACAGCGCGCTGCGTTATTTATGGTTGCATCTATAATTTGACCCGTTTATGTAATATGCGAGTCTGTAGTCGCGAAAAGATATAGAACCAAGAGATTATAGACCAGAAAAGCTTATTCCCAACATAAACCCATACAATAGTTAAAAACAAAAAATCGATGATGAGTTCCCAACGAGAAGCCAACTTCACATTGCCCCTCTCATAAAGCCCGTCCCTATTGGCAACCTAATTCGGAAAACCAATGTTACGCTTCGTTAGTGACACACTTTTTATCGATAGTCAGAAACCGTTTCGTCAGAAACCGTTCCTGCAGAAACCGTTTCTTCAGAAACAGGTCGATTTTTTTAAGACCACTATGCCTGTCTTTAAACCAATTCAGAGATTTTTTTGGAGCGTGGGGCATCTTTGACCAACTTAATGCATAATCATTAAAACCGTTGAAATCATAACCTTATGAATTTTTTTGTATACTTTAGATTACTTTTCCGGGTGAAACTGCGCCATAATACAGCTAATCAAAAAAACAGGGGTAACCCAATATAAGCGAAAAGACGCTAAACTACAATTTACTAAAAGCGACAGACAAGCTTTTAATAACAGTTGTGATGTGCTAAACCAAAACTAGTGCATTGTTAAAAAAAAAAGTAAGAGCCACGCAATGAGCTCATTGAGCAACGATCAAAAGAACGAGCGTAGAAGTTCGGTGAATCAAAGAAACGGCTTCTACTCTTACTTTTCAACCCGCGATACCGAAGTGGAAAAATCGGCGATTATAAGCAACCCGGCTTTACTGACCGATTTACTGACTAACCCAAAGGGCACGGTCTTGCTCACCCGCTCTGCTCACTCCGACTCCCGCGTCATGGAGTTCGCAGTGTAAAACCCCCCCTCCAATATCGGAAACAAATTTCGCACCAACAACTAGCAGCGCTACAACTTCTGCAACAACAGCGAAAACCTCTGCAACTCAAAGTACCGCGACGTCAACGACTACAGCGAGTACAAAAACAACAACCTCGGAAAGTGCCAAAGCGGTAACGGCCACACAGACTGAAATGGATCGCTACATCCAAATTAAGCGCAAGCTTAGCCCGCAGAGGAAAACCAACCAGCCCAAGACACCGCAAAAAAACCCAAGCCCCCTCCAATCTATATTAGGGAAAAAAGCTCGAGTGCCCTGGTCAACAAAATTGCGTCGTTGATTGGGAACGGTGACAACTTTCATGTTGTTCCGCTTACCAAAGGGAACATCCATGAAACAAAGGTGCAAACCACGACTGAAGAGCACTTCCGAATCGTGTCCAAATACCTGGACACTGTACAGAAAAACCTTCACACGTACCAGCTGAAAAGCAGTAAGGGCCTACAAGTGGTAGTAAAGGGAATAGAACCTGATGTTACCGCCGAGGAAATAAAAACCGCCCTTAAAGAAAAGGGCTTCGCCGCCAAGAATGTTATTAACATTCTAAATAAAGATAAAAAGCCACAACCCCTCTTCAAGGTCGAGCTCGAGCCAGAAAGCAGGTCGCTGAAGAAGAACGAAGTCCACCCAATCTACAACCTGAAATATCTTTTGCATCGGAAAATCACTGTTGAAGAGCCACATCAACGCAACGGTCCAGTGCAATGCAAGGTCTAACTGCACACTTCGGGCTGTCTGTGTAGTCTGCGGGGACGCCCACAAGTCCGCTTGCTGCACTACAAACAAGGACAGTACCGTGAAGAAATGTATAAACTGCGGAGGCAGCCATACAGCAAACTATAGAGGATGTATGGTGTACAAGGAGTTAAAGAGTCGCATGCGTCAAGCGACCGCAACGCGCAACCAAAATCCACAGAATGCGTACATTGCGTCAAAAACTACGCCAGACGTCTTCTTCGCCAAAGCTGCGAGATCCTCATTGGGTCCACTAAACATTACCAACGGCTTCTCCTACGCCGATGCTTTACGATCTGGAAGGGAAATTCTAATTTATCCTAACTCTCAAAGCGCTCAACAGGCCCCAGAACAGCCACACAGCAAAATGGAAACTATGATGCTTACCCTCTGGGGCATGCTGGGACCAACGAGGCTTATGGCGTGAGCAGTCTCAAACAACTCCGTATACATGAGTATTTGCAAAAACAAATGAACAGCGAGAGCAATGGGATGAGCACCACTGGTTTATATTCATTCCAAACGTTCTTTTTCATTAATTCTGTTTCAATAACTTTGACATCAAAGTAACATTAAAATCCCATACACGAAACGAAATGTAAATTAACTGAATCTGTTTCAAGATTGAAAATAAAGGTGTGTTCAATAACAAGAAAGGAAAGCTAACTTCGGGCGGAGCCGATCTATATATACCCTTGCAGTTAAAGCCGGATATATATCGCAAACATCGGATATAGTTGACCGATACTTATGAGAATATCATAATAAAACCAATTAAATACATTAACAAATCTAAAAAAAAGTACCAAGATTCTATCTTCAAAAATACTAAAGGTGGTATTTTTACCAAATGTTAATATATATTTAATATTATTATATATTATTTTATACATTATATATATTTTGTATATATATATAACGATGATTATTACCATTTCTAATCTTTCAGTAATATGTGCCGCTATAAGATATAGTCAGCCGATCGTTACGAAATTTGCTTGGTCAGATCAACTGACCAAAATAAAATCTGCACGAAGTATTGCTTTCTATCTTAAAAAACACGAAAGTTTGGTCATTTCCGATTGTTCAGTTTGTAGTGTGCACCTTATTCCAAGATGAAAACAAATTCCTAGGCAAGTCAATATTTCTTTCATTTACTGTATCCACCCAACACCCGCTTGAAAGGACCAAAGTAGGTAGAAAATCATATAATTCCTCTGTTAGGTTGGGAAGCTTTACGAAAGCTTTTACAAAAACTGCAAACATTATTATTTCTTCGGCAAGCAGTATATAAGTCAAAATATGCAAACAATTTTATTTCTTCTGCAAGCAGTATATATATATTTTTTTTTTTTTGGCAAATGGCTTGTGCATCAATTAGAGCATCATCTAGCATTCCTGTATTTATGTATTCCATTAAAAAACCTAAAAGCCCAGACGACCGAGGGGCGCTCGAGAAAAGATTTATTAGTTTATGTTAAGTTATTTGTAATTTATTAAGCTAAGAGGAGTTAGTAAGGAAATTTAAAATTCTGTATTTTATATGTATGTCGAACGTCGAACCATTTCCGATCAATCAGTTGCTATAGGCAGCTATCAATATGGCAGCAATAAGATATAGTCGACCGATCCCGGCCAATTCTGTTGGCCAATTCATCCGATCGAAAAGATCGAAAATGACTTAACTTTCATATTTTTGAAGATAGAAGGTTGGGACTGCTACAAATTCTATTTTTGGCCAACTGATCTATTCTTACGATTCGATATTTGCGATATATATCCTATCCGAAATGGTATATCAAGGTACTCCGCCCGAAATGAGCAATTCTTTCTTATTCTTATATCAATTAGAGGACGATTTGGGTGTAAAAGAGCTTTTTACTTTATGATACATTACTTTTTATCATTCAGTGCAGTGCAAAAGGTGGCAAGCCGTATGCCTTTAAGTGCGCGTGAAGACACTATATATTGAAGAAGTAACATTTTCTGTGTGGTCCCAGATAAAATATTTACATCATACTCTTGAAAACGCAATGGTTGACCCATCAACCATTCCTATATGACTTTGTGTTCGAAAGGTGTTCAAGAAATAAGAAATTTAAGAATTCCCAATAACAAATTTGTCTAGTTTGTCCATCTGGTTCTGTTTAAACAGTTTTTCTGTTAACTAAAATTAAAACAAAAAAATGGCATAGTTTGTTAATGAAATGTAAGTTTGGCGTCGAAGCATCGTAGCTTCCACGCTGCGTCTGACCCACATTGGGCGGCGGCGTGGTCTGCGTCTGCGCCACATTGGGCGGCAGCTATGTTACCTGGCAGGGAGTATAAACTCCAAACCTGGCAGCAGGTATAAAATGCGATTAATACGGAATGGAAGAAAAAAACATAACTACTCTAGGTGGCACCCAAAATAGAGCAAGGAGGCCAGAGCAAGGAGGTCCTAACTTATGTTCGCAAAGGTGAACAACCAAAAGGCAAGAAGCATCAACCAGGCAATGAAGAACACTTTCGCGAGGTTGAAGGAGTGGTTGAGGGAATAGCTACTCACAACCCAAATCAGGAGAGAAGGGCTATGTGCAAAGCAGCCGGGAAGCGCCGGGCAACAACAGTTCACGCGTCTAGGAAGCGACATGGACCACACCGGAGCGAGCCTCGTACAGCAAAGTAGCAATGACGAAACGCCCACCGGTGATGCCCTGCCCTCATAGGGCAAACCAAATGGCTAGAAAAATTCTGGAACACGTTAAGCAAAGCCATCCCAAGAAGAGCCGCCCGACGTGCTCATCATAACGGGAAATACAGGCAAGATGGTAAAATAAACGAGGTCAGCCAAAGCGTTAAATCAGGTGCACGGCAAAAGGCGATTTACTGCTGGAACTGGCGGCAGCTAAAAAGACAAACGCTCTCAAGCTGCGGCAGACGTTTTCCCAGGTGCTAGGCGTGGCAGCGAGCGTGGAGATCCGCGACCCGGATGACCTAACCACTAAGGACGAAATAGAGGCAGCTTTCACAGCTCGAATGAGCGGTCAGGAGGAGGCTATCAGGGTGAAGTCCCTCCGCCCAGGCTTTTCTGGAACCCAGGTCGTCATTTTGGGAGTGGGCTCAAACCTCGCAGCCAAGATTCTGTCCAAGGAGAGAATCAGAATAGGATGGAACAAAGAAGAGAACGAGGTTCATACAGATTAACCTCAACCACTGCGAAGTAACTCAGATTACTCGAGTAGGTCTTAAGGGAGAAGCGGACAGATATAGCTCTAATCAGAGAGCCCTATAAGAAAGGTGAGACGCAAAACTATATTCGGAGGCGGAGTCCACCACGACAATAGCTCTGCAGAACACCGCTCTGCTAGCCCTGCCGAACACCGGCCCCCAAAACACGTTTAGCATGGCGGGGTACGGCTCAATCGTGGACCTTACCTTCCGCAACAGCGGACTGGAAGACAAAGTGGTCCTTCAGTGAGGACTATACTGCGAGAGTGTCTACGAACCAGTAGGCTGCATCAAAGAGCCAGAGGAAGGCCGGACTTCGAACAAAAAGAGAGGACTTTGCTGTAAAGAGAAAGATCCTGAAGAAAATAATAAAGGAGGAAAAAACGAGGTGCAGCCTTAAGATGTGCGACGCAGCCTAGCAAGATCCGTGGGGATCGGCCTACATATTGAAATTGACGGACTCCAGCAACGCAGTGCTTTTGTGATGGACGAGGATGCGTATGATCGGGTGATAACCCACAAACTTTTGTCAAATCAAACAACTGTCGATTACTGACTGTCTAATGCTCGAAATTATCCCAAGCTTCTATCTTCAAAAATTCTCAAGTTGGTATTTTTATCAAATATCATTTCCGATCTTTCAGTTATATGTTACATAGATATTAAAGTCGCCCGATCATTTTGAAATTTTGTAGGTCGGCTCAATTAACCAAAAATATAATCTGTACGAAGTTCCATCTTTTCTATCAAAAACACGAAAGTTGGGTAGTTTCCGATTGTTCAGATATGGATATAGCTATATATCGATAGGGTCTGCAAGGGTATAAAAACAAGCACATGATTAGTTATTGCGATACGCTCGCAGTCGCTTAACATTGTTAAACAAAAAAAAAATGTACCGGAAATTATTTAAATTTCTCTTGCATTTTAAACTTCCCTAGACCTTCAAGAACATTTTAAGGCTAAAATAAGAGACATCCGTTCAGCCGTTCTCGGGTTTGTGCTACCCGCACAAAAAGATATTAGATTTTAGTTTTAAATGTACCTTCTGCATTCAATGTGTCTATTCCAGGTTTGTCGCCTATTGATCCGTAGGAGGGTTTGTTTGCTCTACCAACGTTGTTAGTAGTTTAATATTTTTACAATTACCTTCCTTTGCGATTTACAATACGTGATCCCTAGAGCGTAATTTGGCATTGTAGCCTCGTTTCGAGCTACGATCCCCAAACGTTTTCAAATTTCTTTGCAGAATATTTTTTGCCCAAACATTAGTGAGAATTATCAGAATTATGCTTAGTTAAGTCAACGAGCAATTCTTGCCGCAAAGAATAATGATGCACACGCACTGAATTGAATAAAATTGTAAGGTAAATCTAAAGCAAATTCTAAACGCCGCCTACCACGCCGCAATAAAATTGCGATATACGCAATCTTAGAACACATACGATTAAATATAAGGTGAAGGTTCATATGATTCTATGATTCTAGTTTTTTGCGGAAACTAAGACTGAGTCAAAGCCTTTTTATGTCTTGAGTCAAAGCTTTCCTATATTAGTTAAAATGACGCAATTTTTTACCGTTATACATATTTAGTTATACTTATAGTATTAAAATTATTAAACGTACCAGTTCTCTGCTGACCTTGAATTTTATACTTTTTTAAAGCTAATCCTTTTTGTCCATCTTTAATTCGACGTCTTTGGTAAATTATGTCTCTATACCATTGAGCCAAATAAAAGTGTCGAGCGTAGTCCCAAATTAAATTTTCTTCTTCCGCATTGACAGCAAGGAAGTCGAGAAGAATTTTTTGTAAGAACTCCGTTCGTTGTTCTTCTGGGGGCCATTTATAAACGAGCTGTAAATTAAACTTATTTAAAAATCATATACTTATGTTTCGATTATGTTATACTTACGTCTTGGCATGGCAAGTCTCCCTCTTTTTCTTGTTCTAATTTTATTGATTTTATCATAGAATCAATTATGTTAACTTTACATCTTGACTCAACCGTGTCTTTACGTAATCGAGCAGCAACAATGCCTAAGTAATCTAGTGAAACTAAGCGAATGCTTTGTTCTATACTTTTGTCCGAAACGTAGCGTACAAGCATAGTTCCCAAAAGCGATAATAATAATTCGGAAGCTGGCCATTCAGGCTTATTAGCGGTAGTCAGTAAATCATGAATAAAATTTTCAAAAAGCGGTCGAAAATCAGTTTCGTTTGTTCGAGACTTACATTTATTTAAAAAAGTAGTCAAAAAATTTCCGCCAATGCTAACCGCAACGTCATATTTTTTTAATACAAAAATATCCTTATTTGGTTGTACCACTTTTGTAGCACCACTTCCCAAATCATTGTCGTTTTCATTAAGCGTATTATTAGATTTAGCGCTATGACAAAGGGAGTCTGGTAATATAGTTGCGCATTGTATCAATTGAAGCACAAGTGCTGTAACCATTTGAATATTTCCTCCATTATTTGTGAGTTTATAGGGGCGGAGGTTTTTTTTTGATGAAGGTAATCTATCAATGGATGACAATATGTCACCTAATATACTGTTCCTTATTTTGTCGTATCTTTCCTTTCGAAAAATCTGCAATAAAATATTTTCCAATTAATATTTGTAAATGTTTGTTTATTTAAGTATATACTAGTTAAGGATATACTGTATACATTTTAAAATACACTTAATCCTTCCTTAGTTTCCTGACCCTAGATCAGGGCTAACCTTGAGAATAATATGGCATAATGGAATAACTTTAAATCTTAGCTCGCAAATAACTTTTAGCCGATTGCTGGGGTCTCAAAATAAGTGTTGTTCTATAAGTCTTTGATCAAAAAATCTGAGAGCTCTTGGCTCTCGCTCAAATGACGAGCAATATTTTTTGTTCCAATTTGCTCTGTTCTTTCCACGACCGTTTGACTCTGTGAGACTATTCAAAAAGTCTTTTTCGCATGTATGTGAATGTTAGTGAGTCTTGTTTCATTGCCTTTATGACATTTGGATATTCAGGATATTCATTTTAAATAATTAAAACGAAAATGGGACGGGAAATGAACCAAATTAGAACTTTGACAAAAGGTGTAAGGGTCTGCCTGTTTCTTCTCTAGTTTGGATTTTTCCCTTCGCCGGCTAGCACGCGTTAACACCTACAGGGATGGGAACACCCGGAAAAACCCAAAAGACAGCCTCACAAAAAAAAGTAAAAACGACTACGTTACACCATTCATTAAACCAGCAAAACAAACACACAGCGGACACGAGAACCTCCGACATGGGACACCACGAAGGCTTCCCCTCCATGGTCCAACTCCTGGATCCGTGGGATCATCACACTCGTTCTGCACTCTCACATTCTGGATTACGCGTTTCACTTCCCCCCCTTTATTTCTTTTCTTACTCACATTTCATTTTAATTTAAGTTTTTTATTTCATCCTTTATATTTTTAGTGGATAATACTCTTAAATATTAAACATGAATTAACCTAACACCTAACCAAGGCACCTTGGGACGAATACAGTTAATGGATTAATTACAAAAAAAAATAAATAACAAATAAATAATTTAAATAAATAAGTTTATAGTCTACGCTAGGTTACGAGCAGGGTTTCAGGTACTTTTCAAATAATTTTCAAAAAAAACCTGTGGGCCACCCGGGAAGGGTTACCAATTTCCTTTCTTGTAGAAATTTTCGCCTTCGGGTGGCTCCAATTTGTTGGCGAGCTCCAAGTCCTCTTTTTTCGAAAGATACTGAGGTTCAAATGAATCGTTATAAATTATTTCGATTTCATTTTTTCTTTGTACTCACTTTAGAGAGCTCCGTAGAAAATTATTTGGAATTTTTAGTTATTACTTTTTTTTCCCACGTGTCCTCCTCCTGTTGCCGTTCTCTTTCCTTTTTTTGGCCTCCTTGATCCCGGCTTTCCTCTCAATCACAGCGGTTGGATCCCGCCCGGTTCGTCCTGACTTCTTCTTTCTCGGGTCCATTCAGTTTGTTCCGATGTGCCATCCCTAGCCCCGTTGTGCCATCCCTAGTCCCGCTGTGTCATCGCTTGCAGCGACTATCGACACCTAACAAAGGTTTTGTCGTTTACCATTAAACGACTATATACTACATTTTTATACAAATGTAAGGCTTAAATCGCCAAACTTGAGTGCGCTTGAACATGTAGTCTTGGCCATCACAGCTACTCAAGTATCTGTTGAGAGAGCATGTTCAGCTTTACAATTTATTCTAAGCGAACGACGGAGTTCAATAAATACCCAAAACCCTTACTCTTTATTGTTAGGCTGAACTTTAAATAAATACTTCGGTCAATCGGTCTTTTAATGAGGGTCTCTGTGCGAACGTCAATCATTTCTCTCAGTGAGCGAAGTTCAGTAGACGAGCATTTTACGAATCTCTCAACGTAAAACACTCAACCGAAAACCAAAATCCAAAGAAAGTATGTCTCCTGCTCTAAGAGAGATTGATTGTCAAACTTTTTTCGGTTGTTCTCTTAAACTGAACAGAAACAAAAAGGTTAACAGTCATTTGCGAGCTATGGTCATGAGGAATATTTGTGTTACAAAAATGTTTACTTTTGAACGTATCGAGTTTTATAGGACAAAATCTTTAGAGAGTTTAGAGTCGGTTTTGGGAAAGCAGGCCAAACAAAATTTTAGCAGTCAATATTTTTGTTAAAATAAATAAAGGCTCAAACTCAAATAAAAGAAAAATTCAAACCAAAGTTAATTAACCCTCTAGTGCCCAAATTTTCTTTCCCAAGAAAAAAATTATTTTTGGATTCACTATGTATCAAAAGTGAATGTTTGTTTTAGAAAAATTTTTATTTTTGCCCGGATTGAGTTTTATATGACTATATCCTTGGGCCTCCTAGAGGCGGCTTTGGGAAGATAGGCCAACAAAAAATGAGGTTTTACATGTTTTATTGTAAATGATAGTTTTTTATGGTTTTGCGGATCTGCGATTGGATCTGCGAAATCTGAAATTTTCCTCGTATTTTTTCAAAGCGATTTCTTGACTTTGTGTTTTGTATTGTCCTAAATGCGTACTCCACCCAACGAACATCAAAAAAAAATATGCCAATAAATTTTCGAATTTCTAAATTTGTTGAAAACAGAAAAAAAATTATTTAAAAAAAATTACTTTTTCATTCAAAAAGTTACACAAGTTACATTACACCACTGTGCATCGATCAGAAAAAAGTGTTGAAAAGACTTTTTGAATTGACTTTTTCGGTCAATCAGTTTTTTAAGGAGACCCCCCCATTCTCCATTTCAAATTTTGACGATTTTCAATGGGCTGGAAAATGAACATAAATTACATAGTGCGACAGTGATTTGGAACTTTTGAAGAGACCTAGTAGAAATTGTTCATTAGGTCGAGTATAGTATAAAACCGTGTTTGAAATTTTTCTAACACCCTCAAAATCTTGATTTATTTAGAAAAAACGGGTTTTCGGGACTTTTTTGCTCCTAAAAATTCCTAAGCCCGTAATTTAAAACCGATTTTAAAATTTTAGACGTTTTAATAGTTAAATGTTGTAGCTTTTGAAAAAAAAATAGATCTTTTATTTATTTCAACAAAAAGGATACAATGTTTTTGCAATTTTGACCACTTATTTATTATGATATTAGCTAGTCCGTGAACGAGGGATTTTCAACTTTTTTGAAAACTCCTTTTTTAAAGCATAAAAATCGAAAATCTTATACCATGAAAAAGTACATTTTTTGTTAAAAACGTCGCTATTATTTTATTTTGTCGCTATAATCAAAATTTTTAAAAATCCTTCGTTCACGGACTAGACAATACAATATACTAACGAAATATTTTTGAATTTTGGATTTCGGATGAACCGTTTTCGGGATATCATGTCCACCGCAAGACACCTTCAAAAAAAGACGATCCGGGAATTCGGCTATATCATTTTTATTATGTAAGATTTTTTTATGAAAAAATTTAAATAAGTACCCAGAAACATGTACTAAACAACGTCGGTAAAACATTTTTCATAAATATTTTCTATGGTGTCAAAAAAAATCGATAAAATTCCATTTTTTTGTGCGGTACAACTGTATATAACCCCTTAAAGACCTAAAAAGAAAGAAAAAAAAAATTTTTTTGTTGTTTTTTGTGATCAAACAAAAGCCTTTCTTTTCGGCGGCGCATGTGATTTCCGCTCACTAGAACATCTGAAACCAAAAATTCCAACGGGATTTGAAAGAGTACATGGCTCTCGTATGAACTAGGATTATTAACTTTGCTCAAAAATTAACAAAATGGCGGACCTTTGAAAATTGTTTTTTAAAAATGGACTTTTTTTAGCCACAAATCAAGCTGAAAAGTAAAGAAGATCTTCACCGATTTGATTTATCCTAGTTCATACCAGAGCTATATATGTATAGAATAACGTGTTAAAATTTGGAACCGATTGGATTGTTTGGCTCTGGTATGAACTAGGATTATTAATTTCGCACAAAAAATAACAAAATGGCGGACCTTCAAAATTTTTGTTTTGAAAATGGCCTTTTTTTTAGCCACAAATAAAGTTACAAAGTAAAGAAGATCTTCACCGATTTGATTATCCTAGTTCATACCAGAGCTATATATGTATAGAACAACGTATTAATTTGGAACCGATTGGATTAATAGGTTTTGAGTAACCTCATGCGCCAGTCGTAAAAACAATTTTTTGAGAAAACGCGTTTAAAGTTTTGAGACGGCTCTGGTCGTCGCCTGACGCTTCCACCATAAATCGGCTATATCTCCAAGAGTTTTTGAAATTTTCACTTGAAATTTCACTTGATTTTTTGAAACCGAGAATGGGGGGTTCCCCTTAATGAGGGTCACTGTGCAAACGTCAATCATTTCTCTCAGTGAGCGATGTTCAGTAGGCGAGCATTTTACGAATCTCTCATCTAAAAGACGAATCTCGTTTCGTCTTTTTAGATAAAAAAAAAAACGATAACGATAAAAAAAAGTTTTATTTGGAAGCCCGATGGCTGCAGCTACTTTTTTCAGGATCTTCGAAAAGAGCCACACCATGTTGTTAAGTTGCAGAGCAGTGCTGGAGGTATTATGGTGTAGGGGGCCATTTGTTATGTTAGCTTAAATTTGTTACAACTACTATGAATGCATTGTGCTATAATTTCTAATATATTTTACTTTAAATCATATTAATAATTTAAAACAGTTGGAAAATTCTATAATGATTTTTAGGTAAAGATTCCTATTCATGTGGTGCCAGCCTCATAAAGACTCAACAATTTGTTACTTATTGTTTAACAATTTTTTGTTTTATGCTCACAACTTTTCAAATTTAAGACTAGATCTAAAGGCAAAAATTAACATCGGAACATAGTGGCTGGTAACATCAATGTATCCGATGTTTTGAACCAAAAAAAATAATGCATCCATAACCAATAATAAATTGGTTATGTTATGACATTCTCATAATGATCGGCCAACTATATCCGATTTTTGCGATATATATCCGGTTTTATCTGCAAGGGTATATCATCTTCGTCTCCACCCGAAGTTAGCTTTCCTTTCTTTCCTATACCCTTGCAGAGGGTATTATAATTTTGTCCAAAAGTGTGCAACGCAGTGAAGGAGTCATCTCCGACCCTATAAAGTATATATATTCTTGATCAGGATCACCTTCTGAGTTGATATAAGCATGTCGGTCTGTCCGTCTGTCTGTCTGTCTGTTTCTACTCGAACTAGTCTCTTAGTTTTAAAGCTATCAACTTGAAACTTTGCACACACCCTTCTTTCCTTTGCACGCAGTATATAAGTCGGAACGAGCCGGGGTCGGCCGACTATATCCTATTGCTGCCATATAACTGATTGATCGGAAATGGTATAACTTCGGTGTTTTTAGAGTTAGAAAGTTCAAATTTTACCTGAAAGCTATTTGGCAAAATAGTACGCATTTAATCTTTAAATGCTTCACTGAAGCTTTTTATGAGCTTTCCAAACCACATAATCGAAACAGCTTTTTGTTTATGCGAAATTGGCGGCAAATTGCTGTTTACTTTTTTTCGTGAAAATAAATATTCTTTGTCCGAAAAAACTGTAATAGTAATAGAAATTGTAAATCAAAGTATGTATTTTTTACTGAATATAGTCTGTTTATGTGTAGTCTTAGTTTTTTTGTTTTTTTTAATGTTTAATTTATGTGTATTTTTTATAGAAAATTAAAATGAGTTCCTTGTGTTTCGTATAATAAAACTAACGGGACATCACAAAAACCGGGACGCCAAACAATTCCTATTTGAAGAGGAATTGCAATCTGATTGTGATTCGGATGAGGACCTGATCGAAGGCTGCACTACAGTAATAGGAGAAGAAGAGAATGTTTAAGATTAAACCCATACATAACATTTACATATGTATGTACAGTAGCGGACAATGAAAGCCGGACAGGCAGACAACACTACTTTTTTAGTTTTTTTCAGTCAGCGTTTACATTATGGAGTAAATTTGTTTTAAATCGATGAAAATAATATAAATGTTAATTCCAAACCTTTTACTATTAAATTTCATTTTGTTTCATTTGGAAATAAAACGTATATTTCAATATTTGGTAAAATTAACAAAAATGTAGGCAAAGAAAAGAACATTTTTTTTTATATGCTTCAAGGTAACTAAAATTTTTGATAATGATTTCTTATTGGCTTAGTGTTTAACGTATTCAAAAATAATTTTGTTTTGGTTCTTAAGTATTTAGTTGGTCTTCTTCGAGTTTTTAATACGGCCTTTATTCTTGATAGCATAAAATCTACCAAGTTTTCGTTAATTTTCTTAATTATGTCTTTATAACAGACACTTTCCACTGTTCAATTAAATTCTCTTATTTTTTTTTGGTTTTTTAATGTTTTTTAACTTTTAAAATAGGACAACGATATTGAATCGGATAGTATTCGAAATACAATTGGCAGCACTACCATATATATATCGCGAGCATTGTTATTCTATAAGTATCTCCTCTAAGGCCTCCCTTCGGTTCTGTCACCTCTTTCGCCAACAACGTGTAAAATATGGTTCCTATTAAACATCCTTAAATAAAACTATTAATCAACCTAACAAGAAAGGAAAGCTAACTTCGGGCGGAGCCGAAGTTGATATACCCTTGCAGTTAAGACCGGATATATATCGCAAACATCGGATATAGATGGCCGATTCTTATGATTACATCATATTAAAACCAATAAATTACAATAAAAAATGTAAAAAAAAAGTCCCAAGCTCCTATCTTAAAAAATACGAAAGTTGATATTTCTACCAAATACCATTTTCGATCAATCAGTTATATGGCAGCTATAGGATATAGTCGGCCGATCCTTATGATTACATCATATTAAAACCAATAAATTACAATAAAAAATCTAAAAAAAAAAAAGTCCCAAGCTTCTCTCTTCTCTTCTCTTCACGCAAAACAACTTATAACCTTTACGCCTCTCACAACCAAATAAAGAAGGGGATTCAATTGAAACTTGGTAAAGATGTTAAGGAAAAAATCGTTAGGCAAAAATATGTTGTTGGAGAAGTTTAAAAAGTCACTTTACGTTTTGAACACACCTCGTATAACTGTTTATATCTCCTCCAAAAATGAGACGACTTAAAAATATCTTTCTATACTTGCGCTGCAGAAATATGCATTTAGTGGGGCGGGAAGGACGTGCGAAAAATTTGAAATAAAATTGACGTTCCTGCGGAAAGACGGACATGGCTATATCGACTCGGCTGTTGATGCGGGTCAGAGATGATTCCTTTTCTAAGTTACATCCATTCACACGAATAAAATATAACCTTGTACTCTACGAGTACCGAGCATACAAACTCAACATCTCTTACATACAAAACAAAGATACATATGTCTATAGGATATAGTCGGGCGATTCCGGCCGGTCCGACTTTTGTACTGCGTGCAAGAAGGGTGTATGCAAATTTTGAAGTCGATAGCTTTAAACCCAAGTCACTGGTTCGCATTGGTGGAATAAGAAAGCCAAAAGGAAAGATAGGCGTATATGCTTATATCAACTCAGAAGTTAATCCTGATCAAGAATACAAAGTGATATAAAAAACAAGAAAAGAAAGCTAACTTCGGGCGGAGCCGATCGTTATGGGATCCCATCGCAAACATGGGCCGATCGTTATGAGAATATGATAATATAACCCAATTTATAATAATACAAAATCAAAACAAAAAACAAGAAATGAAAGCTAACTTCGGGCAGAGCCGAAGTTGATATACCCTTGCAGTTAAAACCGGATATATATCGCAAACATCGGATAAAGATTGCCGGTCCTTATGAGAATATCCTCATAAAACCAATTAATTACAATAAAATTTATAAAAAAAAGTCCCAAGCTTCTATCTTCAAAAATACCAAAGTTGGTATTTCTACCAAAAACCATTTCCGATCGTTCCGTTATATGGAAGCTATAAAATATAGTATGCCGATCGTTATGAAATTTGGTAGGTCAGATAAACTGACCAAAAGTATAATCTGTACTAAGTTCCAGCTTTCTATCATCAAAAACACGAAAGTTGGGTCATTTCCGATCGTTCAGTTATATAGCAGCTATAGGTTATAGTCGGTCAATCCTAATGAAATTAGGCATGTCGTATTATTTTGCCAAATAGCTCTCAGGTAAAATTTGAACTCTCTAACTCTAAACACACCGAAGTTATACCATTTCCGATCATATGGCAGCAATAGGATATAGTCGGCCGACCCCGGCTCGTTCCGGCTTATATACTGCGTGCAAAGGAAAGAAGAGTGTGTGCAAAGTTTAGCTTTAAAACTGAGAGACTAGTTCGCGTAGAAACAGACAGACAGACGGACAGACGGACATGCTCATATCAACTCAGGAGGTGATCCTGATCAAGAATATATATACTTTATAGGGAGATGTCTCCTTTACTGCGTTTCACACTTTTGGACAAAATTATAATACCCTCTGTAAGGGTATAAAAATACAACAGATAGAAATCAGGACTACTGCCTGGCCAGTCTAATGTTGGTATTTGATTTAAATAATATCTAACCTATGTTTAAAAATAATCTGCAAATAATCTATAACCTATGTTTAAAAAAAAAATACCAGAAATTTAAAACTTTAATTATCGTTTAAACAAATTCTTAAAAAATTAAAAGAAATATATCCCTTTTTTTCACGATAGCAAGGACCTGAGTCGTCCGGAAAGATTATGTTTGGGGCATGAGAAATATGCTCATTAATTGAGGGTAGAAGGAGACGATTATGAACACCTTGGAACTTTTCAGCATTTACAGTTCCATCAATTAATGCCAGATCACCAACGCCAAACATAGTAAGAAAAGCATCCCCGGACCATTCGGCATGCTCCTTGCCTGACCGTTTGCCGTAAGCAATTATTTTTAAAGCGTTTGATGCATTTGGGGCGCACATAGCTCATACTATTGTAAGCCAAATGGATTCTTTTGGTGTCGTTAGAAAAAATGATGATGTTTCGCCAAACATGTTCAGTCCAAGATTCGTGCATTTTGACCCACTGTAGCCTTTTCTGGAGCATTTTTTGCGGTCAAGACTGGGTTTGTCGCTGCTCGGCGGCCATGAAGTCCTGCCTCCTCGATGTTCCTTCGAACGGTTCGAGTGCATATTTTGACTCCTTTTCAACTGGTAAAACTTACTTCTTACATTTTTTGCTAATTTGAATTTGATACTCGATACTAATTTGATACTCGTGGTATTTGGTCTTATTTTTCTTTCCTGATCCTGGCAAATGCTTTAGAGTTCTGGTTTTCTCTAAATGTTGTAGGAAATCCTCGAAAGAAGACTTAATAAATCCTGCGTTAGAGCTGGATTGTGAGGCCAATATGACCTCGGCTTATTCCTCGGAAGCTTATGATTTTCGATTGAGGCCAATATGACCCCAATATGAGACCAATATGGACATTCTCAGTCATTTTCGACATATTAAAAAAAAAAAAAAATTTTTTTCACCCTAAGAAGTTTAATAATTTAAAAAATGCTTTTAGATCATTAAACCTAAACACCTTCCGGATATAAAGAAATAATTTCAACTCGATATAATAACACGTGCTCCTACCACACTAGTGCAAAGTTCACATTTAGTGCAAGTACTTAGGTGTCCGGATTTCATCGTCCGCTACTGTATATATAGATTTTTATGACATTCTAAAATAAATTTAAATATGTATATTTTTTTAATTCAGCGTCATACTCAATTTCGAACAATAATACTACGAATACTAATACTAATTATTATCTTTTTATAAAAACACAAAATGCAATGTTTTAGGTCTGTAACTCTATTTTTTTAATTTATGCCTAAAAATCTATTTCTGGACCATATGATAGTGCCGTGTCTGTAATAGATTTATGTATTTAAAAATATATAAAATTTTGAATTATTCCGATATAACAAGAACAATTTTTACAGCTTGAAGAGGAATTGTCTATTGGAAAAAACAAATACATATTTTTGGCTTGTTCAAATTGCGTTTACATATAAAGTAAAAATATCAACAACAACAACAAAATTTAGACCTCGCAAATAACTGTTGACCATTTTTCTTCTTGGGCTCTCCTTGCGAGCACAACCAAAAAAGTTCATAGTCCCTCGTTTTGAGAAAGAGACTTGCTGTATTCATTTATGTTTTCTAGTATTTGTTTTATACCCTTGCAAAAGGTATTATAGTTTTGTCCAGAAGTGTGCAACGCAGTGAAGGAGATATATATCCGACCCTATAAAGTATATATATTCTTGATCAGGATTACTTCCTGAGTTGATATGAGCATGTCCGTCTGTCCGGCTGTCTATCGACTTGAAACTAAAGCTATCGGCACACACCCTTCTTTTCTTTGCACGCAGTATATAAGTCGGAACGGCCGGGATCGGCCGACTATATCCTATAGCTGCCATATAATCTGTTATATGCTGTAACTTTGTTGCTTTTTGAGTTAGAGAGTTAATGCTATTTATCTTTGGCAAAATAATATGACGTACCAAATTTCATAACGGTCGGCCAACTTTATCCTATAGCTGTCATATAACTGAACGATCGGAAATGACCCAACTTTTGTGTTTTTGAAGATACAAAGCTGGAACTTGCCGACTGCCGATCGTTATGAAATTTGGTACGTTAGATTAACTGACCTAAAAATTGAATGTATACTAAGTTCCAGCTTTCCATCTTAAAAACACTTTGCCAAAAATAGCACTCATGCAAAAAAACCAAAGTTATACCATTTCCGATCAATTAATTATATCGCAGCTGTAGGATATAGACGGCCAATCCCGGCTCGTTCCGACTTATATACTGCGTGCAAAGGAAAGAAGGGTGTGTGCAAAGTTTCAAGTTGATAGCTTTAAAACTAAGAGACTAGTTCGAGTAGAAACAGACAGACAGAAAAACGGACAGACCGACATGCTTATATCAACTCAGAAGGTGATCCTGATCAAGAATATATATACTTTATTGGGTCGGATATGTCTCCTTCACTGCGTTGCACACTTTTGACCAAATTATAAATTTGACCAATCAATTAAAATTATAATACCCTCAAGAAAACAAGAAAGCACGGCTATGGTCGAGTTTCCCGGATGCGATAAACACAACTATAGCTACGCCGAGATCCACGCGTTCTAAATTTTAACGCGTTAGTATGGGAATCAGTAGACAAATGTCTATATCTTTCCCAAAAGTGGGCCTAATCCAAAAATGGGTTGAAATTATTTCCTGCTACAAACTGATTATATGAATTGTTTGGCAGCAAAAACTTTTCAGAATACCTTTTTGTACTGGCGCAGAAATTTGCAATTTTTGGCAACGCTAAAAAGTTATAACGCTTTTCCTAAAACAAGTCAGTACAATTTTACTAGCGCTCCGGAGTAAAAGTGTGTACAAGAAAGGAATAAGCGAAATAAAAGGGCACACTATTGCTCCGGAACGCTAGTAGCAAGAACGCACTGACTTCTTTTGAGAAAAGCGTTATAACTTCAACAATTATCATAATTTTGTAATGAAATTAGACTCGTTTTATTCAGGATTAATAACACATAATTAATATGTATCAAAAACGATAGCGTATCTTGTAAGTTGTACCAAAAAAAAGGCGTCAAAGTCTAAAAAATACGAACTAAATGTCAAAATGTCTGTTTCTTGTGAAAAATTGTACCCTTTTTTTTAAATTAATTAAAGATCTATTTTTTTTTTAAAAGCTTCAACATTTAACTATTGAAAATTACGCATTTAGGAATTTTTTAAGCTCAAAAAATTCACGAAAAACGTGACTTCCTAGTTCTTTCCGAAGATTATAAAGTACATAGATGGGTCATCTCATACAATGAAAAATTTTCCATGGCGGGTTCCAGCGCTGGAACCCGCTCTCAAATGTTTTCATTTTTGCAGCGGGTTTCACGACGGAACGGCTGGCAGATAAGAGAGGGGAAAGGGAGAATTCGATTTTTAAATCATAGCACGTTCACATCAAACCAGTGTGAGAGCAAAGAGATCACAAATATTCTACTATCCTTACTCTTCAGCTCTGTTTTTGGTATGGATTCTACCGCTTACTCTAAGACCAATTTTAAGTATCTTTACATAAACTTTGAGGGTAGCCTAGATGGAAAGTGCGCGCTCCTTATTCTTGAGGTCCTGGGTTCGAGTTCATTAGTGGGTGGTTGTTCTAATTTTTAGAAAGTTTTAGTTTTAGTTTATGATTATTTTTATATTTACTTTTATTTATTTTTACTTTTATTTATTTTTTTTTTAATATTTTGTTTTTACTTTTCGTAATTACTTTATTATTATTATTTTTATTTGCATTCAATTTCAATTGTTGTAAAAATAAGTGACAGACGTGGCGGATGACGAAATGCCGGAAGGATTCCCTTGATATTTTATTAGCCGGACATATTGAACAATTAAACCTACAATTGTAAAATTAAAGAAAAATAAAAAATTATAAAATAAAAGAAAGAAGACCTTACGAGGATTTGAACACAGAAAAATTATACATATAGTAACTACTCTATGCATTACGCTACTACCCTGTCTCGATCTGCACCGATTAAAAATACTATTTGTTCTACTAACTACCACATCAGCGCATTGAAAACAGAAACGAGAAATTGAAATTGAAATTTGGAAGACAACAAATTTTTACGCCGTCGTGCGAGCAGTCACACATACATACAAATACATACAAAGGTTGACGGATACATGTAAAGAGTTCTACAAATAGAATCGTATGCATGGGCGTTCCCCCCTCACCAACAAGCTCGACGAAAAAAATTGACCGTTTTGGGCCCTGATGTCCCATCTATGTACTTCATAATATGTACTTCTGTTCTGTATATTCACTTGCCGTACCCGGACGTGTTTCTTCGATCGCTCTTGCCAGTTTGCAATTATTTTCGATCTTGAACTCAAGCTTTCTCCTTCTGCGACAAGTTGAAATATAACAATTAATCCCTAAAAATAAATTCGACTTATTAAGTTCATTGAACTATTTATTTCCAATTTATACATTTAATCGGTTAAAGTTATCTCTGTTGCGCTTTAACTATATTCTCCAACATAAGTCTCTCCGAGCTGTACTCTCCGGACGTAACCCGTTACATTCATAGTTACTGTGGAGTTTGTTGTTCTTCACGACGCCGAACCTTCGTTGCACATCTCTTTTGTAACGTCATCTCTTACATCCGATCTGAATCTGATCGTCCACTCTCGGCTACAGAGTGCTTCAGAGAGCCTAAATTCTTTACACGCTATTACAGTGGTCTGCATTCCGTCAAAAAGAAGCCAAAAATGAGTCTTACTTGCACAGCAAAAAAATGTGAATTTGGTGGAACCATCACGGGTGACTCATACCTGTCTTGTTGGCTCTGCAATAACTGCTCACATATTAAATGTGCTGGAGGAGGACACAATGGACGGATAAGTGACCTTATCAACAAGAAAATTGGCCTGACATGGTCTTGCATCGCTTGTAGAGAAATTGAGTCAGAGATGCGGACTTTTATGAAACAGACGAGAAATGGTTTCCTAGATGTCCGCAAGCAATTCTCGGCCCTTAATGAGCAATTCCTCGCTCTTGAAACTCAATTCCTTGGGCTAAAGTTGTTAAGTGAATCCCCCAGACGAAAAATTCCGAACAACAACCTGCTGACTGCTAAATTATTGAATACCCCTACATCCCATGCTGTACAAGTCGATGAATTTTCAACACCAAACATTTTACCGTCGCCTACTAGTCTACCTACTTATGCTGTTCCAGTACCAAGGGACTTGATGAGCCTTCCTTCAGGGCACTCTAATATTCATCCCTTGCAAGATGCGATCAGCGTACCAAGTACAAATCTCGAGCCACCTCTCATCTTGGAGCCTCCATCGTTGGACATCGTTGGACAACCCCCATCGTTGGACAACCTACCCTCTGCTCTAGCTGTGATGTCTCCAAGGCCTCTGGTTGGTGTGGCGCCTGAAGTTAGATCTTCTGGACTTACGTTGAGGGCGGTTGCTCCTCGTAAGGCCATTTTTGTCTCTCGGCTTATGCCGGATGCTACTGTTGATGATGTCAAGAGTCACCTGTTAAACCATCTTAAGGTAGCTCCTAATGATATAGCTATTTTTAAGTTTAACTTTAAGCATAAGCGTTCTATATCTTCTTTTAAAATAGTTCTACCTGATTCCTACCTTGAAAAAGCACTTGATCCTGTAGCCTGGCCTGAGCACAGTATCGTTCATGAATTCCTAGCAAAAGACGCTCAGAATCCTATCCCTGCAGAAACTGCTTCAAAAAACTGAATAACATAGTATTTTCCTGCTGCTATCAAAACGTTAGAAGTATTCTGGGTAAGCTGAGCCAGTTATTTACAAAGAGTGCTTCTTTTGATTTTGATGCTATCGTGCTTACTGAAACTTGGCTTAACTCCTCTGTCTCTGATTATGAAATTCTTGTTTCCAAATTCATAGTGTTTCGATTGGATCGTCCAACTTTTGCAGGTGGTGTCCTCATTGCTGTTACTAATAAGTACCCTTCTGAAATTATTCCTTTCACGAACGAGTTCGGAATTGAGTTCATTGCGGTGAAAATTTTAACTGGCTCGTCTCATATTTTTCTGACCTGTTCCTACATTCCTCCCATGGCTGAAGATATTGTGTACTTTCACCATCTTGATGCCATTAGGTCTATCTCTTCGTTGGCCAAGGACCGTGATTTAATCCTAATCATGGGAGATTTCAACCTTCCCATCATTTCCTGGATCCCGTCTGAGGTAGACAATTCCTTGCTTTCCAGTTGTCATAACGACTTTATCGATGGCTTAACCGATCTTGCCCTGCTCCAAATTAATCCAATTCATAACACTCATGGCAGATTTCTCGACCTTATTTTTTCTAATGTGTCATCCTCTGTGACAGTCATTCGGTCCCCGCCGCTATCGCTTCCTGAAGACATTCACCACCCTACATTATTAGCATCGGTGTTAATTGATGTGCCTCACAATGATGCTTGCTTTAATGCTAAACCTCGTTTCAAATGCTTCAGAAAGACTGATTTTATTGCCCTTCGGAATCATTTAGCTGAAATCGATTGGAATTTTCTTTCATCTATAAACACAATTGAAGCAGCTACGGATTCGTTTTACGAAATAATTCATAATGCCTTGAACAAATTTGTTCCGGAAGTCCCTGTATCATTGTCTACAAAACCACCTTGGTATAATAAACACCTTTCTCGTCTTAAGAACAGGAAATCCAGAGCTTACAAAAAGTTTCTTAAGTCAGGATCGATGTGCCACCAGTCAAACTTTCTTTATGTTCGCAACCAGTTTATTATTCTCAACGATCTACTCTATAAGCAGTATATCAGGAATTGTAAGGTAAACTTTCGAAATGATCCAAGCTCCTTCTACTCTTTTGTCAATATGAAACGTAAATCAAATCTTTTTCCTCCTTCCCTATCATATAAAAATATTTCACATTCTTCTGAGCAAGGTATTGCTAATCTCTTTGCGTCATTTTTTCAAACCACCTATTCGTCCGATTCATATAACCACAATTCTACTTATCCTTATAAATTACCACATATAAACAACATTTACTTTACAAAATTTCGAATTCAGGATCTGTTCGAAGCTCTTTCAACAATAGATATATCATTCTCTGCTGGTCCTGACAATGTTCCTAGCTGTGTTCTAAGGTACTGTTCTGATATCCTTTGCTATCCTCTCACTATCTTATTCAACTTATCCTTGGAGCTGGCATGTCTCCCCAAGAGATGGAATGAATCTTTTATTATTCCGCTTCATAAGAAAGGCTCTAAAGCACTTATTGAGAACTACCGGGGGATTGCTAAGCTATCTGCGATTCCCAAACTGCTTGAGAAACTGGTTACTTTCCAACTGCAACATTTTTGTAAAAGTATTATTTCCACTTCACAGCATGGTTTTGTCAAGCATCGCTCTACCACAACTAACCTTCTTGAATTCACTTCGTTTATCCACAGAGGTTTTCTGAGCCGCATGCAAACTGATGTGGTGTACACTGACTTTAGTAAAGCGTTTGACTCTGTTAACCACCATCTCCTCCTTCATAAGCTGTGTCTTTTGGGGTTTTCTCCTCATATAGTACAGTGGTTGACCTCTTATCTATCGAACCGCACGCAGCGTGTTTTGTTTAAAAACAGTTCATCACAGACTATAAATGTTTCATCTGGTGTCCCACAAGGTAGTCACTTAGGACCTCTTCTGTTTGTTCTTTTTGTCAACGATTTACCTAGTGTTGTAAACTATGCTACTACATTTATGTATGCTGATGATGTCAAGTTATGTCTTTCTTTCTCAGACCATTTCCTTCATAGACACTTGCAACTAGACCTTAACGAAGTCTTCTTGTGGTGCTCAAACAATCTCCTTTTGCTTAACTGCTCTAAGTGTAAGGTTATGACGTTCAATCGCAGTGTGCCTCACATCGTTTCGTACTCTCTTGGGAATAACGTCTTAGATCGTGTTTTCCTAATTAACGATCTTGGAGTAATTTTTGACAATAAGTTGTCCTTCAACGACCACATATCACTAACAGTGAATAAAGCCAGAGGCGTGCTAGCTTTTATCAAACGTTGGTCTAAAGAATTTGATGATCCTTTCACAACTAAAACTCTATACGTATCGTTGGTTCGTCCTATCTTAGAATACTGTTCTAGCGTTTGGAGTCCGCAATACTTTGTTCACCAAAGGAGGATTGAATCAGTCCAAAAGCAGTTTCTGCTATTTGCGTTAAAAGGCTTAAACTGGGATACTGCCACTTCCCTCCCGTCGTATAATTGCCGGTTAAAATTACTAAACCTACCTCCTTTAAAAGAGCGCCGTACTTGTGCTGGGGTTATGCTGCTTCATGTGCTTATTCTTGGACAGGTTGACTCACAAGTACTTCTTGAAAAATTATTGTTTTCTGTGCCTAATAGAGTAACTAGATCATTCCGACCCCTTTGGTTACCAATTTATAGATCTAATTTTGCGGAACACGATCCATTCCGCGTTATTTGTAAAAATTATAACTCGTTATCCCATTTAATGTCCCCTGAACTATCCCTAGTTGTAATTAAATCCAAAATTATGGAATATCTTTTAACTTAATTTATCCTTACTCTTAGTTATAATAATATAGAAATAACAGTTCATTGTTAATAATAATAAATAATCTTGGTTCCTACTAGATCTCTTCAAAAGTTCCTTCAGTTTTTTTTTGGTCGCACTGTGTAATTAATAATGCGTAATTAATTACGCAACGTACGCAAGCGAGTCGTGGCCAACAACAACAGCAAGAGCAACACTCTTTCGTGGCCGCTCGGCTTTAACTAATTATCTAAAGCGAGCGCACTCTCGTTCGTGATATCTTTGCACTCGCACCCTAAACTGGCGTTCTCTGTATTTTTCCCAGCTTCATATGCGCCAAAATATCTGATTATTACTACTATACAAATAGTAGTATTTTTATTACTATTACTTTAATTACTGTATTTTTATTACTATTACTTTAATATTATACTTCAATACTATATACAAATAATATTACAATATAAAATTTACTTACCGTGGTTACTAACTCAAGGCATACAAATTGCAGATTCTCTATATTATCAACAAAAAATGGCTCTATAGCTAGCGTAGACAATGGCAAAACTATCGTATCAACAAAAACGCATTTGTCAAACAGGGTCACGAAAACTTTCAAAAGTTCAACCGTTTTTGAATAAAAAAGTTGTAGACTGCGATTATGAGCTTGTTGCGACTTCATTTTTTTACGGTGATTGGGCTTCTTCATATTTTTTACTGTATAAACCGGATCGTGGATTGGAAAAATAGTTTCACGCAGTTGAAATTGAGTAAACTTTATAATATGTGATATATTATCTTCCTGTAAAAATGTAAGATCGCTTACTGTAGAATATATGTTACATATAAGCAAACAAGCATCCATTGCGTGCAATATTTTATCAATTGCTTCCTCATCAACTAATTGCTCTTCATCATCCTGAAAAATAATTAAACAAGAAATATAAAGCAAATGTTAATAGAAATATGATTTAGGTTGGTTATCTTCTGTCAAAGCCGAAGCATCTTTGTAGGCCCACGCAGTTTTGTTTCAGTTATATATGTTATGTACATTTTTTTAATTGATGAGTTTTTTATAAAACAATTTTTACAAACAAAGGATAGCTAACTTCGGGCGGAGTCGAATATCGACTTGTGAGGAAATACACACATAATCCTAATAATATGCAAACCTTAACTCTTTAAACTAACGCATGACCACCAATGCATGTTTTTAACATACCCTTTAAATGTTAATTGTTTTTAGTTCGGACTAAATTGTATTTCGAAATATATCTTTAATAGTAAATACGAGTTTATAGTAACGAAACTTTGTTTTCAGTAAACGCACATCTCAATCATATAAAAATAGTTTTGTTGTTAAAGTTATATCGCTCCTATTTTTAATGTCTTATTTTTAAAAGTGGTAAATGTCACATTTTTTGTTAAATTGTCAAGGTTTCTGTGTTTAGAATTATACTGCCAAAATATTTGCGCAGTGTATAACATTTTTGTTGTATTTTTTATATCCTTGCAGAGGGTATTATAATTTTTTCCAAAAGTGTGCAACGCAGTGAAGGAGACATCTCCGACCCTATAAAGTATATATATTCTTGATCAGGATCACCTCCTGAGTTGATATGAGCATGTCCGTCTTTTTAGAGTTACACGAGAGCTATTTTTGGCAAAATAATACGACATGCCAAAATTTCATAAGGATCGGCCGACTTTATCCTATAGCTGCCATATAACTGAACGATCGGAAATGACCCAACTTTCGTGTTTTTGAAGATAGAAAGCTGGAACTTGGTACACATTCTATTTTTGGTCAGTTCATCCGATCTACCAAATTTCATAACGATCGGTCGACTATATCTTATAGCTGACATATAACTGAATGATCGGAAATGGTTTTTGGTAGAAATACCAACTTTGGTATTTTTGAAGATAGAAGCTTGGGACTTTTTTTTATAAATTTTATTGTAATTAATTGGTTTTATGATGATATTCTCATAAGGACCGGCAATCTTTATCCGATGTTTGCGATATATATTCGGTTTTAACTGCAAGGGTATATCAAATTCGGCTCTGCCCGAAGTTAGCTTTCATTTCTTGTTTTTTGTTTTGATTTTGTATTATAATAAATTGGGTTATATTATCATATTCTCATAACGATCGGCCCATGTTTGCGATGGGATCCCATAACGATCGGCTCCGCCCGAAGTTAGCTTTCCTTTCTTGTTTTTTACATCACTTTGTATTCTTGATCAGGATTAATTTCTGAGTTGATATAAGCATATTCGCCTATCTTTCCTTTTGGCTTTCTTCTTCCACCAATGCGAACCAGTGACTTGGGTTTAAAGCTATCGACTTCAAAATTTGCATACACCCTTCTTGCACGCAGTACAAAAGTCGGACCGGCCGGAATCGCCCGACTATATCCTATAGACTTATGTATCTTTGTTTTGTATGTAAGAGATGTTGAGTTTTTATGCTCGGTACTCGTAGAGTACAAGGTTATATTCTATTCGTGTGAATGGATGTAACTTAGAAAAGGAATCATCTCTGACCCGCATCAACAGCCGAGTCGATATAGCCATGTCCGTCTTTCCGCAGGAACGTCAATTTTATTTCAAATTTTTCGCACGTCCTTCCCGCCCCACTAAATGCATATTTCTGCAGCGCAAGTATAGAAAGATATTTTTAAGTCGTCTCATTTTTGGAGGAGATATAAACAGTTATACGAGGTGTGTTCAAAACGTAAAGTGACTTTTTAAACTTCTCCAACAACATATTTTTGCCTAACGATTTTTTCCTTAACATCTTTACCAAGTTTCAATTGAATCCCCTTCTTTATTTGGTTGTGAGAGGCGTAAAGGTTACAAGTTGTTTTGCGTGCCCGGCGATTTTTTGCTATCAAAAAATATTGATCACTTGAAATGTTGACAGTGGCATACAGTAAAACTGTTCTGAGTAAAAAAGTGTCTACAAGTGGTACAAACTCTTCCAAGATGGCCGGGAAGATGCCAATGAGGAGCCTCGCTCTGGACGCCCAAGCACGTCAACAACTGATGAAAACGTTCAAGCTTTTGGAAAATTGTTTTGGAAAATCGTCGAATCACTATCAGAGAAGTTGCTGAACATGTCGGTATATCGCTTGGCTCGTGCCATGAAATTTTTTCAATCGTTTTGGGCATGAGTCGTGTGTCAGCGAAGTTTGCTGGTGACGAATCATGGGTATATGGTTATGATATCGAAACCAAAGCCCAATCGTCCCAATGGAAGAGCCCAGGTGAGGCAAGACCGAAAAAAAGGAAGGAGATTTGCATCGCTGGAAGAGCTGAAGGCTATACCGAAAAGTTCTTATGGGAAGTGCTTTGGGGATTGGAAAAAGGGGACAACATAAATATTGATTAATTAACTAAGTTTTTCTTGAAGATACAAAGTCACCTTACTTTTTGAACACACCTCGTATACCCATTCCCATACTAACGTACTAAAATTTTGAACGGGTAGGTCTCGAAGACTTTAAGAGGTATAAATATCCGATTTTGAACTGGGACACTTAACGTATCCACGCAGATCGTTTACGTAAGAATTTCGCCACGCCCCATCCCGCCCCCAAAACGGAAATATTGTGAAAAATTTCAGCCTACACCTAGTTACCTTTCCTTCCTTGTTATACCCTTGCTAGTGTGTCTCTAGTTTTAAAACTTTGCACACACCCTCCTTTTCTTTATAAGAAGCAGTATATAAGTCGGAACGGCCGGGATCGGTCGACTATATCCTATAGCTGCCATATAATCTGTTATATGCTGTAACTTTTTTGCTTTTTGAGTAAGAGAGTTAATGCTATTTATCTTTGGCAAAATAATACGACGTACCAAATTTCATAACGGTCGGCCAACTATATCCTATAGCTACCATAAAACTGAACGATCGGAAATGACCCAACTTCGTGTTTTGAAGATAAAAGTTAGTTTGAAGTTAGAACTTGGTACAGATTATATTTTTGGTCAGTTAATCCGACCTACCAAATTTCATAGCGATCGGCCGACTATATCTTATAGCGGCCATATAACTGAACGATCGGAAATGGTTTTTGGTAGAAATACCAAATTTGGTATTTTTGAAGATAGAAGTTTGGGGCTTGTTTTAAATTTTTTATTATAATTAATTGGGTTATATTATCATATTCTCATAAGGATCAGCCAACTAAATCCGATGTTTGAGATATATATCCGGTTTTAGCTGCAAGGGTATATCAACTTAGGCTCCGCCCGAAGTTAGCTTTCCTTGTTTTTTTTTTAAGTTTACCCATTATTATGTGACCATGTGTGTATTATGTTTGGGATCAGATCTGTTGGATATTTTTGGACAAATAATGATACTACTGCAATGAAATTTTCTTCATCATTTACTTATAAGTATAATAATAGTTTAATCCCTTTTTTTTTTTTTTTTTTTTTTTTGTACAAAAAAACATATTTATAAAGTTTTACCGGTCCAGCAAAGTAATTCCTGGCCAAATAAATGTTGCGCATCGCGTAATTGATAAGAAGTGTTAGCTTATTTTTAGGAACGGAATCCAACGCCTGTTTAGCTTTTAATTTGGCAACATCCGTGCTCATTGAATTAAGAAGTTTTGGAGAAATGCACTCAATATTCTCGTCAACATCCTCTGAAAATAATCGGAATTTATTATTGGTTTTAGTATATTTTGTAATATAAAAAAACTTGTAGTAGAAATTTTTAGGAATACATAGTTAAAGCAATGGTGCCCACACAGATACATTTACATGTTACAACTGCATTTGTGTTGGAATTCTTCCGTAAGCACACGCACGACTACAGGCGTTTTACAGTGTTTACAATTTCGGTATGCAGGCAGAGTCTGGGCATAGAAATTTCCACCCCCATGTGATTGGGTTTTGGGCACCACTGACAAAAATTATCCATTTAAAAATCTACAATTGTATCTAGAAAATTATATTATATTTAGGTTCGTTCAACAAAAAATTTTTAAAAAAATGTATTGCTTTAAATGAATAGTTTATTTACTAAATTTATTGAAAAGCGAGAAAGAAAAGATACATTCGGCCGCAATAGGAAATAGCATGATGCAATTGTATAATTGTATCATGGGCAATAGGACTTGTTTTACAGTTTGTGGAAAAATTGCATTTTTGGATCAGCACACGACAAAAATGGCATGGATAGCTTTTCACGAAAATTCACGAACCCTCAAAGAATTGTTCAAATTCGGGGGAGGTCCCCTTAAAATGTTATACAAAATATTAAATAAACAAGAAAGGAAAGCAAACTTCGGACGGAGCCGAAGTTGATATACCCTTGCAGTTAAAACCGGATACATATGGCTCAAATCGGATGTTATTGGCCGATCATTATGACAATATCATAATAGAACCAGTTTATTACAATACAAAATCTAAAAAAGACTTTCCAAAAAGACGAATTTGCATCTTTCTATCTTCTAAAACACGAAAGTTGGGTCATTTTCGACCGTTCAGTTATATGTTATATGGCAGTTATATAGTTATATGGCAGGATATAGTCGGCCGATCTTTATGAAACCCTTTCTTAAAGACATACAAACATAGCACGCATGCAAAATCCAAACTCTCTATCTCTAAAAACACCAAAGTTATAGCATTTCCGATCAATCAGTTATATGGCATCTATAGGATATAGTCGGCCGATTCCGGCCGTTTCGACTTATAAACTGCATAGGGCAAAGGAAAGAAGAGTGTGTGCAAAGTTTCAAGTCGATAGCTTTAAAACTGAGAGACTAGTTTGCGTAGAAACAGACACACGGACGGACATGCTCATATCAACTCAGGAGGTGATCCTGATCAAGAATATATATACTTTATAGGGTCGGAGATGTCTCCTTCACAGTGTTGCACACTTTTGACCAAAATTATAATACCCTCTGCAAGGGTTTAAAAACTAGTTGGTCTGATTAAGAAATAAAAAACAAAAAAAACTCGCATGTACACAGCTATGCTCATTTTGAACTTTTATCAAATGTTGCTCAGCTGATGCAATTAAAAGCATAATTTAGAATTGTACCGTTTATTTTGAAGAAGCTTCTGTTTTGAAGTGCATATAATAGCTTTTAACTAAAAACATGAAATCTCACGTGTTCTTTTGTATGAAATGTTGTACTAAAAAAATGAAGAAATTGCATAGAGACGTTGAAGATTCAGTTGTGAACTTAAGGGGGGACATCTGAGTAACTGGGGAAAAAAAACGGTTTCCCTGGAATTTTTTTTGGCCAAATGAAAATTACAATCGAAAATTTGTAAATTAGGTTTTATAATATTAGATGCGAAGTTCAAAATAAATTTGGGGGTTCAATAAACAAATCGAGAACAAAAAATTAAATTTGGTTAGTTTCTATACATCAGCAGCTATCGTCACTCGTAGGATTTTTATGATATATTAATTTTTAGCAAAATGGTGAGTGATTGAAAAAAGTTACAATTTTCACGACAAAAAAAAAAAACTCGATAAAAAAAAAAAAATTTTTGATAAAAAAAAAGTAAGCAAGATAAAAAAAATCCTACGTGTCGATAGATAAAAGTATTTTAAATATACTGTCGAATTTCACATCGATCGGTTTAGATTTGTTCGAGTTTCCGGCAGTCTCAAAAAAAGTGGTTTCGAGAAAAACGCGTTTAAAGTACCCTAAAAAACTTTGTAATGGAAAAAAAATGTTTTAATTTGTTAAAAATGTTTCTCAGATGTTACCCTTAACTGAAAATGGATGTTCGACTCGAATGATATCCTAAAAGTTAAAAATCAGTCAATCAGTAGTCATTCGTGTGTAAAAAAGGCGCAAAAGTACCCAAGGTACAAAGAAGTGGTCCACGTCGAATTTTGACTGATGCAATTGCAATGCTTAGACACAAGGATGCATCCGCAGCCATAGGCATAAAAATTGAAATTTGGACGACTGGAAAAAAGTTATATGGTCTGATGAATCTAAATTCAATTGATACCAGTCGGATGGTACACAATATTGTTGGAAGAAGCCAGATGAGTCGCTGTAGAGACGCCACGTACAAGAAACAGTGGAAACATGGAGGTGGAAAAGTCATGATCTGTAGCTGTTTTACTTGGTAGGACCAATTAAAAAAATAGATGAAGAAGAAGGAAGATGAGGGAAGACTACCTTCTTATGAAAAAGGAAGACTACCTCGATATTCTGCAAACTCATCTTTGCGAACATTTCAGACATTCACCTTCGAGGGTATCTCAGAAGGACACTTTTTCTCTTAACAGGCAGGACTGCAGTCTAGGAATTGAAGCAATCACTGGGCACTGGCTCATAGCGTCCAGATTATCGGTGCCTCACAATGATTACTGTAGAAGCTGGAGGGAAGTAAAGAAAAGGAAGACGGTTGCACAGCCAACTTCACCTCTACGAAGTCGTTACACTTCATAACAGTCGTGGGAAGGTGGCCCCCGTATAGAGTACAGCTTATTTACTGCTCGGAGACGAAGACTATTCATTTCTCCGCCCCAGACGCAAACTCTTCAAATTCTGCGACTGTTTCTTGCTTCTGCTGCAGCGTGATTCTTGAAACTCGGTAGAAGTCTCTTTCGGTGCTGGTTGCTTTAGATTTGTAGAATTTTTGTTTCGGTTAGCAGCTTAAGGCCAAGAAGTAGCAAGGCACCAATTTTAAGTTTGCTTCTTGGGATTGGGAGTGTTTTAATACTAATACGTTTGGTTTGAAATAAAAACAAAAGTTTCGTTTTTGTTTAACCACCCAAACTTAAAAATCAAAATGTAAAAAAAAAAAAATAAAAAATAATCGCAGAAATTGGGTTGGAACCTCTCCATAGAAAATATAGATGGGGTAGAACTGATAGTGACGGACGTAGGATACTCTTTATCCCGTTCGACAGCGTGTCCACTGTTAGTCATTCTACTCCTCTGAAATGCCTCGAGCGATGTGAAATTTTGTGTACATATCCGTTAGGGCTGAGAATCGGGCACCGTCTAATTTTCATCTCCCTAAATGTTAAGAATGGGATATAATAATTAATTAAATTATACTCCGAAATGGCTGCACATATAGTAATGTATAACAGTAAGTAGGCGGCTGTGAGCGTTACTTATCGTACATTTATTTGTGTGTCACATGCCACTCAAATAGGGCCCTACCGACCACTGATCTACAGTCAGCCATGCCAAGAAAACGCAATTGGGCCAATTTGAGTCGGCGAACGTTCAATTCTAGAGCCGCGCGAGATAGAAGAGCACGAAGATCAGGAGAACAAATCGAAGAAGATCATGAAAATGCGCGTGTGAGCATGGCGCAGTTACGTGAATCACAATCAAAAGAGGCACGAAATAAAATTAATCAAGGAAGACAACTGCAACAAACAGAAACGCGCAGAGTCAGAGTTAAAAGAAGAAGAATTGACCAGAATGCCCGTATTGTCATACCCTCAAATATAAAAATGATCCAGTTGGGATGTGTTGCTCATCAGGAAAAGTACAACTACCCGAAATTGAAACACTGCCTGAACCATTGCGCGGTTTACTTCTCGGTACAGATCCAGATTCTACCCTGTTCCTTGAATTAAATTCGAACATTCAATTCATGCTTCCAAATGACATCGTTTTTACTCAACACAGATATGAATCTTGAACTACAGTAAGATACTGTAGAAATGACAGACATTGTTAGTCGCATCTTCTGGCATTGCAGCAACTTTATTACATGTAGACAGAACAGCTCATTCAGCACTTAAGCTGCCATTGAACATTCAAAATAATCAAGATGCAGTGTGCAACATAAAAAAACAATCGTCTATGGGCATAGTGCCGAAACAATGTAAAATAATTATTTGGAATGAATGCACTATGGCATGTAAACATTCGCTTGAGGCATTGGATAGGACATTGAGGGATATAAAAAACAATGATAAACTATTTTTAGATAGAGAAGAGACAAACTCTTTCCGTTATTACACATTCAACGTACGCTGATTAAATTAATGCTTGCTTAAAATCATCGCGACTGTGGCGTAATGTTGACAAAGTACAACTGACAAAGGTTATGCGTATTCAAATGCTTTGGGATCCATCCGCCGATACTTTCTTTAAACAACTGTTAGATGTTGGCGAAAGGAAAGTTGCTGTGCGTGAAAAAAATGGATGTATGTACTGGAAATACTGCACATTATGAAAGTTACATGCAAGAAAGTTACAATCTCCTGTCATCTCACGAGAGTAAATGAGAGTAAATGAGAGAGCTTCTACAAAATTTGAGCGTGCTCACACTACTCGTAACGTGTGCCGGCAGCGTTGCGGCAGAATTTCCTACCCTATGCACGAGACTACCTTGTATAATGTATCTTGAATCATTGTATTGTTGTATTGTAGCACAATTTAAGGGGACCCCCCCCCCCCATTCTCGGTTTCAAAAAATTGATTTTTTTTTTATTTTATTCGAACTATTATTAACTATTCAAGAATGTTCCCTGAAAATTTCAAATAAAAATTTCAAAAACTTATGAAGATATAGCCGATTTATGGTGCAAGCTTCAGGCGACGGCGAGAGCCGTCTCAAAACTTTAAACGCGTTTTTCTCGAAACAGTGTTTTTACGACTGGCGCATGAGGTCACTCAAAAACTATAAATCCAATCGGAATCCAATCCAATCCAATCCAATACATATATAGCTCTGGTATGATCTAGGATAAATCAAATCGGTGAAGATCTTCTTTACTTTTCAGCTTGGTTTGTGGCTAAAAAAAGTCCATTTTTAAAAAACAATTTTCAAAGGTCCGCCATTTTGTTAATTTTTGAGCAAAGTTAATAATCCTAGTTCATACGAGAGCCATGTACTCTTTCTAGTCCCGTTGGAATTTTTGGTTTCAGATGTTCCAGTGAGCGGAAATCACATGCGCCGCCAAAAAGAAGGACTTTTCTTTGATCGCAAAAAACAACAACCAAATAAAAAAAAAAAATTTTGTAAAATGGTTTTCTTAATTTTTAAGTGTTAATATATGTATGCACAGTTACAACCCTAAAAAATAATGTATGTTCAATTGCCAGCCTATTGAAAATCGTCAAAATTTAAAATCGAGAATGGGGGGGTCCCCTTAATAAGAATTCTCGCGTAAGAAAGAGAGAAAAAATTCGCTCTGGGGCCTGCTGGGGCTTGTCGCAAGAAATTTTTGCGTCCATTTTTGTTGTATGACATGGGTTGTCTATATGCTGTATGGTTAGTGATTGTAGCCAACAGTTTATACTTCTCATAAAATTAGTCTTAAATACTCATTAAACAATTTATCAGAAACTAACATTTTTACTTTTTGACTTTGAAATTAACAGCCAACAGTATCTACTTGTCAACAAATAAGTCCTTAATACCCTTTGAACAATTTATCAGAAACTAACCTTTTCATTTGGTTTTTGACTAAAAAGGTCTCTCTAAGAGAAAAGCCAATATTTTTATACCCGGCCCTCGTAGAGTGCAAGACTATATTGAAGTCGTGTAAAAATAGAGATGTATGTAACATTATCTACATACGGAATTAGGAATTATTAGAGAAGGAATTATCTACGACCCCATTAAGTATATGGGGCAGATGGTCAACCAGGACCTCATTTCTCATTTGCAACACCTTTGCTCTTCGATTATCACTCCTTGTCAGCATGGCTTTATTAAGCGTCGCTCCACCACCACAAACTTATTGGAGTTGACATCCTTTGTAATAGACGGCTTTTGTAAGGGATATCAAACCGATGTAATTTACACAGACTTCAGCAAAGCATTTGATTCAGTTAATCACTCACTTTTGTTGAGTAAACTGAATATGCTGGGTTTTCCTAAAGACCTCTTAACGTGGATCTCCAGCTACCTAGATGGAAGGACACAAAGAGTCTTATTTAAAAACATACAGTCCCGTCTGGTCCGTGCTACATCCGGCGTCCCTCAAGGAAGTCATCTTGGCCCGTTATTATTTACGCTTTTTATAAACGACTTGCCCCCTGCTTTAACGAACTCTCTAGTTCTTATGTATGCAGATGATGTAAAGCTTTGTCTTCAGTATAAATCCATCTCTGCCCAATGCAGTCTTCAGTCTGACCTTGATAACTTTCAAAAATGGTGTTTGGCTAATGATCTAATACTTAATGGATCAAAATGCAAGCATATGTCTTTTTATCGTTCTTGCCCTCTGCAAGCTACGTATTCCATTAATGGGATTGCCTTAGAAAAATTAACCCAGGGTAATGATCTCGGCATCCTAATAGACATAAAACTTAAATTTGCCGACCATATTTCCTTAATGGTTAATAAGGCTAAAGGAGTCCTTGGTTTTATTAAAAGGTGGTCAAAAGAATTTAATGACCCCTATATAACCAAAACTTTATTCATTTCTTTGGTCCGTCCGATACTAGAGTACGGTTCATGTGTCTGGAGTCCCCAATATGGAGTACATAAGGACCGCATAGAATCCGTACAAAAGAACTTTTTAATATTTGCACTTAGAGGTCTATGCTGGGATGCAAATCTTCAGCTTCCATCCTACAGTAGCAGACTTTTACTTATCAACTTACCTAGCTTAACAAATCGTAGGACAATGCTCGGTGTAGTTTTTCTGCATAACCTTATTAACGGGGATGTAGATAGCCAGCATTTACTAACACGCTTAAATTTCAACATTCCTAATAGAAGGACTCGAAACTTTAGTCCTCTGTTCCTTAGCCGTTGTAGTTCGACATATGCACTGCATGATCCTTTTAGGGTATTATGTTCGAACTACAATGGTCTCTACTCTATTTCATCTCTTTCCTGTCCCTCTAATTTAAAATATAGAATTTTAAATTTCCTTACTAACTCCTCTTAGCTTAACAAATTTCAATTAGCTTAATATGTACTAACAAATCGTTTCTCGAGCGCCCCTCGGTCGTCTGGGCCTCTAAGCTTTATGATGAATACAGGAATGCTAGCTGATGCTCTTATTGATGCACAAGCCATTTCCAAATTCTGAAAGACCGCAAAAAAAAAAAAAAAAAAAAAAAAAGGACCGAAAAAAGAAATTCCTCGATTCTTTTTTTTTATTTTCATGAATAAACATCCAAATTTTCATAATCTTTTGAAAATTCAAAAAAAAAAGTAATATAAATATAGCATATTTCAGTTTTTTTTTTTTTTAAATCCCTATAAGTCAAAAATGTAATTTTTACCTTCTTTTGTACTTTTAAATACACTTTTATGTACATTTATTTCTCAAGGAAAACATATGATGTGTTTGCTCTTTTTCTACTAAATCAATCTAATAATAACACGAGAAAAATTCAAAGAGAGCGAAAAAATTTTCAATTACTTCTTAATTTGTATTTTGTTTCTGATCTATGTTCTAATCGTACGTTCGCGACCCCAAAACATAATTTTATTGTAATTGCTTCGCATTAAGTGAAAGGAGGTGGATAAAACTTTGTCATTTAAGTGTAAACTATGAAATTTAAAAAAAAAATTGCGACTTATGCAAGCTTATTTTTGTATATTGAATTTTAATGTGGCGTACGTTCGCAACCGTAGGTATTATTTTTTTTTTTAACTCTTATTTTTGTTTAACAAGCTTATAAATACAGTAGCGGACAATGTAGACCAGTGGTGGGCAAAACTAACACATGTTTAAAATTTGAGTGTGTGCGTAGCAGAGAAAAACAATGAGAGCAGAGAATTCACTGAGCGAAAAAAAACGTATTTTTTTATTTCATTTTTCGTTTTTCAAAAGTTTGAATGGGAACTAAAATAGTGTATTTTATTTCAAAGACATCTTTTCTAGCAACATTTCTTAAACAAATGAAAAACCACGCTTCCCTGTCTATATTCTCCATGAAGAAAACTTTTTCCAACCTAGTTTCTGAACGATTTTTCTTTTTTCAACCCAATTTTTCTCAGTGGAAACATTTTGGTTTTTAAGTTTGGGCTGTCAAATGAGTCAAAATGAGAGCAAATGAGAGAGATTCTAAAAAAAAATTGAGAATTCTCACACTGTCAGTATGCAGGCAGCGCTGCGGCAGAATTTCCTACCCTATACTCGCGTGCTATGTGAAATGAGAGTTTGCCCACCACTGATGTAGACAAACAAAATTTTTTTGTAATATTCCTAGGTAACAAAAATTTTTGAAAATTATTTCTTAATAGCTTAGTATTTAAAGTATTCAAAAATAATTTTGTTTTAGTTCTTTAATATTTAGTTGGTCTTCCTTCAGTTTTTAATAAATAAATAAAATCTACCAAATCTTCGTTAAATTTCTTAATTATGTCTTTATAACAGACACTTTCCACTGTTAAATTAAATTCTCTTATTTTTTTGGGTTTGTTTTTATGTATTTCCACTTTTAAAATAGGACAACGATATTGAATCGGATAGAAATCAGGACTACTGCCTGGCCAGTCTAATGTTGATATTCGATTTTTCTGCAAATAATTTATCTAAATTAAAAAAAAAAATATTTGAAATTTGAAACGTTAATTATTGTTTAAACAAATCCTTAAAGAATTAAAAAAAATATATCCTTTTTTTTGCACGATAGCAAGGACCTGAGTCGTCCTGAAAGATTATGTTTTGGGGCATGAAAAAGATGCTCCTTCATTGAGGTTAGAAGGTGACGATTCAGAACACCTTGGAACTTTTCAGCATTCACAGTTCCATCAATTATTGCCAGATCATCAACGCCATAGTAAGAAAAGCATCCCCGGACCATTCGGCATGCACCTTGCCTGAAGCGTTCGTCGCGTTTGGGCGCAACGTAGCTCATGCTATTGTAAGCCGAATGGATTATTTTGGTGTCGTTACAAAAAATAAAGTTTCGCCTCGAACGGCTAAAAGAATGAAAGAATAAAAGAACGACTCGAGAGCTTATTTCGACTCCTTTCAAGTGGAAAAACTTACCTCTTACATTTTTTGCTGATTTGAAACGATCAGTCATGCCTAATCGTGAAAGGATTCGATCCTCGTGGTAGTGGGTCTTATTTTTCTTTCCTGATCGTGGCAAATGCTTTAGAGTTCTGGTTTCTCAAAATTTTGTAGGAAAACCTTGAAAGAATACTTAATAAGTCCAACGTTAAAGCTTATTCCTCGGAAGCTTAAGATATTCGATTATATGGCCAATATGGTCCCTTGAAAATTTTCAGTCATTTTCGACATATTTAAAAAAAATTATTTTTTGACATAAGAAATTTAATAACTTTGAAAAATGCTTTCAGATCATGAAAGCTAAATACCTTCCGGATATAACGAAAAAATTTCAACTCGATATAATAACACGTGCTCCTACCACACTAATGCAAGTACTTAGGTGTCCGGATTTCATTGTCCGCTACTGTATTTGTAGATTGATAAAAGAAGTGACAATTGTACCCGCTATTTAATTAAAATTAAAAACGATCCACAGAAGTTGAAAGTATTGTGTGTAAAAGCAGCGGAGAGAATTAGAAAACGCTGTTCAGCATTGGCAAACAACCCAAAAAAATCAACCCAAATAATCAAATCAAAAAGAACCAAAACGGCTGATACATTATAGAGAAAATAAGAAAAGAGAAGCTCAATTAAAAGAAGACGGAAGGAGTATAATTCTAAGCCAACTTTGGGAAAGGCCATAAAAAAGGTAGAAAGAGCCAACCAATTCAAACAAAAAAAATATTTATTATTAAAGAATTGTTTAATACGTATGTCAGGGCAGAACATGTAACCGAAAACGATGATACGAATATTAACTTGGATTGGGAAGCAAGGCGTAAATTTATTTCAGACCTTTACTACTTGCGTGAAGATCTGTAGCCAAATAGGATACTATATTTTATTATGGACAAATAGTTTCTAAACTTTATATGTTGCTTAACGTAGCAGAAGCTTACGCAAAGTACAAAAATGAGTTAATTGGAGAACGTGTAAGCCGGACTATGTTTTACGAAAATCGACCTAAATATGTCCAACTCTCAAATAAAATGCCCCATAACATCTGTGTATGCATGTATCATGCTAACTTTAATTTTTTAATAAAATGTTGCGCAACTGTTGTTGCCTGAAGACTGTGAAGACCTTCGAAGACTGTGAATTGGAGACGTTACTTGATGAGGATCCTTGTCAATCGCAAGAAAACCTATTAAGACTTTTCCGAAAACGTTCCGAAAGTTTTTATACCCTTGCAGAGGGTATAATAATTTTGGTCAAAAGTGTGCCACGCAGTGAAGGAGACATCTCCGACCCTATAAACACTGCCGTACACTGTATATATAATATATTCTTGATCAAGATCACCTCCCGAGCTGATATAAGCATGTCTGTCTGACGGTTTCTGCGCAAACTAGTCTCACAGTTTTTAAGCTATCGTCTAGAAACTTTGCACACACCCTTTTTTCCTTTGCACGCAGTATATAAGTCGGAACGGCCGACTATATCCTATAGCTGCCATATAACTTAGTTGTAGCTGCCATGCTGTAACTTTGTTGTTTTTAAAGTTTGGGAGTTGGGATTTTCTATGGATTCTATTTTTTCGACATGCCAAATTTCATAAGGATCGGCCTACTATATCCTATAGCTGCCATATAACTGAAGAATCGGAAATTACCCAACTTTCGCATTTTTAAAGATAGAAACTTTGAACTTTGTACAGATTCTTTTTTTGGTCAGTTAATCCGACCTGCCAAATTTCATAACGATCGGCCGACTATATATTGCAACTGCCATATAACTGAACGATCGGAAATGGTATTTGGTTAAATTACCAACTTTGGTTTTCTTGAAGATAGAGGTTTGGGACATTTTTTAGATTTTGTTTTGTAATGAATGTGTTATATTACGATATCCTCATAAGGATCGGCCAACTATATACGATCCGGTTTTAACTGCAAGGGTATATTTAATTCTGCTCCGCCCGAAGTTTTCTTATATATATATATATACAGGGTGACAATAAATAACCCGGACAAACTGTGAAGCAATCTATTATAAATGTATTATGATGCAGCCCTTAAATAAATGAATTTATCGATAGCTTGTACTTTTCTGAAACAAATATATTTACATTTTTGTGATTTCCAGCAATTTGATATTTCTTTCGGGATGTCTAACAATCGTTGCGAAATTTTAAAACTGTTTCAACAAGGAAATCGTCAATTGCGACATTGTTCGTTTGCTTGGCATACCAAAACAAACGGTCTCTGACGCTATCCGGCGATTTAATGAGCTTGGCCATGAAGGTGACCGTCCCGGACGAGGCAGACCATGTACCGCTAACAATTCTAGAATTCGCCAGATAGTGAAAAAGCGGATCACTCGGAATTGCAGTCTCGGTCAGAAAAATAGCCCGTGAAATCGGAGTGAATCGAGAAAGTGTTCGGTTGATTGCAAAAAATGAACTTAGTCTCAAGACCTACAAGCTCCAAAAAGTGCATCTTCTTACGGATGACAATAAGCGCGTGAGACTCCAAAGATGCCGTCAGCTTAAGCGTCGGGCCGCAGGACCAAATTGGGAGCGTATTCTTTTCACGGACGAGAAGATATTCACCATCCAACAGGCGCACAATCACCAAAATGACAGAAGCAGGTCTGCTGAAGCTCCAGGTACCTCTGCAATAATCGAGCGCCGTCAATGTGAGCAATCTTTAATGGTTTGGGGAGGAATATACGCCACCGGCAAAACACCTCTTGTTTTCATCGATCAAGGGGTCAAAATCAATCAGGAAGTGTACCGCCTGGACATTTTGGAAACTGTTGTGCTTTCTTGGGCCCAGCAGCACTTCGGTGATACGGAGTGGACGTTTCAACAGGATTCAGCGTCACCCCATAGAGCCAAATTGACTCAGGACTGGTGGAAAGCCAATTTTTCGGACTTTATCACATCCAGTGAAAGGGCACCTTACTCGCCAGATCTTAATCCGATGAACTACAGTGTGTGGTCTATTTTGGAGTCCAGGGCATGTGCTTAACGCCACATAAGTTTGGAGGCGCTGAAGCAATCATTGCTCCGAGAATGGGATCGATTATCGGAAGAAGACCTGCGGCCCATTGCGCTAAATTTTCAGAAACGTTTAGGGCTCTGCATCGCAGCCCTAGGAAGCCACTTCGAAACCGGCTGAATATATGTTAACACAATACCTATTTAATAGTTGTGTATCTGCATTTTTTGTCAAATACAGTTCCTAAAAAATGTTATGATCAAAAATGTTTGTCCGGGTTATTTATTGTCACCCTGTATATATATACAGGCATGCTCCGGTTTTCACTTTCGGTTTTCGTTTTCGTTTTGGGACCAAAACCGAGATTTTCGTTTTTAGGTGCTCCGGTTTTCACAAGTTTTTAGTTATCGTTTTGCTATCGTATTGCATCTTTCGTAGCCAAAAGAATTAAGGGGGAAAGCCAGAAAAGCCAAGCTAAGGGGATGCCACCTTTTCAATGGATTTCATTTTCATTTCTTTCCGGTGTTTTCAACAATTTTTTTTATAAACTTTTAGCAAATAACTAACTAAATTAAATTAATTAATTTTTAAAAAACATATTTTACCCAATTTCAACAAATTTATCGCCATCCGTTTGATTATACAAGTATTTTTAACTTGCTTTTTCATTCTATCAAAAGTATGGCAGCTTAGGCGATAACTTATGTTGTCGGACTTATCGGTCGTTCACCAAAACGAAAATGTTTGTTGCCGACGGCAAAATTTGATATCCAAATTTGAGGTGGGGTCAGAAATTACTCGTTTTAAAAATAATTACAAGCCTAATTGATCTTCTAGAGGTCTTAAAAGAACGACAATAAACCAATAAGTCAACTAATTTTTTTCCTTTTGCAAATAAGATCCGATTTAATATAGAAAAAGGCATTTACTTTTAATTTAGGCAAGACAAATTTTCTCGTTTTGGAATTCGACCAAATCTTGTGAAAGTGAAAACGGGAGCACCAATTTTTTCGTTTTCGTTGTTGTTGTTGTTTTGCCCAAGCGCAAAGGTATGCAACATTAATATTTTGCTGAGAATCCATAAACTATAAAGGTTAGTTAAATTGTGGGTGGTCGGGAAATAATATAGTCGGGAAACTCGAATTTAGCCGTCCATTTTTGTTTTTCATGAAATAACGATTATTTATTGATAAAAAAAAAAATAGATAAGGGTCTGTCGTTGCGCGGGCTTATTAAGAGTGCAAGAAATTGCGACTGACCATTAAGGCAGTTTCCACCGGACTATGAGTTCCCGATATCATACGTAGAGGCCACCTCCCAGCCAACTAACGTAAATTGCGTAAATAGGTTCCATCCCCCGAAGTTTATGCGGATCACCTAAGAGAATAAATTGATAAAATTTGACCTTATATTACATTATTTATGTAGGTCGTGTAATTTGTTGACCAGCATTTTTTTTAATCCATATCATTCATTTTTGAAAGGTAAGTATATAATATATATAAGTATATAAAAATGTAAATGCTCCAAGAAAATGAATAAATAACATCGAGAAGTTACCATGCTTTCACAAAAATCTTCAGGACAGGTATCGTGCCCGAGATGTGGTTGCGGACGACGGTTGTCTTTATACCCATAGTGGAAAAACCATCGAACTGCTCCCCTAAGGACTTCAGACCAATAAGTCAGTCGTCGTTCGTCTGTAAGGCAATGAAAAAGCTTATTAACCTTCACATTCATCTTACCATTAACCCAAATGATATTTCGAAACGAAACTAGGGGTAGACGATCAATCCGTGCACCTGATAAGGCAGATCGTGGTAAACAGAACTGTGAAAACGACACTAGGAGGAGAGGCTCAGAGATTCGCCAGGGGAGGTACTCTGCAAGGAGGTGTACTCTTATCCCTTTTCCAAAACGTGGCAGTTAACAACCTACTGTGATCTTTATAGGGTTGTGGATGCAAAGCTGTTGCTTATGCGGGTGATGTTGCAATTGCCTTCACTGCAAAATTGTCACAGACTCAAAGACAAAGTAAGGGTTCTCTCAACATGTGCAATAAGAACTGGCTGGGAGTAAACCCATCTAATACCCAACTTGTCATTTTCACTAGGAAGTACGAAATACCAAGTTTAAGAGAGAGAGACCAAGAGACTTACCCTCAGTGGTAACGCCAAATACCTCGGAATTACGCTAGATAGAAAACTGGACTGGAAACTAAATACTATTGATAGAGCAAACAAGTCGGCTATCGCGTTTTATACCTGGCGCAAGGCCCTTGGGCTTAAATGGGGTATATTTCCAAAAATAGTCAGATGGCTGTGTACAGCAATCATTAAACCTATCCTCTTCTACGGGGTAGAGCTCTGGTGATCTGCCTAACAACTGGCTAACTGCCCTATCTTTAATTATGGAAGCACTTAGATCCCTAGCACTTTCTGGCACTCAGGAAGTTAATTGTATTTGTACAATAACTATTTGTATCAGATCGTTAAGCGGCACTCAGGGCGCTTGACGGATTTTCATCCAACTCTAAGACAGTGAATGACTGCCGCAGATCTCCCAACGAGAGGGCGGTGCAGCATGACATTCACCTCATATTGCGCCACGTTGGGCATTAAATTGCGCCACTGACTAATTAGCAAGGACAGGGACTACCAACCCTCTCCTCCCGGAGAAAGAACAAGTAGGCATTAAAATTGGTAGCATTAAAATAGAGCAGTCCCCAGATGATGCTTATCTCCCTTAACAGACAGGACTTCTAGCGATGCGGGACACTGGTTAATAGGAACGCACGCGGCTAGACTAAGAGTACTGTAGGAGCTGCAGGAATATAAAGGAGGAGGAGACAGTCACACACCTCCTGTGCCACTGCCCTGCGCTTGGGCGTAGTTACCTCCACCTCCTGGGTGCAGCGGCACTTACGGACTTAAGAGACCTCATGAAGATCGCTCCTCACGGACTTTTTGCCTTTACCTGGAAAGCTGGATGGGCCCGAACCGCCTCAGGAAGCCGCCTTTGGTAGATAGGAAGGGGTGAGTTCCTCTCTTTCCCCTCTTTTCATTTTAGGAATAGGATAGGATAAATAGTGTTTTTAAATATAATTTTTTTTTTTAATAAAATAAAATTGGATTTAAAACTCCTTATTAATTATTTGTCTATTTTGTTATAATTCAATATATATGGTAAAATATGATCAAGTTCTTCTCTTAGTGGTTCCGCGGAGACTGTGGATGATGGATTCAGGAGAGCCCAAAGGTTACAAAGCTACCAAAATTATGTGTCGAGTGAAAAAAAATTCAGATTTTATCGGAATGTGTTATTATATTAGATAGGATGACACCATTGTCAACGTTCGTCTGCAAGTGAAAAACACTCCAATTTAATTATTACATCTGAGGCGGCCGAAGTTTGCTTTTCTTTCCCATTTCATACAAATTCAATTAAGAATAAAAAGTTACATACATACAAATACAAAAGATTTAAAATGAAGTCTATTTAAATGTGTATTTTAGAATTATAATTTGTTACTTACCTGAGTCAAAGTTTGGAGACTCCGTATCATCCAATATTTCAATAATTTGTTCCATATTCCGCATAAACTGTTGGTATGTTTGGGATCGAGTATATTCATCTTTTGAACATTTTGTACTTAACAATGGCATAATTCTTTCAACTCGTCTTACTTTTGGCTTTGAGTCTGTGCATAATAGTAGATAAAATTTATAAAGTATTTATAATATTTTTCAAAAGTTAAACAGAATTTTTACTTACAAATTTCTTCTGGTGGAATGTCACCAATTGCTATAGCATTCTTTCGCTTTGCTGGAACCCGTGATTCATCAGCTTTGATTGTTGAAAAAGTATCAACTGTAGAATTTGTTGAGGTATGGCAGTCCCCACTCAAAATTCCAGAAACTAAAGGCATCATATTCAAGTTAACATTCAGTTGTTGAGTTGTTTCTGGTAGTAAACCCATACTTCTAGCCAATTCTGGTGACTTTTGTACAAACTTTTTAATACTCTGTTGCATTAGGCGTGTATCCTCAACATTAAGGCGATTTATACATACCCGTACCTGAGACTTGCCGCTTGATGAAGTAGATGTTGATGTTGTAGCGGAAGCAACACGTTGGTTCTGAATATCAGATGTTAAAGTTTGTGGGTGTTTGTCGGAAAAATAAAGAGACTGGCCATTAAAGCACTGAATTGAAGAATTATTTAAATTTGTAGTTTCTAGAAAGTTTCCTTCACTTTGTGATGAATATAAATTTTGTTCGTCTTTAGATTCAAACTGAAAAGATGATTTCAGATGAATTGGGAGTTCACTTTGGAAGGATCGTTGAAACTCATTTGGAGGATGATCCAAGTGATAATTTATTTTTAAAGAATCTTTTTTCTGATCCCTTAGGTATTTTGAATCTGAAAGTGTTCCTGGTTTCAAAGCAGATGTGTTTTCCAGTGATTCAATATATTTTGGTAAGGAATCATTTTTTTTGTTTACATTTAAATTCCGGTCGTTCATTTGCAAGCAATTGTCTAAAAGATACTCCGCGTTCCCACTAAAAATAAATGACAAACTTTTAACATACACAAACCCCAATTTTTATGTATTACCTGGTTAATGGATTCAAGTAGGGTGGTGGCCTGGTTTGCGGTTCTAATTTTTCGTTACTATGACCAGAAACTTGTAAATAAGATTCTAACTCATTCTTAGTACCTTCGTTAAGGTAATGTTGATCATTTAAAAAACTTTGATCATTGCTCACTGCGCAGTACGTTTAATTATTATATGTTTTTGCTTTATAGATCATACTTACGTATATTTACAGCAGTGTTAAAAACTGATGGGCGAAATGTATAAATTCCCTGCAATAGCTCTGGATATGTACTAACGCAATCTGCAGCTTGTTGGATTTTGTAATGTGTTTTCAATACTCTAAAAATAACATACATAAATTTGAATTTTTTACAGAATTGCGTACTTACATATTGTCAGAATTAGTTTTTTCAATAGCGTTCACCAATTGTTTCACCAGATTTTCATCCCTAACCGAAAGTAAGTTGTGGGATTCATGGGCTACTAACGTATGAAACAGTAAAGACTTATTTAAGGACGCTGCACTTCGCAGAGAATCCGAAACTGGCAACTCGCTTAGCACTTTTTTTTATAGAATATAAAGTTAGCGGTTGTGAACATATGTGCCGTATTTATTTTTAATACATACAATCAGATGTGCTTGTTAATCCAGCCAATGTTGTGACAGGTACACTCGGGATGTCACGGTCCCCCATCTTTCTCGACGCTCAAATAATTATATTTACTTGCTCTTATTTGATGGCTTACTAAATTTGTAAGTGTATAACATATTAAAAATTAAAAAACAATACAAAAAATGATGCAAAGAAAATATAAAGTACTTTTTTATATACTTGGTTCACTCCGTAACAATGTTTATAAGGATAAAATGAATACACACAATCCTTTAAAATTAAACATAATACAGCTATACAATTCATCAAATATATATATATTTTTTTTTCAAACAAAATTTTCAAAAATGAACATAATAAGTACTTTAATATAATTTGATGGGATATTTATTTTCAAATATCGAGTTAAAAGAACATGGCCGACTTTCATATGTATGTGAAATGGAAATTTTAAATATTTATATCAAAGACCTAATGTCAGACGTACATCACAGGGTGTTTCATATTTGTCAATATTAAAAGATTCACCAGATATACCCTATTTACATTTACAGACTAGTAATCAGATTGATGACGAACACTACCATCCACGGGAAAATTTTCGGCGAGCAAAACATGCTCGCCTGTGGATAGGCCCATTAAGAGAGAGGCAAATGGGTAAAAAACAGTTTTCACAGGATCTTTTTGCATACCCGTTAGAGGTAGAGAAACATCGAAGTTCATGATCATCGATGTTCACAATCATCGATATTTTAAATAAATATATTAAGTAGTTTTTTTTTAGTTTATTTGAACCTTTTGTTAATGTTTAAAAATAAAAATCAAATTTTCAATAAATAATTGTACAATTTTTTATCCAAGTTTTAACTAAAGACAACACATAAAATCTAACTTTGGGCGAAGCTGAAGTTGATATACCATTGCAGCTAAAACTGTATGCAGTATGAGAATATCATAATAAAACCAATTTATTACAATACAAAATCTAAAAAAAAGTCCCAAACTTCTATCTTAAAAAATACCAAAGTTGGTATTTTTACTAAATACCAAATACCTTTTCGAATTGTTCAGATATAGGGGCCGATCGAAGATATAGTCGGCCGATCGTTATTTGATAGGTGGGATCAACTGACCAAAAATATCTGTGCGAAATTGCAAGTTTCTGTCTGTCTTGCGTCATTTCAGATCAGTTATATGGCTGCTATGGGATATAGTCGGCGCATTCCTATTAAATTTGGAATGTCGCATAATTTTGCCAAAAAAAGGCACGTGCAAACTCTCTTACTTTAAAAACAATAAAGGTATAAATTTTTCGATCTATCAGGTTTGTGGCAGATATAGGATATAGTTGGCCGATCCCGGCCGTTCCGACTTATATACTCGTGCAAAGAAAAGATGGACGTGTGCAAACTTTTATAGTCGATAGCTTTAAAGCTGAGAGACTAGTTCGCGTAGAAACAAACAGACAGACGGACATGCTCATATCAACTCAGGAGGAAGAATATATATTCTTTATTGCACTTATGGACTTCTCTCTCTTTCTCTTAAGCGAACGGTCGTGTTTTTTTTTGCGTACTGCGTTTATATAAATATTAATATTTATTATTATTGGTATTGGCGTTTATTAATATTGGTAAACCGGTGTTTACTCGCTTGTGAATCGAATTTATTGAGTGCTGTGATATATTTGGAGGCGAAATAATAATTTTTTTAAATTAATTCCAAGCATAGCTCAGCTCTGCTTCTTCCCCGCCCCTTCTCTGTTTCTGCATTATTCCTTTGCACTCTTCAAAGCTCCCATTTCGGCTTCCTATTTGGCACAGTGGTTCAAGGTATAGTGTTTTTTAACTTTATATATATTAATTTTGTTTTGTTAATTAATCATATGCAATTTAAGGGAATAGTCTCATGTTCCGGGTTACTTTTAGAGGTTATTTAAACAAAAATTTGTTGTAATAAAAAATAATGAGATCGTTTCCATTTTCAAATATGTTTTTATAGGCATAATAAACTATTTAAAAATATTTTTAATTTATTCTTGTGTAGTTTAATACACTTTATAGCATGTCAAAGTATGCATCTTAAAAAAGTGGTAGGTCCCTGGCGCAGGTGATTTCGACTGCTAGAGTCATTCAAAATTTGAAAAGATTATTTTATTGTAAGCTTATGGCTCTTTCCCGTACTAGAATGAAATATTTTTATCAATAAACAAAAAAATGGCAAACTCAAAAAAAAAATTTTTTTAATAAAATTTTTTTTTTTAAAATTAATGATAAATAAAAAACTAATTATAAAAAATTAATGATTCTAATATGGGACAGAAGTGTTATTTTTTAGAACAACATATCCAAATTTCAGCTAGATCGGTACCATAGAATTTTGGGAATCACCTGCGCCGGACACAAAAATGTCGTTCCGAGAAAAACACGTTTAAAGTTTAGACGCTACCGAGTAACTCATACTATTCGGTGTAGGCGCGCTCTCGATTATGGGCTGTATCTCTGTCATTATTTGATATTTTTATTTGAAACTTCAACAGTTATTCTCAATTAACAGTACTTTGCAAATATGTGAAAAGAAAAAAATCGATTTTTCAACCTCACACATGAGACTACACCCTTAAACTGGTCTGTTCTATAAAGTCTTGCAACAAGACAATCTCCTCATCCCAAAACGTCGTACACGCCAAGTGTGCCGGGTTCACTGTTCATTGTTTCGGATGCCATTTCCCGTAGATCTGGTTAACATTGTTGTTGTGAAAATTGTCGTGCTGTCCAAGACGAAATGAGGTCGTTCATGAGACAGACTAAGAATGGATTTAAAGAGTTTTGGTAAAATCAATGACCAGCTCTGTGCGCTTGACACTCAGTTAGCAGCTGAAGGCCGCTAAACTGAGTCCCCTAAGCGTAAAAAATCCGCTGTTTGTGATCCGCCTCAGTCTGCTCAGCCGTCAATAACGCAATATACAATTTTTGTTGCTTAAATCTGCAACGGAAGCAACAAACGAAGAGCAATGGTGCTGGGCACCCCTGTTATATAGGGTCGAGGATGTCTCTTTCACTGCGTTGCACACTTTTGGATAAAATTAAAATACCCTCTTCAATGATATAAAAAAGAAAAAAAAATTTTAATAAAATTCTTCATTATATACATGGTCCATTTCTATAGTATATTGTAGTAGTAAAAAGTATTAAAAATTACTAAAATTAGTAAATGTCATTGTGCATTATATGCATCTTCCATAGAAAATAATACTTTATTAGGATATTTTACTATCCCTACTACAGTATCCTTACTTTACTATCTGTGTCGCGGAACGGATAAGGTAGTCTGTTAAGTTTGAATAGTATGTCAGTCAGTTTGAATTACGCGCCACTAGTATTGAATTCGCGATTTACACTTTGTTTGCAAGTCTGGAGAAGGAGCTCCTACAGGGAAGAAAAAATGAAGGACAGGCGAAAAATGAGTGGAAGCTTGCCGCCATATTTTGGCCGTAATGCGGCGATAGGGCAACAAGTCACACGAAGTAAGGGCTGTACAACCGGAACCTACTCGCCGCCATGCTGTGTTACAGCCACGATGAAGCCAAAAACAGGCTACCTTCACGCACCACGGGAGCTACAACATAGTATCGCCGTACCTACACCATCACCCGGATCCTATGGAATAGCGGGCTTGGCTTGGCAAATGGTTGGACGCCACGCAGATTACCTGATTTTAAAGAGTTTGAAGGTCAGCCTGAGCCAATATTCGAGTGTGCGTTCTTGGAGACGACGGCAGCCTATCATTGTACACCATTGGAGAACAATCAAAGGCTATTGAGAGCCCCGTATGTACCATCACGGACGTGAGCTGTAAAGACCCAAAGCGGGGGGTGTTACATGCGAACGCGAACCCGGATCGTCCGATAGTGACCATCGGTAAGACATGGAACGACCACGCCAGAGGTTGCCCCATGTATGAAGGTCAACTCGCTATTAAGGATTAGAAACAGGTTAATCACGCCCGGTTCTGGAAGAGGAGCCGTGTATGCAACGTCTACGAATGCCAGAGGAAGCATCACTATTTGCTGCATGACGACGCCGGTAGTCCCAGACGGTCACAACAGTCAGACGGTGGCCACAGGAGGGATCTACGGACCAGCCACAGATCTCACAGTGAGAAACATTTCCATGCCCCATGCAACAAGCCTGAGAAGCGCAGGGCGTATGGAAAATGAGAGCCAGAGTGGCCAGGTGATGCCGCACCAAAACCTTAGTTGCTTCGATTCGGACAAAAGTCAGCTGCTATTCCGGATTTTGCCCGGTACGCTGTATGGGGAGAACGAACAGGTGGACACGTATGCACTGCTCGACGAGGGCTCATCTGTGACGCTCATAGACGACGAGCTCGTCCGAAGCCTACACCTAGAGGGTGTGAATCGACAACTAAACGTTCAATGGTTCAATGGCAGAGAACCTACGAGAATGGTTATCCTGCAGATCAGTGGAGCGGGAAAACCAAAGCGACATGGATAAACGAACGTGCACGCAGTAAGCAATTTAAATCTTCCGATGCAGAGATTACGTCGCAAAGATGTGAAGACGGCCAGGGCGAGCGCAGGCCGTTCAGCAACGCAGCGTCAAGAGTCCTTATTGGGCTGAATCACGCACACCTAGAAATACCACGCTAGAACCCAGAAGCTTTGGTTCAGGAGGACCATATGCAGCAGCTACCAAGCTAGGATGGGTAATATATGGACCAGTAAGACGTCAATCGAGTCCACTGATGAAGAGATCGTGTTTTCTAGACGTGATCAGCCCTGGGCATCATGAAGGGCACTATTAAGCGGATAGGCCAACGATATAAGACTGGGCTGCTATGCAAGGATGACGAGATGAAGCTGACACACAGTTACAGCATGGCACTACAGGGACTCGTCAACATTAAGAGGAAGATGAAGCGCAACACGAACTTCGTTCGGGCCTACAATGTCAAGAAAGGATACGTGCAACGACTAGAGCAGCAGGAGGTCACTTATGGCAACAGTGGCAAGTTGTGTTACCTGCCGTGGTAAGCAAGCCTGGCAAGATCCGTCTAGTTTTCGATTCGATCGGATTCGATCTGTGCCGGTTTTCTTCCAGCTCGTCAAGAGTGGTCAGAACCTCAAGTACGACAGGCACCAACGAGAACAAAAGGTGTTAGGGAATGTATTGGCATCATCGGTAGTGCCAATAGTGTGTAGTGTCAAAAACCAGCAACGTGATGACCAGGGAACGCAGCCCAACCAAGAGGGAGTTTCTCAGCGTAGTGATGTCCACGTTTGATGCGATTGGGTTTTTGAGCAGTTACATGGTAACCGCTAATCTACAAATACGAGAGATTTGACTGAGAGGAGTCTGCTGGGATGAGCCGTCGGCAGGCGAGCTAGCCACAGCTTTCGAGAGCTGGCGGCAAGAGGTGAACTATGTGGAGAGTTCCTGCGTCCACGATACTACTTTGGTACTGGACGAGTACGAGCACTTCAGCTTCACGTCTTCGTGGACTCCAGCTAGTCAGCGACGGCGCATTGGCGGGCAACCAACGAAACCGACGACGTGAAGGCGTATTTCAGTTGTTCCACACCGAAATGTGCACCGATGAGGACGATGTAAATCCCGAGACTGGAACTTCAAGCGGCCGTGCTAGGGACATGGCTGATGGGCACTATGAAACAGAAACACAGTATGGAGATTGAAGGATGCGTACTTTGGACGGATTTCAAGACCGTGCTGCACTGGATACGCAGCACACACCAACGATACAAGCAGTTTGTTGGAAACCGGGGGGCAGAAATCCTGGAGTCAACAGAACTGTCCCAATGGAAATGGGTACACACTGCCGAAAACGTTGTGAAAAAGGAACACAGTATGGAATTAGAAGGATGCGTACTTTGGACGGATTTCAAGACCGTGCTGCACTGGATACGCAGCACCCACTGGCGATACAAGCAGTTGAAAAACGGGTGGCAGAAATGCTGGAGTCGACAGAAGTATCCCAATGGAGACCCACTGCCGAAAACGTGGCAGACGACGCAACGCCATGTCGACCTAAGTCAAGGATCTGGATGGTTCTTCAGACCGGCTTTCCTACGAGAACCAGAAGGGAATTGGCCAAAGAGTTACACGAGTAGTAGTTGCCGCGAAGAAGCAACCGACGAGGTTTGCCTTGGTGACTGCAAACTGGTTCATTATATCTTTACAGAGGTTTTCAAACTACAACCGGCTAGTAAGGACCACAAATCAGCGAGTGATCAAATTTGATCAAATTTATTACTATGTTGAGGTTCTAAGTTATTTCCCCAACAGCATAAAACATACATCGTTGGTTACGCTAAAAGGTCTGGTGTTTTCTTGTTTCGGTGATGTGCCAATTGTTAGAAGCAACTCCTGGGATTTAAATTGGCGTCAATCTGCATTTATCCACAGATATTCCTAATAACACCGACTTTGTTAATCGTTTGAACATATATTTTATTAATATTCTTATCTGGGCCGATCTACAAAGTTTCTCATGAACGACGAACTCCCACCCCTGTTGGTCGCTCCACTCGCACTCTCTGACAAAGCGGTGCTCTCGATGATAGCCTCGTGCGACGCTTACTTATAAGCGTGTTACAATTATACATATTATAATTATATACATATTATATATATTATACATAAAATAATTTTACCATGCTTATAAGTTGTCCAGTAGAGATGGAAAAACATCGATTTTGCCCCGGTAAACATCGATTTTGGCATCATTTCACGTTATAAACATTGCAGAACTTGCCTTTCTGGTCTTTTAGGATTTCGTCGCCAATTATCGCAAAATACTACCGAACAGAGCGGACGTGCTTCGCCCGTGCTCCGGGAAAACTGCAAAATATTCGCAGTTAACCAAACAAAAAATATGGGGTAACGCAATATAAGCCAAAGGACGCTGAATCAAAATCTATTAAAAGCTATAGACAAGCTTTATATAAAAGTTGTGATGTGCTAAAACAAAAACTAACGCATAGATGTTTTAAATAAATAAGTGCCTCACAATGAGCTTATTACTAAACGATCAAAAGATCGTGCGTAGAAGGTAAGTGAACCAAAGAAACGGCTTCGACTCTTTTTTTTCAACCAGCGATACCGAAATGGGAAAATCCAATCTAAATCCAATCCAGTCCAATCTATATCAGGAAGAAAAGCTTGAATGTAGCGTTGATCGGGAACGGGGACAACTTTCATTTTTCCCGCTTATCAAAGGGAACATCTATGAATCAAAGAGGTAAACAAAGTCTGAAGAGCACTTCCGAATCGTGTCCAAATATCTGGACAATGCTAATGCCACCCAATTTACAAGCTATCATATCTTTTGCATCGGAAAACCACTGTGGAAAAGCCACATAAACGCAACAGTCTAGTGCAATGCACTAATTTTCAAGAGTATGGACACATCATACGGTCATACTGTACACTTCAGCCTTTCTGTGTAGTATGCAGGGACGCCCATAACTCCGCTCACTGCACTACAAACAAGTTTCATCTTTCTATCTTCAAAAACACGAAAGTTGGGTTATTTCCGATCGTTTAGTTATATGACAGCTATAGGATATAGTCGGCCGATCCTTACGAAATTTAAAAAAAAAAAAAAAAAAAAAAAAAAAAAAAATTTGGTAAAATGTTAACTCTCTAACTCTAAAACCACCAAAGTTATACCATTTCCGATCAATCAGTTATATAGGTAGCTATAGTCGGCCGATCCCGGTCATTTCGACTTATATACTGCATGCAAAAAAAAAGAAGGATGTGTGCAAAGTTTCAAATCGATAAGTTTAAAACTGAGAGACTAGTTTGCGTCGAAACAGACAGACGGACAGACAAACGGACAGACGGGTATGCTTAAGAATATATCTACTTTATAGGGTCGGAGATGTCTCCTTCACTGCGTTGCACACTTTTGACCAAAATTAGAATACCCAAGGGTATAATACCTGCAAGGGTATAAAAACGGCTGTTGTAGGGGGCGATGCTGCCGCAAAAAGATTCCAGAGGCTCGAAAGGCGCATTCACATAAGCTTTATTTTGCTGATTACATGGGACTAAAACTTAACTTAGAAAAATAAACGCAACAGATACAGCGGACGATCGACGACGGCCGACGAGAGAGGGAGAGAGTGCATAGAGGGGCGAGCGCGGATGCGCTCTTAAGCTCACCTAAACATCCCGCCCCCCCTGCAATCACTCGGGTTGCAACAGATCCCTCGTCGTTACGGATGGTGACAGGCTCCGGACACGACCCATCCACAAACAGTGCTCTGGGCCACTGGCAGCCTGTCCTGGATCTTTAGGAAGCCCGGCTGCATGATACGCGGGTACATATCCGCGCCCAGGACAACGGAGATCGTCGCTGGCAGATAAAACCGCTCATCCGCCAATGTCACGCCTCCAAAGTGGGCACGCACCGCCTCGCTCAGCTCTCGGGACGGCGTACGAACGCGCACGTGAGGCTCGATCTTCAAGATGACCTCCAGCCGAACGCTATTATCGGTTTTGGAACCCACGGTGGGCGAAAATTGCCTAGGCGCGGATGACGCGGGTGGACGAGCGGTGGTTAGCACCCGATGAGTGGCGGATGAAAGCCGTGGAGCGCCTGAAGACTTCCGGCCAGGGGCGGAAGAATGCCAAGGAGTTGCCGACGAGCGCCGGGAAGTCGATGGCCGTGGATCGGCTTGTGAGTGCTGGAAAGTGGCGGGCGGAGAAGCAACCGAACCGCGTCGGGAGTTAGCGGACGACTCTTTGTACTGTCTCCCGTGCTCCGTGACCGGTGCAACCCTTGACGTGGCTGGCGCTGAGCCCACGGCTTCTCCACGAGGTGCAGCAGTGAGTGGTGATCCTGACCACACGTCCTACAACAGTCCCCACGCCTACACGATCCGTCGGATTGCTCGTGGGCCAGGCAGCTGGAGCAATACCAGTTCACGAGAACCGCCCGGAGCCGCTTCTCGGCACTGAGACGTAGAAAGCGCCGACACTTCTTCAACGGATGGTCCCACTGCAGACTCGGCATCGGTAGAACTGTGTACCTCGAGTACATCTGCTCTCCAATGACTGGGCGCTGCGTGGACGTGGCGACATCGTGCTGAATATGACTGGCGGAAATATGATTAGGAAACAAAACAACGTTATAAGAATTGGTGTGAATTACGATTTGGAACTACGGTTCCCCAGCGGTTAATAATGGACGTGGAAACCCTTTATCTCGGGTTCAACCGTGGCAAGAAGTGGGCATTCCACAATAAAGTGCCCGGATGTAAGAGCCAACAGATCAGCAGGGTTTTTGGACATTGGCGCGAGCGGCCGCGAATTCAGGCACGCCTCGATCCTCGCCAGGAGAGTAGCCAGCTCCTCAAAGGTGTATTTCCGCATGGCGGTTGTAGAACGAGGTCTTGAAGCTCTTGACGCCTGCCTCCCACAGGCCCCCCATGTGGGGAGCTCCCGGAGGAATGATATGCCAGAGAAGCTCCTGGTGACTAAAGGCACCGGTCACAGCCCCTTTTAGGCTCTGAAGAAAATCGCGAGATAGTAGGGCAGCTGCCCCCACAAAGATCTTCCCGTTGTCCGACAGCACTTGATGGGGCATCCTCTCCGGGACACGAACCGAGCGAAAGCTGCCAGAAATTTCTCGGTCTTAAGGTCCGAGGTAGGCTCTAAATGGATAGCCTTAATCCACACCGGTGTACGTGAATGGGCGCCAGAAGGACGTCCGTTTTTTAGGTAGCTCTCCCATGAGTTGTGTCTGTAACTTCTTCTTGTGGATGACACATACTTTACAAGACTAGACGACGGACTTGACCAAATTCTTCACCCCTGGAATCCATAATTTGGCCCGGATCAGACGGATCATCAGCTGATTGCCACCGTGCAGCGTGATGCGATAAATGCGATGCGTAAATTGAACAAGGAGTCGAGACAGATGGCAGTCGTACGGAAGTATTATAGGGTGCCGTTCGTCATATTGGAGAAGCTCTCATAAAGCCTTGCGAATCCACGAAGGGGTTCAGATTTTGAATCGGACTGGATGCTGATACTGGACGCTTTTCGCTTAAGCAGCCCATCTCAGAGACGAAGTGTCTGCGCTGAGTGACGGAAACTAGAAGACGTTCAGCCGACGTAAGCTCATTAGCTGTCAGGTGCTCTTTGAACGGGGATCGAATCTTCCGGAGATCGAATAACACATCGACTGGGGAGCTCTCAAAGAAGTTGGGGTCCGACAGGGTAATATTGGGCATCCCCTTTTGACGATCTCGCGGAATTGGATATGATGCCAGATTTCCTGCCAACTGCGGAAGAATGTAAGCCGCAGTCTCTAATTGTAGCCCGGGTCTAGACGGCGACCGAATGGAGAAATGTCACAATTTAGGAGACTGCGCGGAAATGGTCTGATTAAGGCCGGAACTTGGGCTTGAATTGTCTTGAAGGGAAGCTTGACGAGGTTGAACAGTCGTTTCTTTATGAAAGTCGCTTCGGACCCTGAGTCTATCAGTGCTCGTGCCTGGAAGCTGCACCCCAAATGGCTCCTGACCTGGAAGCGAAACACACCTGCACATCCGACTGATCCTCTGAGCCGTTTGTGCTTCTGGCAGTCTGTACGGGTCGAGCCCTTGCTGGCGTAGGCGGACTTGGAGCGGTGGCGAACGGATTGCCGCGGTGCAGGAGGGTGTGGTGTCGGCTGTGGCTGTGTATGGGCGCTCGTGCAGTCTCGCTGCTGGTGCCCTCGGGCGAAACAGTTCATACATAACTGCTTCCTCTTCCCACTGGAGTATCCACTGGAGGTAACCGGCAGCCTGTAGACGCGGGCGTGTGGACATTGACGGAAGCCTGAGAGGATTGGGAGGCAATTTTCTCCCGAAGCTGGGCAATACACCTCGAATAGACGGAATAACAGTAGCTGTACTTCGACTCCAGCACTGTCGAAGTGGCCGCATTGTCGTCGGACACGGCTAACAAATCGGGCCAGCTCTCATAGCTCTTCTCCACCTTTTCCCACAGTGCCCAAATTTGGTCCCGATGGACTTCGCACATGTATTGGGAGCCTATTTTCGTTTCTGGGGCGCTCGGAGTATTTACCATATGTTAGCCTCAAATTAGCTAATTCGATCTGTTGTGGCGATGAACTTTTTCAGATCCACTTCGACCGCACTTTGAGCCATTTGCGCAACGGAGCGAGTCTGCCTCTGTGAAGGACCGGGAATTGTATTGACGGATTCGTCACTCTTTGTCCTTGGAATGGCACTTGGTCGCCTTAGGCTTCAAAAGAGGCGTCCGCGGAGATGCGTATTGAGATCTGTCCAAACGGATGGTTGGGATCGGACGCGCTTTTTTGTCGTCTCCCGTGGCATTCTCAGAATCCAATTCGCTGGTCAGGACTGACATGCGCAATAGGTGCCTTGTATGAAGCGGTGGCCGGTCACACTAATGTGATGAGAAAGGTGAGATGTCAAAAAGAAAGTCGTGTGCGGCACAATTCGAATGTGGAAAAAACTTCAGGAACCAAAAAAACACAAAAGGAGACGAGGTTGTTGAGATTGTAGGCGGATGTTGCCTGATGCGGAGGCAAACACGGAAAATGGACTCGTACCGGAAAATTCGAGCTCGTTCGGAAAAAAAATTGATGACGATCCGAATGTATAACGGAGAGGCCAAAAACAGCGAGGAATATGGCGAAGCACACAAAACGGAGACGGATGAAAAAATTTGCAGAATTTGAAGACAGAGAAGAGTAAAAAAATCTGAAACTTCCGTTGTGTCGGAAAACTCGGACTTGGAGTTGACACGGAAGGAAACAAAAAATCTTGCAGCAGTGTGAACGAAATTTAATGTTCGGACCACTGCTGAAGACCGGCAGAGAGACGGAAACGGAAAAATGTCATACTTATCTTTTGGCGGAACAATGCCGTGAACTGCTGGTAGAAAAATATCCAAGAACATCCGGCTCGAAGGACCAAAATGTTGTAGGGGGCGATGTTGCTGCAAAAAGATTCCAGAGGCTCGAAAACGAAAGAAGTTAGGGGCGTCGTGGGGTTAACATATATTCCAGGTGCGAGTGCGGATGCGCTCTTAAGCTCAGCTAAGCGGCACAACGGCCCCTCACCTAAACAACAACCATGCAAACACTTGTTCAAAACCAGAACATGGTAATACATGTTCTGCTCGTAGCACAATAGTCTAAATAATTTATGCAGACCATGAATGTGGAACGCCAATGATGTCTCACGGCATAATCCGCATTTATCCACAGATATTCCTAATAAAAGGACTTTGTATATCGTTGGAACAATTATTTTATTGATATTCTTATCTGTGCCGATCTCAGTTGGTCATGGACGACACACTCCCACCCGTGTTGGTCGCTACACTCGCACTCTCTTTGTCAGCATCGGCGCTCTCGATGATAGCCGCGTGCGATGCTTACTTATAAGAGTGGTACAATTATACATATTATAATTATATACATATTATGACATATTATATATATTATACAAGTTATCCAACCCGTAAATACAGGCCACTTATGGCTTTTATAAACAATATTTTCAATCTCTGCATTTGCCTCTCTGCATTTTGGATTTGAGGTCCGATCTCGGTTCCCCATAAAAAAATCAAAATCAAAACTAAACATCAGCTTCCCTCCAAACCCTAATCAATTGCGCCTTTTGCGTTTCAAGTACCCACCAAATTGCATCGATCAGCTTAATCGAATTTCACAATGAGATGCGACATTTTCATCTTAAGCCTCTAATCTAAACACAAATCATGGCCGAGGTTCTTTGGATAAGATTTAGAATTAAGAAGGCAGTCCTCAAAATCAAAAGTGTCTTGTAATAAGACAGTTTATTAAATAAAGGTTTTACACCGAGTTGTATAATTCAAAATAAAAATTATATTTTTTTAATTCACCATCTAACAAGAAATTTAACTGGCTCCCAACGTGGGGCGGCGTCACATAAAGTTCCAAAAAAGTTGTTTAATACAAAATAAGTTAAACATAAACGGAACTCGCGCAGTCAACAACTCAACATTTTTAGTGGAAAAATTAAAACATCCACCAAACGACACTACCAAGTGACAGTGATCGTTAACAACAAAGTAAATGGAAATTAATTAATGAAATAATCCATAAAGAGTGAATTAAAACAAAGGTGGACCGAAATTTTAAACCAACCAATTACAAGAACACAAAATTAATAAATCAACAAAAAAAAAAAACAAAACAAAAACGAACAACAAAAACAAATAAAACTACAACTCGCTCCAACAAGAAAATCCAAGGAAGGAAGACAGGACATTCTCTATCCATTAATCAACTGTATCCAAGAAGGACGATCAACCACCAACCACACAGAAGGAAGACCCCAACGGGACAATATCGTGAGGAATTAATTTAAAATAATAAAAAATTAAAGATTATAAATTAAGATCAGGGAATTTAAGACAAATAATATAAGATTTATATATTGCAAAAAGTAAGATTCGCGATTTAACAAATAATAGCTTCGGAAATTTTTCTGCAGGCAGGTAGCCACAGCCGGCGGTTTAACAGTGGAATTAATAAACAGATAAATAAACGCTCAATTGAACAAAGATAGCAGGAATGTAGAATGTTTAGAAGGAAGGCTAGCCACATATGCAAAAACTGTGGAAGATTATAAAACACAAAAAATTGACCCAGCTATAAAATGCCATACAACACTTGAAGTGGCAAAATCCTTACAAAATTTCACAGGGGAACCAACACAATATGTAGGGAGGGAAAATATAATAGGGTTGGAGGGAAGCTGCAGAAACTGTAATGAGTCTCTATAAAATTTAAAGTGAACAATATTTTATCGCCTTAACAATTTTACGAAATAAAATTATGGGAGCTGCCCATTATGCTCCTTCCAATCATGGCACAGTTTTAAACTTTAAAGCAATATTATCCCGATTGGACTTTATATATAGTGACAAACGACCTATACATATTCTCGAGTCAGAACTAAGTATCCTCAGGCAAGGACGGATGACAATTACTGAGTACTATAACGAAGTCAATAAAAAAATGACCTTACTAATACACAAAACCATAATAACATGCGGAAAGGACAGTGTAATTACCAAAGAAACAAACAAATCAATAAGGAGCAATGCTCTACGAGTATTTATATCCGGATACGAGTATTATATATCTACTTCAGAAACTCTTTTCTCATTAAATCCACCAGATTTGCCCAATGCTTTTGCAAAGAATTAGAATCAAACAACTTCCGAGCTTAATTCGCAAATAGGTTTAATGGATTTTTGGATACGACAAAATTTAATAATCGATACGACAAAATAATAATACCACTAAAATGGGAAATACTTTGAATCATAACCAAAATTATAATTGGCCACAAAAGGGAAATTTTTGGCAAAATAATAATCAAAATAACAATCAAAAGCAAAAAGCTATCGAGCCAATGGATGTTGATCCATCGATTCAACTCCAGAATAAACCTAATAACAATCGGCAGCCGAGTCATAACTGGCAGGCAAATAATAACCAAGCAAGATATAATAATTGGCAAGCAAACAATAATCAAGGAAGATATAAAAATAATTATTATCAAAATAAAAATCGTTAAAATTTCTCTAGCACAAATCAAAATAGAGAGCAAACTTAAGCTCAAAAAAGGGAATCAGATGGAACAGAAAGTCAGCCAGCTAAAAAAATAACCAGATTGAATAATATCAAAGAAGACCATTTTTTAAAACAGACCCCTACAGAGGAATGCGTTATTTAAATAGGATAGATCGAAAAACCAAGAAGCAGTTAAAAATTTTAATTAATACAGGAGTCATATTTATTAAGAATTCAATTCATTGGATTCAATTTAATAAGAAAAATTGGAGCTATAATGAATATACCCAAGGGAATCTTGGAATATAAAGGGAAACAGGAGAACTTAAAATATTATGATAATAAGGAAAAAAATTAAATATGTTTAATTGAAAAAAATAATATTCTTTCGTTAAAAGAAGTTTTTTAAACGCGTAGCCAGTTACATCGTATCCTATAACGTCATCAAGACTGACCCATAGAAAATGTCAAGAATGTCAACAAAAATGTTAATTCAGCTGTATGAACCAGTGTAATAGGTTCTTCAAAGGCTCTTTATTTGGTTTTAGGTTTTTATTATATTCGGAGCAACTGTTGTTGCCGCTCCGAGCTCATGGGAGTTTCTGATTTTACAAATTTACTTATGAGTTAAAGGAAGTCTAAGTCCCGTAGCTGCGCTGCCCAAAGCGGCAGCGGAGGGACGGTTATGTATTCTTAAATATTTATATATGAATATATATTAATGTTATGTTCGCTTAGGCGGAGGTATGTGGACATTCATAAGGTCCACTCGTGTTACGCATATGCGGACATATGCACTTTTCGGCGTACAGCAAAGGCACAGCGGGCGATTCATATTTCGGTGCACTTAGGTTTATGACCGAGACCTTGGATAACATAAACACTGCGACAAAGTGTTACAGTGTGTACCCTTTAAGAACTCTTGGTACAGTGGGTGGTCGATACATATATATGATATTAATAGTCCCTCCTTTTGAAAAATAACGTAATATAATGAAGTTATTTTCTAACATAGATTTTACAAAATTTAATAAATGATGTTAACAATAAGTTTTTTTTGTATTTTTATATTCGGTATGCTTATTTTTCTCTTTTTATACCCATGCAGAGGGTATTATAATTTTGTCCAAAAGTGTGCAACGCAGTGAAGGAGACATCTCCGACCCTATAAAGTATATATATTCTTGATCAGGATCACCTTCTGAGTTGATATGAGCATGTCCGTCTGTCCGTCTGTCTGTTTCTACGCAAACTAGTCTCTCAGTTTTAAAGCTATTGAAACTTTGCACACACCCTTCCTTCCTTTGCACGCAGTATATAAGTCGGAACGGCCCGGATCGGCCGACTATATCCTATAGCTGCCATATAACTGATTGATCGGAAATGGTATAACTTTAGTGTTTTTAGAGTTAGAGAGTTCAAATTTGACATGAGAGCTATTTTTGGCAAAATAATACGACATGCCAAATTTCATAACGATTTTTTTAGATTTTTTATTGTAATTAATTTTTTTTATTATGATGTAATCATAAGGATCGGCCAACTATATCCGATGTTTGCGATATATATCCAGTTTTAGCTGCAAGGGTATATAAACTTCGGCTCCGCCCGAAGTTAGCTTTGCTTTCTTGTTTTTTTTTTATGTATGGCCATACGTGATATATTCATGAAATGTTGATTGATTATGATATAAAAAGTTTTAATCTATCTTTATGTACTATTTGTTTTTTATTTTTATTGTCTGATATAGTTATATTATCCCTATCTCCTATTTGTTCTACTGTGATACGATAACTCCAGGGGATTGGTTTTAGTTGGTCTTTATTTGGAAGGAGCAGCAAAAGTGCCGCTCCATCATTTAGATGGAGCAGCTGAGGTGCCGCTCCAACGGTCAAAATGTCTCTGATCTTTTACAATATTTCTTAAGTCTAAGTAAGGCTAAATCTCGTAGCAGCGCTGCTCGCAGGCGGCGGCAGAGAGACGGCTATGTACTTATATATAAAGGAATATAATAATATATGTTGTCATGCGCTCTCAAGTGGAGGCGCGAGGGGTATGCATATGCTGACCGTTTGTTACGATTATGCTGACACTAGCACTTTCTGTATGCGGGCTAAGGCATAACGATCGGTTCATATTTCGGCCACTTAGGGTTTATGACCGGGACTTTGGATTATGTAAACACTGCAACAAAGTGTTACAGTGCGCACCCTTTAAGTACTCTCGGTACAGTGGGTATTCAATATATGTGCATACTACATCTCCCTCCTTTTGAAAAATAACGTAATATAATGAAGTTATTTTTATAATAAAAATTTTTAATTAATACATTTTTTTTTTTTTTTTTTGTTTGTTTTGTTTTATGTGGTTAGAATCATAGAAAATGAAATTGTTAAAAGAATATGTGTATTTATTTATCTATGTATGTGTGTCTTTGTATGGCCATACTAAGTGCAATTTATGAAATAAAGATTTTTAATCTATCCTTATGAACTGTTTGTTTTTTATGTTTATTATTTGCTATTACTATGTTATCTCTATCTCCTATTTCCGTTACTATATACGGACCTGTATATTTAGGATCTAATTTATGACCTGTCTCGTTTTTTAATAAAACTTTGTCACCTACTGATATATCTATATCCCTTACTTTATGATCGTATAGTAGTTTATTTCTATTCTTGTTTGCTTCTAACATAACTCTAGCTCTTTTATAGGCTACTTCTAATCTATATTTACTCTCCTTAGCGTAGTCATCTATATTATATAGTGCTTCTACACTATCTATGCTATTAAAATGTTTTGGCAAATTACTTGTTTTACCGAATACTAGCTCATATGGACAATAAGTATGTGCCATAGAGGGGGTCGTGTTGAAACAGAAGACAAAATATTGAAGCCATACGTCCCAATCAGTTTTATCAGCCGATATGTAAGATCGTATGTATTCATTGAAAGTTCTATGACTTCTTTCTATTGTTCCAACTGTCTGGTGGTGGTGTGCTGTGGATGTAATATTTTCAATATTTAAATATTTGCACAAATCGTCTATAATTGAATTCTTATATTCTGTTCCCATGTCCGTAATGAACGTCTTCATTGGACCGTACTTCAGGATAAAAGATTCAAATATTGCTTTAGCGACAGTATTGGCGTTTTTATTCGGAACAGGTATGGCAACTAAATACTTAGTTAAATCACATATTAAAGTGACTGCATACTCATTGCCATTTTCTGATTTTGGCAATAGTGTCCACTATCACTCTGTCGAAAGCATTTATTGGTGTGTCTGTAATTGTTAAAGGGGTCTTTGTGTGTTTAGTTATTTTTGATTTCTGGCATTTTTGACATTTTCTTACGTACTCAGTTATATCTTTAGACATGCTTTTCCAGTAATAGTGTCTTTTTACTTTGGCCAAAGTTTTTGATATGCCAGTATGACCTCCTTGAATTGGATCATCATGAAATGTAGACAAAATTGCTTCTTTTTCTTTTAAATTTGTTATTTGGGTCACCGGGTTGAGTAGCGCTACTCTTAATGTTTTCAATATTTTATTGCCCATTAATTTAAATTTATCTATTGAAGTATATTCAAAGATATTTTCCCACGGTGCCACTTTGAGTTGGCTGATTTTATGTATACCGGCTTGCATTTCAAGCCTTTGGAAAAATTGATCTAAATCAATAACTCCATTAGTATATAAATCGCTAACATCATATCTTGCAGTAATTTTTCTGCCTTGTTTAAATAAACATAACATATTTTTTATCTGCAAGGTCACTACTTTACGTACTTCATCATTGTTTATGACGTCGTATACGTTGGGCTTAGAAGCTTTATTTAAAGATTGCCTTGGCAATTCTTGTTCTTGATTTTCCGCGCGGAATTTTTGTCTACTTTGATATCTAGTAGTGACTTTTAATACATTTCTGGTTATATTTTGTAAATCTTTGATGGTTATTCTTGATAACGCATCAGCTACGTGATTATCTTTTCCCTTTAAATATTCGACTGTAAAGTCGACTGCCCAGTTGCTTCAGTGCAACTATTGACGAATTTGGAAACGGCTTCGTTCATAGTACTGAATGTGCCTGCTTGCATGATAAGTTTTACCTTATCAATTGTGCAGTTTTTAGTCATTGCTTTGACTGCATGCTGCATGGAATAATTCCTGGCTAGCTCTAAAGATAAACCATCTGATATATATGCACCTTCTAAGGCTTTCGTCATCTGCTCAATTTCTTGTGTGTATTGGTTAGCAGTTTTATTGCGCTGCTGTAGATTCATCAGCTTCGCTGATAATACCTCAACAGTTTCGCCTTTGACGTTGCTTCTTAGTCTAGCAATCACCTCAGTAATTGTTGTTTCATTACCGATTAGATTCCTGGCGACACCTTTTAGCTTTGTTTTAATGATGGAAATAGCTAATTCTTCGTGCTCGCCTTTTATTGATTGTATTATTTGTAAAGCATCAATGAAACTTGTTAAATTTTCAGCCTTACCATCAAAAACTGGTATAAGCTTAGATTCTGTATTAATAAAATCAATATTTGATTGTGCCATTGTGATGGATTTATCTATCTTGTATTCTATGACACTCGAAGTATCTGAATCTGTAGAGTTATCCAGATCAGTGTATACCGCCGGAATAGTAAGATTATTTAAATCTGTATCTTCTATTTTGGGGTTTACTTTGGGAAGCTCTTCTGACTCAGATTCTTTTGTTTCTGTTGATTCCGAGTCAGGTGCAGTGTCAACTGCTATTGGTGTATTTAGAACGGTTGGTAACGATATTTCTAAACTGAACTTTTGTTTAATAAATATTAAATTTCGATACCTGTGACCAATGATCTTGATTTAATCTTTCCCTATGATCATGTATTAGCATACGCGCTTCATTAAAGCACTCTACCAATATTTCAACGTGCTTCCTAACCGTATTCTTTTGAATGGGTCTATTCTGAGTTAGGGACTTGTACGATTTGTCAAAATTTGTTTTAATTATTGATAACTCCTCGTACAATTTGTTCCAATCCATGCCTTTAGTTTAGCCATACTTTTGTAAATAGAATTACATAATATATATTTATTTATTTATTATATTTATTATTATATATATTTATTTTCTGTTATTTCATTTTCTTAGATTGTAAGTGTTTACATTTGTGTATAATAATTTTGTTTTTTTTTTTTCTGGGTTTTTTATTTAGATTTTGTCCAGGTCATTTGCTTGACTCTGGAATTTTTTCTTTAAACATTTGTTGTGTAATTTATATAATTTTAGCAAAACGCTTGCTAACATTATAATGACGATTATCATTAACAATATTGTAATTGTTTGAAGATCGATTTTTCCTGGTTCAATTTTATTAACGACATTTGCCGTGGAATCTACAACTTTCGTGTCTACTAAACCCATTTTAGATACTGTATATGTTTTTGTTTTTCCAATTTCAATTATATTTTTCTCTGAGTCATATTTTGTAATGTAACTTAATTTTTCTGGGAAGTAATAGTCAGAATCATTTATTTGATCTGTTTTACTTATGCTATTACTTCTCATTAAAAGGTTATTAAAATGTTTCATAAATTTTAGGAATTTATGCTATTTTTGAATTTAATAATTTTTTTCTTTCATTAAAATTTTACATAAATTTTAGGAATTTATCGTATTTTTTCCTTTAATTTAAAAAAAAAATTTTCCTAAATTTTGTCTTTTTTCTTATCTAACATTTTTTCCTACCTATTATTTGTACAGCTATACGGGCCATACTTTCAAATTGGGCAAAAGAGGTTCCGCTCAATTTTTCAAAAAAATATTATAGTATAAAAAAAAATATGCATCGCAGTGCAATCAAAAAAATTATGCAACGCAGTGCATGGGTAAAAAAAAGTTTCTCCTCAGTTGATTTCCTTTTTTTCCACGTCAGCTGGTCGTCGCCGGTTTGGCTACGCTGACGTTCCCTCGGTGGCGCAGGAGGTGGCGTATTCCCGCACTCTATTTGCTGCTGCTGCTGTCCGGGGCCTTTTGGACTCAGGCGTTACCGGTGCCGGTCCTCGCACAGGTTTGGTTGCAGTGGGGGCTGTCCAGTGGTCCAGGGCAATCCTTCGGGCACTTCTTTTTTAGTTTTGGTAATGGCTTTGGTGGTGGAGGTTTTGTTATTATTTTTTCATTAATTTTCTTAATCGATACTGAGTGAGTGTTGGCAATTTTTGGGCTTTTATTCTTGTTGTTTATTAATTCTTCTTTCAGAAAATCTAGTTCTGTTTGAAGTTTTTGGGCCGTAGCCCACGCGGGAGGTGGAGTGTTTACGTAGAGTAGCCACTTTAGGTGTGCTACTCTTTTCTTTACTTTTTCGCGACTCCTCCGCGATTGCCCATTGCCTCACTCTACTCACTCAGATTTTTTGTAGATTTATTTTGCATTCTCCAGTTTATCCAGTTTTTTGACTATATGTATCCTCCTGGGTATATCCTTTTAATCCTTAGAGGTCCTTCGATGTCCTTCCATCGCTGTCACGGTCGCCATGTGATACGATAACTCCAGGGGATTGGTTTTAGTTGGTCTTTATTTGGAAGGAGCAGCAAAGGTGCCGCTCCATCATTTAGATGGAGCAGCTGAGGTGCCGCTCCAACGGTCAAAATGTCTCTGATCTTTTACAATATTTCTTAAGTCTAAGTAAGGCTAAATCTCGTAGCAGCGCTGCTCGCAGGCGGCGGCAGAGAGACGGCTATGTACTTATATATAAAGGAATATAATAATATATGTTGTCATGCGCTCTCAAGTGGAGGCGCGAGGGGTATGCATATGCTGACCGTTTGTTACGATTATGCTGACACTAGCACTTTCTGTGTGCGGGCTAAGGCATAACGATCGGTTCATATTTCGGCCACTTAGGGTTTATGACCGGGACTTTGGATTATGTAAACACTGCAACAAAGTGTTACAGTGCGCACCCTTTAAGTACTCTCGGTACAGTGGGTATTCAATATATGTGCATACTACACTACCTTATAGGGGCCTATATATATAAAATCTTATGTCCAGTTTCATTTTTTAATAAGACCTTATCTCCTATTTTCAACTCAAAATCTAAACTAGTTTTGTCGTAAATAATTTTTTGTTTTATTTTATGAGATTCTAGCATTAGTCTGGCTCTCTTAAATGCCTGTTCTAATCTGAATTTTGATTCCTTAGCATAGTCTTCTATATTATAAAGAGGTTTTATGTTTTCTATGCTATTAAAATGCTTTGGTAAATTTGAAGTTTTACCAAAAACTAGCTCGTATGGACAATAGTCATGTGCCATCGAGGGGGTCGTAATAAAGCAATAGACGAAGTATTGTAGCCATACATCCCAATCCGTTTTGTCAACTGAGATGTATGAACGAATGTACTCATTGAGTGTTCTGTGGCTTCGCTCCACGGTACCTACAGTTTGGTGATGATGTGCAGTAGAAGTTATGTTTTCAATATTTAAATTTTTACACAGACCTTCAATAATTGAATTTTTATTTTCCGTTCCCATGTCCGTAATGAACGTCTTCATTGGACCGTACTTTAGAATAAAATCTTCAAATATAGCTTTTGCTACCAGGTATTTGGTTAAATCGCATATGAGTGTTACTGCATACTCGTTTCCATTGTTTGATTTTGGTAGTGGACCAACCGTATCCACAATTACTCTATCGAAAGCTCTTTGTGGAGTTTCAGTTATAGTTAATGGGGTCTTAGTGTGTTTAGTTGTTTTCGACTTTTGGCATTTAGGACATTTCTTTATGTACTCTTTTATGTATTTGGACATATTTTTCCAGTAATAGTGCCTCTGGACCTTGGCCAAGGTTTTTGTAATGCCTGTATGACCACCTTGTATTGGATCATCGTGAAATGTAGACAATATAGCTTCTTTTTCTTTATTATTTTGTATTAAGGTCACTGGGTTGAGTAGCGCTACTCTTAATGATTTCAATATATAATTGCTCATATTTTTAAAATTATCAATTGAAACATGTTCAAAGATATTTTCCCACGGTGCCACTTTAAGTTGGCTGATTGTGTGCATACCGGCTTGCTTTTCAAGCCTTTGAAAGAATTGACCTAAGTCAAGGGTTCCATTAGTATACAAATCGCTAACATTATATCTTGCTGTAATTTTCCTTCCGTGCTTAAATTAACACATATTGTCATTTACATGCAAGGTCACTACTTTACGTACTTCATCATTAATAATGACTTCATATACGTTGGGCTTTGAAGCTTTTTCTATGGATTGCTTATGCAATTCTATTTTTTTCTTTTCCTGCTCAGGATTTTTGTCTACTTTGGTTTCTGGTACTGACTTTCAGAATTTTAATGTTTAAATGTATGTTTTTCAAGTCGGTGATTGTTATTCTAGACAGCGCATCGGCTACATAATTATCTTTACCCTTTAAATACTCTACTGTAAAATTATATTCCTCTAATTCAAGTCTCATTCGTGTTAGTTTGGAACTGGGATTTATCATTGAAAATAAATAGGTAAGTGCTCTGTGGTCTGTTTTGAAAGTGAAGTGTCTACCATAAATATATGGTCTGAAGTATGTTATTGCCCAATGGATAGCTGCTAATTCTTGTTCTGTAGTGCTCTTGTTGCTTTCACCTTTCGTAAAGGATCTTGATGCGTATGCAACTGGGAGCTGTAATCCATTTTTATTCTGAGTTAGTACTGCTCCACAAGCGTATTTGCTAGCAACTGTAATTATGCAAAATTCTTTGCTAAAATCTGGGTATTGCAACAGTGTTGGGTTTATTAATGCTGATTTTAGATGTTCGAAAGCATTTTGACATTCTGTTGTCCATTCGAATTTTACATTTTTCCTACATAATCTTGTTATGTGACGGGAGTATTCTGCAAAATTCTTTATGAAACGTCTGTAATAATTGCAAAATGCAACGAATCTTCTAGCGCTGTCCACATCATGTGGGACTGGGTAATTTTGAATGACGTCGTATTTTTTGTCGTCGGGCAAGATTTCTTTATTTGTGCATTTATGTCCTAGAAAGGTGACTTCATGCATGAAAAATGAACATTTTTCGGGATGTAACTTTAGGTTGTGTTTCCTACATTTCTCGAAAACATCAGTTAGGTTCTTGAGCATGTGGTTTTCGGATTAACTATTAAGTCATCCATGTAAAGAAATGCTTGGGAAGGCTCCAATCCAGAGAAAGCTATAGTCATCATTCTTTGAAAGGAGTTTGGCGCTATTTTTTAAACCGAATGGTAATCGCGTGAAACGATATGAACCATTGTTCGTTGAAAAGGATGTTATATCTCGTGAATTTTTTTCGAGTTCAATTTAGTGAAAACCGGACATTAAGTCGAGACATGAGAAATACTTTGCTCTACCTAGTTGATCTAAAATTTCATCGATTCTAGCGAGTGGAAATTTATCAGATAAGAGTTTTTTATTAATTTGACGATAATCTATTACTAATCGCCATTTTTTATTTTCTGAATTTGGGAGTGACTTTTTTGGTACTAGCAAAAGTGGGCTATTATAAGGTGATACAGAGGGTTCTCCTCTTTTTTTATTATTAATGAGTTTTTG